>CM068367.1:509562745-511044960 GCA_034769895.1 Magicicada septendecula | reverse complement strand
AACTGAGATAGGAATATTAAAATCTCTGAGCAATATAAGAAGTGAAGTATCCAAAGATATCTTTTTAAATAGTAACAAAAGTGTACTATTCTGATGTAATTTTTTTTAATAACTGTCTGTAGATAATTCCAGCAGTATTAATATGTTTTTTTGAGCAGAGATGATTTGCCTCTGTACTCAAATAGAAGTGAAGTATTGGACAGCCAGAGGAAGTAGCGTACAGTGCCTCTCTGAACTGCACCAGCTCACATGTTAGGGAATGATAGGGAATAAATATCCCAAGGATAAAATACTAAGAAGAAAAATGAAAATGAAATAATAAATATGAAACTCAGATGACTATTACTATCAAGGAAGATCAAGTAGGAATGAAAAGATGTAAGCTCAAATATATATAAGAGAAATTTAGAAATGGAAGGAAGCCAAGAACACTAAAAAAACTACTATAATTATCATAAGCAATTATTTCAGACAAACCAGGTATAGTCTGAAAAAATCACTTCTGGAGGAGGGCAATCTGTAGCATGACAGATATTCCACTAATAACTAATTCAATCAAGATCATAAAAAACAATTAAAATACATATAACCAAGAATTTCAAATGAAAATAAAATTAAACTTCAAAGAAAAACACCACTATAAAAGTAAAAAGGTAATTAAATAATAAAAATGCCACAATAAAATTCAAGAAAAGAAATTAAAAGGAACTCATATTAAAAAATCAGGAGATTACTCAGGAGATATGGAGCAGGTGATAAAGAAGATACCCCAAACACAAGAAGAAACAGGAAGGGTAAAGATTAGGAGCAGGTGATAAACAAGATATCCCGAAATCAAGAAAGAAGAGTAAAATTAGGAGCATGCAATAAAGAAGATACTCCGAACCCAAGAAGGAAGAAGAAATTTAGAAGCAGATGCTAAACAAGATATCCCGAACCAACCATCGGACAAAATAACACTAAGTACCTTGGTTTACCCAAGAAGGAACCCAAGAAGGAAGAAGAGAAGAAAGGAAGATATAGGATGGGAGAACCACAATAAAAACCTATTATTAACTACCATGAACCCCAAACCAAATGTTAATACCATTAAAGAAAGTATAACACCCCAAAACCTTATGAATTGTAATTTAATTATAGACAAAAGTATTGAGTAGTATGATAAGAAGTGCACCAACTAAAGTTATTATATGGTAAAATAAACAAATCTTCACAGTCCATTATGACTAAAGGTCTGGTCTGAGAATATAATAAAACTCAAATATAAGTCAGAACCATCAGTGAATGTGTACCAGTGTAGTGATTTAAATATAATAAACTTCAAGTTGTTGTGTAACTATAACTTAAACAAGGTGCTATTAAATAACTTTTATATTTTATAATTAACAGGTGATGAAATATTAAAATGAAAAATATTTCCTATATTTCATAAATAAGGTCACTTTTTTATATCAAAACATTCATAGTAATGCCAATAATAAAGAAAGTATGTGGGGGAATGTTTACTGTATCAAGGGGTTAGATAACAATACAATATAATCAGAAAAGACTGAAAATAAATTAAGTTTAAATAAATTTATGAAATTTAAATGGCTAATAAGATTCAGAGCCTATGAACTCCACTTTTAAAGAGTTCTAAATAGAATAAGGTTTATATTTAGTGTAAGATGTTTGAGTTATATAACAGCATGCATACAGATTAAAATGTTTAGGTATGGATGCTGTATTAATTTATAAAATGTTTAAAATGTATGTTCAAAATAGTTCCCACAAACATGTCTAACTTTGAAGACTGCTAATTAATGTCAGAATATTATTTTTTGTATAAGTAGCATGAATTATATGCTACTGGTATCAATAATTATGTAAACAATTTTATTTCATGTTATGTTAACTTTTAAAAGTCAGAGGAGGTCTAGAATTAACTTTATTTGAAAAACCGTATATGTAAATTACTAAACTTTAGGCCAAATAATGAATTCCCAAAAAATTAATATAAACTAGTTAATTCACCAATGAACCATGTAAACTAACAAGATTTATGTAAGGTGGATCGATAAAAAAACTACTGTAAATGATCCTATGATTTAAAAGAGTAATGTAGAAAAATGTCTTAAATTATTAAAAATTTTTGAAATATAAAAACTAACTATTTCAGAGGAGAAATAGTAAATTAATGAATTATCACTAAAAGACAGTTCAAATGTTAAATTTATAAGGCATTAAGTAAAGCAAAAGATTTGTGACCATCTGAAATTTATTATAATTATATTAATAACACCTAAAATGGCAGTAATTGTGTACAAGAACAGGAAACAGAGTTTTGGGCCTAGATTTCCAAAAAGACAGAAATATGGCTTATTTTAACAAAAATCTCAACAAATATGTACTATGACATATCAAATTACACAGAATGAGATAAATAAACCAATTATGTGGTTAATAATTCATGAAAGCAATCAATAAACTAAAAATATTCCATATATAATGTACTTTATAAGTATGTAGATAGGAAATGAAAATTATTTTAACAATACTTTTTCCAATATTAACTTGGCAAGATATTTCCTAAGGACGAAGGAAGTAAGTTAGTTCTTTGTTAACATTCAAATGGAACGGTTGATGCGGGATCGCGTTCTAAAACCGTATAACGAATTTTAATGGAGTAAAAGTTGAAAATCAGTGAAATACGAGAGTTACCTAAATTGACACTTTTTGACATAAAATCAGTGAAATACTCTACCACAATAGTGAAAACAAACAATACACAATACAATACAAGTGAATTTAAACCGTTCAAACAACCTAACATTAATAATTCACTTCGTAACAACTTCTCGATTTTTCACCATAACCAAGCAAACATTCAGTACACCTAAAATAAGACAATTAACACCTGTGAACACTGAACACTTATCCAGGATACCAGAACAACACAATAGACAATATACACTATCACGGAGACCAATAAAACAGTTGTGAAGGGGATTTTATTATCAGAATTTCCAACCATCAGTTCGTAGTAATTTCGACAACATGACATGCCGCCATTTTTATCTTCCCATGATGCAAAGCGTCTGCCTACAACGAAGTCGTCTAGACAACTATTGGGTATAAATTGTATACTACAAACATTATATATTATTAACAAATTGTCATTTTTTACTTTTAAGACTTATATTTTTGTACATGTTATACTTTTTAGGCCTACCCTTCTCTGACTATATAAATATAATCGTTACAAGAACCTTTTTGAATATTTATATAAAAAATAACCTGTGATTGCAAATCGATATATCCCTGTGAAAGAGTCGAATATTTGCTCAACATCTATTTTAAATCGATTGTTAAGAATTATTATTAATAAATCAAATTATTTCAATTATCTGGATTTTACAATTATTTCACATCTTAAATTAAGAGTTTAACTAACTACAGGACTTACTGGAAGACGATAAATCTTAACTGAAGGTGATATACTGGAGCAGCGCTGAAAATCACCAATCGATTAGTGTAAGGAGATAATCTGATTAACTCCAGATTTAGCTAAGGTCAACCAGAAGTGTAAAATTTATCCAAAATAAACTTCCAGAATTTTAAATTTAATCAAAACGCAGAAACAGGATTATTTCTAAATTATTACCATAACAAGCAAACATAAAATTTTTTTTTTGAACAAAATTTTTTTTTTCTTTTCTTTGAAGACTACACAAAGAAAATAATTATTTATTCGTAACAGGTCAAGTGTTACAAGTTGGCGCCCAACGTGGGGCTTAACATAGACGAACAGCGGCTTGTTACCAATTGACACTCCCCACAGTGGAGCGTAACGTTGAAGAGCAAAAAGGTGTAAATGAACCTTACACACAATTTTAAATTTGTACTGTTACAAATTGGCGTCCAACTAGAGGGCTTAACTGATTAAGCTTGGCAGCGATTATACCATCAGGAGGGAGGCAAAATGCAACAACGAGCTACTTCTAAGAAGAGGGTGGCAGAGGCCGAAAAGTAAGTTGATATGGGGGATAAGGAGGCAACACCCATTTAGGATCTAGAAGTGCTAGTAACGCCGGTGGAACATAAACAACCTGCACCACCAGAAGAACAACCTGAAATGCCAACGCAAACAGGGGACATCAATATCCCAGACAAGGAAATGGAAAAGTCTATGACCACAGAAGAAAGCAAGATGGATAAGATAATGGAGATGTTCAAACAAATCATGGGAGGATTCAAATCCATGAGGGAAGAATTGTGTCAAAAATTAGATGAGCAGCATAAGATACTAGGTGATCAGTATAAGAAAATGAGAGAGGACAGAGTAAAAAGAGAAGAATTAAGAAAGGAGAAGACCGAAGAAATAAAAAATGATAGCCAACCAGAACCAGAAGAAATACCAAACGATAAAACAAAGGAACCAGTTGTAGTATTACCGGAAAAGAAAACTAACGGAAACAAAGAAAATACTAAAGATATGGAACTGGAACCAAAGAAAATGAGAAGAACGCATTCAAGGAAATTAATGAAAACAAAGGAAGAAATGGAGATGATGAACCATGGTTTAATGGATGTCAATAATATCCCAATTACCAACCATGAAGAAATGAGGAATTCTAGAGATTATGGAAGGAAATTAATGGTAATTTCAGAAATAATTTACTATCAAACCGTAGCTTACAACTGGGAACAGACCAGAGGTAAATGGCATACGACGAAGGTAGATATATGGTGGATTGTCAATGATATCATTAATCATTGATGGACCAGAGACATATGGGTGTATAAAACAATATGACAAAGGAAACCAGATAAACTTTGTGGCCAACAAAGGAATAACGGCTAGAAAAATGAAATACAAGGCAAAGGCCAGAGATGTCACTAGTACCAGAACGAGTATGAAGACTATGGTCATCCGGACAATGAGAGCAACTGAAATGACAGACTACGGTTAAATCAACTACTACACACCTCCACAAAAAGGGACTGAGATTATGATAACCGACAACGGCAAAAAACCATGACCAAGGAAAAGAAAATAATTACCACTGAGAAGAAATGAGAAGAAAAATGAACAAAGAAACAAAACGGGGATTTAAGAAAGAAAATTAATTAAGGAACTACACTTTACAAAAGGAAATATGAGCAACTGTGCGACCTAATGAAAATCACCCACTTGGGTATAAAAGAAAATATAATAATAAGAAATACATTTGAAGTAAAGAAAAGAAGAGTGAAAATTCAAAAATACTGTAAGATCACCTTACTACCATTATTATGAAAAAACCATTTGGAGATATATAATAAAATGAATTTTGAATAAAACCCCCTAAATTCAAAAACATTGTAAGCACACCTTACAAACCAGTTATTTATAAAAACTTTCAGGAATAAAAAGAGAGAATTTTGAAAAAAAACCCTAAATTCAAAAGAATTGTAAGCACACTTTACAAACCAATTATTTATAAAAACTTTGGAAATATAAAAAGAAAAGAATTTTGAATAACACTAAAAATTTTAAAATATAAGTAAGAAAACTTTACTACAAACAATTTGAAAGAAACCATTTGAGAAAATAAAAGGAGAAGAATTTTGAGAGGTTAAACACCTGCAAATTAAAAATTAAGTAAGAGTACCTTACTACAATCTAGAAATGAAAAAACTATGGTGAAATAAAAAGAAGAGAATTCATACCATATTTATGGTACTACTACAATATATTTACCATGTTTATAGAAAATCATTATGAGATATATGAAAGAAAAAGAATTTAGAATTAAACCAATCAATTCTAAAAGAATAATAATGTCTAATTTCAATCAATAAAGTGTAAAAACCTTCTGTGAAATGATATAAAAAGAAATAAAAAACCAGTGATACGATTAAATACAGAAACTTATGTGGAAATAAAAATAATAAAACTTTGAAGTGGTATAAGGAGAAACAATGACCTCATTAAAAAATGAATTAAAACATTCATTTGAAAGAATAAAAACAAGAGAGAAGTAATTTAAGAATAGAGTCAAAGTTATTATGTAATTAAATAAATCAATAATGAAATGATGATGAATTAAGTGTCAAATGTAATAAAGACAATTATAAGAAAGTTCTAGAACATGGAACAAGTGGAACAAATAAAAAACTGAGAAACAAACAAATATATCAGAATTATATGCAACAATAAACAAAAACAGATTGTAATAAAAACCAGAAAGGAATAAAGCATTAATAACCAAAAACTTTATATGATAATAACCATTGATAATTATAATAATAAAAGAGCTTCCCACCATGATACCAAATGAAATAACCATCAAGTTAATAAGTCAGAAGAACAACTGAGATAGGAATATTAAAATCTCTGAGCAATATAAGAAGTGAAGTATCCAAAGATATTTTTTAAATAGTAACAAAAGTGTACTATTCTGATGTAATTTTTTTAATAACTGTCTGTAGATAATTCCAGCAGTATTAATATGTTTTTTGAGCAGAGATGATTTGCCTCTGTACTCAAATAGAAGTGAAGTATTGGACAGCAGAGGAAGTAGCGTACAGTGCCTCTCTGAACTGCACCAGCTCACATGTTAGGGAATGATAGGGAATAAATATCCCAAGGATAAAATACTAAGAAGAAAAATGAAAATGAAATAATAAATATGAAACTCAGATGACTATTACTATCAAGGAAGATCAAGTAGGAATGAAAAGATGTAAGCTCAAATATATATAAGAGAAATTTAGAAATGGAAGGAAGCCAAGAACACTAAAAAACTACTATAATTATCATAAGCAATTATTTCAGACAAACCAGGTATAGTCTGAAAAAATCACTTCTGGAGGAGGGCAATCTGTAGCATGACAGATATTCCACTAATAACTAATTCAATCAAGATCATAAAAAACAATTAAAATACATATAACCAAGAATTTCAAATGAAAATAAAATTAAACTTCAAAGAAAAACACCACTATAAAAGTAAAAAGGTAATTAAATAATAAAAATGCCACAATAAAATTCAAGAAAAGAAATTAAAAGGAACTCATATTAAAAAATCAGGAGATTACTCAGGAGATATGGAGCAGGTGATAAAGAAGATACCCCAAACACAAGAAGAAACAGGAAGGGTAAAGATTAGGAGCAGGTGATAAACAAGATATCCCGAAATCAAGAAAGAAGAGTAAAATTAGGAGCATGCAATAAAGAAGATACTCCGAACCCAAGAAGGAAGAAGAAATTTAGAAGCAGATGCTAAACAAGATATCCCGAACCAACCATCGGACAAAATAACACTAAGTACCTTGGTTTACCCAAGAAGGAACCCAAGAAGGAAGAAGAGAAGAAAGGAAGATATAGGATGGGAGAACCACAATAAAAACCTATTATTAACTACCATGAACCCCAAACCAAATGTTAATACCATTAAAGAAAGTATAACACCCCAAAACCTTATGAATTGTAATTTAATTATAGACAAAAGTATTGAGTAGTATGATAAGAAGTGCACCAACTAAAGTTATTATATGGTAAAATAAACAAATCTTCACAGTCCATTATGACTAAAGGTCTGGTCTGAGAATATAATAAAACTCAAATATAAGTCAGAACCATCAGTGAATGTGTACCAGTGTAGTGATTTAAATATAATAAACTTCAAGTTGTTGTGTAACTATAACTTAAACAAGGTGCTATTAAATAACTTTTATATTTTATAATTAACAGGTGATGAAATATTAAAATGAAAAATATTTCCTATATTTCATAAATAAGGTCACTTTTTTATATCAAAACATTCATAGTAATGCCAATAATAAAGAAAGTATGTGGGGGAATGTTTACTGTATCAAGGGGTTAGATAACAATACAATATAATCAGAAAAGACTGAAAATAAATTAAGTTTAAATAAATTTATGAAATTTAAATGGCTAATAAGATTCAGAGCCTATGAACTCCACTTTTAAAGAGTTCTAATAGAATAAGGTTTATATTTAGTGTAAGATGTTTGAGTTATATAACAGCATGCATACAGATTAAAATGTTTAGGTATGGATGCTGTATTAATTTATAAAATGTTTAAAATGTATGTTCAAAATAGTTCCCACAAACATGTCTAACTTTGAAGACTGCTAATTAATGTCAAATATTATTTTTTGTATAAGTAGCATGAATTATATGCTACTGGTATCAATAATTATGTAAACAATTTTATTTCATGTTATGTTAACTTTTAAAAGTCAGAGGAGGTCTAGAATTAACTTTATTTGAAAAACCGTATATGTAAATTACTAAACTTTAGGCCAAATAATGAATTCCCAAAAAATTAATATAAACTAGTTAATTCACCAATGAACCATGTAAACTAACAAGATTTATGTAAGGTGGATCGATAAAAAACTACTGTAAATGATCCTATGATTTAAAAGAGTAATGTAGAAAAATGTCTTAAATTATTAAAAATTTTTGAAATATAAAAACTAACTATTTCAGAGGAGAAATAGTAAATTAATGAATTATCACTAAAAGACAGTTCAAATGTTAAATTTATAAGGCATTAAGTAAAGCAAAAGATTTGTGACCATCTGAAATTTATTATAATTATATTAATAACACCTAAAATGGCAGTAATTGTGTACAAGAACAGGAAACAGAGTTTTGGGCCTAGATTTCCAAAAAGACAGAAATATGGCTATTTTAACAAAAATCTCAACAAATATGTACTATGACATATCAAATTACACAGAATGAGATAAATAAACCAATTATGTGGTTAATAATTCATGAAAGCAATCAATAAACTAAAAATATTCCATATATAATGTACTTTATAAGTATGTAGATAGGAAATGAAAATTATTTTAACAATACTTTTCCAATATTAACTTGGCAAGATATTTCCTAAGACGAAGGAAGTAAGTTAGTTCTTTGTTAACATTCAAATGGAACGGTTGATGCGGGATCGCGTTCTAAAACCGTATAACGAATTTTAATGGAGTAAAAGTTGAAAATCAGTGAAATACGAGAGTTACCTAAATTGACACTTTTTGACATAAAATCAGTGAAATACTCTACCACAATAGTGAAAACAAACAATACACAATACAATACAAGTGAATTAAACCGTTCAAACAACCTAACATTAATAATTCACTTCGTAACAACTTCTCGATTTTTCACCATAACCAGCAAACATTCAGTACACCTAAAATAAGACAATTAACACCTGTGAACACTGAACACTTATCCAGGATACCAGAACAACACAATAGACAATATACACTATCACGGAGACCAATAAAACAGTTGTGAAGGGGATTTTATTATCAGAATTTCCAACCATCAGTTCGTAGTAATTTCGACAACATGACATGCCGCCATTTTTATCTTCCCATGATGCAAAGCGTCTGCCTACAACGAAGTCGTCTAGACAACTATTGGGTATAAATTGTATACTACAAACATTATATATTATTAACAAATTGTCATTTTTTACTTTTAAGACTTATATTTTTGTACATGTTATACTTTTTAGGCCTACCCTTCTCTGACTATATAAATATAATCGTTACAAGAACCTTTTTGAATATTTATATAAAAAATAACCTGTGATTGCAAATCGATATATCCCTGTGAAAGAGTCGAATATTTGCTCAACATCTATTTTAAATCGATTGTTAAGAATTATTATTAATAAATCAAATTATTTCAATTATCTGGATTTTACAATTATTTCACATCTTAAATTAAGAGTTTAACTAACTACAGGACTTACTGGAAGACGATAAATCTTAACTGAAGGTGATATACTGGAGCAGCGCTGAAAATCACCAATCGATTAGTGTAAGGAGATAATCTGATTAACTCCAGATTTAGCTAAGGTCAACCAGAAGTGTAAAATTTATCCAAAATAAACTTCCAGAATTTTAAATTTTAATCAAAACGCAGAAACAGGATTATTTCTAAATTATTACCATAACAAGCAAACATAAAATTTTTTTTTTGAACAAAATTTTTTTTTTCTTTTCTTTGAAGACTACACAAAGAAAATAATTATTTATTCGTAACAGGTCAAGTGTTACAAGTTGGCGCCCAACGTGGGGCTTAACATAGACGAACAGCGGCTTGTTACCAATTGACACTCCCCACAGTGGAGCGTAACGTTGAAGAGCAAAAAGGTGTAAATGAACCTTACACACAATTTTAAATTTGTACTGTTACAAATTGGCGTCCAACTAGAGGGCTTAACTGATTAAGCTTGGCAGCGATTATACCATCAGGAGGGAGGCAAAATGCAACAACGAGCTACTTCTAAGAAGAGGGTGGCAGAGGCCGAAAAGTAAGTTGATATGGGGGATAAGGAGGCAACACCCATTTAGGATCTAGAAGTGCTAGTAACGCCGGTGGAACATAAACAACCTGCACCACCAGAAGAACAACCTGAAATGCCAACGCAAACAGGGGACATCAATATCCCAGACAAGGAAATGGAAAAGTCTATGACCACAGAAGAAAGCAAGATGGATAAGATAATGGAGATGTTCAAACAAATCATGGGAGGATTCAAATCCATGAGGGAAGAATTGTGTCAAAAATTAGATGAGCAGCATAAGATACTAGGTGATCAGTATAAGAAAATGAGAGAGGACAGAGTAAAAAGAGAAGAATTAAGAAAGGAGAAGACCGAAGAAATAAAAAATGATAGCCAACCAGAACCAGAAGAAATACCAAACGATAAAACAAAGGAACCAGTTGTAGTATTACCGGAAAAGAAAACTAACGGAAACAAAGAAAATACTAAAGATATGGAACTGGAACCAAAGAAAATGAGAAGAACGCATTCAAGGAAATTAATGAAAACAAAGGAAGAAATGGAGATGATGAACCATGGTTTAATGGATGTCAATAATATCCCAATTACCAACCATGAAGAAATGAGGAATTCTAGAGATTATGGAAGGAAATTAATGGTAATTTCAGAAATAATTTACTATCAAACCGTAGCTTATAACTGGGAACAGACCAGAGGTAAATGGCATACGACGAAGGTAGATATATGGTGGATTGTCAATGATATCATTAATCATTGATGGACCAGAGACATATGGGTGTATAAAACAATATGACAAAGGAAACCAGATAAACTTTGTGGCCAACAAAGGAATAACGGCTAGAAAAATGAAATACAAGGCAAAGGCCAGAGATGTCACTAGTACCAGAACGAGTATGAAGACTATGGTCATCCGGACAATGAGAGCAACTGAAATGACAGACTACGGTTAAATCAACTACTACACACCTCCACAAAAAGGGACTGAGATTATGATAACCGACAACGGCAAAAAACCATGACCAAGGAAAAGAAAATAATTACCACTGAGAAGAAATGAGAAGAAAAATGAACAAAGAAACAAAACGGGGATTTAAGAAAGAAAATTAATTAAGGAACTACACTTTACAAAAGGAAATATGAGCAACTGTGCGACCTAATGAAAATCACCCACTTGGGTATAAAAGAAAATATAATAATAAGAAATACATTTGAAGTAAAGAAAAGAAGAGTGAAAATTCAAAAATACTGTAAGATCACCTTACTACCATTATTATGAAAAAACCATTTGGAGATATATAATAAAATGAATTTTGAATAAAACCCCCTAAATTCAAAAACATTGTAAGCACACCTTACAAACCAGTTATTTATAAAAACTTTCAGGAATAAAAAGAGAGAATTTTGAAAAAAAACCCTAAATTCAAAAGAATTGTAAGCACACTTTACAAACCAATTATTTATAAAAACTTTGGAAATATAAAAAGAAAAGAATTTTGAATAACACTAAAAATTTTAAAATATAAGTAAGAAAACTTTACTACAAACAATTTGAAAGAAACCATTTGAGAAAATAAAAGGAGAAGAATTTTGAGAGGTTAAACACCTGCAAATTAAAAAATTAAGTAAGAGTACCTTACTACAATCTAGAAATGAAAAAACTATGGTGAAATAAAAAGAAGAGAATTCATACCATATTTATGGTACTACTACAATATATTTACCATGTTTATAGAAAATCATTATGAGATATATGAAAGAAAAAGAATTTAGAATTAAACCAATCAATTCTAAAAGAATAATAATGTCTAATTTCAATCAATAAAGTGTAAAAACCTTCTGTGAAATGATATAAAAAGAAATAAAAAACCAGTGATACGATTAAATACAGAAACTTATGTGGAAATAAAAATAATAAAACTTTGAAGTGGTATAAGGAGAAACAATGACCTCATTAAAAAATGAATTAAAACATTCATTTGAAAGAATAAAAACAAGAGAGAAGTAATTTAAGAATAGAGTCAAAGTTATTATGTAATTAAATAAATCAATAATGAAATGATGATGAATTAAGTGTCAAATGTAATAAAGACAATTATAAGAAAGTTCTAGAACATGGAACAAGTGGAACAAATAAAAAACTGAGAAACAAACAAATATATCAGAATTATATGCAACAATAAACAAAAACAGATTGTAATAAAAACCAGAAAGGAATAAAGCATTAATAACCAAAAACTTTATATGATAATAACCATTGATAATTATAATAATAAAAGAGCTTCCCACCATGATACCAAATGAAATAACCATCAAGTTAATAAGTCAGAAGAACAACTGAGATAGGAATATTAAAATCTCTGAGCAATATAAGAAGTGAAGTATCCAAAGATATTTTTTAAATAGTAACAAAAGTGTACTATTCTGATGTAATTTTTTTAATAACTGTCTGTAGATAATTCCAGCAGTATTAATATGTTTTTTGAGCAGAGATGATTTGCCTCTGTACTCAAATAGAAGTGAAGTATTGGACAGCAGAGGAAGTAGCGTACAGTGCCTCTCTGAACTGCACCAGCTCACATGTTAGGGAATGATAGGGAATAAATATCCCAAGGATAAAATACTAAGAAGAAAAATGAAAATGAAATAATAAATATGAAACTCAGATGACTATTACTATCAAGGAAGATCAAGTAGGAATGAAAAGATGTAAGCTCAAATATATATAAGAGAAATTTAGAAATGGAAGGAAGCCAAGAACACTAAAAAACTACTATAATTATCATAAGCAATTATTTCAGACAAACCAGGTATAGTCTGAAAAAATCACTTCTGGAGGAGGGCAATCTGTAGCATGACAGATATTCCACTAATAACTAATTCAATCAAGATCATAAAAAACAATTAAAATACATATAACCAAGAATTTCAAATGAAAATAAAATTAAACTTCAAAGAAAAACACCACTATAAAAGTAAAAAGGTAATTAAATAATAAAAATGCCACAATAAAATTCAAGAAAAGAAATTAAAAGGAACTCATATTAAAAAATCAGGAGATTACTCAGGAGATATGGAGCAGGTGATAAAGAAGATACCCCAAACACAAGAAGAAACAGGAAGGGTAAAGATTAGGAGCAGGTGATAAACAAGATATCCCGAAATCAAGAAAGAAGAGTAAAATTAGGAGCATGCAATAAAGAAGATACTCCGAACCCAAGAAGGAAGAAGAAATTTAGAAGCAGATGCTAAACAAGATATCCCGAACCAACCATCGGACAAAATAACACTAAGTACCTTGGTTTACCCAAGAAGGAACCCAAGAAGGAAGAAGAGAAGAAAGGAAGATATAGGATGGGAGAACCACAATAAAAACCTATTATTAACTACCATGAACCCCAAACCAAATGTTAATACCATTAAAGAAAGTATAACACCCCAAAACCTTATGAATTGTAATTTAATTATAGACAAAAGTATTGAGTAGTATGATAAGAAGTGCACCAACTAAAGTTATTATATGGTAAAATAAACAAATCTTCACAGTCCATTATGACTAAAGGTCTGGTCTGAGAATATAATAAAACTCAAATATAAGTCAGAACCATCAGTGAATGTGTACCAGTGTAGTGATTTAAATATAATAAACTTCAAGTTGTTGTGTAACTATAACTTAAACAAGGTGCTATTAAATAACTTTTATATTTTATAATTAACAGGTGATGAAATATTAAAATGAAAAATATTTCCTATATTTCATAAATAAGGTCACTTTTTTATATCAAAACATTCATAGTAATGCCAATAATAAAGAAAGTATGTGGGGGAATGTTTACTGTATCAAGGGGTTAGATAACAATACAATATAATCAGAAAAGACTGAAAATAAATTAAGTTTAAATAAATTTATGAAATTTAAATGGCTAATAAGATTCAGAGCCTATGAACTCCACTTTTAAAGAGTTCTAATAGAATAAGGTTTATATTTAGTGTAAGATGTTTGAGTTATATAACAGCATGCATACAGATTAAAATGTTTAGGTATGGATGCTGTATTAATTTATAAAATGTTTAAAATGTATGTTCAAAATAGTTCCCACAAACATGTCTAACTTTGAAGACTGCTAATTAATGTCAAATATTATTTTTTGTATAAGTAGCATGAATTATATGCTACTGGTATCAATAATTATGTAAACAATTTTATTTCATGTTATGTTAACTTTTAAAAGTCAGAGGAGGTCTAGAATTAACTTTATTTGAAAAACCGTATATGTAAATTACTAAACTTTAGGCCAAATAATGAATTCCCAAAAAATTAATATAAACTAGTTAATTCACCAATGAACCATGTAAACTAACAAGATTTATGTAAGGTGGATCGATAAAAAACTACTGTAAATGATCCTATGATTTAAAAGAGTAATGTAGAAAAATGTCTTAAATTATTAAAAATTTTTGAAATATAAAAACTAACTATTTCAGAGGAGAAATAGTAAATTAATGAATTATCACTAAAAGACAGTTCAAATGTTAAATTTATAAGGCATTAAGTAAAGCAAAAGATTTGTGACCATCTGAAATTTATTATAATTATATTAATAACACCTAAAATGGCAGTAATTGTGTACAAGAACAGGAAACAGAGTTTTGGGCCTAGATTTCCAAAAAGACAGAAATATGGCTATTTTAACAAAAATCTCAACAAATATGTACTATGACATATCAAATTACACAGAATGAGATAAATAAACCAATTATGTGGTTAATAATTCATGAAAGCAATCAATAAACTAAAAATATTCCATATATAATGTACTTTATAAGTATGTAGATAGGAAATGAAAATTATTTTAACAATACTTTTCCAATATTAACTTGGCAAGATATTTCCTAAGACGAAGGAAGTAAGTTAGTTCTTTGTTAACATTCAAATGGAACGGTTGATGCGGGATCGCGTTCTAAAACCGTATAACGAATTTTAATGGAGTAAAAGTTGAAAATCAGTGAAATACGAGAGTTACCTAAATTGACACTTTTTGACATAAAATCAGTGAAATACTCTACCACAATAGTGAAAACAAACAATACACAATACAATACAAGTGAATTAAACCGTTCAAACAACCTAACATTAATAATTCACTTCGTAACAACTTCTCGATTTTTCACCATAACCAGCAAACATTCAGTACACCTAAAATAAGACAATTAGCACCTGTGAACACTGAACACTTATCCAGGATACCAGAACAACACAATAGACAATATACACTATCACGGAGACCAATAAAACAGTTGTGAAGGGGATTTTATTATCAGAATTTCCAACCATCAGTTCGTAGTAATTTCGACAACATGACATGCCGCCATTTTTATCTTCCCATGATGCAAAGCGTCTGCCTACAACGAAGTCGTCTAGACAACTATTGGGTATAAATTGTATACTACAAACATTATATATTATTAACAAATTGTCATTTTTTACTTTTAAGACTTATATTTTTGTACATGTTATACTTTTTAGGCCTACCCTTCTCTGACTATATAAATATAATCGTTACAAGAACCTTTTTGAATATTTATATAAAAAATAACCTGTGATTGCAAATCGATATATCCCTGTGAAAGAGTCGAATATTTGCTCAACATCTATTTTAAATCGATTGTTAAGAATTATTATTAATAAATCAAATTATTTCAATTATCTGGATTTTACAATTATTTCACATCTTAAATTAAGAGTTTAACTAACTACAGGACTTACTGGAAGACGATAAATCTTAACTGAAGGTGATATACTGGAGCAGCGCTGAAAATCACCAATCGATTAGTGTAAGGAGATAATCTGATTAACTCCAGATTTAGCTAAGGTCAACCAGAAGTGTAAAATTTATCCAAAATAAACTTCCAGAATTTTAAATTTTAATCAAAACGCAGAAACAGGATTATTTCTAAATTATTACCATAACAAGCAAACATAAAATTTTTTTTTTGAACAAAATTTTTTTTTTCTTTTCTTTGAAGACTACACAAAGAAAATAATTATTTATTCGTAACAGGTCAAGTGTTACAAGTTGGCGCCCAACGTGGGGCTTAACATAGACGAACAGCGGCTTGTTACCAATTGACACTCCCCACAGTGGAGCGTAACGTTGAAGAGCAAAAAGGTGTAAATGAACCTTACACACAATTTTAAATTTGTACTGTTACAAATTGGCGTCCAACTAGAGGGCTTAACTGATTAAGCTTGGCAGCGATTATACCATCAGGAGGGAGGCAAAATGCAACAACGAGCTACTTCTAAGAAGAGGGTGGCAGAGGCCGAAAAGTAAGTTGATATGGGGGATAAGGAGGCAACACCCATTTAGGATCTAGAAGTGCTAGTAACGCCGGTGGAACATAAACAACCTGCACCACCAGAAGAACAACCTGAAATGCCAACGCAAACAGGGGACATCAATATCCCAGACAAGGAAATGGAAAAGTCTATGACCACAGAAGAAAGCAAGATGGATAAGATAATGGAGATGTTCAAACAAATCATGGGAGGATTCAAATCCATGAGGGAAGAATTGTGTCAAAAATTAGATGAGCAGCATAAGATACTAGGTGATCAGTATAAGAAAATGAGAGAGGACAGAGTAAAAAGAGAAGAATTAAGAAAGGAGAAGACCGAAGAAATAAAAAATGATAGCCAACCAGAACCAGAAGAAATACCAAACGATAAAACAAAGGAACCAGTTGTAGTATTACCGGAAAAGAAAACTAACGGAAACAAAGAAAATACTAAAGATATGGAACTGGAACCAAAGAAAATGAGAAGAACGCATTCAAGGAAATTAATGAAAACAAAGGAAGAAATGGAGATGATGAACCATGGTTTAATGGATGTCAATAATATCCCAATTACCAACCATGAAGAAATGAGGAATTCTAGAGATTATGGAAGGAAATTAATGGTAATTTCAGAAATAATTTACTATCAAACCGTAGCTTACAACTGGGAACAGACCAGAGGTAAATGGCATACGACGAAGGTAGATATATGGTGGATTGTCAATGATATCATTAATCATTGATGGACCAGAGACATATGGGTGTATAAAACAATATGACAAAGGAAACCAGATAAACTTTGTGGCCAACAAAGGAATAACGGCTAGAAAAATGAAATACAAGGCAAAGGCCAGAGATGTCACTAGTACCAGAACGAGTATGAAGACTATGGTCATCCGGACAATGAGAGCAACTGAAATGACAGACTACGGTTAAATCAACTACTACACACCTCCACAAAAAGGGACTGAGATTATGATAACCGACAACGGCAAAAAACCATGACCAAGGAAAAGAAAATAATTACCACTGAGAAGAAATGAGAAGAAAAATGAACAAAGAAACAAAACGGGGATTTAAGAAAGAAAATTAATTAAGGAACTACACTTTACAAAAGGAAATATGAGCAACTGTGCGACCTAATGAAAATCACCCACTTGGGTATAAAAGAAAATATAATAATAAGAAATACATTTGAAGTAAAGAAAAGAAGAGTGAAAATTCAAAAATACTGTAAGATCACCTTACTACCATTATTATGAAAAAACCATTTGGAGATATATAATAAAATGAATTTTGAATAAAACCCCCTAAATTCAAAAACATTGTAAGCACACCTTACAAACCAGTTATTTATAAAAACTTTCAGGAATAAAAAGAGAGAATTTTGAAAAAAAACCCTAAATTCAAAAGAATTGTAAGCACACTTTACAAACCAATTATTTATAAAAACTTTGGAAATATAAAAAGAAAAGAATTTTGAATAACACTAAAAATTTTAAAATATAAGTAAGAAAACTTTACTACAAACAATTTGAAAGAAACCATTTGAGAAAATAAAAGGAGAAGAATTTTGAGAGGTTAAACACCTGCAAATTAAAAAATTAAGTAAGAGTACCTTACTACAATCTAGAAATGAAAAAACTATGGTGAAATAAAAAGAAGAGAATTCATACCATATTTATGGTACTACTACAATATATTTACCATGTTTATAGAAAATCATTATGAGATATATGAAAGAAAAAGAATTTAGAATTAAACCAATCAATTCTAAAAGAATAATAATGTCTAATTTCAATCAATAAAGTGTAAAAACCTTCTGTGAAATGATATAAAAAGAAATAAAAAACCAGTGATACGATTAAATACAGAAACTTATGTGGAAATAAAAATAATAAAACTTTGAAGTGGTATAAGGAGAAACAATGACCTCATTAAAAAATGAATTAAAACATTCATTTGAAAGAATAAAAACAAGAGAGAAGTAATTTAAGAATAGAGTCAAAGTTATTATGTAATTAAATAAATCAATAATGAAATGATGATGAATTAAGTGTCAAATGTAATAAAGACAATTATAAGAAAGTTCTAGAACATGGAACAAGTGGAACAAATAAAAAACTGAGAAACAAACAAATATATCAGAATTATATGCAACAATAAACAAAAACAGATTGTAATAAAAACCAGAAAGGAATAAAGCATTAATAACCAAAAACTTTATATGATAATAACCATTGATAATTATAATAATAAAAGAGCTTCCCACCATGATACCAAATGAAATAACCATCAAGTTAATAAGTCAGAAGAACAACTGAGATAGGAATATTAAAATCTCTGAGCAATATAAGAAGTGAAGTATCCAAAGATATTTTTTAAATAGTAACAAAAGTGTACTATTCTGATGTAATTTTTTTAATAACTGTCTGTAGATAATTCCAGCAGTATTAATATGTTTTTTGAGCAGAGATGATTTGCCTCTGTACTCAAATAGAAGTGAAGTATTGGACAGCAGAGGAAGTAGCGTACAGTGCCTCTCTGAACTGCACCAGCTCACATGTTAGGGAATGATAGGGAATAAATATCCCAAGGATAAAATACTAAGAAGAAAAATGAAAATGAAATAATAAATATGAAACTCAGATGACTATTACTATCAAGGAAGATCAAGTAGGAATGAAAAGATGTAAGCTCAAATATATATAAGAGAAATTTAGAAATGGAAGGAAGCCAAGAACACTAAAAAACTACTATAATTATCATAAGCAATTATTTCAGACAAACCAGGTATAGTCTGAAAAAATCACTTCTGGAGGAGGGCAATCTGTAGCATGACAGATATTCCACTAATAACTAATTCAATCAAGATCATAAAAAACAATTAAAATACATATAACCAAGAATTTCAAATGAAAATAAAATTAAACTTCAAAGAAAAACACCACTATAAAAGTAAAAAGGTAATTAAATAATAAAAATGCCACAATAAAATTCAAGAAAAGAAATTAAAAGGAACTCATATTAAAAAATCAGGAGATTACTCAGGAGATATGGAGCAGGTGATAAAGAAGATACCCCAAACACAAGAAGAAACAGGAAGGGTAAAGATTAGGAGCAGGTGATAAACAAGATATCCCGAAATCAAGAAAGAAGAGTAAAATTAGGAGCATGCAATAAAGAAGATACTCCGAACCCAAGAAGGAAGAAGAAATTTAGAAGCAGATGCTAAACAAGATATCCCGAACCAACCATCGGACAAAATAACACTAAGTACCTTGGTTTACCCAAGAAGGAACCCAAGAAGGAAGAAGAGAAGAAAGGAAGATATAGGATGGGAGAACCACAATAAAAACCTATTATTAACTACCATGAACCCCAAACCAAATGTTAATACCATTAAAGAAAGTATAACACCCCAAAACCTTATGAATTGTAATTTAATTATAGACAAAAGTATTGAGTAGTATGATAAGAAGTGCACCAACTAAAGTTATTATATGGTAAAATAAACAAATCTTCACAGTCCATTATGACTAAAGGTCTGGTCTGAGAATATAATAAAACTCAAATATAAGTCAGAACCATCAGTGAATGTGTACCAGTGTAGTGATTTAAATATAATAAACTTCAAGTTGTTGTGTAACTATAACTTAAACAAGGTGCTATTAAATAACTTTTATATTTTATAATTAACAGGTGATGAAATATTAAAATGAAAAATATTTCCTATATTTCATAAATAAGGTCACTTTTTTATATCAAAACATTCATAGTAATGCCAATAATAAAGAAAGTATGTGGGGGAATGTTTACTGTATCAAGGGGTTAGATAACAATACAATATAATCAGAAAAGACTGAAAATAAATTAAGTTTAAATAAATTTATGAAATTTAAATGGCTAATAAGATTCAGAGCCTATGAACTCCACTTTTAAAGAGTTCTAATAGAATAAGGTTTATATTTAGTGTAAGATGTTTGAGTTATATAACAGCATGCATACAGATTAAAATGTTTAGGTATGGATGCTGTATTAATTTATAAAATGTTTAAAATGTATGTTCAAAATAGTTCCCACAAACATGTCTAACTTTGAAGACTGCTAATTAATGTCAAATATTATTTTTTGTATAAGTAGCATGAATTATATGCTACTGGTATCAATAATTATGTAAACAATTTTATTTCATGTTATGTTAACTTTTAAAAGTCAGAGGAGGTCTAGAATTAACTTTATTTGAAAAACCGTATATGTAAATTACTAAACTTTAGGCCAAATAATGAATTCCCAAAAAATTAATATAAACTAGTTAATTCACCAATGAACCATGTAAACTAACAAGATTTATGTAAGGTGGATCGATAAAAAACTACTGTAAATGATCCTATGATTTAAAAGAGTAATGTAGAAAAATGTCTTAAATTATTAAAAATTTTTGAAATATAAAAACTAACTATTTCAGAGGAGAAATAGTAAATTAATGAATTATCACTAAAAGACAGTTCAAATGTTAAATTTATAAGGCATTAAGTAAAGCAAAAGATTTGTGACCATCTGAAATTTATTATAATTATATTAATAACACCTAAAATGGCAGTAATTGTGTACAAGAACAGGAAACAGAGTTTTGGGCCTAGATTTCCAAAAAGACAGAAATATGGCTATTTTAACAAAAATCTCAACAAATATGTACTATGACATATCAAATTACACAGAATGAGATAAATAAACCAATTATGTGGTTAATAATTCATGAAAGCAATCAATAAACTAAAAATATTCCATATATAATGTACTTTATAAGTATGTAGATAGGAAATGAAAATTATTTTAACAATACTTTTCCAATATTAACTTGGCAAGATATTTCCTAAGACGAAGGAAGTAAGTTAGTTCTTTGTTAACATTCAAATGGAACGGTTGATGCGGGATCGCGTTCTAAAACCGTATAACGAATTTTAATGGAGTAAAAGTTGAAAATCAGTGAAATACGAGAGTTACCTAAATTGACACTTTTTGACATAAAATCAGTGAAATACTCTACCACAATAGTGAAAACAAACAATACACAATACAATACAAGTGAATTAAACCGTTCAAACAACCTAACATTAATAATTCACTTCGTAACAACTTCTCGATTTTTCACCATAACCAGCAAACATTCAGTACACCTAAAATAAGACAATTAACACCTGTGAACACTGAACACTTATCCAGGATACCAGAACAACACAATAGACAATATACACTATCACGGAGACCAATAAAACAGTTGTGAAGGGGATTTTATTATCAGAATTTCCAACCATCAGTTCGTAGTAATTTCGACAACATGACATGCCGCCATTTTTATCTTCCCATGATGCAAAGCGTCTGCCTACAACGAAGTCGTCTAGACAACTATTGGGTATAAATTGTATACTACAAACATTATATATTATTAACAAATTGTCATTTTTTACTTTTAAGACTTATATTTTTGTACATGTTATACTTTTTAGGCCTACCCTTCTCTGACTATATAAATATAATCGTTACAAGAACCTTTTTGAATATTTATATAAAAAATAACCTGTGATTGCAAATCGATATATCCCTGTGAAAGAGTCGAATATTTGCTCAACATCTATTTTAAATCGATTGTTAAGAATTATTATTAATAAATCAAATTATTTCAATTATCTGGATTTTACAATTATTTCACATCTTAAATTAAGAGTTTAACTAACTACAGGACTTACTGGAAGACGATAAATCTTAACTGAAGGTGATATACTGGAGCAGCGCTGAAAATCACCAATCGATTAGTGTAAGGAGATAATCTGATTAACTCCAGATTTAGCTAAGGTCAACCAGAAGTGTAAAATTTATCCAAAATAAACTTCCAGAATTTTAAATTTTAATCAAAACGCAGAAACAGGATTATTTCTAAATTATTACCATAACAAGCAAACATAAAATTTTTTTTTTGAACAAAATTTTTTTTTTCTTTTCTTTGAAGACTACACAAAGAAAATAATTATTTATTCGTAACAGGTCAAGTGTTACAAGTTGGCGCCCAACGTGGGGCTTAACATAGACGAACAGCGGCTTGTTACCAATTGACACTCCCCACAGTGGAGCGTAACGTTGAAGAGCAAAAAGGTGTAAATGAACCTTACACACAATTTTAAATTTGTACTGTTACAAATTGGCGTCCAACTAGAGGGCTTAACTGATTAAGCTTGGCAGCGATTATACCATCAGGAGGGAGGCAAAATGCAACAACGAGCTACTTCTAAGAAGAGGGTGGCAGAGGCCGAAAAGTAAGTTGATATGGGGGATAAGGAGGCAACACCCATTTAGGATCTAGAAGTGCTAGTAACGCCGGTGGAACATAAACAACCTGCACCACCAGAAGAACAACCTGAAATGCCAACGCAAACAGGGGACATCAATATCCCAGACAAGGAAATGGAAAAGTCTATGACCACAGAAGAAAGCAAGATGGATAAGATAATGGAGATGTTCAAACAAATCATGGGAGGATTCAAATCCATGAGGGAAGAATTGTGTCAAAAATTAGATGAGCAGCATAAGATACTAGGTGATCAGTATAAGAAAATGAGAGAGGACAGAGTAAAAAGAGAAGAATTAAGAAAGGAGAAGACCGAAGAAATAAAAAATGATAGCCAACCAGAACCAGAAGAAATACCAAACGATAAAACAAAGGAACCAGTTGTAGTATTACCGGAAAAGAAAACTAACGGAAACAAAGAAAATACTAAAGATATGGAACTGGAACCAAAGAAAATGAGAAGAACGCATTCAAGGAAATTAATGAAAACAAAGGAAGAAATGGAGATGATGAACCATGGTTTAATGGATGTCAATAATATCCCAATTACCAACCATGAAGAAATGAGGAATTCTAGAGATTATGGAAGGAAATTAATGGTAATTTCAGAAATAATTTACTATCAAACCGTAGCTTACAACTGGGAACAGACCAGAGGTAAATGGCATACGACGAAGGTAGATATATGGTGGATTGTCAATGATATCATTAATCATTGATGGACCAGAGACATATGGGTGTATAAAACAATATGACAAAGGAAACCAGATAAACTTTGTGGCCAACAAAGGAATAACGGCTAGAAAAATGAAATACAAGGCAAAGGCCAGAGATGTCACTAGTACCAGAACGAGTATGAAGACTATGGTCATCCGGACAATGAGAGCAACTGAAATGACAGACTACGGTTAAATCAACTACTACACACCTCCACAAAAAGGGACTGAGATTATGATAACCGACAACGGCAAAAAACCATGACCAAGGAAAAGAAAATAATTACCACTGAGAAGAAATGAGAAGAAAAATGAACAAAGAAACAAAACGGGGATTTAAGAAAGAAAATTAATTAAGGAACTACACTTTACAAAAGGAAATATGAGCAACTGTGCGACCTAATGAAAATCACCCACTTGGGTATAAAAGAAAATATAATAATAAGAAATACATTTGAAGTAAAGAAAAGAAGAGTGAAAATTCAAAAATACTGTAAGATCACCTTACTACCATTATTATGAAAAAACCATTTGGAGATATATAATAAAATGAATTTTGAATAAAACCCCCTAAATTCAAAAACATTGTAAGCACACCTTACAAACCAGTTATTTATAAAAACTTTCAGGAATAAAAAGAGAGAATTTTGAAAAAAAACCCTAAATTCAAAAGAATTGTAAGCACACTTTACAAACCAATTATTTATAAAAACTTTGGAAATATAAAAAGAAAAGAATTTTGAATAACACTAAAAATTTTAAAATATAAGTAAGAAAACTTTACTACAAACAATTTGAAAGAAACCATTTGAGAAAATAAAAGGAGAAGAATTTTGAGAGGTTAAACACCTGCAAATTAAAAAATTAAGTAAGAGTACCTTACTACAATCTAGAAATGAAAAAACTATGGTGAAATAAAAAGAAGAGAATTCATACCATATTTATGGTACTACTACAATATATTTACCATGTTTATAGAAAATCATTATGAGATATATGAAAGAAAAAGAATTTAGAATTAAACCAATCAATTCTAAAAGAATAATAATGTCTAATTTCAATCAATAAAGTGTAAAAACCTTCTGTGAAATGATATAAAAAGAAATAAAAAACCAGTGATACGATTAAATACAGAAACTTATGTGGAAATAAAAATAATAAAACTTTGAAGTGGTATAAGGAGAAACAATGACCTCATTAAAAAATGAATTAAAACATTCATTTGAAAGAATAAAAACAAGAGAGAAGTAATTTAAGAATAGAGTCAAAGTTATTATGTAATTAAATAAATCAATAATGAAATGATGATGAATTAAGTGTCAAATGTAATAAAGACAATTATAAGAAAGTTCTAGAACATGGAACAAGTGGAACAAATAAAAAACTGAGAAACAAACAAATATATCAGAATTATATGCAACAATAAACAAAAACAGATTGTAATAAAAACCAGAAAGGAATAAAGCATTAATAACCAAAAACTTTATATGATAATAACCATTGATAATTATAATAATAAAAGAGCTTCCCACCATGATACCAAATGAAATAACCATCAAGTTAATAAGTCAGAAGAACAACTGAGATAGGAATATTAAAATCTCTGAGCAATATAAGAAGTGAAGTATCCAAAGATATTTTTTAAATAGTAACAAAAGTGTACTATTCTGATGTAATTTTTTTAATAACTGTCTGTAGATAATTCCAGCAGTATTAATATGTTTTTTGAGCAGAGATGATTTGCCTCTGTACTCAAATAGAAGTGAAGTATTGGACAGCAGAGGAAGTAGCGTACAGTGCCTCTCTGAACTGCACCAGCTCACATGTTAGGGAATGATAGGGAATAAATATCCCAAGGATAAAATACTAAGAAGAAAAATGAAAATGAAATAATAAATATGAAACTCAGATGACTATTACTATCAAGGAAGATCAAGTAGGAATGAAAAGATGTAAGCTCAAATATATATAAGAGAAATTTAGAAATGGAAGGAAGCCAAGAACACTAAAAAACTACTATAATTATCATAAGCAATTATTTCAGACAAACCAGGTATAGTCTGAAAAAATCACTTCTGGAGGAGGGCAATCTGTAGCATGACAGATATTCCACTAATAACTAATTCAATCAAGATCATAAAAAACAATTAAAATACATATAACCAAGAATTTCAAATGAAAATAAAATTAAACTTCAAAGAAAAACACCACTATAAAAGTAAAAAGGTAATTAAATAATAAAAATGCCACAATAAAATTCAAGAAAAGAAATTAAAAGGAACTCATATTAAAAAATCAGGAGATTACTCAGGAGATATGGAGCAGGTGATAAAGAAGATACCCCAAACACAAGAAGAAACAGGAAGGGTAAAGATTAGGAGCAGGTGATAAACAAGATATCCCGAAATCAAGAAAGAAGAGTAAAATTAGGAGCATGCAATAAAGAAGATACTCCGAACCCAAGAAGGAAGAAGAAATTTAGAAGCAGATGCTAAACAAGATATCCCGAACCAACCATCGGACAAAATAACACTAAGTACCTTGGTTTACCCAAGAAGGAACCCAAGAAGGAAGAAGAGAAGAAAGGAAGATATAGGATGGGAGAACCACAATAAAAACCTATTATTAACTACCATGAACCCCAAACCAAATGTTAATACCATTAAAGAAAGTATAACACCCCAAAACCTTATGAAATTGTAATTTAATTATAGACAAAAGTATTGAGTAGTATGATAAGAAGTGCACCAACTAAAGTTATTATATGGTAAAATAAACAAATCTTCACAGTCCATTATGACTAAAGGTCTGGTCTGAGAATATAATAAAACTCAAATATAAGTCAGAACCATCAGTGAATGAGTACCAGTGTAGTGATTTAAATATAATAAACTTCAAGTTGTTGTGTAACTATAACTTAAACAAGGTGCTATTAAATAACTTTTATATTTTATAATTAACAGGTGATGAAATATTAAAATGAAAAATATTTCCTATATTTCATAAATAAGGTCACTTTTTTATATCAAAACATTCATAGTAATGCCAATAATAAAGAAAGTATGTGGGGGAATGTTTACTGTATCAAGGGGTTAGATAACAATACAATATAATCAGAAAAGACTGAAAATAAATTAAGTTTAAATAAATTTATGAAATTTAAATGGCTAATAAGATTCAGAGCCTATGAACTCCACTTTTAAAGAGTTCTAATAGAATAAGGTTTATATTTAGTGTAAGATGTTTGAGTTATATAACAGCATGCATACAGATTAAAATGTTTAGGTATGGATGCTGTATTAATTTATAAAATGTTTAAAATGTATGTTCAAAATAGTTCCCACAAACATGTCTAACTTTGAAGACTGCTAATTAATGTCAAATATTATTTTTTGTATAAGTAGCATGAATTATATGCTACTGGTATCAATAATTATGTAAACAATTTTATTTCATGTTATGTTAACTTTTAAAAGTCAGAGGAGGTCTAGAATTAACTTTATTTGAAAAACCGTATATGTAAATTACTAAACTTTAGGCCAAATAATGAATTCCCAAAAAATTAATATAAACTAGTTAATTCACCAATGAACCATGTAAACTAACAAGATTTATGTAAGGTGGATCGATAAAAAACTACTGTAAATGATCCTATGATTTAAAAGAGTAATGTAGAAAAATGTCTTAAATTATTAAAAATTTTTGAAATATAAAAACTAACTATTTCAGAGGAGAAATAGTAAATTAATGAATTATCACTAAAAGACAGTTCAAATGTTAAATTTATAAGGCATTAAGTAAAGCAAAAGATTTGTGACCATCTGAAATTTATTATAATTATATTAATAACACCTAAAATGGCAGTAATTGTGTACAAGAACAGGAAACAGAGTTTTGGGCCTAGATTTCCAAAAAGACAGAAATATGGCTATTTTAACAAAAATCTCAACAAATATGTACTATGACATATCAAATTACACAGAATGAGATAAATAAACCAATTATGTGGTTAATAATTCATGAAAGCAATCAATAAACTAAAAATATTCCATATATAATGTACTTTATAAGTATGTAGATAGGAAATGAAAATTATTTTAACAATACTTTTCCAATATTAACTTGGCAAGATATTTCCTAAGACGAAGGAATTAAGTTAGTTCTTTGTTAACATTCAAATGGAACGGTTGATGCGGGATCGCGTTCTAAAACCGTATAACGAATTTTAATGGAGTAAAAGTTGAAAATCAGTGAAATACGAGAGTTACCTAAATTGACACTTTTTGACATAAAATCAGTGAAATACTCTACCACAATAGTGAAAACAAACAATACACAATACAATACAAGTGAATTAAACCGTTCAAACAACCTAACATTAATAATTCACTTCGTAACAACTTCTCGATTTTTCACCATAACCAGCAAACATTCAGTACACCTAAAATAAGACAATTAACACCTGTGAACACTGAACACTTATCCAGGATACCAGAACAACACAATAGACAATATACACTATCACGGAGACCAATAAAACAGTTGTGAAGGGGATTTTATTATCAGAATTTCCAACCATCAGTTCGTAGTAATTTCGACAACATGACATGCCGCCATTTTTATCTTCCCATGATGCAAAGCGTCTGCCTACAACGAAGTCGTCTAGACAACTATTGGGTATAAATTGTATACTACAAACATTATATATTATTAACAAATTGTCATTTTTTACTTTTAAGACTTATATTTTTGTACATGTTATACTTTTTAGGCCTACCCTTCTCTGACTATATAAATATAATCGTTACAAGAACCTTTTTGAATATTTATATAAAAAATAACCTGTGATTGCAAATCGATATATCCCTGTGAAAGAGTCGAATATTTGCTCAACATCTATTTTAAATCGATTGTTAAGAATTATTATTAATAAATCAAATTATTTCAATTATCTGGATTTTACAATTATTTCACATCTTAAATTAAGAGTTTAACTAACTACAGGACTTACTGGAAGACGATAAATCTTAACTGAAGGTGATATACTGGAGCAGCGCTGAAAATCACCAATCGATTAGTGTAAGGAGATAATCTGATTAACTCCAGATTTAGCTAAGGTCAACCAGAAGTGTAAAATTTATCCAAAATAAACTTCCAGAATTTTAAATTTTAATCAAAACGCAGAAACAGGATTATTTCTAAATTATTACCATAACAAGCAAACATAAAATTTTTTTTTGAACAAAATTTTTTTTTTCTTTTCTTTGAAGACTACACAAAGAAAATAATTATTTATTCGTAACAGGTCAAGTGTTACAAGTTGGCGCCCAACGTGGGGCTTAACATAGACGAACAGCGGCTTGTTACCAATTGACACTCCCCACAGTGGAGCGTAACGTTGAAGAGCAAAAAGGTGTAAATGAACCTTACACACAATTTTAAATTTGTACTGTTACAAATTGGCGTCCAACTAGAGGGCTTAACTGATTAAGCTTGGCAGCGATTATACCATCAGGAGGGAGGCAAAATGCAACAACGAGCTACTTCTAAGAAGAGGGTGGCAGAGGCCGAAAAGTAAGTTGATATGGGGGATAAGGAGGCAACACCCATTTAGGATCTAGAAGTGCTAGTAACGCCGGTGGAACATAAACAACCTGCACCACCAGAAGAACAACCTGAAATGCCAACGCAAACAGGGGACATCAATATCCCAGACAAGGAAATGGAAAAGTCTATGACCACAGAAGAAAGCAAGATGGATAAGATAATGGAGATGTTCAAACAAATCATGGGAGGATTCAAATCCATGAGGGAAGAATTGTGTCAAAAATTAGATGAGCAGCATAAGAAAATGAGAGAGGACAGAGTAAAAAGAGAAGAATTAAGAAAGGAGAAGACCGAAGAAATAAAAAATGATAGCCAACCAGAACCAGAAGAAATACCAAACGATAAAACAAAGGAACCAGTTGTAGTATTACCGGAAAAGAAAACTAACGGAAACAAAGAAAATACTAAAGATATGGAACTGGAACCAAAGAAAATGAGAAGAACGCATTCAAGGAAATTAATGAAAACAAAGGAAGAAATGGAGATGATGAACCATGGTTTAATGGATGTCAATAATATCCCAATTACCAACCATGAAGAAATGAGGAATTCTAGAGATTATGGAAGGAAATTAATGGTAATTTCAGAAATAATTTACTATCAAACCGTAGCTTACAACTGGGAACAGACCAGAGGTAAATGGCATACGACGAAGGTAGATATATGGTGGATTGTCAATGATATCATTAATCATTGATGGACCAGAGACATATGGGTGTATAAAACAATATGACAAAGGAAACCAGATAAACTTTGTGGCCAACAAAGGAATAACGGCTAGAAAAATGAAATACAAGGCAAAGGCCAGAGATGTCACTAGTACCGGAACGAGTATGAAGACTATGGTCATCCGGACAATGAGAGCAACTGAAATGACAGACTACGGTTAAATCAACTACTACACACCTCCACAAAAAGGGACTGAGATTATGATAACCGACAACGGCAAAAAACCATGACCAAGGAAAAGAAAATAATTACCACTGAGAAGAAATGAGAAGAAAAATGAACAAAGAAACAAAACGGGGATTTAAGAAAGAAAATTAATTAAGGAACTACACTTTACAAAAGGAAATATGAGCAACTGTGCGACCTAATGAAAATCACCCACCTGGGTATAAAAGAAAATATAATAATAAGAAATACATTTGAAGTAAAGAAAAGAAGAGTGAAAATTCAAAAATACTGTAAGATCACCTTACTACCATTATTATGAAAAAACCATTTGGAGATATATAATAAAATGAATTTTGAATAAAACCCCCTAAATTCAAAAACATTGTAAGCACACCTTACAAACCAGTTATTTATAAAAACTTTCAGGAATAAAAAGAGAGAATTTTGAAAAAAAACCCTAAATTCAAAAGAATTGTAAGCACACCTTACAAACCAATTATTTATAAAAACTTTGGAAATATAAAAAGAAAAGAATTTTGAATAACACTAAAAATTTTAAAATATAAGTAAGAAAACTTTACTACAAACAATTTGAAAGAAACCATTTGAGAAAATAAAAGGAGAAGAATTTTGAGAGGTTAAACACCTGCAAATTAAAAAATTAAGTAAGAGTACCTTACTACAATCTAGAAATGAAAAAACTATGGTGCAATAAAAAGAAGAGAATTCATACCATATTTATGGTACTACTACAATATATTTACCATGTTTATAGAAAATCATTATGAGATATATGAAAGAAAAAGAATTTAGAATTAAACCAATCAATTCTAAAAGAATAATAATGTCTAATTTTAACCAATAAAGTGTAAAAACCTTCTGTGAAATGATATAAAAAGAAATAAAAAACCAGTGATACGATTAAATACAGAAACTTATGTGGAAATAAAAATAATAAAACTTTGAAGTGGTATAAGGAGAAACAATGACCTCATTAACAAATTAATTAAACCATTAATTTGAAAGAATAAAAACAAGAGAGAAGTAATTTAAGAATAGAGTCAAAGTTATTATGTAATTAAATAAATCAATAATGAAATGATGATGAATTAAGTGTCAAATGTAATAAAGACAATTATAAGAAAGTTCTAGAACATGGAACAAGTGGAACAAATAAAAAACTGAGAAACAAACAAATATATCAGAATTATATGCAACAATAAACAAAAACAGATTGTAATAAAAACCAGAAAGGAATAAAGCATTAATAACCAAAAACTTTATATGATAATAGCCATTGATAATTATAATAATAAAAGAGCTTCCCTCGATGATACCAAATGAAATAACCATCAAGTTAATAAGTCAGAAGAACAACTGAGATAGGAATATTAAAATCTCTGAGCAATATAAGAAGTGAAGTGTCCAAAGATATTTTTTAAATAGTAACAAAAGTGTACTATTCTGATGTAATTTTTTTAATAACTGTCTGTAGATAATTCCAGCAGTATTAATATGTTTTTTGAGCAGAGATGATTTGCCTCTGTACTCAAATAGAAGTGAAGTATTGGACAGCAGAGGAAGTAGCGTACAGTGCCTCTCTGAACTGCACCAGCTCACATATTAGGGAATGATAGGGAATAAATATCCCAAGGATAAAATACTAAGAAGAAAAATGAAAATGAAATAATAAATATGAAACTCAGATGACTATTACTATCAAGGAAGATCAAGTAGGAATGAAAAGATGTAAGCTCAAATATATATAAGAGAAATTTAGAAATGGAAGGAAGCCAAGAACACTAAAAAACTACTATAATTATCATAAGCAATTATTTCAGACAAACCAGGTATAGTCTGAAAAAATCACTTCTGGAGGAGGGCAATCTGTAGCATGACAGATATTCCACTAATAACTAATTCAATCAAGATCATAAAAAACAATTAAAATACATATAACCAAGAATTTCAAATGAAAATAAAATTAAACTTCAAAGAAAAACACCACTATAAAAGTAAAAAGGTAATTAAATAATAAAAATGCCACAATAAAATTCAAGAAAAGAAATTAAAAGGAACTCATATTAAAAAATCAGGAGATTACTCAGGAGATATGGAGCAGGTGATAAAGAAGATACCCCAAACACAAGAAGAAACAGGAAGGGTAAAGATTAGGAGCAGGTGATAAACAAGATATCCCGAAATCAAGAAAGAAGAGTAAAATTAGGAGCATGCAATAAAGAAGATACTCCGAACCCAAGAAGGAAGAAGAAATTTAGAAGCAGATGCTAAACAAGATATCCCGAACCAACCATCGGACAAAATAACACTAAGTACCTTGGTTTACCCAAGAAGGAACCCAAGAAGGAAGAAGAGAAGAAAGGAAGATATAGGATGGGAGAACCACAATAAAAACCTATTATTAACTACCATGAACCCCAAACCAAATGTTAATACCATTAAAGAAAGTATAACACCCCAAAACCTTATGAAATTGTAATTTAATTATAGACAAAAGTATTGAGTAGTATGATAAGAAGTGCACCAACTAAAGTTATTATATGGTAAAATAAACAAATCTTCACAGTCCATTATGACTAAAGGTCTGGTCTGAGAATATAATAAAACTCAAATATAAGTCAGAACCATCAGTGAATGTGTACCAGTGTAGTGATTTAAATATAATAAACTTCAAGTTGTTGTGTAACTATAACTTAAACAAGGTGCTATTAAATAACTTTTATATTTTATAATTAACAGGTGATGAAATATTAAAATGAAAAATATTTCCTATATTTCATAAATAAGGTCACTTTTTTATATCAAAACATTCATAGTAATGCCAATAATAAAGAAAGTATGTGGGGGAATGTTTACTGTATCAAGGGGTTAGATAACAATACAATATAATCAGAAAAGACTGAAAATAAATTAAGTTTAAATAAATTTATGAAATTTAAATGGCTAATAAGATTCAGAGCCTATGAACTCCACTTTTAAAGAGTTCTAATAGAATAAGGTTTATATTTAGTGTAAGATGTTTGAGTTATATAACAGCATGCATACAGATTAAAATGTTTAGGTATGGATGCTGTATTAATTTATAAAATGTTTAAAATGTATGTTCAAAATAGTTCCCACAAACATTTCTAACTTTGAAGACTGCTAATTAATGTCAAATATTATTTTTTGTATAAGTAGCATGAATTATATGCTACTGGTATCAATAATTATGTAAACAATTTTATTTCATGTTATGTTAACTTTTAAAAGTCAGAGGAGGTCTAGAATTAACTTTATTTGAAAAACCGTATATGTAAATTACTAAACTTTAGGCCAAATAATGAATTCCCAAAAAATTAATATAAACTAGTTAATTCACCAATGAACCATGTAAACTAACAAGATTTATGTAAGGTGGATCGATAAAAAACTACTGTAAATGATCCTATGATTTAAAAGAGTAATGTAGAAAAATGTCTTAAATTATTAAAAATTTTTGAAATATAAAAACTAACTATTTCAGAGGAGAAATAGTAAATTAATGAATTATCACTAAAAGACAGTTCAAATGTTAAATTTATAAGGCATTAAGTAAAGCAAAAGATTTGTGACCATCTGAAATTTATTATAATTATATTAATAACACCTAAAATGGCAGTAATTGTGTACAAGAACAGGAAACAGAGTTTTGGGCCTAGATTTCCAAAAAGACAGAAATATGGCTATTTTAACAAAAATCTCAACAAATATGTACTATGACATATCAAATTACACAGAATGAGATAAATAAACCAATTATGTGGTTAATAATTCATGAAAGCAATCAATAAACTAAAAATATTCCATATATAATGTACTTTATAAGTATGTAGATAGGAAATGAAAATTATTTTAACAATACTTTTCCAATATTAACTTGGCAAGATATTTCCTAAGACGAAGGAATTAAGTTAGTTCTTTGTTAACATTCAAATGGAACGGTTGATGCGGGATCGCGTTCTAAAACCGTATAACGAATTTTAATGGAGTAAAAGTTGAAAATCAGTGAAATACGAGAGTTACCTAAATTGACACTTTTTGACATAAAATCAGTGAAATACTCTACCACAATAGTGAAAACAAACAATACACAATACAATACAAGTGAATTAAACCGTTCAAACAACCTAACATTAATAATTCACTTCGTAACAACTTCTCGATTTTTCACCATAACCAGCAAACATTCAGTACACCTAAAATAAGACAATTAACACCTGTGAACACTGAACACTTATCCAGGATACCAGAACAACACAATAGACAATATACACTATCACGGAGACCAATAAAACAGTTGTGAAGGGGATTTTATTATCAGAATTTCCAACCATCAGTTCGTAGTAATTTCGACAACATGACATGCCGCCATTTTTATCTTCCCATGATGCAAAGCGTCTGCCTACAACGAAGTCGTCTAGACAACTATTGGGTATAAATTGTATACTACAAACATTATATATTATTAACAAATTGTCATTTTTTACTTTTAAGACTTATATTTTTGTACATGTTATACTTTTTAGGCCTACCCTTCTCTGACTATATAAATATAATCGTTACAAGAACCTTTTTGAATATTTATATAAAAAATAACCTGTGATTGCAAATCGATATATCCCTGTGAAAGAGTCGAATATTTGCTCAACATCTATTTTAAATCGATTGTTAAGAATTATTATTAATAAATCAAATTATTTCAATTATCTGGATTTTACAATTATTTCACATCTTAAATTAAGAGTTTAACTAACTACAGGACTTACTGGAAGACGATAAATCTTAACTGAAGGTGATATACTGGAGCAGCGCTGAAAATCACCAATCGATTAGTGTAAGGAGATAATCTGATTAACTCCAGATTTAGCTAAGGTCAACCAGAAGTGTAAAATTTATCCAAAATAAACTTCCAGAATTTTAAATTTTAATCAAAACGCAGAAACAGGATTATTTCTAAATTATTACCATAACAAGCAAACATAAAATTTTTTTTTTGAACAAAATTTTTTTTTTCTTTTCTTTGAAGACTACACAAAGAAAATAATTATTTATTCGTAACAGGTCAAGTGTTACAAGTTGGCGCCCAACGTGGGGCTTAACATAGACGAACAGCGGCTTGTTACCAATTGACACTCCCCACAGTGGAGCGTAACGTTGAAGAGCAAAAAGGTGTAAATGAACCTTACACACAATTTTAAATTTGTACTGTTACAAATTGGCGTCCAACTAGAGGGCTTAACTGATTAAGCTTGGCAGCGATTATACCATCAGGAGGGAGGCAAAATGCAACAACGAGCTACTTCTAAGAAGAGGGTGGCAGAGGCCGAAAAGTAAGTTGATATGGGGGATAAGGAGGCAACACCCATTTAGGATCTAGAAGTGCTAGTAACGCCGGTGGAACATAAACAACCTGCACCACCAGAAGAACAACCTGAAATGCCAACGCAAACAGGGGACATCAATATCCCAGACAAGGAAATGGAAAAGTCTATGACCACAGAAGAAAGCAAGATGGATAAGATAATGGAGATGTTCAAACAAATCATGGGAGGATTCAAATCCATGAGGGAAGAATTGTGTCAAAAATTAGATGAGCAGCATAAGATACTAGGTGATCAGTATAAGAAAATGAGAGAGGACAGAGTAAAAAGAGAAGAATTAAGAAAGGAGAAGACCGAAGAAATAAAAAATGATAGCCAACCAGAACCAGAAGAAATACCAAACGATAAAACAAAGGAACCAGTTGTAGTATTACCGGAAAAGAAAACTAACGGAAACAAAGAAAATACTAAAGATATGGAACTGGAACCAAAGAAAATGAGAAGAACGCATTCAAGGAAATTAATGAAAACAAAGGAAGAAATGGAGATGATGAACCATGGTTTAATGGATGTCAATAATATCCCAATTACCAACCATGAAGAAATGAGGAATTCTAGAGATTATGGAAGGAAATTAATGGTAATTTCAGAAATAATTTACTATCAAACCGTAGCTTACAACTGGGAACAGACCAGAGGTAAATGGCATACGACGAAGGTAGATATATGGTGGATTGTCAATGATATCATTAATCATTGATGGACCAGAGACATATGGGTGTATAAAACAATATGACAAAGGAAACCAGATAAACTTTGTGGCCAACAAAGGAATAACGGCTAGAAAAATGAAATACAAGGCAAAGGCCAGAGATGTCACTAGTACCGGAACGAGTATGAAGACTATGGTCATCCGGACAATGAGAGCAACTGAAATGACAGACTACGGTTAAATCAACTACTACACACCTCCACAAAAAGGGACTGAGATTATGATAACCGACAACGGCAAAAAACCATGACCAAGGAAAAGAAAATAATTACCACTGAGAAGAAATGAGAAGAAAAATGAACAAAGAAACAAAACGGGGATTTAAGAAAGAAAATTAATTAAGGAACTACACTTTACAAAAGGAAATATGAGCAACTGTGCGACCTAATGAAAATCACCCACCTGGGTATAAAAGAAAATATAATAATAAGAAATACATTTGAAGTAAAGAAAAGAAGAGTGAAAATTCAAAAATACTGTAAGATCACCTTACTACCATTATTATGAAAAAACCATTTGGAGATATATAATAAAATGAATTTTGAATAAAACCCCCTAAATTCAAAAACATTGTAAGCACACCTTACAAACCAGTTATTTATAAAAACTTTCAGGAATAAAAAGAGAGAATTTTGAAAAAAAACCCTAAATTCAAAAGAATTGTAAGCACACCTTACAAACCAATTATTTATAAAAACTTTGGAAATATAAAAAGAAAAGAATTTTGAATAACACTAAAAATTTTAAAATATAAGTAAGAAAACTTTACTACAAACAATTTGAAAGAAACCATTTGAGAAAATAAAAGGAGAAGAATTTTGAGAGGTTAAACACCTGCAAATTAAAAAATTAAGTAAGAGTACCTTACTACAATCTAGAAATGAAAAAACTATGGTGCAATAAAAAGAAGAGAATTCATACCATATTTATGGTACTACTACAATATATTTACCATGTTTATAGAAAATCATTATGAGATATATGAAAGAAAAAGAATTTAGAATTAAACCAATCAATTCTAAAAGAATAATAATGTCTAATTTTAACCAATAAAGTGTAAAAACCTTCTGTGAAATGATATAAAAAGAAATAAAAAACCAGTGATACGATTAAATACAGAAACTTATGTGGAAATAAAAATAATAAAACTTTGAAGTGGTATAAGGAGAAACAATGACCTCATTAACAAATTAATTAAACCATTAATTTGAAAGAATAAAAACAAGAGAGAAGTAATTTAAGAATAGAGTCAAAGTTATTATGTAATTAAATAAATCAATAATGAAATGATGATGAATTAAGTGTCAAATGTAATAAAGACAATTATAAGAAAGTTCTAGAACATGGAACAAGTGGAACAAATAAAAAACTGAGAAACAAACAAATATATCAGAATTATATGCAACAATAAACAAAAACAGATTGTAATAAAAACCAGAAAGGAATAAAGCATTAATAACCAAAAACTTTATATGATAATAGCCATTGATAATTATAATAATAAAAGAGCTTCCCTCGATGATACCAAATGAAATAACCATCAAGTTAATAAGTCAGAAGAACAACTGAGATAGGAATATTAAAATCTCTGAGCAATATAAGAAGTGAAGTGTCCAAAGATATTTTTTAAATAGTAACAAAAGTGTACTATTCTGATGTAATTTTTTTAATAACTGTCTGTAGATAATTCCAGCAGTATTAATATGTTTTTTGAGCAGAGATGATTTGCCTCTGTACTCAAATAGAAGTGAAGTATTGGACAGCAGAGGAAGTAGCGTACAGTGCCTCTCTGAACTGCACCAGCTCACATGTTAGGGAATGATAGGGAATAAATATCCCAAGGATAAAATACTAAGAAGAAAAATGAAAATGAAATAATAAATATGAAACTCAGATGACTATTACTATCAAGGAAGATCAAGTAGGAATGAAAAGATGTAAGCTCAAATATATATAAGAGAAATTTAGAAATGGAAGGAAGCCAAGAACACTAAAAAACTACTATAATTATCATAAGCAATTATTTCAGACAAACCAGGTATAGTCTGAAAAAATCACTTCTGGAGGAGGGCAATCTGTAGCATGACAGATATTCCACTAATAACTAATTCAATCAAGATCATAAAAAACAATTAAAATACATATAACCAAGAATTTCAAATGAAAATAAAATTAAACTTCAAAGAAAAACACCACTATAAAAGTAAAAAGGTAATTAAATAATAAAAATGCCACAATAAAATTCAAGAAAAGAAATTAAAAGGAACTCATATTAAAAAATCAGGAGATTACTCAGGAGATATGGAGCAGGTGATAAAGAAGATACCCCAAACACAAGAAGAAACAGGAAGGGTAAAGATTAGGAGCAGGTGATAAACAAGATATCCCGAAATCAAGAAAGAAGAGTAAAATTAGGAGCATGCAATAAAGAAGATACTCCGAACCCAAGAAGGAAGAAGAAATTTAGAAGCAGATGCTAAACAAGATATCCCGAACCAACCATCGGACAAAATAACACTAAGTACCTTGGTTTACCCAAGAAGGAACCCAAGAAGGAAGAAGAGAAGAAAGGAAGATATAGGATGGGAGAACCACAATAAAAACCTATTATTAACTACCATGAACCCCAAACCAAATGTTAATACCATTAAAGAAAGTATAACACCCCAAAACCTTATGAAATTGTAATTTAATTATAGACAAAAGTATTGAGTAGTATGATAAGAAGTGCACCAACTAAAGTTATTATATGGTAAAATAAACAAATCTTCACAGTCCATTATGACTAAAGGTCTGGTCTGAGAATATAATAAAACTCAAATATAAGTCAGAACCATCAGTGAATGTGTACCAGTGTAGTGATTTAAATATAATAAACTTCAAGTTGTTGTGTAACTATAACTTAAACAAGGTGCTATTAAATAACTTTTATATTTTATAATTAACAGGTGATGAAATATTAAAATGAAAAATATTTCCTATATTTCATAAATAAGGTCACTTTTTTATATCAAAACATTCATAGTAATGCCAATAATAAAGAAAGTATGTGGGGGAATGTTTACTGTATCAAGGGGTTAGATAACAATACAATATAATCAGAAAAGACTGAAAATAAATTAAGTTTAAATAAATTTATGAAATTTAAATGGCTAATAAGATTCAGAGCCTATGAACTCCACTTTTAAAGAGTTCTAATAGAATAAGGTTTATATTTAGTGTAAGATGTTTGAGTTATATAACAGCATGCATACAGATTAAAATGTTTAGGTATGGATGCTGTATTAATTTATAAAATGTTTAAAATGTATGTTCAAAATAGTTCCCACAAACATTTCTAACTTTGAAGACTGCTAATTAATGTCAAATATTATTTTTTGTATAAGTAGCATGAATTATATGCTACTGGTATCAATAATTATGTAAACAATTTTATTTCATGTTATGTTAACTTTTAAAAGTCAGAGGAGGTCTAGAATTAACTTTATTTGAAAAACCGTATATGTAAATTACTAAACTTTAGGCCAAATAATGAATTCCCAAAAAATTAATATAAACTAGTTAATTCACCAATGAACCATGTAAACTAACAAGATTTATGTAAGGTGGATCGATAAAAAACTACTGTAAATGATCCTATGATTTAAAAGAGTAATGTAGAAAAATGTCTTAAATTATTAAAAATTTTTGAAATATAAAAACTAACTATTTCAGAGGAGAAATAGTAAATTAATGAATTATCACTAAAAGACAGTTCAAATGTTAAATTTATAAGGCATTAAGTAAAGCAAAAGATTTGTGACCATCTGAAATTTATTATAATTATATTAATAACACCTAAAATGGCAGTAATTGTGTACAAGAACAGGAAACAGAGTTTTGGGCCTAGATTTCCAAAAAGACAGAAATATGGCTATTTTAACAAAAATCTCAACAAATATGTACTATGACATATCAAATTACACAGAATGAGATAAATAAACCAATTATGTGGTTAATAATTCATGAAAGCAATCAATAAACTAAAAATATTCCATATATAATGTACTTTATAAGTATGTAGATAGGAAATGAAAATTATTTTAACAATACTTTTCCAATATTAACTTGGCAAGATATTTCCTAAGACGAAGGAATTAAGTTATTTCTTTGTTAACATTCAAATGGAACGGTTGATGCGGGATCGCGTTCTAAAACCGTATAACGAATTTTAATGGAGTAAAAGTTGAAAATCAGTGAAATACGAGAGTTACCTAAATTGACACTTTTTGACATAAAATCAGTGAAATACTCTACCACAATAGTGAAAACAAACAATACACAATACAATACAAGTGAATTAAACCGTTCAAACAACCTAACATTAATAATTCACTTCGTAACAACTTCTCGATTTTTCACCATAACCAGCAAACATTCAGTACACCTAAAATAAGACAATTAACACCTGTGAACACTGAACACTTATCCAGGATACCAGAACAACACAATAGACAATATACACTATCACGGAGACCAATAAAACAGTTGTGAAGGGGATTTTATTATCAGAATTTCCAACCATCAGTTCGTAGTAATTTCGACAACATGACATGCCGCCATTTTTATCTTCCCATGATGCAAAGCGTCTGCCTACAACGAAGTCGTCTAGACAACTATTGGGTATAAATTGTATACTACAAACATTATATATTATTAACAAATTGTCATTTTTTACTTTTAAGACTTATATTTTTGTACATGTTATACTTTTTAGGCCTACCCTTCTCTGACTATATAAATATAATCGTTACAAGAACCTTTTTGAATATTTATATAAAAAATAACCTGTGATTGCAAATCGATATATCCCTGTGAAAGAGTCGAATATTTGCTCAACATCTATTTTAAATCGATTGTTAAGAATTATTATTAATAAATCAAATTATTTCAATTATCTGGATTTTACAATTATTTCACATCTTAAATTAAGAGTTTAACTAACTACAGGACTTACTGGAAGACGATAAATCTTAACTGAAGGTGATATACTGGAGCAGCGCTGAAAATCACCAATCGATTAGTGTAAGGAGATAATCTGATTAACTCCAGATTTAGCTAAGGTCAACCAGAAGTGTAAAATTTATCCAAAATAAACTTCCAGAATTTTAAATTTTAATCAAAACGCAGAAACAGGATTATTTCTAAATTATTACCATAACAAGCAAACATAAAATTTTTTTTTGAACAAAATTTTTTTTTTCTTTTCTTTGAAGACTACACAAAGAAAATAATTATTTATTCGTAACAGGTCAAGTGTTACAAGTTGGCGCCCAACGTGGGGCTTAACATAGACGAACAGCGGCTTGTTACCAATTGACACTCCCCACAGTGGAGCGTAACGTTGAAGAGCAAAAAGGTGTAAATGAACCTTACACACAATTTTAAATTTGTACTGTTACAAATTGGCGTCCAACTAGAGGGCTTAACTGATTAAGCTTGGCAGCGATTATACCATCAGGAGGGAGGCAAAATGCAACAACGAGCTACTTCTAAGAAGAGGGTGGCAGAGGCCGAAAAGTAAGTTGATATGGGGGATAAGGAGGCAACACCCATTTAGGATCTAGAAGTGCTAGTAACGCCGGTGGAACATAAACAACCTGCACCACCAGAAGAACAACCTGAAATGCCAACGCAAACAGGGGACATCAATATCCCAGACAAGGAAATGGAAAAGTCTATGACCACAGAAGAAAGCAAGATGGATAAGATAATGGAGATGTTCAAACAAATCATGGGAGGATTCAAATCCATGAGGGAAGAATTGTGTCAAAAATTAGATGAGCAGCATAAGATACTAGGTGATCAGTATAAGAAAATGAGAGAGGACAGAGTAAAAAGAGAAGAATTAAGAAAGGAGAAGACCGAAGAAATAAAAAATGATAGCCAACCAGAACCAGAAGAAATACCAAACGATAAAACAAAGGAACCAGTTGTAGTATTACCGGAAAAGAAAACTAACGGAAACAAAGAAAATACTAAAGATATGGAACTGGAACCAAAGAAAATGAGAAGAACGCATTCAAGGAAATTAATGAAAACAAAGGAAGAAATGGAGATGATGAACCATGGTTTAATGGATGTCAATAATATCCCAATTACCAACCATGAAGAAATGAGGAATTCTAGAGATTATGGAAGGAAATTAATGGTAATTTCAGAAATAATTTACTATCAAACCGTAGCTTACAACTGGGAACAGACCAGAGGTAAATGGCATACGACGAAGGTAGATATATGGTGGATTGTCAATGATATCATTAATCATTGATGGACCAGAGACATATGGGTGTATAAAACAATATGACAAAGGAAACCAGATAAACTTTGTGGCCAACAAAGGAATAACGGCTAGAAAAATGAAATACAAGGCAAAGGCCAGAGATGTCACTAGTACCAGAACGAGTATGAAGACTATGGTCATCCGGACAATGAGAGCAACTGAAATGACAGACTACGGTTAAATCAACTACTACACACCTCCACAAAAAGGGACTGAGATTATGATAACCGACAACGGCAAAAAACCATGACCAAGGAAAAGAAAATAATTACCACTGAGAAGAAATGAGAAGAAAAATGAACAAAGAAACAAAACGGGGATTTAAGAAAGAAAATTAATTAAGGAACTACACTTTACAAAAGGAAATATGAGCAACTGTGCGACCTAATGAAAATCACCCACCTGGGTATAAAAGAAAATATAATAATAAGAAATACATTTGAAGTAAAGAAAAGAAGAGTGAAAATTCAAAAATACTGTAAGATCACCTTACTACCATTATTATGAAAAAACCATTTGGAGATATATAATAAAATGAATTTTGAATAAAACCCCCTAAATTCAAAAACATTGTAAGCACACCTTACAAACCAGTTATTTATAAAAACTTTCAGGAATAAAAAGAGAGAATTTTGAAAAAAACCCTAAATTCAAAAGAATTGTAAGCACACTTTACAAACCAATTATTTATAAAAACTTTGGAAATATAAAAAGAAAAGAATTTTGAATAACACTAAAAATTTTAAAATATAAGTAAGAAAACTTTACTACAAACAATTTGAAAGAAACCATTTGAGAAAATAAAAGGAGAAGAATTTTGAGAGGTTAAACACCTGCAAATTAAAAAATTAAGTAAGAGTACCTTACTACAATCTAGAAATGAAAAAACTATGGTGAAATAAAAAGAAGAGAATTCATACCATATTTATGGTACTACTACAATATATTTACCATGTTTATAGAAAATCATTATGAGATATATGAAAGAAAAAGAATTTAGAATTAAACCAATCAATTCTAAAAGAATAATAATGTCTAATTTCAATCAATAAAGTGTAAAAACCTTCTGTGAAATGATATAAAAAGAAATAAAAAACCAGTGATACGATTAAATACAGAAACTTATGTGGAAATAAAAATAATAAAACTTTGAAGTGGTATAAGGAGAAACAATGACCTCATTAAAAAATTAATTAAAACATTCATTTGAAAGAATAAAAACAAGAGAGAAGTAATTTAAGAATAGAGTCAAAGTTATTATGTAATTAAATAAATCAATAATGAAATGATGATGAATTAAGTGTCAAATGTAATAAAGACAATTATAAGAAAGTTCTAGAACATGGAACAAGTGGAACAAATAAAAAACTGAGAAACAAACAAATATATCAGAATTATATGCAACAATAAACAAAAACAGATTGTAATAAAAACCAGAAAGGAATAAAGCATTAATAACCAAAAACTTTATATGATAATAACCATTGATAATTATAATAATAAAAGAGCTTCCCACCATGATACCAAATGAAATAACCATCAAGTTAATAAGTCAGAAGAACAACTGAGATAGGAATATTAAAATCTCTGAGCAATATAAGAAGTGAAGTATCCAAAGATATTTTTTAAATAGTAACAAAAGTGTACTATTCTGATGTAATTTTTTTAATAACTGTCTGTAGATAATTCCAGCAGTATTAATATGTTTTTTGAGCAGAGATGATTTGCCTCTGTACTCAAATAGAAGTGAAGTATTGGACAGCAGAGGAAGTAGCGTACAGTGCCTCTCTGAACTGCACCAGCTCACATGTTAGGGAATGATAGGGAATAAATATCCCAAGGATAAAATACTAAGAAGAAAAATGAAAATGAAATAATAAATATGAAACTCAGATGACTATTACTATCAAGGAAGATCAAGTAGGAATGAAAAGATGTAAGCTCAAATATATATAAGAGAAATTTAGAAATGGAAGGAAGCCAAGAACACTAAAAAACTACTATAATTATCATAAGCAATTATTTCAGACAAACCAGGTATAGTCTGAAAAAATCACTTCTGGAGGAGGGCAATCTGTAGCATGACAGATATTCCACTAATAACTAATTCAATCAAGATCATAAAAAACAATTAAAATACATATAACCAAGAATTTCAAATGAAAATAAAATTAAACTTCAAAGAAAAACACCACTATAAAAGTAAAAAGGTAATTAAATAATAAAAATGCCACAATAAAATTCAAGAAAAGAAATTAAAAGGAACTCATATTAAAAAATCAGGAGATTACTCAGGAGATATGGAGCACGTGATAAAGAAGATACCCCAAACACAAGAAGAAACAGGAAGGGTAAAGATTAGGAGCAGGTGATAAACAAGATATCCCGAAATCAAGAAAGAAGAGTAAAATTAGGAGCATGCAATAAAGAAGATACTCCGAACCCAAGAAGGAAGAAGAAATTATAAGCAGATGCTAAACAAGATATCCCGAACCAACCATCGGACAAAATAACACTAAGTACCTTGGTTTACCCAAGAAGGAACCCAAGAAGGAAGAAGAGAAGAAAGGAAGATATAGGATGGGAGAACCACAATAAAAACCTATTATTAACTACCATGAACCCCAAACCAAATGTTAATACCATTAAAGAAAGTATAACACCCCAAAACCTTATGAAATTGTAATTTAATTATAGACAAAAGTATTGAGTAGTATGATAAGAAGTGCACCAACTAAAGTTATTATATGGTAAAATAAACAAATCTTCACAGTCCATTATGACTAAAGGTCTGGTCTGAGAATATAATAAAACTCAAATATAAGTCAGAACCATCAGTGAATGTGTACCAGTGTAGTGATTTAAATATAATAAACTTCAAGTTGTTGTGTAACTATAACTTAAACAAGGTGCTATTAAATAACTTTTATATTTTATAATTAACAGGTGATGAAATATTAAAATGAAAAATATTTCCTATATTTCATAAATAAGGTCACTTTTTTATATCAAAACATTCATAGTAATGCCAATAATAAAGAAAGTATGTGGGGGAACGTTTACTGTATCAAGGGGATAGATAACAATACAATATAATCAGAAAAGACTGAAAATAAATTAAGTTTAAATAAATTTATGAAATTTAAATGGCTAATAAGATTCAGAGCCTATGAACTCCACTTTTAAAGAGTTCTAATAGAATAAGGTTTATATTTAGTGTAAGATGTTTGAGTTATATAACAGCATGCATACAGATTAAAATGTTTAGGTATGGATGCTGTATTAATTTATAAAATCTTTAAAATGTATGTTCAAAATAGTTCCCACAAACATGTCTAACTTTGAAGACTGCTAATTAATGTCAAATATTATTTTTTGTGTAAGTAGCATGAATTATATGCTACTGGTATCAATAATAATGTAAACAATTTTATTTCATGTTATGTTAACTTTTAAAAGTCAGAGGAGGTCTAGAATTAACTTTATTTGAAAAAACCATATATGTAAAATACTAAACTTTAGGCCAAATAATGAATTCCCAAAAAATTAATATAAACTAGTTAATTCACCAATGAACCATGTAAACTAACAAGATTTATGTAAGGTGGATCGATAAAAAACTACTGTAAATGATCCTATGATTTAAAAGAGTAATATAGAAAAATGTCTTAAATTATTAAAAATTTTTGAAATATAAAAACTAACTATTTCAGAGGAGAAATAGTAAATTAATGAATTATCACTAAAAGACAGTTCAAATGTTAAATTTATAAGGCATTAAGTAAAGCAAAAGATTTGTGACCATCTGAAATTTATTATAATTATATTAATAACACCTAAAATGGCAGTAATTGTGTACAAGAACAGGAAACAGAGTTTTGGGCCTAGATTTCCAAAAAGACAGAAATATGGCTATTTTAACAAAAATCTCAACAAATATGTACTATGACATATCAAATTACACAGAATGAGATAAATAAACCAATTATGTGGTTAATAATTCATGAAAGCAATCAATAAACTAAAAATATTCCATATATAATGTACTTTATAATTATGTAGATAGGAAATGAAAATTATTTTAACAATACTTTTCCAATATTAACTTGGCAAGATATTTCCTAAGACGAAGGAAGTAAGTTAGTTCTTTGTTAACATTCAAATGGAACGGTTGATGCGGGATCGCGTTCTAAAACCGTATAACGAATTTTAATGGAGTAAAAGTTGAAAATCAGTGAAATACGAGTTACCTAAATTGACACTTTTTGACATAAAATCAGTGAAATACTCTACCACAATAGTGAAAACAAACAATACACAATACAATACAAGTGAATTAAACCGTTCAAACAACCTAACATTAATAATTCACTTCGTAACAACTTCTCGATTTTTCACCATAACCAGCAAACATTCAGTACACCTAAAATAAGACAATTAACACCTGTGAACACTGAACACTTATCCAGGATACCAGAACAACACAATAGACAATATACACTATCACGGAGACCAATAAAACAGTTGTGAAGGGGATTTTATTATCAGAATTTCCAACCATCAGTTCGTAGTAATTTCGACAACGTGACATGCCGCCATTTTTATCTTCCCATGATGCAAAGTGTCTGCCTACAACGAAGTCGTCTAGACAACTATTGGGTATAAATTGTATACTACAAACATTATATATTATTAACAAATTGTCATTTTTTACTTTTAAGACTTATATTTTTGTGCATGTTATACTTTCTAGGCCTACCCTTCTCTGACTATATAAATATAATCGTTACAAGAACCTTTTTGAATATTTATATAAAAAATAACCTGTGATTGCAAATCGATATATCCCTGTGAAAGAGTCGAATATTTGCTCAACATCTATTTTAAATCGATTGTTAAGAATTATTATTAATAAATCAAATTATTTCAATTATCTGGATTTTACAATTATTTCACATCTTAAATTAAGAATTTAACTAACTACAGGACTTACTGGAAGACGATAAATCTTAACTGAAGGTGATATACTGGAGCAGCGCTGAAAATCACCAATCGATTAGTGTAAGGAGATAATCCGATTAACTCCAGATTTAGCTAAGGTCAACCAGAAGTGTAAAATTTATCCAAAATAAACTTCCAGAATTTTAAATTTTAATCAAAACGCAGAAACAGGATTATTTCTAAATTATTACCATAACAAGCAAACATAAAATTTTTTTTTGAACAAAATTTTTTTTTTCTTTTCTTTGAAGACTACACAAAGAAAGTAATTATTTATTCGTAACAGGTCAAGTGTTACAAGTTGGCACCCAACGTGGGGCTTAACATAGACGAACAGCGGCTTGTTACCAATTGACACTCCCCACAGTGGAGCGTAACGTTGAAGAGCAAAAAGGTTTAAATGAACCTTACACACAATTTTAAATTTGTACTGTTACAAATTGGCGTCCAACTAGAGGGCTTAACTGATTAAGCTTGGCAGCGATTATACCATCAGGAGGGAGGCAAAATGCAACAACGAGCTACTTCTAAGAAGAGGGTGGCAGAGGCCGAAAAGTAAGTTGATATGGGGGATAAGGAGGCAACACCCATTTAGGATCTAGAAGTGCTAGTAACGCCGGTGGAACATAAACAACCTGCACCACCAGAAGAACAACCTGAAATGCCAACGCAAACAGGGGACATCATTATCCCAGACAAGGAAATGGAAAAGTCTATGACCACAGAAGAAAGCAAGATGGATAAGATAATGGAGATGTTCCAACAAATCATGGGAGGATTCAAATCCATGAGGGAAGAATTGTGTCAAAAATTAGATGAGCAGCATAAGATACTAGGTGATCAGTATAAGAAAATGAGAGAGGACAGAGTAAAAAGAGAAGAATTAAGAAAGGAGAAGACCGAAGAAATAAAAAATGATAGCCAACCAGAACCAGAAGAAATACCAAACGATAAAACAAAGGAACCAGTTGTAGTATTACCGGAAAAGAAAACTAACGGAAACAAAGAAAATACTAAAGATATGGAACTGGAACCAAAGAAAATGAGAAGAACGCATTCAAGGAAATTAATGAAAACAAAGGAAGAAATGGAGATGATGAACCATGGTTTAATGGATGTCAATAATATCCCAATTACCAACCATGAAGAAATGAGGAATTCTAGAGATTATGGAAGGAAATTAATGGTAATTTCAGAAATAATTTACTATCAAACCGTAGCTTACAACTGGGAACAGACCAGAGGTAAATGGCATACGACGAAGGTAGATATATGGTGGATTGTCAATGATATCATTAATCATTGATGGACCAGAGACATATGGGTGTATAAAACAATATGACAAAGGAAACCAGATAAACTTTGTGGCCAACAAAGGAATAACGGCTAGAAAAATGAAATACAAGGCAAAGGCCAGAGATGTCACTAGTACCAGAACGAGTATGAAGACTATGGTCATCCGGACAATGAGAGCAACTGAAATGACAGACTACGGTTAAATCAACTACTACACACCTCCACAAAAAGGGACTGAGATTATGATAACTGACAACGGCAAAAAACCATGACCAAGGAAAAGAAAATAATTACCACTGAGAAGAAATGAGAAGAAAAATGAACAAAGAAACAAAACGGGGATTTAAGAAAGAAAATTAATTAAGGAACTACACTTTACAAAAGGAAATATGAGCAACTGTGCGACCTAATGAAAATCACCCACCTGGGTATAAAAGAAAATATAATAATAAGAAATACATTTGAAGTAAAGAAAAGAAGAGTGAAAATTCAAAAATACTGTAAGATCACCTTACTACCATTATTATGAAAAAACCATTTGGAGATATATAATAAAATGAATTTTGAATAAAACCCCCTAAATTCAAAAACATTGTAAGCACACCTTACAAACCAGTTATTTATAAAAACTTTCAGGAATAAAAAGAGAGAATTTTGAAAAAAAACCCTAAATTCAAAAGAATTGTAAGCACACTTTACAAACCAATTATTTATAAAAACTTTGGAAATATAAAAAGAAAAGAATTTTGAATAACACTAAAAATTTTAAAATATAAGTAAGAAAACTTTACTACAAACAATTTGAAAGAAACCATTTGAGAAAATAAAAGGAGAAGAATTTTGAGAGGTTAAACACCTGCAAATTAAAAAATTAAGTAAGAGTACCTTACTACAATCTAGAAATGAAAAAACTATGGTGAAATAAAAAGAAGAGAATTCATACCATATTTATGGTACTACTACAATATATTTACCATGTTTATAGAAAATCATTATGAGATATATGAAAGAAAAAGAATTTAGAATTAAACCAATCAATTCTAAAAGAATAATAATGTCTAATTTCAATCAATAAAGTGTAAAAACCTTCTGTGAAATGATATAAAAAGAAATAAAAAACCAGTGATACGATTAAATACAGAAACTTATGTGGAAATAAAAATAATAAAACTTTGAAGTGGTATAAGGAGAAACAATGACCTCATTAAAAAATTAATTAAAACATTCATTTGAAAGAATAAAAACAAGAGAGAAGTAATTTAAGAATAGAGTCAAAGTTATTATGTAATTAAATAAATCAATAATGAAATGATGATGAATTAAGTGTCAAATGTAATAAAGACAATTATAAGAAAGTTCTAGAACATGGAACAAGTGGAACAAATAAAAAACTGAGAAACAAACAAATATATCAGAATTATATGCAACAATAAACAAAAACAGATTGTAATAAAAACCAGAAAGGAATAAAGCATTAATAACCAAAAACTTTATATGATAATAACCATTGATAATTATAATAATAAAAGAGCTTCCCACCATGATACCAAATGAAATAACCATCAAGTTAATAAGTCAGAAGAACAACTGAGATAGGAATATTAAAATCTCTGAGCAATATAAGAAGTGAAGTATCCAAAGATATTTTTTAAATAGTAACAAAAGTGTACTATTCTGATGTAATTTTTTTAATAACTGTCTGTAGATAATTCCAGCAGTATTAATATGTTTTTTGAGCAGAGATGATTTGCCTCTGTACTCAAATAGAAGTGAAGTATTGGACAGCAGAGGAAGTAGCGTACAGTGCCTCTCTGAACTGCACCAGCTCACATGTTAGGGAATGATAGGGAATAAATATCCCAAGGATAAAATACTAAGAAGAAAAATGAAAATGAAATAATAAATATGAAACTCAGATGACTATTACTATCAAGGAAGATCAAGTAGGAATGAAAAGATGTAAGCTCAAATATATATAAGAGAAATTTAGAAATGGAAGGAAGCCAAGAACACTAAAAAACTACTATAATTATCATAAGCAATTATTTCAGACAAACCAGGTATAGTCTGAAAAAATCACTTCTGGAGGAGGGCAATCTGTAGCATGACAGATATTCCACTAATAACTAATTCAATCAAGATCATAAAAAACAATTAAAATACATATAACCAAGAATTTCAAATGAAAATAAAATTAAACTTCAAAGAAAAACACCACTATAAAAGTAAAAAGGTAATTAAATAATAAAAATGCCACAATAAAATTTAAGAAAAGAAATTAAAAGGAACTCATATTAAAAAATCAGGAGATTACCCAGGAGATATGGAGCAGGTGATAAAGAAGATACCCCAAACACAAGAAGAAACAGGAAGGGTAAAGATTAGGAGCAGGTGATAAACAAGATATCCCGAAATCAAGAAAGAAGAGTAAAATTAGGAGCATGCAATAAAGAAGATACTCCGAACCCAAGAAGGAAGAAGAAATTTAGAAGCAGATGCTAAACAAGATATCCCGAACCAACCATCGGACAAAATAACACTAAGTACCTTGGTTAACCCAAGAAGGAACCCAAGAAGGAAGAAGAGAAGAAAGGAAGATATAGGATGGGAGAACCACAATAAAAACCTATTATTAACTACCATGAACCCCAAACCAAATGTTAATACCATTAAAGAAAGTATAACACCCCAAAACCTTATGAAATTGTAATTTAATTATAGACAAAAGTATTGAGTAGTATGATAAGAAGTGCACCAACTAAAGTTATTATATGGTAAAATAAACAAATCTTCACAGTCCATTATGACTAAAGGTCTGGTCTGAGAATATAATAAAACTCAAATATAAGTCAGAACCATCAGTGAATGTGTACCAGTGTAGTGATTTAAATATAATAAACTTCAAGTTGTTGTGTAACTATAACTTAAACAAGGTGCTATTAAATAACTTTTATATTTTATAATTAACAGGTGATGAAATATTAAAATGAAAAATATTTCCTATATTTCATAAATAAGGTCACTATTTTATATCAAAACATTCATAGTAATGCCAATAATAAAGAAAGTATGTGGGGGAATGTTTACTGTATCAAGGGGTTAGATAACAATACAATATAATCAGAAAAGACTGAAAATAAATTAAGTTTAAATAAATTTATGAAATTTAAATGGCTAATAAGATTCAGAGCCTATGAACTCCACTTTTAAAGAGTTCTAATAGAATAAGGTTTATATTTAGTGTAAGATGTTTGAGTTATATAACAGCATGCATACAGATTAAAATGTTTAGGTATGGATGCTGTATTAATTTATAAAATGTTTAAAATGTATGTTCAAAATAGTTCCCACAAACATGTCTAACTTTGAAGACTGCTAATTAATGTCAAATATTATTTTTTGTATAAGTAGCATGAATTATATGCTACTGGTATCAATAATTATGTAAACAATTTTATTTCATGTTATGTTAACTTTTAAAAGTCAGAGGAGGTCTAGAATTAACTTTATTTGAAAAACCGTATATGTAAATTACTAAACTTTAGGCCAAATAATGAATTCCCAAAAAATTAATATAAACTAGTTAATTCACCAATGAACCATGTAAACTAACAAGATTTATGTAAGGTGGATCGATAAAAAACTACTGTAAATGATCCTATGATTTAAAAGAGTAATGTAGAAAAATGTCTTAAATTATTAAAAATTTTTGAAATATAAAAACTAACTATTTCAGAGGAGAAATAGTAAATTAATGAATTATCACTAAAAGACAGTTCAAATGTTAAATTTATAAGGCATTAAGTAAAGCAAAAGATTTGTGACCATCTGAAATTTATTATAATTATATTAATAACACCTAAAATGGCAGTAATTGTGTACAAGAACAGGAAACAGAGTTTTGGGCCTAGATTTCCAAAAAGACAGAAATATGGCTATTTTAACAAAAATCTCAACAAATATGTACTATGACATATCAAATTACACAGAATGAGATAAATAAACCAATTATGTGGTTAATAATTCATGAAAGCAATCAATAAACTAAAAATATTCCATATATAATGTACTTTATAAGTATGTAGATAGGAAATGAAAATTATTTTAACAATACTTTTCCAATATTAACTTGGCAAGATATTTCCTAAGACGAAGGAAGTAAGTTAGTTCTTTGTTAACATTCAAATGGAACGGTTGATGCGGGATCGCGTTCTAAAACCGTATAACGAATTTTAATGGAGTAAAAGTTGAAAATCAGTGAATACGAGAGTTACCTAAATTGACACTTTTTGACATAAAATCAGTGAAATACTCTACCACAATAGTGAAAACAAACAATACACAATACAATACAAGTGAATTAAACCGTTCAAACAACCTAACATTAATAATTCACTTCGTAACAACTTCTCGATTTTCCACCATAACCAGCAAACATTCAGTACACCTAAAATAAGACAATTAACACCTGTGAACACTGAACACTTATCCAGGATACCAGAACAACACAATAGACAATATACACTATCACGGAGACCAATAAAACAGTTGTGAAGGGGATTTTATTATCAGAATTTCCAACCATCAGTTCGTAGTAATTTCGACAACGTGACATGCCGCCATTTTTATCTTCCCATGATGCAAAGCGTCTGCCTACAACGAAGTCGTCTAGACAACTATTGGGTATAAATTGTATACTACAAACATTATATATTATTAACAAATTGTCATTTTTTACTTTTAAGACTTATATTTTTGTACATGTTATACTTTCTAGGCCTACCCTTCTCTGACTATATAAATATAATCGTTACAAGAACCTTTTTGAATATTTATATAAAAAATAACCTGTGATTGCAAATCGATATATCCATGTGAAAGAGTCGAATATTTGCTCAACATCTATTTTAAATCGATTGTTAAGAATTATTATTAATAAATCAAATTATTTCAATTATCTGGATTTTACAATTATTTCACATCTTAAATTAAGAGTTTAACTAACTACAGGACTTACTGGAAGACGATAAATCTTAACTGAAGGTGATATACTGGAGCAGCGCTGAAAATCACCAATCGATTAGTGTAAGGAGATAATCTGATTAACTCCAGATTTAGCTAAGGTCAACCAGAAGTGTAAAATTTATCCAAAATAAACTTCCAGAATTTTAAATTTTAATCAAAATGCAGAAACAGGATTATTTCTAAATTATTACCATAACAAGCAAACATAAAATTTTTTTTTTGAACAAAATTTTTTTTTTCTTTTCTTTGAAGACTACACAAAGAAAGTAATTATTTATTCGTAACAGGTCAAGTGTTACAAGTTGGCGCCTAACGTGGGGCTTAACATAGACGAACAGCGGCTTGTTACCAATTGACACTCCCCACAGTGGAGCGTAACTTTGAAGAGCAAAAAGGTTTAAATGAACCTTACACACAATTTTAAATTTGTACTGTTACAAATTGGCGTCCAACTAGAGGGCTTAACTGATTAAGCTTGGCAGCGATTATACCATCAGGAGGGAGGCAAAATGCAACAACGAGCTACTTCTAAGAAGAGGGTGGCAGAGGCCGAAAAGTAAGTTGATACGGGGGATAAGGAGGCAACACCCATTTAGGATCTAGAAGTGCTAGTAACGCCGGTGGAACATAAACAACCTGCACCACCAGAAGAACAACCTGAAATGCCAACGCAAACAGGGGACATCATTATCCCAGACAAGGAAATGGAAAAGTCTATGACCACAGAAGAAAGCAAGATGGATAAGATAATGGAGATGTTCCAACAAATCATGGGAGGATTCAAATCCATGAGGGAAGAATTGTGTCAAAAATTAGATGAGCAGCATAAGATACTAGGTGATCAGTATAAGAAAATGAGAGAGGACAGAGTAAAAAGAGAAGAATTAAGAAAGGAGAAGACCGAAGAAATAAAAAATGATAGCCAACCAGAACCAGAAGAAATACCAAACGATAAAACAAAGGAACCAGTTGTAGTATTACCGGAAAAGAAAACTAACGGAAACAAAGAAAATACTAAAGATATGGAACTGGAACCAAAGAAAATGAGAAGAACGCATTCAAGGAAATTAATGAAAACAAAGGAAGAAATGGAGATGATGAACCATGGTTTAATGGATGTCAATAATATCCCAATTACCAACCATGAAGAAATGAGGATTTCTAGAGATTATGGAAGGAAATTAATGGTAATTTCAGAAATAATTTACTATCAAACCGTAGCTTACAACTGGGAACAGACCAGAGGTAAATGGCATACGACGAAGGTAGATATATGGTGGATTGTCAATGATATCATTAATCATTGATGGACCAGAGACATATGGGTGTATAAAACAATATGACAAAGGAAACCAGATAAACTTTGTGGCCAACAAAGGAATAACGGCTAGAAAAATGAAATACAAGGCAAAGGCCAGAGATGTCACTAGTACCAGAACGAGTATGAAGACTATGGTCATCCGGACAATGAGAGCAACTGAAATGACAGACTACGGTTAAATCAACTACTACACACCTCCACAAAAAGGGACTGAGATTATGATAACTGACAACGGCAAAAAACCATGACCAAGGAAAAGAAAATAATTACCACTGAGAAGAAATGAGAAGAAAAATGAACAAAGAAACAAAACGGGGATTTAAGAAAGAAAATTAATTAAGGAACTACACTTTACAAAAGGAAATATGAGCAACTGTGCGACCTAATGAAAATCACCCACCTGGGTATAAAAGAAAATATAATAATAAGAAATACATTTGAAGTAAAGAAAAGAAGAGTGAAAATTCAAAAATACTGTAAGATCACCTTACTACCATTATTATGAAAAAACCATTTGGAGATATATAATAAAATGAATTTTGAATAAAACCCCCTAAATTCAAAAACATTGTAAGCACACCTTACAAACCAGTTATTTATAAAAACTTTCAGGAATAAAAAGAGAGAATTTTGAAAAAAAACCCTAAATTCAAAAGAATTGTAAGCACACTTTACAAACCAATTATTTATAAAAACTTTGGAAATATAAAAAGAAAAGAATTTTGAATAACACTAAAAATTTTAAAATATAAGTAAGAAAACTTTACTACAAACAATTTGAAAGAAACCATTTGAGAAAATAAAAGGAGAAGAATTTTGAGAGGTTAAACACCTGCAAATTAAAAAATTAAGTAAGAGTACCTTACTACAATCTAGAAATGAAAAAACTATGGTGAAATAAAAAGAAGAGAATTCATACCATATTTATGGTACTACTACAATATATTTACCATGTTTATAGAAAATCATTATGAGATATATGAAAGAAAAAGAATTTAGAATTAAACCAATCAATTCTAAAAGAATAATAATGTCTAATTTCAATCAATAAAGTGTAAAAACCTTCTGTGAAATGATATAAAAAGAAATAAAAAACCAGTGATACGATTAAATACAGAAACTTATGTGGAAATAAAAATAATAAAACTTTGAAGTGGTATAAGGAGAAACAATGACCTCATTAAAAAATTAATTAAAACATTCATTTGAAAGAATAAAAACAAGAGAGAAGTAATTTAAGAATAGAGTCAAAGTTATTATGTAATTAAATAAATCAATAATGAAATGATGATGAATTAAGTGTCAAATGTAATAAAGACAATTATAAGAAAGTTCTAGAACATGGAACAAGTGGAACAAATAAAAAACTGAGAAACAAACAAATATATCAGAATTATATGCAACAATAAACAAAAACAGATTGTAATAAAAACCAGAAAGGAATAAAGCATTAATAACCAAAAACTTTATATGATAATAACCATTGATAATTATAATAATAAAAGAGCTTCCCACCATGATACCAAATGAAATAACCATCAAGTTAATAAGTCAGAAGAACAACTGAGATAGGAATATTAAAATCTCTGAGCAATATAAGAAGTGAAGTATCCAAAGATATTTTTTAAATAGTAACAAAAGTGTACTATTCTGATGTAATTTTTTTAATAACTGTCTGTAGATAATTCCAGCAGTATTAATATGTTTTTTGAGCAGAGATGATTTGCCTCTGTACTCAAATAGAAGTGAAGTATTGGACAGCAGAGGAAGTAGCGTACAGTGCCTCTCTGAACTGCACCAGCTCACATGTTAGGGAATGATAGGGAATAAATATCCCAAGGATAAAATACTAAGAAGAAAAATGAAAATGAAATAATAAATATGAAACTCAGATGACTATTACTATCAAGGAAGATCAAGTAGGAATGAAAAGATGTAAGCTCAAATATATATAAGAGAAATTTAGAAATGGAAGGAAGCCAAGAACACTAAAAAACTACTATAATTATCATAAGCAATTATTTCAGACAAACCAGGTATAGTCTGAAAAAATCACTTCTGGAGGAGGGCAATCTGTAGCATGACAGATATTCCACTAATAACTAATTCAATCAAGATCATAAAAAACAATTAAAATACATATAACCAAGAATTTCAAATGAAAATAAAATTAAACTTCAAAGAAAAACACCACTATAAAAGTAAAAAGGTAATTAAATAATAAAAATGCCACAATAAAATTTAAGAAAAGAAATTAAAAGGAACTCATATTAAAAAATCAGGAGATTACCCAGGAGATATGGAGCAGGTGATAAAGAAGATACCCCAAACACAAGAAGAAACAGGAAGGGTAAAGATTAGGAGCAGGTGATAAACAAGATATCCCGAAATCAAGAAAGAAGAGTAAAATTAGGAGCATGCAATAAAGAAGATACTCCGAACCCAAGAAGGAAGAAGAAATTTAGAAGCAGATGCTAAACAAGATATCCCGAACCAACCATCGGACAAAATAACACTAAGTACCTTGGTTAACCCAAGAAGGAACCCAAGAAGGAAGAAGAGAAGAAAGGAAGATATAGGATGGGAGAACCACAATAAAAACCTATTATTAACTACCATGAACCCCAAACCAAATGTTAATACCATTAAAGAAAGTATAACACCCCAAAACCTTATGAAATTGTAATTTAATTATAGACAAAAGTATTGAGTAGTATGATAAGAAGTGCACCAACTAAAGTTATTATATGGTAAAATAAACAAATCTTCACAGTCCATTATGACTAAAGGTCTGGTCTGAGAATATAATAAAACTCAAATATAAGTCAGAACCATCAGTGAATGTGTACCAGTGTAGTGATTTAAATATAATAAACTTCAAGTTGTTGTGTAACTATAACTTAAACAAGGTGCTATTAAATAACTTTTATATTTTATAATTAACAGGTGATGAAATATTAAAATGAAAAATATTTCCTATATTTCATAAATAAGGTCACTATTTTATATCAAAACATTCATAGTAATGCCAATAATAAAGAAAGTATGTGGGGGAATGTTTACTGTATCAAGGGGTTAGATAACAATACAATATAATCAGAAAAGACTGAAAATAAATTAAGTTTAAATAAATTTATGAAATTTAAATGGCTAATAAGATTCAGAGCCTATGAACTCCACTTTTAAAGAGTTCTAATAGAATAAGGTTTATATTTAGTGTAAGATGTTTGAGTTATATAACAGCATGCATACAGATTAAAATGTTTAGGTATGGATGCTGTATTAATTTATAAAATGTTTAAAATGTATGTTCAAAATAGTTCCCACAAACATGTCTAACTTTGAAGACTGCTAATTAATGTCAAATATTATTTTTTGTATAAGTAGCATGAATTATATGCTACTGGTATCAATAATTATGTAAACAATTTTATTTCATGTTATGTTAACTTTTAAAAGTCAGAGGAGGTCTAGAATTAACTTTATTTGAAAAACCGTATATGTAAATTACTAAACTTTAGGCCAAATAATGAATTCCCAAAAAATTAATATAAACTAGTTAATTCACCAATGAACCATGTAAACTAACAAGATTTATGTAAGGTGGATCGATAAAAAACTACTGTAAATGATCCTATGATTTAAAAGAGTAATGTAGAAAAATGTCTTAAATTATTAAAAATTTTTGAAATATAAAAACTAACTATTTCAGAGGAGAAATAGTAAATTAATGAATTATCACTAAAAGACAGTTCAAATGTTAAATTTATAAGGCATTAAGTAAAGCAAAAGATTTGTGACCATCTGAAATTTATTATAATTATATTAATAACACCTAAAATGGCAGTAATTGTGTACAAGAACAGGAAACAGAGTTTTGGGCCTAGATTTCCAAAAAGACAGAAATATGGCTATTTTAACAAAAATCTCAACAAATATGTACTATGACATATCAAATTACACAGAATGAGATAAATAAACCAATTATGTGGTTAATAATTCATGAAAGCAATCAATAAACTAAAAATATTCCATATATAATGTACTTTATAAGTATGTAGATAGGAAATGAAAATTATTTTAACAATACTTTTCCAATATTAACTTGGCAAGATATTTCCTAAGACGAAGGAAGTAAGTTAGTTCTTTGTTAACATTCAAATGGAACGGTTGATGCGGGATCGCGTTCTAAAACCGTATAACGAATTTTAATGGAGTAAAAGTTGAAAATCAGTGAATACGAGAGTTACCTAAATTGACACTTTTTGACATAAAATCAGTGAAATACTCTACCACAATAGTGAAAACAAACAATACACAATACAATACAAGTGAATTAAACCGTTCAAACAACCTAACATTAATAATTCACTTCGTAACAACTTCTCGATTTTCCACCATAACCAGCAAACATTCAGTACACCTAAAATAAGACAATTAACACCTGTGAACACTGAACACTTATCCAGGATACCAGAACAACACAATAGACAATATACACTATCACGGAGACCAATAAAACAGTTGTGAAGGGGATTTTATTATCAGAATTTCCAACCATCAGTTCGTAGTAATTTCGACAACGTGACATGCCGCCATTTTTATCTTCCCATGATGCAAAGCGTCTGCCTACAACGAAGTCGTCTAGACAACTATTGGGTATAAATTGTATACTACAAACATTATATATTATTAACAAATTGTCATTTTTTACTTTTAAGACTTATATTTTTGTACATGTTATACTTTCTAGGCCTACCCTTCTCTGACTATATAAATATAATCGTTACAAGAACCTTTTTGAATATTTATATAAAAAATAACCTGTGATTGCAAATCGATATATCCATGTGAAAGAGTCGAATATTTGCTCAACATCTATTTTAAATCGATTGTTAAGAATTATTATTAATAAATCAAATTATTTCAATTATCTGGATTTTACAATTATTTCACATCTTAAATTAAGAGTTTAACTAACTACAGGACTTACTGGAAGACGATAAATCTTAACTGAAGGTGATATACTGGAGCAGCGCTGAAAATCACCAATCGATTAGTGTAAGGAGATAATCTGATTAACTCCAGATTTAGCTAAGGTCAACCAGAAGTGTAAAATTTATCCAAAATAAACTTCCAGAATTTTAAATTTTAATCAAAATGCAGAAACAGGATTATTTCTAAATTATTACCATAACAAGCAAACATAAAATTTTTTTTTTGAACAAAATTTTTTTTTTCTTTTCTTTGAAGACTACACAAAGAAAGTAATTATTTATTCGTAACAGGTCAAGTGTTACAAGTTGGCGCCTAACGTGGGGCTTAACATAGACGAACAGCGGCTTGTTACCAATTGACACTCCCCACAGTGGAGCGTAACTTTGAAGAGCAAAAAGGTTTAAATGAACCTTACACACAATTTTAAATTTGTACTGTTACAAATTGGCGTCCAACTAGAGGGCTTAACTGATTAAGCTTGGCAGCGATTATACCATCAGGAGGGAGGCAAAATGCAACAACGAGCTACTTCTAAGAAGAGGGTGGCAGAGGCCGAAAAGTAAGTTGATACGGGGGATAAGGAGGCAACACCCATTTAGGATCTAGAAGTGCTAGTAACGCCGGTGGAACATAAACAACCTGCACCACCAGAAGAACAACCTGAAATGCCAACGCAAACAGGGGACATCATTATCCCAGACAAGGAAATGGAAAAGTCTATGACCACAGAAGAAAGCAAGATGGATAAGATAATGGAGATGTTCCAACAAATCATGGGAGGATTCAAATCCATGAGGGAAGAATTGTGTCAAAAATTAGATGAGCAGCATAAGATACTAGGTGATCAGTATAAGAAAATGAGAGAGGACAGAGTAAAAAGAGAAGAATTAAGAAAGGAGAAGACCGAAGAAATAAAAAATGATAGCCAACCAGAACCAGAAGAAATACCAAACGATAAAACAAAGGAACCAGTTGTAGTATTACCGGAAAAGAAAACTAACGGAAACAAAGAAAATACTAAAGATATGGAACTGGAACCAAAGAAAATGAGAAGAACGCATTCAAGGAAATTAATGAAAACAAAGGAAGAAATGGAGATGATGAACCATGGTTTAATGGATGTCAATAATATCCCAATTACCAACCATGAAGAAATGAGGATTTCTAGAGATTATGGAAGGAAATTAATGGTAATTTCAGAAATAATTTACTATCAAACCGTAGCTTACAACTGGGAACAGACCAGAGGTAAATGGCATACGACGAAGGTAGATATATGGTGGATTGTCAATGATATCATTAATCATTGATGGACCAGAGACATATGGGTGTATAAAACAATATGACAAAGGAAACCAGATAAACTTTGTGGCCAACAAAGGAATAACGGCTAGAAAAATGAAATACAAGGCAAAGGCCAGAGATGTCACTAGTACCAGAACGAGTATGAAGACTATGGTCATCCGGACAATGAGAGCAACTGAAATGACAGACTACGGTTAAATCAACTACTACACACCTCTACAAAAAGGGACTGAGATTATGATAACTGACAACGGCAAAAAACCATGACCAAGGAAAAGAAAATAATTACCACTGAGAAGAAATGAGAAGAAAAATGAACAAAGAAACAAAACGGGGATTTAAGAAAGAAAATTAATTAAGGAACTACACTTTACAAAAGGAAATATGAGCAACTGTGCGACCTAATGAAAATCACCCACCTGGGTATAAAAGAAAATATAATAATAAGAAATACATTTGAAGTAAAGAAAAGAAGAGTGAAAATTCAAAAATACTGTAAGATCACCTTACTACCATTATTATGAAAAAACCATTTGGAGATATATAATAAAATGAATTTTGAATAAAACCCCCTAAATTCAAAAACATTGTAAGCACACCTTACAAACCAGTTATTTATAAAAACTTTCAGGAATAAAAAGAGAGAATTTTGAACAAAAACCCTAAATTCAAAAGAATTGTAAGCACACCTTACAAACCAATTATTTATAAAAACTTTGGAAATATAAAAAGAAAAGAATTTTGAATAACACTAAAAATTTTAAAATATAAGTAAGAAAACTTTACTACAAACAATTTGAAAGAAACCATTTGAGAAAATAAAAGGAGAAGAATTTTGAGAGGTTAAACACCTGCAAATTAAAAAATTAAGTAAGAGTACCTTACTACAATCTAGAAATGAAAAAACTATGGTGAAATAAAAAGAAGAGAATTCATACCATATTTATGGTACTACTACAATATATTTACCATGTTTATAGAAAATCATTATGAGATATATGAAAGAAAAAGAATTTAGAATTAAACCAATCAATTCTAAAAGAATAATAATGTCTAATTTCAACCAATAAAGTGTAAAAACCTTCTGTGAAATGATATAAAAAGAAATAAAAAACCAGTGATACGATTAAATACAGAAACTTATGTGGAAATAAAAATAATAAAACTTTGAAGTGGTATAAGGAGAAACAATGACCTCATTAACAAATTAATTAAAACATTCATTTGAAAGAATAAAAACAAGAGAGAAGTAATTTAAGAATAGAGTCAAAGTTATTATGTAATTAAATAAATCAATAATGAAATGATCATGAATTAAGTGTCAAATGTAATAAAGACAATTATAAGAAAGTTTTAGAACATGGAACAAGTGGAACAAATAAAAAACTGAGAAACAAACAAATATATCAGAATTATATGCAACAATAAACAAAAACAGATTGTAATAAAAACCAGAAAGGAATAAAGCATTAATAACCAAAAACTTTATATGATAATAACCATTGATAATTATAATAATAAAAGAGCTTCCCACCATGATACCAAATGAAATAACCATCAAGTTAATAAGTCAGAAGAACAACTGAGATAGGAATATTAAAATCTCTGAGCAATATAAGAAGTGAAGTATCCAAAGATATTTTTTAAATAGTAACAAAAGTGTACTATTCTGATGTAATTTTTTTAATAACTGTCTGTAGATAATTCCAGCAGTATTAATATGTTTTTTGAGCAGAGATGATTTGCCTCTGTACTCAAATAGAAGTGAAGTATTGGACAGCAGAGGAAGTAGCGTACAGTGCCTCTCTGAACTGCACCAGCTCACATGTTAGGGAATGATAGGGAATAAATATCCCAAGGATAAAATACTAAGAAGAAAAATGAAAATGAAATAATAAATATGAAACCCAGATGACTATTACTATCAAGGAAGATCAAGTAGGAATGAAAAGATGTAAGCTCAAATATATATAAGAGAAATTTAGAAATGGAAGGAAGCCAAGAACACTAAAAAACTACTATAATTATCATAAGCAATTATTTCAGACAAACCAGGTATAGTCTGAAAAAATCACTTCTGGAGGAGGGCAATCTGTAGCATGACAGATATTCCACTAATAACTAATTCAATCAAGATCATAAAAAACAATTAAAATACATATAACCAAGAATTTCAAATGAAAATAAAATTAAACTTCAAAGAAAAACACCACTATAAAAGTAAAAAGGTAATTAAATAATAAAAATGCCACAATAAAATTCAAGAAAAGAAATTAAAAGGAACTCATATTAAAAAATCAGGAGATTACCCAGGAGATATGGAGCAGGTGATAAAGAAGATACCCCAAACACAAGAAGAAACAGGAAGGGTAAAGATTAGGAGCAGGTGATAAACAAGATATCCCGAAATCAAGAAAGAAGAGTAAAATTAGGAGCATGCAATAAAGAAGATACTCCGAACCCAAGAAGGAAGAAGAAATTTAGAAGCAGATGCTAAACAAGATATCCCGAACCAACCATCGGACAAAATAACACTAAGTACCTTGGTTTACCCAAGAAGGAAGAAGAGAAGAAAGGAAGATATAGGATGGGAGAACCACAATAAAAACCTATTATTAACTACCATGAACCCCAAACCAAATGTTAATACCATTAAAGAAAGTATAACCCCCCAAAACCTTATGAAATTGTAATTTAATTATAGACAAAAGTATTGAGTAGTATGATAAGAAGTGCACCAACTAAAGTTATTATATGGTAAAATAAACAAATCTTCACAGTCCATTATGACTAAAGGTCTGGTCTGAGAATATAATAAAACTCAAATATAAGTCAGAACCATCAGTGAATGTGTACCAGTGTAGTGATTTAAATATAATAAACTTCAAGTTGTTGTGTAACTATAACTTAAACAAGGTGCTATTAAATAACTTTTATATTTTATAATTAACAGGTGATGAAATATTAAAATGAAAAATATTTCCTATATTTCATAAATAAGGTCACTTTTTTATATCAAAACATTCATAGTAATGCCAATAATAAAGAAAGTATGTGGGGGAATGTTTACTGTATCAAGGGGTTAGATAACAATACAATATAATCAGAAAAGACTGAAAATAAATTAAGTTTAAATAAATTTATGAAATTTAAATGGCTAATAAGATTCAGAGCCTATGAACTCCACTTTTAAAGAGTTCTAATAGAATAAGGTTTATACTTAGTGTAAGATGTTTGAGTTATATAACAGCATGCATACAGATTAAAATGTTTAGGTATGGATGCTGTATTAATTTATAAAATGTTTAAAATGTATGTTCAAAATAGTTCCCACAAACATGTCTAACTTTGAAGACTGCTAATTAATGTCAAATATTATTTTTTGTATAAGTAGCATGAATTATATGCTACTGGTATCAATAATTATGTAAACAATTTTATTTCATGTTATGTTAACTTTTAAAAGTCAGAGGAGGTCTAGAATTAACTTTATTTGAAAAAACCATATATGTAAAATACTAAACTTTAGGCCAAATAATGAATTCCCAAAAAATTAATATAAACTAGTTAATTCACCAATGAACCATGTAAACTAACAAGATTTATGTAAGGTGGATCGATAAAAAACTACTGTAAATGATCCTATGATTTAAAAGAGTAATATAGAAAAATGTCTTAAATTATTAAAAATTTTTGAAATATAAAAACTAACTATTTCAGAGGAGAAATAGTAAATTAATGAATTATCACTAAAAGACAGTTCAAATGTTAAATTTATAAGGCATTAAGTAAAGCAAAAGATTTGTGACCATCTGAAATTTATTATAATTATATTAATAACACCTAAAATGGCAGTAATTGTGTACAAGAACAGGAAACAGAGTTTTGGGCCTAGATTTCCAAAAAGACAGAAATATGGCTATTTTAACAAAAATCTCAACAAATATGTACTATGACATATCAAATTACACAGAATGAGATAAATAAACCAATTATGTGGTTAATAATTCATGAAAGCAATCAATAAACTAAAAATATTCCATATATAATGTACTTTATAATTATGTAGATAGGAAATGAAAATTATTTTAACAATACTTTTCCAATATTAACTTGGCAAGATATTTCCTAAGACGAAGGAAGTAAGTTAGTTCTTTGTTAACATTCAAATGGAACGGTTGATGCGGGATCGCGTTCTAAAACCGTATAACGAATTTTAATGGAGTAAAAGTTGAAAATCAGTGAATACGAGAGTTACCTAAATTGACACTTTTTGACATAAAATCAGTGAAATACTCTACCACAATAGTGAAAACAAACAATACACAATACAATACAAGTGAATTAAACCGTTCAAACAACCTAACATTAATAATTCACTTCGTAACAACTTCTCGATTTTTCACCATAACCAGCAAACATTCAGTACACCTAAAATAAGACAATTAACACCTGTGAACACTGAACACTTATCCAGGATACCAGAACAACACAATAGACAATATACACTATCACGGAGACCAATAAAACAGTTGTGAAGGGGATTTTATTATCAGAATTTCCAACCATCAGTTCGTAGTAATTTCGACAACGTGACATGCCGCCATTTTTATCTTCCCATGATGCAAAGCGTCTGCCTACAACGAAGTCGTCTAGACAACTATTGGGTATAAATTGTATACTACAAACATTATATATTATTAACAAATTGTCATTTTTTACTTTTAAGACTTATATTTTTGTACATGTTATACTTTCTAGGCCTACCCTTCTCTGACTATATAAATATAATCGTTACAAGAACCTTTTTGAATATTTATATAAAAAATAACCTGTGATTGCAAATCGATATATCCATGTGAAAGAGTCGAATATTTGCTCAACATCTATTTTAAATCGATTGTTAAGAATTATTATTAATAAATCAAATTATTTCAATTATCTGGATTTTACAATTATTTCACATCTTAAATTAAGAGTTTAACTAACTACAGGACTTACTGGAAGACGATAAATCTTAACTGAAGGTGATATACTGGAGCAGCGCTGAAAATCACCAATCGATTAGTGTAAGGAGATAATCTGATTAACTCCAGATTTAGCTAAGGTCAACCAGAAGTGTAAAATTTATCCAAAATAAACTTCCAGAATTTTAAATTTTAATCAAAACGCAGAAACAGGATTATTTCTAAATTATTACCATAACAAGCAAACATAAAATTTTTTTTTTGAACAAAATTTTTTTTTTCTTTTCTTTGAAGACTACACAAAGAAAGTAATTATTTATTCGTAACAGGTCAAGTGTTACAAGTTGGCGCCCAACGTGGGGCTTAACATAGACGAACAGCGGCTTGTTACCAATTGACACTCCCCACAGTGGAGCGTAACTTTGAAGAGCAAAAAGGTTTAAATGAACCTTACACACAATTTTAAATTTGTACTGTTACAAATTGGCGTCCAACTAGAGGGCTTAACTGATTAAGCTTGGCAGCGATTATACCATCAGGAGGGAGGCAAAATGCAACAACGAGCTACTTCTAAGAAGAGGGTGGCAGAGGCCGAAAAGTAAGTTGATACGGGGGATAAGGAGGCAACACCCATTTAGGATCTAGAAGTGCTAGTAACGCCGGTGGAACATAAACAACCTGCACCACCAGAAGAACAACCTGAATTGCCAACGCAAACAGGGGACATCATTATCCCAGACAAGGAAATGGAAAAGTCTATGACCACAGAAGAAAGCAAGATGGATAAGATAATGGAGATGTTCCAACAAATCATGGGAGGATTCAAATCCATGAGGGAAGAATTGTGTCAAAAATTAGATGAGCAGCATAAGATACTAGGTGATCAGTATAAGAAAATGAGAGAGGACAGAGTAAAAAGAGAAGAATTAAGAAAGGAGAAGACCGAAGAAATAAAAAATGATAGCCAACCAGAACCAGAAGAAATACCAAACGATAAAACAAAGGAACCAGTTGTAGTATTACCGGAAAAGAAAACTAACGGAAACAAAGAAAATACTAAAGATATGGAACTGGAACCAAAGAAAATGAGAAGAACGCATTCAAGGAAATTAATGAAAACAAAGGAAGAAATGGAGATGATGAACCATGGTTTAATGGATGTCAATAATATCCCAATTACCAACCATGAAGAAATGAGGATTTCTAGAGATTATGGAAGGAAATTAATGGTAATTTCAGAAATAATTTACTATCAAACCGTAGCTTACAACTGGGAACAGACCAGAGGTAAATGGCATACGACGAAGGTAGATATATGGTGGATTGTCAATGATATCATTAATCATTGATGGACCAGAGACATATGGGTGTATAAAACAATATGACAAAGGAAACCAGATAAACTTTGTGGCCAACAAAGGAATAACGGCTAGAAAAATGAAATACAAGGCAAAGGCCAGAGATGTCACTAGTACCAGAACGAGTATGAAGACTATGGTCATCCGGACAATGAGAGCAACTGAAATGACAGACTACGGTTAAATCAACTACTACACACCTCTACAAAGAGGGACTGAGATTATGATAACTGACAACGGCAAAAAACCATGACCAAGGAAAAGAAAATAATTACCACTGAGAAGAAATGAGAAGAAAAATGAACAAAGAAACAAAACGGGGATTTAAGAAAGAAAATTAATTAAGGAACTACACTTTACAAAAGGAAATATGAGCAACTGTGCGACCTAATGAAAATCACCCACCTGGGTATAAAAGAAAATATAATAATAAGAAATACATTTGAAGTAAAGAAAAGAAGAGTGAAAATTCAAAAATACTGTAAGATCACCTTACTACCATTATTATGAAAAAACCATTTGGAGATATATAATAAAATGAATTTTGAATAAAACCCCCTAAATTCAAAAACATTGTAAGCACACCTTACAAACCAGTTATTTATAAAAACTTTCAGGAATAAAAAGAGAGAATTTTGAACAAAAACCCTAAATTCAAAAGAATTGTAAGCACACCTTACAAACCAATTATTTATAAAAACTTTGGAAATATAAAAAGAAAAGAATTTTGAATAACACTAAAAATTTTAAAATATAAGTAAGAAAACTTTACTACAAACAATTTGAAAGAAACCATTTGAGAAAATAAAAGGAGAAGAATTTTGAGAGGTTAAACACCTGCAAATTAAAAAATTAAGTAAGAGTACCTTACTACAATCTAGAAATGAAAAAACTATGGTGAAATAAAAAGAAGAGAATTCATACCATATTTATGGTACTACTACAATATATTTACCATGTTTATAGAAAATCATTATGAGATATATGAAAGAAAAAGAATTTAGAATTAAACCAATCAATTCTAAAAGAATAATAATGTCTAATTTCAACCAATAAAGTGTAAAAACCTTCTGTGAAATGATATAAAAAGAAATAAAAAACCAGTGATACGATTAAATACAGAAACTTATGTGGAAATAAAAATAATAAAACTTTGAAGTGGTATAAGGAGAAACAATGACCTCATTAACAAATTAATTAAAACATTCATTTGAAAGAATAAAAACAAGAGAGAAGTAATTTAAGAATAGAGTCAAAGTTATTATGTAATTAAATAAATCAATAATGAAATGATCATGAATTAAGTGTCAAATGTAATAAAGACAATTATAAGAAAGTTTTAGAACATGGAACAAGTGGAACAAATAAAAAACTGAGAAACAAACAAATATATCAGAATTATATGCAACAATAAACAAAAACAGATTGTAATAAAAACCAGAAAGGAATAAAGCATTAATAACCAAAAACTTTATATGATAATAACCATTGATAATTATAATAATAAAAGAGCTTCCCACCATGATACCAAATGAAATAACCATCAAGTTAATAAGTCAGAAGAACAACTGAGATAGGAATATTAAAATCTCTGAGCAATATAAGAAGTGAAGTATCCAAAGATATTTTTTAAATAGTAACAAAAGTGTACTATTCTGATGTAATTTTTTTAATAACTGTCTGTAGATAATTCCAGCAGTATTAATATGTTTTTTGAGCAGAGATGATTTGCCTCTGTACTCAAATAGAAGTGAAGTATTGGACAGCAGAGGAAGTAGCGTACAGTGCCTCTCTGAACTGCACCAGCTCACATGTTAGGGAATGATAGGGAATAAATATCCCAAGGATAAAATACTAAGAAGAAAAATGAAAATGAAATAATAAATATGAAACTCAGATGACTATTACTATCAAGGAAGATCAAGTAGGAATGAAAAGATGTAAGCTCAAATATATATAAGAGAAATTTAGAAATGGAAGGAAGCCAAGAACACTAAAAAACTACTATAATTATCATAAGCAATTATTTCAGACAAACCAGGTATAGTCTGAAAAAATCACTTCTGGAGGAGGGCAATCTGTAGCATGACAGATATTCCACTAATAACTAATTCAATCAAGATCATAAAAAACAATTAAAATACATATAACCAAGAATTTCAAATGAAAATAAAATTAAACTTCAAAGAAAAACACCACTATAAAAGTAAAAAGGTAATTAAATAATAAAAATGCCACAATAAAATTCAAGAAAAGAAATTAAAAGGAACTCATATTAAAAAATCAGGAGATTACCCAGGAGATATGGAGCAGGTGATAAAGAAGATACCCCAAACACAAGAAGAAACAGGAAGGGTAAAGATTAGGAGCAGGTGATAAACAAGATATCCCGAAATCAAGAAAGAAGAGTAAAATTAGGAGCATGCAATAAAGAAGATACTCCGAACCCAAGAAGGAAGAAGAAATTTAGAAGCAGATGCTAAACAAGATATCCCGAACCAACCATCGGACAAAATAACACTAAGTACCTTGGTTTACCCAAGAAGGAAGAAGAGAAGAAAGGAAGATATAGGATGGGAGAACCACAATAAAAACCTATTATTAACTACCATGAACCCCAAACCAAATGTTAATACCATTAAAGAAAGTATAACCCCCCAAAACCTTATGAAATTGTAATTTAATTATAGACAAAAGTATTGAGTAGTATGATAAGAAGTGCACCAACTAAAGTTATTATATGGTAAAATAAACAAATCTTCACAGTCCATTATGACTAAAGGTCTGGTCTGAGAATATAATAAAACTCAAATATAAGTCAGAACCATCAGTGAATGTGTACCAGTGTAGTGATTTAAATATAATAAACTTCAAGTTGTTGTGTAACTATAACTTAAACAAGGTGCTATTAAATAACTTTTATATTTTATAATTAACAGGTGATGAAATATTAAAATGAAAAATATTTCCTATATTTCATAAATAAGGTCACTTTTTTATATCAAAACATTCATAGTAATGCCAATAATAAAGAAAGTATGTGGGGGAATGTTTACTGTATCAAGGGGTTAGATAACAATACAATATAATCAGAAAAGACTGAAAATAAATTAAGTTTAAATAAATTTATGAAATTTAAATGGCTAATAAGATTCAGAGCCTATGAACTCCACTTTTAAAGAGTTCTAATAGAATAAGGTTTATACTTAGTGTAAGATGTTTGAGTTATATAACAGCATGCATACAGATTAAAATGTTTAGGTATGGATGCTGTATTAATTTATAAAATGTTTAAAATGTATGTTCAAAATAGTTCCCACAAACATGTCTAACTTTGAAGACTGCTAATTAATGTCAAATATTATTTTTTGTATAAGTAGCATGAATTATATGCTACTGGTATCAATAATTATGTAAACAATTTTATTTCATGTTATGTTAACTTTTAAAAGTCAGAGGAGGTCTAGAATTAACTTTATTTGAAAAAACCATATATGTAAAATACTAAACTTTAGGCCAAATAATGAATTCCCAAAAAATTAATATAAACTAGTTAATTCACCAATGAACCATGTAAACTAACAAGATTTATGTAAGGTGGATCGATAAAAAACTACTGTAAATGATCCTATGATTTAAAAGAGTAATATAGAAAAATGTCTTAAATTATTAAAAATTTTTGAAATATAAAAACTAACTATTTCAGAGGAGAAATAGTAAATTAATGAATTATCACTAAAAGACAGTTCAAATGTTAAATTTATAAGGCATTAAGTAAAGCAAAAGATTTGTGACCATCTGAAATTTATTATAATTATATTAATAACACCTAAAATGGCAGTAATTGTGTACAAGAACAGGAAACAGAGTTTTGGGCCTAGATTTCCAAAAAGACAGAAATATGGCTATTTTAACAAAAATCTCAACAAATATGTACTATGACATATCAAATTACACAGAATGAGATAAATAAACCAATTATGTGGTTAATAATTCATGAAAGCAATCAATAAACTAAAAATATTCCATATATAATGTACTTTATAATTATGTAGATAGGAAATGAAAATTATTTTAACAATACTTTTCCAATATTAACTTGGCAAGATATTTCCTAAGACGAAGGAAGTAAGTTAGTTCTTTGTTAACATTCAAATGGAACGGTTGATGCGGGATCGCGTTCTAAAACCGTATAACGAATTTTAATGGAGTAAAAGTTGAAAATCAGTGAATACGAGAGTTACCTAAATTGACACTTTTTGACATAAAATCAGTGAAATACTCTACCACAATAGTGAAAACAAACAATACACAATACAATACAAGTGAATTAAACCGTTCAAACAACCTAACATTAATAATTCACTTCGTAACAACTTCTCGATTTTCCACCATAACCAGCAAACATTCAGTACACCTAAAATAAGACAATTAACACCTGTGAACACTGAACACTTATCCAGGATACCAGAACAACACAATAGACAATATACACTATCACGGAGACCAATAAAACAGTTGTGAAGGGGATTTTATTATCAGAATTTCCAACCATCAGTTCGTAGTAATTTCGACAACGTGACATGCCACCATTTTTATCTTCCCATGATGCAAAGCGTCTGCCTACAACGAAGTCGTCTAGACAACTATTGGGTATAAATTGTATACTACAAACATTATATATTATTAACAAATTGTCATTTTTTACTTTTAAGACTTATATTTTTGTACATGTTATACTTTCTAGGCCTACCCTTCTCTGACTATATAAATATAATCGTTACAAGAACCTTTTTGAATATTTATATAAAAAATAACCTGTGATTGCAAATTGATATATCCCTGTGAAAGAGTCGAATATTTGCTCAACATCTATTTTAAATCGATTGTTAAGAATTATTATTAATAAATCAAATTATTTCAATTATCTGGATTTTACAATTATTTCACATCTTAAATTAAGAGTTTAACTAACTACAGGACTTACTGGAAGACGATAAATCTTAACTGAAGGTGATATACTGGAGCAGCACTGAAAATCACCAATCGATTAGTGTAAGGAGATAATCTGATTAACTCCAGATTTAGCTAAGGTCAACCAGAAGTGTAAAATTTATCCAAAATAAACTTCCAGAATTTTAAATTTTAATCAAAACGCAGAAACAGGATTATTTCTAAATTATTACCATAACAAGCAAACATAAAATTTTTTTTTTGAACAAAATTTTTTTTTTCTTTTCTTTGAAGACTACACAAAGAAAGTAATTATTTATTCGTAACAGGTCAAGTGTTACAAGTTGGCGCCCAACGTGGGGCTTAACATAGACGAACAGCGGCTTGTTACCAATTGACACTCCCCACAGTGGAGCATAACGTTGAAGAGCAAAAAGGTTTAAATGAACCTTACACACAATTTTAAATTTGTACTGTTACAAATTGGCGTCCAACTAGACGGCTTAACTGATTAAGCTTGGCAGCGATTATACCATCAGGAGGGAGGCAAAATGCAACAACGAGCTACTTCTAAGAAGAGGGTGGCAGAGGCCGAAAAGTAAGTTGATACGGGGGATAAGGAGGCAACACCCATTTAGGATCTAGAAGTGCTAGTAACGCCGGTGGAACATAAACAACCTGCACCACCAGAAGAACAACCTGAAATGCCAACGCAAACAGGGGACATCATTATCCCAGACAAGGAAATGGAAAAGTCTATGACCACAGAAGAAAGCAAGATGGATAAGATAATGGAGATGTTCCAACAAATCATGGGAGGATTCAAATCCATGAGGGAAGAATTGTGTCAAAAATTAGATGAGCTGCATAAGATACTAGGTGATCAGTATATGAAAATGAGAGAGGACAGAGTAAAAAGAGAAGAATTAAGAAAGGAGAAGACCGAAGAAATAAAAAATGATAGCCAACCAGAACCAGAAGAAATACCAAACGATAAAACAAAGGAACCAGTTGTAGTATTACCGGAAAAGAAAACTAACGGAAACAAAGAAAATACTAAAGATATGGAACTGGAACCAAAGAAAATGAGAAGAACGCATTCAAGGAAATTAATGAAAACAAAGGAAGAAATGGAGATGATGAACCATGGTTTAATGGATGTCAATAATATCCCAATTACCAACCATGAAGAAATGAGGAATTCTAGAGATTATGGAAGGAAATTAATGGTAATTTCAGAAATAATTTACTATCAAACCGTAGCTTACAACTGGGAACAGACCAGAGGTAAATGGCATACGACGAAGGTAGATATATGGTGGATTGTCAATGAAATCATTAATCATTGATGGACCAGAGACATATGGGTGTATAAAACAATATGACAAAGGAAACCAGATAAACTTTGTGGCCAACAAAGGAATAACGGCTAGAAAAATGAAATACAAGGCAAAGGCCAGAGATGTCACTAGTACCAGAACGAGTATGAAGACTATGGTCATCCGGACAATGAGAGCAACTGAAATGACAGACTACGGTTAAATCAACTACTACACACCTCCACAAAAAGGGACTGAGATTATGATAACTGACAACGGCAAAAAACCATGACCAAGGAAAAGAAAATAATTACCACTGAGAAGAAATGAGAAGAAAAATGAACAAAGAAACAAAACGGGGATTTAAGAAAGAAAATTAATTAAGGAACTACACTTTACAAAAGGAAATATGAGCAACTGTGCGACCTAATGAAAATCACCCACCTGGGTATAAAAGAAAATATAATAATAAGAAATACATTTGAAGTAAAGAAAAGCAGAGTGAAAATTCAAAAATACTGTAAGATCACCTTACTACCATTATTATGAAAAAACCATTTGGAGATATATAATAAAATGAATTTTGAATAAAACCCCCTAAATTCAAAAACATTGTAAGCACACCTTACAAACCAGTTATTTATAAAAACTTTCAGGAATAAAAAGAGAGAATTTTGAAAAAAAACCCTAAATTCAAAAGAATTGTAAGCACACCTTACAAACCAATTATTTATAAAAACTTTGGAAATATAAAAAGAAAAGAATTTTGAATAACACTAAAAATTTTAAAATATAAGTAAGAAAACTTTACTACAAACAATTTGAAAGAAACCATTTGAGAAAATAAAAGGAGAAGAATTTTGAGAGGTTAAACACCTGCAAATTAAAAAATTAAGTAAGAGTACCTTACTACAATCTAGAAATGAAAAAACTATGGTGAAATAAAAAGAAGAGAATTCATACCATATTTATGGTACTACTACAATATATTTACCATGTTTATAGAAAATCATTATGAGATATATGAAAGAAAAAGAATTTAGAATTAAACCAATCAATTCTAAAAGAATAATAATGTCTAATTTCAACCAATAAAGTGTAAAAACCTTCTGTGAAATGATATAAAAAGAAATAAAAAACCAGTGATACGATTAAATACAGAAACTTATGTGGAAATAAAAATAATAAAACTTTGAAGTGGTATAAGGAGAAACAATGACCTCATTAACAAATTAATTAAAACATTCATTTGAAAGAATAAAAACAAGAGAGAAGTAATTTAAGAATAGAGTCAAAGTTATTATGTAATTAAATAAATCAATAATGAAATGATCATGAATTAAGTGTCAAATGTAATAAAGACAATTATAAGAAAGTTTTAGAACATGGAACAAGTGGAACAAATAAAAAACTGAGAAACAAACAAATATATCAGAATTATATGCAACAATAAACAAAAACAGATTGTAATAAAAACCAGAAAGGAATAAAGCATTAATAACCAAAAACTTTATATGATAATAACCATTGATAATTATAATAATAAAAGAGCTTCCCACCATGATACCAAATGAAATAACCATCAAGTTAATAAGTCAGAAGAACAACTGAGATAGGAATATTAAAATCTCTGAGCAATATAAGAAGTGAAGTATCCAAAGATATTTTTTAAATAGTAACAAAAGTGTACTATTCTGATGTAATTTTTTTAATAACTGTCTGTAGATAATTCCAGCAGTATTAATATGTTTTTTGAGCAGAGATGATTTGCCTCTGTACTCAAATAGAAGTGAAGTATTGGACAGCAGAGGAAGTAGCGTACAGTGCCTCTCTGAACTGCACCAGCTCACATGTTAGGGAATGATAGGGAATAAATATCCCAAGGATAAAATACTAAGAAGAAAAATGAAAATGAAATAATAAATATGAAACTCAGATGACTATTACTATCAAGGAAGATCAAGTAGGAATGAAAAGATGTAAGCTCAAATATATATAAGAGAACTTTAGAAATGGAAGGAAGCCAAGAACACTAAAAAACTACTATAATTATCATAAGCAATTATTTCAGACAAACCAGGTATAGTCTGAAAAAATCACTTCTGGAGGAGGGCAATCTGTAGCATGACAGATATTCCACTAATAACTAATTCAATCAAGATCATAAAAAACAATTAAAATACATATAACCAAGAATTTCAAATGAAAATAAAATTAAACTTCAAAGAAAAACACCACTATAAAAGTAAAAAGGTAATTAAATAATAAAAATGCCACAATAAAATTCAAGAAAAGAAATTAAAAGGAACTCATATTAAAAAATCAGGAGATTACCCAGGAGATATGGAGCAGGTGATAAAGAAGATACCCCAAACACAAGAAGAAACAGGAAGGGTAAAGATTAGGAGCAGGTGATAAACAAGATATCCCGAAATCAAGAAAGAAGAGTAAAATTAGGAGCATGCAATAAAGAAGATACTCCGAACCCAAGAAGGAAGAAGAAATTTAGAAGCAGATGCTAAACAAGATATCCCGAACCAACCATCGGACAAAATAACACTAAGTACCTTGGTTTACCCAAGAAGGAAGAAGAGAAGAAAGGAAGATATAGGATGGGAGAACCACAATAAAAACCTATTATTAACTACCATGAACCCCAAACCAAATGTTAATACCATTAAAGAAAGTATAACCCCCCAAAACCTTATGAAATTGTAATTTAATTATAGACAAAAGTATTGAGTAGTATGATAAGAAGTGCACCAACTAAAGTTATTATATGGTAAAATAAACAAATCTTCACAGTCCATTATGACTAAAGGTCTGGTCTGAGAATATAATAAAACTCAAATATAAGTCAGAACCATCAGTGAATGTGTACCAGTGTAGTGATTTAAATATAATAAACTTCAAGTTGTTGTGTAACTATAACTTAAACAAGGTGCTATTAAATAACTTTTATATTTTATAATTAACAGGTGATGAAATATTAAAATGAAAAATATTTCCTATATTTCATAAATAAGGTCACTTTTTTATATCAAAACATTCATAGTAATGCCAATAATAAAGAAAGTATGTGGGGGAATGTTTACTGTATCAAGGGGTTAGATAACAATACAATATAATCAGAAAAGACTGAAAATAAATTAAGTTTAAATAAATTTATGAAATTTAAATGGCTAATAAGATTCAGAGCCTATGAACTCCACTTTTAAAGAGTTCTAATAGAATAAGGTTTATACTTAGTGTAAGATGTTTGAGTTATATAACAGCATGCATACAGATTAAAATGTTTAGGTATGGATGCTGTATTAATTTATAAAATGTTTAAAATGTATGTTCAAAATAGTTCCCACAAACATGTCTAACTTTGAAGACTGCTAATTAATGTCAAATATTATTTTTTGTATAAGTAGCATGAATTATATGCTACTGGTATCAATAATTATGTAAACAATTTTATTTCATGTTATGTTAACTTTTAAAAGTCAGAGGAGGTCTAGAATTAACTTTATTTGAAAAAACCATATATGTAAAATACTAAACTTTAGGCCAAATAATGAATTCCCAAAAAATTAATATAAACTAGTTAATTCACCAATGAACCATGTAAACTAACAAGATTTATGTAAGGTGGATCGATAAAAAACTACTGTAAATGATCCTATGATTTAAAAGAGTAATATAGAAAAATGTCTTAAATTATTAAAAATTTTTGAAATATAAAAACTAACTATTTCAGAGGAGAAATAGTAAATTAATGAATTATCACTAAAAGACAGTTCAAATGTTAAATTTATAAGGCATTAAGTAAAGCAAAAGATTTGTGACCATCTGAAATTTATTATAATTATATTAATAACACCTAAAATGGCAGTAATTGTGTACAAGAACAGGAAACAGAGTTTTGGGCCTAGATTTCCAAAAAGACAGAAATATGGCTATTTTAACAAAAATCTCAACAAATATGTACTATGACATATCAAATTACACAGAATGAGATAAATAAACCAATTATGTGGTTAATAATTCATGAAAGCAATCAATAAACTAAAAATATTCCATATATAATGTACTTTATAATTATGTAGATAGGAAATGAAAATTATTTTAACAATACTTTTCCAATATTAACTTGGCAAGATATTTCCTAAGACGAAGGAAGTAAGTTAGTTCTTTGTTAACATTCAAATGGAACGGTTGATGCGGGATCGCGTTCTAAAACCGTATAACGAATTTTAATGGAGTAAAAGTTGAAAATCAGTGAATACGAGAGTTACCTAAATTGACACTTTTTGACATAAAATCAGTGAAATACTCTACCACAATAGTGAAAACAAACAATACACAATACAATACAAGTGAATTAAACCGTTCAAACAACCTAACATTAATAATTCACTTCGTAACAACTTCTCGATTTTTCACCATAACCAGCAAACATTCAGTACACCTAAAATAAGACAATTAACACCTGTGAACACTGAACACTTATCCAGGATACCAGAACAACACAATAGACAATATACACTATCACGGAGACCAATAAAACAGTTGTGAAGGGGATTTTATTATCAGAATTTCCAACCATCAGTTCGTAGTAATTTCGACAACGTGACATGCCACCATTTTTATCTTCCCATGATGCAAAGCGTCTGCCTACAACGAAGTCGTCTAGACAACTATTGGGTATAAATTGTATACTACAAACATTATATATTATTAACAAATTGTCATTTTTTACTTTTAAGACTTATATTTTTGTACATGTTATACTTTCTAGGCCTACCCTTCTCTGACTATATAAATATAATCGTTACAAGAACCTTTTTGAATATTTATATAAAAAATAACCTGTGATTGCAAATTGATATATCCCTGTGAAAGAGTCGAATATTTGCTCAACATCTATTTTAAATCGATTGTTAAGAATTATTATTAATAAATCAAATTATTTCAATTATCTGGATTTTACAATTATTTCACATCTTAAATTAAGAGTTTAACTAACTACAGGACTTACTGGAAGACGATAAATCTTAACTGAAGGTGATATACTGGAGCAGCGCTGAAAATCACCAATCGATTAGTGTAAGGAGATAATCTGATTAACTCCAGATTTAGCTAAGGTCAACCAGAAGTGTAAAATTTATCCAAAATAAACTTCCAGAATTTTAAATTTTAATCAAAACGCAGAAACAGGATTATTTCTAAATTATTACCATAACAAGCAAACATAAAATTTTTTTTTTGAACAAAATTTTTTTTTTCTTTTCTTTGAAGACTACACAAAGAAAGTAATTATTTATTCGTAACAGGTCAAGTGTTACAAGTTGGCGCCCAACGTGGGGCTTAACATAGACGAACAGCGGCTTGTTACCAATTGACACTCCCCACAGTGGAGCATAACGTTGAAGAGCAAAAAGGTTTAAATGAACCTTACACACAATTTTAAATTTGTACTGTTACAAATTGGCGTCCAACTAGACGGCTTAACTGATTAAGCTTGGCAGCGATTATACCATCAGGAGGGAGGCAAAATGCAACAACGAGCTACTTCTAAGAAGAGGGTGGCAGAGGCCGAAAAGTAAGTTGATACGGGGGATAAGGAGGCAACACCCATTTAGGATCTAGAAGTGCTAGTAACGCCGGTGGAACATAAACAACCTGCACCACCAGAAGAACAACCTGAAATGCCAACGCAAACAGGGGACATCAATATCCCAGACAAGGAAATGGAAAAGTCTATGACCACAGAAGAAAGCAAGATGGATAAGATAATGGAGATGTTCCAACAAATCATGGGAGGATTCAAATCCATGAGGGAAGAATTGTGTCAAAAATTAGATGAGCAGCATAAGATACTAGGTGATGAGTATATGAAAATGAGAGAGGACAGAGTAAAAAGAGAAGAATTAAGAAAGGAGAAGACCGAAGAAATAAAAAATGATAGCCAACCAGAACCAGAAGAAATACCAAACGATAAAACAAAGGAACCAGTTGTAGTATTACCGGAAAAGAAAACTAACGGAAACAAAGAAAATACTAAAGATATGGAACTGGAACCAAAGAAAATGAGAAGAACGCATTCAAGGAAATTAATGAAAACAAAGGAAGAAATGGAGATGATGAACCATGGTTTAATGGATGTCAATAATATCCCAATTACCAACCATGAAGAAATGAGGAATTCTAGAGATTATGGAAGGAAATTAATGGTAATTTCAGAAATAATTTACTATCAAACCGTAGCTTACAACTGGGAACAGACCAGAGGTAAATGGCATACGACGAAGGTAGATATATGGTGGATTGTCAATGAAATCATTAATCATTGATGGACCAGAGACATATGGGTGTATAAAACAATATGACAAAGGAAACCAGATAAACTTTGTGGCCAACAAAGGAATAACGGCTAGAAAAATGAAATACAAGGCAAAGGCCAGAGATGTCACTAGTACCGGAACGAGTATGAAGACTATGGTCATCCGGACAATGAGAGCAACTGAAATGACAGACTACGGTTAAATCAACTACTACACACCTCCACAAAAAGGGACTGAGATTATGATAACCGACAACGGCAAAAAACCATGACCAAGGAAAAGAAAATAATTACCACTGAGAAGAAATGAGAAGAAAAATGAACAAAGAAACAAAACGGGGATTTAAGAAAGAAAATTAATTAAGGAACTACACTTTACAAAAGGAAATATGAGCAACTGTGCGACCTAATGAAAATCACCCACCTGGGTATAAAAGAAAATATAATAATAAGAAATACATTTGAAGTAAAGAAAAGAAGAGTGAAAATTCAAAAATACTGTAAGATCACCTTACTACCATTATTATGAAAAAACCATTTGGAGATATATAATAAAATGAATTTTGAATAAAACCCCCTAAATTCAAAAACATTGTAAGCACACCTTACAAACCAGTTATTTATAAAAACTTTCAGGAATAAAAAGAGAGAATTTTGAAAAAAAAACCCTAAATTCAAAAGAATTGTAAGCACACCTTACAAACCAATTATTTATAAAAACTTTGGAAATATAAAAAGAAAAGAATTTTGAATAACACTAAAAATTTTAAAATATAAGTAAGAAAACTTTACTACAAACAATTTGAAAGAAACCATTTGAGAAAATAAAAGGAGAAGAATTTTGAGAGGTTAAACACCTGCAAATTAAAAAATTAAGTAAGAGTACCTTACTACAATCTAGAAATGAAAAAACTATGGTGAAATAAAAAGAAGAGAATTCATACCATATTTATGGTACTACTACAATATATTTACCATGTTTATAGAAAATCATTATGAGATATATGAAAGAAAAAGAATTTAGAATTAAACCAATCAATTCTAAAAGAATAATAATGTCTAATTTCAACCAATAAAGTGTAAAAACCTTCTGTGAAATGATATAAAAAGAAATAAAAAACCAGTGATACGATTAAATACAGAAACTTATGTGGAAATAAAAATAATAAAACTTTGAAGTGGTATAAGGAGAAACAATGACCTCATTAACAAATTAATTAAAACATTCATTTGAAAGAATAAAAACAAGAGAGAAGTAATTTAAGAATAGAGTCAAAGTTATTATGTAATTAAATAAATCAATAATGAAATGATCATGAATTAAGTGTCAAATGTAATAAAGACAATTATAAGAAAGTTCTAGAACATGGAACAAGTGGAACAAATAAAAAACTGAGAAACAAACAAATATATCAGAATTATATGCAACAATAAACAAAAACAGATTGTAATAAAAACCAGAAAGGAATAAAGCATTAATAACCAAAAACTTTATATGATAATAACCATTGATAATTATAATAATAAAAGAGCTTCCCACCATGATACCAAATGAAATAACCATCAAGTTAATAAGTCAGAAGAACAACTGAGATAGGAATATTAAAATCTCTGAGCAATATAAGAAGTGAAGTATCCAAAGATATTTTTTAAATAGTAACAAAAGTGTACTATTCTGATGTAATTTTTTTAATAACTGTCTGTAGATAATTCCAGCAGTATTAATATGTTTTTTGAGCAGAGATGATTTGCCTCTGTACTCAAATAGAAGTGAAGTATTGGACAGCAGAGGAAGTAGCGTACAGTGCCTCTCTGAACTGCACCAGCTCACATGTTAGGGAATGATAGGGAATAAATATCCCAAGGATAAAATACTAAGAAGAAAAATGAAAATGAAATAATAAATATGAAACTCAGATGACTATTACTATCAAGGAAGATCAAGTAGGAATGAAAAGATGTAAGCTCAAATATATATAAGAGAAATTTAGAAATAGAAGGAAGCCAAGAACACTAAAAAACTACTATAATTATCATAAGCAATTATTTCAGACAAACCAGGTATAGTCTGAAAAAATCACTTCTGGAGGAGGGCAATCTGTAGCATGACAGATATTCCACTAATAACTAATTCAATCAAGATCATAAAAAACAATTAAAATACATATAACCAAGAATTTCAAATGAAAATAAAATTAAACTTCAAAGAAAAACACCACTATAAAAGTAAAAAGGTAATTAAATAATAAAAATGCCACAATAAAATTCAAGAAAAGAAATTAAAAGGAACTCATATTAAAAAATCAGGAGATTACCCAGGAGATATGGAGCAGGTGATAAAGAAGATACCCCAAACACAAGAAGAAACAGGAAGGGTAAAGATTAGGAGCAGGTGATAAACAAGATATCCCGAAATCAAGAAAGAAGAGTAAAATTAGGAGCATGCAATAAAGAAGATACTCCGAACCCAAGAAGGAAGAAGAAATTTAGATGCAGATGCTAAACAAGATATCCCGAACCAACCATCGGACAAAATAACACTAAGTACCTTGGTTTACCCAAGAAGGAACCCAAGAAGGAAGAAGAGAAGAAAGGAAGATATAGGATGGGAGAACCACAATAAAAACCTATTATTAACTACCATGAACCCCAAACCAAATGTTAATACCATTAAAGAAAGTATAACCCCCCAAAACCTTATGAAATTGTAATTTAATTATAGACAAAAGTATTGAGTAGTATGATAAGAAGTGCACCAACTAAAGTTATTATATGGTAAAATAAACAAATCTTCACAGTCCATTATGACTAAAGGTCTGGTCTGAGAATATAATAAAACTCAAATATAAGTCAGAACCATCAGTGAATGTGTACCAGTGTAGTGATTTAAATATAATAAACTTCAAGTTGTTGTGTAACTATAACTTAAACAAGGTGCTATTAAATAACTTTTATATTTTATAATTAACAGGTGATGAAATATTAAAATGAAAAATATTTCCTATATTTCATAAATAAAGTCACTTTTTTATATCAAAACATTCATAGTAATGCCAATAATAAAGAAAGTATGTGGGGGAATGTTTACTGTATCAAGGGGTTAGATAACAATACAATATAATCAGAAAAGACTGAAAATAAATTAAGTTTAAATAAATTTATGAAATTTAAATGGCTAATAAGATTCAGAGCCTATGAACTCCACTTTTAAAGAGTTCTAATAGAATAAGTTTTATATTTAGTGTAAGATGTTTGAGTTATATAACAGCATGCATACAGATTAAAATGTTTAGGTATGGATGCTGTATTAATTTATAAAATGTTTAAAATGTATGTTCAAAATAGTTCCCACAAACATGTCTAACTTTGAAGACTGCTAATTAATGTCAAATATTATTTTTTGTATAAGTAGCATGAATTATATGCTACTGGTATCAATAATTATGTAAACAATTTTATTTCATGTTATGTTAACTTTTAAAAGTCAGAGGAGGTCTAGAATTAACTTTATTTGAAAAAACCATATATGTAAAATACTAAACTTTAGGCCAAATAATGAATTCCCAAAAAATTAATATAAACTAGTTAATTCACCAATGAACCATGTAAACTAACAAGATTTATGTAAGGTGGATCGATAAAAAACTACTGTAAATGATCCTATGATTTAAAAGAGTAATATAGAAAAATGTCTTAAATTATTAAAAATTTTTGAAATATAAAAACTAACTATTTCAGAGGAGAAATAGTAAATTAATGAATTATCACTAAAAGACAGTTCAAATGTTAAATTTATAAGGCATTAAGTAAAGCAAAAGATTTGTGACCATCTGAAATTTATTATAATTATATTAATAACACCTAGAATGGCAGTAATTGTGTACAAGAACAGGAAACAGAGTTTTGGGCCTAGATTTCCAAAAAGACAGAAATATGGCTATTTTAACAAAAATCTCAACAAATATGTACTATGACATATCAAATTACACAGAATGAGATAAATAAACCAATTATGTGGTTAATAATTCATGAAAGCAATCAATAAACTAAAAATATTACATATATAATGTACTTTATAATTATGTAGATAGGAAATGAAAATTATTTTAACAATACTTTTCCAATATTAACTTGGCAAGATATTTCCTAAGATGAAGGAAGTAAGTTAGTTCTTTGTTAACATTCAAATGGAACGGTTGATGCGGGATCGCGTTCTAAAACCGTATAACGAATTTTAATGGAGTAAAAGTTGAAAATCAGTGAATACGAGAGTTACCTAAATTGACACTTTTTGACATAAAATCAGTGAAATACTCTACCACAATAGTGAAAACAAACAATACACAATACAATACAAGTGAATTAAACCGTTCAAACAACCTAACATTAATAATTCACTTCGTAACAACTTCTCGATTTTTCACCATAACCAGCAAACATTCAGTACACCTAAAATAAGACAATTAACACCTGTGAACACTGAACACTTATCCAGGATACCAGAACAACACAATAGACAATATACACTATCACGGAGACCAATAAAACAGTTGTGAAGGGGATTTTATTATCAGAATTTCCAACCATCAGTTCGTAGTAATTTCGACAACGTGACATGCCACCATTTTTATCTTCCCATGATGCAAAGCGTCTGCCTACAACGAAGTCGTCTAGACAACTATTGGGTATAAATTGTATACTACAAACATTATATATTATTAACAAATTGTCATTTTTTACTTTTAAGACTTATATTTTTGTACATGTTATACTTTCTAGGCCTACCCTTCTCTGACTATATAAATATAATCGTTACAAGAACCTTTTTGAATATTTATATAAAAAATAACCTGTGATTGCAAATCGATATATCCCTGTGAAAGAGTCGAATATTTGCTCAACATCGATTGTTAAGAATTATTATTAATAAATCAAATTATTTCAATTATCTGGATTTTACAATTATTTCACATCTTAGATTAAGAGTTTAACTAACTACAGGACTTACTGGAAGACGATAAATCTTAACTGAAGGTGATATACTGGAGCAGCGCTGAAAATCACCAATCGATTAGTGTAAGGAGATAATCTGATTAACTCCAGATTTAGCTAAGGTCAACCAGAAGTGTAAAATTTATCCAAAATAAACTTCCAGAATTTTAAATTTTAATCAAAACGCAGAAACAGGATTATTTCTAAATTATTACCATAACAAGCAAACATAAAATTTTTTTTTTGAACAAAATTTTTTTTTCTTTTCTTTGAAGACTACACAAAGAAAGTAATTATTTATTCGTAACAGGTCAAGTGTTACAAGTTGGCGCCCAACGTGGGGCTTAACATAGACGAACAGCGGCTTGTTACCAATTGACACTCCCCACAGTGGAGCGTAACGTTGAAGAGCAAAAAGGTTTAAATGAACCTTACACACAATTTTAAATTTGTACTGTTACAAATTGGCGTCCAACTAGAGGGCTTAACTGATTAAGCTTGGCAGCGATTATACCATCAGGAGGGAGGCAAAATGCAACAACGAGCTACTTCTAAGAAGAGGGTGGCAGAGGCCGAAAAGTAAGTTGATATGGGGGATAAGGAGGCAACACCCATTTAGGATCTAGAAGTGCTAGTAACGCCGGTGGAACATAAACAACCTGCACCACCAGAAGAACAACCTGAAATGCCAACGCAAACAGGGGACATCAATATCCCAGACAAGGAAATGGAAAAGTCTATGACCACAGAAGAAAGCAAGATGGATAAGATAATGGAGATGTTCCAACAAATCATGGGAGGATTCAAATCCATGAGGGAAGAATTGTGTCAAAAATTAGATGAGCAGCATAAGATACTAGGTGATCAGTATAAGAAAATGAGAGAGGACAGAGTAAAAAGAGAAGAATTAAGAAAGGAGAAGACCGAAGAAATAAAAAATGATAGCCAACCAGAACCAGAAGAAATACCAAACGATAAAACAAAGGAACCAGTTGTAGTATTACCGGAAAAGAAAACTAACGGAAACAAAGAAAATACTGAAGATATGGAACGGGAACCAAAGAAAATGAGAAGAACGCATTCAAGGAAATTAATGAAAACAAAGGAAGAAATGGAGATGATGAACCATGGTTTAATGGATGTCAATAATATCCCAATTACCAACCATGAAGAAATGAGGAATTCTAGAGATTATGGAAGGAAATTAATGGTAATTTCAGAAATAATTTACTATCAAACCGTAGCTTACAACTGGGAACAGACCAGAGGTAAATGGCATACGACGAAGGTAAATATATGGTGGATTGTCAATGAAATCATTAATCATTGATGGACCAGAGACATATGGGTGTATAAAACAATATGACAAAGGAAACCAGATAAACTTTGTGGCCAACAAAGGAATAACGGCTAGAAAAATGAAATACAAGGCAAAGGCCAGAGATGTCACTAGTACCAGAACGAGTATGAAGACTATGGTCATCCGGACAATGAGAGCAACTGAAATGACAGACTACGGTTAAATCAACTACTACACACCTCCACAAAAAGGGACTGAGATTATGATAACCGACAACGGCAAAAAACCATGACCAAGGAAAAGAAAATAATTACCACTGAGAAGAAATGAGAAGAAAAATGAACAAAGAAACAAAACGGGGATTTAAGAAAGAAAATTAATTAAGGAACTACACTTTACAAAAGGAAATATGAGCAACTGTGCGACCTAATGAAAATCACCCACCTGGGTATAAAAGAAAATATAATAATAAGAAATACATTTGAAGTAAAGAAAAGAAGAGTGAATACTGTAAGATCACCTTACTACCATTATTATGAAAAAACCATTTGGAGATATATAATAAAATGAATTTTAAATAAAACCCCCTAAATTCAAAAACATTGTAAGCACACCTTACAAACCAGTTATTTATAAAAACTTTCAGGAATAAAAAGAGAGAATTTTGAAAAAAAAAACCCTAAATTCAAAAGAATTGTAAGCACACCTTACAAACCAATTATTTATAAAAACTTTGGAAATATAAAAAGAAAAGAATTTTGAATAACACTAAAAATTTTAAAATATAAGTAAGAAAACTTTACTACAAACAATTTGAAAGAAACCATTTGAGAAAATAAAAGGAGAAGAATTTTGAGAGGTTAAACACCTGCAAATTAAAAAATTAAGTAAGAGTACCTTACTACAATCTAGAAATGAAAAAACTATGGTGAAATAAAAAGAAGAGAATTCATACCATATTTATGGTACTACTACAATATATTTACCATGTTTATAGAAAATCATTATGAGATATATGAAAGAAAAAGAATTTAGAATTAAACCAATCAATTCTAAAAGAATAATAATGTCTAATTTCAACCAATAAAGTGTAAAAACCTTCTGTGAAATGATATAAAAAGAAATAAAAAACCAGTGATACGATTAAATACAGAAACTTATGTGGAAATAAAAATAATAAAACTTTGAAGTGGTATAAGGAGAAACAATGACCTCATTAACAAATTAATTAAAACATTCATTTGAAAGAATAAAAACAAGAGAGAAGTAATTTAAGAATAGAGTCAAAGTTATTATGTAATTAAATAAATCAATAATGAAATGATCATGAATTAAGTGTCAAATGTAATAAAGACAATTATAAGAAAGTCTAGAACATGGAACAAGTGGAACAAATAAAAAACCGAGAAACAAACAAATATATCAGAATTATATGCAACAATAAACAAAAACAGATTGTAATAAAAACCAGAAAGGAATAAAGCATTAATAACCAAAAACTTTATATGATAATAACCATTGATAATTATAATAATAAAAGAGCTTCCCACCATGATACCAAATGAAATAACCATCAAGTTAATAAGTCAGAAGAACAACTGAGATAGGAATATTAAAATCTCTGAGCAATATAAGAAGTGAAGTATCCAAAGATATTTTTTAAATAGTAACAAAAGTGTACTATTCTGATGTATTTTTTTTAATAACTGTCTGTAGATAATTCCAGCAGTATTAATATGTTTTTTGAGCAGAGATGATTTGCCTCTGTACTCAAATAGAAGTGAAGTATTGGACAGCAGAGTAAGTAGCGTACAGTGCCTCTCTGAACTGCACCAGCTCACATGTTAGGGAATGATAGGGAATAAATATCCCAAGGATAAAATACTAAGAAGAAAAATGAAAATGAAATAATAAATATGAAACTCAGATGACTATTACTATCAAGGAAGATCAAGTAGGAATGAAAAGATGTAAGCTCAAATATATATAAGAGAAATTTAGAAATGGAAGGAAGCCAAGAACACTAAAAAACTACTATAATTATCATAAGCAATTATTTCAGACAAACCAGGTATAGTCTGAAAAAATCACTTCTGGAGGAGGGCAATCTGTAGCATGACAGATATTCCACTAATAACTAATTCAATCAAGATCATAAAAAACAATTAAAATACATATAACCAAGAATTTCAAATGAAAATAAAATTAAACTTCAAAGAAAAACACCACTATAAAAGTAAAAAGGTAATTAAATAATAAAAATGCCACAAAAAAATTCAAGAAAAGAAATTAAAAGGAACTCATATTAAAAAATCAGGAGATTACCCAGGAGATTAGGAGCAGGTGATAAAGAAGATACCCCAAACACAAGAAGAAACAGGAAGGGTAAAGTTTAGGAGCAGGTGATAAACAAGATATCCCGAAATCAAGAAAGAAGAGTAAAATTAGGAGCATGCAATAAAGAAGATACTCCGAACCCAAGAAGGAAGAAGAAATTTAGAAGCAGATGCTAAACAAGATATCCCGAACCAACCATCGGACAAAATAACACTAAGTACCTTGGTTTACCCAAGAAGGAAGAAGAGAAGAAAGGACGATATAGGATGGGAGAACCACAATAAAAACCTATTATTAACTACCATGAACCCCAAACCAAATGTTAATACCATTAAAGAAAGTATAACACCCCAAAACCTTATGAAATTGTAATTTAATTATAGACAAAAGTATTGAGTAGTATGATAAGAAGTGCACCAACTAAAGTTATTATATGGTAAAATAAACAAATCTTCACAGTCCATTATGACTAAAGGTCTGGTCTGAGAATATAATAAAACTCAAATATAAGTCAGAACCATCAGTGAATGTGTACCAGTGTAGTGATTTAAATATAATAAACTTCAAGTTGTTGTGTAACTATAACTTAAACAAGGTGCTATTAAATAACTTTTATATTTTATAATTAACAGGTGATGAAATATTAAAATGAAAAATATTTCCTATATTTCATAAATAAGGTCACTTTTTTATATCAAAACATTCATAGTAATGCCAATAATAAAGAAAGTATGTGGGGGAATGTTTACTGTATCAAGGGGTTAGATAACAATACAATATAATCAGAAAAGACTGAAAATAAATTAAGTTTAAATAAAATTATGAAATTTAAATGGCTAATAAGATTCAGGGCCTATGAACTCCACTTTTAAAGAGTTCTAATAGAATAAGGTTTATATTTAGTGTAAGATGTTTGAGTTATATAACAGCATGCATACAGATTAAAATGTTTAGGTATGGATGCTGTATTAATTTATAAAATGTTTAAAATGTATGTTCAAAATAGTTCCCACAAACATGTCTAACTTTGAAGACTGCTAATTAATGTCAAATATTATTTTTTGTATAAGTAGCATGAATTATATGCTACTGGTATCAATAATTATGTAAACAATTTTATTTCATGTTATGTTAACTTTTAAAAGTCAGAGGAGGTCTAGAATTAACTTTATTTGAAAAAACCATATATGTAAAATACTAAACTTTAGGCCAAATAATGAATTCCCAAAAAATTAATATAAACTAGTTAATTCACCAATGAACCATGTAAACTAACAAGATTTATGTAAGGTGGATCGATAAAAAACTACTGTAAATGATCCTATGATTTAAAAGAGTAATATAGAAAAATGTCTTAAATTATTAAAAGTTTTCGAAATATAAAAACTAACTATTTCAGAGGAGAAATAGTAAATTAATGAATTATCACTAAAAGACAATTCAAATGTTAAATTTATAAGGCATTAAGTAAAGCAAAAGATTTGTGACCATCTGAAATTTATTATAATTATATTAATAACACCTAAAATGGCAGTAATTGTGTACAAGAACAGGAAACAGAGTTTTGGGCCTAGATTTCCAAAAAGACAGAAATATGGCTATTTTAACAAAAATCTCAACAAATATGTACTATGACATATCAAATTACACAGAATGAGATAAATAAACCAATTATGTGGTTAATAATGCATGAAAGCAATCAATAAACTAAAAATATTCCATATATAATGTACTTTATAATTATGTAGATAGGAAATGAAAATTATTTTAACAATACTTTTCCAATATTAACTTGGCAAGATATTTCCTAAGACGAAGGAAGTAAGTTAGTTCTTTGTTAACATTCAAATGGAACGGTTGATGCGGGATCGCGTTCTAAAACCGTATAACGAATTTTAATGGAGTAAAAGTTGAAAATCAGTGAAATACGAGAGTTACCTAAATTGACACTTTTTGACATAAAATCAGTGAAATACTCTACCACAATAGTGAAAACAAACAATACACAATACAATACAAGTGAATTAAACCGTTCAAACAACCTAACATTAATAATTCACTTCGTAACAACTTCTCGATTTTTCACCATAACCAGCAAACATTCAGTACACCTAAAATAAGACAATTAACACCTGTGAACACTGAACACTTATCCAGGATACCAGAACAACACAATAGACAATATACACTATCACGGAGACCAATAAAACAGTTGTGAAGGGGATTTTATTATCAGAATTTCCAACCATCAGTTCGTAGTAATTTCGACAACGTGACATGCCGCCATTTTTATCTTCCCATGATGCAAAGCGTCTGCCTACAACGAAGTCGTCTAGACAACTATTGGGTATAAATTGTATACTACAAACATTATATATTATTAACAAATTGTCATTTTTTACTTTTAAGACTTATATTTTTGTACATGTTATACTTTCTAGGCCTACCCTTCTCTGACTATATAAATATAATCATTATAAGAACCTTTTTGAATATTTATATAAAAAATAACCTGTGATTGCAAATCGATATATCCCTGTGAAAGAGTCGAATATTTGCTCAACATCGATTGTTAAGAATTATTATTAATAAATCAAATTATTTCAATTATCTGGATTTTACAATTATTTCACATCTTAAATTAAGAGTTTAACTAACTACAGGACTTACTGGAAGACGATAAATCTTAACTGAAGGTGATATACTGGAGCAGCGCTGAAAATCACCAATCGATTAGTGTAAGGAGATAATCTGATTAACTCCAGATTTAGCTAAGGTCAACCAGAAGTGTAAAATTTATCCAAAATAAACTTCCAGAATTTTAAATTTTAATCAAAACGCAGAAACAGGATTATTTCTAAATTATTACCATAACAAGAAAACATAAAATTTTTTTTTAACAAAATTTTTTTTTCTTTTCTTTGAAGACTACACAAAGAAAGTAATTATTTATTCGTAACAGGTCAAGTGTTACAAGTTGGCGCCCAACGTGGGGCTTAACATAGACGAACAGCGGCTTGTTACCAATTGACACTCCCCACAGTGGAGCGTAACGTTGAAGAGCAAAAAGGTTTAAACGAACCTTACACACAATTTTAAATTTGTACGGTTACAAATTGGCGTCCAACTAGAGGGCTTAACTGATTAAGCTTGGCAGCGATTATACCATCAGGAGGGAGGCAAAATGCAACGACGAGCTACTTCTAAGAAGAGGGTGGCAGAGGCCGAAAAGTAAGTTGATATGGGGGATAAGGAGGCAACACCCATTTAGGATCTAGAAGTGCTAGTAACGCCGGTGGAACATAAACAACCTGCACCACCAGAAGAACAACCTGAAATGCCAACGCAAACAGGGGACATCATTATCCCAGACAAGGAAATGGAAAAGTCTATGACCACAGAAGAAAGCAAGATGGATAAGATAATGGAGATGTTCCAACAAATCATGGGAGGATTCAAATCCATGAGGGAAGAATTGTGTCAAAAATTAGATGAGCAGCATAAGATACTAGGTGATCAGTATAAGAAAATGAGAGAGGACAGAGTAAAAAGAGAAGAATTAAGAAAGGAGAAGACCGAAGAAATAAAAAATGATAGCCAACCAGAACCAGAAGAAATACCAAACGATAAAACAAAGGAACCAGTTGTAGTATTACCGGAAAAGAAAACTAACGGAAACAAAGAAAATACTAAAGATATGGAACTGGAACCAAAGAAAATGAGAAGAACGCATTCAAGGAAATTAATGAAAACAAAGGAAGAAATGGAGATGATGAACCATGGTTTAATGGATGTCAATAATATCCCAATTACCAACCATGAAGAAATGAGGAATTCCAGAGATTATGGAAGGAAATTAATGGTAATTTCAGAAATAATTTACTACCAAACAGTAGTTTACAACTGGGAACAGACCAGAGGTAAATGGCATACGACGAAGGTAGATATATGGTAGATTGTCAATGATATCATTAATCATTGATGGACCAGAGACATATGGGTGTATAAAACAATATGATAAAGGAAACCAGATAAACTTTGTGGCCAACAAAGGAATAACGGCTAGAAAAATGAAATACAAGGCAAAGGCCAGAGATGTCACTAGTACCGGAACGAGTATGAAGACTATGGTCATCCGGACAATGAGAGCAACTGAAATGACAGACTACGGTTAAATCAACTACTACACACCTCCACAAAAAGGGACTGAGATTATGATAAACGACAACGGCAAAAAACCATGATCAAGGAAAAGAAAATAATTACCACTGAGAAGAAATGAGAAGAAAAATGTACAAAGAAACAAAACGGGGATTTAAGAAAGAAAATTAATTAAGGAACTACACTTTACAAAAGGAAATATGAGCAACTGTGCGACCTAATGAAAATCACCTACCTGGGTATAAAAGAAAATATAATAATAAGAAATACATTTGAAGTAAAGAAAGAAGAGTGAAAATTCAAAAATATTGTAAGATCACCTTACTACCATTATTATGAAAAAACCATTTGGAGATATATAATAAAATGAATTTTGAATAAAACCCCCTAAATTCAAAAACATTGTAAGCACACCTTACAAACCAGTTATTTATAAAAACTTTCAGGAATAAAAAGAGAGAATTTTGAAAAAAAACCCTAAATTCAAAAGAATTGTAAGCACACCTTACAAACCAATTATTTATAAAAACTTTGGAAATATAAAAAGAAAAGAATTTTGAATAACACTAAAAATTTTAAAATATAAGTAAGAAAACTTTACTACAAACAATTTGAAAGAAACCATTTGAGAAAATAAAAAGAGAAGAATTTTGAGAGGTTAAACACCTGCAAATTAAAAAATTAAGTAAGAGTACCTTACTACAATCTAGAAATGAAAAAACTATGGTGAAATAAAAAGAAGAGAATTCATACCATATTTATGGTACTACTACAATATATTTACCATGTTTATAGAAAATCATTATGAGATATATGAAAGAAAAAGAATTTTGAATTAAACCAATCAATTCTAAAAGAATAATAATGTCTAATTTCAACCAAAAAAGTGTAAAAACCTTCTGTGAAATGATATAAAAAGAAATAAAAAACCAGTGATACGATTAAATACAGAAACTTATGTGGAAATAAAAATAATAAAACTTTGAAGTGGTATAAGGAGAAACAATGACCTCATTAACAAATTAATTAAAACATTCATTTGAAAGAATAAAAACAAGAGAGAAGTAATTTAAGAATAGAGTCAAAGTTATTATGTAATTAAATAAATCAATAATGAAATGATCATGAATTAAGTGTCAAATGTAATAAAGACAATTATAAGAAAGTTCTAGAACATGGAACAAGTGGAACAAATAAAAAACTGAGAAACAAACAAATATATCAGAATTATATGCAACAATAAACAAAAACAGATTGTAATAAAAACCAGAAAGGAATAAAGCATTAATAACCAAAAACTTTATATGATAATAACCATTGATAATTATAATAATAAAAGAGCTTCCCACCATGATACCAAATGAAATAAACATCAAGTTAATAAGTCAGAAGAACAACTGAGATAGGAATATTAAAATCTCTGAGCAATATAAGAAGTGAAGTATCCAAAGATATTTTTTAAATAGTAACAAAAGTGTACTATTCTGATGTAATTTTTTTAATAACTGTCTGTAGATAATTCCAGCAGTATTAATATGTTTTTTGAGCAGAGATGATTTGCCTCTGTACTCAAATAGAAGTGAAGTATTGGACAGCAGAGGAAGTAGCGTACAGTGCCTCTCTGAACTGCACCAGCTCACATGTTAGGGAATGATAGGGAATAAATATCCCAAGGATAAAATACTAAGAAGAAAATTGAAAATGAAATAATAAATATGAAACTCAGATGACTATTACTATCAAGGAAGATCAAGTAGGAATGAAAAGATGTAAGCTCAAATATATATAAGAGAAATTTAGAAATGGAAGGAAGCCAAGAACACTAAAAAACTACTATAATTATCATAAGCAATTATTTCAGACAAACCAGGTATAGTCTGAAAAAATCACTTCTGGAGGATGGCAATCTGTAGCATGACAGATATTCCACTAATAACTAATTCAATCAAGATCATGAAAAACAATTAAAATACATATAACCAAGAATTTCAAATGAAAATAAAATTAAACTTCAAAGAAAAACACCACTATAAAAGTAAAAAGGTAATTAAATAATAAAAATTCCACAATAAAATTCAAGAAAAGAAATTAAAAGGAACTCATATTAAAAAATCAGGAGATTACCCAGGAGATTAGGAGCAGGTGATAAAGAAGATACCCCAAACACAAGAAGAAACAGGAAGGGTAAAGATTAGGAGCAGGTGATAAACAAGATATCCCGAAATCAAGAAAGAAGAGTAAAATTAGGAGCATGCAATAAAGAAGATACTCCGAACCCAAGAAGGAAGAAGAAATTTAGAAGCAGATGCTAAACAAGATATCCCGAACCAACCATCGGACAAAATAACACTAAGTACCTTGGTTTACCCAAGAAGGAACCCAAGAAGGAAGAAGAGAAGAAAGGAAGATATAGGATGGGAGAACCACAATAAAAACCTATTATTAACTACCATGAACCCCAAACCAAATGTTAATACCATTAAAGAAAGTATAACACCCCAAAACCTTATGAAATTGTAATTTAATTATAGACAAAAGTATTGAGTAGTATGATAAGAAGTGCACCAACTAAAGTTATTATATGGTAAAATAAACAAATCTTCACAGTCCATTATGACTAAAGGTCTGGTCTGAGAATATAATAAAACTCAAATATAAGTCAGAACCATCAGTGAATGTGTACCAGTGTAGTGATTTAAATATAATAAACTTCAAGTTGTTGTGTAACTATAACTTAAACAAGGTGCTATTAAATAACTTTTATATTTTATAATTAACAGGTGATGAAATATTAAAATGAAAAATATTTCCTATATTTCATAAATAAGGTCACTTTTTTATATCAAAACATTCATAGTAATGCCAATAATAAAGAAAGTATGTGGGGGAATGTTTACTGTATCAAGGGGTTAGATAACAATACAATATAATCAGAAAAGACTGAAAATAAATTAAGTTTAAATAAAATTATGAAATTTAAATGGCTAATAAGATTCAGAGCCTATGAACTCCACTTTTAAAGAGTTCTAATAGAATAAGGTTTATATTTAGTGTAAGATGTTTGAGTTATATAACAGCATGCATACAGATTAAAATGTTTAGGTATGGATGCTGTATTAATTTATAAAATCTTTAAAATGTATGTTCAAAATAGTTCCCACAAACATGTCTAACTTTGAAGACTGCTAATTAATGTCAAATATTATTTTTTGTATAAGTAGCATGAATTATATGCTACTGGTATCAATAATTATGTAAACAATTTTATTTCATGTTATGTTAACTTTTAAAAGTCAGAGGAGGTCTAGAATTAACTTTATTTGAAAAAACCATATATGTAAAATACTAAACTTTAGGCCAAATAATGAATTCCCAAAAAATTAATATAAACTAGTTAATTCACCAATGAACCATGTAAACTAACAAGATTTATGTAAGGTGGATCGATAAAAAACTACTGTAAATGATCCTATGATTTAAAAGAGTAATATAGAAAAATGTCTTAAATTATTAAAAATTTTTGAAATATAAAAACTAACTATTTCAGAGGAGAAATAGTAAATTAATGAATTATCACTAAAAGACAGTTCAAATGTTAAATTTATAAGGCATTAAGTAAAGCAAAAGATTTGTGACCATCTGAAATTTATTATAATTATATTAATAACACCTAAAATGGCAGTAATTGTGTACAAGAACAGGAAACAGAGTTTTGGGCCTAGATTTCCAAAAAGACAGAAATATGGCTATTTTAACAAAAATCTCAACAAATATGTACTATGACATATCAAATTACACAGAATGAGATAAATAAACCAATTATGTGGTTAATAATTCATGAAAGCAATCAATAAACTAAAAATATTCCATATATAATGTACTTTATAATTATGTAGATAGAAAATGAAAATTATTTTAACAATACTTTTCCAATATTAACTTGGCAAGATATTTCCTAAGACGAAGGAAGTAAGTTAGTTCTTTGTTAACATTCAAATGGAACGGTTGATGCGGGATCGCATTCTAAAACCGTATAACGAATTTTAATGGAGTAAAAGTTGAAAATCAGTGAAATACGAGAGTTACCTAAATTGACACTTTTTGACATAAAATCAGTGAAATACTCTACCACAATAGTGAAAACAAACAATACACAATACAATACAAGTGAATTAAACCGTTCAAACAACCTAACATTAATAATTCACTTCGTAACAACTTCTCGATTTTTCACCATAACCAGCAAACATTCAGTACACCTAAAATAAGACAATTAACACCTGTGAACACTGAACACTTATCCAGGATACCAGAACGACACAATAGACAATATACACTATCACGGAGACCAATAAAACAGTTGTGAAGGGGATTTTATTATCAGAATTTCCAACCATCAGTTCGTAGTAATTTCGACAACGTGACATGCCGCCATTTTTATCTTCCCATGATGCAAAGCGTCTGCCTACAACGAAGTCGTCTAGACAACTATTGGGTATAAATTGTATACTACAAACATTATATATTATTAACAAATTGTCATTTTTTACTTTTAAGACTTATATTTTTGTACATGTTATACTTTCTAGGCCTACCCTTCTCTGACTATATAAATATAATCGTTATAAGAACCTTTTTGAATATTTATGTAAAAAATAACCTGTAATTGCAAATCGATATATCCCTGTGAAAGAGTCGAATATTTGCTCAACATCGATTTTAAATCGATTGTTAAGAATTATTATTAATAAATCAAATTATTTCAATTATCTGGATTTTACAATTATTTCATATCTTAAATTAAGAGTTTAACTAACTACAGGACTTACTGGAAGACGATAAATCTTAACTGAAGGTGATATACTGGAGCAGCGCTGAAAATCACCAATCGATTAGTGTAAGGAGATAATCTGATTAACTCCAGATTTAGCTAAGGTCAACCAGAAGTGTAAAATTTATCAAAAATAAACTTCCGGAATTTTAAATTTTAATCGAAACGCAGAAACAGGATTATTTCTAAATTATTACCATAACAAGCAAACATAAAATTTTTTTTTTGAACAAACTTTTTTTTTTCTTTTCTTTGAAGACTACACAAAGAAAGTAATTATTTATTCGTAACAGGTCAAGTGTTACAAGTTGGCGCCCAACGTGGGGCTTAACATAGACGAACAGCGGCTTGTTACCAATTGACACTCCCCACAGTGGAGCGTAACTTTGAAGAGCAAAAAGGTTTAAACGAACCTTACACACAATTTTAAATTTGTACGGTTACAAATTGGCGTCCAACTAGAGGGCTTAACTGATTAAGCTTGGCAGCGATTATACCATCAGGAGGGAGGCAAAATGCAACGACGAGCTACTTCTAAGAAGAGGGTGGCAGAGGCCGAAAAGTAAGTTGATATGGGGGATAAGGAGGCAACACCCATTTAGGATCTAGAAGTGCTAGTAACGCCGGTGGAACATAAACAACCTGCACCACCAGAAGAACAACCTGAAATGCCAACGCAAACAGGGGACATCATTATCCCAGACAAGGAAATGGAAAAGTCTATGACCACAGAAGAAAGCAAGATGGATAAGATAATGGAGATGTTCCAACAAATCATGGGAGGATTCAAATCCATGAGGGAAGAATTGTGTCAAAAATTAGATGAGCAGCATAAGATACTAGGTGATCAGTATAAGAAAATGAGAGAGGACAGAGTAAAAAGAGAAGAATTAAGAAAGGAGAAGACCGAAGAAATAAAAAATGATAGCCAACCAGAACCAGAAGAAATACCAAACGATAAAACAAAGGAACCAGTTGTAGTATTACCGGAAAAGAAAACTAACGGAAACAAAAAAATACTAAAGATATGGAACTGGAACCAAAGAAAATGAGAAGAACGCATTCAAGGAAATTAATGAAAACAAAGGAAGAAATGGAGATGATGAACCATGGTTTAATGGATGTCAATAATATCCCAATTACCAACCATGAAGAAATCAGGAATTCCAGAGATTATGGAAGGAAATTAATGGTAATTTCAGAAATAATTTACTACCAAACCGTAGTTTACAACTGGGAACAGACCAGAGGTAAATGGCATACGACGAAGGTAGATATATGGTAGATTGTCAATGATATCATTAAACATTGATGGACCAGACACATATGGGTGTACAAAACAATATGATAAAGGAAACCAGATAAACTTTGTGGCCAAAAAAGGAATAACGGCTAGAAAAATGAAATACAAGGCAAAGGCCAGAGATGTCACTAGTACCAGAACGAGTATGAAGACTATGGTCATCCGGACAATGAGAGCAACTGAAATGACAGACTACGGTTAAATCAACTACTACACACCTCCACAAAAAGGGACTGAGATTATGATAACCGACAACGGCAAAAAACCATGACCAAGGAAAAGAAAATAATTACCACTGAGAAGAAATGAGAAGAAAAATGAACAAAGAAACAAAACGGGGATTTAAGAAAGAAAATTAATTAAGGAACTACACTTTACAAAAGGAAATATGAGCAACTGTGCGACCTAATGAAAATCACCCACCTGGGTATAAAAGAAAATATAATAATAAGAAATACATTTGAAGTAAAGAAAAGAAGAGTGAAAATTCAAAAATATTGTACGATCACCTTACTACCATTATTATGAAAAAACCATTTGGAGATATATAATAAAATGAATTTTGAATAAAACCCCCTAAATTCAAAAACATTGTAAGCACACCTTACAAACCAGTTATTTATAAAAACTTTCAGGAATAAAAAGAGAGAATTTTGAAAAAAACCCCTAAATTCAAAAGAATTGTAAGCACACCTTACAAACCAATTATTTATAAAAACTTTGGAAATATAAAAAGAAAAGAATTTTGAATAACACTAAAAATTTTAAAATATAAGTAAGAAAACTTTACTACAAACAATTTGAAAGAAACCATTTGAGAAAATAAAAGGAGAAGAATTTTGAGAGGTTAAACACCTGCAAATTAAAAAATTAAGTAAGAGTACCTTACTACAATCTAGAAATGAAAAAACTATGGTGAAATAAAAAGAAGAGAATTCATACCATATTTATGGTACTACTACAATATATTTACCATGTTTATGGAAAATCATTATGAGATATATAAAAGAAAAAGAATTTAGAATTAAACCAATCAATTCTAAAAGAATAATAATGTCTAATTTCAACCAAAAAAGTGTAAAAACCTTCTGTGAAATGATATAAAAAGAAATAAAAAACCAGTGATACGATTAAATACAGAAACTTATGTGGAAATAAAAATAATAAAACTTTGAAGTGGTATAAGGAGAAACAATGACCTCATTAACAAATTAATTAAAACATTCATTTGAAAGAATAAAAACAAGAGAGAAGTAATTTAAGAATAGAGTCAAAGTTATTATGTAATTAAATAAATCAATAATGAAATGATCATGAATTAAGTGTCAAATGTAATAAAGACAATTATAAGAAAGTTCTAGAACATGGAACAAGTGGAACAAATAAAAAACTGAGAAACAAACAAATATATCAGAATTATATGCAACAATAAACAAAAACAGATTGTAATAAAAACCAGAAAGGAATAAAGCATTAATAACCAAAAACTTTATATGATAATAACCATTGATAATTATAATAATAAAAGAGCTTCCCACCATGATACCAAATGAAATAAACATCAAGTTAATAAGTCAGAAGAACAACTGAGATAGGAATATTAAAATCTCTGAGCAATATAAGAAGTGAAGTATCCAAAGATATTTTTTAAATAGTAACAAAAGTGTACTATTCTGATGTAATTTTTTTAATAACTGTCTGTAGATAATTCCAGCAGTATTAATATGTTTTTTGAGCAGAGATGATTTGCCTCTGTACTCAAATAGAAGTGAAGTATTGGACAGCAGAGGAAGTAGCGTACAGTGCCTCTCTGAACTGCACCAGCTCACATGTTAGGGAATGATAGGGAATAAATATCCCAAGGATAAAATACTAAGAAGAAAATTGAAAATGAAATAATAAATATGAAACTCAGATGACTATTACTATCAAGGAAGATCAAGTAGGAATGAAAAGATGTAAGCTCAAATATATATAAGAGAAATTTAGAAATGGAAGGAAGCCAAGAACACTAAAAAACTACTATAATTATCATAAGCAATTATTTCAGACAAACCAGGTATAGTCTGAAAAAATCACTTCTGGAGGATGGCAATCTGTAGCATGACAGATATTCCACTAATAACTAATTCAATCAAGATCATGAAAAACAATTAAAATACATATAACCAAGAATTTCAAATGAAAATAAAATTAAACTTCAAAGAAAAACACCACTATAAAAGTAAAAAGGTAATTAAATAATAAAAATTCCACAATAAAATTCAAGAAAAGAAATTAAAAGGAACTCATATTAAAAAATCAGGAGATTACCCAGGAGATTAGGAGCAGGTGATAAAGAAGATACCCCAAACACAAGAAGAAACAGGAAGGGTAAAGATTAGGAGCAGGTGATAAACAAGATATCCCGAAATCAAGAAAGAAGAGTAAAATTAGGAGCATGCAATAAAGAAGATACTCCGAACCCAAGAAGGAAGAAGAAATTTAGAAGCAGATGCTAAACAAGATATCCCGAACCAACCATCGGACAAAATAACACTAAGTACCTTGGTTTACCCAAGAAGGAACCCAAGAAGGAAGAAGAGAAGAAAGGAAGATATAGGATGGGAGAACCACAATAAAAACCTATTATTAACTACCATGAACCCCAAACCAAATGTTAATACCATTAAAGAAAGTATAACACCCCAAAACCTTATGAAATTGTAATTTAATTATAGACAAAAGTATTGAGTAGTATGATAAGAAGTGCACCAACTAAAGTTATTATATGGTAAAATAAACAAATCTTCACAGTCCATTATGACTAAAGGTCTGGTCTGAGAATATAATAAAACTCAAATATAAGTCAGAACCATCAGTGAATGTGTACCAGTGTAGTGATTTAAATATAATAAACTTCAAGTTGTTGTGTAACTATAACTTAAACAAGGTGCTATTAAATAACTTTTATATTTTATAATTAACAGGTGATGAAATATTAAAATGAAAAATATTTCCTATATTTCATAAATAAGGTCACTTTTTTATATCAAAACATTCATAGTAATGCCAATAATAAAGAAAGTATGTGGGGGAATGTTTACTGTATCAAGGGGTTAGATAACAATACAATATAATCAGAAAAGACTGAAAATAAATTAAGTTTAAATAAAATTATGAAATTTAAATGGCTAATAAGATTCAGAGCCTATGAACTCCACTTTTAAAGAGTTCTAATAGAATAAGGTTTATATTTAGTGTAAGATGTTTGAGTTATATAACAGCATGCATACAGATTAAAATGTTTAGGTATGGATTCTGTATTAATTTATAAAATGTTTAAAATGTATGTTCAAAATAGTTCCCACAAACATGTCTAACTTTGAAGACTGCTAATTAATGTCAAATATTATTTTTTGTATAAGTAGCATGAATTATATGCTACTGGTATCAATAATTATGTAAACAATTTTATTTCATGTTATGTTAACTTTTAAAAGTCAGAGGAGGTCTAGAACTAACTTTATTTGAAAAAACCATATATGTAAAATACTAAACTTTAGGCCAAATAATGAATTCCCAAAAAATTAATATAAACTAGTTAATTCACCAATGAACCATGTAAACTAACAAGATTTATGTAAGGTGGATCGATAAAAAACTACTGTAAATGATCCTATGATTTAAAAGAGTAATATAGAAAAATGTCTTAAATTATTAAAAATTTTTGAAATATAAAAACTAACTATTTCAGAGGAGAAATAGTAAATTAATGAATTATCACTAAAAGACAGTTCAAATGTTAAATTTATAAGGCATTAAGTAAAGCAAAAGATTTGTGACCATCTGAAATTTATTATAATTATATTAATAACACCTAAAATGGCAGTAATTGTGTACAAGAACAGGAAACAGAGTTTTGGGCCTAGATTTCCAAAAAGACAGAAATATGGCTATTTTAACAAAAATCTCAACAAATATGTACTATGACATATCAAATTACACAGAATGAGATAAATAAACCAATTATGTGGTTAATAATTCATGAAAGCAATCAATAAACTAAAAATATTCCATATATAATGTACTTTATAATTATGTAGATAGAAAATGAAAATTATTTTAACAATACTTTTCCAATATTAACTTGGCAAGATATTTCCTAAGACGAAGGAAGTAAGTTAGTTCTTTGTTAACATTCAAATGGAACGGTTGATGCGGGATCGCATTCTAAAACCGTATAACGAATTTTAATGGAGTAAAAGTTGAAAATCAGTGAAATACGAGAGTTACCTAAATTGACACTTTTTGACATAAAATCAGTGAAATACTCTACCACAATAGTGAAAACAAACAATACACAATACAATACAAGTGAATTAAACCGTTCAAACAACCTAACATTAATAATTCACTTCGTAACAACTTCTCGATTTTTCACCATAACCAGCAAACATTCAGTACACCTAAAATAAGACAATTAACACCTGTGAACACTGAACACTTATCCAGGATACCAGAACGACACAATAGACAATATACACTATCACGGAGACCAATAAAACAGTTGTGAAGGGGATTTTATTATCAGAATTTCCAACCATCAGTTCGTAGTAATTTCGACAACGTGACATGCCGCCATTTTTATCTTCCCATGATGCAAAGCGTCTGCCTACAACGAAGTCGTCTAGACAACTATTGGGTATAAATTGTATACTACAAACATTATATATTATTAACAAATTGTCATTTTTTACTTTTAAGACTTATATTTTTGTACATGTTATACTTTCTAGGCCTACCCTTCTCTGACTATATAAATATAATCGTTATAAGAACCTTTTTGAATATTTATGTAAAAAATAACCTGTAATTGCAAATCGATATATCCCTGTGAAAGAGTCGAATATTTGCTCAACATCGATTTTAAATCGATTGTTAAGAATTATTATTAATAAATCAAATTATTTCAATTATCTGGATTTTACAATTATTTCATATCTTAAATTAAGAGTTTAACTAACTACAGGACTTACTGGAAGACGATAAATCTTAACTGAAGGTGATATACTGGAGCAGCGCTGAAAATCACCAATCGATTAGTGTAAGGAGATAATCTGATTAACTCCAGATTTAGCTAAGGTCAACCAGAAGTGTAAAATTTATCAAAAATAAACTTCCGGAATTTTAAATTTTAATCGAAACGCAGAAACAGGATTATTTCTAAATTATTACCATAACAAGCAAACATAAAATTTTTTTTTTGAACAAACTTTTTTTTTTCTTTTCTTTGAAGACTACACAAAGAAAGTAATTATTTATTCGTAACAGGTCAAGTGTTACAAGTTGGCGCCCAACGTGGGGCTTAACATAGACGAACAGCGGCTTGTTACCAATTGACACTCCCCACAGTGGAGCGTAACTTTGAAGAGCAAAAAGGTTTAAACGAACCTTACACACAATTTTAAATTTGTACGGTTACAAATTGGCGTCCAACTAGAGGGCTTAACTGATTAAGCTTGGCAGCGATTATACCATCAGGAGGGAGGCAAAATGCAACGACGAGCTACTTCTAAGAAGAGGGTGGCAGAGGCCGAAAAGTAAGTTGATATGGGGGATAAGGAGGCAACACCCATTTAGGATCTAGAAGTGCTAGTAACGCCGGTGGAACATAAACAACCTGCACCACCAGAAGAACAACCTGAAATGCCAACGCAAACAGGGGACATCATTATCCCAGACAAGGAAATGGAAAAGTCTATGACCACAGAAGAAAGCAAGATGGATAAGATAATGGAGATGTTCCAACAAATCATGGGAGGATTCAAATCCATGAGGGAAGAATTGTGTCAAAAATTAGATGAGCAGCATAAGATACTAGGTGATCAGTATAAGAAAATGAGAGAGGACAGAGTAAAAAGAGAAGAATTAAGAAAGGAGAAGACCGAAGAAATAAAAAATGATAGCCAACCAGAACCAGAAGAAATACCAAACGATAAAACAAAGGAACCAGTTGTAGTATTACCGGAAAAGAAAACTAACGGAAACAAAAAAATACTAAAGATATGGAACTGGAACCAAAGAAAATGAGAAGAACGCATTCAAGGAAATTAATGAAAACAAAGGAAGAAATGGAGATGATGAACCATGGTTTAATGGATGTCAATAATATCCCAATTACCAACCATGAAGAAATGAGGAATTCCAGAGATTATGGAAGGAAATTAATGGTAATTTCAGAAATAATTTACTACCAAACCGTAGTTTACAACTGGGAACAGACCAGAGGTAAATGGCATACGACGAAGGTAGATATATGGTAGATTGTCAATGATATCATTAAACATTGATGGACCAGACACATATGGGTGTACAAAACAATATGATAAAGGAAACCAGATAAACTTTGTGGCCAAAAAAGGAATAACGGCTAGAAAAATGAAATACAAGGCAAAGGCCAGAGATGTCACTAGTACCAGAACGAGTATGAAGACTATGGTCATCCGGACAATGAGAGCAACTGAAATGACAGACTACGGTTAAATCAACTACTACACACCTCCACAAAAAGGGACTGAGATTATGATAACCGACAACGGCAAAAAACCATGACCAAGGAAAAGAAAATAATTACCACTGAGAAGAAATGAGAAGAAAAATGAACAAAGAAACAAAACGGGGATTTAAGAAAGAAAATTAATTAAGGAACTACACTTTACAAAAGGAAATATGAGCAACTGTGCGACCTAATGAAAATCACCCACCTGGGTATAAAAGAAAATATAATAATAAGAAATACATTTGAAGTAAAGAAAAGAAGAGTGAAAATTCAAAAATATTGTACGATCACCTTACTACCATTATTATGAAAAAACCATTTGGAGATATATAATAAAATGAATTTTGAATAAAACCCCCTAAATTCAAAAACATTGTAAGCACACCTTACAAACCAGTTATTTATAAAAACTTTCAGGAATAAAAAGAGAGAATTTTGAAAAAAACCCCTAAATTCAAAAGAATTGTAAGCACACCTTACAAACCAATTATTTATAAAAACTTTGGAAATATAAAAAGAAAAGAATTTTGAATAACACTAAAAATTTTAAAATATAAGTAAGAAAACTTTACTACAAACAATTTGAAAGAAACCATTTGAGAAAATAAAAGGAGAAGAATTTTGAGAGGTTAAACACCTGCAAATTAAAAAATTAAGTAAGAGTACCTTACTACAATCTAGAAATGAAAAAACTATGGTGAAATAAAAAGAAGAGAATTCATACCATATTTATGGTACTACTACAATATATTTACCATGTTTATGGAAAATCATTATGAGATATATGAAAGAAAAAGAATTTAGAATTAAACCAATCAATTCTAAAAGAATAATAATGTCTAATTTCAACCAAAAAAGTGTAAAAACCTTCTGTGAAATGATATAAAAAGAAATAAAAAACCAGTGATACGATTAAATACAGAAACTTATGTGGAAATAAAAATAATAAAACTTTGAAGTGGTATAAGGAGAAACAATGACCTCATTAACAAATTAATTAAAACATTCATTTGAAAGAATAAAAACAAGAGAGAAGTAATTTAAGAATAGAGTCAAAGTTATTATGTAATTAAATAAATCAATAATGAAATGATCATGAATTAAGTGTCAAATGTAATAAAGACAATTATAAGAAAGTTCTAGAACATGGAACAAGTGGAACAAATAAAAAACTGAGAAACAAACAAATATATCAGAATTATATGCAACAATAAACAAAAACAGATTGTAATAAAAACCAGAAAGGAATAAAGCATTAATAACCAAAAACTTTATATGATAATAACCATTGATAATTATAATAATAAAAGAGCTTCCCACCATGATACCAAATGAAATAAACATCAAGTTAATAAGTCAGAAGAACAACTGAGATAGGAATATTAAAATCTCTGAGCAATATAAGAAGTGAAGTATCCAAAGATATTTTTTAAATAGTAACAAAAGTGTACTATTCTGATGTAATTTTTTTAATAACTGTCTGTAGATAATTCCAGCAGTATTAATATGTTTTTTGAGCAGAGATGATTTGCCTCTGTACTCAAATAGAAGTGAAGTATTGGACAGCAGAGGAAGTAGCGTACAGTGCCTCTCTGAACTGCACCAGCTCACATGTTAGGGAATGATAGGGAATAAATATCCCAAGGATAAAATACTAAGAAGAAAAATGAAAATGAAATAATAAATATGAAACTCAGATGACTATTACTATCAAGGAAGATCAAGTAGGAATGAAAAGATGTAAGCTCAAATATATATAAGAGAAATTTAGAAATGGAAGGAAGCCAAGAACACTAAAAAACTACTATAATTATCATAAGCAATTATTTCAGACAAACCAGGTATAGTCTGAAAAAATCACTTCTGGAGGAGGGCAATCTGTAGCATGACAGATATTCCACTAATAACTAATTCAATCAAGATCATGAAAAACAATTAAAATACATATAACCAAGAATTTCAAATGAAAATAAAATTAAACTTGAAAGAAAAACACCACTATAAAAGTAAAAAGGTAATTAAATAATAAAAATGCCACAACAAAATTCAAGAAAAGAAATTAAAAGGAACTCATATTAAAAAATCAGGAGATTACCCAGGAGATTAGGAGCAGGTGATAAAGAAGATACCCCAAACACAAGAAGAAACAGGAAGGGTAAAGATTAGGAGCAGGTGATAAACAAGATATCCCAAAATCAAGAAAGAAGAGTAAAATTAGGAGCATGCAATAAAGAAGATACTCCGAACCCAAGAAGGAAGAAGAAATTTAGAAGCAGATGCTAAACAAGATATCCCGAACCAACCATCGGACAAAATAACACTAAGTACCTTGGTTTACCCAAGAAGGAAGAAGAGAAGAAAGGAAGATATAGGATGGGAGAACCACAATAAAAACCTATTATTAACTACCATGAACCCCAAACCAAATGTTAATACCATTAAAGAAAGTATAACACCCCAAAACCTTATGAAATTGTAATTTAATTATAGACAAAAGTATTGAGTAGTATGATAAGAAGTGCACCAACTAAAGTTATTATATGGTAAAATAAACAAATCTTCACAGTCCATTATGACTAAAGGTCTGGTCTGAGAATATAATAAAACTCAAATATAAGTCAGAACCATCAGTGAATGTGTACCAGTGTAGTGATTTAAATATAATAAACTTCAAGTTGTTGTGTAACTATAACTTAAACAAGGTGCTATTAAATAACTTTTATATTTTATAATTAACAGGTGATGAAATATTAAAATGAAAAATATTTCCTATATTTCATAAATAAGGTCACTTTTTTATATCAAAACATTCATAGTAATGCCAATAATAAAGAAAGTATGTGGGGGAATGTTTACTGTATCAAGGGGTTAGATAACAATACAATATAATCAGAAAAGACTGAAAATAAATTAAGTTTAAATAAAATTATGAAATTTAAATGGCTAATAAGATTCAGGGCCTATGAACTCCACTTTTAAAGAGTTCTAATAGAATAAGGTTTATATTTAGTGTAAGATGTTTGAGTTATATAACAGCATGCATACAGATTAAAATGTTTAGGTATGGATGCTGTATTAATTTATAAAATCTTTAAAATGTATGTTCAAAATAGTTCCCACAAACATGTCTAACTTTGAAGACTGCTAATTAATGTCAAATATTATTTTTTGTATAAGTAGCATGAATTATATGCTACTGGTATCAATAATTATGTAAACAATTTTATTTCATGTTATGTTAACTTTTAAAAGTCAGAGGAGGTCTAGAATTAACTTTATTTGAAAAAACCATATATGTAAAATACTAAACTTTAGGCCAAATAATGAATTCCCAAAAAATTAATATAAACTAGTTAATTCACCAATGAACCATGTAAACTAACAAGATTTATGTAAGGTGGATCGATAAAAAACTACTGTAAATGATCCTATGATTTAAAAGAGTAATATAGAAAAATGTCTTAAATTATTAAAAATTTTTGAAATATAAAATCTAACTATTTCAGAGGAGAAATAGTAAATTAATGAATTATCACTAAAAGACAGTTCAAATGTTAAATTTATAAGGCATTAAGTAAAGCAAAAGATTTGTGACCATCTGAAATTTATTATAATTATATTAATAACACCTAAAATGGCAGTAATTGTGTACAAGAACAGGAAACAGAGTTTTGGGCCTAGATTTCCAAAAAGACAGAAATATGGCTATTTTAACAAAAATCTCAACAAATATGTACTATGACATATCAAATTACACAGAATGAGATAAGTAAACCAATTATGTGGTTAATAATTCATGAAAGCAATCAATAAACTAAAAATATTCCATATATAATGTACTTTATAATTATGTACATAGGAAATGAAAATTATTTTAACAATACTTTTCCAATATTAACTTGGCAAGATATTTCCTAAGACGAAGGAAGTAAGTTAGTTCTTTGTTAACATTCAAATGGAACGGTTGATGCGGGATCGCGTTCTAAAACCGTATAACGAATTTTAATGGAGTAAAAGTTGAAAATCAGTGAAATACGAGAGTTACCTAAATTGACACTTTTTGACATAAAATCAGTGAAATACTCTACCACAATAGTGAAAACAAACAATACACAATACAATACAAGTGAATTAAACCGTTCAAACAACCTAACATTAATAATTCACTTCGTAACAACTTCTCGATTTTTCACCATAACCAGCAAACATTCAGTACACCTAAAATAAGACAATTATCACCTGTGAACACTGAACACTTATCCAGGATACCAGAACAACACAATAGACAATATACACTATCACGGAGACCAATAAAACAGTTGTGAAGGGGATTTTATTATCAGAATTTCCAACCATCAGTTCGTAGTAATTTCGACAACGTGACATGCCGCCATTTTTATCTTCCCATGATGCAAAGCGTCTGCCTACAACGAAGTCGTCTAGACAACTATTGGGTATAAATTGTATACTACAAACATTATATATTATTAACAAATTGTCATTTTTTACTTGTAAGACTTATATTTTTGTACATGTTATACTTTCTAGGCCTACCCTTCTCTGACTATATAAATATAATCGTTATAAGAACCTTTTTGAATATTTATATAAAAAATAACCTGTAATTGCAAATCGATATATCCCTGTGAAAGAGTCGAATATTTGCTCAACATCGATTTTAAATCGATTGTTAAGAATTATTATTAATAAATCAAATTATTTCAATTATCTGGATTTTACAATTATTTCACATCTTAAATTAAGAGTTTAACTAACTACAGGACTTACTGGAAGACGATAAATCTTAACTGAAGGTGATATACTGGAGCAGCGCTGAAAATCACCAATCGATTAGTGTAAGGAGATAATCTGATTAACTCCAGATTTAGTTAAGGTCAACCAGAAGTGTAAAATTTATCCAAAATAAACTTCCAGAATTTTAAATTTTAATCAAAACGCAGAAACAGGATTATTTCTAAATTATTACCATAACAAGCAAACATAAAATTTTTTTTGAACAAAATTTTTTTTTCTTTTCTTTGAAGACTACACAAAGAAAGTAATTATTTATTCGTAACAGGTCAAGTGTTACAAGTTGGCGCCCAACGTGGGGCTTAACATAGACGAACAGCGGCTTGTTACCAATTGACACTCCCCACAGTGGAGCGTAACTTTGAAGAGCAAAAAGGTTTAAACGAACCTTACACACAATTTTAAATTTGTACTGTTACAAATTGGCGTCCAACTAGAGGGCTTAACTGATTAAGCTTGGCAGCGATTATACCATCAGGAGGGAGGCAAAATGCAACGACGAGCTACTTCTAAGAAGAGGGTGGCAGAGGCCGAAAAGTAAGTTGATATGGGGGATAAGGAGGCAACACCCATTTAGGATCTAGAAGTGCTAGTAACGCCGGTGGAACATAAACAACCTGCACCACCAGAAGAACAACCTGAAATGCCAACGCAAACAGGGGACATCATTATCCCAGACAAGGAAATGGAAAAGTCTATGACCACAGAAGAAAACAAGATGGATAAGATAATGGAGATGTTCCAACAAATCATGGGAGGATTCAAATCCATGAGGGAAGAATTGTGTCAAAAATTAGATGAGCAGCATAAGATACTAGGTGATCAGTATAAGAAAATGAGAGAGGACAGAGTAAAAAGAGAAGAATTAAGAAAGGAGAAGACCGAAGAAATAAAAAATGATAGCCAACCAGAACCAGAAGAAATACCAAACGATAAAACAAAGGAACCAGTTGTAGTATTACCGGAAAAGAAAACTAACGGAAACAAAGAAAATACTAAAGATATGGAACTGGAACCAACGAAAATGAGAAGAACGCATTCAAGGAAATTAATGAAAACAAAGGAAGAAATGGAGATGATGAACCATGGTTTAATGGATGTCAATAATATCCCAATTACCAACCATGAAGAAATCAGGAATTCCAGAGATTATGGAAGGAAATTAATGGTAATTTCAGAAATAATTTACTACCAAACCGTAGTTTACAACTGGGAACAGACCAGAGGTAAATGGCATACGACGAAGGTAGATATATGGTAGATTGTCAATGATATCATTAATCATTGATGGACCAGAGACATATGGGTGTATAAAACAATATGATAAAGGAAACTAGATAAACTTTGTGGCCAACAAAGGAATAACGGCTAGAAAAATGAAATACAAGGCAAAGGCCAGAGATGTCACTAGTACCGGAACGAGTATGAAGACTATGGTCATCCGGACAATGAGAGCAACTGAAATGACAGACTACGGTTAAATCAACTACTACACACCTTCACAAAAAGGGACTGAGATTATGATAACCGACAACGGCAAAAAACCATGACCAAGGAAAAGAAAATAATTACCACTGAGAAGAAATGAGAAGAAAAATGAACAAAGAAACAAAACGGGGATTTAAGAAAGAAAATTAATTAAGGAACTACACTTTACAAAAGGAAATATGAGCAACTGTGCGACCTAATGAAAATCACCCACCTGGGTATAAAAGAAAATATAATAATAAGAAATACATTTGAAGTAAAGAAAAGAAGAGTGAAAATTCAAAAATATTGTAAGATCACCTTACTACCATTATTATGAAAAAACCATTTGGAGATATATAATAAAATGAATTTTGAATAAAACCCCCTAAATTCAAAAACATTGTAAGCACACCTTACAAACCAGTTATTTATAAAAACTTTCAGGAATAAAAAGAGAGAATTTTGAAAAAAAACCCTAAATTCAAAAGAATTGTAAGCACACCTTACAAACCAATTATTTATAAAAACTTTGGAAATATAAAAAGAAAAGAATTTTGAATAACACTAAAAATTTTAAAATATAAGTAAGAAAACTTTACTACAAACAATTTGAAAGAAACCATTTGAGAAAATAAAAAGAGAAGAATTTTGAGAGGTTAAACACCTGCAAATTAAAAAATTAAGTAAGAGTACCTTACTACAATCTAGAAATGAAAAAACTATGGTGAAATAAAAAGAAGAGAATTCATACCATATTTATGGTACTACTACAATATATTTACCATGTTTATAGAAAATCATTATGAGATATATGAAAGAAAAAGAATTTAGAATTAAACCAATCAATTCTAAAAGAATAATAATGTCTAATTTCAACCAATAAAGTGTAAAAACCTTCTGTGAAATGATATAAAAAGAAATAAAAAACCAGTGATACGATTAAATACAGAAACTTATGTGGAAATAAAAATAATAAAACTTTGAAGTGGTATAAGGAGAAACAATGACCTCATTAACAAATTAATTAAAACATTCATTTGAAAGAATAAAAACAAGAGAGAAGTAATTTAAGAATAGAGTCAAAGTTATTATGTAATTAAATAAATCAATAATGAAATGATCATGAATTAAGTGTCAAATGTAATAAAGACAATTATAAGAAAATTCTAGAACATGGAACAAGTGGAACAAATAAAAAACTGAGAAACAAACAAATATATCAGAATTATATGCAACAATAAACAAAAACAGATTGTAATAAAAACCAGAAAGGAATAAAGCATTAATAACCAAAAACTTTATACGATAATAACCATTGATAATTATAATAATAAAAGAGCTTCCCACCATGATACCAAATGAAATAAACATCAAGTTAATAAGTCAGAAGAACAACTGAGATAGGAATATTAAAATCTCTGAGCAATATAAGAAGTGAAGTATCCAAAGATATTTTTTAAATAGTAACAAAAGTGTACTATTCTGATGTAATTTTTTTAATAACTGTCTGTAGATAATTCCAGCAGTATTAATATGTTTTTTGAGCAGAGATGATTTGCCTCTGTACTCAAATAGAAGTGAAGTATTGGACAGCAGAGGAAGTAGCGTACAGTGCCTCTCTGAACTGCACCAGCTCACATGTTAGGGAATGATAGGGAATAAATATCCCAAGGATAAAATACTAAGAAGAAAAATGAAAATGAAATAATAAATATGAAACTCAGATGACTATTACTATCAAGGAAGATCAAGTAGGAATGAAAAGATGTAAGCTCAAATATATATAAGAGAAATTTAGAAATGGAAGGAAGCCAAGAACACTAAAAAACTACTATAATTATCATAAGCAATTATTTCAGACAAACCAGGTACAGTCTGAAAAAATCACTTCTGGAGGAGGGCAATCTGTAGCATGACAGATATTCCACTAATAACTAATTCAATCAAGATCATGAAAAACAATTAAAATACACATAACCAAGAATTTAAAATGAAAATAAAATTAAACTTCAAAGAAAAACACCACTATAAAAGTAAAAAGGTAATTAAATAATAAAAATGCCACAATAAAATTCAAGAAAAGAAATTAAAAGGAACTCATATTAAAAAATCAGGAGATTACCCAGGAGATTAGGAGCAGGTGATAAAGAAGATACCCCAAACACAAGAAGAAACAGGAAGGGTAAAGATTAGGAGCAGGTGATAAACAAGATCCCGAAATCAAGAAAGAAGAGTAAAATTAGGAGCATGCAATAAAGAAGATACTCCGAACCCAAGAAGGAAGAAGAAATTTAGAAGCAGATGCTAAACAAGATATCCCGAACCAACCATCGGACAAAATAACACTAAGTACCTTGGTTTACCCAAGAAGGAACCCAAGAAGGAAGAAGAGAAGAAAGGAAGATATAGGATGGGAGAACCACAATAAAAACCTATTATTAACTACCATGAACCCCAAACCAAATGTTAATACCATTAAAGAAAGTATAACACCCCAAAACCTTATGAAATTGTAATTTAATTATAGACAAAAGTATTGAGTAGTATGATAAGAAGTGCACCAACTAAAGTTATTATATGGTAAAATAAACAAATCTTCACAGTCCATTATGACTAAAGGTCTGGTATGAGAATATAATAAAACTCAAATATAAGTCAGAACCATCAGTGAATGTGTACCAGTGTAGTGATTTAAATATAATAAACTTCAAGTTGTTGTGTAACTATAACTTAAACAAGGTGCTATTAAATAACTTTTATATTTTATAATTAACAGGTGATGAAATATTAAAATGAAAAATATTTCCTATATTTCATAAATAAGGTCACTTTTTTATATCAAAACATTCATAGTAATGCCAATAATAAAGAAAGTATGTGGGGGAATGTTTACTGTATCAAGGGGTTAGATAACAATACAATATAATCAGAAAAGACTGAAAATAAATTAAGTTTAAATAAAATTATGAAATTTAAATGGCTAATAAGATTCAGAGCCTATGAACTCCACTTTTAAAGAGTTCTAATAGAATAAGGTTTATATTTAGTGTAAGATGTTTGAGTTATATAACAGCATGCATACAGATTAAAATGTTTAGGTATGGATGCTGTATTAATTTATAAAATCTTTAAAATGTATGTTCAAAATAGTTCCCACAAACATGTCTAACTTTGAAGACTGCTAATTAATGTCAAATATTATTTTTTGTATAAGTAGCATGAATTATATGCTACTGGTATCAATAATTATGTAAACAATTTTATTTCATGTTATGTTAACTTTTAAAAGTCAGAGGAGGTCTAGAATTAACTTTATTTGAAAAAACCATATATGTAAAATACTAAACTTTAGGCCAAATAATGAATTCCCAAAAAATTAATATAAACTAGTTAATTCACCAATGAACCATGTAAACTAACAAGATTTATGTAAGGTGGATCGATAAAAAACTACTGTAAATGATCCTATGATTTAAAAGAGTAATATAGAAAAATGTCTTAAATTATTAAAAATTTTTGAAATATAAAATCTAACTATTTCAGAGGAGAAATAGTAAATTAATGAATTATCACTAAAAGACAGTTCAAATGTTAAATTTATAAGGCATTAAGTAAAGCAAAAGATTTGTGACCATCTGAAATTTATTATAATTATATTAATAACACCTAAAATGGCAGTAATTGTGTACAAGAACAGGAAACAGAGTTTTGGGCCTAGATTTCCAAAAAGACAGAAATATGGCTATTTTAACAAAAATCTCAACAAATATGTACTATGACATATCAAATTACACAGAATGAGATAAGTAAACCAATTATGTGGTTAATAATTCATGAAAGCAATCAATAAACTAAAAATATTCCATATATAATGTACTTTATAATTATGTAGATAGGAAATGAAAATTATTTTAACAATACTTTTCCAATATTAACTTGGCAAGATATTTCCTAAGACGAAGGAAGTAAGTTAGTTCTTTGTTAACATTCAAATGGAACGGTTGATGCGGGATCGCGTTCTAAAACCGTATAACGAATTTTAATGGAGTAAAAGTTGAAAATCAGTGAAATACGAGAGTTACCTAAATTGACACTTTTTGACATAAAATCAGTGAAATACTCTACCACAATAGTGAAAACAAACAATACACAATACAATACAAGTGAATTAAACCGTTCAAACAACCTAACATTAATAATTCACTCGTAACAACTTCTCGATTTTTCACCATAACCAGCAAACATTCAGTACACCTAAAATAAGACAATTAACACCTGTGAACACTGAACACTTATCCAGGATACCAGAACAACACAATAGACAATATACACTATCACGGAGACCAATAAAACAGTTGTGAAGGGGATTTTATTATCAGAATTTCCAACCATCAGTTCGTAGTAATTTCGACAACGTGACATGCCGCCATTTTTATCTTCCCATGATGCAAAGCGTCTGCCTACAACGAAGTCGTCTAGACAACTATTGGGTATAAATTGTATACTACAAACATTATATATTATTAACAAATTGTCATTTTTTACTTTTAAGACTTATATTTTTGTACATGTTATACTTTCTACGCCTACCCTTCTCTGACTATATAAATATAATCGTTATAAGAACCTTTTTGAATATTTATGTAAAAAATAACCTGTAATTGCAAATCGATATATCCCTGTGAAAGAGTCGAATATTTGCTCAACATCGATTTTAAATCGATTGTTAAGAATTATTATTAATAAATCAAATTATTTCAATTATCTGGATTTTACAATTATTTCACATCTTAAATTAAGAGTTTAACTAACTACAGGACTTACTGGAAGACGATAAATCTTAACTGAAGGTGATATACTGGAGCAGCGCTGAAAATCACCAATCGATTAGTGTAAGGAGATAATCTGATTAACTCCAGATTTAGCTAAGGTCAACCAGAAGTGTAAAATTTATCAAAAATAAACTTCCGGAATTTTAAATTTTAATCAAAACGCAGAAACAGGATTATTTCTAAATTATTACCATAACAAGCAAACATAAAATTTTTTTTTTGAACAAACATTTTTTTTTTAAATAAATTTTTTTTTCTTTTCTTTGAAGACTACACAAAGAAAGTAATTATTTATTCGTAACAGGTCAAGTGTTACAATATATATGTTGACTAAATAATATAGAGACTATAAACTCGGTTTATGTTGTTCATACAAATACATACTGTTTGAATACAAGTGATGAAGATGTAGGGAGGGGTGACTGAAGTTGTATAACAAGTAGTTTATTAGTTATAATACTTTTTATTAAATATTTCTGCAGAAATTTCTAACAATACATAACATACATTATTTATACAGATACACCACAAATGCAAACACGAATTTCTAGTCCTGAGAATGCATGAAGTTTCATTATAATGGCATGTTTTAACTTTACACGTAATACCTGTAAACAGACATACAAAAATGTATTTGTCAAATTTTTAGTAAACCAGATCATAATTGTATTGTACCCTAATTATAAAAATGCCATTAATAAATTACTTAAAAGGATAATATTATAAGTATGTATGTGTGTGTGTGTGTGTGCGCGTGTGTGTGAACTTAAAAGGAGGAAGAAGTTATCAACTTGTTAAATGCTAATATATTTTAGTAGCAACCCAATACTTACATTATTTACTAGACTTCAATCAACTATGAGCTCTATAATGAATAACCCAACCACTGCCAGTGTTGTGTTCACTTGTAACATATTTCACTGCTACTGAGCTACTGGTGAACATCTGAGTTGCAGGAGTTTCCTACAAGAAAAATTTTGAAAATATTAGGCATCATCAACTTACTATTGCAGGTCAAATTGAATGCATTATATTTGAATATTAATTTAGGAATGTTTGTTGATAACATTGTCACCTTGTATGTCTATATGTACTAGTATGTATTAGTAGGAATATGTCTGCTTACAGAGTACTACTGTTTCCAGTACCACATCTTAGTAAAAAGCAGCTTGGCTCGGCTGCCTATATATGAGGGTAGGGTGAAAAGTTCAGGGTCTAACACAGAAATAGCTCTACTAAACTCATTATTTTGATTGTATTGTATGATTTTATCCTTTGTAGGCTGAATCTAGTTATTTCAAGTCAATGAGTTGTTTAGTAGTAGTTTGACAGTACATCAGTGTAAGCACCTCAAACATTGTTTTAACAGTGGTCAGTTTGGAAATTTGTGGCGTCACTAAACAATTTTTTTGTTTAAAGTGTCAACTGCACCTGATATAAAAAAAGAGCTGGATTCATTGTTGAATGACTCTTCTCCATTTAATACAACAGTTAAGCATTGGGTTTCTGAGTTTCAAATGGGTTGGGCAAGGACAATTGAATCCATGTGTTAGATGTCCGATTAAAGAGATTATGTAAGAAAAAATAATAAAAATCTACAAAATCGTTTTGACATACATCAATTGTTACGTTGGCTACAATGAAAAATAGAAGTTCAAATTGCTTCCTTGCCCACCACACATTGCCAAGTACAGGGCCGGCCTAAGGCGTGTGCGGTCGCACACATGCGATTTTGGGAGGGACGCCAAAATGAGAAAAAATATAAAAAAATAATATGGTAAAAATTTAAATTTTTATGTAATTTTGAATGCAAATTAGCCATTTGAATATGTTAATAACTTTTGTTCAACAAATAAAATGTTGCTTGAAAGTACAGTAAAGAGACTGGCTACTGGCTCCAAACGGAGCTCCATTGTTTTGACAGAACTGAACAGTTGTAGATAGTGAGTCACAATCACTATCACATGTTTGTTATTTTCAAAAATGTGTCTGCTATTTTCTACCTGACAAAACAATAAACTGAGTAAAAGAATTTGTTAGGAGTTTGCTCTTTACACAAGTACAGTACAGCACGCCTATTGAAGTTTGAAAAAGTCAGTTAAAAGAATTAGTACTAGAAGAAGTCATTTAAAAAAATAAAAATAATGAAAAGGTACTAAATACTTTACTTTAATATTTACTATTTATTACTACTTATTAGTTTTAGTTTTTGGTTTTTAATCCCTTTAAAATGCCAACTTCAGTTATTAAGTTCTGACAAATTTCAGTTATAGAGCACCCATACCATTTTTTGGAGGGTTTTCTATACCCATTTTCATTGTAAGGGGCGCCAAAACTCATTCTTGCACACACAGCATTTTGCTCTTAGGCCGGCCCTGGCCAAGTAAGTGAATTGTAGAATACAATTTTATGAGAGCCTAAGCCAGAATTGAATGTAAGTATTTGTTGTTCAGAGAGAGTTTTTAAATGCCCTATTTAGCTCCAAGCAACTTCTACCTCTTTCCTAACCTCAAAAAATGGCTCTGTGAAAAAGATTTGCTGACAACAATCAAGTCAACGATGCTGTAAATAGCTACTTTGAGTACCATGATAAATCAGCTAATCAGTCCGGCATAACCACGTTAGAACATCATTGGAAAAAAATGTGTAGAGCTAAATAGAGATTATGTTGAGCAATAAATGCAAATTAAGGCAAGAAAGTCATTTTTTTTCTATTCAGGCCCGGGACTTTTCACCCTACCCTTGTACATGGTGTGTCCACAAAATACCCAAACATTTTAAACAAAACAATTTCCTCTTATCTTACAAGGTACTTGAGTTTGTCACCTTCAAAATAGTCCCCTCCACTTTGAAAAGACTGTTACCAATGTTTCTTTCTGTTGACACAAATGAAAGCAGTACGTTGACTAAGGAAAATATTATGTTACTGTCCTCACTAGGCTGCTTCCCAATGCTGCTGCTAGGTCAGAGCAGATTATATATTACATTAGTACTGCTACCTGATTTACTATTTGCAATGTTTGGGAATTTTATAGACATACCTTGCACATACTGATTGCCTAGTTAAGTTATGTTTGTTTTTATGAAACCCTCCTCTGTAAGTACATTTGCAACAATTTATTTTCAGAATTTATGCTCTCCTTCTCTACTTTATGTACAGAACAAACAAATGTTAAATCTAAAGTGGGATTTATTTATAAACTGATAAGCATTAATATAATTACAAATATCTCAAGACATTTGTAACTGTATAACTGCCAGAAACCACTATGATACAAGTATTATTTTAGGATAACCATTACTGGAAGTAAAAATACTTACCCCTCCACATAATCTCGAATGGAAAGTCTCTGTTGCTGTTTCTTCATTGATTTCATAAAACTCAATGTGATCAGTTCTACAAAGACTTCTTGGTGCCAGATTAAAAACTGAAGCAAAACATACAAAATGGCTATAAAATAGGAAAACTGTACATACATTGCAATTGTATTTGCAAAATCTTATTACCAAAACATAATTTACAGTTTCTGCATAGCATACAGTTACAGGAGGAAATGAAAGCATAATACTATTCGTTAAATTGTAATCATCTACAGTAAATATGTACAAGCAATGTTAATATTCCGTGCTTACATATCAAATATATTGTGGGTATTATAAAACATATTTTAATCATCAACTTCACCAGAATTTTAGTCTTCCAAAAGAAATCAATAATTATTTTACATATAAGTAGATTCTCAGAAAGGGTGAAAATAACTTTATTAACGAAGTGCAGTTATCATACTGATATTTTCTATTAAGTCTAGTGGAGCCTTGTGTTCTGAGTCATGCAACTAGGTATCATGCTGTGCGTCAGTTGTAAGATTGTTCCTAAGAGTTCACATTGCTTACAGCTTTTCTGTTATTATAATTAACAATGTCTGGTTTCATATATATTGCAACAGTACAAGTGTATAGGGTACCGTACTGTGTGCACTGCACAAAGTAATTAAAATAATTAATTAAAGTAAATAAATAATTCATATTGTTAGCAATAATAATTCAGCTTTCTATCTGAACTGTAAAAGGAATGACCAAATTTCATGTTGGGACAGGCTGATCATGCCACTTTGCTGTGTCTGTGTGTACATGTGTATATTACATGTGTGTGTGAAACCTGTCAATTCCTGAAAAGCGTCACCCTTGTTGAACGCTATTAATTATATGAATTTATTTATTTTGTAAAGATTGTGTGCACAATATCACAAAACCAAATGTGCCAAAGTGTGTATAAAAATAAGACGCACATGTGTATAAAAAATAGTGTGAAAAGAATAAAAAGTGCGATTGTAGTAAAAATAAATATAAATAAAACGTATGTTAATTAAGATAAAGAAAAATGGTTTATACAAAGTGAACACATAAAAATTACTGACAAGATGAATATCGGGTAATGTGCAAAAGACTTCGCATATCGCGAAGACAAACGAATTAAGTGTGAAAAGAATCATGTTTAAAAAGAGACGCCAACGACAGATTCTGACATGCAGAATATTGTCGAAACATGATTTTTGCACCCTAGGGTATAAATACACGAGATGCGCTAATTTAATTCTCTTCCTCGTACAACTACCATGGCAGACGGAGGCTCTGCCCTGAGACAACAACTCTTTCTCGTACAACTACCGTGACAGCCGGAGGCTCTGCCCAGAGACAACAACTCTTTCTCGATCAACCACAGCAGCAGCCGGAGGTTCTTCACAACTACTCATCACTTTCGTGAGAGCATCTGCAACCTGAGGCCATGACAGGAGACGAGGGAGCGGCCAAGTACATGAAATAGAATCCAGCGTAGGGATGAGACAACAGATGAAGGATGAGGATCAAAGACTCCAGGACTACACGAATACAAAGGAGCATCCAGGATCGAGGACCTAGGACTGAAGAGGACACGCTGCCTATTTACCACGACAATAAAGTGAAAAACAACCATGTATTTGTAAAACAAACACTCACATAAAGACAATATAATTAACGATGTAAAAAGAGAGACAATCTAATTCAAAGATGACTTAATAAATTTTGCAAATGTAAATATTTATTTGTATAGTAATTAGAGTAATGTTTTAAAAATGTTTTAAACTATAATTTGGAATCAGTAACTTAGTCATTGATATTTAAATTAATATAAAACTAATTGTAAATTTTTATTAGAAAACAAAGAAATGCATACGCAGTATATTCAAAAGAAATTAGATCATTAGAAAGAGATTAGATAATCTAATAATTATCACACTAATGAGCAAGCCAAGAGCAATAAATGTTTATTATAGTATAAGATTGTATATTATGTCTATGTGTAATACGAGATTATCACTTATATGTTAACAATTAGATGTGTGCTACGACTACACACACAAATAATGATTTTTTAAATCGCAACCAAATAAGAAATTTTTGATTAATCAATTTTTAAATGATTTTAAACCATATTATATTGCGTTATTATTATTATGATTACACCCATCACACACACACAAATTTAATGTGTTGTAAATGTCGCCCAAGAACGTGGTGCGTGACCATACCATTTAACTATTTAAAAAAAAAATTTCAAGTTAAATGTATGCTCTAAAAAAGTATGTTAAATGCAAAAATATATTATATGCAATAGCTAATATTATATTAAACATTATATCAATTTGTTGTGTATTATAATAGCACAACTGGTGCTCAACAGGTAATTATTGTAAATGAAAGTGTAATTGTAATAGTAATATCATAATAATAACAGTAATAATAATAAACAAAATAATAAATAAAGAATAGTATAACCGGGATCACCAATAATAATTATTTTAAAAAATAAATAAATAAAAATAATTCAACATGGCAGAACCAGGAAGTTTTAGTCTGGAAGAACTTCAAAATATGATGAGAGCCATGATGGACGAATTAAATGAATTAAAACAAGATAATATAAAACAAACAGAAGAGAATATAAAACAAACAGAAAATTTAAATAATAAATAGATGAATCAAAACAAGATAATGTACAACAAAAAGAAGAATTAAAACAAGATAATGTACAATTAAAAGAAGAATTAAAACAAGATATCATAGATAGTACTACACAGTTAGCAGATAAAATTATAGACACGAATACGCACATAGATGCACTAGAAAATAAAGTTAAGAAAGCCCTGCATGAAAAGTTAACATGCCCTGCATGTTAGGTTAGAGAATAAACATAAAGAGTTAGGCATAGAATGGAGGAAAGATTTAAAGGACATTCATAAACAAATGAATGACAATGTAAGTGAGAAACTAAAGACAATGAAGCATGAACAGGACAGTAAAATACAGGATGTTCATGATCTGCTTCAAGCGACCACTAGTAAAACGAATGAGATAGAATCACACACAATTGTAATAGAGAATAAGATAGAAGAAACATCCAAGACTGCGAAAGATTATTCTGGAGAGATGTCCAATATGAAGGATCAAGTGAAGAGTGAAATTGATCAACTGCGTGAGGAGCTACGTAGACGTCCAGCACCGATGATGATGTATCCAGCACCAGTAGAAGAAAGGGTTAAATTAACTTTTGCAGGAAATAAATGGGACAACAGCATGGAGTTTTTATCCAACTGCGAGAAGGAAATGGAAAAGATTGGTAGTACCATTGACGATAACGAAAAAATAAATTTTGTGATTCAACATTTCAAAGATTCAGCAGCACAATGGTATACTACAATACGTGATAATGTCACAAATTATCAACAATTCCGAGACTCGTTTGAAAATAGATATTGGAATATCCATACACAACATCAAATACGTGATCAACTAGAATATGGTAAATATAATATTCATGGTCATCAGAGTATGGAACAGTATACAATAGCACAAACTGAACGAGTGAAACATCTTAAATCTACGTTTTCAGAATATGAGATAATATCTAAACTGTCTTACCATTTTCAGAAAAATATCCAACTCGCTGTTTACACACAAGGTATTAAAACAATTGAAAAATTTTTAATACTTGTAACACAATCTGATAACATCACTCGTGGTGAGAATACACAACACAATTAATTATCAACCACACGTTAATTATAACCATAATCACAGCCATGATAATTATAAGCCAACAATGCCACACACGTTAAATAAATCACCTGTAAACAACGCTCGCAAGCCAACGACCTAAAACGTGGAATGCAGTCATCAAGAGAGGGAGCGCAGCAATCAGAGTCATAGTAGAGGGGATAAGGATGGATACGTCTGGCCAAACACAAAGAAATGATTTCCGAAGCCTTATGAACGAGCGGTTCAAGCGGTAAAAACGAATAATAGCTCAAAGAAGGAATGCACAACGGAAACGGCTAGTGCACCATCAACGTCTAAACAATGACTCGAGATGCGGAAGCAGCAGTATACAATAAATAATATATATCCTGTCGACATACGCAACGAATTGCTTAGTACAGACCAGAATGTAAATCAAGCGGAACACTCACACACAGTTTGCCCCATTGTTAACGTTTATATCAACAATTGTCTAATTAAAATGTTGGTGGACACAGGTAGTCAACTGTCAGTTTTAAACGCTATGTGGGTGCAATGAAATAAAAATTATTTTAAAAATATAGTGATATTACCTGTGAATAATATGAACAATTACAACTGCTACTAATAAGCGAGAAAAGGTTAAAAAACAGGCCTATGTAACAATGACATATGAAAATTTAGAAATAGAATGTCCAATGATTATTATGAATAAGTTGTTATATGATGGTATTATAGGAATTGATTTATTGAATGTGCTAGATGCTAAGATTGATATCAGTAATAATAAGATAACATGTAATTATAAGGGTGTTCAACATAGCATAAATATGAATGAAGAAGAAAGCCAGTATAAGGTAAGTGAGACACCTATTGTCTTAACTAAACCAAAGGTTCAATATGTACCAACTCGATGTACAAGTCGGACAACCGACAAGCTTTCTAAACAGGAAGAAAAGCGGTTTCAAGAAGTAATAAATGAATATGAAGATGTATTCAATGAAACACCGATGCAGACGACAGTCTACAAATATACCATAACTGTAACAGACCCAACAAAATTCGTCAGGACATACCTTATTCCAGTGCGCTACGAGGAAAAAGTAGAAACGGAAATATGTCGCACGCTGGATAATAACGTGATAGAACGGTCCAACAGCAACTTCTTAAATCCTCTTGTAGTAGTGAAGAAGAAAAGCGGGGATATTTGTCTATGCCTGGACATGCGGGAGCTGAACAGTATTATAATGAAAGAGTATGACTGCGCGCCTAATGTGGATGAGCTGTTTACAAAATGTGAAGGAGCACGCTACTTGACTAAACTAGATCTAAGTTCAAGTTTTTGGCAGATTCCAATCCGAGAAGAGGATAGAAACTTTACTGCATTCCTGTACAAGAACAAGTGTTACCAACATAAGGTAGTACCATGTGGATTAAGCATGAGTTTGGCAGCTATTGTAAAATGTCTGGAAAGAACATTAGGCCCAGAAGTGGAACCTTATACGATGATCTTCGTAGATGATATACTAGTGATATCTAAGACATTTTATGAACATATCAGAAATCTACGTACAATATTCCATAAGTTTAGGCAAGCAAACATGTCCCTTAACCTAGACAAATGTGAATTCATAAAAATTTCCATCCAATTCCTAGGACACATCATCTTATCCTCAGGTATACAACCAGATCCCACCAAGATAACCAGTATAACCAACTTTCCTATACCCAGGAATCTTAAAGGGTTACGTGCATTTTTGGGGTTAACTGGACATTACAGGAGGTTTACACCATTGTATGCTGAAAGGACTCAACCTTAGCTTAGCTCATGCATCGGTATTAAAATGTTATTAATCCCTTACAGAAGATTTTACTATCAACATGTTTAGAAAAATTAAAAATGAATTGAAGAAGTGTTATGATTGGCAGACTGCTAAGCAACCTAATCTTCACACATATGTGGAAATGCAAAGTATACAAAAGGAGGCGAAAGGGGAGTTAATTGCAGTGGACTTCTTAGGACCTTTACCACGATCAAGTCGGGGGGGTTAAACACATACTAGTCTGTATAGACGTGTTTTCTAAGGCAGTTCATCTGTATCCTATTATGCGACCCACAACGAAAGCTGTCCTAAAAATTCTGTTACAAAAATATATTCCAATACACGGTGTAACGAAACAGAAAACAGTATGACTAACTATAAATAATAACAGTTGTTTTGATGGTTCATCCTCTTCATTCACAGCACTTAACACATTCGAGTACCGTAGAGTCCCATAAAGACGAAGTGCGGGCATAGCTCGCAGTCGCGTATCTAACTGCGAAATATACGTAATACGGCTCCCGCTCGCTGTTAGTCACAATGAAACGATAGCAGTATTAGTAGTTAACATTTTCAAATGTAGATGGCAGCAGCAATCAGAGTCTGAACACAACAGTAGCTTTTTTTTGTATGTTGTACACAACACACTGTACGTAACCAAGCCATATGGTCGGCGTGAGGAAAATGGCTTCTGTGAAAAACAGGGTAAGTTTAAAAATTAATATTTAATTTATTTTACAAGCTACTGACATAAAATTTGCACTAAATTAATGAGAATGCTTGGTTTTATAATATAATATAGCTTTATATATTTAAATATTATATGGTTTAGAAGTATAAGCTTTTGAAAAAATGCAAAAAAGCCCAGTCTGTACGGTAAATGAATGCATTTTTCATATAGTCCTGAATGTGTTAATATTAGTGATTAGCTGTACTTTCACTAGTGAAAACGTACGTTCCTTATTGTCCTCGAACATTTCAGTGTGGTGTACACCTTCCTCAGCGAGGTTTGAATACAGAATGTCATGAACAATTGTAACGGTTTATTCACAGGTTGGTGTGATGTGGGGGGTTGGTGGGAGGGGGTTGGCGCTGGGATTCAAAGTATAGTTTGGTTTGTGTATGATTGTGTCAAATAGTACGTGTGATTTAAAGTGTAGTTGGTCATTTAATATGTTGTTTGGTTGTAGTGTGTGGTGTTTATATATTTCATACTGTTCAGCTGTGTTGAGTTACCTACTTTTTGGTAAGTAGTGTAGTATTTCAAGGTTGTTTTCGATGTTGGTGTAGCTGTGGTTTCAGTCTGTATGTGTGTGGCGAATGCGGAGTGTATGTAGTTATTAGAAAGGGCTTTTACGTGTTCGGAAAATCTTGAAGAAAAAGATCTTCCCGTCTGGCCTATGTAGAAACGGTTGCAATCACTGCAGACAAAACAACACACCAGAAACGCACATACAGGAGATCATCACACTCACCAAAATAATCAATGAACAAAATTACTTCTCATACAACATGATTTACACACAAATAGACGGACTCCCCATGGGCTCCCCTATTTCAGAAATACTAGCCGAAATATTCATACACAACATAGAACAAAAACATATAATAAACAACAACAAATACACAAACAATATCATTTACTGGTACAGATATGTAGATGATATTTTACTTCTATATAAAGGCAATAAAAGACAAATCAAAAATTTCCATAAATACATAAACACAATACACCACAAACTAAAATTCACACTGGAAATAGAACATAACAATAGTATAAACTTCCTTGACCTTACAATTAACAAAACAAACACACACACATAAAATATATAAGAAACCTACCACAACTGACATGGTCATACACAACACATCTAACCACCCAACACAACACAAACATGCCGCATTCAACTATATGCTCCATAGACTCACAACAATACCACAAAGTAAACAAGATTATCAGGAAGAACTTAACACAATCACATACATAGCGATAAAAAATGGATACACCCCCGAGTTAATAAACAATCTACACAGACACATCCTAAACAAAAACACAAAATACCAACAACACACAACCTAATAAATACATCACACTTACATACTACAACTCCAACACACACAAAATCGCAAACACATTCAGGAAACACAACTACAAAATAGCTTACAGAACAAACAACACCATCAAAAAACACATAAACGATACAAACACAGACACTGAGACATACAACAAAACAGGAGTATACAAATTAAACTGCAGTGATTGCAACCATTTCTACATAGGCCAAATGGGAAGATCTTTTTCTTAAAGATTTTCCGAACACTTAAAAGCCCTTTCTAATAACTACATACACTCCGCATTCACCACACACATACAGGCTGAAAACCACAGCTACACCAACATCGAAAACAACCTCGAAATACTACACTACTTACCAAAAAGTACGAAACTCAACACAGCTGAACAGTATGAAATATATAAACACCACACACTACAACCAAACAACATATTAAATGACCAACTTTAAATCACACGTACTATTTGACACAATCATACACAAACCAAACTATACTTTGAATCCCAGCGCCAACCCCCTCCCACCAAAAACCTCCCACACACATTCCACCAACCTGTGAATAAACCGTTACAATTGTTCATGTTACTAACGCACATAAACAAAATACATAAAAACATAACCTTCACTGCCGAATACGAACATAACAATACCATAAACTTCTTAGACCTCTCCATCACAAAACTAGAACACAGGCACAAATTCAGAATATACAGAAAACCAACTACAACTGACACACTAATACACAACACCTCCAATCACCCAATACAACACAAACTAGCTGCTTTTAGAACCATGATACATAGACTTAACAACATCCCCTTAGATGAAATAGACTACAAAGACGAACTAAACACGATAAAATATCTAGCAGAATCTAACGGTTATGACAGAACAATAGTCAGTAAACTCCTACACAAAACACAAAACAAACAACAGACAAAGACAGAAAACAACAAATTCATAACACTAACATACATCAACAAACAAACAGAAAAAATTGCCCACAAATTCAAAAAAGCAGGATACAGAATCGCTTACAAAACTACTAACAAAACAGAACACACACTATCAAAACGCATGCCCAAAGCACAAAACAAATTCGATCTACCTGGTGTATATAAGCTAAATTGTTCAAATTGCAATAAATTCTACATAGGCCAGACAGGACGTAGCTTCAAACAGAGATACATTGAACACACAAAAGCACTCCACACCACTACAGAATATACCTTCGCAAACCACCTCATTGAAGCAAACCACACATATAAAAACATCGACAATAACATGAACATACTACACGTACACACAAAAGGCCGAAAACTAGACACTCTAGAACAATTAGAAATATACAAACACACAAAAACAAATAAAAACGACATCCTAAACGAACAGACACAATTCAAATCGCATGCATTATTCGAACACATCTCACCACACACACACACACACACACAGCTTCGATCTTTCGAAACACTATCTCGTCGCCAACAACAAGACGAACAGCGCTACTTACGACAGCCTCTGATGAAGCCTTCTATAGGTGAAAGCCGGTTTAGGCTGTAAGGTAAAACTTTACGTTTTACTTATAAAAAACTTAATGTTCCAAGTCGTCAATATTATAGTGATATTTAGTTATATAAATTGTATTAAATATTATTGTGTTATGATAAAAAGGTAATTTGAAGGCAAAATATAAAATGTAATGTATTTTAATGATCATGGTAATGTAACACTTGAACTTTGCATAATGGGCCAATAAGAATCCAAGAAATTTTGGTCAGCTTCTGTGAAAAAAAGAAGAAATTGGGACACTTGATTGTTAACCACAATAGAATACGGTTGAGGAGTGCTGATAAAAAAAATATGTAAAACATTTTCAAGAAAGGAACCAAACTCAGAAGGATGAATTACAAAAAAAAAAGTAAAATCATGAAGTCATTACAATAAGTCACCTAACCCAACATGAACTTAACCAGTGAAGTTAACGAAAATATAATGAACAAGAAGGAAGGCTAAATTAAAATTAACTAAAGAACTGTATGTATTCTACAAAATTTAACCAACCAATTCGTGTAATCCAAATACGAATAATCACCAGCAACACCAACAACTCACACCACATTAGTAACTGATAAAACATTTTATAAAAGAAAAAAGAACAGAATATAAGAAATAGTGAACACGAAGTGACAATATTTTATTAATATCCATTGGGAACTAATTTACCCTAACTACAGCTGGTCACTCATCGGCCATGATAATGACTTCACTAACCAACCAGCATGCCTTGCGCACATAATGAAATGAAATATTACAGGCCGTACTGTTCAAACATTAATAGCTATTTATAATATTATGTTAGATAAAGTATTAATCTATTTCCATTGTAATGTACTCTTTATTTGTTTTTTATTAATTAATTTAACCTTGTGTAGCAGCCAAAAGAACTTCACTTTTATATACTTAATTCATCTGACAAATGAACCTGAGATAAGAATCGATCATTGATAACGTTAATATGGAAATAACAATTTTTTACTAAAATTGAATATAAATTTTAAAGATTAAGCATTATTATTACCAATATCATGTCCATGTGTTTTATTTCTCGAAGGTAAAGTATAAATAGGATTCGCTCTATACGCACGAAGATCAAAAAGATGTCTGCGAGTTGTAAAAATAACAAAAATTATGAAACCGAAATTAACCTCAATGAATACGCTTGAGATGCAAATCAGATGTATTCTTAAGAAATTGTTTTGGGACAATACAACCGCTATATTCAAACATTTGAAACAGACGCACTGAAGAATTCTCTTCACTTTATATAATATTGAAACTTTCTCTTGTGAAACTTACTTGCCTTTTTCGTCGAACGCGTTTCGGCGTCGTATTCACCTTCGTCAGCTTAGAAACAGACTGCCAGTACTTAGTAACGGTTGTTGCTTGGAAGGTATAGTGGGGGTGGTGTGTAGAGGAAGGGGATTGGCGTGGGGATCCAAATTATTGTTTGTTTTTTGTATAATTGTGTCGAAAAGTGTATGTGATTTATATTATAATTGGTCGTTTAGTATGTTGTTTGGTTGTGTTATGTGGTGTTTGTATATTTCATACTGTTCAGCTGTGTTGAGTTTTCGACCTTTGGGTAAGAGGTGTAATATTTCAAGATTAGTATCTATGTTGGTGTAGCTATGGTTATGTGTGTGTATGTGTGTGGCAAACGCAGAATGTATATTGTTGTTGGAGAGGGCCTTTAAGTGTTCAGAGTAACGGGATGAAAAAGATCTTCCCGTCTGGACTATGTAGAAACTATTGCAGTTATTACAATTTATTTTGTATACACCTATTCTATTGTATTTGTCTATGTCCGTGTTTGTATTGTTGATGTGTTTTTTGATGGTATTGTTAGTTCTGAATGCTATTTTGTACTTGTGTTTTCTGAATGTGTTGGCAAGTTTGTGTGTGTTGGAGTTATGGTATGTGAGTGTGATGTATTTATTGTGTTGTGTGTAGTTGGTATTTTGTGTTTTGTTATTTTTGTTTTTGATGTGTTTGTGTAGTTTGTTTATTAAATTGGTGTTGTAGCCGTTTTTCATTGTTATGTATTTGATTGTGTTGAGTTCGTGAGTATAATCATGTTTACTTAAGGGTATTTTAGTTAGTCTATGGAGCATATGGTTGAAGGCCGCATGTTTATGTTGTGTTGGGTGGTTTGATGTCTTGTGTATAACCATGTCAGTTGTGGTAGGTTTTCTGTATATTTTGTACGTGTGTGTATTGTTAGTTTTGTTAATTGTTAGGTCTAGAAAATTTATACTATTGTTTTGTTCAATTTCCAGTGTAAATTTTAATTTGTGGTGCATTGTGTTTATGTATTTGTGGAAGTTTTCAACTTGTCTTGTGTTGCCTTTGAATAAAAGTAATATATCATCTACATACCTGTGCCAGTAAATGATTTTGTTGGTGTATTTGTTGTTGTTTATTATGTGGTTCTGTTCTATGTTGTGTATATATATTTCTGCCAGTATTCCTGATATGGGGGATCCAATCGGGAGACCGTCTGTTTGTGTGTATATCTTGTTATTGTATGTAAAGTAATTTTGCTCAGTTATTATTTTGGTAAGTGTGATGATCTCTTATATGTGTGTTTTAGGTGTGTTGTTTTGTCTGAGTAATTGTTCTAGTGTTTGTATGGTTTCTTGAATTGGGACAGTGGTGTATAAATTGGTGATATCAAAAGATGCTAGTGTTGAGTTGTGTGGGATGTGGATGTGTTCAGTTTTCTTGACTAGGTCGATGTTGTTTTTGATAGATGTGTTGTTACTGAGATTAATGTTTTCTCTGATTATTTTGTCTAAGCGTTTGGCGATTTTGTGGGAGGGAGCTTGTGTGTTATTTATTAATGGTCTGATGGGAATGTTAGGTTTGTGTATTTTTGGTAATGCATTTAGTATAGGGGGGTTAGGTTTTATTTGTTTTAGGTACTTGGTGCTTTCAGGTTTGATTATATGTTTTGTGTTGTTTATAAATTTGTTAATCTGTTTTTGAAATTTTAGTGTGGGGTCTTTATTTATTTCCGTTATATTATTTTCGTTGAAGAAATTTTCAATTTTAGTGTTAAGTTGATGTTTGTCTATTATGACGTTTTGTGATGGTACAATTCTGGTGCAATATTAAATTAATAAAACATGGTACAAAAGACTATAATTATTGTATTCATTTATTTTTAACAATTTGGTAATAATTATTTAAATATTCCATAATCCCTGTGAAGCTGTGGTGAGTGGACTATATAAATATTTTATAACACGCAAATGTGAATTGACAGGATTCTGACCGTTTTTCATTGCGGAACGACGAAACACAGCAAAAAACGTATGTCGCATACCGAGATAAAGCGACAAGCCCTGATGACGTCAGCGGTGAGAAATGTATTTCCGTAAACAAATCAAGGCTTGGCGAGATGAACAATAGCCTAATGACGTAGTTTTACCCCACCTACGCAATGTGAAACAAAGAGTCTCGGTCATTTTCTTCTAGAGCGTGAATGTAGCCGGCCGGCAAAAAGGGGGTTCACCGGGTGTAAATTTTAACTTTTACACCAACAAAAGTGGTTAACTACAAAAGTGTTCATCAACAGTGACACCTTACCATTCGGTAAGGTGTAATAATTCAGAATGTGACCGGTAGAAATCGGTAAACTCGCGGTGTGCGATGTTTTACCGTACGAACAACCGCAGCTCAGTAGCGGTCAAATTTGGTGAGAACGTTCTAACATTCACTCAGTACATTCATTCAAAATTCATAATGGCCAATTCTAAATCAATAAAATATTTTATTTAAAATATGAGCTCAATAAAATAATAAATTGTACCATCAGCGTGAGAGAGAGAGAGAGGGTGAGAGAGAGAGAGTGACTTACATCATGCTGGGTTGTGCTAGATATTTATACGATTTCAATATTTAATAATCATATATCAATATTTCATGTTTAATGTTTATTTTGGAGGGTTAAAATTTTGATGTTTGATAAACGCCCCATGGCGTAAGATGTACTTACACGTATATAAATAAATTGGGTAATCTCATTGGTAACAATTTTAAACAGGTATTATTATTTCAAATAACAATTTCCGCTACTCAAAAGTTCGCTTAAACGAATTCCTGCCCTATAGTAACTTGTAAAGGTAAGTAAAAAACAAAGTTATTTACGTCTATATTGCTAATCAAGATGGCGCCCGACCTTTGAAAGTATTGCCTAAGTAGAGACGTTATATATCGTATATTTTATTACGCCAGAACAGGGACAATTATATTTTATAACAAATGGCACCCTTACAGCTGGACAATTATATAAATTGTATATAATATAAGCCTACAAAGAGAGCGGAAAAGTTTATCTGAGGTAATAAACCCAATTTTAAATACGTAAACATAACCCAACTTTTACGAGGTTATGTTATAAGATTGTATGCATGCGTATAAATAAGCAAAATGAATACTGATGAAGATAATACAAAAGTCAGCATAGCTGACGAAACAGTTACGAGTGAGATGGACGTTGAATTAACCCCAATTAGTCAGATCAGTGAAACTAGAGCCACTGAGTTAAACCCAGTTCCATTAACCTCCATCTCAACTAGTTCAGAAAATAAACCAGATGAGATTAATGCCATGATGCAATTATTGTTAAAATTAGACAAAAAGCTAGATGAGCAAAAAGGTGATTCTAATATTAAATATACTAATTTAAATGACAAATTAGATGAGCAAAAAAGCGATTCTAATATTAAATATACTAATTTAAATGACAAATTTGATAGACAATTTAACGAGCAGAGAAATGAAATCAGAAATAGTTTTGATATCAAGTTTAATGAATTAAAGAATGAAATTAAAGGTCAAAATTTTCACTTAGAGGAGAGAATTAACACAGTAGAAACACGTTGTGGTAACATTCAGAAAACCACATTAGAAATTGTTAATGAGAAATTCAATAATAAAATAAGTAATTTAGATACTAAAATTGATCTAATTTATGACACAGTTAATGATGCAGTTAAAAGTCAGAGTCACAAAATACAGAAATAAAACAGAAGTGTTTAACTTTTGTAGAAAGTCAGATAGAGATTAAAACCAATGTTGAAGTGAGTAACCAAGTAGAATTGAAAACAAATGTTTTGCAGAGTCATTTAGAGAAAATTGAATCCAATGTAATAGATATTACAAAGAATATCAAAACTATAGATAATACCATATCAGAACATGAAAGAAATGCCAAGAGTAGATTAAATCTGTTGCAAAGTAAGATCAAAGAAATTGATGATTTAACTATACAAAATAATATGGATGTGCATGATAAATATGATGTAATTGCTAATAGTTTAACCAGTGTAAAAAATGAGTTACGGGGGGAAAATTAATAAAAATATTTCAAGTATTAAAGATAGAGTAATAGTAACTAGGGATTTCTATAATGAAATAGAACTAGAGAATTTTAGCCATGAAAACAGGGTGATACATCCCATGCGTTTTTTAAATCAGACACGGGATTACAATTATTTTAGCAGTAGTAGTTGGGAAGTGAAATAAAATAAAATAATCAAATGTTTCAAGGGCAATTCAGTAATATGGGCTGAGGCTCATAGGTTAGAATGGGATTGCTATGACACTTTTGAGAAAGCATTTAAGGGTAAATATTGGACTGAAGAAGAGCAGGAGACTTTAAGAAGCCGCATTATGGGAGCGGGTAATTTCATGGGACGTAACCCTAATAACAACAACATTACAATATATGTAACCAAATTGTATAACGAGGCAAAATATTTAGAGCCGCCCATACCATTTAAGTCATTCATTAGATACGTGAGTAAGCACTTACCAAGAGAGGTGCAGGTTACCCTAATGACCAAAGAAATAGAAAATCTAGATGAGCTTGAAAACGTATTAGATATACTACAAAGCATCAATGACCGCGAAATGGGTAGACGACCTATTCAACAAAATATGCCTAATCATAACATCGAGTTTAATCGGCCAAGGCCTTACTACAATAATAATGGTAATAAATTTAATTATCGCACTGATTTACAGCAACCAGGCAATTGGAGTTGTTCTAGTTGCAGAAAGGGAAATCGTGCCAACATGCAACACTGTTACCAATGCAAAACGCCAAGAAATAAACCAAGGAGTAACAACCCAAAGCAGTTCATACCTACGAACAGAGGAGCACCGAGTACCCGAGGAACACAACATCACAATCAGGGACCAACAAGGGGACACCAGGTACCCACCACCAGTAATAACAGGCCACAGCTGGAAAACTAAAGTTGACAGTGGTAAATAGGACCCGACCACTGTTCAGGGAAGCACATGAGGTCCGACCAATAGAGGACGTACAATCGAACGTAATAACAACTGATATCGTTGCTGACTTGTTGGAGGAGGAGAGCAATACAACATTGGAGGTGAGAGCTGGACTCACGGAAATCCAGGTAACAATAGAAAATAGGAAATTTAAAACACTTGTTGATACAGGAAGTGAAATTTCAGTAATAGCCGAGAACATTTTAAGTGAGTTAAAAGAATTTAAAAAGAATATTCCAGTTTTACCCGTAGCAGGGGTTACAGTAATAGGAGTCACGGGGGTACGTAGTAAAAGGGTGACAAAACAGATACATTTAAGTTTCTCAATTGGAGATATGAATTTTGATAATACATTTTTGGTAGTCAAGGGGTTAAGTTTAGACATCATTTTGGGAAATGATTTTTTACAAAGAAATAAAGCTGTAATAAATTTTAAAAAGAGAAGGTGTTAGAGTTAGATGGGGGTGATTGGTCTGTTAAAATTAATTTTGAAAATGTGATAAATAAAGTTAGAACAACTGGTGTGAAATTGTTACAGAAACGAGTAGTTGAGAATAACTTAGATACTAAAATAAATTTTTGTAGAGAGGGTGAGTATTTCGAAGATGTTGATAATGAAATGAGCAATATTAATAATGCAGTATGGGAGATAAGGGCGGATGAATTCTGTAGTGGGGGTGCGGTGATAAGGAGTGGCCAACGTATAGCGTTATGGCAGGTAATAGAGCAGTTTAAGAGAGTGTTTGCCGATATTCCAGGAAGGGCAAAAAATTATGAATGTATGTTACAGATTAAGGAACACACACCATTCATGCAGCGGAGCTATCCAGTGCCTTACTCTAAAAGACGAGCGGTGCAAGAGGAGTTGGATAAGATGATGGAAGGTGGAATCATCGAGAGGTCAGTATCTCACTACTCAAATCCATTAGTGGTGGTAATTAAAAAGGACGGAGGAGTAAGATTGTGTTTAGACGCAAGGAAGATAAATCAGATCATCATACCAGACCGAGAATCACCGGAATCCATTAACGAAATCTTTCAAAAGTTTAGTGGAGTGAGGTTCATGACATCATTGGATCTGACGGCCGGATATTGGCAAGTGCCATTAGCAGAGGTAAGTAGGCCATACACAGCATTTTTATTTAATGGAAAAAATTATCAGTTCAAGCGACTACCATTTGGGCTAAATACAGCGTAGCTAGTTTCATTAAATGTTTGGATAGAATTTTGAGACCAAAAGACTTAGATTTTCTCACAGTATATGTGGACGACATTTTGATAGCGTCACGGACATTTGAAGACCATTTAGAACATTTAAAGTATGTGTTAGAAAAATTAGAAGCAGGAGGCTTAACCGTAAATTGGGACAAGTCCAAATTTTTACAAACGAAGATTAATTTTCTAGGATTCATTATTACATCGGAAGGAATTTCCGCCAACCCGGACAAGGTCGAATCTATTATGCGCTTCCCTGAACCACGAAACATCAAACAACTTCAGAGTTTTCTTCGGCTGTGCAACTTTTATAGCAAATTTCAAAGGAACTACGCACACATCACCGCAAAGTTAAGTGCGGTATTGCAGAAGAACAGACAATGGAAGTGGGGAGACGTGGAGCGTGGAGCCTTTGAAGAAATAAAACAAAAATTCAGTAATATGATTATGATGAACCATCCGGATTTTGATAAAATGTTTTATTTACAGACGGACGCCAGCAATGTAGCTGTAGGCGCGGAGCTGTATCAGGAGGATGAGGAGAGGGAACATCGGACCATTGCGTTCGCTAGCCGATCATTATTGCCTGCAGAAAAGAATTACACCACAACGGAGAAAGAATTGCTCAGTATTGTATTTGCAGTCAGCAAGTTCAGGACTTACATCTTAGGCAACAAAACGATTATACGAACCGATCATAAAGCTTTGTCATTCCTCAACACTTGTAAACTTGCTCACAGTCGATTAACCAGGTGGGTACTTGTTTTGCAGGAGTACAACTTCAAGTGGGAGTATATTAAAGGAACCGAGAATAAGGTACCCGACACTCTTTCCAGAGTAGATTGCGAAAATAATAAAACAGGTAGGGATTTAAAAGAAATTGAAATTTTCCAGATTAGCAGAGAAGACAGAATCTTTGGAGAAGAGCTGAAGGATATCAAAACCATGCAGAGAGCAGATGGTAAGTCTGGGAAAATAATACACAGTTTGGAGACGGAGTTGGATGACTCAGAGTACAATCAATATTTTCAAATCTACAAAGGGTTGTTGTTTAGGAAGGTAGTAGGGGGTGAGCGTGACTGGAGATTAGTGGTGCCAGCAGTGTTGGAAGAGAAGATTATTTGGGATTGTCATATAAGATATGGTCATTTTGGGGCTAAAAAGTGTGTGAATGTTTTAAAAGAATCATGTATTTTCAGGAATATGGAGAGGCGAGTGAGACAGCTGCTTAGGAGTTGTGACTTGTGTCAAAAGTCGAAGGTGGTTAACTACAGAGTAGAAGGTGAGTTAAATTATATTAAGGTAGAAAGACCTTTTGATTTAGTTGCTGTGGATTTGTTTGGACCATTACCGAAGGGTAGAGGCGGAGTAGTTTATATATTTGTATTGCTTGACACTTTCAAAATATGTAAAATTGTATAGCGTGAAAAGAGCTACCAGTAAGGTATTGAGTGAAAAGGTGACGAAAGACTATATGATTAACGTGGGTAAGCCAAAGGTAATTTTATCAGACCATGGGCCGCAGTTCATCAGTGGAAGATGGCGCCAGACCTTAGGATGGGAAGGCATCCTCACGAAGCATACGGCTGTGTATCATCCCCAGTCCAACCAGGCTGAGCATGTAATGAGAGAAATAGGCAGGATCTTCAGAGCCTATTGTCACGCTAAACACAGCGAATGGCCATTGTATGTAAGAAAGGTAGAAACTTGGCTAAACAGTACCACCCACGAGTCCACCGGCTATACACCCCATGAGTTGGTAAGAGGAACACGCCCCCCAAGAATTTTGGAACAACTATTCGACTATCCACCTGAGAGCAGGACAACTGATATAAACATTAAGATCCAGTTGGCTAATGAAAACTTAATCAGCAAAGGTGAACAAAGAAAACGTAGACACGACGCAAGAGGTAAGTGGGTTAAGTATAATATAGGACAAATGGTATTAGTAAAAAGGCATGACTTATCGAGTGCGCAAGACAAAGAAATTAAGAAGTTCTTTCTCTTATATGAAGGACCGTATGAGGTAGTAGAGATTAAAATGCAAAATTCTTATGTGTTGCAGAACAACGTAACTGGAGAGATAGTAGGAACACACAATGCTACAAATTTAAAATTGTACTGGTCATCTTAGGTATCTCTTATTAATATTATTGTTTTATTTAGTGAGTGTATGAGTATTAATTTGGTATATTATTGTTTTTTCAGAAGAGACTCTCCCCCATTTTCGGGCGATCACAGACTCACCACCTCTGATCGTGGATTTTGGAATTCTGGAGGCGGACCATGGTTGGCGGAACTGACATATGGAAGTGAAAGCAACGATGGTCTTACTCCACACAAAATTGGTTGCAAGTAGAAATTTAATCTTATTGTTGAACGGGGAGGGGGACCCCTAATTCGTGGGATTAAAAAAAAAAAAAAAAAAAACCAGTTTGGCATATCCACGAATATGGCTTTTATTCTAGAAATTGTAGAATAGAACTTGGAATTTTTGTGACTTAATATTTTAACTCATTAAGGAGTTATATATATTTTTTATGTATAACCTAGGTATATAAGATGATCCATTGTTATCCTATAGTGAGAAGGTTTTAGTTTTTGAAAAGTGAAAGATGGGACTTGGAAAGTGTCTACAAAATTAATTATGTAACTAAAGAAAGAATTAACATTTTTAGATGATATTCAAATTTTGATTTTTCATGTTTAAATTTTATATTGAAGTAACAACCTTACGGGGTTAAAAGGACATAGTGCTACTATGGTGATATATTGAGACTGCTTTATGAACAGTGATAATATTATTATTATGTTTGTAATATATGGTAGTCTTATAATGGATTTATGTGTATAACCTGTTAGTTGTAGGGTAGTCCCAATTGGGACTACAAAAGACACAATCTGTCATATAATTGCGATTCCCCATATTTCGGGCGATTACTGTCTTACCAACACTAATCGTGGATCTGGACGGCAACCAGCTGTGGCCAGCAATTGTAACCCTGACCATGGTTGGTTGCCTATAAAATTGGTTAAAATTTTGAAATTTATTGGAAGGTTTAGGGGAATCTAAGATTCTTTGTTTGCATAGGCTACTTCACCTCGGTTGGGGTGGTAGACCTTAGGGGCATATTATAAGAGTAAAAGTAGGGGTACATACCCTGAAGGTTTTATAAAGCTGAAGCAAGGATGGGAGAGAGAGAAAAGAAAAAAGTGCTCACTCCTTCTGCCTCAGTCCTTGTGGAGGTAACTGAACGCAATAGTTCAGGGGGGGAAATAGTGTGTGTGGAGGAGAAAGAGGGGTAAATATTGTTAACAGCGCAAATTATTACCTGTTAATAATAATTTTAATTTCAATAAGATTTTATTAATTATTTTTGTTTTTTCTATAATTTGTTTTATCCATGTTTGAGTAATATTTGGGAATTTATATGGGGATTTCCATGTTTTCATTTATAATTAAATTGAATTCTTTTTTATATCAATATTTGTTTCTTTTATAATTACAGTAATTATGAAACAGAAAGAGTTAATTATTATCGATGGGAATCGAAACGATTTTTATAATTCAGGGTAGTCCATAAAGAGAATGGCAATTCTATATAATTCTTGTATGTTACATTTTTTTGTATTTATATTTTTAGTAGCTCAAGCAAACCCAGTGCTTATTAACACAAACCAGCACATAGCTAAGGGGAAACAGATCAGTTAAGGATAGAGTAATATACCAAGCCACTATTTTGATATTTTAATTTATTGTTTCAGTGTTTGGTGATGTTATGACGGCGGTCCTGAGCTGGCCAGTGCGTCAGAGCAGGGGCGTTACGCGCCTAATTGGCCTTATGGTGTTGGGATCTCGAAGGAGAAGTCCAGTAAGGTCATGCAGGTACTGTCATCGTCATCAGACCACGGGTGAGTTATTGATTTTCTTTTGTATAAATTGTAAGGGGGTTGTGGCGACCTATCCTGGCTGATCCCTTTAGGAAGTATGAATGGGTTAATGAAAGTTTTTATGCTTCGGCACAAAATCTTTCATTGAGGGGGTTTTGTGATGGTACAATTCTGGTGCAATATTAAATTAATAAAACATGGTACAAAAGACTATAATTATTGTATTCATTTATTTTTAACAATTTGGTAATAATTATTTAAATATTCCATAATCCCTGTGAAGCTGTGGTGAGTGGACTATATAAATATTTTATAACACGCAAATGTGAATTGACAGGATTCTGACCATTTTTCATTGCGGAACGACGAAACACAGCAAAAAACGTATGTCGCATACCGAGATAAAGCGACGAGCCCTGATGACGTCAGCGGTGAGGAATGTATTTCCGTAAACAAATCAAGGCTTGGCGAGATGAACAATAGCCTAATGACATAGTTTTACCCCACCTATGCAATGTGAAACAAAGAGTCTTGGTCATTTTCTTCTAGAGCGTGAACGTAGCCGGCCGGCAAAAAGGGGGTTCACCGGGTGTAAATTTTAACTTTTACACCAACAAAAGTGGTTACCTACAAAAGTGTTCATCAACAGTGACACCTTATCATTCGGTAAGGTGTAATAATTCAGAATGTGACCGGTAGAAATCGGTAAACTCGCGGTGTGCGATGTTTTACCGTACGAACAACCGCAGCTCAGTAGCGGTCAAATTTGGTGAGAACGTTCTAACATTCACTCAGTACATTCATTCAAAATTCATAATGGCCAATTCTAAATCAATAAAATATTTTATTTAAAATATGAGCTCAATAAAATAATAAATTGTACCATCAGCGTGAGAGAGAGAGAGTGAGAGAGTGAGAGAGAGAGAGAGAGTGACTTACATCATGCTGGGTTGTGCTAGATATTTATACGATTTCAATATTTAATAATCAATATCAATATTTCATGTTTAATGTTTATTTTGGAGGGTTAAAATTTTGATGTTTGATAAACGCCCCATGGCGTAAGATGTACTTATACGTATATAAATAAATTGGGTAATCTCATTGGTAACAATTTTAAACAGGTATTATTATTTCAAATAACAATTTCCGCTACTCAAAAGTTCGCTTAAACGAATTCCTGCCCTATAGTAACTTGTAAAGGTAAGTAGAAAACAAAGTTATTTACGTCTATATTTTATTAACTTTTATTATTAGAACAGTTTATGTTCCCTTTATCAGTTTTTAATATTGTTATGTTGTGTTCATGCAACTTTTGTTTTACATTGTTAAGCGTTTTTATCTCGTTGCTGTGTCTTCGGTTGTGTATGTGTGCGTTGGAGCTTACGTTTTATGTCGTGACGTATTGGGTCCTGGTCATTAATATGCGTGTTTTGTACAGCTGTTTCGGTGTCTATAATTATGTCACGTATGTGTCTATTGTGGTTTTTGTTGTTAGTTGTATTGTTATTCAAATTATGTTTCAGTCCTTTGTTTAATAAATCCATTTCATCAGTTGTGAAATTAATGTTAGTTGTGTTAACTGTGCGTGTGTGGAATTTGTGTGCCGGTTCAGGGATTGATTCTATTACGCGTTTTGTGAGGTTCGTTATTTTTTTGTTGTGTCGATCTTGTACAACACATTCAGAAAACACAAGTACAAAATAGCATTCAGAACTAATACCATCAAAAAACACATCAACGATACAAACACGGACATAGACAAATACAATAGAACAGGTGTATACAAATTAAATTGTAATAACTGCAATAGTTTCTACATAGGCCAGATGGGAAGATCTTTTTTATCCCGTTACTTTGAACACTTAAAGGCCCTCTCCAACAACAATATACATTCTGCGTTTGCCACACACATACACACACATAACCGTAGCTACACCAACATAGATACTGATCTTGAAACATTACAACTCTTACCCAAAGGTCGAAAACTCAACACAGCTGAACAGTATGAAATATACAAACACCACACAACACAACCAAACAACACACTCAATAACCAATTACAATATAAATCACATACACTTTTTGACACAATTATACAATAAACAAACAATAATTTGGATCCCCGCGCCAATCCCCTTTCTCTACACCCCACTATACCCACTATACCTTCCAAGCAACAACCGTTACTAAGTACTGGCAGTCTGTTTCTAAGCTGACGAAGGCGAATACGACGCCGAAACACGTTCGATGAAAAAGACAAGTAAGTTTCACAAGAGAAAGTTTCAATATTATATAAAGTGTAGTGCTGTTAAAGAAGATGATGAACAAACAAGACAACTATAATACCGCAGACAGAGCGTATTTCATCAATAAGTATAGAAACGTCAAAAAACAAGTAACAAAAACTTCCTTACACATAGCCATCAATAAAACTTGCCGAAAACACAACATCATACCAACACACGTGCAAGTTACAATAAAACAAAACATACAGCACTTCAAAACAAACGCAAATTAGAACAATCACACAGAACTTGAAAATGCAATACAACACACACAAGACAACATAGAAAAACTCAAATTGACAATACAAGATCGACACAACAAAAAAATAATGAACCTCACAAAACGCGTAATAGAATCAATCCCTGAACCGGCACACAAATTCCACACACGCACAGTTAACACAACTAACATTAATTTCACAACTGATAAAATGGATTTATTAAACAAAGGACTGAAACATAATTTGAATAACAATACAACTAACAACAAAAACCACAATAGACACATACGTGACATAATTATAGACACCGAAACAGCTGTACAAAACACGCATATTAATGACCAGGACCCAATACGTCACGACATAAAACGCAAGCTCCAATGCACACATATACAACCGAAAAGACACAGCAACGAGATAAAAATGCTTAACAATGTAAAACAAAAGTTGCACGAACACAACATAACAATATTAAAAGCTGATAAAGGGAACATAAATGTCATAATAGACAAACATCAACTTAACACTAAAACTGAAGATTTCTTCAATGAAAATAATATAACGGAAATAAATAAAAACCCCACACTAAAATTTCAAAAACAGATTAACAAATTTATAAACAACACAAAACATATAATCAAACCTGAAAGCACCAAGTACCTAAATCAAATAAAACCTAACCCCCCCTATACTAAATGCATTACCAAAAATACACAAACCTAACATTCCCATCAGACTATTAATAAATAACACACAAGCTCCCTCCCACAAAATCGCCAAACACTTAGACAAAATAATCAGAGAAAACATTAATCTCAGTAACAACACATCTATCAATAACAACATCGACCTAGTCAAGAAAACTGAACACATCCACATCCCACACAACTCAACACTAGCATCTTTTGATATCACCAATTTATACACCAATGTCCCAATTCAAGAAACCATACAAACACTAGAACAATTACTCAGACAAAACAACACACTTGAAACACACATACAAGAGATCATCACACTTACCAAAATAATAACTGAGCAAAATTACTTTACATACAATAACAAGATATACACACAAACAGACGGTCTCCCGATGGGATCCCCCATATCAGGAATACTGGGAGAAATATATATACACAACATAGAACAGAACCACATAATAAACAACAACAAATACACCAACAAAATCATTTACTGGCACAGGTATGTAGATGACATATTACTTTTATTCAAAGGCAACACAAGACAAGTTGAAAACTTCCACAAATACATAAACACAATACACCACAAATTAAAATTTATACTGGAAATTGAACAAAACAATAGTATAAATTTTCTAGACCTATCAATTAACAAAACTAACAATACACACATGTACAAAATATACAGAAAACCTACCACAACTGACATGGTTATACACAACACATCAAACCACCCAACACAACATAAACATGTGGCCTTCAACCATATGCTCCATAGACTAACTAAAATACCCTTAAGTAACCAAGATTATACTCACGAAGTCAACACAATCAAATACATAGCAATGAAAAATGGTTACAACCCCAATTTAATAAACAAACTACACAAACGCATCAAAAACAAAAATAACAAAACACAAAATACCAACAACACACAACACAATAAATACATCACACTCACATACCATAACTCCAACACACACAAACTTGCCAACACATTCAGAAAACACAAGTACAAAATAGCATTCACAACTAACAATACCATCAAAAACACATCAACGATAATATATAATAATATATTGGGTAATTCAATCGTTATTCTTCAAGCCTAGTCTCCATCCACTATCGAGAGAGCGAAGAGAGGAGAGCGGATAAAGCGAATTAGTTTTCTATTCTGCCGTATTCACCAGCTGTCCGCAGACGAGCGCTGTTGTTTATGATCGGCCTGTTATTATAGGTTAAGTTGTTCCGCTTGCTGTATTTCTCACGTTCCTTTCTCTGTAAATTACAACTTATTCGAAATGCACTAATTACTCTACAAATAACAAGAAATCGTCAAATTCAAGAAGGATTCTTTATTTTATATATTTTTTAATTCAAAACAGATGCTTCCTCATGCCACAGATACCACACATCGATTACACAGGATTGAATCGATTCGTCATTGAATTCGGATTTAGATGTTTTAAAATTTAATTATATTTTTTAATTTATTCTTAATCTCAGGGTACATGGAATTCTTTTGACTATTAGTAAGGTCAGGTAATGCAATTTAAGGTTACTAGGTATTACAATTTAGTTATAAAATCTTATTATATAAAGTTCAAACATAAGCTGGTTTTTTACCGTACGTTGACAAGATACTTAATATGGCCGTGTTTCACTACGCAGAGACGAGAGCAGAATGTTGATTCAATGTCTGGAAAATATCAGCCTCCAGCTTCTCAATAAAAGTTTGGTATTGATGTCCCAGGATGTAGTAGAAGTTTCAGTTCTGATCTTCGCTAATCTTCACGGTTCTGGTGGTTACAGGACCCAATGGAATTTGTGTAGTATTAAGACTTCGTTCGGTTGTGAAAAGTGAGGTTTTGGACGTTATTTTAAATTTCTTTGTTTGTTTTTAATATATTTACTTAATTTGGCATCTCCAGGCTATGGATCGTCTTCATTTATTTATAGTTAATCTTCATTATTACTCATTTGCAGTTAATAGGTTGGTTAATTTATTTTTTCAAAATTCGTTTAACTTTGTTGGTAGATCGAACTATATTTGTTGAGTGATAGCCTCGGAAGTTGATCCACTGTCCTTTTTAATGGATTACTATTTATGAAATTTGATTTATATTGATTTTATTCATTAGGTTTTTTGGTTTCTTTTCTAAATTTTTATCAACTGAACTCAACTCATTCACATATAACAATTGAATCTGAATCAACAAGATATCTTCTATTTTGTAGTCCTTGACAACCATTTCTTCTTCTGTTATTGGATAATATTTGTTATCCTAGAGCCGTAATTAGAAAATATTCTTGCACTTACTTAATAAAATACTCCCTTATTAAAATTACGTTACATCATATAAAACTTTCACATAATGTGCATTATTAAACTATATACATTTTACTACATTTTCTTCTTGATCGACTTAGTTTAAAAGGTATTATTTTCCCTTTACAAAATACTAGCTTTAGGCCTATTTGTTTTATTACATGTGTTATAGTTTTTATATTTTAACTTTTCTGACCTGACCTACTGTACAATGAGTCACTGGCTTATGGACAATTATTCTAATTTTATTTCATCCTGATTTCAATTTATTATTATTTATTTTAGTATTGAACCCTTCATCTTTTTATAATATAATTACAATGACCCCTTGGCAATTTATTAACAATTATTGCCTTCATGGACAAGCTTACAAATACAATCCAATAATATCTCTATTATTTATTAAAAGTCAGTATCCTAATATTTACTCTTATAAAGTTTAACATAAATGAAATTAACATCTATGAATTGCTGCTCTCTCAAAGCAATTGCTTCACTCCTGCTACATACAAAATACAGAATAAATATCATGCAAACAAAGTAACATGACAAAATATAATAACATGCACATCATCATAACATTTTAAATAACAATTAATTAGTCTCCTCTTTAGTATAATATAATTCTACCAATTATCTATAGACAAAGAATGAATCTGTCTATAGTATTTTTATATTGATTAACACTGTTTATAGCTGACACCTTCCACTGATCACTTTATAGTTTGTAATTATAGACATTTTATTTTTCTATTACCTAGTAACCTTACTAGGTATTATTAATCTGTTTATTATATGAAGGTTTACCTTCCTGACCTTAATTATTGCACACATTGGGTATTGTTTTATTCTGATAGTGATGAAGTTTTTGTGTAACGTATGGGACCTTAACTTTGTTACGTTACAATATATACGAGGAATAAACACGCAACCATTAGTATCATCTGACAAAAACGGATATACATAGAGCAAAAGTATTTATTAAACAACCCAATTTTTATTACATATTAACACTCTTAATACGAAGGTACATGTATCATAATAATGGTAAGATGAAGAGGATTCTTAGTGATCAAGGAGTGCAATTTCAAAGTGAGATATGGAATAGAATATTAAGAGAAAATGGAATCCAACCCATACTCACATCCATCAGATGTCCACAGGGAAATTTAGCCGAGAGAGTGAACAAAGAATTGGGTAAGTACCTATGTATTTACTGCCATAACCAACACAATAAATGGGCAGAGTATTTACCATTCTTTGAGAAAGCCATTAATGAGAATTATAGCGAAGCAACGAGCTACACACCAATAGAGATTGAACAAGATCATCAGCCCGACAGGTTTTGGAAGAGGTATATTCACAAACCTGCTAATCAGAACTTACCGATACTGTTAAGCATTAAGATTGCACATGCAAAAAGAAGAATAATGGAAAAAGGTAATAAGAGAATAGAACAAGTTGCAGAAGTTTAATCAACAACAGAACTCACAAGTTGCAGAAGTTTAATGTTGGAGAGAAAGTATTATTAAAACCAATCCAGTGGAAAACGTATTGATAATACTACAATAAAATTCTTCAGATTATATGATGGACCGTACACTTTGCTAAGACAAATTGGCAAACAGATTTTCATTGTGTATGATGATACAAGACAGAAAGAATTGGGCAAGTATCATGCCAGCTCTTTAAGGAAATTCTATGAATGAATAACTAGGTCACTGTGACAAGCTAAAGGAGAACGTGTATTAAAGCAGATACTGCGAAGTGAGCACCAAGTCAACATGCATGGGAGGGGAATAATTGTTCAGCCCACCACGCATAAGGGTAAATTGAATAATAGTTTATTCATTATTATTTGAGCATAATGTAAATAAATGTTGTTTTGTAAAAATGTACTATACTAAAAAGGCAAAAATTTAATAAACCTGTTTATTAAATTTTTTTTATTAAGCAGGGAAATAATGCAACAGTACAAATATATAGGGTACTGTGTGCATTGCACAAAGTAATTAAAATAATTAATTAAAGTAAATAAATAATTCATATTGTTAGCAATAATAATTCAGCTTTCTATCTGAACTGTAAAAGGAACGACCAAATTTCATGTTGGGACAGGCTGATCACGCCACTTTGCTGTGTCTGTGTGTACATGTGTATATTACATGTGTGTGTGAAACCTGTCAATTCCTGAAAAGCGTCACCCTTGTTGAACGCTATTAATTATATGAATTTATTTATTTTGTAAAGATTGTGTGCATAATATCACAAAACCAAATATGCCAAAGTGTGTATAAAAATAAGACGCACATGTGTATAAAAAAATAGTGTGAAAAGAATAAAAAGTGCGACTGTAGTAAAAATAAATATAAATAAAACGTATGTTAATTAAGATAAAGAAAAACGGTTTATACAAAGTGAACACATAAAAATTACTGACAAGATGAATATCGGGTAATGTGCAAAAGACTTCGCATATCGCGAAGACAAGCGAATTAAGTGTGAAAAGAATCATGTTTAAAAAGAGACGCCAACGACAGACTCTGACATGCAGAATATTGTCGAAACATGATTTTTGCACCCTAGGGTATAAATACACGAGATGTATTTACATCTGTGTTTTACGGCTAACTTAATTCTCTTCCTCGTACAACTACCATGGCAGCCGGAGGCTCTGCCCATAGACAACAACTCTTTCTCGTACAACTACCGTGGCAGCCGGAGGCTCTGCCCAGAGACAACAACTGTTTCTTGATCAACCACAGCAGCAGCCGGAGGTTCTTCACAACTACTCATCACTTTCGTGAGAGCATCTGCAACCTGAGGCCATGACAGGAGACGAGGGAGCGGCCAAGTACATGAAATAGAATCCAGCGTAGGGATGAGACAACAGATGAAGGACGAGGATCAAGGACTCCAGGACTACACGAATACAAAGGAGCATCCAGGATCGAGGACCTAGGACTGAAGAGGACACGCTGCCTATTTACCACGACAGTAAGGTGAAAAACAACCATGTATTTGTAAAACAAACACTCACATAAAGACAATATAATTAACGATGTAAAAAGAGAGACAATCTAATTCAAAGATGACTTAATAAATTTTGCAAATGTAAATATTTATTTGTATAGTAATTAGAGTAATGTTTTAAAAATGTTTTAACTATAATTTGGAATCAGTAACTTAGTCATTGATATTTAAATTAATATAAAACTAATTGTAAATTTTTATTAGAAAACAAAGCAATGCATATGCAGTATATTCAAAAGAAATTAGATCATTCAAAAGAGATTAGATAATCTAATAATTATCACACTAATGAGCAAGCCAAGAGCAATAAATGTTTATTATAGTATAAGATTGTATATTATGTCTATGTGTAATACGAGATTATCACTTATATGTTAACAATTAGATGTATGCTATGACTACACACACAAGCAAATAATAATGATATTTTAAATCGCAACCAAATAAGAAATTTTTGGTTAATAAATTTTTAAATGATTTTAAACCATATTACATTGTGTTATTATTATTATGATTACACCCATCACACACACGAATTTAATTTGTTGTAATAAATATATATATTATAACATAACAAATTATTTAATATAATTTAATTTGTGGAGCCCCACGCATTTGGAGCGCCAATGTATATAACACAACAAATTCAATTTAATTTAATTTGGGTAGCCCCACGATTTTGGAGAGACAATTTATATAACATAACAAATTATATAATGTATTGAATTCATGGGTGTAATCATAATAAGATGATGCGTTATTTAAGTTTAAAATTGTTCCATTATTTATTTTTTTATTAAACAAAATCTTTCATTTCGCATATTGAAATAGTACTCATTATTATATCGTTTGTGCGACTCTTTCGTATACGACTTATAGCTAACAAATTACATACAACAGGTCATACATAAATCTTAAAATCTAATTTTAATTAATTAAATATTTATTTGCTCTTGGCTTACTCATTGTGTGGTCATCTTTTGCAATTGCTGATTAATTTACTTCAATAATGAATTTACTTGTATTCAAATTTCTTTAATATTAATTGGTTTTAAAACTTTCTACTGCATATGCATTCTCCTTTATCAACAAAGACTTTATTAATTACGTTAACTCAAAAATCAAATATTTCTCTTATCATTTATGTTACTCTCAATTACTAAATTTTATACAAGAGATATTATTCTATATTTCATTCTTATTTTAATACAGGTTGAATGTCTTTCATTCTAACTTTAATTAGTGTCTTTCAAATGTCTGTAATTGCAATGGTTTTTTATCACCTCGTTTGACGTGGTTAATCATCCGTACGTTCTCCTTTGGTCCTCAGTCCGTGTCCTCCTGGTCCTCTGGTCGTGTACTCCGTGTACTCCTCGTCCTCTGGTCGGGTTCCACTGTGCTGTTTAATAGTCGTCATGCCTCACATCATATGCTGCAGGTGTGTCCATAGACCTCCTCGTATGTACTCTGCTGCTCTGGTTGGACTTCTAGTTTGTCCTGTGACTCATACTATAGATTTAAAATAGCGTCGTCGACTGACATAGCCTCCTGTGGCAATGGTTGAATCAAGAAGAAGAAACTTTATTAGCGTGACCTGGTATTTATAATCAGGTCATGCAAAAGCTCAGGTCTGAACAATTTTCAACTTGTCAGATTTTGCCGAAGCATCTTTTCCCCCACTCTGGTCCAATTCACTATTTTCACCTATCTTTGCGAATTACGAAGTCTGTTTCACACTACACGATGTTCAATCGATCACTAATTTTTACATGTTTACTATACGTAAATTACACTTCGTTATTGTAATTACATTCACTTTTTACGTATAGTAATTAAACTTTTTGTCACATTGGCATGGTCTTTTAACCCTTTGTTCACCTTTAATTTCTATATACTTTGGTGTCTTTTGTTTTACCATATCGTACATATTTTTCTTATAATTAAAATAAAACATAAAAACTATTCTACTTGAAAATGGTTGGTTACATTTCAGGAATGGACAGGCTTCACACACACAAACAAAATATGCCTGTACACGATGCTAGCAACAGGTGTGCCAGGAATGCATGTCCATGCATGAATTCTGCGCTCCCTATTTTTAACTACGATACAGCTTATGCAATCTGAATCATGTTTATTAATCCATATTTATTTCTTTTCATTATTTCTTTAAATTATTTTGGCAATGCACAGTACCGTTAATGGTTGTACCGTTGCAATATATAAAGGTTATTAAAAATTAAAACGAACATCAGCAAACAACTGACCAAAACTTAAGAATGAAGTCAGAACATACACAGCTTAAAAACAATAAATCAAATTTAAAGTATAATACAGTTGTTTCAAAATGTAATAGCACTACACAGCATTTCAAGTTGTTAATAACCTTAACGTTTTGCTAATAATATAAGGTCACTGTTATGTTATGGCATATGCTTGATTAGAACTGTTTGAGAAGTTTATTTTGACAATTAAAAAATAAGTAATAGTAACAGTTTAAAAATGATATTTTAATTCTGTACCTAAGAAAGACAAGTAAATTCCATAACCATGAGGTACAGTTATTTGCCACCTACACACTGAGGAATTACGATACACTGTTGGGTACAACTGACTTGTAAACATCCCATCAAAATCAGACAGTCGTCCACCACATCCCCTGCCTGAAAAAAGAATACATACATTTATACATACACAATGTGAAATTACATATAAATATAATAAATATTATCTAATGCAGTATTCAACTTGTATACTTGATGAAATTATATTACTGTTTTGATAAATTCTATTCTGTTCAAAAACATAAAAGTGAAAAAGAGAGTATACTGCTTTCTTGTTTATCTCACAATTTGTATTCTTCAATCATCTTCTTGAACACTTACTTTCTTCATAAAAATTAAATGTGGCTTGTTATACACTGTCAACAATATTACAGAAAAAGTGGTTAAGGGTTGTTTTGTCATCCACTTTCAATAGAAAGTTTTATGCATTTTGAAACAACATCCTTAACGAACAGACACAATTTAAAACACACATACTATGTGAACATATTACACAACACACACACAAGAACAATCTTTTGAAAACGACCAAAAGCAGGACGGACGGCACTCCTAGTGGCAGCCTCTAAAGAAGCTGTAACAGATCGAAAATTAGTTTAGGCCAAAAGATAAAAATTTATCATTTTAATCAATAATAATATTAATTTGTGATCTGAGTCAGTAGTATACTATATACTTAATCCAATCTATAAATTATTTCTGTCACTCATTTTAATAATTATTAATATCAAGTCAGATCTCGTACATAACACAACTAAAAATACAAACATATCCAACAACATCCTTACATTCACAAATGCCAACTTTAAGAACAACATAAAATTCAGAAAATTGTAATTTTATAAAACATAAATATGGCCTACAAATTTGTTTTAAAATAAATTGTTTTTACAACAACAGATAATAAATACACTACACATATAATTTATTCTTTAATCTAATTGTTTTTAAATAATAAACAACTGGTAACTAGTAGGCAATCTAATCTACTCAATTCCAATTAATCATTTATTATTACTTATGATCTGGAAGAACACAAAAATCAGATATATTAAAATTAAGTGTGAGAGCTATTCCAGAATTAATCTCCGATTAGGTAGTAAAAACAAACTAGAATATAGGAAAATTATATATAAAAGTATATATACAAAAGTTTTGTATTATATACAAAAGTTGTGTACATGTCTGTATTACATTTACACATAATTACCCACCATGTAGATCCACTCACTATATTGTTGTACCAGCTTTTGAACTACCTGATTCAAAAACGCTACTGATAAAGTATACAACTAAAAGTTGACACTTTTAGTGAGATCCTCATTGGTGACAAAGTGATAGGTAGCTGGCCATACCATACCTAGCAACACTATGACACCCTCCTGTCCATATTTAGTCAGTCAGTGTATTGGACTTGATTAGGCTGCCAACAGGGCACACACAATTGTCCACTACTACCATTATAAAATTGCCTGAAGTTCAAACCTTTAAGGTACTTGGAGGCTGCCCTCTGGGCCATACCAGCAAGTCCCCAGTGAATGTAGTTGATTGCTTGAGTGTAAACTGTGTGACCACTATCCACACCAAGTTGTTTAGAAGATGGTCTCATATGACCTCAGCAGTGCCTACTTTTCAATAAACCGAGAGCCTTGTCAACCAATGCTATCCAGCAGTTCCCTTTGGGGATTTTAGACAATGGGTTAGTTTAATGACTCCCACGATATAGCTGCTGAAAAAGGCATTGACAGGCTACAGATTTTGTCAGGAACTACTTGAACAGCAATACATAAAATTGACTGCTGACTTGAATGTAACAAATGTAAAAGAATACTCATTGCTACTGTGTGTGTGTGGTGTGTTCCTGTGATAACCACTTTGTGTACACCAGCCAATCTGAGGTTAATTTTAGAATAGCCTTAAAATTATATTAAGCATCTTTAACATATCAATCCGAATGTTTTATTTGAAGTCTTATAATATTGCTTACACATTTTTTACTTTACACATTAAAAAAACTTCATAAATTGAGAGTCCCGGTGACTTGTACATAATCATCACAAAATATGTTCATGGGCCTCTATATTCTTTTTTTTGTTTCATAGAGCTCAATTATTACTTTCATAATTTTACTTATTAACATTCATACATACACAGTTTACTTTTATTTAATTTTAAATACAAAATTTCTTGTGTTATTTAATTATTTAATTTTATTTCACATTTTCTTTTAATGTACTCAAATGGTTATTATTATCATACCTTATACAGCAAAGGCTTGTTAATACGAATTCAAAACGGTATTTTTCTCCATTTGAATTCCTTATTCCATTTAGTGTTAAAATTAATTTGAATTCTTACCCTTAAATTTGGATAATTCGAAGTCACAGTATTTCTTGGGTCGCAACAATTTCTTTAACATTATGTACTTAGTAACAGTAAAACTGTTACTGGAAAACAACAATATTAAAAATAATCATTAGCTTTGTGCAGTGAAACTGCAGGTATAGACCAATGATTAACGTGCAGTAAACAGAAAACATCCTTTGAGTCATACCATTTTAAGCCAACTTGCACTCTTGGAAAACCTGTCTCAAACTGCTACCGTACCTGTTGCATTATTTAGCCTATTCATGTCAGTAACATATATATTCACATTTTCAACATGTATATTCAACACAAATTCACATATGTGTTGCTAAGTGCTGATTCTGAGAAATTTGCGTAGAATAGGTTATGTATTGTCTACTCTAGTTTCATTTTTTTCAGTTTGGAGTGGGTTACTGTTGAGCGAGAGTTCAGCGACTTCTTAAATGTTTTTACTACTGAACAGTTCGAGTTTGCCAGTTCAGAGTAGGTTTAGTGAGTGAGAGTTCTGTGAAGTTTTAATTGTTTTTAATAGTGTTCTGTAATGTCTAAGTGGAGAATATACTCTATTTAACCTCACTGAAAAAAGGTGAAGTTGTTAAAGAAGTAGAAAAGGATATAAACAAAGAAGTGTGAAATTGCAAATGAAATGATATATTGCCAAACACACTGTATTCACTTATTTAAAGAAAAAATATGCAAAGTTGGAAGCTGAAAGATTGAGGAAACAGGAAACATGTAAGATGTGGGAGTTTCCAGAAGCTGACAAGTGCATTTTGAAATGGGTGAAAAAAAGTTAATGATACACATTCCTTTAAGCAAATCCAATGATACATGCTAAGGTGGAGGAATTTGCAGAAAAATTAAAATTAAAAAGTTTGAAGCCAATATGGTTTGATTTGAAGGTTTTAAAGACAGAAATGACATTACATTTCAAACAGTTTGTGATGAAAATGCGTCATTGAACCTAGAAGAAGCAAACATGTGGTTCAACAAAAGAACGTTCTTAGTTTAGATAAAACTAGTCTATTTTCTACGTGTATGCTAAACAAAACTTTTGCTTTTAAGAGATAATGATGTAAGGGTGGGAAAACAGTAAAGAAAGAGTAATGATTTTGGTAGGGTCAAACAGTATGGTTCTGAAAAATTTCTTGTCAGTGTTCAGAAAGTCGACAAAACCAAGTTGCTTCAAGTCAGGGAAAAGTTTGCCTGTTCATTACACAGCTGACAAAAAATCATGGATAAAATCAGCTTTTTTAAAGATGGCTTGTTGATGGTCTAGGCAAACAATTTTTCCTAGTAACAGGAAGATAATGCTTTTAATTGATAACTGAACAGCCCATATGCCATTACTCAACTTAAGTGTATTAAAATTGTGTATTTCCCTCCCAACAAATACTCAGTAGTTCAACCAATGATTCAAAGTGTTACTGAAAATCTTAAACATTTCTATGGTCAGCAAGTTATACAAAAATCTCAAGTATGATGTAAATTATTGACACTTTGTAATATATTGTAAATGTCAATGATAAATAATATTGTTATGACAGTCACAAAAATCTTTATGTTTGAACAGTGGAAACACAATAAGTGATACCAGGGAAATCACTATTTAAAACTTTAATGCCAGTTCAAATAAACAAAACAACAATAAACACTTGTATGCAATCATTAATCCATGCTTATTTCTGTCCAACACACACTAACATAACAGGCAATAAAATCACCTATTAATATTGTTGAATTAAATAATACACGTTCTCAATTACAGATGTCCACATGCAGCAGTTCACTATAGTCAGTTTACACTAATACACTGAATCACCACATCAAAAACTGACTGATTTTCAATTCAGATTCCTGTATTTATATCTTGCCATAGTTGTGAATGATGTGTTGAGAATAATCATATAGTTGAAGAAGTCTAGAAAATACTGGAAGATTCCCTATGTCACTGCCAACGTTATACATACTGCGACAGACTGAATGACACACATGCTGTTGCATGCTCAACGCTCTCGAATATTTCTACAGTTAGTATTTGTCATAGGTATAGGAATCAGAAATGTGTTTTTTAAATGAAGAAGTGGACTGTATAAATTTGAGTTAACTAGCCATTTATTGAAGAAATTACATAATAAAGCGCATGGCCCATGCAATTACGTGTGGCGTACATTGCCAAGATAAATAACGATAGAAGAAAGAAAATTGTATAAAGAAGTTAAATAATTAAATTTCACATCGCCGCGGCTAGCAAATAGAAAGAGTATTGATCGGATGAAGGCTGAGTTTTAACTAACTACCGTCGCAGCTCGCTACTAACGAACTGTACTTTAAGCGGATGACGTAATTGCGTGGGCTGATTGCGCGCAGGTATATAAACAAATACAAAGATTTAACATACTGCTTGCCCAAAATCGGGCGATTTTGACATAGGTTACAGTATGAAAAGTTGCTTGAGAAAATGCACGTATACATTAACAAGTTACAAACCTGAAATGTGTGATAATACATAGTATAATGAATATTGGCGCATCGATAGATGGCCCATTAGATAGCACAAATACAAATACAATATAAGTAAATATAAATACAATATTCATCAATACTCTTCGAATAATATATAATAATAAAATACAAAAGCTAGAATGTCTGATGACACATAATAATAGTAATGACAATATACCCAAATTCAATAACAATGATACCTGGCAATGAATAACACATAGTAAGTAGCATTACACAATAATTAATAGAAATCCAACAAATTCAGTAATAACAGGATGACAATAAGTGCATAATAAGCAATATTACATAATAATACAATAGCAATATATACAAAAAATTCATGATCATAATAGCCCAATAGAAATATACCCAAAAAACTCATGATAATAATAGCACAATAGAAATATACCCAAAAAACTCATGATAATAATATATATACCCAAAAAAAATTCATAATAATAATAATAACACTGCACCAAACAGTACACAATAACTGACATCACACTGACGAAAAAACATTTAAAATGTTTACTAATGCACATATAAATAGCATGCATTAATTTGGTATAAATATGAATACAAATGTATAAATAAGTACATTTAACATTGTACTTACAGTAGTACATAGAGCTGTGCTCATCCGGAAATGTCCTGGGCATGAAGCACTGAAAAACCAATTAGTCTGATGCCACGGGAAGTGGACACAGTTTGTGGATAGGCCTACGCAGGATGCCGTTTGTGGTGCGGACATCCACTACACGTACTAATGAATCCTGACCTACATAGATTTGGGTGACAATACCATGTTTCCACTGCAGGGGTGGGGTATTGTCTTCTAAAATAAGGACGAGTTGTCCTGGAGACAAATTTTTCGAATGTTTTCTCCATTTATTTCGTTGTTGCAACTGATGCAGGTAATCTCTTGACCATCTCTTCCATATAAAGTGGGTGAATCTCTGCAGAAGCTGCCACCTCCCCAAGCGACCCATTTTTATATCCGAATAGTCGGGTTCCGGGAGCGAAGTAAGTGGAGAACCAACTAAGAAATGTGCTGGAGTCAAAGGCTCGGGATCACCGGAGTCATTTGAAATGGTGAACAAGGGATGTGAATTCAGACATGACTCTATTTGAATCAAAATAGTGTAATGCTCTTCAAAGTTGAGAAGCGTCCTGCCGATAACGCGCCGTAAATGAAATTTAACGTTTTTGACTCTGCTCTCCCATAGACCACCGAAATGAGGAGCTGACGGAGGTATGAAATACCACTTGACCCCCTGTGAACTGGCGAAGTCCTGAGTGGATTGTTGAAATTCGTCTTGTTGAAAAAGTTTGTACAAATCGTGTAATATCGTGCCAGCACAACGGAAATTTGTACCATTATCGGAAAATATTTGTGCAGGGATGCCCCTGCGAGCTATGAAGCGTTTTAAAGCAGCTATAAAGGCGTCTGCAGTCAAATCTGATACCAATTCAAGGTGAATTGCCTTAGTGACCATGCAAATGAAGAGTGAAATGTAAGCCTTTGTGAATGATTTGGACCGCTGCCCACTCTGACGTAGAAATATGGGACCGGCATAGTCGACGGCACATTGTGAAAATGGCTTAGAAGGAGTGACTCTGGAAGAGGGTAATTGTCCTAAAAGCTGGCTTGAGCCAGTTGCGCGAAATTGAAAACAAGTGATGCATTTGTGTATCATGGAGCGTATGTAAGATTTGTCATTGATGATCCAATATCTTTGACGTAGAGAGCACTGCGTTAATTGTACTCTGGCATGGAGTAGTCGAATATGCTCGTTTTCTATAATTAGTCTGGTGAGATGAGTCTGCGGGTGAAGTATGATCTGGTGTTTACTATTATAGTTGAGCTGAGACTGTTGAAGGCGTCTGCCCACGCGTAATATCCCCGTGTTGTCTATAAAGGGATTAAGCGAAAAAGTTTTACTGGTCTTAGGTTGTGCCTGAAGTTCTTTAATTTCAATGTTGAAATGCGATAGCTGGGATTGACGTATAAAAATCAAAAGTGTGCTGTGTAGCTCTTGTGAAGTTAAAGAAGTGTTTCCGTTAGCGACGTTTTTAAACGTTTTACGTTTTTCTTTGTCCAGATCTGGATGAGTGCAAGAAGAGTTGGATTCGAAAGGACTGGTGGGCCATGCTGAAGGCTCCTTTGACAACCAGTATGGGCCATGCCACCATTGCGGGTGGTGGTGCAACGAACGGGGTAAACAACCGCGGGATAGAATGTCCGCGGGATTGTCATGCGAAGCAACATAATACCAGGTGCCCTTTGCAGTGAGCTGCTGTATCTCCGCGACGCGGTTGGCAACAAAAAACCTTCCACCTTGACGACTGTTCGTGAATCCAGTGTAAGGCAATCGTAGAGTCAGAATAAAAATACAACTCGCTGAAATTGTAGGTCACAGTGTTGACAACATTATAAACCAACTGAGCCAATGACAAACAGGCGCAAAGTTCAAGGCGAGGTAAAGATATCTGCTTTAAAGGGGCGACTCTAGATTTGGAACACAATAAGTGAGATGATATACTGTTGTCGGAATATACTGTACGCACATAAATACAGCACGCGTAACCCTTTACTGACGCGTCGGCAAACCCGTGTAATTGAAATGAAATGATTGGAAAATTACATGAATCTTTATAGCTCTTGGGATCTTAAAATGAGTGTCTGAAATTAATTGAGCGTAAAGCTCTGCCCATTGAATTGATAATGAGTCAGACAGCGGGTCGTCCCAATTGGTGCCCGATGACCATAGCGTTTGCATAAAGTGCTTACACCAAAATGTAATAGGGCCAATGAGCCCTAATGGGTCGTAAATTCCAGCGATGATGGATAATACCCTTCTTTTATTAAACACATCGATTTTAAGATCTCTTTGGCAATTGTATATGAAGCTGTCAGCCTGAACGTCCCACTGAATATCTAAAGTGCGGACGGTTTGGTCTTTGTTGAAGTCCAGGGATGAGTTAGTATGTGAAGATATAATATTCCGGTCATTAGGAGACCATTTATGCAGAGTGAAGCCATACTGGCTTAATAAACCAGAAATGTCAGAGTTTAATTGGGCTAAGGCGTGTGAGCTATCAGATCCGGTGATGAGATCGTCAACATAAAAATCGTTTGCAATGACAGAGCAGGCTAAGGGGTGTTGAGTACTATTTTCCTGTGAGATTTGTTTTAAACATCTAGTGGCCAAAAATGAAGCGCTTGCAGTCCCATATGTGACTGTTCTCAAAGCATAGTGTTTAAGTTCCTTGTGGGGAGCGTCACGCCAGACAATTCTTTGCAAGTTAGAATTCCTTGGGGATACCAAGATTTGGCGATACATTTTCTCGATGTCGGCAATAAATGCGTATCGGTGCATTCTAAATCTGGCCATGATGGAGAAAAGATCCTGCTGGACCGTAGGACCAACCATGAGGGTGTCGTTTAAAGATAAATCATTTGATGTTTTGGCTAAGACATCGAAAACAACGTGAAGTTTGGTGGTTGTGCTAGTGGACTTGATGACGGCATGGTGTGGTAAGTAAAAAATATTCGACTTATTGATTGACAAATCATATGAATTGAGTGGAGACATATGACCCAGGTTTAAATATTCCTGCATAAAATTACTATAGTCTTTGTACAAAGACTGGTTTTGCCTGAATTTGAGTTCGAGTGTCTGAAATCTGCGAACTGCTCCGGGGAGTGAATCGCCGAGATGCTCTGTCCTACGGGGTAGTGACACAACACACCTACCACTAGTGTTTGGAAAGGTGTTTGTGAGGAAATGATTTTCACACTCCGAGTCCTCAGCTGAGGGAGTACGGAAAGAAACGTCCTCCAACTGCCAGAAGTTTCTCAACTGTGACGAGATGGCATTATTGTCATCACGAGCCATAAACGACGAAACCGGTTTTGTCATGTCTACGTTAAAGGATAAATTTCCGGCGAGGATAAAACCTAGTTTTGTTTCCTGTATTATCGGAAAGTGTGGATTGCGAATGAATTTAGTCAGCTCAATCAACTGCAAAAAATACTGTGCCCTGAGTAATATGTCGATCTGTGACGAAAAATTAAGTTGCGGGTCAGCTAAAAATATGTTTTTTGGAATGTTTAATGATGACATATTAAAAGATTCTGTAGGGAGGTTATTTGTAATTCTGGGCAGAACAGCGCAGTGTACATTCAAACTGAAATCCCTGTAGCGTGAGTTTAGGCGCACCCTTGTACTGAAATTGGCTTGGCATAGAGAATTATTTATGCCCGTGATAGGCAGTTCGGACTTGTTTAATTTTTAAGCCCATGCGGCGTGCGAAGCCCATGATACAAAAGTTTGCTTGTGAACCTGAATCCAACAGGATTCTTACCGGGTGTTTGTTTCCGGCATGATCGGTTGTGGTACATACGGCGGTAGACAATAAAATAGATTTGTTGGTTTGTAGTTTTAGGGAACATTGATTATTGTTCCTGCTCGAAGAATTATTTGTTGAAGCGTGGATCATGGTGTTGTAATACACTTCTTGATAGGCCTTTATAAAAGAGTTAAATTATTTATTTGCAAATTATGTTGGCCTACGAGCATGTGAGAAATAAGGTTTACAAACTACCTTGATCACTAATAATATGAATAACTTATTAATAGTCTATAACACTTATTCCAGTGTACCGACTCTTGATTGTACCTCAGGGCGCCAGTAATAATAAACACAAATTAAAATATATAAATTAACTTTTAATGAACCATTTGCATTTATATACTACAAAATTTCTTAATACGACTTGGATCGTTTTATCTTACAATTTGAATATTATTAAATAGCAATGAGTTCTTTTCTGACAAATTGAGTCACTATATTTGAATACAAACATATATATTTATCAAACAATATAGAATCAACTGTTCATTTATTTGTTACTTGCGTGGAGAATCCTTCCGATGTGCGTAGTCCTGAAGATGTTGCAGATCGGTGAGTCGTCAGCAGCTGTAGTTGCGTGTTAATCCTGGTTATAAATGCACTAATTCACTTTATCACAGATGTACACTACACTTGACATATTGGTTATACATACAATTATGTCGTATAATTATACACACTGGACACAAAGATTATTGAATTGACCTTAAGTGCATCTAACACAGTTCGCGTCGCGTGCGTTCTGATTATCTCATACCGCCGTGACTTTACTCCGAACTAATTCGCCTTCTTCCGTGATTTCACCACAACGTATCGAATTGATGGAAATTTATACGTAATATTACTTCATGTTATTTGTTATTACTCCGATCATTCACTCATTTACTTACTACTGTTTAAGTAACTTTAGAACTTTAGTATTAGTAATTATCGCGTTCCCGTACTTCTGTTACTTCTGCGAATTTACTTTATTTTTACATTACTATTAAAATATACAGTGATTGCAAAACAGCGTATGCAAGTCTCTTCCGTGTAGTTCTGCCGATATAAAGAAGACTAACTTATTTCTTTACAAGTTCATATTTTATACTTGCTTCGAATTTCCCTTACCTACTATCGATAGAAAAACGTTCCTATAGGTTGAAACTACTGCTAAATACAAAATCACCCAATCTGCTTAGCAAAACCCTCCCGCGCAACACATGACGCTTTTTCTGATTCGCCCAATGTTTCTCCACGTTCCACGTGCTTAAAAAACTAGCGTCTATATTTATCTCTCTCACACATCGTCTCTCATCTAATGGTACCTATTGTTACATGCCCTTAAAGTTTACAACATTGGCAAACACCCTTAATATCCTAGCGAATAATACATTTTATGACAGTTATGTCCCAAAACGTGACTTTGCCTAAAATTACCTTCCTTATAGTTGTCAGCCCCAAGGCCGGCGTTGTGATTCTACCGCTATACTCTACAGCTTTTTTACAAGTTATTTTCTTTCAAGTAATGCCGAATAACGGTTCAGGTGTCTCGTTACCTCCCCGCTTTCTAAAACACACCCATTTCTTTGTGTTCAGCATAGTTGATTGAGTAAAATTATCAATTGCTCAAATTTTGCATTACAGTGTGGTGTGGTGCCTTTTCGAGCATGCTCTGCACGAAAATTTGGAAGGGCAACGCGTGGTTTCATGGCCCGAGCGTGTGCAATTTAGGCAGAGCTTGTGTTTTATTAAAACGTCTTTCCGTTGACTCGGATGTAAAGCCACAAATTGTGGGCATTCGGACAATTTATGATTGCCGCGACACAGCTGGCAAAGTCTATTGCTTGTTTGAGTATGTATTAGTGACCCAGTGAACTCAGTGCGTTTAGCCGGTTTGCGATAAGAAATTTTATCGCTAACTTGCCTACCGTATGACGTACCAGTCGGTGCGCTCACATTTTGCAACAGCTGGCGCCTAGTATTTAAGAATTTAATAAGGTTATTGTAATTTGGAAGGTGTTCGTCAGTTAAACTTTCCTTCCATAATCTAGATGTGCGATCGTCAAGTTTTTGGGCGAGACAATGCACAAAAATAATTTTGAATGTGTTCACTGGTAAATTTAATGAGTTCAAAGCATTTATGTTAGCAGTGAGATCATCTACAAATTTGGAAATGCTAACCATAGAGTCCTGCTGCATGTGCTTCATGCCCAAGACATTAGCCAAATAATACGCCGTAACAATCAATCTACTATCATACTCAATGGCCACCGTGTAGTTTTCATGCGTGATTGGGAGTGATTTTATAACATTCAGCGCCTCATCCCTTAGTGATGAGTGCAAGTAGTCAAATTTTTGGATGCTGGTCAGGTCTGTTCGGACATGAACCAACTCCACAAACATATGGTAAAAATGTTGCCAGTCAATTATGTTACCTGCGAAGCAGGGTAGTTTAATTGGTTGTAATTGAATAGGAGGCGTACTGAATGTGACGACTTCAGATTGATTTAATATTTTCTTGCTCATCTCTTCAGCATGATCTAATAAATTTTACAACTGCATTCTATGTTACACAAATCATCTTCCATCTGAACTCTATCACTAACGGATGCAAAATCAGAGTCCTCAGACTCAATCTGCGTTTGAATCTCGTCATATTTTGCGGATAGCTCCATCAGATGACGAAGCTTTATTTTTAGCGCATGGTGGTCATGCGTATCGTGATCAAAATTATCCGCGTAGGTTTTTATGCGCGATATAGAGGCCTTGATCGTGCCACGATTTTTGATCAGCGCCTTCATATCAGTCATGATTGTGTATCACTGAAGATTTGAATGATAATAAGAAAAACTGAATGAATGCAGAGAGATGAACAAGACCAATGCAGGTTATCTAATTTATGAAGTCACGCTACAACGTGGTAACCATTGATTAACACATCTCAGACTAATTCTATGTTGTAATAAATACTGATATAGACAGCATATACAATATAACAGTATAATCCCTATTGCTATGAACACTATTTAAAAATATGATTTACAATTGAATCAAAAAATGTGAATATAAGCTTGTTGAGTTATTTAAGTCTGTGATTGATTCACAGAAAAATTTATAAGCTTGCTGAGTTCGCAAAAAATTCCAAGTTCATAGTCAAATGAAACTGATATAAGAAAAAGTTATATTATTATTATTATTTTTTTTTAATACTGCTTGTTTTAGTTGAATGCCCTTGAAAGGTATACAAAATTATGTAAAATTGAAAAGATCATATGCAACATAAATTTATAGTCACTTGGCATGTGGTACTTATCGACATGTTCAAGAAGGTCTCAGAGCGTCTTGGCAGTCCCATCCGGCACCCATTGAATTGACGATGTAGACACTGTTGATGCCTGTCAGGTGATGTCTGAAGTGGTTGAATTCTGCATAGGCTGGATGCCTTGGATTTTTCCCAATTGATGAATGCCACGTGGTGATGGTGTTCAAATGCTGAAATAATGCTTCAAACGATCCGGTCGGCGAAGTATGATGTCCCCAAAAGTCGTGCAATGCGTGCTCCAGTTATGGTTGATAATTGAAGAACTGTTGATTTAATTATGTGGTTAAATGCTGATAGGGCCTGCTAATTGAACTGAATCCATGAAATGAATGCTCCGTGAAATAAATTGTTTGTGGAATGAATCATCCATGAAATGAATGATCCAGCCCGGAGGACCAGATGTTGCATGCTCAACGCTCTCGAATATTTCTAGAGTTAGTATTTGTCATGCAAAGTGCTGCTGGTATAGGAATCAGAAATGTGTTTTTTAAATGAAGAAGTGGACTGTATAAATTTGAGTTAACTAGCCATTTGTTGAAGAAATTACATAATAAAGCGCATGGCCCATGCAATTACGTGTGGCGTACATTGCCAAGATAAATAACGATAGAAGAAAGAAAATTGTATAAAGAAGTTAAATAATTAAATTTCACATCACCGTGGCTAGCAAATAGAAAAAGAGTATTGATCGGATGAAGGCTGAGTTTTAACTAACTACTGTCGCAGCTCGCTACTAGCGAACTGTACTTTAAGCGGATGATGTAATTGCGTCGGCTGATTGCGCGCGGGTATATAAAAAAATACAAAGATTTAACACATGCCATGGAGGATGCCTACCTCATAGATGTAAAACTGCCCTCTCCTTAAGTCTGTTTGTCCCAAACTGGCACACCAACTCTACAATGTTTTTCGTAATTTTGACTCTGAAAACTTCTTTTTTCATTTCCAAAGAACTACCACAAATGTTTTCCTCAATCCCTTTTTCTTTTCTCAGTTCCTCAAAATGTCCCCTGCAACATCCACTTCAGCAGCCCTTGACTTTCCTACCACAAAATCTTCTCATCTCTGAGGTTTTCTATTCCCCCATATTTCTAGTACAGTTTTCTTTCTGCTCTTACATCTTATTTACCCATAACTAATTCAACCTCTCTAGCACCGTCTCCTACAGGAGCTTCCTTCAACTCAGTAATGACCATGGGCCTCTCCGCAGTAACCACAGTTGGTTCTTCACTCACCTCTTTTGTTATAATACATACTGGTATTTCACCATACTCTTCTTCTCTTGTTTCCACATCTGACAGCAAGGGTTCCTCTGCTTAGCACTAATCAACTCCTTCTTTGGCCACCAGCACCTATTTGGGCTGGTGAACCCAACCATTTCACCTATGCAAAACTTTATCTTCTCATGGCCAACCCTCAGGACATTATCTCTTAAATACACTGCAAATCCATAGGCACTTATGACATGTATGCTTCATGAACAATGTCTGCAATGAGCATTCGATGGCTAAACTTGAGGAGACTCAGGCATAAGCATATGTCAACATTTCTTAGCGCTTTAACAAGGCTTCCAGTTACAGTCTATACCGTGAAGGTACAGAGTTAAGCAGTGGTGGCTTGTGAGGGAGGGCTCTGGGGTGCTGCCCTCCCTGTAAAATAAAGCAAAAGAAGTAACAAAACGTATTTTGAAATTAGTTCCAATTTTTTCTCTGCATAATGGAAAATGTAAATGAATACTGTATTTTCTTTACACAATTTAACTATTTTATCAAGGACATTACTAAAAATCATAATCTCATCAATCACAGCTATTATAATGCAGGACTTATCATAATAAGCTTCAAGGTTACGCAGTAGTAACAGCTCTTCCTCACCTCTCGCCCTACAGTGTTGTTGCACGTTACACTTGGTTATGCGTAGGCAGGGGCGGGGAAGGGAGGTCTGTGCAAACACTTCACATTCCATTGACAAGTCATTCCACTTGCTACAGGTTAACCATCTCTGTCTTCTCAACATTACCAGCGTACATTTAAATTCAGTAGTTCTAGGATACGCGATGATAATAATTTACATGTTTTTGAGGCTCCTCAAACTCCTACAGTGTCATCGAACAGAGGAAGAAGATCTGGTAAAAAGGTCTTAGGGAAGTGAGGAAAACACATCATTGCCAATGTTTACAACTTTTTACAGAGTCTCGCAGATGATCCAAAGAAAGTTGAAATCTGAATTTTAAAAGGGTTAAAGAGTTGACTATCGAAGCTTATGGAGTAAGCCGATCGACAGTTCAAGGTGTAAAGCGAGACGTGTATAAGAGTGAAGGAAATGAACCTAAGTTTGGTAAACCACGGAAGCATTTTAAAAAGAAGCCGACAATAACAAATTTGGACAACTTCGACAAAGATGTTGTACGATGATGTGTTTTTAGTTTTTATGAACATGGAGAATACCCAACATCGGGAAAAATCCAACAGCAGTTGGCTGAACAAATAAATGTTAGGGGCTCTCCAAGAAATCAGTGCAGTGAATTTTGAAACAGATTGGATTTAAATATAAAAAGTGTAATGACAACCAAAAGTGTTTAATGGACAGAGTAGATATTGCTTGTGCTTGCACTACTTTTCTGAGAAAAATACATCAATTTTGGAATGACAGTTTAAAAAGGCCCATATTTTATTTGGGCAAGACATGGGTGAACCAAAATCACAGCAAATCAATTATTGGCAGGACCCAGAGGAAATGGGTGGTTTTAAAGTGCCAGACAGAAAAGGTGGCAGATTAATTGTACTTCATTCAGCGTCAGCTGAAACTGGCTTCGTGAAGGAATGCAAATTAATTTTCCAGCACAGAAATCTTCATTAAATACTGATTATCACAATTAAATGAATTCGGAACTTTTTAAAAATTGGTTTGTCAGCTTCCTCTATTTACTGGAAGAAAGTTCTGTCATAGCAATGGATAATGCGAGTTATCATTCCACACTTGCTGAGAAAGCTTGTAAATCAAACTGGAGAAAAATGAAAATTCAAGAATGGCTGAGAAATCATAAAATTGAATTTTCGATGTAAGATATGGGGGCTCAATTACTTAACAAAAATGAAATATAAAATGCACTGAAAATATACGAAATTGATCAAATAGCCTACAAAATGGGTCAAGAGGCTGTACGCGCGCCCCTTACACCTTATCATGCACATTACAACCCAATTGAGTTGGTGTGTGTGCACAGATGAAAGGATACGTGGCTGATCGAAATAATACTTTTAAAGTGGTCAACCTTGAAAGACTGATGGATGAAGTGATAGCTAAAGTAATTGTTGAAGACTGGAGAAAATGCTTCCGACATTCCGAAGAGCTTCAAAAGGATGACTACAAGAAAGAATGTCCTCAAGATTTGGCTATAGAACATATGGTGATTACAGTGATGGAAGAAATTTCAGAAGATAGCGAATCCATTTCTTATTGAAAGAATTTAAAAATAATTTTAATGCAAAAATTTTTTTGTATTATAATGTGTATATATTTTCTTTACCAAATTTGTTTAAAAATAAAGTGTTTTATTAATTAACATATAATGACTATTTTAAAAACAAATAAAATGTAAAGATAACTGTTATATTACTAAAGAATAAAGAAAATAATTACTTATAAAATTGAAAACATAACACAAAAATTATATAAAGAAAGAAAAAACAGAGGAAAGAAGATGATTTGTTTCTCTCTTTGTTTGTAGAAGCTCACCGATGTAGTAGCATGAGGTGTGTGTGTGTGTGTGTGTGTGTGTGTGTGTGTGTGTGTGTGTGTGTGTGTGTTGTACGAGAATGCGCTGATGTTGTTTGTTTGTCTTTGTAGTGTAACGCGCGCGTGAGTGTGACTATAGTGTGTGAGTGAAGTGACGTGGCAATACCATAGTGACCTCGAAGCTTATTATGATACATCCTACATAATAGTGAAACTGTAGTCAAATCACAGTAACATGTGCTGCCACTCATGAGCTTTGGACGGCTGACAGCAGAGCCCAATGCTGTGCATACAGTATAGTCTGGTTGCCATGACAACATGATGTCACTGCCATTAGCTAAACAGTAATTATGTACATAGTGTGAACTCTGCCAGTGGGAGTCCTACAGGCTCGCAGTGCGCCAGTTTTAAGTATATTACTACTGGTTTTTGCTTGAATTTTGATTGAAAATGAATGTTTCCAACATTACAACAATTAGTTTTTCTTCTTTATCATTAGAATATTAGCTTGACATAAAAAACAACACAAGACCAGTACCCAATTTGAACATATGTCAAGAACAAAAAAAGTGCAACGGAAAAGGAGAGTTTACGTGGTATTTTGATAGGAAAGTATTTGATACAACGCCATGGATATGTGGGTGTGAAGCAAGTAACTCTTTATTTTGTTTTGTCTGTTTATTGTTTGATGGTGATGACAGTTGGGCAAGAGATGGTGTAAGTGATCTTATGCATCTTACACTGAAAATTAATTAGCATGAAAACTCTATAAAACATTAAAACAATTTCATCAGTTTTCAGCTGCTAGGAAAAACAAACACTTCTGCTAGTTTAAGAACAGCATATGCAGAAAATGTTGGCAGACATAATGGAAGAGTGAGGAAAAATTGACAGATTTTTTCAAGAGTCACAGACATTTTAAAACTCTGTGGTAATTGTAATCTTCCTATTCATGGTCATATCAAAAAGAAAGACTAATAATAAAAGTGTATTTTTAGAAATGGTAAATTATACAAGAAAAATCAATGCTGCTTTTAATAGGTATATGAAAGAAGCCCATGTTTTAAAATGGACCTCTAAGACAGTACAAAATGAGATTTTGCAATGCACGCTTGATACGTGCCATGGGCATATTGTACAAGAGATTAAGAAAGCCTCATTTTTGGCTATAATGGCAGACAATACAACTGACGTATCCGCAAAAACACAGACAGTCTTGGTTTTTTTATACAAATTAAACGGTTGTATTCACGAACAATTTTGGAGCTTTTTGAATCCAGATGAACAAGATGCAGATGGATTGCCATAGTGTATTTTGCAGCAGCTTGATCTGATTTTAGGAAATAATTCTGATAAACTGATCGCACAGACATACGTTGTAGCTGCTGTTATGCATGGACGTGAGTGAAATGTGAATGTTAAAATCAAAGGAAAGTATAGAAAGGCTCATTATGTTTATTGTTATGCCCACCAATTAAAGAAATTGCTGGAACAAACTGCTTCAAATATAACAAGCGTAAGAATCTTTTTGCAAATTTAAATGGGATTGCCACCTTTTTCTCCCATTCTCCAGACAGGAGAGTGGCTTTAAAATATGTGTGCAATAAAAAGATATCTTGACCCTCACAAACTAGGTGGAATTTTCAATTGAAGGCAACACAAACAGTTTTCAATTACAAAGGTGATATTCTCGGATGTTTTGAAAATATATAGTCAGGTGTTCCAAAAATATACAATTCAGAAATGATAACACTAGCTGCTGGATTTATTAACTGGCTTAAAAATAGCACATTCTTATTTTGGCTAAAATTTTATTAAAAATAATGCCTCACATTGATATATTATTTAACTAGTTACAAATTGTGCAAACAAATTCAGTCAGAATTAGAACGACTATTGATAACTTCAAAACAGCAATAATCGAAATAACAAATACGTTACCTTCTGCATTCAATATACCAGAGGAAAGAATTAAGAAGATTACACAAGGGGTCACATCTAGAAAGAGGCGACACCTGAATGATGAGAATTTAAATTTATTGACAAAAGAAGTTTGTGATACAATTGTATTTCAAAGAAAAGAACACTTTGCATTCAAAACCACATTTATGGAGCAAAGATATTTCAACCCGAATGCCTCAACAAACATAAGAAAAATTCTTGGATTTCGTTGTCCATGACGTGTCCGTTACTTAACTAAATATCACTATAATATTGACGACTCGGAACACTAAGTTTTTTATAAGTAAAAACGTAAAGTTTTACCTTACAGCCTAAACCGGCTTTCACCTATAGAAGGCTTCATCAGAGGCTGTCGTTACTAGCGCTGCTCGTCTTGTTGTTGGCGACGAGATAGTGTTTTGAAAGATTGAAGCTGTGTACACAACACCTCCAATCACCCAGTACAACACAAACTAGCTGCTTTTAGAACCATGATACATAGACTTAACAACATCCCCTTAGATGAAATAGACTACAAAGACGAACTAAACACGATAAAATATCTAGCAGAATCTAACGGTTATGACAGAACAATAGTCAGTAAACTCCTACACAAAACACAAAACAAACAACAGACAAAGACAGAAAACAACAAATTCATAACACTAACATACATCAACAAACAAACAGAAAAAATTGCCCACAAATTCAAAAAAGCAGGATACAGAATCGCTTACAAAACTACTAACAAAACAGAACACACACTATCAAAACGCATGCCCAAAGCACAAAACAAATTCGATCTACCCGGTGTATATAAACTAAATTGTTCAAATTGCAGTAAATTCTACATAGGCCAGACAGGACGTAGCTTCAAACAGAGATACATTGAACACACAAAAGCACTCCACACCACTACAGAATCTACCTTCGCAAACCACCTCATTGAAGCAAACCACACATATAAAAACATCGACAATAACATGAACATACTACACGTACACACAAAAGGCCGAAAACTAGACACTCTAGAACAATTAGAAATATACAAACACACAAAAACAAATAAAAACGACATCCTAAACGAACAGACACAATTCAAATCGCACGCATTATTCGAACACATCTCACCACACACACACAGCTTCAATCTTTCGAAACACTATCTCGTCGCCAACAACAAGACGAGCAGCGCTACTAACGACAGCCTCTGATGAAGCCTTCTATAGGTGAAAGCCGGTTTAGGCTGTAAGGTAAAACTTTACGTTTTTACTTATAAAAAACTTAGTGTTCCGAGTCGTCAATATTATAGTGATATTTAGATAAGAAAAATGTCTTGTAGTAGATGACATTAACCATTTTTCAAGTGCATTTGCAATGATTGAGAAAAATTCTATTATCACAGAGCTTGAAGTTTTTTACTCAAGATCAGAAATAACAGAAGAAAATATGACTGGCTTCTTGAAGACATTAAATTTTGTAACTTCTTTTGGATTAGATAGAGCATTTGAAGAAATTACAAAAGCATTTGTAACTATTCCTATGATTACTTCAGAAACTGACCAGTGTTTTTCAACCCTGAAGTTAATCAAATCCTATTTAAGAAACACCATGAGTGAAGATAGATTAACTGCTTTGGCTATGTTGTCTACAGAACAGTCAATGATTTGCAAGATACCAGGACTTTCATAAACAAGTAATAGAAAAATTTATTTTGGACAAAAACAGAAGACTAGAATTTTCATTCAAATGATAAGTTTATGGATAATCTATTTCTTATAATTTATAATGTGTATACAGTTCTCAACTTTTATGAATGTGCTTGTATATTTTTTGTTTACGGTTTGTATTTCACAATGAACAGTCTGCGACTTCAAACAAAGTGAATAATAACATTTTATGATTTTTATTTTTTATTAGTTTTATACTTACTTAAATATAGTTTGTAAGTTAAATACAGGGTAGTATGAAGATGGTAATAGGGTAAGTTGTAGTATACATTATTTGATAATTTTTTAGAGGTAACCTTTAAGGTTACTTCATGAGTTGCCACTACTGTTATGGCTGAAGATGTTTGGCAACATCAGGATGCACAATGGACCCATATCAATTGTAAAAGCAGCTAGATTCCCTGCAACAAACCCATTAATAAACAAGTATCCTCTTATCTTATGAAGCATGGACATTGCATAATCTTCAGGGGCTTTACTCCTCCAGTTCGTGTGTTTCTGCCCTTGTCTCTGATTTTTGTCTGCTAATAATCTGTGTGGAGATGGCAACATTTCTGACAATTGTTAAACTTGAGCTCCTGCCTTTTACCCACAGTCCAAAAAATAGTTGTGGCACTCTTTCCTTCTTATTTGTTTGTCTTCAATCATCTCTTTAATCTGTTTGTTACAGTAACAATGAGTTCCTGAGATTTTCTGACTGTAATGTGATGAACTCATTAATGAAGATGGATGCTGACACGACAGCTTCAAATTTAAGGGGCATGAACAAGAGCACTGAACTATTTTGATGTCTTGCCATTTGTGCACTTGCTGTAGTTCACAGTCTCTGAACCCATCAGTATGTAACTGAATTGCAAACAGTGTCTGGAAGTCCTCTGGTACTTCAGGATAGGACAGTTTAGACAATCACTCAATATCTGCTTAACATTCTTGTAGACTCTCTGGAATACTATAGTCTTGCTCTTAGATGGGCACAGTACATGCTGGACAGATTCTGATCACCACATAGTAATTCCAGAACTTTTGCTAACTCACAGTATATGATTTGGCTATCAGGTGGCACTTTTGTAGTAGCACTGTGGCAGTCCTTTTAAAGCCAGAATGAGTGAAGTTGCTTTCACTTTCTCTGTCCATTGATTTGCACTTGCAGTGACTCCAAACTGCTGAAGATACATCTAGTAAGTGCTTCCATCAAATGTTGGAGCCTTTATATGAACTGGCTCAACTACAGTCAAAATGACTATCTCTATTATCTTGTTTTCTGTAGCTTTCTCTCTTTTTATTATAAGTATTGTTTGTTCAACCTTTTTTTTTAAGTACATGGCAGTACTTTAATTAACTGCACTACTTCACGCTTAATTTTCTCTCTCAAATTTGCATGTAACTTCGCTATTACAACAAACATTTTTATTGACAATGATTCTTCCATACTTGAAACAGATTATCCTACTTCAGCTACTTTATTTTATAATGTTTCTTTTGCATCAGATTTTTTAATATCACTGATTATTTTTCCTTAGATTTTCTAGTGTCTCGTTTATTCAGTTCACCTTGCAGTAGACCCAGTTCTGTAACAGGATGATCTTGCATACAGTTTTGTACTTTATCAGTGCTTTGATGTCCTCTGATTCCTGCTTACATTCTTCTTTTTGTTGTTCCTCTGATTCAAATATATGAGTGATTTTGCTGCTCTTCTGCTTTTTGACTTTCATGTTAATATTTCTACTCCTGTTGTTCCTCTGATTTGAGGAGCAGTGTCTTCAGTTGTTCTTTGATCTTAAGCAACAGTAAATCACTTGACACAAATACATTAATCATGCCCAATAAAATTGCTTATAAATGTCCTTTCTCTGGTCCTTTCCTCTGATGAAGGGTTCTTTGTCAAATGTCTGAATACCACTTCTTCTGACAGATGCACAGATCATCATGTCTGAACAGTGGAATCAGAATATATATGATACCAGAGAATTAACTATTTATAATGTCTGTGACAGTTTGAATAAACAAAAAAATAATAAATATTCACATACAAACAATTCTTCAAGCTTATGATTGTCTGTATACTGTCATTGAAGGAGAAAAAAGAAGAGGGCGAAGAAGAATGAAGTTAATAGATAGCATTAAAATCAGAGGGTGTTACGAAGAAACGAAAAGACTGGCATGCGATAGGACAGCTTGGAGAGCTTTTATCATTTGAAGATCTGCCTTAGGGCAGACCACCAAATAATAATGATTGTCTAACACACATTAATGTAACACACAATACATATCGCCTAATTACCACTGTGGCAATAAATAATAAAGTTTATTTATTACTGATTTTGCACACTGTAATTCACTATAATTACTATAATTCACACTAAATGCACACTGAAACACTGAATCAATGCACAGTGATTTGCCAACTCAAAAACTGACTCCTGGGCTTCAGTTGCAAGATGAAGCAAGTTCTACTACTTTTTGAATGATGTGTCAATAAGCGTGTAGTTGAATAAGCCTAGAAAACACTAGAAATAAAATTATATCATTTTGCTACCAAGATCAGATTACAATAGCTCTTTCAGATCAACCCTATCCACGGAACATTTCTCATGTGAACATTTCTGATGGGTTAAAAATATTTTATATGTTGTTACAAGTCACTAGGAAATGTACATATTTAATTTGGTTTATGCAAACACCTTTTAACTGGACAGGAAGAGTCTTTATTATACAATAAAATTGATATCAAAGTTTTTTAATGCAGAAAACTATATGTACAAAATGTTTTTATAGAGGCCAATAACTAATAGTATCTAATGGTTCCCTTTAATTTAATCCACACCATAACAATAAAAATATTCACAAAACTGGGTAACAGCAATTTTTATTCACACACACACACACACACACACACACACACACACACACACACACACACACACACACACACACACACACACACACACACACACACACACACACACACACACACACACACACACACACACACACACACACACACACACACACACACACACACACACACACACACACACACACACACACACACACACACACACACACACACACACTTTTTTTATAAAACCCACTTATTTTCCCAAACTATTATGGAAAACTTTTAAAATGAAGTGATATATGCATCATTCCTGAACAACCAAATATTTCATGAAACTCAAAATTCAGCCAAATAATACAGTAATTTGAAAATTGAACTCTTACAAATACTTAGCATGTAAAATACATGCTTTTTATACACATACACAATTTGTAACTAAGCATATACTGTAATTTACAAAAATTAAAAATATTTCAATAATTCAGTCCTATATTAAATTTATTCTAAAACATTTAATTCATTTCAATGATTACCTTGATCAGTAGTTGTATATGACATATCATATCGACCCAATGAAATTAGTGAATTAATCAGTATATAAAGTGCAGGACCTGATGAAAATAAAGGATCAGGTGTCTGTCGCCCACACAGAGAGGCAATTACAGGTGAATTTTCAGATGCTCCATCAAAGATCTGAGAAAATTACACACAAACATGTTTTATTTATTTGTGACATTTATTTGACTAGACAAAATTTTTTTATGCATAAAATTACTGGTAGTTCATCCGCAGCTCATAAACAAAGGATATGAGGCAGAGCAGAGTTAGCCCCTAAAAAGTCACTAAATGTTATTTAGTATTTCCAATTCATAATGCAGTCACTATTTCTAGAATTGTTGGTAAGGAATGTAATGATGTTTTAGAGTGAACAATAATGTAGGCTCATCTAAAAGTATGCATTGCTGCAATAGGATCTACAATCCCTTAAGACTTAGACTTAACCTCAGTAGTTGCCTTAGATTCTCTCTGCCTAGTAGCAAGGTTTACAATTCATGTGTTATATTGGCAATGTGTTATGTTAAGTTGTGAGTAGTGTTGAAGATTGTTATTACCATATTATTTCCGAAGGTTAAGTATGTTAAAAGAAAATGGATTCTAGTCAGGACATTTCAAGAACTTCTACATAACTAAATATCACTATAATATTGACGACTCGGAACACTAAGTTTTTTATAAGTAAAAACGTAAAGTTTTACCTTACAGCCTAAACCGGCTTTCACCTAACCGGTTTAGGCTGTAAGGTAAAACTTTACGTTTTTACTTATAAAAAACTTAGTGTTCCGAGTCGTCAATATTATAGTGATATTTAGTTAAGTAACGGACACGTCATGGACAACGAAATCCAAGAATTTAACTTCTACATATTTTCAGACCAAGTTAAAATTGAAAGAGAAAGAAACTTAGTCAAGAAAATTGGGTCACCAAGACCAGAACTCAAAATATCTCAAAAGCAGAAATAAAATAATAAATGAAGGTAGTTTTATTAAAGCTCCAGTAAGGTGGAGGATGTTACCATCGACTACTTATGCAGTTCAAAAGTTTAAAAACTTGTATTCTGTATATGTTTGATTACAAAAGCAATAGAATTCATGGAAATTCAAGCTTTACTGTCAATTTTTTTCCAGATACAGTAAAAAACAAGTTCTGTAGAATGCACATATATAATAGTATAGAATTTTCTATGTTAAGTAAAATAAATATTATGTGTCAGTTATACAGTGCTTGCCATATACAAATTAAGTGAAAACATACCAGCAAATTTAAAAACTATACTAAGTTTTATGGGAAGTTTGAACCAGTGTTAAAGAGATGAGACTGAAAATTAATGAGCCCTGATTTTTTTGTGGTTTCAATAATTTAATGTCACAACTTGGTTGTCTCTTAAAGCAGAATGTATAGGGAAAAGAGAAAATCAAGTTTTCTTACACCTCTAAAATTCAAAATGTATTACTGGAATTTCTGAGGTGTACCTTAAGTTGATAAAAAGTAGAATATTAAAAAAGTCATTACATAGTGACTGAAATTGATGAACCCACTGATTCTGCGATATTATCACAATTGGTTTTTATAATTTGAAATCATTTAACTGGAAAAAATGAATGAAATGTTCTTATGTTTCATGCAGCCAAAATCAAAGTGCAGAAGTTTTGAGTGAGGTAATCTTTCTGTACTTAATACAAGGAATGTGAATGTAACCCACTGAAAAAATTATTGTGCAGAGCTCTGCTGGCATTCCATTTATATCAGAAAGTTACATGTTGTGTCAGAGATAAATACCAGAACTACCACTTTGTTCATTGTTACACCCATCAATTTACTTTAATTGTGGAATGTTTTGTTACTAGAAATATGGTCTAATGTTTTGTACATGTTTTGAGGGGATTTTCCATCTTCCACTATAAGTCATCTAAATGCATGACATTCTTAATAACACATTAAAAGAAACATATTCCTAGTTGTCCTCAGTTCATCAGGACACCTAGTAGTGTGTGATCACTGTTCCATAACAAAAAACTAGATTATTTAGTGCCTATTATTGATGATGTCAGTAATTATTACAAACCAATTGGGAAGATTGCAAGTACGCTCTAGACTTTTCGAATGCTTGTTAATGTAAATTATGGAACATCTGCGGACTATAAATAGGCAACAGCTACCGCTTAGAAGTCAGTTATAAGTGGTGATTTATAAAATTGTGTTTCGAAGTATTGTGGCAAAGTGATTATTGTGTTATAATTAGTGTGGAACTCTATTATTTGACATTATTATTGCAGGTGTACAAATTTTACTTGAATTGTTTTAAGAGACTATCCTGTTGATTACAAAATGTTATTTGTGATTAATTAAAGTTGGTAATTGTGACTTCATTGGTGTCTGTATTTTGTTTTCCACTGTACCATACGATGATCATCAGTGGTATTTTTACAACTGCTGTAACAATATCATTTTATTAATTTTTAAATCTGCTGTACTATTAAAACAGAATAATTTTTACTTACACGCATTTTTGTAGTCTGACATTGATCAAAACTCAGTAGAAAGAATGATGAGAAGTACAATGATATTGTAGCATTTTCTGAGGGTGCTGTTATTCTTATTGTACAAGTCTGACTGAGCCGCTGAGATACAATTCTACCTTGAGGCTCAGTATAATTAAAATTACACCCTGGAATATAAACATATAAATTGTAATGTGATATAATTATTCCCTTCTTATCTTTTTTATTTATGGTATGTGGTTATATTGTTACAAATAATCTTCCTGGAGTTAGGTTGTTAAAAGCCCCAAGTTGTTGGCACCAATTCTGTAACGATCTACTTATTATGATGATGTGATTCTGCTCGTTCTCTTAATTAATTATTTAGTTTTTTTGTCAGTTTATTTAATTATGTAAAAATGGAAAGTTTGATAACGAATTATCTAATATCTCTTCTTTGAACTGAGTGGTTTGTTTAAATTGAAGCTCAGATACGAATTAGTTGGGTTGACACCCTCGCAGGCGCATGTGGATATGTGTGTAATTTGCCATAGATTCAATTGTTGCTGAAATAAACACAAGTTATTCACTCATCAAGTACTTACTGAGTTTGAAGGTCTAGTTCGTTAACAAACACGTTAACAAGCTAATAGATAACTCGATTTTAAAATATCTGAGTTAAACGGTGCTACCTGTGGAAGTACTAATAGTTGCCTAACCCGTATCAGTATTGTCTATTAAATGAAAGTCGTCAACTCTTTTTTCTGTTACACAATGTGATTTATTAACACATTTTAATAAATTGGAATTTCTTAATTGATATATATATCTGACTGTTTGCCTCATTAATCATTGACATTATTTCTTATTAACTCTTACTCTCAGGGTAGTTAAACTATTTTTGTTTAAAAGAAATTTTAAATATAACATTAAATCTTTGTTCATTATTTTTACAATTTTTTCATGGTTCCTTTGAGACTGCAAGATAAATAACAGAAAATGTCTGCACTACTGTCTAAACTGTGTAGTTGGAACTGATATGTCTAAACAAAATGACATTAAAGGTTTTTAAATTGTTAACATAGAATTGAAAATTCAACTATCGTCAACATTAAGGTTACTTCAGGCTTGCTGAACTGATACAAGGTACTATCTATTTTAAAATAATGTAACTCCTTAACCTATACATAAATAATTGGAATTATAAGTTCATCTAATGTTCGTTACAAATTATCATGTCCATTGAATGCTGAACTCTTGTCAGGTAAACAATTACAGTATATTGCTTAAATAGATTTAGTTAAAATATTCAATGATTGTTTATGAATTGGAACAATAATAATCGTAAGGTTAGATAACTTCTACTCGAGTTCATATTAACTCATTGTCTATCTCACTAAGTTGGTTAACCTTCATAATGTAGGTAGAAAAATGTTTATTTTTTTTTAAATTCAAATAATGTTCATTAACGTTTGTGAATTAATGTCAATCAATTTATTTATTCACGTTTAACAGCTATGAGATTTCATGGTTGGTTCCATGACTCAATGTCAAAATCATAAAAATTTCTGTTTTCAAGTTAAAATTCGATAAGTATAATAAAACACTATACTTCCTGTAATTCACTTTATTGCAGCCTACTGCACACTCTGCAATGTCGTTTCACTATTGCAGTTGCATTTATGCATTAAACTCGACACCTAAAAATTTTTAGTTATGTGACCAATTGTTTAGATTTAAACCCGAACAGCTGATTCAATTCCGAACTCGACATTTTGCGCACAAAAATGGCCGTCGTTACTGCTTCACTCGTCAGATATGAAGTGTGAAGAAATTTGCTTTTCTCTCGCTGTTCCAATTTTGGGATTATATACCCCCCTGTTGATTTTAATCGATTTCATTGGCTTAGATTGCTGCCGTTCCTTAGAGCGAGGTCACTCCCTCGGCGAAAACAATTAATTTGTATAAAATTGTTATGAGTTTGGGTTGGAGAGTAGCGTCATGACGCTATCTTTTGGCCCAAAATAAACAGAATATGTTTTAAATTGGTTTAATGTCCTTGCGTTACTAGTAATACTTTATATAGCCACATCATGTTATTACAATTGATTTGCTCATTAAAACAAGTCCTCACAAGACATATGTTGGTGCTTTAATTAAAAAGTTAATTATATATACAAACTTTCACAATATGAACTTACTTTCATTTATCTTTCCCAAACGTTTCGAGGTGATGTTCCTCTTCCTCAGTGGGAATGAATACTGAATGTCATTTTAACAGTATAATGGTTATGGACTGGTGTGTGTGGTGGGGGTTGATGGTGAGAGGGAATTGGCGCTGAGGTTCAAATTGTGTGTTTGGATTAAAGAATCAAATAGTGTATGTGATCTATAATGTAATTGTTCATTTAATATGTTGTTTGGTTGTAGTGCATGATGTCTGTATATTTCAAATTGTTCAGCTGTGTTTAGTTTTCTACTTTTAGGTAAGTAGTGTAATATTTCCATGTTGTGTTCTATGTTTGTGTAACTGTGGTTTTCGTTTTGTAAATGTGTGGCAAATGTGGAATGTATGTAGTTTGTGGTGAGGGCTTTTAAATGTTCTGAAAATCTGGAGGAAAAAGATCTTCCCGTATGGCCGATGTAGAATTGGTGACAATCATTACAATTTAATTTATATACCCCTGTTTTGCTGTATGTGTCTGTGTTTTTGTTAGTATTATTTATGTGTTTCCTAATGGTGTTGTTGGTTCTGTAGGCTACTTTATAATTATGTTTTCTAAATGTGTTTGCAATTTTGTGCGTATTGGAATTGTAGTATGTAAGTGTTATGTATTTACTGGGTTGTGTGCTGTTGATCTGATGTTTTACTTTTTGTGTTTAGGATGCGTTTGTGTAGTTTATTTATTAAATCGGGGTTGTATCCATTGTTGCCTGCTATATATTTGATTGTGTTTAATTCTTCTTGGTAGTCATGTGTGTTTAGGGGTATTGAAGTGAGACTATGGAGCATGTAGTTGAAAGCTGCATGTTTGTGTTGAGTTGGGTGGTTGGATGAGTTATGTATGACCATGTCTGATGTGGTGGGTTTCCTGTATATTTTGTATGTGTGTGTGTTGTTTTTTTTTTTGGTGATTGTAAGGTCTAAGAAGTTTATGGGGTCTTTATAAAGACCCCACCCCAAAATATCACAAACAAATAAACAAAACCATAAATAACACAAAACACATAGTATCACCTGACAACATCAAATATCTAAAACAAATTAAACCAAATGCCCCTACACTAAATGCACTACCAAAATTACACAAACCAAATATTCCCATCAGGCCACTTATAAACAACACACAAGCACCAGCACACAAAATAGCTAGACACTTAGATAAATTAATCAGCAATAGCATAAATTTAACAAACAACACCACTGTCAAAAATAATCTAGATCTAGTGAATAAAACTCAACATGTCCACATTCCACACAATTCCACACTAGCTTCATTCGACATAACAAACCTATACACCAATGTTCCCATAAAAGAAACTATAACTACATTAGAACAATTACTAAAAATAAATAACACACCTGAAACACACATAAAAGAGATCATCCATCTAACAAAAATTATCACTGATCAAAATTATTTCGCACACAATAACATGTTTTACACTCAACAGATGGACTACCCATGGGCTCCCCTATATCAGGTATACTAGCCGAAATATTTATACACACCATAGAACAGGAACACATACTGAACAAACAAATACACCGATAAATCAATATATTGGCACAGGAATGTTGACATTTTACTCCTCTACAATGGCAACAAAAGACAAATAGAAAATTTCCACAAATACATTAACACTATACACGTTTGGGAAAGATAAATGAAAGTAAGTTCATATTGTGAAAGTTTATATATATAATAATATTAGAAAGTGAACGAAGAGAATGAATCAACAAGATAATTAAAAAGTTAATGTTTTTTCACTTACGACTATGACATATTTCTTATGATTTTACATGTTTAATCGTGGAAATTGAACAAATGGTGATTACATTTCATCCATATGTTTCTTCCCAAGTCCTTTTATGATAATCTTTACTACAATAATTGTCTTAAATTAATAAAAATTACAATATTTGGTCTATGCTTTCTTTGGCCTAGAGCATAGTTAATTTGATTCACTCTTTTTATTTAAATAATTGGCTCTGTCCATTTTTTTACTGTGACATAATCATTCTGAGATGTCCATTACAACTTCTGGATATCTCAGCTTTTATTCAAACATAATTAATTTCTTGTTTTTAGATTATTATTTATTCATAGTTTTGGTATGCCATGTGTCATTATGATTTGGTTCATGGTTAATGATATACTCAATTTTAAGTGGTTCTTTTTTGTACAAATGGTCTTTATAGTCTACAGAATGTTTTATAATGGTTAGTCTCCCATTATTATATGTGAGATTGTGAATAATTCACTAACACTTCTTGCATCTAGTGTAGTCAGACAGTTACATTAATTTTTCATATTTATGGTTTAATTAATGGTTCATTATCATTATTCTACCTTATCATAGCAGTATTAGACATGGCAGTACACATTTATGTCACTGTCTTTCTCTGATTTACAATATTATGGGAATTCTGAGTGTGTTTAATGGGTACATCTTTCTGTCCATTTCAGTCTGTGTAATTACATTAAACACAACACATGTCACTCTTAATTACTAGATCATAGCACTAGATTTGTCTTTATCATGTCTAGTTTCATTGGTGCATAACATGAATCAGTTTTACAACGGTTTACTCTTAAATTATTCTAGTTACAAGTGAATTTGTACCAGGATTGAGGTTATTTGGGACCCCCTTGTCTGACAACAATGGTCTATGCATTTTATCCCCTGATCTCAATGTTTTAAGGTTATTATTTTACACTTCTGTTCTTGTTAACCCTTATTTATTATTTTTTCACACTATATTTACATGTTTACTGGTGATTACCAGGTTTTGTTTAATATTTCTTATTTGGATTTACTTACATTAAAAGCAGGCATGGTACTCTGTTATTGCTATGACAACTAACTCATTCTTATATTCCAATATTTTATTTCATTGTTTTTACTGTTTATTTTCACCTTAAAATAAAGAGATTTAGTCATGGTCAAGTCTTTAGTAATAGTTTGTCCATATCGGTGTGTTTTTACTGGTTTCTTAACTCTGTAGACTCCTTGCTTTATTTGTTTCATTATATCTTGGTACTCATATTGGCACATTGTAGAGTAGAGTTGTTAACTCTTCCTCGCTTATCAATTTATTTGCGTTTATTCATGTTACCTTCTATATCTTGTTGGTGTTCATTGTTGGTATATTTGGTTTTGTCCTCTCACTTACCATATCTATTGGGTTATTGGTTAATCACATTACGATGTTGTTTTCCATTTTTTCTTCTTCATTATTGTTTATTATTCTTCATTCGATGTTTTAATTAGTTCGCGGATCGGATATAATATTTAGTACACAATGATTCATCCATTATCCATCTCTTGGGTGTTCTAGTGTTAATTAATGAGTGTTTTATTCCTTATAGTTGTTTTCGAAACGGTGAAGATATGTACCGTTACAAAATATATACATTTTTTTATAATTCTGATTTTTTCATAATACTGAATAAAGTCAACACACACACACACACACACACACACACACACACACACACACACACACACACACACACACACACACACACACACACACACACACACACACACACACACACACACACACACACAGAATATTGCATATTTAAATATTTTAAATAACATGGTGGTCTGAATGTTAAGGTCTAAAATTTGTGTTGTGTGTGTGTGTGTGTGTGTGTGTGTGTGTGTGTGTGTGTGTGTGTGTGTGTGTGTGTGGTGTTATACCAGGGGAACTATTGCAATCACCCAAACATGTAATGACTCGCCCAATACCAGTCAACTCAAGACTGCCATTTTAGTAACATTGTTTACTGAACATAAGTTGCTGATCTAGAGATCTAATAAAGTTTATCTGTAGTCAAATGCACTTCTGTGGTTTACTTAAGTAATTAATTGCCCCTTAGCTTACTTTAGTTATTATTTATTATTGTGTTTTTGGTATTCGATTTATTATTTTTTTGGATATGTTATTTTCTTTTATTCATTGAATTCTATTTTGTTAGCTGTTCAATTTAAAAAGATTTAGTTTTTCCATTTTCATTCAGTACAGCAGCTTGTTCCTATATAATTGTGTAGCTTATTTTACTCTCCTGTATTGTTTTAATTTGTATTCAAAACCATAGCTTAGGTCTCTGATTTTCATTATGTACTGTAGTTTCAGTTATCCATAGGCCTACTCAGTTCCATAGTTTACTTCTCTAATTTGAAGTAATTTCACACTCACTAAGCAATGGAGAAAGTCAAATTAGAGAGTGGATCACTTGCTGAATTCTATGCTGTTGCTATGCAGGATGATGGTTCATGTTTATTCCGGGGTCGGGCGTTCTATGTACATGGTGATTCCCAACAGCACATAGAGGCGAGGGGATGAATTATTGAATGTCATGTCATGGACAGGTGGCAGGTGTATGGCATGCATACACTACCATGGATGATATTAGCTATGCAAGAGCCATGAATAAGCCATGAACACAGTACTTTTGGTTCTGTTTGTGAGGTGCAGGCAGCTGCAGGTGTGTACCTTAGTTATAAGTTCGAGATATACGCTAACAGATCATGTGTTGTATCGTTTGGGGAGACACTATGACCAAAAGGTTGAAGTTTTCTGGAAGCTCACGTGGAACCACACTTTTCTTCTTCCACCTACACAGAGGGGCAGGCCCCAAAAAGTGAAAAAAATAGTAGGCCTACCCGACAGGCCTCTTTGAAAATCCTGAAAAGTTGAAAGAAGGCTTGTGAGATTCTGAGACATAGGGAAAAGAGAAAAGGGACTCGAGGACTTGAGGAAGAGGAACAAAAGGGGACTTGAGAGTGAGATAGAAGAAGACAAGGGAGATGAGATTGAACAACTTAAGAAAAAGAAAGAAAAGGAGGCTTGAGAGTGAGATAGAGGTGTAAAGAAAGAAGAGATTGGAAAATTTAAGAAAACAAAATATAAAGAGACAAGAAAAGAAAATTGTTGTGGAAAGAGAGAAAAGGTTGGAGAATTTAAGAATGCACTTAAAAAAAAGAATAGGGAATGGAACTGAAGAGGAAAGACAGAAAAACTAAATGATTGAAGAATGCTGATCAGAAAGAGAACAGAGAATGAAACTGAAGAAAAAAGAGAAAATACTAGATATATAAAAGACAGACGATGAAAAAGAGACCAGAATGAGACTGAGCATGAGTGCCAGTAATGGTTACAAACTTCAAAAGAGAGTAACACCAAGCAGCGTAACACCTACACTTACTGTACCACCCACTACTATTTCTATACGGGGGGGTACCCAAAAATAACTGGAATAGCGCTGCGATTGGCGGAGCTTACGTAGTACGCATTTCTCCCGCTAGGTGAGCATAGCGCAACTCGTTCCGAGTTCAGTGCCGTCATTGTTGTCGCCTGGGAAGTTTGTGTCCAGTCACAGTAATTCGTTTTGTAAAAGCAGTTTCGCTTACCCCTCGTTTTTTGTCATGGCGGATTTAAGTGAACAGTGCGCTGCTATGAAATTTTGCTTCCTGCTTGGGAAAAACACCGCAGAAACTGTTGTGATGTTGAAAACAGCTTACAAGGATAGTGCTATGGGAAGAACTCAAGTGTACCAATGGTTTTCTCATTTCAAAGAAGGTGAAATGTCAATTGATGACAAACCTCGTTCTGGACGTCCGTCAACTTCCAGAATTGACGAAAATGTTGAAAAAGTTCATGGAATCGTGCTTGAAGACCGACGATGGACCATTGAAGAGATTAGTAAGTTATCTGGAATAACTTGGAGCTCGGTTCAGCGAATTTTGTCAGAAGATTTGGGGATGAGAAGGGTCACTGCAAAATTTGTGCCTCTGGTCCTGACTGAACAGCAAAAAGAGAATCGAGTTGAAACATGCCGTGCAATGAAAGACCACCTCCGAACTGACCCAGATTTTTTTCCAAGGTCATTACTGGTGACAAGTCATGGTGCTATGGTTACGACCCCGAAACTAAACAACAGTCAAGCCAGTGGAAAACTTCATTGTCGCCTCGCCCAAAAAAAACTCGTCAAGTAAAATCAAGCATCAAGACGATGCTCATTTGTTTTTTCGATGTGAGAGGGGTAGTGCATTCTAAATTCGTCCCACCAGGTCAGACTGTTAATCAGGCTTTCTATTTGGAGGTTTTAAAAAGATTGCATAACAATGTGTGACAAAAAAGGCCCGATTTGTGGCAGACGAGGGACTGGTTTTTCCACCATGACAATGCACCTGCTCACGCAGCCATTTCAGTGCGCCAGTTTTTAGCAAAAAACAACATGACTCCCTTGCCCCACGCCCCTTACTCACCTGACCTCACTCCGTGCAATTTCTTCTTGTTTCCGCGAATGAAGAGGGACATGAAAGGACAACGTTTTGACGACGCGGAAGTGGTAAAGAAAAAAACGAGGCAGGAGCTGTCGGCCATCACAACAGACGAGTTTGAAAAATGTTTCCAGGAATGGGATCCCAGATTGGACAAATGTATTAAGTGTAATGGAGAGTACTTTGAAGGTGATAAGGTTGTTTTATAAAAAAAATTAAATACATAGTTTAAAAAAAAATTCGGTTATTTTTGGGTACCCCTCGTATACCTGAGTTTGCTTGCCAGAGTCATTGCCACATAGACCTGAGGATACTCACTATAATATGAGTGAAATGTTGTCATACAATACATTTTTGGCATGGTCCATACTGGAAGAAGACTTTAGAAACAGGATGGACACTGGCTGCAGAAGCCTACATGAGAATATATTCAAAAGAGAGTGCAATATTCTTCAGGAGGACTGAAACTGTGCTTTGTGATGACAAAAAGATTATAAGGTCAGTAAATCAAAACCACAGGGATTGATTTAACTTTGCCCACTTCTCCCACAGCTGGCTTTATGTAGGGTGTTCATGCACGAGTCTCCATGTGACCTGTATGTTACTCATGCCCAACAGGAAAAAGCAAACATGGGTTAAAAGGAGATGTTCCACTGAAGCAATCCTGTTGGTTGGCAGTTGGCAGTACCAGTATTCAAACAGACTTCTTAACTATCTGAACTACTTTAACTAAATTTTCCTCTGAATGCTTCTTCATTCATGGATTCCATACCATTGCTAATGTGCACTTACCGTTAAACTCTTGTATCTATAAAGCTTGTTGTGATTCGCACATGCACCAAAGCACATGGGTACTGGTAGTATTGTATAAAGAAGAGTATTAGTTGCTTTTAAGAGTATAAACATTCATGCTTGTCACTTTTAATGGAAATGTGTCCCAAAAAATATTGCTCAAAAACATCACAAAAAATATATCAATTTAGCAGAGATATATTTTAATATACCTGTTTAATTTTACCCTTCTATAATTTTGCTAACATTACACTAAAAAGAAAAATTTTGTAATTACAAATATACATTTAAATGAATTAGTTTACTGTCTTTACTTTTATCTTAGGGGAAGGAACACGTTACACACACACACACACACACACACACACACACACACACACACACACACACACACACACACACACACACACACACACACACACACACACACACACACACACACACACACACACACACACACACACACACACACACACACACACACACACACACACACACACACACACACACACACACACACACACACACACACACACACACACACACACACACACACACACACACACACATGAAACACTACATATATATCATACATACATACATGAGAATAAGAAAAATTAAAAATAATGTGGGTTAGTAATCATTCAGTTATATATTGCTATGACAGCACAGAACAATCTACCCGTTTATCGAATGTGCCAGAAAGCTCTCGATGTAAGCGTGTGGTGTACGTGCTACTAGACGCATTTTTGCGAGAATTTTTTCGACTGTGCCGGGCTTCGCTCGGGCGCTCGGACTGTGTCAAGGCCGTAGTAATTACGTAGTGCACGAGAGATAAGACGCAGTTTGGAAGCTTCTGGTGTGAGCGTGACTATAAATACATCGGGTAGTGGCCTTAGTTTTTCAGTTCAATGCGAGATTTTTGACTGTGCGGTTCGAGAGTATTAGTGCGATATATTTACAGAGCGGTTCGGGTTATTACTGTGTACGTGCAAGTAGTTATTAGTGAAGTGTTGCGTTTTATATTCGGACGGTATAATTGTAATACAGTTGAGTTTTAATATTAGTGGACATTTTATTGCGTATGAACAATTTTCATTTGATTTGTTGTAGACACTGTGTTGTTAATTACGAACTGTTTTACTATAACAATTAAAGGTGTGATTAGTGACTTGATTGGTGTCTTGTAATTATTTTGTTTCCACTGTACCTACGACGAACGAGTAGACCGTCATAACAGTGGTGTCAGAACTGGGATAGAACGGTTAACAGTGGATACTTTGTACAAGAGGAGTGTAATTCGTAATTAATCGAAAAACAATGGATGCCAGTCAGCTGATGGAAAATTTCCAGGCGCTGTTGTTGCAGACAGAAGAACGACGACGACAGGAGGCGGAAGAAGCAGAAAGACGACAAAAAGAAGAACGAAGACAAGAAAGAGAAGAAGCTGAGGAACGTCAGAAAGCACTAATGCTAGAAACAGAAGAAAGACAGGATGAAAAACGTAAGCAAGAAGCAGGTGACATCAAAGCATTAATTCATGAACAAAAGCAGATGCAAGAATATACTACCGCAGAATTGGGTCTCCTACGTGGTGACGTAGGTGAATTACGAGGTGAGCTCAACAATCAGATTACCAGAATATCTGACGTAGAAGAATCCATGTCAAATAAAATAGCTAAAGTAGAAAAATCTGTCTTGACTGTGGAAGAAGTTATGTCAACAAAAATATCTGCAGTAGAAAACTCAATGGCAAATATAAGAGAACAAATTAAAATTGAAGTTGAACAGTGCATGAAGATTCAACCAAAACAAATTTCTGAACAGACTGTACCAGTGATCAAGACAGAAAAATACACAGAAAATAAGTTAACAGAGAAAGTCACTTTGCCTGCAGTAGGGACAGTTCATGTCAAAGCTCCAACCTTTGACGGAAGCACTCACTGGGCAACGTACCTCCGCCAATTTGAAGCTGCTGCATGCGCAAATAATTGGACAGAAAAAGACAAGGCTGTTTCACTTGTTCTTGCATTAAAAAGACCCGCGGCAGAACTACTACAGAAAGTGCCACCTGACAGCCAGAACACCTATGCTGAGTTGATAAAAGCTCTGGAATTACGGTATGGTGATAAACATTTGCAAGATGTGTACTGCACCCAGTTGAGAGCAAGGCGACAGCATTCCGGGGAAAGTCTTCAAGAGTTTGAAGCAAGTGTCGACAGGCTAATTAGACTGGCCTATCCTGAAGCGCCTGAAGATTTTCGAACGCGTTTTGCGATGCAGACATTTACTGCCGGTGTCCGAGATAACGAACTACAGCAAGTGTTACGAATGGCAAGACACCAGAACAGTGTGGACGCCCTGGTACATGCTTTGCAATTTGAGGCCACCAAATCAGCGTCTGGTTGGACAAGTCATAAAGTGCGCGAGCTAAAAGATCGCGACGGCACAGACGATGAGGAAGAAGAAATAAGGAACAGAGACTCGACGGTTGGCGCCACAGAATAAAATAAGAAAGGATGGAAGACCGAAGTGTTATCAATGTGGGAAACCTGGACATCTACAACGAGATTGTCGGGATAGAATTCAGCAGCAGGGAAACGAGCAATAGTCGGTGCAACGGGGCATGTGCTGACTAACTGGAGGAACGAAGCCCCTAGAGAATATGCAATTTCTACGCTTCAGAAAAACACCGGGAGCTTGGTAGTTACCGGATTTGTTCAAGAAAGGCCAACCTCGATTACAGTTGACACAGGCGCAACAGTTTCTATTGTGCGCCCCGACGTGGTGAAAGATCTCAAGCCAATCTGGTGCTCTTGCAGCTTGCGAACAGCTACTGGACGGCCTGTAAAAGTGTATGGAAAAGTGGAGATACACCTACGCCTCGGTAGACTTGAGTTTAATCATCAAGTACTTGTTGCAGACATTGTGGATGAAGCAATTGTTGGTGTGGACGTTATGAACGCATACGGATTTATAGTCGACTTCAAAAACAATGTCTTGAGAATCGGAGGCGAAGAGGTAATGCTATCAACAATGACGACAGCAGAAAAATCGATGGACGTCATAAACCAAGTGGCCGTAACTGTTCCGCCAAACTCCGAAAAGATCATCATGGTTAGAACTGCGGTAGATACTAGGGGCAATCAGTGCTCTATATTCGAACCCCACGTAGTCAGCACACCGGGCATACTAATTGCCAGAAGTTTAGTAAAACCTGACGAAACCAGAAACGTACCTATTAGAGTGGCGAATATTTTGGATCAAGCTATCACTTTACAAAGCAATACGCTCCTAGGCAAATTGACTCCTGTGGCCTGGGTAGCCGGAATAACGCAACGAAGATCCAGTTCTTCGGATACTTCTAAATTACCAGACGAACTGCAAGAATTATTGAACAGATCTTCTAACGACCTCTCAAGTGGTGAGGTAAAAGAACTCGGACAGTTTTTACACGAATTCAAAGATTGTTTTGCAGTTCGGGGACAGTCACTGGGAAGAACCTCTCTTGTGCAACATCGCATCAATACCGGGGACACAACACAGATACGCCAACCTCCTCGAAGGCCTCCGTTATCTAAACAAGAGGAGATGTCTCGGTTAGTACAGGACATGTTGACAGAGGGAGTAATCGAACCTTCGTCAAGTGCTTGGTCTTCCCCTGTAGTGCTGGTAGCGAAGAAGGATGGTGGATTGCGTTTCTGCGTAGACTACCGGAGGTTAAATGACGTTACAAAGAAAGACTGCTATCCATTACCTCGTGTTGACGATACACTCGACACGTTGTCCGGAGCACAGTGGTTTTCCACATTGGACCTGAAGAGTGGATATTGGCAAGTGGGTCTTCATCAAGAAGACAAGGAAAAGACCGCTTTCTCAACCCCAAGTGGCTTATTCCAATTTAACGTCATGCCATTTGGACTCTGTAATGCACCGGCAACATTTGAGAGATTGATGGACCTGATACTCCGAGGCCTGACGTGGAAAACTTGCCTTGTTTACTTAGACGATGTCATAGTGATCGGGAAGACTTTCGAAGATCATTTGGAAAACCTTAAGGAAGTTCTAACTAGAATTCACGGTGCACAACTGAAGCTGAGCCCGAAGAAGTGTTCTCTATTCCAGAAGGAAGTACAGTATTTGGGCCATCTGGTTTCGGCAGCGGGTGTTAGCATGGATCCTAATAAAGTAGACACCGTAAGAGACTGGCCAGTTCCGAAGAATAAACACGAAGTTCGGAGTTTCCTGGGGTTATGCTCATATTACCGACGTTTTGTGAAAGGCTTCGCTACTATTGCTAAACCACTACATGAGCTAACGGAAAATAAACGAAACTTCCAATGGTCGAGAGAGTGTGAACAAGCATTTAGAACGTTGAAGATTGCATTATGTTCGCAGCCAATTCTCGCTTTTCCAGCTTCCGAAGGGAAGTACATCGTAGACACAGACGCAAGCAATACTGGTCTAGGAGCAGTTTTGTCTCAAGTGCAGAACGGTGAGGAACGAGTAATAGCGTATTACAGCAAGACGCTTTCTAAACCAGAGAGAAATTATTGTGTTACAAGAAGAGAGTTGTTGGCAATTGTCAGAGCTTTGGAGCACTTCCATAAATACCTCTATGGGAGAGAGTTTTCACTACGTACTGACCATACTGCACTTGCATGGCTCTTGAGATTTAAAAATCCGGAAGGACAGTTGGCAAGGTGGCTCGAACGTCTGCTAGAGTACAACTTCAAGGTACAATATCGGCGGGGGCGCCTGCACGGTAATGCAGATGGCTTATCACGAAGACCATGCCCGGAAGACTGCCGACATTGCCACAGAAAGGAAGAACAAAACTCAAGCGAACATGTTCAAGCCATCACTGTAGATTTCCTGGCTGATGGCTGGACAACACAAGACTGTTGACAAGAACAGATGACTGATGAAGACATTGGACCGATCTTGACAGCAAAAGAGGAAGGTCGCCGCCCGGATTGGCAAGATATCTGCCATGGTTCCGAAGTGCTGAAGGGCTACTGGGCACAATGGGAATCTCTCACCTTAGAAAATGGATTGCTGAAAAGGGCTTGGGAAAGTGCAGATGGACGAGACGTGGTCATGCAGTTGATAGTTCCCCGAAGTAAAGTGCAGTCTGTTTTGAAGGAGATGCATGATGGAACATCTGGAGGCCATCTTGGCGTTAACAAAACCCTTGACAAAATACGGAAACGATTCTATTGGCTTCATCTTCGCCACGACGTAGAGGAATGGGTCCGGACGTGTGAAATATGTGCTGCAAGCAAGGGCCCACAAACCAGAAGCAGGGGAAAAATGAGACAGTATAACGTTGGACAACCTTTCGAGAGAATTGCCATAGACATTGCTGGACCATTCCCAGTTACTGACGATGGAAACCGGTACATCATGGTTGTAGGTGACTACTTTACTAAGTGGGTGGAAGCCTACGCGATTCCAAATCAGGAGGTTACCACTGTGGCAAAGCAGTTAGTTCACAACTTCTGTTGCCGTTATGGAGCCCCTATGGAAATCCATATGGATCAAGGGAGAAATTTCGAATCAGGAGTGTTTAAAGAATTATGCCGTCTACTTGGAATTCGAAAGACCAGGACAACGCCTCTGCATCCTCAGTCGGACGGGATGGTTGAGAGATTCAACAGGACACTTGAGCAGCATCTTTCGAAAGTTGTTGACGAGAACCAAACAGACTGGGACCAACGTATACCACTATTCCTTATGGCGTATAGGTCGTCAGTACATGACACAACCGGCATGACTGCAGCAAAATTGGTGTTTGGGCAGGAGATTCGACTTCCTGGGGACTTGATGTTTGGATCACCTGAGACTCGGTCCCAAGAGCCAAAGAACTATTCCTCACAATTAGAAAACCAACTGCGAGAAATGAATCGCTTGGTAAGAGGATGGCTGAAGATTGCCAGTGATAAAATGAAAACTCGGTATGACATTCGCAGCAATAGTGTGGGTTTCCAAGAAGGAGATCAGGTCTGGTTGTTCAATCCAAAGCGCCGTCGTGGTCGCTCACCTAAGCTTCAGTCTAACTGGGAAGGACCCTACACTGTAAAAAAAAGAATTAACGATGTTGTTTATCGGATTCAACAGGAAGGACAGCGGACGTTCAAGATCGTCCACCTAGATCGCCTGTCTAAATACAAATTTAGAGACGCTTTGCCAGTTCGGGACGAACAGGCTTAAGGAGGGGGCTGTGCTACGACAGCACAGAACAATCTACGCGTTTATCGAATGTGGCAGAAAGCTCTCGATGTAAGCGTGTGGTGTACGTGCTACTAGACGCATTTTTGCGAGAATTTTCTCGACTGTGCCGGGCTTCGCTCGGGCGCTCGGACTGTGTCAAGGCCGTAGTAATTACGTAGTGCACGAGAGATAAGACGCAGTTAGGAAGCTTCTGGTGTGTGAGCGTGACTATAAATACATCGGGTAGCGGCCTTAGTTTTTCAGTTCAATGCGAGATTTTTGACTGTGCGGTTCGAGAGTATTAGTGCGATATATTTACAGAGCGGTTCGGGTTATTACTGTGTACGTGCAAGTAGTTATTAGTGAAGTGTTGCGTTTTATATTCGGACGGTATAATTGTAATACAGTTGAGTTTTAATATTAGTGGACATTTTATTGCGTATGAACAATTTTCATTTGATTTGTTGTAGACACTGTGTTGTTAATTACGAACTGTTTTACTATAACAATTAAAGGTGTGATTAGTGACTTGATTGGTGTCTTGTAATTATTTTGTTTCCACTGTACCTACGACGATCGAGTAGACCGTCATAACAGTGGTGTCAGAACTGGGATAGAACGGTTAACAGTGGATACTTTGTACAAGAGGAGTGTAATTCGTAATTAATCGAAAAACAATGGATGCCAGTCAGCTGATGGAAAATTTCCAGGCGCTGTTGTTGCAGACAGAAGAACGACGACGACAGGAGGCGGAAGAAGCAGAAAGACGACAAAAAGAAGAACGAAGACAAGAAAGAGAAGAAGCTGAGGAACGTCAGAAAGCACTAATGCTAGAAACAGAAGAAAGACAGGATGAAAAACGTAAGCAAGAAGCAGGTGACATCAAAGCATTAATTCATGAACAAAAGCAGATGCAAGAACATACTACCGCAGAATTGGGTCTCCTACGTGGTGACGTAGGTGAATTACGAGGTGAGCTCAACAATCAGATTACCAGAATATCTGACGTAGAAGAATCCATGTCAAATAAAATAGCTAAAGTAGAAAAATCTGTCTTGACTGTGGAAGAAGTTATGTCAACAAAAATATCTGCAGTAGAAAACTCAATGGCAAATATAAGAGAACAAATTAAAATTGAAGTTGAACAGTGCATGAAGATTCAACCAAAACAAATTTCTGAACAGACTGTACCAGTGATCAAGACAGAAAAATACACAGAAAATAAGTTAACAGAGAAAGTCACTTTGCCTGCAGTAGGGACAGTTCATGTCAAAGCTCCAACCTTTGACGGAAGCACTCACTGGGCAACGTACCTCCGCCAATTTGAAGCTGCTGCATGCGCAAATAATTGGACAGAAAAAGACAAGGCTGTTTTACTTGTTCTTGCATTAAAAAGACCCGCGGCAGAACTACTACAGAAAGTGCCACCTGACAGCCAGAACACCTATGCTGAGTTGATAAAAGCTCTGGAATTACGGTATGGTGATAAACATTTGCAAGATGTGTACTGCACCCAGTTGAGAGCAAGGCGACAGCATTCCGGGGAAAGTCTTCAAGAGTTTGAAGCAAGTGTCGACAGGCTAATTAGACTGGCCTATCCTGAAGCGCCAGAAGATTTTCGAACGCGTTTTGCGATGCAGACATTTACTGCCGGTGTCCGAGATAACGAACTACAGCAAGTGTTACGAATGGCAAGACACCAGAACAGTGTGTACGCCCTGGTACATGCTTTGCAATTTGAGGCCACCAAATCAGCGTCTGGTTGAACAAGTCATAAAGTGCGCGAGCTAAAAGATCGCGACGGCACAGACGATGAGGAAGAAGAAATAAGGAACAGAGACTCGACGGTTGGCGCCACAGAATAAAATAAGAAAGGATGGAAGACCGAAGTGTTATCAATGTGGGAAACCTGGACATCTACAACGAGATTGTCGGGTTAGAATTCAGCAGCAGGGAAACGAGCAATAGTCGGTGCAACGGGGCATGTGCTGACTAACTGGAGGAACGAAGCCCCTAGAGAATATGCAATTTCTACGCTTCAGAAAAAGACCGGGAGCTTGGTAGTTACCGGATTTGTTCAAGAAAGGCCAACCTCGATTACAGTTGACACAGGCGCAACAGTTTCTATTGTGCGCCCCGACGTGGTGAAAGATCTCAAGCCAATCTGGTGCTCTTGCAGCTTGCGAACAGCTACTGGACGGCCTGTAAAAGTGTATGGAAAAGTGGAGATACCCCTACGCCTCGGTAGACTTGAGTTTAATCATCAAGTACTTGTTGCAGACATTGTGGATGAAGCAATTGTTGGTGTGGACGTTATGAACGCATACGGATTTATAGTCGACTTCAAAAACAATGTCTTGAGAATCGGAGGCGAAGAGGTAATGCTATCAACAATGACGACAGCAGAAAAATCGATGGACGTCATAAACCAAGTGGCCGTAACTGTTCCGCCAAACTCCGAAAAGATCATCATGGTTAGAACTGCGGTAGATACTAGGGGCAATCAGTGCTCTATATTCGAACCCCACGTAGTCAGCACACCGGGCATACTAATTGCCAGAAGTTTAGTAAAACCTGACGAAACCAGAAACGTACCTATTAGAGTGGCGAATATTTTGGATCAAGCTATCACTTTACAAAGCAATACGCTCCTAGGCAAATTGACTCCTGTGGCCTGGGTAGCCGGAATAACGCAACGAAGATCCAGTTCTTCGGATACTTCTAAATTACCAGACGAACTGCAAGAATTATTGAACAGATCTTCTAACGACCTCTCAAGTGGTGAGGTAAAAGAACTCGGACAGTTTTTACACGAATTCAAAGATTGTTTTGCAGTTCGGGGACAGTCACTGGGAAGAACCTCTCTTGTGCAACATCGCATCAATACCGGGGACACAACACAGATACGCCAACCTCCTCGAAGGCCTCCGTTATCTAAACAAGAGGAGATGTCTCGGTTAGTACAGGACATGTTGACAGAGGGAGTAATCGAACCTTCGTCAAGTGCTTGGTCTTCCCCTGTAGTGCTGGTAGCGAAGAAGGATGGTGGATTGCGTTTCTGCGTAGACTACCGGAGGTTAAATGACGTTACAAAGAAAGACTGCTATCCATTACCTCGTGTTGACGATACACTCGACACGTTGTCCGGAGCACAGTGGTTTTCCACATTGGACCTGAAGAGTGGATATTGGCAAGTGGGTCTTCATCAAGAAGACAAGGAAAAGACCGCTTTCTCAACCCCAAGTGGCTTATTCCAATTTAACGTCATGCCATTTGGACTCTGTAATGCACCGGCAACATTTGAGAGATTGATGGACCTGATACTCCGAGGCCTGACGTGGAAAACTTGCCTTGTTTACTTAGACGATGTCATAGTGATCGGGAAGACTTTCGAAGATCATTTGGAAAACCTTAAGGAAGTTCTAACTAGAATTCACGGTGCACAACTGAAGCTGAGCCCGAAGAAGTGTTCTCTATTCCAGAAGGAAGTACAGTATTTGGGCCATCTGGTTTCGGCAGCGGGTGTTAGCATGGATCCTAATAAAGTAGACACCGTAAGAGACTGGCCAGTTCCGAAGAATAAACACGAAGTTCGGAGTTTCCTGGGGTTATGCTCATATTACCGACGTTTTGTGAAAGGCTTCGCTACTATTGCTAAACCCCTACATGAGCTAACGGAAAATAAACGAAACTTCCAATGGTCGAGAGAGTGTGAACAAGCATTTAGAACGTTGAAGATTGCATTATGTTCGCAGCCAATTCTCGCTTTTCCAGCTTCCGAAGGGAAGTACATCGTAGACACAGACGCAAGCAATACTGGTCTAGGAGCAGTTTTGTCTCAAGTGCAGAACGGTGAGGAACGAGTAATAGCGTATTACAGCAAGACGCTTTCTAAACCAGAGAGAAATTATTGTGTTACAAGAAGAGAGTTGTTGGCAATTGTCAGAGCTTTGGAGCACTTCCATAAATACCTCTATGGGAGAGAGTTTTCACTACGTACTGACCATGCTGCACTTGCATGGCTCTTGAGATTTAAAAATCCGGAAGGACAGTTGGCAAGGTGGCTCGAACGTCTGCTAGAGTACAACTTCAAGGTACAATATCGGCGGGGGCGCCTGCACGGTAATGCAGATGGCTTATCACGAAGACCATGCCCGGAAGACTGCCGACATTGCCACAGAAAGGAAGAACAAAACTCAAGCGAACATGTTCAAGCCATCACTGTAGATTTCCTGGCTGATGGCTGGACAACACAAGACTGTTGACAAGAACAGATGACTGATGAAGACATTGGACCGATCTTGACAGCAAAAGAGGAAGGTCGCCGCCCGGATTGGCAAGATATCTGCCATGGTTCCGAAGTGCTGAAGGGCTACTGGGCACAATGGGAATCTCTCACCTTAGAAAATGGATTGCTGAAAAGGGCTTGGGAAAGTGCAGATGGACGAGACGTGGTCATGCAGTTGATAGTTCCCCGAAGTAAAGTGCAGTCTGTTTTGAAGGAGATGCATGATGGAACATCTGGAGGCCATCTTGGCGTTAACAAAACCCTTGACAAAATACGGAAACGATTCTATTGGCTTCATCTTCGCCACGACGTAGAGGAATGGGTCCGGACGTGTGAAATATGTGCTGCAAGCAAGGGCCCACAAACCAGAAGCAGGGGAAAAATGAGACAGTATAACGTTGGACAACCTTTCGAGAGAATTGCCATAGACATTGCTGGACCATTCCCAGTTACTGACGATGGAAACCGGTACATCATGGTTGTAGGTGACTACTTTACTAAGTGGGTGGAAGCCTACGCGATTCCAAATCAGGAGGTTACCACTGTGGCAAAGCAGTTAGTTCACAACTTCTGTTGCCGTTATGGAGCCCCTATGGAAATCCATATGGATCAAGGGAGAAATTTCGAATCAGGAGTGTTTAAAGAATTATGCCGTCTACTTGGAATTCGAAAGACCAGGACAACGCCTCTGCATCCTCAGTCGGACGGGATGGTTGAGAGATTCAACAGGACACTTGAGCAGCATCTTTCGAAAGTTGTTGACGAGAACCAAACAGACTGGGACCAACGTATACCACTATTCCTTATGGCGTATAGGTCGTCAGTACATGACACAACCGGCATGACTGCAGCAAAATTGGTGTTTGGGCAGGAGATTCGACTTCCTGGGGACTTGATGTTTGGATCACCTGAGACTCGGTCCCAAGAGCCAAAGAACTATTCCTCACAATTAGAAAACCAACTGCGAGAAATGAATCGCTTGGTAAGAGGATGGCTGAAGATTGCCAGTGATAAAATGAAAACTCGGTATGACATTCGCAGCAATAGTGTGGGTTTCCAAGAAGGAGATCAGGTCTGGTTGTTCAATCCAAAGCGCCGTCGTGGTCGCTCACCTAAGCTTCAGTCTAACTGGGAAGGACCCTACACTGTAAAAAAAAGAATTAACGATGTTGTTTATCGGATTCAACAGGAAGGACAGCGGACGTTCAAGATCGTCCACCTAGATCGCCTGTCTAAATACAAATTTAGAGACGCTTTGCCAGTTCGGGACGAACAGGCTTAAGGAGGGGGCAGTGCTACGACAGCACAGAACAATCTACGCGTTTATCGAATGTGGCAGAAAGCTCTCGATGTAAGCGTGTGGTGTACGTGCTACTAGACGCATTTTTGCGAGAATTTTCTCGACTGTGCCGGGCTTCGCTCGGGCGCTCGGACTGTGTCAAGGCCGTAGTAATTACGTAGTGCACGAGAGATAAGACGCAGTTAGGAAGCTTCTGGTGTGTGAGCGTGACTATAAATACATCGGGTAGCGGCCTTAGTTTTTCAGTTCAATGCGAGATTTTTGACTGTGCGGTTCGAGAGTATTAGTGCGATATATTTACAGAGCGGTTCGGGTTATTACTGTGTACGTGCAAGTAGTTATTAGTGAAGTGTTGCGTTTTATATTCGGACGGTATAATTGTAATACAGTTGAGTTTTAATATTAGTGGACATTTTATTGCGTATGAACAATTTTCATTTGATTTGTTGTAGACACTGTGTTGTTAATTACGAACTGTTTTACTATAACAATTAAAGGTGTGATTAGTGACTTGATTGGTGTCTTGTAATTATTTTGTTTCCACTGTACCTACGACGATCGAGTAGACCGTCATAACAGTGGTGTCAGAACTGGGATAGAACGGTTAACAGTGGATACTTTGTACAAGAGGAGTGTAATTCGTAATTAATCGAAAAACAATGGATGCCAGTCAGCTGATGGAAAATTTCCAGGCGCTGTTGTTGCAGACAGAAGAACGACGACGACAGGAGGCGGAAGAAGCAGAAAGACGACAAAAAGAAGAACGAAGACAAGAAAGAGAAGAAGCTGAGGAACGTCAGAAAGCACTAATGCTAGAAACAGAAGAAAGACAGGATGAAAAACGTAAGCAAGAAGCAGGTGACATCAAAGCATTAATTCATGAACAAAAGCAGATGCAAGAACATACTACCGCAGAATTGGGTCTCCTACGTGGTGACGTAGGTGAATTACGAGGTGAGCTCAACAATCAGATTACCAGAATATCTGACGTAGAAGAATCCATGTCAAATAAAATAGCTAAAGTAGAAAAATCTGTCTTGACTGTGGAAGAAGTTATGTCAACAAAAATATCTGCAGTAGAAAACTCAATGGCAAATATAAGAGAACAAATTAAAATTGAAGTTGAACAGTGCATGAAGATTCAACCAAAACAAATTTCTGAACAGACTGTACCAGTGATCAAGACAGAAAAATACACAGAAAATAAGTTAACAGAGAAAGTCACTTTGCCTGCAGTAGGGACAGTTCATGTCAAAGCTCCAACCTTTGACGGAAGCACTCACTGGGCAACGTACCTCCGCCAATTTGAAGCTGCTGCATGCGCAAATAATTGGACAGAAAAAGACAAGGCTGTTTCACTTGTTCTTGCATTAAAAGGACCCGCGGCAGAACTACTACAGAAAGTGCCACCTGACAGCCAGAACACCTATGCTGAGTTGATAAAAGCTCTGGAATTACGGTATGGTGATAAACATTTGCAAGATGTGTACTGCACCCAGTTGAGAGCAAGGCGACAGCATTCCGGGGAAAGTCTTCAAGAGTTTGAAGCAAGTGTCGACAGACTAATTAGACTGGCCTATCCTGAAGCGCCAGAAGATTTTCGAACGCGTTTTGCGATGCAGACATTTACTGCCGGTGTCCGAGATAACGAACTACAGCAAGTGTTACGAATGGCAAGACACCAGAACAGTGTGGACGCCCTGGTACATGCTTTGCAATTTGAGGCCACCAAATCAGCGTCTGGTTGGACAAGTCATAAAGTGCGCGAGCTAAAAGATCGCGACGGCACAGACGATGAGGAAGAAGAACAAGGAACAGACTCGACGGTTGGCGCCACAGAATAAAATAAGAAAGGATGGAAGACCAAAGTGTTATCAATGTGGGAAACCTGGACATCTACAACGAGATTGTCGGGTTAGAATTCAGCAGCAGGGAAACGAGCAATAGTCGGTGCAACGGGGCATGTGCTGACTAACTGGAGGAACGAAGCCCCTAGAGAATATGCAATTTCTACGCTTCAGAAAAAGACCGGGAGCTTGGTAGTTACCGGATTTGTTCAAGAAAGGCCAACCTCGATTACAGTTGACACAGGCGCAACAGTTTCTATTGTGCGCCCCGACGTGGTGAAAGATCTCAAGCCAATCTGGTGCTCTTGCAGCTTGCGAACAGCTACTGGACGGCCTGTAAAAGTGTATGGAAAAGTGGAGATACACCTACGCCTCGGTAGACTTGAGTTTAATCATCAAGTACTTGTTGCAGACATTGTGGATGAAGCAATTGTTGGTGTGGACGTTATGAACGCATACGGATTTATAGTCGACTTCAAAAACAATGTCTTGAGAATCGGAGGCGAAGAGGTAATGCTATCAACAATGACGACAGCAGAAAAATCGATGGACGTCATAAACCAAGTGGCCGTAACTGTTCCGCCAAACTCCGAAAAGATCATCATGGTTAGAACTGCGGTAGATACTAGGGGCAATCAGTGCTCTATATTCGAACCCCACGTAGTCAGCACACCGGGCATACTAATTGCCAGAAGTTTAGTAAAACCTGACGAAACCAGAAACGTACCTATTAGAGTGGCGAATATTTTGGATCAAGCTATCACTTTACAAAGCAATACGCTCCTAGGCAAATTGACTCCTGTGGCCTGGGTAGCCGGAATAACGCAACGAAGATCCAGTTCTTCGGATACTTCTAAATTACCAGACGAACTGCAAGAATTATTGAACAGATCTTCTAACGACCTCTCAAGTGGTGAGGTAAAAGAACTCGGACAGTTTTTACACGAATTCAAAGATTGTTTTGCAGTTCGGGGACAGTCACTGGGAAGAACCTCTCTTGTGCAACATCGCATCAATACCGGGGACACAACACAGATACGCCAACCTCCTCGAAGGCCTCCGTTATCTAAACAAGAGGAGATGTCTCGGTTAGTACAGGACATGTTGACAGAGGGAGTAATCGAACCTTCGTCAAGTGCTTGGTCTTCCCCTGTAGTGCTGGTAGCGAAGAAGGATGGTGGATTGCGTTTCTGCGTAGACTACCGGAGGTTAAATGACGTTACAAAGAAAGACTGCTATCCATTACCTCGTGTTGACGATACACTCGACACGTTGTCCGGAGCACAGTGGTTTTCCACATTGGACCTGAAGAGTGGATATTGGCAAGTGGGTCTTCATCAAGAAGACAAGGAAAAGACCGCTTTCTCAACCCCAAGTGGCTTATTCCAATTTAACGTCATGCCATTTGGACTCTGTAATGCACCGGCAACATTTGAGAGATTGATGGACCTGATACTCCGAGGCCTGACGTGGAAAACTTGCCTTGTTTACTTAGACGATGTCATAGTGATCGGGAAGACTTTCGAAGATCATTTGGAAAACCTTAAGGAAGTTCTAACTAGAATTCACGGTGCACAACTGAAGCTGAGCCCGAAGAAGTGTTCTCTATTCCAGAAGGAAGTACAGTATTTGGGCCATCTGGTTTCGGCAGCGGGTGTTAGCATGGATCCTAATAAAGTAGACACCGTAAGAGACTGGCCAGTTCCGAAGAATAAACACGAAGTTCGGAGTTTCCTGGGGTTATGCTCATATTACCGACGTTTTGTGAAAGGCTTCGCTACTATTGCTAAACCCCTACATGAGCTAACGGAAAATAAACGAAACTTCCAATGGTCGAGAGAGTGTGAACAAGCATTTAGAACGTTGAAGATTGCATTATGTTCGCAGCCAATTCTCGCTTTTCCAGCTTCCGAAGGGAAGTACATCGTAGACACAGACGCAAGCAATACTGGTCTAGGAGCAGTTTTGTCTCAAGTGCAGAACGGTGAGGAACGAGTAATAGCGTATTACAGCAAGACGCTTTCTAAACCAGAGAGAAATTATTGTGTTACAAGAAGAGAGTTGTTGGCAATTGTCAGAGCTTTGGAGCACTTCCATAAATACCTCTATGGGAGAGAGTTTTCACTACGTACTGACCATGCTGCACTTGCATGGCTCTTGAGATTTAAAAATCCGGAAGGACAGTTGGCAAGGTGGCTCGAACGTCTGCTAGAGTACAACTTCAAGGTACAATATCGGCGGGGGCGCCTGCACGGTAATGCAGATGGCTTATCACGAAGACCATGCCCGGAAGACTGCCGACATTGCCACAGAAAGGAAGAACAAAACTCAAGCGAACATGTTCAAGCCATCACTGTAGATTTCCTGGCTGATGGCTGGACAACACAAGACTGTTGACAAGAACAGATGACTGATGAAGACATTGGACCGATCTTGACAGCAAAAGAGGAAGGTCGCCGCCCGGATTGGCAAGATATCTGCCATGGTTCCGAAGTGCTGAAGGGCTACTGGGCACAATGGGAATCTCTCACCTTAGAAAATGGATTGCTGAAAAGGGCTTGGGAAAGTGCAGATGGACGAGACGTGGTCATGCAGTTGATAGTTCCCCGAAGTAAAGTGCAGTCTGTTTTGAAGGAGATGCATGATGGAACATCTGGAGGCCATCTTGGCGTTAACAAAACCCTTGACAAAATACGGAAACGATTCTATTGGCTTCATCTTCGCCACGACGTAGAGGAATGGGTCCGGACGTGTGAAATATGTGCTGCAAGCAAGGGCCCACAAACCAGAAGCAGGGGAAAAATGAGACAGTATAACGTTGGACAACCTTTCGAGAGAATTGCCATAGACATTGCTGGACCATTCCCAGTTACTGACGATGGAAACCGGTACATCATGGTTGTAGGTGACTACTTTACTAAGTGGGTGGAAGCCTACGCGATTCCAAATCAGGAGGTTACCACTGTGGCAAAGCAGTTAGTTCACAACTTCTGTTGCCGTTATGGAGCCCCTATGGAAATCCATATGGATCAAGGGAGAAATTTCGAATCAGGAGTGTTTAAAGAATTATGCCGTCTACTTGGAATTCGAAAGACCAGGACAACGCCTCTGCATCCTCAGTCGGACGGGATGGTTGAGAGATTCAACAGGACACTTGAGCAGCATCTTTCGAAAGTTGTTGACGAGAACCAAACAGACTGGGACCAACGTATACCACTATTCCTTATGGCGTATAGGTCGTCAGTACATGACACAACCGGCATGACTCCAGCAAAATTGGTGTTTGGGCAGGAGATTCGACTTCCTGGGGACTTGATGTTTGGATCACCTGAGACTCGGTCCCAAGAGCCAAAGAACTATTCCTCACAATTAGAAAACCAACTGCGAGAAATGAATCGCTTGGTAAGAGGATGGCTGAAGATTGCCAGTGATAAAATGAAAACTCGGTATGACATTCGCAGCAATAGTGTGGGTTTCCAAGAAGGAGATCAGGTCTGGTTGTTCAATCCAAAGCGCCGTCGTGGTCGCTCACCTAAGCTTCAGTCTAACTGGGAAGGACCCTACACTGTAAAAAAAAGAATTAACGATGTTGTTTATCGGATTCAACAGGAAGGACAGCGGACGTTCAAGATCGTCCACCTAGATCGCCTGTCTAAATACAAATTTAGAGACGCTTTGCCAGTTCGGGACGAACAGGCTTAAGGAGGGGGCTGTGCTACGACAGCACAGAACAATCTACGCGTTTATCGAATGTGGCAGAAAGCTCTCGATGTAAGCGTGTGGTGTACGTGCTACTAGACGCATTTTTGCGAGAATTTTCTCGACTGTGCCGGGCTTCGCTCGGGCGCTCGGACTGTGTCAAGGCCGTAGTAATTACGTAGTGCACGAGAGATAAGACGCAGTTAGGAAGCTTCTGGTGTGTGAGCGTGACTATAAATACATCGGGTAGCGGCCTTAGTTTTTCAGTTCAATGCGAGATTTTTGACTGTGCGGTTCGAGAGTATTAGTGCGATATATTTACAGAGCGGTTCGGGTTATTACTGTGTACGTGCAAGTAGTTATTAGTGAAGTGTTGCGTTTTATATTCGGACGGTATAATTGTAATACAGTTGAGTTTTAATATTAGTGGACATTTTATTGCGTATGAACAATTTTCATTTGATTTGTTGTAGACACTGTGTTGTTAATTACGAACTGTTTTACTATAACAATTAAAGGTGTGATTAGTGACTTGATTGGTGTCTTGTAATTATTTTGTTTCCACTGTACCTACGACGATCGAGTAGACCGTCATAACAGTGGTGTCAGAACTGGGATAGAACGGTTAACAGTGGATACTTTGTACAAGAGGAGTGTAATTCGTAATTAATCGAAAAACAATGGATGCCAGTCAGCTGATGGAAAATTTCCAGGCGCTGTTGTTGCAGACAGAAGAACGACGACGACAGGAGGCGGAAGAAGCAGAAAGACGACAAAAAGAAGAACGAAGACAAGAAAGAGAAGAAGCTGAGGAACGTCAGAAAGCACTAATGCTAGAAACAGAAGAAAGACAGGATGAAAAACGTAAGCAAGAAGCAGGTGACATCAAAGCATTAATTCATGAACAAAAGCAGATGCAAGAACATACTACCGCAGAATTGGGTCTCCTACGTGGTGACGTAGGTGAATTACGAGGTGAGCTCAACAATCAGATTACCAGAATATCTGACGTAGAAGAATCCATGTCAAATAAAATAGCTAAAGTAGAAAAATCTGTCTTGACTGTGGAAGAAGTTATGTCAACAAAAATATCTGCAGTAGAAAACTCAATGGCAAATATAAGAGAACAAATTAAAATTGAAGTTGAACAGTGCATGAAGATTCAACCAAAACAAATTTCTGAACAGACTGTACCAGTGATCAAGACAGAAAAATACACAGAAAATAAGTTAACAGAGAAAGTCACTTTGCCTGCAGTAGGGACAGTTCATGTCAAAGCTCCAACCTTTGACGGAAGCACTCACTGGGCAACGTACCTCCGCCAATTTGAAGCTGCTGCATGCGCAAATAATTGGACAGAAAAAGACAAGGCTGTTTCACTTGTTCTTGCATTAAAAGGACCCGCGGCAGAACTACTACAGAAAGTGCCACCTGACAGCCAGAACACCTATGCTGAGTTGATAAAAGCTCTGGAATTACGGTATGGTGATAAACATTTGCAAGATGTGTACTGCACCCAGTTGAGAGCAAGGCGACAGCATTCCGGGGAAAGTCTTCAAGAGTTTGAAGCAAGTGTCGACAGACTAATTAGACTGGCCTATCCTGAAGCGCCAGAAGATTTTCGAACGCGTTTTGCGATGCAGACATTTACTGCCGGTGTCCGAGATAACGAACTACAGCAAGTGTTACGAATGGCAAGACACCAGAACAGTGTGGACGCCCTGGTACATGCTTTGCAATTTGAGGCCACCAAATCAGCGTCTGGTTGGACAAGTCATAAAGTGCGCGAGCTAAAAGATCGCGACGGCACAGACGATGAGGAAGAAGAACAAGGAACAGACTCGACGGTTGGCGCCACAGAATAAAATAAGAAAGGATGGAAGACCAAAGTGTTATCAATGTGGGAAACCTGGACATCTACAACGAGATTGTCGGGTTAGAATTCAGCAGCAGGGAAACGAGCAATAGTCGGTGCAACGGGGCATGTGCTGACTAACTGGAGGAACGAAGCCCCTAGAGAATATGCAATTTCTACGCTTCAGAAAAAGACCGGGAGCTTGGTAGTTACCGGATTTGTTCAAGAAAGGCCAACCTCGATTACAGTTGACACAGGCGCAACAGTTTCTATTGTGCGCCCCGACGTGGTGAAAGATCTCAAGCCAATCTGGTGCTCTTGCAGCTTGCGAACAGCTACTGGACGGCCTGTAAAAGTGTATGGAAAAGTGGAGATACACCTACGCCTCGGTAGACTTGAGTTTAATCATCAAGTACTTGTTGCAGACATTGTGGATGAAGCAATTGTTGGTGTGGACGTTATGAACGCATACGGATTTATAGTCGACTTCAAAAACAATGTCTTGAGAATCGGAGGCGAAGAGGTAATGCTATCAACAATGACGACAGCAGAAAAATCGATGGACGTCATAAACCAAGTGGCCGTAACTGTTCCGCCAAACTCCGAAAAGATCATCATGGTTAGAACTGCGGTAGATACTAGGGGCAATCAGTGCTCTATATTCGAACCCCACGTAGTCAGCACACCGGGCATACTAATTGCCAGAAGTTTAGTAAAACCTGACGAAACCAGAAACGTAGAAACGTACCTATTAGAGTGGCGAATATTTTGGATCAAGCTATCACTTTACAAAGCAATACGCTCCTAGGCAAATTGACTCCTGTGGCCTGGGTAGCCGGAATAACGCAACGAAGATCCAGTTCTTCGGATACTTCTAAATTACCAGACGAACTGCAAGAATTATTGAACAGATCTTCTAACGACCTCTCAAGTGGTGAGGTAAAAGAACTCGGACAGTTTTTACACGAATTCAAAGATTGTTTTGCAGTTCGGGGACAGTCACTGGGAAGAACCTCTCTTGTGCAACATCGCATCAATACCGGGGACACAACACAGATACGCCAACCTCCTCGAAGGCCTCCGTTATCTAAACAAGAGGAGATGTCTCGGTTAGTACAGGACATGTTGACAGAGGGAGTAATCGAACCTTCGTCAAGTGCTTGGTCTTCCCCTGTAGTGCTGGTAGCGAAGAAGGATGGTGGATTGCGTTTCTGCGTAGACTACCGGAGGTTAAATGACGTTACAAAGAAAGACTGCTATCCATTACCTCGTGTTGACGATACACTCGACACGTTGTCCGGAGCACAGTGGTTTTCCACATTGGACCTGAAGAGTGGATATTGGCAAGTGGGTCTTCATCAAGAAGACAAGGAAAAGACCGCTTTCTCAACCCCAAGTGGCTTATTCCAATTTAACGTCATGCCATTTGGACTCTGTAATGCACCGGCAACATTTGAGAGATTGATGGACCTGATACTCCGAGGCCTGACGTGGAAAACTTGCCTTGTTTACTTAGACGATGTCATAGTGATCGGGAAGACTTTCGAAGATCATTTGGAAAACCTTAAGGAAGTTCTAACTAGAATTCACGGTGCACAACTGAAGCTGAGCCCGAAGAAGTGTTCTCTATTCCAGAAGGAAGTACAGTATTTGGGCCATCTGGTTTCGGCAGCGGGTGTTAGCATGGATCCTAATAAAGTAGACACCGTAAGAGACTGGCCAGTTCCGAAGAATAAACACGAAGTTCGGAGTTTCCTGGGGTTATGCTCATATTACCGACGTTTTGTGAAAGGCTTCGCTACTATTGCTAAACCCCTACATGAGCTAACGGAAAATAAACGAAACTTCCAATGGTCGAGAGAGTGTGAACAAGCATTTAGAACGTTGAAGATTGCATTATGTTCGCAGCCAATTCTCGCTTTTCCAGCTTCCGAAGGGAAGTACATCGTAGACACAGACGCAAGCAATACTGGTCTAGGAGCAGTTTTGTCTCAAGTGCAGAACGGTGAGGAACGAGTAATAGCGTATTACAGCAAGACGCTTTCTAAACCAGAGAGAAATTATTGTGTTACAAGAAGAGAGTTGTTGGCAATTGTCAGAGCTTTGGAGCACTTCCATAAATACCTCTATGGGAGAGAGTTTTCACTACGTACTGACCATGCTGCACTTGCATGGCTCTTGAGATTTAAAAATCCGGAAGGACAGTTGGCAAGGTGGCTCGAACGTCTGCTAGAGTACAACTTCAAGGTACAATATCGGCGGGGGCGCCTGCACGGTAATGCAGATGGCTTATCACGAAGACCATGCCCGGAAGACTGCCGACATTGCCACAGAAAGGAAGAACAAAACTCAAGCGAACATGTTCAAGCCATCACTGTAGATTTCCTGGCTGATGGCTGGACAACACAAGACTGTTGACAAGAACAGATGACTGATGAAGACATTGGACCGATCTTGACAGCAAAAGAGGAAGGTCGCCGCCCGGATTGGCAAGATATCTGCCATGGTTCCGAAGTGCTGAAGGGCTACTGGGCACAATGGGAATCTCTCACCTTAGAAAATGGATTGCTGAAAAGGGCTTGGGAAAGTGCAGATGGACGAGACGTGGTCATGCAGTTGATAGTTCCCCGAAGTAAAGTGCAGTCTGTTTTGAAGGAGATGCATGATGGAACATCTGGAGGCCATCTTGGCGTTAACAAAACCCTTGACAAAATACGGAAACGATTCTATTGGCTTCATCTTCGCCACGACGTAGAGGAATGGGTCCGGACGTGTGAAATATGTGCTGCAAGCAAGGGCCCACAAACCAGAAGCAGGGGAAAAATGAGACAGTATAACGTTGGACAACCTTTCGAGAGAATTGCCATAGACATTGCTGGACCATTCCCAGTTACTGACGATGGAAACCGGTACATCATGGTTGTAGGTGACTACTTTACTAAGTGGGTGGAAGCCTACGCGATTCCAAATCAGGAGGTTACCACTGTGGCAAAGCAGTTAGTTCACAACTTCTGTTGCCGTTATGGAGCCCCTATGGAAATCCATATGGATCAAGGGAGAAATTTCGAATCAGGAGTGTTTAAAGAATTATGCCGTCTACTTGGAATTCGAAAGACCAGGACAACGCCTCTGCATCCTCAGTCGGACGGGATGGTTGAGAGATTCAACAGGACACTTGAGCAGCATCTTTCGAAAGTTGTTGACGAGAACCAAACAGACTGGGACCAACGTATACCACTATTCCTTATGGCGTATAGGTCGTCAGTACATGACACAACCGGCATGACTCCAGCAAAATTGGTGTTTGGGCAGGAGATTCGACTTCCTGGGGACTTGATGTTTGGATCACCTGAGACTCGGTCCCAAGAGCCAAAGAACTATTCCTCACAATTAGAAAACCAACTGCGAGAAATGAATCGCTTGGTAAGAGGATGGCTGAAGATTGCCAGTGATAAAATGAAAACTCGGTATGACATTCGCAGCAATAGTGTGGGTTTCCAAGAAGGAGATCAGGTCTGGTTGTTCAATCCAAAGCGCCGTCGTGGTCGCTCACCTAAGCTTCAGTCTAACTGGGAAGGACCCTACACTGTAAAAAAAAGAATTAACGATGTTGTTTATCGGATTCAACAGGAAGGACAGCGGACGTTCAAGATCGTCCACCTAGATCGCCTGTCTAAATACAAATTTAGAGACGCTTTGCCAGTTCGGGACGAACAGGCTTAAGGAGGGGGCAGTGCTACGACAGCACAGAACAATCTACGCGTTTATCGAATGTGGCAGAAAGCTCTCGATGTAAGCGTGTGGTGTACGTGCTACTAGACGCATTTTTGCGAGAATTTTCTCGACTGTGCCGGGCTTCGCTCGGGCGCTCGGACTGTGTCAAGGCCGTAGTAATTACGTAGTGCACGAGAGATAAGACGCAGTTAGGAAGCTTCTGGTGTGTGAGCGTGACTATAAATACATCGGGTAGCGGCCTTAGTTTTTCAGTTCAATGCGAGATTTTTGACTGTGCGGTTCGAGAGTATTAGTGCGATATATTTACAGAGCGGTTCGGGTTATTACTGTGTACGTGCAAGTAGTTATTAGTGAAGTGTTGCGTTTTATATTCGGACGGTATAATTGTAATACAGTTGAGTTTTAATATTAGTGGACATTTTATTGCGTATGAACAATTTTCATTTGATTTGTTGTAGACACTGTGTTGTTAATTACGAACTGTTTTACTATAACAATTAAAGGTGTGATTAGTGACTTGATTGGTGTCTTGTAATTATTTTGTTTCCACTGTACCTACGACGATCGAGTAGACCGTCATAACAGTGGTGTCAGAACTGGGATAGAACGGTTAACAGTGGATACTTTGTACAAGAGGAGTGTAATTCGTAATTAATCGAAAAACAATGGATGCCAGTCAGCTGATGGAAAATTTCCAGGCGCTGTTGTTGCAGACAGAAGAACGACGACGACAGGAGGCGGAAGAAGCAGAAAGACGACAAAAAGAAGAACGAAGACAAGAAAGAGAAGAAGCTGAGGAACGTCAGAAAGCACTAATGCTAGAAACAGAAGAAAGACAGGATGAAAAACGTAAGCAAGAAGCAGGTGACATCAAAGCATTAATTCATGAACAAAAGCAGATGCAAGAACATACTACCGCAGAATTGGGTCTCCTACGTGGTGACGTAGGTGAATTACGAGGTGAGCTCAACAATCAGATTACCAGAATATCTGACGTAGAAGAATCCATGTCAAATAAAATAGCTAAAGTAGAAAAATCTGTCTTGACTGTGGAAGAAGTTATGTCAACAAAAATATCTGCAGTAGAAAACTCAATGGCAAATATAAGAGAACAAATTAAAATTGAAGTTGAACAGTGCATGAAGATTCAACCAAAACAAATTTCTGAACAGACTGTACCAGTGATCAAGACAGAAAAATACACAGAAAATAAGTTAACAGAGAAAGTCACTTTGCCTGCAGTAGGGACAGTTCATGTCAAAGCTCCAACCTTTGACGGAAGCACTCACTGGGCAACGTACCTCCGCCAATTTGAAGCTGCTGCATGCGCAAATAATTGGACAGAAAAAGACAAGGCTGTTTCACTTGTTCTTGCATTAAAAGGACCCGCGGCAGAACTACTACAGAAAGTGCCACCTGACAGCCAGAACACCTATGCTGAGTTGATAAAAGCTCTGGAATTACGGTATGGTGATAAACATTTGCAAGATGTGTACTGCACCCAGTTGAGAGCAAGGCGACAGCATTCCGGGGAAAGTCTTCAAGAGTTTGAAGCAAGTGTCGACAGACTAATTAGACTGGCCTATCCTGAAGCGCCAGAAGATTTTCGAACGCGTTTTGCGATGCAGACATTTACTGCCGGTGTCCGAGATAACGAACTACAGCAAGTGTTACGAATGGCAAGACACCAGAACAGTGTGGACGCCCTGGTACATGCTTTGCAATTTGAGGCCACCAAATCAGCGTCTGGTTGGACAAGTCATAAAGTGCGCGAGCTAAAAGATCGCGACGGCACAGACGATGAGGAAGAAGAACAAGGAACAGACTCGACGGTTGGCGCCACAGAATAAAATAAGAAAGGATGGAAGACCAAAGTGTTATCAATGTGGGAAACCTGGACATCTACAACGAGATTGTCGGGTTAGAATTCAGCAGCAGGGAAACGAGCAATAGTCGGTGCAACGGGGCATGTGCTGACTAACTGGAGGAACGAAGCCCCTAGAGAATATGCAATTTCTACGCTTCAGAAAAAGACCGGGAGCTTGGTAGTTACCGGATTTGTTCAAGAAAGGCCAACCTCGATTACAGTTGACACAGGCGCAACAGTTTCTATTGTGCGCCCCGACGTGGTGAAAGATCTCAAGCCAATCTGGTGCTCTTGCAGCTTGCGAACAGCTACTGGACGGCCTGTAAAAGTGTATGGAAAAGTGGAGATACACCTACGCCTCGGTAGACTTGAGTTTAATCATCAAGTACTTGTTGCAGACATTGTGGATGAAGCAATTGTTGGTGTGGACGTTATGAACGCATACGGATTTATAGTCGACTTCAAAAACAATGTCTTGAGAATCGGAGGCGAAGAGGTAATGCTATCAACAATGACGACAGCAGAAAAATCGATGGACGTCATAAACCAAGTGGCCGTAACTGTTCCGCCAAACTCCGAAAAGATCATCATGGTTAGAACTGCGGTAGATACTAGGGGCAATCAGTGCTCTATATTCGAACCCCACGTAGTCAGCACACCGGGCATACTAATTGCCAGAAGTTTAGTAAAACCTGACGAAACCAGAAACGTACCTATTAGAGTGGCGAATATTTTGGATCAAGCTATCACTTTACAAAGCAATACGCTCCTAGGCAAATTGACTCCTGTGGCCTGGGTAGCCGGAATAACGCAACGAAGATCCAGTTCTTCGGATACTTCTAAATTACCAGACGAACTGCAAGAATTATTGAACAGATCTTCTAACGACCTCTCAAGTGGTGAGGTAAAAGAACTCGGACAGTTTTTACACGAATTCAAAGATTGTTTTGCAGTTCGGGGACAGTCACTGGGAAGAACCTCTCTTGTGCAACATCGCATCAATACCGGGGACACAACACAGATACGCCAACCTCCTCGAAGGCCTCCGTTATCTAAACAAGAGGAGATGTCTCGGTTAGTACAGGACATGTTGACAGAGGGAGTAATCGAACCTTCGTCAAGTGCTTGGTCTTCCCCTGTAGTGCTGGTAGCGAAGAAGGATGGTGGATTGCGTTTCTGCGTAGACTACCGGAGGTTAAATGACGTTACAAAGAAAGACTGCTATCCATTACCTCGTGTTGACGATACACTCGACACGTTGTCCGGAGCACAGTGGTTTTCCACATTGGACCTGAAGAGTGGATATTGGCAAGTGGGTCTTCATCAAGAAGACAAGGAAAAGACCGCTTTCTCAACCCCAAGTGGCTTATTCCAATTTAACGTCATGCCATTTGGACTCTGTAATGCACCGGCAACATTTGAGAGATTGATGGACCTGATACTCCGAGGCCTGACGTGGAAAACTTGCCTTGTTTACTTAGACGATGTCATAGTGATCGGGAAGACTTTCGAAGATCATTTGGAAAACCTTAAGGAAGTTCTAACTAGAATTCACGGTGCACAACTGAAGCTGAGCCCGAAGAAGTGTTCTCTATTCCAGAAGGAAGTACAGTATTTGGGCCATCTGGTTTCGGCAGCGGGTGTTAGCATGGATCCTAATAAAGTAGACACCGTAAGAGACTGGCCAGTTCCGAAGAATAAACACGAAGTTCGGAGTTTCCTGGGGTTATGCTCATATTACCGACGTTTTGTGAAAGGCTTCGCTACTATTGCTAAACCCCTACATGAGCTAACGGAAAATAAACGAAACTTCCAATGGTCGAGAGAGTGTGAACAAGCATTTAGAACGTTGAAGATTGCATTATGTTCGCAGCCAATTCTCGCTTTTCCAGCTTCCGAAGGGAAGTACATCGTAGACACAGACGCAAGCAATACTGGTCTAGGAGCAGTTTTGTCTCAAGTGCAGAACGGTGAGGAACGAGTAATAGCGTATTACAGCAAGACGCTTTCTAAACCAGAGAGAAATTATTGTGTTACAAGAAGAGAGTTGTTGGCAATTGTCAGAGCTTTGGAGCACTTCCATAAATACCTCTATGGGAGAGAGTTTTCACTACGTACTGACCATGCTGCACTTGCATGGCTCTTGAGATTTAAAAATCCGGAAGGACAGTTGGCAAGGTGGCTCGAACGTCTGCTAGAGTACAACTTCAAGGTACAATATCGGCGGGGGCGCCTGCACGGTAATGCAGATGGCTTATCACGAAGACCATGCCCGGAAGACTGCCGACATTGCCACAGAAAGGAAGAACAAAACTCAAGCGAACATGTTCAAGCCATCACTGTAGATTTCCTGGCTGATGGCTGGACAACACAAGACTGTTGACAAGAACAGATGACTGATGAAGACATTGGACCGATCTTGACAGCAAAAGAGGAAGGTCGCCGCCCGGATTGGCAAGATATCTGCCATGGTTCCGAAGTGCTGAAGGGCTACTGGGCACAATGGGAATCTCTCACCTTAGAAAATGGATTGCTGAAAAGGGCTTGGGAAAGTGCAGATGGACGAGACGTGGTCATGCAGTTGATAGTTCCCCGAAGTAAAGTGCAGTCTGTTTTGAAGGAGATGCATGATGGAACATCTGGAGGCCATCTTGGCGTTAACAAAACCCTTGACAAAATACGGAAACGATTCTATTGGCTTCATCTTCGCCACGACGTAGAGGAATGGGTCCGGACGTGTGAAATATGTGCTGCAAGCAAGGGCCCACAAACCAGAAGCAGGGGAAAAATGAGACAGTATAACGTTGGACAACCTTTCGAGAGAATTGCCATAGACATTGCTGGACCATTCCCAGTTACTGACGATGGAAACCGGTACATCATGGTTGTAGGTGACTACTTTACTAAGTGGGTGGAAGCCTACGCGATTCCAAATCAGGAGGTTACCACTGTGGCAAAGCAGTTAGTTCACAACTTCTGTTGCCGTTATGGAGCCCCTATGGAAATCCATATGGATCAAGGGAGAAATTTCGAATCAGGAGTGTTTAAAGAATTATGCCGTCTACTTGGAATTCGAAAGACCAGGACAACGCCTCTGCATCCTCAGTCGGACGGGATGGTTGAGAGATTCAACAGGACACTTGAGCAGCATCTTTCGAAAGTTGTTGACGAGAACCAAACAGACTGGGACCAACGTATACCACTATTCCTTATGGCGTATAGGTCGTCAGTACATGACACAACCGGCATGACTGCAGCAAAATTGGTGTTTGGGCAGGAGATTCGACTTCCTGGGGACTTGATGTTTGGATCACCTGAGACTCGGTCCCAAGAGCCAAAGAACTATTCCTCACAATTAGAAAACCAACTGCGAGAAATGAATCGCTTGGTAAGAGGATGGCTGAAGATTGCCAGTGATAAAATGAAAACTCGGTATGACATTCGCAGCAATAGTGTGGGTTTCCAAGAAGGAGATCAGGTCTGGTTGTTCAATCCAAAGCGCCGTCGTGGTCGCTCACCTAAGCTTCAGTCTAACTGGGAAGGACCCTACACTGTAAAAAAAAGAATTAACGATGTTGTTTATCGGATTCAACAGGAAGGACAGCGGACGTTCAAGATCGTCCACCTAGATCGCCTGTCTAAATACAAATTTAGAGACGCTTTGCCAGTTCGGGACGAACAGGCTTAAGGAGGGGGCAGTGCTACGACAGCACAGAACAATCTACGCGTTTATCGAATGTGGCAGAAAGCTCTCGATGTAAGCGTGTGGTGTACGTGCTACTAGACGCATTTTTGCGAGAATTTTCTCGACTGTGCCGGGCTTCGCTCGGGCGCTCGGACTGTGTCAAGGCCGTAGTAATTACGTAGTGCACGAGAGATAAGACGCAGTTAGGAAGCTTCTGGTGTGTGAGCGTGACTATAAATACATCGGGTAGCGGCCTTAGTTTTTCAGTTCAATGCGAGATTTTTGACTGTGCGGTTCGAGAGTATTAGTGCGATATATTTACAGAGCGGTTCGGGTTATTACTGTGTACGTGCAAGTAGTTATTAGTGAAGTGTTGCGTTTTATATTCGGACGGTATAATTGTAATACAGTTGAGTTTTAATATTAGTGGACATTTTATTGCGTATGAACAATTTTCATTTGATTTGTTGTAGACACTGTGTTGTTAATTACGAACTGTTTTACTATAACAATTAAAGGTGTGATTAGTGACTTGATTGGTGTCTTGTAATTATTTTGTTTCCACTGTACCTACGACGATCGAGTAGACCGTCATAACAGTGGTGTCAGAACTGGGATAGAACGGTTAACAGTGGATACTTTGTACAAGAGGAGTGTAATTCGTAATTAATCGAAAAACAATGGATGCCAGTCAGCTGATGGAAAATTTCCAGGCGCTGTTGTTGCAGACAGAAGAACGACGACGACAGGAGGCGGAAGAAGCAGAAAGACGACAAAAAGAAGAACGAAGACAAGAAAGAGAAGAAGCTGAGGAACGTCAGAAAGCACTAATGCTAGAAACAGAAGAAAGACAGGATGAAAAACGTAAGCAAGAAGCAGGTGACATCAAAGCATTAATTCATGAACAAAAGCAGATGCAAGAACATACTACCGCAGAATTGGGTCTCCTACGTGGTGACGTAGGTGAATTACGAGGTGAGCTCAACAATCAGATTACCAGAATATCTGACGTAGAAGAATCCATGTCAAATAAAATAGCTAAAGTAGAAAAATCTGTCTTGACTGTGGAAGAAGTTATGTCAACAAAAATATCTGCAGTAGAAAACTCAATGGCAAATATAAGAGAACAAATTAAAATTGAAGTTGAACAGTGCATGAAGATTCAACCAAAACAAATTTCTGAACAGACTGTACCAGTGATCAAGACAGAAAAATACACAGAAAATAAGTTAACAGAGAAAGTCACTTTGCCTGCAGTAGGGACAGTTCATGTCAAAGCTCCAACCTTTGACGGAAGCACTCACTGGGCAACGTACCTCCGCCAATTTGAAGCTGCTGCATGCGCAAATAATTGGACAGAAAAAGACAAGGCTGTTTCACTTGTTCTTGCATTAAAAGGACCCGCGGCAGAACTACTACAGAAAGTGCCACCTGACAGCCAGAACACCTATGCTGAGTTGATAAAAGCTCTGGAATTACGGTATGGTGATAAACATTTGCAAGATGTGTACTGCACCCAGTTGAGAGCAAGGCGACAGCATTCCGGGGAAAGTCTTCAAGAGTTTGAAGCAAGTGTCGACAGACTAATTAGACTGGCCTATCCTGAAGCGCCAGAAGATTTTCGAACGCGTTTTGCGATGCAGACATTTACTGCCGGTGTCCGAGATAACGAACTACAGCAAGTGTTACGAATGGCAAGACACCAGAACAGTGTGGACGCCCTGGTACATGCTTTGCAATTTGAGGCCACCAAATCAGCGTCTGGTTGGACAAGTCATAAAGTGCGCGAGCTAAAAGATCGCGACGGCACAGACGATGAGGAAGAAGAACAAGGAACAGACTCGACGGTTGGCGCCACAGAATAAAATAAGAAAGGATGGAAGACCAAAGTGTTATCAATGTGGGAAACCTGGACATCTACAACGAGATTGTCGGGTTAGAATTCAGCAGCAGGGAAACGAGCAATAGTCGGTGCAACGGGGCATGTGCTGACTAACTGGAGGAACGAAGCCCCTAGAGAATATGCAATTTCTACGCTTCAGAAAAAGACCGGGAGCTTGGTAGTTACCGGATTTGTTCAAGAAAGGCCAACCTCGATTACAGTTGACACAGGCGCAACAGTTTCTATTGTGCGCCCCGACGTGGTGAAAGATCTCAAGCCAATCTGGTGCTCTTGCAGCTTGCGAACAGCTACTGGACGGCCTGTAAAAGTGTATGGAAAAGTGGAGATACACCTACGCCTCGGTAGACTTGAGTTTAATCATCAAGTACTTGTTGCAGACATTGTGGATGAAGCAATTGTTGGTGTGGACGTTATGAACGCATACGGATTTATAGTCGACTTCAAAAACAATGTCTTGAGAATCGGAGGCGAAGAGGTAATGCTATCAACAATGACGACAGCAGAAAAATCGATGGACGTCATAAACCAAGTGGCCGTAACTGTTCCGCCAAACTCCGAAAAGATCATCATGGTTAGAACTGCGGTAGATACTAGGGGCAATCAGTGCTCTATATTCGAACCCCACGTAGTCAGCACACCGGGCATACTAATTGCCAGAAGTTTAGTAAAACCTGACGAAACCAGAAACGTACCTATTAGAGTGGCGAATATTTTGGATCAAGCTATCACTTTACAAAGCAATACGCTCCTAGGCAAATTGACTCCTGTGGCCTGGGTAGCCGGAATAACGCAACGAAGATCCAGTTCTTCGGATACTTCTAAATTACCAGACGAACTGCAAGAATTATTGAACAGATCTTCTAACGACCTCTCAAGTGGTGAGGTAAAAGAACTCGGACAGTTTTTACACGAATTCAAAGATTGTTTTGCAGTTCGGGGACAGTCACTGGGAAGAACCTCTCTTGTGCAACATCGCATCAATACCGGGGACACAACACAGATACGCCAACCTCCTCGAAGGCCTCCGTTATCTAAACAAGAGGAGATGTCTCGGTTAGTACAGGACATGTTGACAGAGGGAGTAATCGAACCTTCGTCAAGTGCTTGGTCTTCCCCTGTAGTGCTGGTAGCGAAGAAGGATGGTGGATTGCGTTTCTGCGTAGACTACCGGAGGTTAAATGACGTTACAAAGAAAGACTGCTATCCATTACCTCGTGTTGACGATACACTCGACACGTTGTCCGGAGCACAGTGGTTTTCCACATTGGACCTGAAGAGTGGATATTGGCAAGTGGGTCTTCATCAAGAAGACAAGGAAAAGACCGCTTTCTCAACCCCAAGTGGCTTATTCCAATTTAACGTCATGCCATTTGGACTCTGTAATGCACCGGCAACATTTGAGAGATTGATGGACCTGATACTCCGAGGCCTGACGTGGAAAACTTGCCTTGTTTACTTAGACGATGTCATAGTGATCGGGAAGACTTTCGAAGATCATTTGGAAAACCTTAAGGAAGTTCTAACTAGAATTCACGGTGCACAACTGAAGCTGAGCCCGAAGAAGTGTTCTCTATTCCAGAAGGAAGTACAGTATTTGGGCCATCTGGTTTCGGCAGCGGGTGTTAGCATGGATCCTAATAAAGTAGACACCGTAAGAGACTGGCCAGTTCCGAAGAATAAACACGAAGTTCGGAGTTTCCTGGGGTTATGCTCATATTACCGACGTTTTGTGAAAGGCTTCGCTACTATTGCTAAACCCCTACATGAGCTAACGGAAAATAAACGAAACTTCCAATGGTCGAGAGAGTGTGAACAAGCATTTAGAACGTTGAAGATTGCATTATGTTCGCAGCCAATTCTCGCTTTTCCAGCTTCCGAAGGGAAGTACATCGTAGACACAGACGCAAGCAATACTGGTCTAGGAGCAGTTTTGTCTCAAGTGCAGAACGGTGAGGAACGAGTAATAGCGTATTACAGCAAGACGCTTTCTAAACCAGAGAGAAATTATTGTGTTACAAGAAGAGAGTTGTTGGCAATTGTCAGAGCTTTGGAGCACTTCCATAAATACCTCTATGGGAGAGAGTTTTCACTACGTACTGACCATGCTGCACTTGCATGGCTCTTGAGATTTAAAAATCCGGAAGGACAGTTGGCAAGGTGGCTCGAACGTCTGCTAGAGTACAACTTCAAGGTACAATATCGGCGGGGGCGCCTGCACGGTAATGCAGATGGCTTATCACGAAGACCATGCCCGGAAGACTGCCGACATTGCCACAGAAAGGAAGAACAAAACTCAAGCGAACATGTTCAAGCCATCACTGTAGATTTCCTGGCTGATGGCTGGACAACACAAGACTGTTGACAAGAACAGATGACTGATGAAGACATTGGACCGATCTTGACAGCAAAAGAGGAAGGTCGCCGCCCGGATTGGCAAGATATCTGCCATGGTTCCGAAGTGCTGAAGGGCTACTGGGCACAATGGGAATCTCTCACCTTAGAAAATGGATTGCTGAAAAGGGCTTGGGAAAGTGCAGATGGACGAGACGTGGTCATGCAGTTGATAGTTCCCCGAAGTAAAGTGCAGTCTGTTTTGAAGGAGATGCATGATGGAACATCTGGAGGCCATCTTGGCGTTAACAAAACCCTTGACAAAATACGGAAACGATTCTATTGGCTTCATCTTCGCCACGACGTAGAGGAATGGGTCCGGACGTGTGAAATATGTGCTGCAAGCAAGGGCCCACAAACCAGAAGCAGGGGAAAAATGAGACAGTATAACGTTGGACAACCTTTCGAGAGAATTGCCATAGACATTGCTGGACCATTCCCAGTTACTGACGATGGAAACCGGTACATCATGGTTGTAGGTGACTACTTTACTAAGTGGGTGGAAGCCTACGCGATTCCAAATCAGGAGGTTACCACTGTGGCAAAGCAGTTAGTTCACAACTTCTGTTGCCGTTATGGAGCCCCTATGGAAATCCATATGGATCAAGGGAGAAATTTCGAATCAGGAGTGTTTAAAGAATTATGCCGTCTACTTGGAATTCGAAAGACCAGGACAACGCCTCTGCATCCTCAGTCGGACGGGATGGTTGAGAGATTCAACAGGACACTTGAGCAGCATCTTTCGAAAGTTGTTGACGAGAACCAAACAGACTGGGACCAACGTATACCACTATTCCTTATGGCGTATAGGTCGTCAGTACATGACACAACCGGCATGACTCCAGCAAAATTGGTGTTTGGGCAGGAGATTCGACTTCCTGGGGACTTGATGTTTGGATCACCTGAGACTCGGTCCCAAGAGCCAAAGAACTATTCCTCACAATTAGAAAACCAACTGCGAGAAATGAATCGCTTGGTAAGAGGATGGCTGAAGATTGCCAGTGATAAAATGAAAACTCGGTATGACATTCGCAGCAATAGTGTGGGTTTCCAAGAAGGAGATCAGGTCTGGTTGTTCAATCCAAAGCGCCGTCGTGGTCGCTCACCTAAGCTTCAGTCTAACTGGGAAGGACCCTACACTGTAAAAAAAAGAATTAACGATGTTGTTTATCGGATTCAACAGGAAGGACAGCGGACGTTCAAGATCGTCCACCTAGATCGCCTGTCTAAATACAAATTTAGAGACGCTTTGCCAGTTCGGGACGAACAGGCTTAAGGAGGGGGCTGTGCTACGACAGCACAGAACAATCTACCCGTTTATCGAATGTGGCAGAAAGCTCTCGATGTAAGCGTGTGGTGTACGTGCTACTAGACGCATTTTTGCGAGAATTTTCTCGACTGTGCCGGGCTTCGCTCGGGCGCTCGGACTGTGTCAAGGCCGTAGTAATTACGTAGTGCACGAGAGATAAGACGCAGTTAGGAAGCTTCTGGTGTGTGAGCGTGACTATAAATACATCGGGTAGCGGCCTTAGTTTTTCAGTTCAATGCGAGATTTTTGACTGTGCGGTTCGAGAGTATTAGTGCGATATATTTACAGAGCGGTTCGGGTTATTACTGTGTACGTGCAAGTAGTTATTAGTGAAGTGTTGCGTTTTATATTCGGACGGTATAATTGTAATACAGTTGAGTTTTAATATTAGTGGACATTTTATTGCGTATGAACAATTTTCATTTGATTTGTTGTAGACACTGTGTTGTTAATTACGAACTGTTTTACTATAACAATTAAAGGTGTGATTAGTGACTTGATTGGTGTCTTGTAATTATTTTGTTTCCACTGTACCTACGACGATCGAGTAGACCGTCATAACAGTGGTGTCAGAACTGGGATAGAACGGTTAACAGTGGATACTTTGTACAAGAGGAGTGTAATTCGTAATTAATCGAAAAACAATGGATGCCAGTCAGCTGATGGAAAATTTCCAGGCGCTGTTGTTGCAGACAGAAGAACGACGACGACAGGAGGCGGAAGAAGCAGAAAGACGACAAAAAGAAGAACGAAGACAAGAAAGAGAAGAAGCTGAGGAACGTCAGAAAGCACTAATGCTAGAAACAGAAGAAAGACAGGATGAAAAACGTAAGCAAGAAGCAGGTGACATCAAAGCATTAATTCATGAACAAAAGCAGATGCAAGAACATACTACCGCAGAATTGGGTCTCCTACGTGGTGACGTAGGTGAATTACGAGGTGAGCTCAACAATCAGATTACCAGAATATCTGACGTAGAAGAATCCATGTCAAATAAAATAGCTAAAGTAGAAAAATCTGTCTTGACTGTGGAAGAAGTTATGTCAACAAAAATATCTGCAGTAGAAAACTCAATGGCAAATATAAGAGAACAAATTAAAATTGAAGTTGAACAGTGCATGAAGATTCAACCAAAACAAATTTCTGAACAGACTGTACCAGTGATCAAGACAGAAAAATACACAGAAAATAAGTTAACAGAGAAAGTCACTTTGCCTGCAGTAGGGACAGTTCATGTCAAAGCTCCAACCTTTGACGGAAGCACTCCCTGGGCAACGTACCTCCGCCAATTTGAAGCTGCTGCATGCGCAAATAATTGGACAGAAAAAGACAAGGCTGTTTCACTTGTTCTTGCATTAAAAGGACCCGCGGCAGAACTACTACAGAAAGTGCCACCTGACAGCCAGAACACCTATGCTGAGTTGATAAAAGCTCTGGAATTACGGTATGGTGATAAACATTTGCAAGATGTGTACTGCACCCAGTTGAGAGCAAGGCGACAGCATTCCGGGGAAAGTCTTCAAGAGTTTGAAGCAAGTGTCGACAGACTAATTAGACTGGCCTATCCTGAAGCGCCAGAAGATTTTCGAACGCGTTTTGCGATGCAGACATTTACTGCCGGTGTCCGAGATAACGAACTACAGCAAGTGTTACGAATGGCAAGACACCAGAACAGTGTGGACGCCCTGGTACATGCTTTGCAATTTGAGGCCACCAAATCAGCGTCTGGTTGGACAAGTCATAAAGTGCGCGAGCTAAAAGATCGCGACGGCACAGACGATGAGGAAGAAGAACAAGGAACAGACTCGACGGTTGGCGCCACAGAATAAAATAAGAAAGGATGGAAGACCAAAGTGTTATCAATGTGGGAAACCTGGACATCTACAACGAGATTGTCGGGTTAGAATTCAGCAGCAGGGAAACGAGCAATAGTCGGTGCAACGGGGCATGTGCTGACTAACTGGAGGAACGAAGCCCCTAGAGAATATGCAATTTCTACGCTTCAGAAAAACACCGGGAGCTTGGTAGTTACCGGATTTGTTCAAGAAAGGCCAACCTCGATTACAGTTGACACAGGCGCAACAGTTTCTATTGTGCGCCCCGACGTGGTGAAAGATCTCAAGCCAATCTGGTGCTCTTGCAGCTTGCGAACAGCTACTGGACGGCCTGTAAAAGTGTATGGAAAAGTGGAGATACACCTACGCCTCGGTAGACTTGAGTTTAATCATCAAGTACTTGTTGCAGACATTGTGGATGAAGCAATTGTTGGTGTGGACGTTATGAACGCATACGGATTTATAGTCGACTTCAAAAACAATGTCTTGAGAATCGGAGGCGAAGAGGTAATGCTATCAACAATGACGACAGCAGAAAAATCGATGGACGTCATAAACCAAGTGGCCGTAACTGTTCCGCCAAACTCCGAAAAGATCATCATGGTTAGAACTGCGGTAGATACTAGGGGCAATCAGTGCTCTATATTCGAACCCCACGTAGTCAGCACACCGGGCATACTAATTGCCAGAAGTTTAGTAAAACCTGACGAAACCAGAAACGTACCTATTAGAGTGGCGAATATTTTGGATCAAGCTATCACTTTACAAAGCAATACGCTCCTAGGCAAATTGACTCCTGTGGCCTGGGTAGCCGGAATAACGCAACGAAGATCCAGTTCTTCGGATACTTCTAAATTACCAGACGAACTGCAAGAATTATTGAACAGATCTTCTAACGACCTCTCAAGTGGTGAGGTAAAAGAACTCGGACAGTTTTTACACGAATTCAAAGATTGTTTTGCAGTTCGGGGACAGTCACTGGGAAGAACCTCTCTTGTGCAACATCGCATCAATACCGGGGACACAACACAGATACGCCAACCTCCTCGAAGGCCTCCGTTATCTAAACAAGAGGAGATGTCTCGGTTAGTACAGGACATGTTGACAGAGGGAGTAATCGAACCTTCGTCAAGTGCTTGGTCTTCCCCTGTAGTGCTGGTAGCGAAGAAGGATGGTGGATTGCGTTTCTGCGTAGACTACCGGAGGTTAAATGACGTTACAAAGAAAGACTGCTATCCATTACCTCGTGTTGACGATACACTCGACACGTTGTCCGGAGCACAGTGGTTTTCCACATTGGACCTGAAGAGTGGATATTGGCAAGTGGGTCTTCATCAAGAAGACAAGGAAAAGACCGCTTTCTCAACCCCAAGTGGCTTATTCCAATTTAACGTCATGCCATTTGGACTCTGTAATGCACCGGCAACATTTGAGAGATTGATGGACCTGATACTCCGAGGCCTGACGTGGAAAACTTGCCTTGTTTACTTAGACGATGTCATAGTGATCGGGAAGACTTTCGAAGATCATTTGGAAAACCTTAAGGAAGTTCTAACTAGAATTCACGGTGCACAACTGAAGCTGAGCCCGAAGAAGTGTTCTCTATTCCAGAAGGAAGTACAGTATTTGGGCCATCTGGTTTCGGCAGCGGGTGTTAGCATGGATCCTAATAAAGTAGACACCGTAAGAGACTGGCCAGTTCCGAAGAATAAACACGAAGTTCGGAGTTTCCTGGGGTTATGCTCATATTACCGACGTTTTGTGAAAGGCTTCGCTACTATTGCTAAACCCCTACATGAGCTAACGGAAAATAAACGAAACTTCCAATGGTCGAGAGAGTGTGAACAAGCATTTAGAACGTTGAAGATTGCATTATGTTCGCAGCCAATTCTCGCTTTTCCAGCTTCCGAAGGGAAGTACATCGTAGACACAGACGCAAGCAATACTGGTCTAGGAGCAGTTTTGTCTCAAGTGCAGAACGGTGAGGAACGAGTAATAGCGTATTACAGCAAGACGCTTTCTAAACCAGAGAGAAATTATTGTGTTACAAGAAGAGAGTTGTTGGCAATTGTCAGAGCTTTGGAGCACTTCCATAAATACCTCTATGGGAGAGAGTTTTCACTACGTACTGACCATGCTGCACTTGCATGGCTCTTGAGATTTAAAAATCCGGAAGGACAGTTGGCAAGGTGGCTCGAACGTCTGCTAGAGTACAACTTCAAGGTACAATATCGGCGGGGGCGCCTGCACGGTAATGCAGATGGCTTATCACGAAGACCATGCCCGGAAGACTGCCGACATTGCCACAGAAAGGAAGAACAAAACTCAAGCGAACATGTTCAAGCCATCACTGTAGATTTCCTGGCTGATGGCTGGACAACACAAGACTGTTGACAAGAACAGATGACTGATGAAGACATTGGACCGATCTTGACAGCAAAAGAGGAAGGTCGCCGCCCGGATTGGCAAGATATCTGCCATGGTTCCGAAGTGCTGAAGGGCTACTGGGCACAATGGGAATCTCTCACCTTAGAAAATGGATTGCTGAAAAGGGCTTGGGAAAGTGCAGATGGACGAGACGTGGTCATGCAGTTGATAGTTCCCCGAAGTAAAGTGCAGTCTGTTTTGAAGGAGATGCATGATGGAACATCTGGAGGCCATCTTGGCGTTAACAAAACCCTTGACAAAATACGGAAACGATTCTATTGGCTTCATCTTCGCCACGACGTAGAGGAATGGGTCCGGACGTGTGAAATATGTGCTGCAAGCAAGGGCCCACAAACCAGAAGCAGGGGAAAAATGAGACAGTATAACGTTGGACAACCTTTCGAGAGAATTGCCATAGACATTGCTGGACCATTCCCAGTTACTGACGATGGAAACCGGTACATCATGGTTGTAGGTGACTACTTTACTAAGTGGGTGGAAGCCTACGCGATTCCAAATCAGGAGGTTACCACTGTGGCAAAGCAGTTAGTTCACAACTTCTGTTGCCGTTATGGAGCCCCTATGGAAATCCATATGGATCAAGGGAGAAATTTCGAATCAGGAGTGTTTAAAGAATTATGCCGTCTACTTGGAATTCGAAAGACCAGGACAACGCCTCTGCATCCTCAGTCGGACGGGATGGTTGAGAGATTCAACAGGACACTTGAGCAGCATCTTTCGAAAGTTGTTGACGAGAACCAAACAGACTGGGACCAACGTATACCACTATTCCTTATGGCGTATAGGTCGTCAGTACATGACACAACCGGCATGACTCCAGCAAAATTGGTGTTTGGGCAGGAGATTCGACTTCCTGGGGACTTGATGTTTGGATCACCTGAGACTCGGTCCCAAGAGCCAAAGAACTATTCCTCACAATTAGAAAACCAACTGCGAGAAATGAATCGCTTGGTAAGAGGATGGCTGAAGATTGCCAGTGATAAAATGAAAACTCGGTATGACATTCGCAGCAATAGTGTGGGTTTCCAAGAAGGAGATCAGGTCTGGTTGTTCAATCCAAAGCGCCGTCGTGGTCGCTCACCTAAGCTTCAGTCTAACTGGGAAGGACCCTACACTGTAAAAAAAAGAATTAACGATGTTGTTTATCGGATTCAACAGGAAGGACAGCGGACGTTCAAGATCGTCCACCTAGATCGCCTGTCTAAATACAAATTTAGAGACGCTTTGCCAGTTCGGGACGAACAGGCTTAAGGAGGGGGCTGTGCTACGACAGCACAGAACAATCTACCCGTTTATCGAATGTGGCAGAAAGCTCTCGATGTAAGCGTGTGGTGTACGTGCTACTAGACGCATTTTTGCGAGAATTTTCTCGACTGTGCCGGGCTTCGCTCGGGCGCTCGGACTGTGTCAAGGCCGTAGTAATTACGTAGTGCACGAGAGATAAGACGCAGTTAGGAAGCTTCTGGTGTGTGAGCGTGACTATAAATACATCGGGTAGCGGCCTTAGTTTTTCAGTTCAATGCGAGATTTTTGACTGTGCGGTTCGAGAGTATTAGTGCGATATATTTACAGAGCGGTTCGGGTTATTACTGTGTACGTGCAAGTAGTTATTAGTGAAGTGTTGCGTTTTATATTCGGACGGTATAATTGTAATACAGTTGAGTTTTAATATTAGTGGACATTTTATTGCGTATGAACAATTTTCATTTGATTTGTTGTAGACACTGTGTTGTTAATTACGAACTGTTTTACTATAACAATTAAAGGTGTGATTAGTGACTTGATTGGTGTCTTGTAATTATTTTGTTTCCACTGTACCTACGACGATCGAGTAGACCGTCATAACAGTGGTGTCAGAACTGGGATAGAACGGTTAACAGTGGATACTTTGTACAAGAGGAGTGTAATTCGTAATTAATCGAAAAACAATGGATGCCAGTCAGCTGATGGAAAATTTCCAGGCGCTGTTGTTGCAGACAGAAGAACGACGACGACAGGAGGCGGAAGAAGCAGAAAGACGACAAAAAGAAGAACGAAGACAAGAAAGAGAAGAAGCTGAGGAACGTCAGAAAGCACTAATGCTAGAAACAGAAGAAAGACAGGATGAAAAACGTAAGCAAGAAGCAGGTGACATCAAAGCATTAATTCATGAACAAAAGCAGATGCAAGAACATACTACCGCAGAATTGGGTCTCCTACGTGGTGACGTAGGTGAATTACGAGGTGAGCTCAACAATCAGATTACCAGAATATCTGACGTAGAAGAATCCATGTCAAATAAAATAGCTAAAGTAGAAAAATCTGTCTTGACTGTGGAAGAAGTTATGTCAACAAAAATATCTGCAGTAGAAAACTCAATGGCAAATATAAGAGAACAAATTAAAATTGAAGTTGAACAGTGCATGAAGATTCAACCAAAACAAATTTCTGAACAGACTGTACCAGTGATCAAGACAGAAAAATACACAGAAAATAAGTTAACAGAGAAAGTCACTTTGCCTGCAGTAGGGACAGTTCATGTCAAAGCTCCAACCTTTGACGGAAGCACTCACTGGGCAACGTACCTCCGCCAATTTGAAGCTGCTGCATGCGCAAATAATTGGACAGAAAAAGACAAGGCTGTTTCACTTGTTCTTGCATTAAAAGGACCCGCGGCAGAACTACTACAGAAAGTGCCACCTGACAGCCAGAACACCTATGCTGAGTTGATAAAAGCTCTGGAATTACGGTATGGTGATAAACATTTGCAAGATGTGTACTGCACCCAGTTGAGAGCAAGGCGACAGCATTCCGGGGAAAGTCTTCAAGAGTTTGAAGCAAGTGTCGACAGACTAATTAGACTGGCATATCCTGAAGCGCCAGAAGATTTTCGAACGCGTTTTGCGATGCAGACATTTACTGCCGGTGTCCGAGATAACGAACTACAGCAAGTGTTACGAATGGCAAGACACCAGAACAGTGTGGACGCCCTGGTACATGCTTTGCAATTTGAGGCCACCAAATCAGCGTCTGGTTGGACAAGTCATAAAGTGCGCGAGCTAAAAGATCGCGACGGCACAGACGATGAGGAAGAAGAACAAGGAACAGACTCGACGGTTGGCGCCACAGAATAAAATAAGAAAGGATGGAAGACCGAAGTGTTATCAATGTGGGAAACCTGGACATCTACAACGAGATTGTCGGGTTAGAATTCAGCAGCAGGGAAACGAGCAATAGTCGGTGCAACGGGGCATGTGCTGACTAACTGGAGGAACGAAGCCCCTAGAGAATATGCAATTTCTACGCTTCAGAAAAAGACCGGGAGCTTGGTAGTTACCGGATTTGTTCAAGAAAGGCCAACCTCGATTACAGTTGACACAGGCGCAACAGTTTCTATTGTGCGCCCCGACGTGGTGAAAGATCTCAAGCCAATCTGGTGCTCTTGCAGCTTGCGAACAGCTACTGGACGGCCTGTAAAAGTGTATGGAAAAGTGGAGATACACCTACGCCTCGGTAGACTTGAGTTTAATCATCAAGTACTTGTTGCAGACATTGTGGATGAAGCAATTGTTGGTGTGGACGTTATGAACGCATACGGATTTATAGTCGACTTCAAAAACAATGTCTTGAGAATCGGAGGCGAAGAGGTAATGCTATCAACAATGACGACAGCAGAAAAATCGATGGACGTCATAAACCAAGTGGCCGTAACTGTTCCGCCAAACTCCGAAAAGATCATCATGGTTAAAACTGCGGTAGATACTAGGGGCAATCAGTGCTCTATATTCGAACCCCACGTAGTCAGCACACCGGGCATACTAATTGCCAGAAGTTTAGTAAAACCTGACGAAACCAGAAACGTACCTATTAGAGTGGCGAATATTTTGGATCAAGCTATCACTTTACAAAGCAATACGCTCCTAGGCAAATTGACTCCTGTGGCCTGGGTAGCCGGAATAACGCAACGAAGATCCAGTTCTTCGGATACTTCTAAATTACCAGACGAACTGCAAGAATTATTGAACAGATCTTCTAACGACCTCTCAAGTGGTGAGGTAAAAGAACTCGGACAGTTTTTACACGAATTCAAAGATTGTTTTGCAGTTCGGGGACAGTCACTGGGAAGAACCTCTCTTGTGCAACATCGCATCAATACCGGGGACACAACACAGATACGCCAACCTCCTCGAAGGCCTCCGTTATCTAAACAAGAGGAGATGTCTCGGTTAGTACAGGACATGTTGACAGAGGGAGTAATCGAACCTTCGTCAAGTGCTTGGTCTTCCCCTGTAGTGCTGGTAGCGAAGAAGGATGGTGGATTGCGTTTCTGCGTAGACTACCGGAGGTTAAATGACGTTACAAAGAAAGACTGCTATCCATTACCTCGTGTTGACGATACACTCGACACGTTGTCCGGAGCACAGTGGTTTTCCACATTGGACCTGAAGAGTGGATATTGGCAAGTGGGTCTTCATCAAGAAGACAAGGAAAAGACCGCTTTCTCAACCCCAAGTGGCTTATTCCAATTTAACGTCATGCCATTTGGACTCTGTAATGCACCGGCAACATTTGAGAGATTGATGGACCTGATACTCCGAGGCCTGACGTGGAAAACTTGCCTTGTTTACTTAGACGATGTCATAGTGATCGGGAAGACTTTCGAAGATCATTTGGAAAACCTTAAGGAAGTTCTAACTAGAATTCACGGTGCACAACTGAAGCTGAGCCCGAAGAAGTGTTCTCTATTCCAGAAGGAAGTACAGTATTTGGGCCATCTGGTTTCGGCAGCGGGTGTTAGCATGGATCCTAATAAAGTAGACACCGTAAGAGACTGGCCAGTTCCGAAGAATAAACACGAAGTTCGGAGTTTCCTGGGGTTATGCTCATATTACCGACGTTTTGTGAAAGGCTTCGCTACTATTGCTAAACCACTACATGAGCTAACGGAAAATAAACGAAACTTCCAATGGTCGAGAGAGTGTGAACAAGCATTTAGAACGTTGAAGATTGCATTATGTTCGCAGCCAATTCTCGCTTTTCCAGCTTCCGAAGGGAAGTACATCGTAGACACAGACGCAAGCAATACTGGTCTGGGAGCAGTTTTGTCTCAAGTGCAGAACGGTGAGGAACGAGTAATAGCGTATTACAGCAAGACGCTTTCTAAACCAGAGAGAAATTATTGTGTTACAAGAAGAGAGTTGTTGGCAATTGTCAGAGCTTTGGAGCACTTCCATAAATACCTCTATGGGAGAGAGTTTTCACTACGTACTGACCATGCTGCACTTGCATGGCTCTTGAGATTTAAAAATCCGGAAGGACAGTTGGCAAGGTGGCTCGAACGTCTGCTAGAGTACAACTTCAAGGTACAATATCGGCGGGGGCGCCTGCACGGTAATGCAGATGGCTTATCACGAAGACCATGCCCGGAAGACTGCCGACATTGCCACAGAAAGGAAGAACAAAACTCAAGCGAACATGTTCAAGCCATCACTGTAGATTTCCTGGCTGATGGCTGGACAACACAAGACTGTTGACAAGAACAGATGACTGATGAAGACATTGGACCGATCTTGACAGCAAAAGAGGAAGGTCGCCGCCCGGATTGGCAAGATATCTGCCATGGTTCCGAAGTGCTGAAGGGCTACTGGGCACAATGGGAATCTCTCACCTTAGAAAATGGATTGCTGAAAAGGGCTTGGGAAAGTGCAGATGGACGAGACGTGGTCATGCAGTTGATAGTTCCCCGAAGTAAAGTGCAGTCTGTTTTGAAGGAGATGCATGATGGAACATCTGGAGGCCATCTTGGCGTTAACAAAACCCTTGACAAAATACGGAAACGATTCTATTGGCTTCATCTTCACCACGACGTAGAGGAATGGGTCCGGACGTGTGAAATATGTGCTGCAAGCAAGGGCCCACAAACCAGAAGCAGGGGAAAAATGAGACAGTATAACGTTGGACAACCTTTCGAGAGAATTGCCATAGACATTGCTGGACCATTCCCAGTTACTGACGATGGAAACCGGTACATCATGGTTGTAGGTGACTACTTTACTAAGTGGGTGGAAGCCTACGCGATTCCAAATCAGGAGGTTACCACTGTGGCAAAGCAGTTAGTTCACAACTTCTGTTGCCGTTATGGAGCCCCTATGGAAATCCATATGGATCAAGGGAGAAATTTCGAATCAGGAGTGTTTAAAGAATTATGCCGTCTACTTGGAATTCGAAAGACCAGGACAACGCCTCTGCATCCTCAGTCGGACGGGATGGTTGAGAGATTCAACAGGACACTTGAGCAGCATCTTTCGAAAGTTGTTGACGAGAACCAAACAGACTGGGACCAACGTATACCACTATTCCTTATGGCGTATAGGTCGTCAGTACATGACACAACCGGCATGACTCCAGCAAAATTGGTGTTTGGGCAGGAGATTCGACTTCCTGGGGACTTGATGTTTGGATCACCTGAGACTCGGTCCCAAGAGCCAAAGAACTATTCCTCACAATTAGAAAACCAACTGCGAGAAATGAATCGCTTGGTAAGAGGATGGCTGAAGATTGCCAGTGATAAAATGAAAACTCGGTATGACATTCGCAGCAATAGTGTGGGTTTCCAAGAAGGAGATCAGGTCTGGTTGTTCAATCCAAAGCGCCGTCGTGGTCGCTCACCTAAGCTTCAGTCTAACTGGGAAGGACCCTACACTGTAAAAAAAAGAATTAACGATGTTGTTTATCGGATTCAACAGGAAGGACAGCGGACGTTCAAGATCGTCCACCTAGATCGCCTGTCTAAATACAAATTTAGAGACGCTTTGCCAGTTCGGGACGAACAGGCTTAAGGAGGGGGCTGTGCTACGACAGCACAGAACAATCTACGCGTTTATCGAATGTGGCAGAAAGCTCTCGATGTAAGCGTGTGGTGTACGTGCTACTAGACGCATTTTTGCGAGAATTTTCTCGACTGTGCCGGGCTTCGCTCGGGCGCTCGGACTGTGTCAAGGCCGTAGTAATTACGTAGTGCACGAGAGATAAGACGCAGTTAGGAAGCTTCTGGTGTGTGAGCGTGACTATAAATACATCGGGTAGCGGCCTTAGTTTTTCAGTTCAATGCGAGATTTTTGACTGTGCGGTTCGAGAGTATTAGTGCGATATATTTACAGAGCGGTTCGGGTTATTACTGTGTACGTGCAAGTAGTTATTAGTGAAGTGTTGCGTTTTATATTCGGACGGTATAATTGTAATACAGTTGAGTTTTAATATTAGTGGACATTTTATTGCGTATGAACAATTTTCATTTGATTTGTTGTAGACACTGTGTTGTTAATTACGAACTGTTTTACTATAACAATTAAAGGTGTGATTAGTGACTTGATTGGTGTCTTGTAATTATTTTGTTTCCACTGTACCTACGACGATCGAGTAGACCGTCATAACAGTGGTGTCAGAACTGGGATAGAACGGTTAACAGTGGATACTTTGTACAAGAGGAGTGTAATTCGTAATTAATCGAAAAACAATGGATGCCAGTCAGCTGATGGAAAATTTCCAGGCGCTGTTGTTGCAGACAGAAGAACGACGACGACAGGAGGCGGAAGAAGCAGAAAGACGACAAAAAGAAGAACGAAGACAAGAAAGAGAAGAAGCTGAGGAACGTCAGAAAGCACTAATGCTAGAAACAGAAGAAAGACAGGATGAAAAACGTAAGCAAGAAGCAGGTGACATCAAAGCATTAATTCATGAACAAAAGCAGATGCAAGAACATACTACCGCAGAATTGGGTCTCCTACGTGGTGACGTAGGTGAATTACGAGGTGAGCTCAACAATCAGATTACCAGAATATCTGACGTAGAAGAATCCATGTCAAATAAAATAGCTAAAGTAGAAAAATCTGTCTTGACTGTGGAAGAAGTTATGTCAACAAAAATATCTGCAGTAGAAAACTCAATGGCAAATATAAGAGAACAAATTAAAATTGAAGTTGAACAGTGCATGAAGATTCAACCAAAACAAATTTCTGAACAGACTGTACCAGTGATCAAGACAGAAAAATACACAGAAAATAAGTTAACAGAGAAAGTCACTTTGCCTGCAGTAGGGACAGTTCATGTCAAAGCTCCAACCTTTGACGGAAGCACTCACTGGGCAACGTACCTCCGCCAATTTGAAGCTGCTGCATGCGCAAATAATTGGACAGAAAAAGACAAGGCTGTTTCACTTGTTCTTGCATTAAAAGGACCCGCGGCAGAACTACTACAGAAAGTGCCACCTGACAGCCAGAACACCTATGCTGAGTTGATAAAAGCTCTGGAATTACGGTATGGTGATAAACAGCCAATTTGAAGCTGCTGCATGCGCAAATAATTGGACAGAAAAAGACAAGGCTGTTTCACTTGTTCTTGCATTAAAAGGACCCGCGGCAGAACTACTACAGAAAGTGCCACCTGACAGCCAGAACACCTATGCTGAGTTGATAAAAGCTCTGGAATTACGGTATGGTGATAAACATTTGCAAGATGTGTACTGCACCCAGTTGAGAGCAAGGCGACAGCATTCCGGGGAAAGTCTTCAAGAGTTTGAAGCAAGTGTCGACAGACTAATTAGACTGGCCTATCCTGAAGCGCCAGAAGATTTTCGAACGCGTTTTGCGATGCAGACATTTACTGCCGGTGTCCGAGATAACGAACTACAGCAAGTGTTACGAATGGCAAGACACCAGAACAGTGTGGACGCCCTGGTACATGCTTTGCAATTTGAGGCCACCAAATCAGCGTCTGGTTGGACAAGTCATAAAGTGCGCGAGCTAAAAGATCGCGACGGCACAGACGATGAGGAAGAAGAACAAGGAACAGACTCGACGGTTGGCGCCACAGAATAAAATAAGAAAGGATGGAAGACCAAAGTGTTATCAATGTGGGAAACCTGGACATCTACAACGAGATTGTCGGGTTAGAATTCAGCAGCAGGGAAACGAGCAATAGTCGGTGCAACGGGGCATGTGCTGACTAACTGGAGGAACGAAGCCCCTAGAGAATATGCAATTTCTACGCTTCAGAAAAACACCGGGAGCTTGGTAGTTACCGGATTTGTTCAAGAAAGGCCAACCTCGATTACAGTTGACACAGGCGCAACAGTTTCTATTGTGCGCCCCGACGTGGTGAAAGATCTCAAGCCAATCTGGTGCTCTTGCAGCTTGCGAACAGCTACTGGACGGCCTGTAAAAGTGTATGGAAAAGTGGAGATACACCTACGCCTCGGTAGACTTGAGTTTAATCATCAAGTACTTGTTGCAGACATTGTGGATGAAGCAATTGTTGGTGTGGACGTTATGAACGCATACGGATTTATAGTCGACTTCAAAAACAATGTCTTGAGAATCGGAGGCGAAGAGGTAATGCTATCAACAATGACGACAGCAGAAAAATCGATGGACGTCATAAACCAAGTGGCCGTAACTGTTCCGCCAAACTCCGAAAAGATCATCATGGTTAGAACTGCGGTAGATACTAGGGGCAATCAGTGCTCTATATTCGAACCCCACGTAGTCAGCACACCGGGCATACTAATTGCCAGAAGTTTAGTAAAACCTGACGAAACCAGAAACGTACCTATTAGAGTGGCGAATATTTTGGATCAAGCTATCACTTTACAAAGCAATACGCTCCTAGGCAAATTGACTCCTGTGGCCTGGGTAGCCGGAATAACGCAACGAAGATCCAGTTCTTCGGATACTTCTAAATTACCAGACGAACTGCAAGAATTATTGAACAGATCTTCTAACGACCTCTCAAGTGGTGAGGTAAAAGAACTCGGACAGTTTTTACACGAATTCAAAGATTGTTTTGCAGTTCGGGGACAGTCACTGGGAAGAACCTCTCTTGTGCAACATCGCATCAATACCGGGGACACAACACAGATACGCCAACCTCCTCGAAGGCCTCCGTTATCTAAACAAGAGGAGATGTCTCGGTTAGTACAGGACATGTTGACAGAGGGAGTAATCGAACCTTCGTCAAGTGCTTGGTCTTCCCCTGTAGTGCTGGTAGCGAAGAAGGATGGTGGATTGCGTTTCTGCGTAGACTACCGGAGGTTAAATGACGTTACAAAGAAAGACTGCTATCCATTACCTCGTGTTGACGATACACTCGACACGTTGTCCGGAGCACAGTGGTTTTCCACATTGGACCTGAAGAGTGGATATTGGCAAGTGGGTCTTCATCAAGAAGACAAGGAAAAGACCGCTTTCTCAACCCCAAGTGGCTTATTCCAATTTAACGTCATGCCATTTGGACTCTGTAATGCACCGGCAACATTTGAGAGATTGATGGACCTGATACTCCGAGGCCTGACGTGGAAAACTTGCCTTGTTTACTTAGACGATGTCATAGTGATCGGGAAGACTTTCGAAGATCATTTGGAAAACCTTAAGGAAGTTCTAACTAGAATTCACGGTGCACAACTGAAGCTGAGCCCGAAGAAGTGTTCGCTATTCCAGAAGGAAGTACAGTATTTGGGCCATCTGGTTTCGGCAGCGGGTGTTAGCATGGATCCTAATAAAGTAGACACCGTAAGAGACTGGCCAGTTCCGAAGAATAAACACGAAGTTCGGAGTTTCCTGGGGTTATGCTCATATTACCGACGTTTTGTGAAAGGCTTCGCTACTATTGCTAAACCACTACATGAGCTAACGGAAAATAAACGAAACTTCCAATGGTCGAGAGAGTGTGAACAAGCATTTAGAACGTTGAAGATTGCATTATGTTCGCAGCCAATTCTCGCTTTTCCAGCTTCCGAAGGGAAGTACATCGTAGACACAGACGCAAGCAATACTGGTCTAGGAGCAGTTTTGTCTCAAGTGCAGAACGGTGAGGAACGAGTAATAGCGTATTACAGCAAGACGCTTTCTAAACCAGAGAGAAATTATTGTGTTACAAGAAGAGAGTTGTTGGCAATTGTCAGAGCTTTGGAGCACTTCCATAAATACCTCTATGGGAGAGAGTTTTCACTACGTACTGACCATGCTGCACTTGCATGGCTCTTGAGATTTAAAAATCCGGAAGGACAGTTGGCAAGGTGGCTCGAACGTCTGCTAGAGTACAACTTCAAGGTACAATATCGGCGGGGGCGCCTGCACGGTAATGCAGATGGCTTATCACGAAGACCATGCCCGGAAGACTGCCGACATTGCCACAGAAAGGAAGAACAAAACTCAAGCGAACATGTTCAAGCCATCACTGTAGATTTCCTGGCTGATGGCTGGACAACACAAGACTGTTGACAAGAACAGATGACTGATGAAGACATTGGACCGATCTTGACAGCAAAAGAGGAAGGTCGCCGCCCGGATTGGCAAGATATCTGCCATGGTTCCGAAGTGCTGAAGGGCTACTGGGCACAATGGGAATCTCTCACCTTAGAAAATGGATTGCTGAAAAGGGCTTGGGAAAGTGCAGATGGACGAGACGTGGTCATGCAGTTGATAGTTCCCCGAAGTAAAGTGCAGTCTGTTTTGAAGGAGATGCATGATGGAACATCTGGAGGCCATCTTGGCGTTAACAAAACCCTTGACAAAATACGGAAACGATTCTATTGGCTTCATCTTCGCCACGACGTAGAGGAATGGGTCCGGACGTGTGAAATATGTGCTGCAAGCAAGGGCCCACAAACCAGAAGCAGGGGAAAAATGAGACAGTATAACGTTGGACAACCTTTCGAGAGAATTGCCATAGACATTGCTGGACCATTCCCAGTTACTGACGATGGAAACCGGTACATCATGGTTGTAGGTGACTACTTTACTAAGTGGGTGGAAGCCTACGCGATTCCAAATCAGGAGGTTACCACTGTGGCAAAGCAGTTAGTTCACAACTTCTGTTGCCGTTATGGAGCCCCTATGGAAATCCATATGGATCAAGGGAGAAATTTCGAATCAGGAGTGTTTAAAGAATTATGCCGTCTACTTGGAATTCGAAAGACCAGGACAACGCCTTTGCATTGCATCCTCAGTCGGACGGGATGGTTGAGAGATTCAACAGGACACTTGAGCAGCATCTTTCGAAAGTTGTTGACGAGAACCAAACAGACTGGGACCAACGTATACCACTATTCCTTATGGCGTATAGGTCGTCAGTACATGACACAACCGGCATGACTCCAGCAAAATTGGTGTTTGGGCAGGAGATTCGACTTCCTGGGGACTTGATGTTTGGATCACCTGAGACTCGGTCCCAAGAGCCAAAGAACTATTCCTCACAATTAGAAAACCAACTGCGAGAAATGAATCGCTTGGTAAGAGGATGGCTGAAGATTGCCAGTGATAAAATGAAAACTCGGTATGACATTCGCAGCAATAGTGTGGGTTTCCAAGAAGGAGATCAGGTCTGGTTGTTCAATCCAAAGCGCCGTCGTGGTCGCTCACCTAAGCTTCAGTCTAACTGGGAAGGACCCTACACTGTAAAAAAAAGAATTAACGATGTTGTTTATCGGATTCAACAGGAAGGACAGCGGACGTTCAAGATCGTCCACCTAGATCGCCTGTCTAAATACAAATTTAGAGACGCTTTGCCAGTTCGGGACGAACAGGCTTAAGGAGGGGGCTGTGCTACGACAGCACAGAACAATCTACGCGTTTATCGAATGTGGCAGAAAGCTCTCGATGTAAGCGTGTGGTGTACGTGCTACTAGACGCATTTTTGCGAGAATTTTCTCGACTGTGCCGGGCTTCGCTCGGGCGCTCGGACTGTGTCAAGGCCGTAGTAATTACGTAGTGCACGAGAGATAAGACGCAGTTAGGAAGCTTCTGGTGTGTGAGCGTGACTATAAATACATCGGGTAGCGGCCTTAGTTTTTCAGTTCAATGCGAGATTTTTGACTGTGCGGTTCGAGAGTATTAGTGCGATATATTTACAGAGCGGTTCGGGTTATTACTGTGTACGTGCAAGTAGTTATTAGTGAAGTGTTGCGTTTTATATTCGGACGGTATAATTGTAATACAGTTGAGTTTTAATATTAGTGGACATTTTATTGCGTATGAACAATTTTCATTTGATTTGTTGTAGACACTGTGTTGTTAATTACGAACTGTTTTACTATAACAATTAAAGGTGTGATTAGTGACTTGATTGGTGTCTTGTAATTATTTTGTTTCCACTGTACCTACGACGATCGAGTAGACCGTCATAACAGTGGAGTCAGAACTGGGATAGAACGGTTAACAGTGGATACTTTGTACAAGAGGAGTGTAATTCGTAATTAATCGAAAAACAATGGATGCCAGTCAGCTGATGGAAAATTTCCAGGCGCTGTTGTTGCAGACAGAAGAACGACGACGACAGGAGGCGGAAGAAGCAGAAAGACGACAAAAAGAAGAACGAAGACAAGAAAGAGAAGAAGCTGAGGAACGTCAGAAAGCACTAATGCTAGAAACAGAAGAAAGACAGGATGAAAAACGTAAGCAAGAAGCAGGTGACATCAAAGCATTAATTCATGAACAAAAGCAGATGCAAGAACATACTACCGCAGAATTGGGTCTCCTACGTGGTGACGTAGGTGAATTACGAGGTGAGCTCAACAATCAGATTACCAGAATATCTGACGTAGAAGAATCCATGTCAAATAAAATAGCTAAAGTAGAAAAATCTGTCTTGACTGTGGAAGAAGTTATGTCAACAAAAATATCTGCAGTAGAAAACTCAATGGCAAATATAAGAGAACAAATTAAAATTGAAGTTGAACAGTGCATGAAGATTCAACCAAAACAAATTTCTGAACAGACTGTACCAGTGATCAAGACAGAAAAATACACAGAAAATAAGTTAACAGAGAAAGTCACTTTGCCTGCAGTAGGGACAGTTCATGTCAAAGCTCCAACCTTTGACGGAAGCACTCACTGGGCAACGTACCTCCGCCAATTTGAAGCTGCTGCATGCGCAAATAATTGGACAGAAAAAGACAAGGCTGTTTCACTTGTTCTTGCATTAAAAGGACCCGCGGCAGAACTACTACAGAAAGTGCCACCTGACAGCCAGAACACCTATGCTGAGTTGATAAAAGCTCTGGAATTACGGTATGGTGATAAACATTTGCAAGATGTGTACTGCACCCAGTTGAGAGCAAGGCGACAGCATTCCGGGGAAAGTCTTCAAGAGTTTGAAGCAAGTGTCGACAGACTAATTAGACTGGCCTATCCTGAAGCGCCAGAAGATTTTCGAACGCGTTTTGCGATGCAGACATTTACTGCCGGTGTCCGAGATAACGAACTACAGCAAGTGTTACGAATGGCAAGACACCAGAACAGTGTGGACGCCCTGGTACATGCTTTGCAATTTGAGGCCACCAAATCAGCGTCTGGTTGGACAAGTCATAAAGTGCGCGAGCTAAAAGATCGCGACGGCACAGACGATGAGGAAGAAGAACAAGGAACAGACTCGACGGTTGGCGCCACAGAATAAAATAAGAAAGGATGGAAGACCAAAGTGTTATCAATGTGGGAAACCTGGACATCTACAACGAGATTGTCGGGTTAGAATTCAGCAGCAGGGAAACGAGCAATAGTCGGTGCAACGGGGCATGTGCTGACTAACTGGAGGAACGAAGCCCCTAGAGAATATGCAATTTCTACGCTTCAGAAAAACACCGGGAGCTTGGTAGTTACCGGATTTGTTCAAGAAAGGCCAACCTCGATTACAGTTGACACAGGCGCAACAGTTTCTATTGTGCGCCCCGACGTGGTGAAAGATCTCAAGCCAATCTGGTGCTCTTGCAGCTTGCGAACAGCTACTGGACGGCCTGTAAAAGTGTATGGAAAAGTGGAGATACACCTACGCCTCGGTAGACTTGAGTTTAATCATCAAGTACTTGTTGCAGACATTGTGGATGAAGCAATTGTTGGTGTGGACGTTATGAACGCAAACGGATTTATAGTCGACTTCAAAAACAATGTCTTGAGAATCGGAGGCGAAGAGGTAATGCTATCAACAATGACGACAGCAGAAAAATCGATGGACGTCATAAACCAAGTGGCCGTAACTGTTCCGCCAAACTCCGAAAAGATCATCATGGTTAGAACTGCGGTAGATACTAGGGGCAATCAGTGCTCTATATTCGAACCCCACGTAGTCAGCACACCGGGCATACTAATTGCCAGAAGTTTAGTAAAACCTGACGAAACCAGAAACGTACCTATTAGAGTGGCGAATATTTTGGATCAAGCTATCACTTTACAAAGCAATACGCTCCTAGGCAAATTGACTCCTGTGGCCTGGGTAGCCGGAATAACGCAACGAAGATCCAGTTCTTCGGATACTTCTAAATTACCAGACGAACTGCAAGAATTATTGAACAGATCTTCTAACGACCTCTCAAGTGGTGAGGTAAAAGAACTCGGACAGTTTTTACACGAATTCAAAGATTGTTTTGCAGTTCGGGGACAGTCACTGGGAAGAACCTCTCTTGTGCAACATCGCATCAATACCGGGGACACAACACAGATACGCCAACCTCCTCGAAGGCCTCCGTTATCTAAACAAGAGGAGATGTCTCGGTTAGTACAGGACATGTTGACAGAGGGAGTAATCGAACCTTCGTCAAGTGCTTGGTCTTCCCCTGTAGTGCTGGTAGCGAAGAAGGATGGTGGATTGCGTTTCTGCGTAGACTACCGGAGGTTAAATGACGTTACAAAGAAAGACTGCTATCCATTACCTCGTGTTGACGATACACTCGACACGTTGTCCGGAGCACAGTGGTTTTCCACATTGGACCTGAAGAGTGGATATTGGCAAGTGGGTCTTCATCAAGAAGACAAGGAAAAGACCGCTTTCTCAACCCCAAGTGGCTTATTCCAATTTAACGTCATGCCATTTGGACTCTGTAATGCACCGGCAACATTTGAGAGATTGATGGACCTGATACTCCGAGGCCTGACGTGGAAAACTTGCCTTGTTTACTTAGACGATGTCATAGTGATCGGGAAGACTTTCGAAGATCATTTGGAAAACCTTAAGGAAGTTCTAACTAGAATTCACGGTGCACAACTGAAGCTGAGCCCGAAGAAGTGTTCTCTATTCCAGAAGGAAGTACAGTATTTGGGCCATCTGGTTTCGGCAGCGGGTGTTAGCATGGATCCTAATAAAGTAGACACCGTAAGAGACTGGCCAGTTCCGAAGAATAAACACGAAGTTCGGAGTTTCCTGGGGTTATGCTCATATTACCGACGTTTTGTGAAAGGCTTCGCTACTATTGCTAAACCCCTACATGAGCTAACGGAAAATAAACGAAACTTCCAATGGTCGAGAGAGTGTGAACAAGCATTTAGAACGTTGAAGATTGCATTATGTTCGCAGCCAATTCTCGCTTTTCCAGCTTCCGAAGGGAAGTACATCGTAGACACAGACGCAAGCAATACTGGTCTAGGAGCAGTTTTGTCTCAAGTGCAGAACGGTGAGGAACGAGTAATAGCGTATTACAGCAAGACGCTTTCTAAACCAGAGAGAAATTATTGTGTTACAAGAAGAGAGTTGTTGGCAATTGTCAGAGCTTTGGAGCACTTCCATAAATACCTCTATGGGAGAGAGTTTTCACTACGTACTGACCATGCTGCACTTGCATGGCTCTTGAGATTTAAAAATCCGGAAGGACAGTTGGCAAGGTGGCTCGAACGTCTGCTAGAGTACAACTTCAAGGTACAATATCGGCGGGGGCGCCTGCACGGTAATGCAGATGGCTTATCACGAAGACCATGCCCGGAAGACTGCCGACATTGCCACAGAAAGGAAGAACAAAACTCAAGCGAACATGTTCAAGCCATCACTGTAGATTTCCTGGCTGATGGCTGGACAACACAAGACTGTTGACAAGAACAGATGACTGATGAAGACATTGGACCGATCTTGACAGCAAAAGAGGAAGGTCGCCGCCCGGATTGGCAAGATATCTGCCATGGTTCCGAAGTGCTGAAGGGCTACTGGGCACAATGGGAATCTCTCACCTTAGAAAATGGATTGCTGAAAAGGGCTTGGGAAAGTGCAGATGGACGAGACGTGGTCATGCAGTTGATAGTTCCCCGAAGTAAAGTGCAGTCTGTTTTGAAGGAGATGCATGATGGAACATCTGGAGGCCATCTTGGCGTTAACAAAACCCTTGACAAAATACGGAAACGATTCTATTGGCTTCATCTTCGCCACGACGTAGAGGAATGGGTCCGGACGTGTGAAATATGTGCTGCAAGCAAGGGCCCACAAACCAGAAGCAGGGGAAAAATGAGACAGTATAACGTTGGACAACCTTTCGAGAGAATTGCCATAGACATTGCTGGACCATTCCCAGTTACTGACGATGGAAACCGGTACATCATGGTTGTAGGTGACTACTTTACTAAGTGGGTGGAAGCCTACGCGATTCCAAATCAGGAGGTTACCACTGTGGCAAAGCAGTTAGTTCACAACTTCTGTTGCCGTTATGGAGCCCCTATGGAAATCCATATGGATCAAGGGAGAAATTTCGAATCAGGAGTGTTTAAAGAATTATGCCGTCTACTTGGAATTCGAAAGACCAGGACAACGCCTCTGCATCCTCAGTCGGACGGGATGGTTGAGAGATTCAACAGGACACTTGAGCAGCATCTTTCGAAAGTTGTTGACGAGAACCAAACAGACTGGGACCAACGTATACCACTATTCCTTATGGCGTATAGGTCGTCAGTACATGACACAACCGGCATGACTCCAGCAAAATTGGTGTTTGGGCAGGAGATTCGACTTCCTGGGGACTTGATGTTTGGATCACCTGAGACTCGGTCCCAAGAGCCAAAGAACTATTCCTCACAATTAGAAAACCAACTGCGAGAAATGAATCGCTTGGTAAGAGGATGGCTGAAGATTGCCAGTGATAAAATGAAAACTCGGTATGACATTCGCAGCAATAGTGTGGGTTTCCAAGAAGGAGATCAGGTCTGGTTGTTCAATCCAAAGCGCCGTCGTGGTCGCTCACCTAAGCTTCAGTCTAACTGGGAAGGACCCTACACTGTAAAAAAAAGAATTAACGATGTTGTTTATCGGATTCAACAGGAAGGACAGCGGACGTTCAAGATCGTCCACCTAGATCGCCTGTCTAAATACAAATTTAGAGACGCTTTGCCAGTTCGGGACGAACAGGCTTAAGGAGGGGGCTGTGCTACGACAGCACAGAACAATCTACGCGTTTATCGAATGTGGCAGAAAGCTCTCGATGTAAGCGTGTGGTGTACGTGCTACTAGACGCATTTTTGCGAGAATTTTCTCGACTGTGCCGGGCTTCGCTCGGGCGCTCGGACTGTGTCAAGGCCGTAGTAATTACGTAGTGCACGAGAGATAAGACGCAGTTAGGAAGCTTCTGGTGTGTGAGCGTGACTATAAATACATCGGGTAGCGGCCTTAGTTTTTCAGTTCAATGCGAGATTTTTGACTGTGCGGTTCGAGAGTATTAGTGCGATATATTTACAGAGCGGTTCGGGTTATTACTGTGTACGTGCAAGTAGTTATTAGTGAAGTGTTGCGTTTTATATTCGGACGGTATAATTGTAATACAGTTGAGTTTTAATATTAGTGGACATTTTATTGCGTATGAACAATTTTCATTTGATTTGTTGTAGACACTGTGTTGTTAATTACGAACTGTTTTACTATAACAATTAAAGGTGTGATTAGTGACTTGATTGGTGTCTTGTAATTATTTTGTTTCCACTGTACCTACGACGATCGAGTAGACCGTCATAACAGTGGTGTCAGAACTGGGATAGAACGGTTAACAGTGGATACTTTGTACAAGAGGAGTGTAATTCGTAATTAATCGAAAAACAATGGATGCCAGTCAGCTGATGGAAAATTTCCAGGCGCTGTTGTTGCAGACAGAAGAACGACGACGACAGGAGGCGGAAGAAGCAGAAAGACGACAAAAAGAAGAACGAAGACAAGAAAGAGAAGAAGCTGAGGAACGTCAGAAAGCACTAATGCTAGAAACAGAAGAAAGACAGGATGAAAAACGTAAGCAAGAAGCAGGTGACATCAAAGCATTAATTCATGAACAAAAGCAGATGCAAGAACATACTACCGCAGAATTGGGTCTCCTACGTGGTGACGTAGGTGAATTACGAGGTGAGCTCAACAATCAGATTACCAGAATATCTGACGTAGAAGAATCCATGTCAAATAAAATAGCTAAAGTAGAAAAATCTGTCTTGACTGTGGAAGAAGTTATGTCAACAAAAATATCTGCAGTAGAAAACTCAATGGCAAATATAAGAGAACAAATTAAAATTGAAGTTGAACAGTGCATGAAGATTCAACCAAAACAAATTTCTGAACAGACTGTACCAGTGATCAAGACAGAAAAATACACAGAAAATAAGTTAACAGAGAAAGTCACTTTGCCTGCAGTAGGGACAGTTCATGTCAAAGCTCCAACCTTTGACGGAAGCACTCACTGGGCAACGTACCTCCGCCAATTTGAAGCTGCTGCATGCGCAAATAATTGGACAGAAAAAGACAAGGCTGTTTCACTTGTTCTTGCATTAAAAGGACCCGCGGCAGAACTACTACAGAAAGTGCCACCTGACAGCCAGAACACCTATGCTGAGTTGATAAAAGCTCTGGAATTACGGTATGGTGATAAACATTTGCAAGATGTGTACTGCACCCAGTTGAGAGCAAGGCGACAGCATTCCGGGGAAAGTCTTCAAGAGTTTGAAGCAAGTGTCGACAGACTAATTAGACTGGCCTATCCTGAAGCGCCAGAAGATTTTCGAACGCGTTTTGCGATGCAGACATTTACTGCCGGTGTCCGAGATAACGAACTACAGCAAGTGTTACGAATGGCAAGACACCAGAACAGTGTGGACGCCCTGGTACATGCTTTGCAATTTGAGGCCACCAAATCAGCGTCTGGTTGGACAAGTCATAAAGTGCGCGAGCTAAAAGATCGCGACGGCACAGACGATGAGGAAGAAGAACAAGGAACAGACTCGACGGTTGGCGCCACAGAATAAAATAAGAAAGGATGGAAGACCAAAGTGTTATCAATGTGGGAAACCTGGACATCTACAACGAGATTGTCGGGTTAGAATTCAGCAGCAGGGAAACGAGCAATAGTCGGTGCAACGGGGCATGTGCTGACTAACTGGAGGAACGAAGCCCCTAGAGAATATGCAATTTCTACGCTTCAGAAAAACACCGGGAGCTTGGTAGTTACCGGATTTGTTCAAGAAAGGCCAACCTCGATTACAGTTGACACAGGCGCAACAGTTTCTATTGTGCGCCCCGACGTGGTGAAAGATCTCAAGCCAATCTGGTGCTCTTGCAGCTTGCGAACAGCTACTGGACGGCCTGTAAAAGTGTATGGAAAAGTGGAGATACACCTACGCCTCGGTAGACTTGAGTTTAATCATCAAGTACTTGTTGCAGACATTGTGGATGAAGCAATTGTTGGTGTGGACGTTATGAACGCATACGGATTTATAGTCGACTTCAAAAACAATGTCTTGAGAATCGGAGGCGAAGAGGTAATGCTATCAACAATGACGACAGCAGAAAAATCGATGGACGTCATAAACCAAGTGGCCGTAACTGTTCCGCCAAACTCCGAAAAGATCATCATGGTTAGAACTGCGGTAGATACTAGGGGCAATCAGTGCTCTATATTCGAACCCCACGTAGTCAGCACACCGGGCATACTAATTGCCAGAAGTTTAGTAAAACCTGACGAAACCAGAAACGTACCTATTAGAGTGGCGAATATTTTGGATCAAGCTATCACTTTACAAAGCAATACGCTCCTAGGCAAATTGACTCCTGTGGCCTGGGTAGCCGGAATAACGCAACGAAGATCCAGTTCTTCGGATACTTCTAAATTACCAGACGAACTGCAAGAATTATTGAACAGATCTTCTAACGACCTCTCAAGTGGTGAGGTAAAAGAACTCGGACAGTTTTTACACGAATTCAAAGATTGTTTTGCAGTTCGGGGACAGTCACTGGGAAGAACCTCTCTTGTGCAACATCGCATCAATACCGGGGACACAACACAGATACGCCAACCTCCTCGAAGGCCTCCGTTATCTAAACAAGAGGAGATGTCTCGGTTAGTACAGGACATGTTGACAGAGGGAGTAATCGAACCTTCGTCAAGTGCTTGGTCTTCCCCTGTAGTGCTGGTAGCGAAGAAGGATGGTGGATTTCGTTTCTGCGTAGACTACCGGAGGTTAAATGACGTTACAAAGAAAGACTGCTATCCATTACCTCGTGTTGACGATACACTCGACACGTTGTCCGGAGCACAGTGGTTTTCCACATTGGACCTGAAGAGTGGATATTGGCAAGTGGGTCTTCATCAAGAAGACAAGGAAAAGACCGCTTTCTCAACCCCAAGTGGCTTATTCCAATTTAACGTCATGCCATTTGGACTCTGTAATGCACCGGCAACATTTGAGAGATTGATGGACCTGATACTCCGAGGCCTGACGTGGAAAACTTGCCTTGTTTACTTAGACGATGTCATAGTGATCGGGAAGACTTTCGAAGATCATTTGGAAAACCTTAAGGAAGTTCTAACTAGAATTCACGGTGCACAACTGAAGCTGAGCCCGAAGAAGTGTTCTCTATTCCAGAAGGAAGTACAGTATTTGGGCCATCTGGTTTCGGCAGCGGGTGTTAGCATGGATCCTAATAAAGTAGACACCGTAAGAGACTGGCCAGTTCCGAAGAATAAACACGAAGTTCGGAGTTTCCTGGGGTTATGCTCATATTACCGACGTTTTGTGAAAGGCTTCGCTACTATTGCTAAACCACTACATGAGCTAACGGAAAATAAACGAAACTTCCAATGGTCGAGAGAGTGTGAACAAGCATTTAGAACGTTGAAGATTGCATTATGTTCGCAGCCAATTCTCGCTTTTCCAGCTTCCGAAGGGAAGTACATCGTAGACACAGACGCAAGCAATACTGGTCTAGGAGCAGTTTTGTCTCAAGTGCAGAACGGTGAGGAACGAGTAATAGCGTATTACAGCAAGACGCTTTCTAAACCAGAGAGAAATTATTGTGTTACAAGAAGAGAGTTGTTGGCAATTGTCAGAGCTTTGGAGCACTTCCATAAATACCTCTATGGGAGAGAGTTTTCACTACGTACTGACCATGCTGCACTTGCATGGCTCTTGAGATTTAAAAATCCGGAAGGACAGTTGGCAAGGTGGCTCGAACGTCTGCTAGAGTACAACTTCAAGGTACAATATCGGCGGGGGCGCCTGCACGGTAATGCAGATGGCTTATCACGAAGACCATGCCCGGAAGACTGCCGACATTGCCACAGAAAGGAAGAACAAAACTCAAGCGAACATGTTCAAGCCATCACTGTAGATTTCCTGGCTGATGGCTGGACAACACAAGACTGTTGACAAGAACAGATGACTGATGAAGACATTGGACCGATCTTGACAGCAAAAGAGGAAGGTCGCCGCCCGGATTGGCAAGATATCTGCCATGGTTCCGAAGTGCTGAAGGGCTACTGGGCACAATGGGAATCTCTCACCTTAGAAAATGGATTGCTGAAAAGGGCTTGGGAAAGTGCAGATGGACGAGACGTGGTCATGCAGTTGATAGTTCCCCGAAGTAAAGTGCAGTCTGTTTTGAAGGAGATGCATGATGGAACATCTGGAGGCCATCTTGGCGTTAACAAAACCCTTGACAAAATACGGAAACGATTCTATTGGCTTCATCTTCGCCACGACGTAGAGGAATGGGTCCGGACGTGTGAAATATGTGCTGCAAGCAAGGGCCCACAAACCAGAAGCAGGGGAAAAATGAGACAGTATAACGTTGGACAACCTTTCGAAAGAATTGCCATAGACATTGCTGGACCATTCCCAGTTACTGACGATGGAAACCGGTACATCATGGTTGTAGGTGACTACTTTACTAAGTGGGTGGAAGCCTACGCGATTCCAAATCAGGAGGTTACCACTGTGGCAAAGCAGTTAGTTCACAACTTCTGTTGCCGTTATGGAGCCCCTATGGAAATCCATATGGATCAAGGGAGAAATTTCGAATCAGGAGTGTTTAAAGAATTATGCCGTCTACTTGGAATTCGAAAGACCAGGACAACACCTCTGCATCCTCAGTCGGACGGGATGGTTGAGAGATTCAACAGGACACTTGAGCAGCATCTTTCGAAAGTTGTTGACGAGAACCAAACAGACTGGGACCAACGTATACCACTATTCCTTATGGCGTATAGGTCGTCAGTACATGACACAACCGGCATGACTCCAGCAAAATTGGTGTTTGGGCAGGAGATTCGACTTCCTGGGGACTTGATGTTTGGATCACCTGAGACTCGGTCCCAAGAGCCAAAGAACTATTCCTCACAATTAGAAAACCAACTGCGAGAAATGAATCGCTTGGTAAGAGGATGGCTGAAGATTGCCAGTGATAAAATGAAAACTCGGTATGACATTCGCAGCAATAGTGTGGGTTTCCAAGAAGGAGATCAGGTCTGGTTGTTCAATCCAAAGCGCCGTCGTGGTCGCTCACCTAAGCTTCAGTCTAACTGGGAAGGACCCTACACTGTAAAAAAAAGAATTAACGATGTTGTTTATCGGATTCAACAGGAAGGACAGCGGACGTTCAAGATCGTCCACCTAGATCGCCTGTCTAAATACAAATTTAGAGACGCTTTGCCAGTTCGGGACGAACAGGCTTAAGGAGGGGGCTGTGCTACGACAGCACAGAACAATCTACCCGTTTATCGAATGTGGCAGAAAGCTCTCGATGTAAGCGTGTGGTGTACGTGCTACTAGACGCATTTTTGCGAGAATTTTCTCGACTGTGCCGGGCTTCGCTCGGGCGCTCGGACTGTGTCAAGGCCGTAGTAATTACGTAGTGCACGAGAGATAAGACGCAGTTAGGAAGCTTCTGGTGTGTGAGCGTGACTATAAATACATCGGGTAGCGGCCTTAGTTTTTCAGTTCAATGCGAGATTTTTGACTGTGCGGTTCGAGAGTATTAGTGCGATATATTTACAGAGCGGTTCGGGTTATTACTGTGTACGTGCAAGTAGTTATTAGTGAAGTGTTGCGTTTTATATTCGGACGGTATAATTGTAATACAGTTGAGTTTTAATATTAGTGGACATTTTATTGCGTATGAACAATTTTCATTTGATTTGTTGTAGACACTGTGTTGTTAATTACGAACTGTTTTACTATAACAATTAAAGGTGTGATTAGTGACTTGATTGGTGTCTTGTAATTATTTTGTTTCCACTGTACCTACGACGATCGAGTAGACCGTCATAACAGTGGTGTCAGAACTGGGATAGAACGGTTAACAGTGGATACTTTGTACAAGAGGAGTGTAATTCGTAATTAATCGAAAAACAATGGCTGCCAGTCAGCTGATGGAAAATTTCCAGGCGCTGTTGTTGCAGACAGAAGAACGACGACGACAGGAGGCGGAAGAAGCAGAAAGACGACAAAAAGAAGAACGAAGACAAGAAAGAGAAGAAGCTGAGGAACGTCAGAAAGCACTAATGCTAGAAACAGAAGAAAGACAGGATGAAAAACGTAAGCAAGAAGCAGGTGACATCAAAGCATTAATTCATGAACAAAAGCAGATGCAAGAACATACTACCGCAGAATTGGGTCTCCTACGTGGTGACGTAGGTGAATTACGAGGTGAGCTCAACAATCAGATTACCAGAATATCTGACGTAGAAGAATCCATGTCAAATAAAATAGCTAAAGTAGAAAAATCTGTCTTGACTGTGGAAGAAGTTATGTCAACAAAAATATCTGCAGTAGAAAACTCAATGGCAAATATAAGAGAACAAATTAAAATTGAAGTTGAACAGTGCATGAAGATTCAACCAAAACAAATTTCTGAACAGACTGTACCAGTGATCAAGACAGAAAAATACACAGAAAATAAGTTAACAGAGAAAGTCACTTTGCCTGCAGTAGGGACAGTTCATGTCAAAGCTCCAACCTTTGACGGAAGCACTCACTGGGCAACGTACCTCCGCCAATTTGAAGCTGCTGCATGCGCAAATAATTGGACAGAAAAAGACAAGGCTGTTTCACTTGTTCTTGCATTAAAAGGACCCGCGGCAGAACTACTACAGAAAGTGCCACCTGACAGCCAGAACACCTATGCTGAGTTGATAAAAGCTCTGGAATTACGGTATGGTGATAAACATTTGCAAGATGTGTACTGCACCCAGTTGAGAGCAAGGCGACAGCATTCCGGGGAAAGTCTTCAAGAGTTTGAAGCAAGTGTCGACAGACTAATTAGACTGGCCTATCCTGAAGCGCCAGAAGATTTTCGAACGCGTTTTGCGATGCAGACATTTACTGCCGGTGTCCGAGATAACGAACTACAGCAAGTGTTACGAATGGCAAGACACCAGAACAGTGTGGACGCCCTGGTACATGCTTTGCAATTTGAGGCCACCAAATCAGCGTCTGGTTGGACAAGTCATAAAGTGCGCGAGCTAAAAGATCGCGACGGCACAGACGATGAGGAAGAAGAACAAGGAACAGACTCGACGGTTGGCGCCACAGAATAAAATAAGAAAGGATGGAAGACCAAAGTGTTATCAATGTGGGAAACCTGGACATCTACAACGAGATTGTCGGGTTAGAATTCAGCAGCAGGGAAACGAGCAATAGTCGGTGCAACGGGGCATGTGCTGACTAACTGGAGGAACGAAGCCCCTAGAGAATATGCAATTTCTACGCTTCAGAAAAACACCGGGAGCTTGGTAGTTACCGGATTTGTTCAAGAAAGGCCAACCTCGATTACAGTTGACACAGGCGCAACAGTTTCTATTGTGCGCCCCGACGTGGTGAAAGATCTCAAGCCAATCTGGTGCTCTTGCAGCTTGCGAACAGCTACTGGACGGCCTGTAAAAGTGTATGGAAAAGTGGAGATACACCTACGCCTCGGTAGACTTGAGTTTAATCATCAAGTACTTGTTGCAGACATTGTGGATGAAGCAATTGTTGGTGTGGACGTTATGAACGCATACGGATTTATAGTCGACTTCAAAAACAATGTCTTGAGAATCGGAGGCGAAGAGGTAATGCTATCAACAATGACGACAGCAGAAAAATCGATGGACGTCATAAACCAAGTGGCCGTAACTGTTCCGCCAAACTCCGAAAAGATCATCATGGTTAGAACTGCGGTAGATACTAGGGGCAATCAGTGCTCTATATTCGAACCCCACGTAGTCAGCACACCGGGCATACTAATTGCCAGAAGTTTAGTAAAACCTGACGAAACCAGAAACGTACCTATTAGAGTGGCGAATATTTTGGATCAAGCTATCACTTTACAAAGCAATACGCTCCTAGGCAAATTGACTCCTGTGGCCTGGGTAGCCGGAATAACGCAACGAAGATCCAGTTCTTCGGATACTTCTAAATTACCAGACGAACTGCAAGAATTATTGAACAGATCTTCTAACGACCTCTCAAGTGGTGAGGTAAAAGAACTCGGACAGTTTTTACACGAATTCAAAGATTGTTTTGCAGTTCGGGGACAGTCACTGGGAAGAACCTCTCTTGTGCAACATCGCATCAATACCGGGGACACAACACAGATACGCCAACCTCCTCGAAGGCCTCCGTTATCTAAACAAGAGGAGATGTCTCGGTTAGTACAGGACATGTTGACAGAGGGAGTAATCGAACCTTCGTCAAGTGCTTGGTCTTCCCCTGTAGTGCTGGTAGCGAAGAAGGATGGTGGATTGCGTTTCTGCGTAGACTACCGGAGGTTAAATGACGTTACAAAGAAAGACTGCTATCCATTACCTCGTGTTGACGATACACTCGACACGTTGTCCGGAGCACAGTGGTTTTCCACATTGGACCTGAAGAGTGGATATTGGCAAGTGGGTCTTCATCAAGAAGACAAGGAAAAGACCGCTTTCTCAACCCCAAGTGGCTTATTCCAATTTAACGTCATGCCATTTGGACTCTGTAATGCACCGGCAACATTTGAGAGATTGATGGACCTGATACTCCGAGGCCTGACGTGGAAAACTTGCCTTGTTTACTTAGACGATGTCATAGTGATCGGAAAGACTTTCGAAGATCATTTGGAAAACCTTAAGGAAGTTCTAACTAGAATTCACGGTGCACAACTGAAGCTGAGCCCGAAGAAGTGTTCTCTATTCCAGAAGGAAGTACAGTATTTGGGCCATCTGGTTTCGGCAGCGGGTGTTAGCATGGATCCTAATAAAGTAGACACCGTAAGAGACTGGCCAGTTCCGAAGAATAAACACGAAGTTCGGAGTTTCCTGGGGTTATGCTCATATTACCGACGTTTTGTGAAAGGCTTCGCTACTATTGCTAAACCACTACATGAGCTAACGGAAAATAAACGAAACTTCCAATGGTCGAGAGAGTGTGAACAAGCATTTAGAACGTTGAAGATTGCATTATGTTCGCAGCCAATTCTCGCTTTTCCAGCTTCCGAAGGGAAGTACATCGTAGACACAGACGCAAGCAATACTGGTCTAGGAGCAGTTTTGTCTCAAGTGCAGAACGGTGAGGAACGAGTAATAGCGTATTACAGTAAGACGCTTTCTAAACCAGAGAGAAATTATTGTGTTACAAGAAGAGAGTTGTTGGCAATTGTCAGAGTTTTGGAGCACTTCCATAAATACCTCTATGGGAGAGAGTTTTCACTACGTACTGACCATGCTGCACTTGCATGGCTCTTGAGATTTAAAAATCCGGAAGGACAGTTGGCAAGGTGGCTCGAACGTCTGCTAGAGTACAACTTCAAGGTACAATATCGGCGGGGGCGCCTGCACGGTAATGCAGATGGCTTATCACGAAGACCATGCCCGGAAGACTGCCGACATTGCCACAGAAAGGAAGAACAAAACTCAAGCGAACATGTTCAAGCCATCACTGTAGATTTCCTGGCTGATGGCTGGACAACACAAGACTGTTGACAAGAACAGATGACTGATGAAGACATTGGACCGATCTTGACAGCAAAAGAGGAAGGTCGCCGCCCGGATTGGCAAGATATCTGCCATGGTTCCGAAGTGCTGAAGGGCTACTGGGCACAATGGGAATCTCTCACCTTAGAAAATGGATTGCTGAAAAGGGCTTGGGAAAGTGCAGATGGACGAGACGTGGTCATGCAGTTGATAGTTCCCCGAAGTAAAGTGCAGTCTGTTTTGAAGGAGATGCATGATGGAACATCTGGAGGCCATCTTGGCGTTAACAAAACCCTTGACAAAATACGGAAACGATTCTATTGGCTTCATCTTCGCCACGACGTAGAGGAATGGGTCCGGACGTGTGAAATATGTGCTGCAAGCAAGGGCCCACAAACCAGAAGCAGGGGAAAAATGAGACAGTATAACGTTGGACAACCTTTCGAGAGAATTGCCATAGACATTGCTGGACCATTCCCAGTTACTGACGATGGAAACCGGTACATCATGGTTGTAGGTGACTACTTTACTAAGTGGGTGGAAGCCTACGCGATTCCAAATCAGGAGGTTACCACTGTGGCAAAGCAGTTAGTTCACAACTTCTGTTGCCGTTATGGAGCCCCTATGGAAATCCATATGGATCAAGGGAGAAATTTCGAATCAGGAGTGTTTAAAGAATTATGCCGTCTACTTGGAATTCGAAAGACCAGGACAACGCCTCTGCATCCTCAGTCGGACGGGATGGTTGAGAGATTCAACAGGACACTTGAGCAGCATCTTTCGAAAGTTGTTGACGAGAACCAAACAGACTGGGACCAACGTATACCACTATTCCTTATGGCGTATAGGTCGTCAGTACATGACACAACCGGCATGACTCCAGCAAAATTGGTGTTTGGGCAGGAGATTCGACTTCCTGGGGACTTGATGTTTGGATCACCTGAGACTCGGTCCCAAGAGCCAAAGAACTATTCCTCACAATTAGAAAACCAACTGCGAGAAATGAATCGCTTGGTAAGAGGATGGCTGAAGATTGCCAGTGATAAAATGAAAACTCGGTATGACATTCGCAGCAATAGTGTGGGTTTCCAAGAAGGAGATCAGGTCTGGTTGTTCAATCCAAAGCGCCGTCGTGGTCGCTCACCTAAGCTTCAGTCTAACTGGGAAGGACCCTACACTGTAAAAAAAAGAATTAACGATGTTGTTTATCGGATTCAACAGGAAGGACAGCGGACGTTCAAGATCGTCCACCTAGATCGCCTGTCTAAATACAAATTTAGAGACGCTTTGCCAGTTCGGGACGAACAGGCTTAAGGAGGGGGCTGTGCTACGACAGCACAGAACAATCTACGCGTTTATCGAATGTGGCAGAAAGCTCTCGATGTAAGCGTGTGGTGTACGTGCTACTAGACGCATTTTTGCGAGAATTTTCTCGACTGTGCCGGGCTTCGCTCGGGCGCTCGGACTGTGTCAAGGCCGTAGTAATTACGTAGTGCACGAGAGATAAGACGCAGTTAGGAAGCTTCTGGTGTGTGAGCGTGACTATAAATACATCGGGTAGCGGCCTTAGTTTTTCAGTTCAATGCGAGATTTTTGACTGTGCGGTTCGAGAGTATTAGTGCGATATATTTACAGAGCGGTTCGGGTTATTACTGTGTACGTGCAAGTAGTTATTAGTGAAGTGTTGCGTTTTATATTCGGACGGTATAATTGTAATACAGTTGAGTTTTAATATTAGTGGACATTTTATTGCGTATGAACAATTTTCATTTGATTTGTTGTAGACACTGTGTTGTTAATTACGAACTGTTTTACTATAACAATTAAAGGTGTGATTAGTGACTTGATTGGTGTCTTGTAATTATTTTGTTTCCACTGTACCTACGACGATCGAGTAGACCGTCATAACAGTGGTGTCAGAACTGGGATAGAACGGTTAACAGTGGATACTTTGTACAAGAGGAGTGTAATTCGTAATTAATCGAAAAACAATGGATGCCAGTCAGCTGATGGAAAATTTCCAGGCGCTGTTGTTGCAGACAGAAGAACGACGACGACAGGAGGCGGAAGAAGCAGAAAGACGACAAAAAGAAGAACGAAGACAAGAAAGAGAAGAAGCTGAGGAACGTCAGAAAGCACTAATGCTAGAAACAGAAGAAAGACAGGATGAAAAACGTAAGCAAGAAGCAGGTGACATCAAAGCATTAATTCATGAACAAAAGCAGATGCAAGAACATACTACCCCAGAATTGGGTCTCCTACGTGGTGACGTAGGTGAATTACGAGGTGAGCTCAACAATCAGATTACCAGAATATCTGACGTAGAAGAATCCATGTCAAATAAAATAGCTAAAGTAGAAAAATCTGTCTTGACTGTGGAAGAAGTTATGTCAACAAAAATATCTGCAGTAGAAAACTCAATGGCAAATATAAGAGAACAAATTAAAATTGAAGTTGAACAGTGCATGAAGATTCAACCAAAACAAATTTCTGAACAGACTGTACCAGTGATCAAGACAGAAAAATACACAGAAAATAAGTTAACAGAGAAAGTCACTTTGCCTGCAGTAGGGACAGTTCATGTCAAAGCTCCAACCTTTGACGGAAGCACTCACTGGGCAACGTACCTCCGCCAATTTGAAGCTGCTGCATGCGCAAATAATTGGACAGAAAAAGACAAGGCTGTTTTACTTGTTCTTGCATTAAAAGGACCCGCGGCAGAACTACTACAGAAAGTGCCACCTGACAGCCAGAACACCTATGCTGAGTTGATAAAAGCTCTGGAATTACGGTATGGTGATAAACATTTGCAAGATGTGTACTGCACCCAGTTGAGAGCAAGGCGACAGCATTCCGGGGAAAGTCTTCAAGAGTTTGAAGCAAGTGTCGACAGACTAATTAGACTGGCCTATCCTGAAGCGCCAGAAGATTTTCGAACGCGTTTTGCGATGCAGACATTTACTGCCGGTGTCCGAGATAACGAACTACAGCAAGTGTTACGAATGGCAAGACACCAGAACAGTGTGGACGCCCTGGTACATGCTTTGCAATTTGAGGCCACCAAATCAGCGTCTGGTTGGACAAGTCATAAAGTGCGCGAGCTAAAAGATCGCGACGGCACAGACGATGAGGAAGAAGAACAAGGAACAGACTCGACGGTTGGCGCCACAGAATAAAATAAGAAAGGATGGAAGACCAAAGTGTTATCAATGTGGGAAACCTGGACATCTACAACGAGATTGTCGGGTTAGAATTCAGCAGCAGGGAAACGAGCAATAGTCGGTGCAACGGGGCATGTGCTGACTAACTGGAGGAACGAAGCCCCTAGAGAATATGCAATTTCTACGCTTCAGAAAAACACCGGGAGCTTGGTAGTTACCGGATTTGTTCAAGAAAGGCCAACCTCGATTACAGTTGACACAGGCGCAACAGTTTCTATTGTGCGCCCCGACGTGGTGAAAGATCTCAAGCCAATCTGGTGCTCTTGCAGCTTGCGAACAGCTACTGGACGGCCTGTAAAAGTGTATGGAAAAGTGGAGATACACCTACGCCTCGGTAGACTTGAGTTTAATCATCAAGTACTTGTTGCAGACATTGTGGATGAAGCAATTGTTGGTGTGGACGTTATGAACGCATACGGATTTATAGTCGACTTCAAAAACAATGTCTTGAGAATCGGAGGCGAAGAGGTAATGCTATCAACAATGACGACAGCAGAAAAATCGATGGACGTCATAAACCAAGTGGCCGTAACTGTTCCGCCAAACTCCGAAAAGATCATCATGGTTAGAACTGCGGTAGATACTAGGGGCAATCAGTGCTCTATATTCGAACCCCACGTAGTCAGCACACCGGGCATACTAATTGCCAGAAGTTTAGTAAAACCTGACGAAACCAGAAACGTACCTATTAGAGTGGCGAATATTTTGGATCAAGCTATCACTTTACAAAGCAATACGCTCCTAGGCAAATTGACTCCTGTGGGCTGGGTAGCCGGAATAACGCAACGAAGATCCAGTTCTTCGGATACTTCTAAATTACCAGACGAACTGCAAGAATTATTGAACAGATCTTCTAACGACCTCTCAAGTGGTGAGATAAAAGAACTCGGACAGTTTTTACACGAATTCAAAGATTGTTTTGCAGTTCGGGGACAGTCACTGGGAAGAACCTCTCTTGTGCAACATCGCATCAATACCGGGGACACAACACAGATACGCCAACCTCCTCGAAGGCCTCCGTTATCTAAACAAGAGGAGATGTCTCGGTTAGTACAGGACATGTTGACAGAGGGAGTAATCGAACCTTCGTCAAGTGCTTGGTCTTCCCCTGTAGTGCTGGTAGCGAAGAAGGATGGTGGATTGCGTTTCTGCGTAGACTACCGGAGGTTAAATGACGTTACAAAGAAAGACTGCTATCCATTACCTCGTGTTGACGATACACTCGACACGTTGTCCGGAGCACAGTGGTTTTCCACATTGGACCTGAAGAGTGGATATTGGCAAGTGGGTCTTCATCAAGAAGACAAGGAAAAGACCGCTTTCTCAACCCCAAGTGGCTTATTCCAATTTAACGTCATGCCATTTGGACTCTGTAATGCACCGGCAACATTTGAGAGATTGATGGACCTGATACTCCGAGGCCTGACGTGGAAAACTTGCCTTGTTTACTTAGACGATGTCATAGTGATCGGGAAGACTTTCGAAGATCATTTGGAAAACCTTAAGGAAGTTCTAACTAGAATTCACGGTGCACAACTGAAGCTGAGCCCGAAGAAGTGTTCTCTATTCCAGAAGGAAGTACAGTATTTGGGCCATCTGGTTTCGGCAGCGGGTGTTAGCATGGATCCTCATAAAGTAGACACCGTAAGAGACTGGCCAGTTCCGAAGAATAAACACGAAGTTCGGAGTTTCCTGGGGTTATGCTCATATTACCGACGTTTTGTGAAAGGCTTCGCTACTATTGCTAAACCACTACATGAGCTAACGGAAAATAAACGAAACTTCCAATGGTCGAGAGAGTGTGAACAAGCATTTAGAACGTTGAAGATTGCATTATGTTCGCAGCCAATTCTCGCTTTTCCAGCTTCCGAAGGGAAGTACATCGTAGACACAGACGCAAGCAATACTGGTCTAGGAGCAGTTTTGTCTCAAGTGCAGAACGGTGAGGAACGAGTAATAGCGTATTACAGTAAGACGCTTTCTAAACCAGAGAGAAATTATTGTGTTACAAGAAGAGAGTTGTTGGCAATTGTCAGAGTTTTGGAGCACTTCCATAAATACCTCTATGGGAGAGAGTTTTCACTACGTACTGACCATGCTGCACTTGCATGGCTCTTGAGATTTAAAAATCCGGAAGGACAGTTGGCAAGGTGGCTCGAACGTCTGCTAGAGTACAACTTCAAGGTACAATATCGGCGGGGGCGCCTGCACGGTAATGCAGATGGCTTATCACGAAGACCATGCCCGGAAGACTGCCGACATTGCCACAGAAAGGAAGAACAAAACTCAAGCGAACATGTTCAAGCCATCACTGTAGATTTCCTGGCTGATGGCTGGACAACACAAGACTGTTGACAAGAACAGATGACTGATGAAGACATTGGACCGATCTTGACAGCAAAAGAGGAAGGTCGCCGCCCGGATTGGCAAGATATCTGCCATGGTTCCGAAGTGCTGAAGGGCTACTGGGCACAATGGGAATCTCTCACCTTAGAAAATGGATTGCTGAAAAGGGCTTGGGAAAGTGCAGATGGACGAGACGTGGTCATGCAGTTGATAGTTCCCCGAAGTAAAGTGCAGTCTGTTTTGAAGGAGATGCATGATGGAACATCTGGAGGCCATCTTGGCGTTAACAAAACCCTTGACAAAATACGGAAACGATTCTATTGGCTTCATCTTCGCCACGACGTAGAGGAATGGGTCCGGACGTGTGAAATATGTGCTGCAAGCAAGGGCCCACAAACCAGAAGCAGGGGAAAAATGAGACAGTATAACGTTGGACAACCTTTCGAGAGAATTGCCATAGACATTGCTGGACCATTCCCAGTTACTGACGATGGAAACCGGTACATCATGGTTGTAGGTGACTACTTTACTAAGTGGGTGGAAGCCTACGCGATTCCAAATCAGGAGGTTACCACTGTGGCAAAGCAGTTAGTTCACAACTTCTGTTGCCGTTATGGAGCCCCTATGGAAATCCATATGGATCAAGGGAGAAATTTCGAATCAGGAGTGTTTAAAGAATTATGCCGTCTACTTGGAATTCGAAAGACCAGGACAACGCCTCTGCATCCTCAGTCGGACGGGATGGTTGAGAGATTCAACAGGACACTTGAGCAGCATCTTTCGAAAGTTGTTGACGAGAACCAAACAGACTGGGACCAACGTATACCACTATTCCTTATGGCGTATAGGTCGTCAGTACATGACACAACCGGCATGACTCCAGCAAAATTGGTGTTTGGGCAGGAGATTCGACTTCCTGGGGACTTGATGTTTGGATCACCTGAGACTCGGTCCCAAGAGCCAAAGAACTATTCCTCACAATTAGAAAACCAACTGCGAGAAATGAATCGCTTGGTAAGAGGATGGCTGAAGATTGCCAGTGATAAAATGAAAACTCGGTATGACATTCGCAGCAATAGTGTGGGTTTCCAAGAAGGAGATCAGGTCTGGTTGTTCAATCCAAAGCGCCGTCGTGGTCGCTCACCTAAGCTTCAGTCTAACTGGGAAGGACCCTACACTGTAAAAAAAAGAATTAACGATGTTGTTTATCGGATTCAACAGGAAGGACAGCGGACGTTCAAGATCGTCCACCTAGATCGCCTGTCTAAATACAAATTTAGAGACGCTTTGCCAGTTCGGGACGAACAGGCTTAAGGAGGGGGCTGTGCTACGACAGCACAGAACAATCTACGCGTTTATCGAATGTGGCAGAAAGCTCTCGATGTAAGCGTGTGGTGTACGTGCTACTAGACGCATTTTTGCGAGAATTTTCTCGACTGTGCCGGGCTTCGCTCGGGCGCTCGGACTGTGTCAAGGCCGTAGTAATTACGTAGTGCACGAGAGATAAGACGCAGTTAGGAAGCTTCTGGTGTGTGAGCGTGACTATAAATACATCGGGTAGCGGCCTTAGTTTTTCAGTTCAATGCGAGATTTTTGACTGTGCGGTTCGAGAGTATTAGTGCGATATATTTACAGAGCGGTTCGGGTTATTACTGTGTACGTGCAAGTAGTTATTAGTGAAGTGTTGCGTTTTATATTCGGACGGTATAATTGTAATACAGTTGAGTTTTAATATTAGTGGACATTTTATTGCGTATGAACAATTTTCATTTGATTTGTTGTAGACACTGTGTTGTTAATTACGAACTGTTTTACTATAACAATTAAAGGTGTGATTAGTGACTTGATTGGTGTCTTGTAATTATTTTGTTTCCACTGTACCTACGACGATCGAGTAGACCGTCATAACAGTGGTGTCAGAACTGGGATAGAACGGTTAACAGTGGATACTTTGTACAAGAGGAGTGTAATTCGTAATTAATCGAAAAACAATGGATGCCAGTCAGCTGATGGAAAATTTCCAGGCGCTGTTGTTGCAGACAGAAGAACGACGACGACAGGAGGCGGAAGAAGCAGAAAGACGACAAAAAGAAGAACGAAGACAAGAAAGAGAAGAAGCTGAGGAACGTCAGAAAGCACTAATGCTAGAAACAGAAGAAAGACAGGATGAAAAACGTAAGCAAGAAGCAGGTGACATCAAAGCATTAATTCATGAACAAAAGCAGATGCAAGAACATACTACCGCAGAATTGGGTCTCCTACGTGGTGACGTAGGTGAATTACGAGGTGAGCTCAACAATCAGATTACCAGAATATCTGACGTAGAAGAATCCATGTCAAATAAAATAGCTAAAGTAGAAAAATCTGTCTTGACTGTGGAAGAAGTTATGTCAACAAAAATATCTGCAGTAGAAAACTCAATGGCAAATATAAGAGAACAAATTAAAATTGAAGTTGAACAGTGCATGAAGATTCAACCAAAACAAATTTCTGAACAGACTGTACCAGTGATCAAGACAGAAAAATACACAGAAAATAAGTTAACAGAGAAAGTCACTTTGCCTGCAGTAGGGACAGTTCATGTCAAAGCTCCAACCTTTGACGGAAGCACTCACTGGGCAACGTACCTCCGCCAATTTGAAGCTGCTGCATGCGCAAATAATTGGACAGAAAAAGACAAGGCTGTTTCACTTGTTCTTGCATTAAAAGGACCCGCGGCAGAACTACTACAGAAAGTGCCACCTGACAGCCAGAACACCTATGCTGAGTTGATAAAAGCTCTGGAATTACGGTATGGTGATAAACATTTGCAAGATGTGTACTGCACCCAGTTGAGAGCAAGGCGACAGCATTCCGGGGAAAGTCTTCAAGAGTTTGAAGCAAGTGTCGACAGACTAATTAGACTGGCCTATCCTGAAGCGCCAGAAGATTTTCGAACGCGTTTTGCGATGCAGACATTTACTGCCGGTGTCCGAGATAACGAACTACAGCAAGTGTTACGAATGGCAAGACACCAGAACAGTGTGGACGCCCTGGTACATGCTTTGCAATTTGAGGCCACCAAATCAGCGTCTGGTTGGACAAGTCATAAAGTGCGCGAGCTAAAAGATCGCGACGGCACAGACGATGAGGAAGAAGAACAAGGAACAGACTCGACGGTTGGCGCCACAGAATAAAATAAGAAAGGATGGAAGACCAAAGTGTTATCAATGTGGGAAACCTGGACATCTACAACGAGATTGTCGGGTTAGAATTCAGCAGCAGGGAAACGAGCAATAGTCGGTGCAACGGGGCATGTGCTGACTAACTGGAGGAACGAAGCCCCTAGAGAATATGCAATTTCTACGCTTCAGAAAAACACCGGGAGCTTGGTAGTTACCGGATTTGTTCAAGAAAGGCCAACCTCGATTACAGTTGACACAGGCGCAACAGTTTCTATTGTGCGCCCCGACGTGGTGAAAGATCTCAAGCCAATCTGGTGCTCTTGCAGCTTGCGAACAGCTACTGGACGGCCTGTAAAAGTGTATGGAAAAGTGGAGATACACCTACGCCTCGGTAGACTTGAGTTTAATCATCAAGTACTTGTTGCAGACATTGTGGATGAAGCAATTGTTGGTGTGGACGTTATGAACGCATACGGATTTATAGTCGACTTCAAAAACAATGTCTTGAGAATCGGAGGCGAAGAGGTAATGCTATCAACAATGACGACAGCAGAAAAATCGATGGACGTCATAAACCAAGTGGCCGTAACTGTTCCGCCAAACTCCGAAAAGATCATCATGGTTAGAACTGCGGTAGATACTAGGGGCAATCAGTGCTCTATATTCGAACCCCACGTAGTCAGCACACCGGGCATACTAATTGCCAGAAGTTTAGTAAAACCTGACGAAACCAGAAACGTACCTATTAGAGTGGCGAATATTTTGGATCAAGCTATCACTTTACAAAGCAATACGCTCCTAGGCAAATTGACTCCTGTGGCCTGGGTAGCCGGAATAACGCAACGAAGATCCAGTTCTTCGGATACTTCTAAATTACCAGACGAACTGCAAGAATTATTGAACAGATCTTCTAACGACCTCTCAAGTGGTGAGATAAAAGAACTCGGACAGTTTTTACACGAATTCAAAGATTGTTTTGCAGTTCGGGGACAGTCACTGGGAAGAACCTCTCTTGTGCAACATCGCATCAATACCGGGGACACAACACAGATACGCCAACCTCCTCGAAGGCCTCCGTTATCTAAACAAGAGGAGATGTCTCGGTTAGTACAGGACATGTTGACAGAGGGAGTAATCGAACCTTCGTCAAGTGCTTGGTCTTCCCCTGTAGTGCTGGTAGCGAAGAAGGATGGTGGATTGCGTTTCTGCGTAGACTACCGGAGGTTAAATGACGTTACAAAGAAAGACTGCTATCCATTACCTCGTGTTGACGATACACTCGACACGTTGTCCGGAGCACAGTGGTTTTCCACATTGGACCTGAAGAGTGGATATTGGTAAGTGGGTCTTCATCAAGAAGACAAGGAAAAGACCGCTTTCTCAACCCCAAGTGGCTTATTCCAATTTAACGTCATGCCATTTGGACTCTGTAATGCACCGGCAACATTTGAGAGATTGATGGACCTGATACTCCGAGGCCTGACGTGGAAAACTTGCCTTGTTTACTTAGACGATGTCATAGTGATCGGGAAGACTTTCGAAGATCATTTGGAAAACCTTAAGGAAGTTCTAACTAGAATTCACGGTGCACAACTGAAGCTGAGCCCGAAGAAGTGTTCTCTATTCCAGAAGGAAGTACAGTATTTGGGCCATCTGGTTTCGGCAGCGGGTGTTAGCATGGATCCTAATAAAGTAGACACCGTAAGAGACTGGCCAGTTCCGAAGAATAAACACGAAGTTCGGAGTTTCCTGGGGTTATGCTCATATTACCGACGTTTTGTGAAAGGCTTCGCTACTATTGCTAAACCACTACATGAGCTAACGGAAAATAAACGAAACTTCCAATGGTCGAGAGAGTGTGAACAAGCATTTAGAACGTTGAAGATTGCATTATGTTCGCAGCCAATTCTCGCTTTTCCAGCTTCCGAAGGGAAGTACATCGTAGACACAGACGCAAGCAATACTGGTCTAGGAGCAGTTTTGTCTCAAGTGCAGAACGGTGAGGAACGAGTAATAGCGTATTACAGCAAGACGCTTTCTAAACCAGAGAGAAATTATTGTGTTACAAGAAGAGAGTTGTTGGCAATTGTCAGAGCTTTGGAGCACTTCCATAAATACCTCTATGGGAGAGAGTTTTCACTACGTACTGACCATGCTGCACTTACATGGCTCTTGAGATTTAAAAATCCGGAAGGACAGTTGGCAAGGTGGCTCGAACGTCTGCTAGAGTACAACTTCAAGGTACAATATCGGCGGGGGCGCCTGCACGGTAATGCAGATGGCTTATCACGAAGACCATGCCCGGAAGACTGCCGACATTGCCACAGAAAGGAAGAACAAAACTCAAGCGAACATGTTCAAGCCATCACTGTAGATTTCCTGGCTGATGGCTGGACAACACAAGACTGTTGACAAGAACAGATGACTGATGAAGACATTGGACCGATCTTGACAGCAAAAGAGGAAGGTCGCCGCCCGGATTGGCAAGATATCTGCCATGGTTCCGAAGTGCTGAAGGGCTACTGGGCACAATGGGAATCTCTCACCTTAGAAAATGGATTGCTGAAAAGGGCTTGGGAAAGTGCAGATGGACGAGACGTGGTCATGCAGTTGATAGTTCCCCGAAGTAAAGTGCAGTCTGTTTTGAAGGAGATGCATGATGGAACATCTGGAGGCCATCTTGGCGTTAACAAAACCCTTGACAAAATACGGAAACGATTCTATTGGCTTCATCTTCGCCACGACGTAGAGGAATGGGTCCGGACGTGTGAAATATGTGCTGCAAGCAAGGGCCCACAAACCAGAAGCAGGGGAAAAATGAGACAGTATAACGTTGGACAACCTTTCGAGAGAATTGCCATAGACATTGCTGGACCATTCCCAGTTACTGACGATGGAAACCGGTACATCATGGTTGTAGGTGACTACTTTACTAAGTGGGTGGAAGCCTACGCGATTCCAAATCAGGAGGTTACCACTGTGGCAAAGCAGTTAGTTCACAACTTCTGTTGCCGTTATGGAGCCCCTATGGAAATCCATATGGATCAAGGGAGAAATTTCGAATCAGGAGTGTTTAAAGAATTATGCCGTCTACTTGGAATTCGAAAGACCAGGACAACGCCTCTGCATCCTCAGTCGGACGGGATGGTTGAGAGATTCAACAGGACACTTGAGCAGCATCTTTCGAAAGTTGTTGACGAGAACCAAACAGACTGGGACCAACGTATACCACTATTCCTTATGGCGTATAGGTCGTCAGTACATGACACAACCGGCATGACTGCAGCAAAATTGGTGTTTGGGCAGGAGATTCGACTTCCTGGGGACTTGATGTTTGGATCACCTGAGACTCGGTCCCAAGAGCCAAAGAACTATTCCTCACAATTAGAAAACCAACTGCGAGAAATGAATCGCTTGGTAAGAGGATGGCTGAAGATTGCCAGTGATAAAATGAAAACTCGGTATGACATTCGCAGCAATAGTGTGGGTTTCCAAGAAGGAGATCAGGTCTGGTTGTTCAATCCAAAGCGCCGTCGTGGTCGCTCACCTAAGCTTCAGTCTAACTGGGAAGGACCCTACACTGTAAAAAAAAGAATTAACGATGTTGTTTATCGGATTCAACAGGAAGGACAGCGGACGTTCAAGATCGTCCACCTAGATCGCCTGTCTAAATACAAATTTAGAGACGCTTTGCCAGTTCGGGACGAACAGGCTTAAGGAGGGGGCTGTGCTACGACAGCACAGAACAATCTACGCGTTTATCGAATGTGGCAGAAAGCTCTCGATGTAAGCGTGTGGTGTACGTGCTACTAGACGCATTTTTGCGAGAATTTTCTCGACTGTGCCGGGCTTCGCTCGGGCGCTCGGACTGTGTCAAGGCCGTAGTAATTACGTAGTGCACGAGAGATAAGACGCAGTTAGGAAGCTTCTGGTGTGTGAGCGTGACTATAAATACATCGGGTAGCGGCCTTAGTTTTTCAGTTCAATGCGAGATTTTTGACTGTGCGGTTCGAGAGTATTAGTGCGATATATTTACAGAGCGGTTCGGGTTATTACTGTGTACGTGCAAGTAGTTATTAGTGAAGTGTTGCGTTTTATATTCGGACGGTATAATTGTAATACAGTTGAGTTTTAATATTAGTGGACATTTTATTGCGTATGAACAATTTTCATTTGATTTGTTGTAGACACTGTGTTGTTAATTACGAACTGTTTTACTATAACAATTAAAGGTGTGATTAGTGACTTGATTGGTGTCTTGTAATTATTTTGTTTCCACTGTACCTACGACGATCGAGTAGACCGTCATAACAGTGGTGTCAGAACTGGGATAGAACGGTTAACAGTGGATACTTTGTACAAGAGGAGTGTAATTCGTAATTAATCGAAAAACAATGGATGCCAGTCAGCTGATGGAAAATTTCCAGGCGCTGTTGTTGCAGACAGAAGAACGACGACGACAGGAGGCGGAAGAAGCAGAAAGACGACAAAAAGAAGAACGAAGACAAGAAAGAGAAGAAGCTGAGGAACGTCAGAAAGCACTAATGCTAGAAACAGAAGAAAGACAGGATGAAAAACGTAAGCAAGAAGCAGGTGACATCAAAGCATTAATTCATGAACAAAAGCAGATGCAAGAACATACTACCCCAGAATTGGGTCTCCTACGTGGTGACGTAGGTGAATTACGAGGTGAGCTCAACAATCAGATTACCAGAATATCTGACGTAGAAGAATCCATGTCAAATAAAATAGCTAAAGTAGAAAAATCTGTCTTGACTGTGGAAGAAGTTATGTCAACAAAAATATCTGCAGTAGAAAACTCAATGGCAAATATAAGAGAACAAATTAAAATTGAAGTTGAACAGTGCATGAAGATTCAACCAAAACAAATTTCTGAACAGACTCTACCAGTGATCAAGACAGAAAAATACACAGAAAATAAGTTAACAGAGAAAGTCACTTTGCCTGCAGTAGGGACAGTTCATGTCAAAGCTCCAACCTTTGACGGAAGCACTCACTGGGCAACGTACCTCCGCCAATTTGAAGCTGCTGCATGCGCAAATAATTGGACAGAAAAAGACAAGGCTGTTTCACTTGTTCTTGCATTAAAAGGACCCGCGGCAGAACTACTACAGAAAGTGCCACCTGACAGCCAGAACACCTATGCTGAGTTGATAAAAGCTCTGGAATTACGGTATGGTGATAAACATTTGCAAGATGTGTACTGCACCCAGTTGAGAGCAAGGCGACAGCATTCCGGGGAAAGTCTTCAAGAGTTTGAAGCAAGTGTCGACAGACTAATTAGACTGGCCTATCCTGAAGCGCCAGAAGATTTTCGAACGCGTTTTGCGATGCAGACATTTACTGCCGGTGTCCGAGATAACGAACTACAGCAAGTGTTACGAATGGCAAGACACCAGAACAGTGTGGACGCCCTGGTACATGCTTTGCAATTTGAGGCCACCAAATCAGCGTCTGGTTGGACAAGTCATAAAGTGCGCGAGCTAAAAGATCGCGACGGCACAGACGATGAGGAAGAAGAACAAGGAACAGACTCGACGGTTGGCGCCACAGAATAAAATAAGAAAGGATGGAAGACCAAAGTGTTATCAATGTGGGAAACCTGGACATCTACAACGAGATTGTCGGGTTAGAATTCAGCAGCAGGGAAACGAGCAATAGTCGGTGCAACGGGGCATGTGCTGACTAACTGGAGGAACGAAGCCCCTAGAGAATATGCAATTTCTACGCTTCAGAAAAACACCGGGAGCTTGGTAGTTACCGGATTTGTTCAAGAAAGGCCAACCTCGATTACAGTTGACACAGGCGCAACAGTTTCTATTGTGCGCCCCGACGTGGTGAAAGATCTCAAGCCAATCTGGTGCTCTTGCAGCTTGCGAACAGCTACTGGACGGCCTGTAAAAGTGTATGGAAAAGTGGAGATACACCTACGCCTCGGTAGACTTGAGTTTAATCATCAAGTACTTGTTGCAGACATTGTGGATGAAGCAATTGTTGGTGTGGACGTTATGAACGCATACGGATTTATAGTCGACTTCAAAAACAATGTCTTGAGAATCGGAGGCGAAGAGGTAATGCTATCAACAATGACGACAGCAGAAAAATCGATGGACGTCATAAACCAAGTGGCCGTAACTGTTCCGCCAAACTCCGAAAAGATCATCATGGTTAGAACTGCGGTAGATACTAGGGGCAATCAGTGCTCTATATTCGAACCCCACGTAGTCAGCACACCGGGCATACTAATTGCCAGAAGTTTAGTAAAACCTGACGAAACCAGAAACGTACCTATTAGAGTGGCGAATATTTTGGATCAAGCTATCACTTTACAAAGCAATACGCTCCTAGGCAAATTGACTCCTGTGGCCTGGGTAGCCGGAATAACGCAACGAAGATCCAGTTCTTCGGATACTTCTAAATTACCAGACGAACTGCAAGAATTATTGAACAGATCTTCTAACGACCTCTCAAGTGGTGAGGTAAAAGAACTCGGACAGTTTTTACACGAATTCAAAGATTGTTTTGCAGTTCGGGGACAGTCACTGGGAAGAACCTCTCTTGTGCAACATCGCATCAATACCGGGGACACAACACAGATACGCCAACCTCCTCGAAGGCCTCCGTTATCTAAACAAGAGGAGATGTCTCGGTTAGTACAGGACATGTTGACAGAGGGAGTAATCGAACCTTCGTCAAGTGCTTGGTCTTCCCCTGTAGTGCTGGTAGCGAAGAAGGATGGTGGATTGCGTTTCTGCGTAGACTACCGGAGGTTAAATGACGTTACAAAGAAAGACTGCTATCCATTACCTCGTGTTGACGATACACTCGACACGTTGTCCGGAGCACAGTGGTTTTCCACATTGGACCTGAAGAGTGGATATTGGCAAGTGGGTCTTCATCAAGAAGACAAGGAAAAGACCGCTTTCTCAACCCCAAGTGGCTTATTCCAATTTAACGTCATGCCATTTGGACTCTGTAATGCACCGGCAACATTTGAGAGATTGATGGACCTGATACTCCGAGGCCTGACGTGGAAAACTTGCCTTGTTTACTTAGACGATGTCATAGTGATCGGGAAGACTTTCGAAGATCATTTGGAAAACCTTAAGGAAGTTCTAACTAGAATTCACGGTGCACAACTGAAGCTGAGCCCGAAGAAGTGTTCTCTATTCCAGAAGGAAGTACAGTATTTGGGCCATCTGGTTTCGGCAGCGGGTGTTAGCATGGATCCTAATAAAGTAGACACCGTAAGAGACTGGCCAGTTCCGAAGAATAAACACGAAGTTCGGAGTTTCCTGGGGTTATGCTCATATTACCGACGTTTTGTGAAAGGCTTCGCTACTATTGCTAAACCACTACATGAGCTAACGGAAAATAAACGAAACTTCCAATGGTCGAGAGAGTGTGAACAAGCATTTAGAACGTTGAAGATTGCATTATGTTCGCAGCCAATTCTCGCTTTTCCAGCTTCCGAAGGGAAGTACATCGTAGACACAGACGCAAGCAATACTGGTCTAGGAGCAGTTTTGTCTCAAGTGCAGAACGGTGAGGAACGAGTAATAGCGTATTACAGCAAGACGCTTTCTAAACCAGAGAGAAATTATTGTGTTACAAGAAGAGAGTTGTTGGCAATTGTCAGAGCTTTGGAGCACTTCCATAAATACCTCTATGGGAGAGAGTTTTCACTACGTACTGACCATGCTGCACTTGCATGGCTCTTGAGATTTAAAAATCCGGAAGGACAGTTGGCAAGGTGGCTCGAACGTCTGCTAGAGTACAACTTCAAGGTACAATATCGGCGGGGGCGCCTGCACGGTAATGCAGATGGCTTATCACGAAGACCATGCCCGGAAGACTGCCGACATTGCCACAGAAAGGAAGAACAAAACTCAAGCGAACATGTTCAAGCCATCACTGTAGATTTCCTGGCTGATGGCTGGACAACACAAGACTGTTGACAAGAACAGATGACTGATGAAGACATTGGACCGATCTTGACAGCAAAAGAGGAAGGTCGCCGCCCGGATTGGCAAGATATCTGCCATGGTTCCGAAGTGCTGAAGGGCTACTGGGCACAATGGGAATCTCTCACCTTAGAAAATGGATTGCTGAAAAAGGCTTGGGAAAGTGCAGATGGACGAGACGTGGTCATGCAGTTGATAGTTCCCCGAAGTAAAGTGCAGTCTGTTTTGAAGGAGATGCATGATGGAACATCTGGAGGCCATCTTGGCGTTAACAAAACCCTTGACAAAATACGGAAACGATTCTATTGGCTTCATCTTCGCCACGACGTAAAGGAATGGGTTCGGACGTGTGAAATATGTGCTGCAAGCAAGGGCCCACAAACCAGAAGCAGGGGAAAAATGAGACAGTATAACGTTGGACAACCTTTCGAGAGAATTGCCATAGACATTGCTGGACCATTCCCAGTTACTGACGATGGAAACCGGTACATCATGGTTGTAGGTGACTACTTTACTGAGTGGGTGGAAGCCTACGCGATTCCAAATCAGGAGGTTACCACTGTGGCAAAGCAGTTAGTTCACAACTTCTGTTGCCGTTATGGAGCCCCTATGGAAATCCATATGGATCAAGGGAGAAATTTCGAATCAGGAGTGTTTAAAGAATTATGCCGTCTACTTGGAATTCGAAAGACCAGGACAACGCCTCTGCATCCTCAGTCGGACGGGATGGTTGAGAGATTCAACAGGACACTTGAGCAGCATCTTTCGAAAGTTGTTGACGAGAACCAAACAGACTGGGACCAACGTATACCACTATTCCTTATGGCGTATAGGTCGTCAGTACATGACACAACCGGCATGACTCCAGCAAAATTGGTGTTTGGGCAGGAGATTCGACTTCCTGGGGACTTGATGTTTGGATCACCTGAGACTCGGTCCCAAGAGCCAAAGAACTATTCCTCACAATTAGAAAACCAACTGCGAGAAATGAATCGCTTGGTAAGAGGACGGCTGAAGATTGCCAGTGATAAAATGAAAACTCGGTATGACATTCGCAGCAATAGTGTGGGTTTCCAAGAAGGAGATCAGGTCTGGTTGTTCAATCCAAAGCGCCGTCGTGGTCGCTCACCTAAGCTTCAGTCTAACTGGGAAGGACCCTACACTGTAAAAAAAAGAATTAACGATGTTGTTTATCGGATTCAACAGGAAGGACAGCGGACGTTCAAGGTCGTCCACCTAGATCGCCTGTCTAAATACAAATTTAGAGATGCTTTGCCAGTTCGGGACGAACAGGCTTAAGGAGGGGGCTGTGCTACGACAGCACAGAACAATCTACGCGTTTATCGAATGTGGCAGAAAGCTCTCGATGTAAGCGTGTGGTGTACGTGCTACTAGACGCATTTTTGCGAGAATTTTCTCGACTGTGCCGGGCTTCGCTCGGGCGCTCGGACTGTGTCAAGGCCGTAGTAATTACGTAGTGCACGAGAGATAAGACGCAGTTTGGAAGCTTCTGGTGTGTGAGCGTGACTATAAATACATCGGGTAGCGGCCTTAGTTTTTCAGTTCAATGCGAGATTTTTGACTGTGCGGTTCGAGAGTATTAGTGCGATATATTTACAGAGCGGTTCGGGTTATTACTGTGTACGTGCAAGTAGTTATTAGTGAAGTGTTGCGTTTTATATTCGGATGGTATAATTGTAATACAGTTGAGTTTTAATATTAGTGGACATTTTATTGCGTATGAACAATTTTCATTTGTATTTCTTTTATGAATTACATAGTGGTTGTTTAAGACCTGAAGATGTCAGTAATGACGAAAAGCTTAGTCGAACAATAAAAAATTATAGCAGTTAGCAAATTCATAAAAGAAATAGTAAGGATGGCTGCTAATTTAAACAATACGAAGAATAAAACATGCGAATTGCAAGCAGATAAATATAAAAATGTAAGGGAATTTTTTAAGTATTTAAAAATTAAAGCAAAATTGGAAAAAACGCTAGGGAAAATTTGGTTTAATAAACAGTGTTTAATTAATAAAATAACTCCAAAATACGCAAAAATTAAAATTAATAACAAAATCAAAGTAGCAAACCAAGTGAAAAATATGGCCGAAAAAATATGGATAAAACTTGAAATTAAGAACTTATACAGTAAAATAAATAAATATAACAAAGAAATGTATCAATTACATCAAAAATTATATACAAGTTACAATTATATAGAAATAGAAGAAATGAGAAAAGAGTTTGGTGAAAAATACATAGAAAAGAAAATAAGAAAAATGGAAGAGAGATTAAATAAGAAACTCAAGGAATTAATAGAAGGAACAAGAAATAAAAATAAAGAAAAAGATAAAGAAATAAAATTTGCTGAAAAAGTATTAAATTTAACAGAAACAAAATTTACAGAAAATGAACATAAATTACTAGGGAAAAGTTTAAAATATGCAACAAAAACAAACATAGATAAAGAAAATACAATAATAGAATGTGAAGAAATAATCGATAAAATAAAAAATGGAGAAACTAAAAAACAATTAAGAAGTGAAGTAAAAGAAATAGTAGAAAATATATGTAAGAAAAACAAAAATGTAAGAAATAAAAACGAAACACAAATAAAAAGAAATATAAGAGAATTAAAAAAGAAAATCACGGAGAACAATTTGATAGTTATAAAAGCCGATAAAGGTAACACAGCAGTGGTAATGAACAAAAGAGATTATATCGAAAAAGCAGAACAATTTATACAAAAAGGACCATATAAAGAAATAAAATATGATTACACAAGTAAATTTCAAGCACAAACAAAGAAATTGATAAAAAAAGACAACATATTTAACAGAATGGCAAAAGAAACAAAAAATAGAACATAATCCTGAAGCTCCAAAATTTAGATGTCAAATTAAGTTACATAAAAAAGAAATGCCATTAAGACCTATAGTATCATTTATAAATTCGCCAACATACAAAATATCAAAAGAAATAAGTAAAAGAATCAAAATGGCATATGAAAAAGAAGAAATCCACAGCATAGAAAATAGTAAAAAGGTAATAGAAAGATTAAAAGAAATTACCATAACAAATAAGACAAAATTAATGTCATTAGATATAAAAGATATGTACACCAACATACCAATGGCAAAAACAGTAGAAATAATAAAGAAAAACAAATTAAGTAATGTAGAATGGAAAAACGAAATAATAGAAGGATTAGAATTATGCCTAAGCCAGAACTACTTCAGATTTAATAACAAATTTTAGTTACAAGAAAATGGATTACCAATGGGATCATCGCTTTCACCATTAATGGCAGAGATATTCATGAATAGCTTTGAAATCAAAATTTTAAAAGATATAGATAAAGAAAGAAGAATTAAAAAATGGATCAGGTATGTAGATGACATACTAATAGTTTGGGAAGGTGAAGTAAATGAATTTAAAAAATTTACGGAAGAACTAAATAACATAGAAAAAACAATAAAATTTCAAGAAGAAATTGGAGGATTGGAAATTAATTTCCTGGATATCAATATAAAAATTAAAGATAACAAACTCAAATTCGATATATATAGGAAAGAAACATACTCAGATTTAATAATTCCACAAGAATCATATCATCCAGTCAATTATAAAATGGCAGCATTAAATTCATTTTGCTATAGAGCTATAAATTATCTAGAAAATGAAGAACTCAAACAAAAAGAATTAAAGAAAATACAACAAATAGCAAAAAATAATAATTACAACCCTAAAATAATTAATAGAATAGTTAAGAAAATAGAGGAAAATAAAGAAATAGAAAATAACAAAAAAGAAAAAACAAATGAAGAAAAGAAATATAAAGGAGCAATAACATACATAGGATATCAAACAAAAATGTTACAAAAATGTTTCGAAAAATATGAAATACAGATAGGAATAAAGAAAACGAAAAATGTATTCGAATATATAAAAAATGATAAAACAGAAGAAATTCCATTAACAGAAAAAAGCGGCGTATACAAATTAAAATGTGGGGAATGTAATAAGATATAAAAATAAATAAATAAAAAAAAAGGTTGTTTAAGACCTGAAGATGTCAGTAATGACGAAAAGCTTAGTCAAACAATAAAAAATTATAGCAGTTAGCAAATTCATAAAAGAAATAGTAAGGATGGCTGCTAATTTAAACAATACGAAGAATTTTTATTTGATTTGTTGTAGACACTGTGTGGTTAATTACGAACTGTTTTACTATAACAATTAAAGGTGTGATTAGTGACTTGATTGGTGTCTTGTAATTATTTTGTTTCCATTTAAAAAATATAAAAAAACCTCTACATTTGAAAAAATTGCATGTATTTTATAATGACCAATTATTATATTGAAACAGGCTAATATGTATTGTTTTGGTTTAAATTATTAAGTTACCAAATAAATGTTTCACAATTATCTGCATTAAACACAATCAAAAAAAAAACTTTCTTTTTTATCTTTGGATCTATAAAAAGATCTGACAACCTTAATCAAATATGTTAATTGCTTTGACAATAATGTTCCACAAAAAATATGTATCAGTTGTTTTAGCAAGATTTATAACTGTCGTATCAGATTTGTATTGTTTGAATACAGTTCCACTTGTATATAAATGTTCAATTCCATATAGAACTGCATATAATTAATTCACTACCGACTCGGAACACAAAGTTTTTTATAGGTGAAAACGTAAAAGTTTTACCTTATAGCCTGAACCGGTTTTCGCTTTTTTGAAAAAACTTTGTGTTCCGAGTCGGTAGTGAATTAATTATATTCAGTTAAGTAACGGACACGTCATGGAAAACGAAATCCAAGAATCCATACAGAAATCTGATAAGTTGATAAAAATATATCGCATATACCAATATAAAAATTAATTGCAACGAACTATTTTTTCCTGTACTTCATTAACTTAAGTTGATTGATCAAGATTACTAAGCTGTATACACAGGCAAATTTTAATTTATAACAATATTTCTAGTTATACCTGGTGCACTGTAGGTAAGCTGAAAACCTTTGCCAGTACGCTGTGAATCACTGTAGAATATAACCTGAACTGTATTGGTAGTGCTGACATAATCATTTGCACGCTTACCACAAAGTTTTGTACTCCTTCCTCTTCCTAGCTAAAATAATTTAAAAATTTTCAATTACAAGAGAACGTACCAACCTAAATTGATATAGTGTTTTTTTATTATAAGCATGAGGTCTTTTGTTTTGTGTTTCACTTTAATCATTGAGAACTATTTCTTTAGAAATAAAACAGAAATATGGGTTCCTTATTAAATTATTTGGCCAGATATTTAATCAACTGAATAATCTAAATATATATTTTCAACAGGATATGTTTTCCAAAGAGGTCACATCTAAGTGCAAGGACAGCGACTAACTTTAAATACTACTGCATGTTGATAAGTTTCTTCATAGCCTAGAAAATGAAGTGTTGTATACTTATTCTAAAGACCTGAAATACAGGTATTGAGATTTCACCACCTGTTTGCTACAGTAAATAGAGATTGTCTTAAAGTTGTATATATGATTGTCAGTATCAATTGTACTTATGGCCAATAAGCTTACACTTCAGCAGTTAAATCTGTAAAGAGAAATGGACCACTACAAATGAAGCTGTTGAGGTCATTAGCAGGCTAACTTCATTACACAGTCCACTGCACATGCTTAAAAGCATCATTATTAACACTTACAATCCTATTCAAGGCACTGTCTTAACAGGTCCATCAAGGATTTCATTTTCACTAGATAGTTCATAATACTGGTGAAATATGTAATGGACTGTTTAAAATTTATGTGTGAAGAAAGCATAAGCCAATGGTGGCTGTACATAATCATCATGACCGGCAAATCAAGTGGACAACTGTCAAAACAAAATTTCAAGAAAAATCATCAATTTCTGATCAGACTGCTTACCAATGAATTTCCAGATATGCCACAATGCATATTTACTGAATGGTTACTAGAATTTATTCTATTATTTAAGATTATTTATAAAATGTTGATGGATCTGGACAAAGGATATGACTGAAAAGATACAATTTGATCTGCACATGCATTTTTGGACTTCTATGTCGAGTAATACATACATTCAAATACAAATTCAATAATCTGAATTTATTGTGATCAAGGATCACCAATTTTAAACATAACTATTGTAATATTTAAAAACTGAAACTTCAAGTACAAAAAATACATTGTATGTGATGGAGGAATATATGAAATAGCTAAATTTACAGAAATATCAGATACTATAATGTGAAATGGGAAATTAGGCTTTTTGAATAGTAGTTAATGACGTAGTTGTAAACACAGTAAATCAAACTCTATGTAACACAAGAATGCCTGCAGACATTAGATTTTAACTTTTGTCTCACACCATAAGATAGTCATTAAAACATAAATTTATTAGATGAACATGAAAATTGTTTCAGTTGTTTTGAGAGGAAGATGAGCTGAGTTGGCTGTTGATTTTTTACACAAGGGGATTCTTATGTACAAAGTAAAAACATTGTTTTTTCACCGACTAAAAACTGTCAAATATATACAAAAATAAAGCAGACATGCACAAGTTTTTACCAGTAATAAGAGTAAGAGCTCTTATTTCACAGCTAAAGCCTACTTTTAAAATATACTTCATTTTAACATTTCAAGTTCAATTTTCTTTGTTTATTAATCTTTGTTTTTCGTTGTTATTAATCCTAAACAGTACTATAATTGACATAGTTGGTAAATTGTGACAAATTAGTACTAAATGCTTAATCTAGCATTTAGAAAGAAAATTTGTTAGCATGTTCTTTATAACAGTTGTGGAGAAAACATTAATACAATTTTGTGCCAGTCACAATGTAGTCAATTTATGCCCACATTTAAATACACATATAGATTTATACTAACTGTGATCAAGTACAGTGATCCTTGTAATTTAATTCTTTATCATTGTGTATATAATGTTATTAATATCAATTCTTGTAACTATAGTTGTTATCAAACCAATAAATTTATAGTCATGTATAATATCAAAATACTATAGTATAAATGTTTTGTCACTTGTAAATTGCATGTTGCATGTATTTACTTTAACTGTAACAAAATAAAAACACAAATATTACAACGGAAATAATAGTTCTGGTACCAAACGTCTCAACTAATCCAAAATATGTTTCACCTTCTTGGAATTAATCTATTCAGTTCTCATACGACAAAAATCACAGGTAACATTATTGGGTCACCTGCTTTATTGGTGCAACAGATAAAAAATGTCGGTATGGAGAACCATACATGACTTCCATATTCTAAGATTTATATTTAAAATCATTTTCAAAATGAAATATTCCATAGAAACTGCTTCTTTCTACTTACTGCTTCAGCCTTAACCACAGTACTGTGGTCACTAACGTATACCACCTCACGTTATCGCACTCGATTTTCACTGATGATGGAAGTCGATGGTATTGCCGAAACATCTGGTTTTGTAGAAAACATTGGACTACGGCCAAACATCCCGGGAAGGAATTTTAACAAAAACTACTTCTTTGTTGCTGATAACGTTGTACACATATATATAAAAAATATGCATAAAATTAATGGCTTTTATAAGTTAATGTTTGATCTCCATTAAGTAGTGCTCAAGTTTCCAAAGTTTTTATATTATGATGTCCGTAATTAAAACATCAGAGCAGGTTTAGTGTGTATGAGGGTACACCGTGGACAAAAATTTTCAACATTTCCTATTGAGCGTTGCTTAGAGTAAAGCTGCGAATCTACAGTGTACGTTTCACAGAACAAACACTCGGAAAAGAAGGAGCGCTCCGAAGTCACTCATGGACCCTCAGCATCTTGCAGAGGGTTCATTCCCTAAAGACGAAAAGTCTGTCTATGAATCGATCCTGTGAAAACACGTGCAGTTACACTGCTCAGCGATCCACAGGCAGCAAATCGCTATCCACGCTGGACACTTTTTCGGCTTGCACGTGTTATGTTGGTGTGGGTTTCGGCACTTTCCATTTAAAAAGCATGCAAATGTAAGAAAATAAACATGAGTGAGGCCAGAAATAACGCGAATTTTGTGTGTGTGTGTGTGTGTGTCTTCCCTGCCTTTTTATTGCGGTAGTCATAATAATAAAATGGAAACGTAAACATTACATAATTGAGATATGCTTGCCTGCCACGAACGATATATTTTCTCTCATACATGATTTACATTAAAATGAAAAAATTATAATTTTATTGCCTGGCAACAAAATTATTTTATTTTTAACAATTACCATTGTTTGAAAACATTTAAATGAATTTTCAAGTACTTTACTGTTGTTGAAACGTAAAAGGTTGCAGGTAAACTACCCCTTTCCCTTAACCGAGCTTCACCAAAATCAAAAGGCCTTGAGATCTCTACAATTCAGGGACGTATGCAAAAAATTATTTGATTCTGTTTGAATATGCGGCAGTTATCGTTCGTCATAGAAAAAATTACCCTTGTTAAAACATAAAATGTTGCAGGTAAACTACCCCTTTCCCTTAACCTATCTTCACCAAAAACGATAGGTCTTGAGAACTCTATAATTCAGGGCTGTATACGAAACATTATTTGATTCTGTTTGAATTTGCGGCTGTTATCGTTTTCCATAGAAAAAAAATTACCATTGATAAAAAAAAATGTTGCAGGTAAACTACCCCTTTCCCTCAACCGATCTTCACCAAAAACAATAGGTCGTGAGTACTCTACAAATCAGGGCTGTATGCAAAAAATTATTTGATTCTGTTTGAATTTGTGGCTGTTATTGTTTGCCATAGAAAAAAAATCTAGAGTAGACACACAGACACTTTTCGAAAAATGACTTTTTTTCATGTTTTGAGTGTAGTACAATCAGAATCTGCAATAATCTCGAACACGATTTTTTTTTGCCATCACCATACTTCCATTTCCTTAAGGAACATGGAAGTAATACACATCAGAAACCAGTCAAACATATTTCAAATTAGTGCAACTGAAAAAACTACTATATGTCAAACAGAAAGTATGTTAATTCAGATTCTCTTCTGTAAAGTACTTACTTGAGGTCTGTTGTATGCACTTAGCATATTCCGCAGTCTGTCACTCTGTAAATTAATTACATTCATTACTATATTATCAAAAGTAATAACAACAAACTTAATACAACAACAACTACTACTACTATTACTACTACTACTACTGCTGCTGCTGCTGCTACAACAACAACAACTACTACTACTACTACTACTACTACTACTACTACTACTACTACTACTACTACTACTACTACTACTACTACGACGTCAATTAATAAATTTTAATTTAGTTAGAATTCTAGTATTTTAACTTTTATCTTCCATAACTTGCCTCCAATGTAACATGGACTATACAAATTCATCAAAATATAACTGTTTCCTGTGATTTACTTGTGTTTCATGTTATATCTAAATTATCAGGTACACTAATTCCACCATACAGTTTTAAGAAAATAATTGTGTGTGTGTGTGTGTGAGAGAGAGAGAGAGAGAGAGAGAGAGAGAGAGAGAGAGAGAGAGAGAGAGAGAGAGAGAATGCATATGTACCATCTGAAAACAAAAAATCTGTAACATAGTAAAATGCAATACTTGAATCTTCTGACTATAATGTGATGACATAACCTCACTGTTGTAGCAGGCTGCTGACTTGGCAACCTCAAACTGGAGAATGTAAACAACAGTATATTCACTATTCTTGTGACTTGTGATGTGTTATTCTTAAACTTGCTGACTCTCACAGTCTCTACTGACATCTACAAATGGATGGATATTACAATGCATTTGGAACTCCTCTGGTGTTTTATAATAGGGCAATCAGTTGATACTTGTTTCAAAATTCTGGTCACCCACCGCTGTCCTTGGAGCACTGTTGTCTCACTTTCAGTCGAGCGTGGTACACACTATGCAGATGCTGGTCCCTGAACTGCAATTCCAGCTGTCATAGATATTCTGGCTGTCATATAGTACTTTCTGTAATATCTCTGTGGTGGGGTCTTTTAGACTGAAATGTCTTTCTCTTTCTCTGACCACTGATTTGCACCAACAGCAGCTTCATATTGACTAAGATTCATCACCCAGTATGTGCTTCCGCCAAATGTTGGGGGTTTAATATGAACTTGCTCTACTACAAAGCTGTCCATATCTTATTTTTGGAGTCTTTACCCATTATTGGTGCAGCCTGTTCAACAATTTGCTTTGAAAACTATGGCTGTACTTTCATTACTTTTTTAAACTTCATTTTAACTGTTTTTTAATACTACTGACAATTAAATATTCTTCTGCAGTTTTTTTGACTTTGTTTCTTCAATTTTAGATATATGTGTGACAATGATTCTTCCATGTCACAAATTTGTATTCCACAGTAACCTGTTTATTCAGCTCTCCACACAATAGACCCAAATTCACAGTGATGTACTCTTGTATTTGCTTTTGTCCCTGCATCAGTGTTTTAATGTCTTCTGTTTTATTTTCTTCTTTCTGTCTTTCCTATATTGCCAGCAACAGTGCTTTCTCTCACCCTTCTGCCTTCAGGAAGAATGCTTTCTGCTGTTCCCCCACTTTCTTGTATTGTTCTTTTTCTCTTTCTAGTATCATACATAGGAAAGCTTTTGCCACCGCCATCTGACTAGTATCCAATTTTTTTTCTTTTTATTCACTGATCACTAATCACTCACAATTATGTCTCTTATAATCTTGCAATGATGCTTCCATTTATTGGTTTCCAGTCTCAGAGATCTTATTTCCCACTTCTGAGCAACACAGTTATGACGACCATATGGGTCACATATATCTTTAAACAGTTGATTAAATTATTGTAGATTTCAAAATTTATTTACACTCCATTACAAACAACACTTGTACTACAACAGTCCTAGTTACACAGTTGTCCATTATATACTGCAGAAACACTAATAACATCATCTAAAACACAATAGTCCACGTACAAATAAAACAATTTAACACCACATTTTCATTAACAAACTTTCTTGACAGCATATATTATTGCTTGGTTTTGCAGAACTGAATTTGATTAGAGTGGCACACTGCTAGTTATTGAATGTAATGACATTCACAACAGTTCTATGTTGTTCCCAATGCCTGGACAGTAGTCAAGTAGACTGAAGGCACTGAATGCTCCATGTTATATCATCTAACTAGTTTCACAGTGAGTACAATGAGTGTGGCTATAACTTGTGACGGCAGCGGTATGCGAACATCTGCTCTCCGGTACTAGCGGTGGACACAGCAAACCAATCCGGTATCAGCATTCGGAGCGAGCCAATCACCGATCCCGGTTAGTTAATAAAACCCGGGCCGGCAGAAAATTTTGCGCACACTTCATCTCCTCTCCTCTGTTGGACGACATCGGCACGGAATCAGCCGGAAGGAACAGCCGAAGAATAGAACCGCCGCCGTTCTTGCGTCTTCGCACTCCCGTTCCGCGCCAGCGATGGATTTCGCTGGGCCGGCAGCCGACTCTACAACCGGTGCCGAAAGAAGAGGAGGACTGTAGTACGCCACGAACAGCGGGCGCAGCCGCCGAGCATCTCAGCGCGGCACTATCAACATCACCGTTCTCGCCACTCGATCCTTTTTAGGGCCACCAAAATAACTAGAGTGTATGATTGGCGCCATTTGTCATGCGGCAAGCCTTTTTTCCGGTGCACAATTCATGAAGCTTTGCGACTGCAATTGATGTGTCTTGATAGAAAAACTTTTTCTCTGTTAAATGTGGAAATTTTGTCTAAATAGCCTCATTCAGTTGCTCCAGCAATGTTGTATAGTACAGTGAAACTTCGATTAACCATCAGGGTCGGGACCGGGACCGGGATGGTTAATCGAATAGATGGATAACAGAAAAACCTTAAACAACAACCCACCCCTATCCATTGCATATGAACGAATGATAAAAAATGCACGTTTACGAACTGGAAATACACTGCACATACATGTATTTTATTTTACAGAAACAAACAATATACAATTTACATGAAGTACAGTATATGTAGTACAACATATATACTGTACATATTGTTACATGAACTTACGCTCTAGACGTACATACATATTGTAACGCAACAGAAATGCGGTCATCAACGTTACATAAATAGAATATTAGCACAATAATAAGTAAATAAATATTTAACTCCCATGATAATACCAAGGTCTAATAAATACATTTATAATTATGTAAAAATGAATAAGGATGCAAGGTAGAGATAACAATAAAAAACAAACCTGTAAAATAGACAATAGTAAGAAATCCATGTTCAGTGAAACGTAAATAAAGCTATTATACTGATAAGAATTGTAAAAAAGAAACCAAAGAAAATGTCAAAGTAAATGACAGTGAAATTAGATAAAAGCGAGACAATAATTTACATTACAGTAATAGTAAGTAAGGATTCTGAATTGAATGATGTTATTTTGTTACCATGAATGTTATGTTAAAGTTTATGTTAGATTATGCAAATTACTTGTTGAAGTAATAGAAAGTAATGAAGCAAAATGTATTATTTGATTACTGTTATACAAGGGTGTAGGAAAGCAATTAATTAGTGTTAATGGATCTCAATTTTCTTATATGTGATCCATAGATCAAGATAAAATTGTTATTAGTTATAAAAAGAATAATTATTTGTGTAAATGTTAATAGTTAAGGTTTGATTATATGTATAAACTTATGTAAAAAGGCTATAGTTGTTCACCAGTTATAATCAAAGGTAGGTCCAATAAAAGGCCTAACAGCCAATAACACTATATAACAACTCATAACATAAAGGTTAGGTACGGAAGTTAATAATACTTAATGAATACAGTTCAAGGAGCTAGGAAAAGTAATAATATATAATAAACCAACTCAATTTAAACAAATTATGATAATGCCATAGTGCAATGATATCGATTGATAACGTTTGATATCGAAAAAATAATAAATATAAAAAGAAACAGACTAAGATCAAAAAACCAGCAGAATATATGTAGAAATTAATAAACAAACTATAAATAAAGTTATATTCCGATATGATGGAAGAAATGGAATGGAAGAAAAATATATGAAATAATCACTATATACAAAACATTGAAAAAGAATAAAAATAAATTTGTTGCTAGGGACAACAGAAATGAATATAAGTTGTTGATTTTAATTATTGCTTTTTGTGATCTGAAGGTGATGAGATTAAAAAACCAAAGAAATGGTTAATGTAGTACAACTATTCTAAATTATTTCGATACATTTACAAACCACAATATTTTAATAATGATTGTCTGAATTATGTCAACAAAATTTAACCAAATTATATAATGGTATGGTCTCAAAATAATAAATAATTGAGTTCCACAAGTAAGGACTTGGATTGTCCCATATCAGAAAAAAAATTAATGAAATATTAATCCAATATAAAGAATCAACTGTGTAACGAACTAATACTACACACCACATTGAAAATCCTAACCTTTTAAATACATGGAACATCACTAGTTACTTCATACGATAGAAGAACGTATTTGGATCCAGAATTTGCAGAAGAACAACCACCAGTCTGGCCGTAAATAAACCAAGTGAGCTGTATTTCCGAGTTAACCAGGACAAGGATTCCACTTTATTGAACCGAAGAAAAGAATAAAGAAAATCATATCCATTCTGAGCGACACGAGGTTAACAACCGACTGCCTGCCCGAGTTGCTTCGTTCTAAGTCTGGTAAATTACAATTGTATAAATCATATTAACAACACAACACTTCAAATTTGTAATATCTTGCATTCTTATCTATGTATTTTTAATCTTCCCCACAGTTACAAGAACCTTCACACCCTGAATTAAATTAATTATAAAAAAAACAAAATATATAACTGAATCTAAACTAAAATATTGGACCGAACAATAATCGATTCACGCAACATATAGCCTTTCGTATGCCAGTTAGAAACAATCTTATTTAATGTTAACGGAGTGAATTAATAAAGAAACCTTGTATAATTTCAAGATCTTATTATTTGGGGTATTATTTAATCAGTTGGGAATAAAGAGTAACAGACTAAGTGTATAATAATTGGTTGCCGTAAACGGGGAATTAACCTATAAGTTTCGTTGCTCCGGAACTGCAGCGCTTGTTGCGGAATTCTCCGACACCAAAGAGAAGAGCATTAAATACGAAATTTCAATAATTCTCTGCAAGGTATACTAGGGCTGAGCGAGATTTTAGAATAAAACACTAATTATTTAAGTTACAATCACACTAACACTGGTATTTTAATTAGAGAGATAAGTTAATATTAATTAACGAGATTACTATATCCCACAACTCCAGGTATATCAGAAATTGAATTAAATTAACACAATCAAAGAGAGGAGAGACAAAGAAGCATACCCGTTCTTATTAACAAATTGGCTTACATTGCGTGACACGAACGAGACGCACGTACTCGTCTATTCACAAATTGACGCCGGCAACATTGGGGCGGAAAGAACGAGAAACCCGCAATACGTCGTCTATTATCAATATTCAAATTTTAAAATAGTCTGTCATTTTCTTTTTTGTTTCTTCGAGGCTCGTGCTTTCTGAGCGGCAATGTTCCATACTTTACGTAGGAGAAGTATCTGCATTGTGTTTGCCTCTTCTTGCCCCTCAAACCACTCGATGCATTTTGATAACATTGTTTCTGCTTCTGTATGGCTTAACGTAGTTTTTTCATTCAAAATATAACATTCGTCTTCATCAATTTCTTCTTCTTCGTTGTCAATCACACTGGAAACAATTTCTTCATCGTTCAAAATGTCAAAGCCTCCATGCAATTTGTCGCATCCCAACCACTCTGTTACTTCTGCTGGCGTTATGTCTTCAGCATTCGGTACATTATTGCACAGTTGCACAATTTTGTCGACACTAACATTCCCAGTTTCCTTTAGGTTCGCCATCATTAGCTTCAGGCCAGAGTTTATTCCACCCATTTTTAAGATTTGACACTTGAAGATCATCCCATGCAGCAGCAACATTGAAAATTGCATCTTTAATGTTGCACGTTTTCCAAAACCCTTTTACAGACATTTCATCATCAGATGAAATCAAACTTCCAATTAAAGATTTCCTATAACGACGTTTCATGTTTTCGATTATGCCCTGGTCCATAGGCTGGATTAGTGGTGATGTGTTTGCCGGAAGGAAGAGGCACGTTATTTTGCCATCATCACTTTTAATTCCGCAAGTGGGATGTGCTGGAGCATTGTCCATTAGCAGCAATGCTTCCTGTGGTAACTGCATTTCAGCCAAATGAGCTCTAACTTGTGGCACAAACACTTTGTGGAACCAATCGGAAAAAAATATCTTGAGATATCCAAGCACTCTTTTGAGCATAATAGGTAGCAGGCAATGCGTTCAAATTAAAAATTTTGAATGCACGAGGTGTTTTTGCTATTCCAATCACAAGCAGGGGTAACCTGTGATTGCCAGTGGCATTTGCACAAACCATTAAAGTGTTCTGATCTTTTTGGACTTTAAAACCTGGGGCTGATGTCTCCGAAAGTGATGCCAGTGTCTTTTGTGGTAAAGCTTTCCAATTGAGCCCGGTTTCATTGCAATTGTACACTTGTCCCTAACGAGATTTAATTTGGCCACTTTCTCTTTAAATTGTTCTCTGTACTCGGCAATCTGCGCTATTTGCACTAAGTTTTTCACACTAATGTCTAGTTTCTGAATGCCATGGTGACACTTAAACATATCGAGCCATCCTATGCTTGCTTTAAAATTAGGATCTCCGTCAAGTTTTTTGTTCATTTCAACCGCCTTGGCCATTATTACGGGGCCTGAAAGTGGGATTCCTTGACTCCGTGCTTGTATAAACAATTGATACATAACAGTGTCCAGTTGGTCATATTTTTCTGATTTCATGGTTTTACAAGTCTTAGGATCTCCATCGATGTTTTGCATTATTGAAACATGTTGTTCTATTTTTTCAGCATCGCGTTTTATGTCATTCACTGTGGTTCTTCCAACGCCGTAAATGAGAGCAATACTAGTGGGAGTTTCACCTTTTTTCCAAACGTTTAATAATCTCAATTTTATGGTTGAGATCTAACACGATCTGTTTATGCTTTTCAGCCATTTTTTAGCTGTTGCATAAAAACAAAAAAAATAAAAGAAACCTTAACAACAAAACTTACTGGTGTGAATGTCATTATCGTATGCCGAAACAATTAAGCCACTACGCAACAAATAACGTACAGCACCGAGCTAGGCGGGCCAAGAACGTGATTCATCAATAGAACAATAGTGCGCCACTCCGGGGCCTCCACCTCTCAGCAGTAAAGCGAGGATGATTTTTCGCGGCAATCTGGTTACTGTACATAGAGTACAGACTGACAGTTAACAGAAACTGACGGTTAAAAGAGTGACGGTTCATCGAAGTTTCACTGTACTCTCCACTGATGGTTTGACTTTTTATAGTAGTATATGAGCACTACACCCTTTGAATCCAAGAAACCGACTCTATCATTTTCTGGCTGATGGAACAGTAGTCACCAACCTTTTGAGCACTTGCACCTGCGTCCACCAATTGTCTGGACTGCTGTTTTGTGTTTGGCATGTAGTGGTGAAACCATGGTTTGTCAACAGTAATAAATGAACACAGAGATTTGGTTAGATTACATTTAAATATGTCCACGAACTTTTGAGAAAAGTTCAACCTAATGAGTTTCTTATCCACCATTTGCAAATGTGACACCCACCGTTCTGAAACCTTTTTCATATGTAAATGTTTGTGCAGCATACTGTGAAAACACCTACTGAGATGCCTGCAATTTCAGTAAGCTCATGTATTTTCGTGTGTTGATCATTTAACATGGCACTGTGGATTTTTTTCTTTTCATCACTTGTAGCTGTTCTGAGTGACTTGACCACTCATCAAAAACAGACAAATGACCTTATTTGAATTCAGCAATCCATTTCTTCACTGTTGAAAACCATTGTGAATAGTCTTCTAAAGTAGAATCCAACTCAGTTTTTATTTCCATTGGTGTTAAACCTTTTATAACAAAGTATTTTATCATTGCACAACATTTAATTTATTACATTTTCTGAAAAACATCAAGCCTGGTTACTTTATTTGATCACAATAATAAAATTAGTAAATACTGCTATTTTAAATATTACAGCTTCTGATGGATCAAACTTGCAAACAATCATATCCATTTGATACTCCTGGCACTATCTCTGTGTCAGGCCGAGAACTTTCCAAGCTCCCACATACAGGCCCGGATTTAGGTGTCCTGCAGCCCCTAGGCACTATTGTTAGCCCCCCCCCCAAGCAAGTAACTTCTATATATTCAATTCTCCTTGACTGCTGAAAAAAAGTTGCTGAAAATAGTCATTTCAACTATCTCTTTTGTAAATATCTCATTTGATCTTGAATCTAAAAGGGAAATGTGATGGAATTCTGAAAAAGACTACACTTTTTTAACTTTTATTAATATTTATTTACGTGTACACTTTAGTAACACATAGATTAGTTTTATAACAAGTAATATACGTAGGCCTACTTTCTTTTTACAGGTTTATTTATAGACCTACATGGTTTGATTTTATCATCAAACATAGTAAAATCAATGAAAGTAATGTAAATTGGACAAATAGAACAAATAATTTAAGAGTGATTGAATAAGATCCCAAATTACACAAATGACTCAATTTTACATTGGCTTGCTCCGGTACATGGTTGTATATACAGGTCTGGACACTTCGTTGGAGGGCGTTATATATTTTTGTCCACGAATTTGCCGACTAAAATAGTTTATTTCGATATCGCTTGGGGCGCCTCGATCTAGAAGTAATTTCCTACTGCTCATGATCATATATTCAAAGTTCAATAGGGAATGTTGTTTAAATGAAAGGAAGAACTTGATACATTTAATTTAGTTAATATAAAACTAAATTAAATGTATCAAGTTCTTCCCTTCATTTAAACAACATTCTCTATTATGCTTTGAATAATATGATCATGCGCAGTAGGGATTGACTTCTAGATCGAGGCGCCCCAAGCGATATCAAAACAAACTTTTTTAGTCTGCAAAAAAGTGGACAAGAATTTCAACCGAGTGTCCAGACCTGTATATACGATCGTGCTCCACTCCGACCACCACTATTGATAGGGCCAGTGTCAGTACCGTGTTATTCAATGATATATTTAAAGGTTATTTCAAAACCATTCTCTTCAATTTGGACATAATGCAAGTGCCCAATACAAATACTGTAATTAAAAAACCGAAAACATGATATTTTAACAAATAATTTTTCACCTCGTGCTGCCCCTAGGAACGTGCCTAGTGTGCCTAGTGGGAAATCTCTGGGCCTGCTCACATGGTGTTTTGTTAACGTTGTTTCAGTAATATTTCCTCAAAAATGAATAAGGTGTAGTGATGATGAATTAGAACAGTTATTACTTGTAGTGAAGTGACACTGACTTAGTGAGTGATTTTATCAAAAATTCCAAACTCACTGTTTGGTCACAATGATTTTACAATTAATATTTAAACATTACATGTAGATTTGTTGATGACATAATAACCATTATGAATATTTAGAGTTGTCAGTGGTATAATCATGAGGTTTATAGAAATTTTCTACATGAAAGAAAAACGTGTTTATTTTATGTTATATATTAAAAGAATATTTTTATTAATTTACTGAAGGTAAATGAAATGAACTTGAAAAATTACAAAGACACAATTTTAGTATACATGTTACAATTTTCTGTTTTAGAAAAGTTAAAAATTTCATGCATTTATATTTAATATTAACATTTTTTATTGAATTTTTGTAAAAACATGTTTAGTGAGAAATCAGCTTGGAACTTTAGGATTACCCTACACAGTATCAGTTACCAATGTAATGGTTAAACATTAAATTAGAATAATAGCTTATTAGAACTTAAGAATACAAATTATACTATTAGGTTCCTTAGTTGCATAACTTGCTCACTATTTCGAAAGGAATGCATTTATTATTAGATACAAATCAATATTAGACAATTTTCTAATTATCAGAAATATTATAAAAACACCAGCTACTTTATTTTATTATTATTTTTTTAATTAACAAATTGTAAACAATCATACAATAAACACTAAAAATTTCAAACTACTGTAGTGCATTGGTTGTTTAGTTAAATTAACCATAACATCTAAGTGACCTAGGACTAATTTAGTCCTAGCTTTTAAACCTGCCACGTTTCCAAATATATCTGTTGACCTATCTCTAATACTTCTCACAAATTTTTATAACTGATAATATGAGTAAAAGCTTTTTTTGTAAACAGGAACTTACATGCTTATTGAAGGTATTTTATAGTTTGTAATGATGTTAAAAGATACTGATTTTGTCAAATTATTAAATATATTGATTATGTGTTTTGAATTGAATTCCTAATAACTTGATGCCCCACTTAGGCTTACAGTTTTCTTAAAACTTCAACTTCCATTTTTGCCCCATGACGCTTTTAAAGCTGAAAAATTTTTAGAGTAAGCACTACCCTAGGCTTGGGTTAAAATCAGTGGCAAAGTTACATGGAGGCAATTGAGGCAATGCCTACTCTAAAAAATTCTGTAGAATAGAAATTATAAATACGTATGAACTAAGTAACATAATGATTATACAGTGTTACTGTGACTGTCGAATTTATTAAGCCGAAAGGTGCTTTATTGAGCGACCGCTAGATGGTGACAGGTGAGATTCGGCATAGCTCATTTAAAGCGAATGAGGCAACGTGAATTTGCCTCAGCATTTTTTGTGTACATTGTATGTAAGCAATGTGCTGGCATGAGAGGGAAGTGCAGGGGAGGAGGATTGTCCTGCGCTGTACACATAGAGCATTGAGGCATGTCTCACTTCTGTGATACAAAAAGTTAAGTAAAGCGCGCTGTGTTGTTTATAAGTGTGTTTATTTTATGCGGTTATTGAAAGTGTTCCTGTTATACCGCTGAACTAACAGATGTTCAAGATTGTTATTTGAATTATTTGTAACATTAAACATATATATATAGAAACTAATCAAGTTTAAAACTTTGAAGTTCAATCAGTTGTATTATTGTGTATGACTTATACTTTTTGTTCAATAAAAAGACGTTTAGGGCTGTAAAGCATTTTTTATTCAACGATTTTAAAAGAAGTCTCCATTAACATTAAGACATGAGTCCCACTGTTGCAATAATCTGTAGATTCCCTCCTAGTAAAATTCTTACGGCTGTTTGCGGAACCATTCGCTAACAGCAAACTCTACCTCAGCATCCGATTTGAACTACCATCCTTTTAATGATTCCTTAAAAAAAATTTAAGGTAAGATTTTTGCCTACCCATTCATTAGCTACTAGCTTCGCCACTGGTTAAAATTCCTTTTAGTCTAATGTATTCTTTCAATTTTTTTAAAATGTTTAATCCCTTCTTTGGCCCTGGTTATCATCAAGTTTTGAAATTTCCCCAACTGAACACTATATTTAGATTTGGGTTAAAATTTGCTACAATTTGCTATTCCACACAGATACTTGCGATTTTTAAACAATTTTGACTCTATTTTTGTGAGGATCAAAAACAATAGGGTAAAAATTATGAACATACGTCCCAAGTCTGATGAAAATTGGTTAGTGCATACAAAAGTTATTGAGAGACATATCTCAAAGAGACACAGAAACAAACAGTCAAGTTAAAATGAGAACTCAGTTCATTTGTTCAATTCGAACAAATGAAAATTGACAATAGAAAAAGGTGTTTGGAAAAATCATGATAATAACAAAATAATAGCAAATTCAATGTTGCTATTGGAGTTACTTATAAACAGAATTCAGAAAAAAATGTTAGAAGATAACCTATACTTTTGTATTAAAAGGGGTTCATTACTAAATTTACTAAAAAAAAATATATATGGTTGATATAATGTGGAAGCACACAAGGTTTTTTTTTAAAGTGGTGGACAGGCCTTCAACATGCCTTTTATTTCACTCTAATGACTTACTTTTTAAGAAGGTACATCAATTTTAATAAAACGTAAACATAAAAACGGTAAAACATGAGCTGAAGTATGGAAGACACCATAAAAATAATAGATTTTTTTTTAAACAAACAAATGAAAATACAAACACTTTCTCTCCCCCTCTCACCCTCTCTCTCTCTCTCTCTCTCTCTCTCTCTCTCTCTCTCTCTCTCTCTCTCTCTCTCTCTCTCTCTCTCTCTCTCTCTCTCTCTCTCTCTCTCCCTCTCCCTCTCCCTCTCTCTCTGACAAGCACACACACACACACACACACACACACACACACACATTTAATATTTATAATTACTTTACCTCAAGAAGTTTTTTCCCTTATTTGGGACATATTTCGGGAAACATATTGTTCCCATCATCATCCCACTCCCATCCTCGGGGAACAATGTTTCCCGAAACATGTCCCAAATAAGGAGAAAAACCTCTTGAGGTAAAGTAATTATAAACATTAAATATATTATATATGCATCAAGAAATAGACTGTAGCAAAAAGTGTTTGAATATATATATATATATATATATATATATATATAAAACCTATACTTATATATAATTTTTTACACGTAACTCAAAGTTTCTTGCAGCAATTATATAATACTGTGGTACTGTTCAATATGGTTTCTTTTGCAAGTAGAGTATTGTGTTTTTGTTGTTTCAATACCTTACGCACATTTCACTGAAAAGATCAGCATCTTTAGAGGCTTTTAAGTCAATTACGATTTTAACTCAAATAACTTACAATTAAGCTTTTAAGACTTAAAAGCCTCTGATGATGCTGATTTTTTCAGTGAATCGTGTGTAAGGTATTGAAACAACAAAAACGCAATACGGTACACTACTTGCAAAAGAAACCATATTGAACAATATCACAATATTATATATATTGTTACAATACAAAAACCCACACCAATACCAGGGAAAAAATGATGAATCAACTATATAAAATGTTTAAACTAATGAAAATAAAATGACTATGACGCGACAAACGACTATGACCCAACCCAAGTGATTGACCAAATAAAATGAAATAAAATGAAATAAAATAAAATCAAATGAGAAGCTAAATGAAAAGGAAACAAACAAAGTATAAATGAAATAAAATGAGAAGAAATGAAAAGACACAAACAAATAATATAGAACAGAAAAGGAGAAATGTTAAACTCAAATAAAGTAATGAAAAAGAAACCAATAAATAATAAATGTAAATGATAATTATTAGTATCGACTAATTAATCAATGTAAATGATAATTATTAAAATCCAAAAAAGTAATGACAAACTAAAGTACACTAACCAAAGAAATAGAGTTTAAATGTTATAAATAAATCTATAATGACATGAAACTTGTTAACAGTATAACTAACCATTGTGAAGCGAGAGATAGATAGATAGAGAACATGATTAAGTGAGAACGAGAATTTAATGTTAGGGAATATCCACTAGTAACACTTAAATACAATAAAAAAGTGCAAAGTGCCAGTGTAAACCCCCAAAATAAATAGAAACCCTATTGATAGGTATAGACACATAAAAACCAGTGATAAACACTAAAAGGTTAATGGTGATAAGTGATAGAAAATAAGAATATTGTTATTATTAGGATTAAGAGTAATTGTAGATGAGGAATACCATAGTATTCAGGGAAGGAATCCCATGAAGAGTCAAAAGATTAGTGTTACCATGGTTAGATAGTAAAGAATAGAAAAGCAAATTAAGTAAAACATCCTATGTTCAAAGGGATAATTAGGTAGATAAAGTAAATGGGGTGATGATGTTTGTCACCAAAAAATAAATAAGAATAAACAAATTAGCATAATAACTATTAAAAGATTTGTTCTATTAAGTTTAGGAGTAGGAATATGGCTGAAAGAGTTATACAGACCATAAACCTAAATGTGTGTTATCTTTAGTAAATAATAGTAAATAATAAACAAGTTATAAAGTAAAGAGATAAATTCTTACGAACTTAATAATACTGGAAAAGCCGTTAGAAGGTAATAGACAAACCATGATTTTGTAAATTAATGAAAACATGCAATTATTATAAAACAGGCCCAAATCAATTCAAAAAGTAAACAAATCATTTGTAACACAAAACAAAACATGTATAAGGGTAAAATAACATTTAATTTGTATAAAATAAGAAAATATAGCCAATTACTACTTAGACCTATGAAATGCCTAACTGAAAAAAACCAAAAACAACAGATTGTAAGAAACTAACTATTATATTAGCGAATCCAAGGCAAGTAACTAGTTAATGATAATTAGTGGATCATATTAAGCTGTAAAAGTTAAATTAAGGACATAAAATAAGAAAGAAATGTAATTAGATAATATCAACATAATTGTCAAAACATTAATACAGCTTTGAGGGATGTCAAAATGATCTTTGAAAGAAAATACGAACAGTTGTGATAATATCTCAGACATTAATAAGAAGACAGAAGAATAATAGCAATCAGAAGATATTTAGTCATTTTGAATAAAAATTCAAAAATCATAACAATGGGCTTAAGATGAGTATAGCCAATGAGAGACAGACCGATACCATAACAACGGAACGTTATTTATTATTATTCTGTTAGAAACTGTGTGTCCATTATTGAAGCTGGAGACGAAGAGATGCCAAGCCGTAAATGACTCAAATTTTAATTTAAAACAAGAAAAAGTAATCCAAATTTAATAAAATGAACAAGTAAGAAGATGATGAAGAACTAGGCCATCCAACTGATGCCAAAGACCAATTTATTAAATTCAAAATTTAAAAATTTCGATCAACTCATACGAAAAAGACGCCAGGCGTAATTACATTCCCAAATGATGGAAGATTGATGACTAACGATGACCCAACCTATTTCAACTGAATGACATTACACCTCAATTCAACTGATTTGATAAGTATTGCCGAGTTACCCGAATTTATGAAATAAATTCTCTTTAATTTTTTCTCACAACACTTTTAACTCTCACTATAAACTGATGATCTAATTTCTTTCAAAGATTAATTAAAAATAAAACACTAAACTTATATGAAACTAGAAAATAACCTGTATAGAAATTACGAACTTTTGAAATACACTTTTTAACACTTCAGGAACAAATTGTAATTACACCTTATAGTATATAAGTACCAGTAATGTAAGGTAGTGTACTTTATTGTAATCAAATTGATATTTTTTCGTAAACCACAAGAATCCTGATTCATTGAACGAAATTAATAATAAACATTCAACAGACGCCATGTCTAAATAAAGCATTCAGAATCGATTTCGCCAAGCCTTGAGATATAATTGTCTTTTACTGTCGGAGCAAATTTGTTTAATAACAAAATATAATTTTGTATAATACTGAATAACTACTAATCACAATTTAATAAACTAGTACAGATTTGTAACCACTGTTCTTTATTTCATAGGAAAGTGCATTATATGATTTGTGTATTATAGAGACGAGCAAAAGTGACAGTAAGCACTCACGTCGGAAACTCGGCAAACTACCAGCGAGATTAAGAAATTCGCACAGGGAAGGAATAATTTGAATTCACCATACCGTCATAGAACGAACGCTCAATCGTCCTATTCTTTTTGTTTTCAGATTAAACAATTTGGCGCCACCCGGGAAATACAACCACATATTAAAGAACAGGTAAGGTTCCCACTCGTGTGTACTGGTAATTCGAGAGATCGCTACGGATAACGTCAGCGTAAACAAAGTAACGACCACAACATGTGAGGCGAACACACGAAATACACAGTTTCAGAGACGATAAGAATCTTCTCGTTTCAAATTGGCGATCAACTAGTGTGGCTAGAATTAAAGACTAGCGGCGGTTACGAAAAAGAATGAAACATTCCATGATCACCAGAGGAAAATCTAAGAAGGGAACTGAGGGTACCGACGAAGAAGAAATGGAAATGATTGAAGAAACGATCGAGGAATTGATCGAAGAGGATGCCCAAGAGGACCAATCAGGAAACCCAATCCAAGAAGAGGAGATGGAACAACAGGCGGGTGACAAAGGAGAAGCTAGAGGAGACCCAAGCCTACTAAAGATAATGGAATGAATAAGTAGTATGAATAAAAAATTCGACAGAAATGACAAAAATTGTAAGCAAACAAATGAAAAAACAGAGCAAATGAAGGAAGAAACTATTGGAAAAATAGACCAAAACAGTGAAGAATTGAAGAAAGTGAAGGAAGAAACTAGAGAACAAAGAAAAGAAGACAGGGAATTCTTAAACGAAAAATTGGACAGAAACAGTGAAGAATTGAAGAAACAACTCAATGAGGACACAGAACTTCTGAATAATAAAATGGAAAGCAACCATGAGGCCTTGAGGAGAAACCAAGAGATCTTAGAAGAGAAGAGTGAGGAGTTAAAGAGACAGATCAAGAAGGATTTGGAAATATTGAATAACAAGATAGAGCACAATAGTGAAACACTCCAACGACAAATGAAGGAAGACAGTGAGAAGAACAGAGAAGAATTAAGATACATACTACAGGGGCGTATATTCTAGGCTAGCTAGGCTAGCTGCGAAGCCCAAAGATTAAAGCACAAAAAATCTATTAGGAATTTCCATAAAATTGTTCATTTTATCGAAGTCAGACGTGTTTCCCTCCCGTGTTTACTTCTGTTTCGTAGTAGCGTAATTACTAATTACAGACAATACAACTTCGCATATAACGGCGCCTGAATCGCTGCAACTTGCTTTACTCAGGCTTCGCAAGTAACTTGCGAAGCCTTTCCTTGTCACGATTCAATGGCGTTGCTATGACAACGCCGAGGGACTTGGTGGGGGCAATGATGTTTATCGTAGGCTAGGCTTCGCTCCTTGGAGAGCTAGCCAACAGTGTGAGACAGTAGGCCGTATGGCACGCAAAGCAGTGGTTCATTTTAAAATTAGTTATAATTTTGTGAATGATATTTTGTGCTGTGCGGTTTGAATAATAAATTAAGATGAGTGATATAGTTGATAAACTATTGACAAAGACACAATTTGCTCAGCTTCCGTATGAGGATAAGCTTCAAATTGTAAAGATAGGTAGGCCTCAGCCATCCCTTCTAGAACTTAAAAGTGAACATAAAGAAAAGAACAGAGTGTATACTAGATGTTTTAGTGAGGCCAACTACAAAAAATACCCTTGGTTAAGTGGATCGAGTACAACTAATAAATTGTACTGCTGGGCGTGTTTGCTTTTTTGCACCGATGCAAGTCCTTGGAATAAGACAGGATTTAATAATTTAAATTATTTGCTAACGGCTTGTGATAAACATCAAAAATCACTTAGTCATATACGAGCATTCAATACGTTACAGACATTCGGTTTTCAAAGAATCGATCATTCCCTTAATTTACAGAAAAAGATTGCCGACAGTCTACATAATGAAAAAGTAAAGGAAAATAGAATTATTTTAAGAAGACTGATTGACGCAGTAACATTCCTAGGGAAGCAAGAATGTCCATTTAGGGGCCACAATGAGTCTAGCGATTCAACAAATAAAGACATGTACATAGAACTTTTGGAATTTTTATCAACGTATGAGCAAACAATAGCAAACCATTTAAAAACCGCAACAATTTTTAGAGGAACGTCACCGGTAACACAAAATGATTTAATTGACGCAGTAGTTAGCGTAATTACAGACAAAATCAAATCGGAAATATCTAATGCAACATTCATTGCAATATTACTTGACGAGACAACTGACGTAACCAATAAAAGTCAATTATCAACAGTTTTACGATTTGTCGATAATGAAGAAAACTGTCAGGAACGATTTTTGCACTTCACTGATGTCAGTTTAGACCGAACTGCACAAGGATTGTTCCAACATGTCACCAAGGTTGTGGATGATTTAGAATGTTCAAAAAAACTTATAGCCCAAACTTTCGATGGAGCAGCTGTTATGGCCGGCCATGTGTCTGGACTTCAAACCTTGGTGAAAAATAAGTACCTTGTTGCTGTAGTCACAGGCTGAATTTGGTTTTGTCAAAGTCTACAAATTTTGTAGCAGAATGTAAACGGTTTTTCATCACTTTATCAGGAATACCTAGCTTTTTTCACATTCTACAGTCCGCACAACTGCTCTAAAAAACTTTATGGAGAAGAAACTACCGAGAGTGGCACCAACAAGGTGGAATTTCTCATCAAGGCTTGTAAATACTGTCAAAGAATATAGAAGGCCTCTTATCATGTTCTTTTCATCAATAGAAGATGAACCCGGTGACTGGACAGGTGAAGAAGTGAATACTGCTTCAGGCTTTGTTTGTTTTTTACATAAATTCGACACTAGATTTCTTCTTCTTAGTTTCAGCAAAATATTTGCAATTTCTGATGTTCTTTTTGACATAATGCAAAAAAAATATTTGAACATTTCTTACTGCATGAACAAAGTCAATGAATTCTATGATACTCTGCAGAAAATTAGAGATGAGGATTTTGATCTTGTATGGACAGAAGCTACAAGTAACTCTGAATATGAAGATAATGAAGATAAAGAATATGAACCAAGACACAAAAGACAGAGAAATGATGACCGTTCCAAATGGCAGCGTATTTTTAACGAAATTCTGGACACAGTGATGTCCTAGATAAAATTCAGGTTTGAGTCCCAAAAGGATCTTAAATTCGTGTCTTTATTGGATTCAAACAATTTTGATACATTTTGTAAAAGTTTCCCACAAAATCTGATGACAGAACTTAAAGAACCATATAGTTCATACTTTGATATTGTTCACCTCAAAAATGAACTAAATGTGCTTTATACTCTAGATGAGTATAAGAAAAAAATCAGTGAATGAGATTACTATTTATATGAAACTCAATAATTTGGACATAGTGTTCAGTGAAGTGTACAAACTAGCAGAATTAACATTGACATTTCCATCTACAACTGCAACTGTTGAAAGAAGTTTCTCCGCTCTAAAGAGGATTAAGACTTACCTCAGAGCCACACAAGGACAAGTCTGGTTAAGCAACTTGGCTGTTATATCTATTGAGAAAAACATTCTTCTTAATATGAAAAAGTGATCAGAAGAAACATTTTATTAAAATTAATCCTGAAATTCACACAAAAGGAGAGAAGAATGGAGTTCTTGTTCAAATAAGTCTACACAGAGCCGTCGTCGAAGTAAGTCAAACTTTCTTCAGTATAATTATATATTATTTCCTCATGATGTAATGATATAGTTCTTGCTTTCTGTAATCTTTTGTAATCTTTTATTTGTTTACTACCGCCATCCGGCCCTAGTGACTTCGGTGGAACAAATGTATGCTATAAATAAATGAAGTATTGAAGTTCTTTGCTTGCTTTTGTCTTTCTAATGATGCCATTTCATAATTATTGTTGAAGTATCAGTCATTATTATATAAGTTAGAATGCATTGGCATGGTGTCACAACAACACATCACTTCAAAAAGCTTGAAATATGAACGAGGGGGACCCCCTCCAGTGCATTTTCTTCAATTCTAAGGTGAGCTAGCCCAGGTCTCGAACTCAGCATACGCCACTGACATACTAATAGGGTATCGTGAAGAAGTCAAGCAGACAAAAACGGGGATGAATAAGAAATGGGAAGAAACAAATTACCAAGCAGATCAACTTAATGAAACAGTAGATAGTGGTTTCACACAATTGAATGCAACGCTAGACAACACTTCTGAAGGTATCAAAGAAGAAATAAAGAAGACAAAAGTGTATTGTTACCTGAGAATAAAGATAACAAAAACAAAGAGAAAATTAAGCACATAGAAACCAACCATAGAGGAGTAAAGAAGAACCAAATAATTAAGAAGATTAAGAAAACAAAAGATATAGGAAAAATATGTAAAACGAAACTAATAAAAATTAGAGAAGAAGTGGAGATGATGAAGAATGGACTAATTGACGTGTTTAATTTACCAATTATCGACCAAAGCAAATTAATGGATTATAAAGATTGTAGGAGAACTCTAAAAGAAATTATAGAAGGGATTCACAACAAACCAGTGAATAAAAACTTCAACAACTCTATATTTAAATGGAAATTACCAGAAATAGAAATGCAAAATAAACCAATATCAGTGAGAACATCAATGATGGAGGTACGATTAACTTCGTTGAGTAATAAACAACATAATCAAGTGATTGAGGTCGACAGTGATACAAATGAACACATGGTATTAGAAGAATTATGGTACGAGGTAGAAGAGACCTATTTCACAAGGACGGAAATAGTTCTACACACCAGAGTGATCCGAACAACAAGTGAGGATGAAATAATGGACCATGGGTAAACTAGATACCACACACACCGAGAAATGGAACTGAGTTTCAGAGTTATGACCAAGCAAACCAGTGGAAAGGAAGGAGCATTAAATTAATTACACCAATTAATAATATTTAAAGAAAAAACTTAAAAATAATTGACAAGAAATGTCTAAACGACCAAGACAAAGTGACTGAGAAGAGCTATCAAACCATAATCAATAAAAAGAATTATCCAGAATAAATGTAGACAATCAAACATTTGAAGGAGAAAAGGAGAAAATCGCCAAGGTGTATTATATATTGAAGGATAGGAAGCACCTGGAAGAAATCGTAAATGAGATCGTACAACAGCAGAAACAAGATACCAAATTAGCAAACATACGAAGGAGAGTGATAGAATCAGAAGAAATCATTAATAAATTTTACTGCCTACATAAAGATATATTATTCATTAAAACAAAAAAGAATCATGGAACTTGGAAGCTAGTAGTTCCAACTTCTCTAGAAAACAAGTTATTAAAGACTACCATGTCAGATACGGACACGTGGGAACCTTAAAAATAGTTAAAGTTTTAGAAGAACTATTCGTTAAAAGTATAGCAAGAAAAGTAAATAAAAATATCAAAACATGCACTATATGCCAAATGGTCAAAACCAATAACGAAATAAAAGATGGAATGATGATACCCATCACATCAAATAAAAAACTTGAAAAAGTGTTTCTTGACATATGTGGACCATTCCCACGTAGCGGAGGGAGAATAGATTCAAGTTCATTGTGATTCTATTGGACCATTACACCAAATACACCAAGTTATATGCTATAAACAGAGCAACAACCAAGAAAATATTAGAAATAATAAAAAACAAATACATAACAGAAATTGGAAAACCGTATACAATAATAACCGATCACGGAACACAATTTAAAGGAAAAAGTGGAGAGATGAATTATTGAAATTAAATATCAAAACCTATAAAACATCCGTATACCACCCAAGCAGTAATCCCGCAGAAAGAGTGTTGAGAGAGGTGGGACGCATTTTGAGAACATACTGTCATGACAATCAAAGAGAATGGCAAAAATATTTAACTTCAACTGAAGAATTTTTGAACATAAGTTACCACCATTTCATTGAAAACACACCATATTCTATGATGTTTGGGAGAAAGCCACACTGAGAGATACAGGAGTTAATAGACTTTCCAACCAACCCAGAAGACCCGTATGAAGAAAATAAATGTTACAACCGAATCATGGAGAAAATAGAAAAACAAAAAACTAAATATTCCCAGAACCAGACCAAAATAATTAAATATAATTTAGGAGAAAAGGTTTTAATCAAAAATCGTGAACTACCTAGTACATTCGAAGGTATAGCCAAGAAACTATTATTGTTATACGTAGGACCTTATGTCATAACAAAAGACAATGGCAACAATACATACGAAATAAGTAATATAACAACTCAAAAGATCAAGGGAGTATATAACCAAGTTTCCATCAAGAAGTTCTACGAGGAAACATGAACAATCATAAAAATAAAAAATTACAAAATTCAAAATATGTAAGATCACCTTATGCTGATATTTAGATAACATATGAGGTAAACTATAAAAAATAAAGGAATAAGTTACAAAAATTCCTAAATAGTAAGAACAACAAACTTACAATAATATTTAGAAAATATATGAGACGAAACAAAATAAACAAATAAAGTGAAAACAAGAATAAATAATACAAGAGAATTAGGAAGGAGACCAATTAAAATAAACAAAAATAAAACAAAGCAAGAACTGCCAAGACAAATACATAAAATTATAAAGAATATAGAATATTCAGAAGAAAAAAAATGAACTGGTACAAGAAAGAAAAAGAAATAATGTATAAAGCAAGTATACATCAAGTGGCTAAAGCAAGATAATGGAAATCAACCAAGAAGAAGAAAAGAAAAAAGATGTCTAAAATAATTAAATGATCACAGGAAGAAAAGAAAAACAAACTAATGAAAAGTTAGAAAGAATGAAATTAACAACTAAATAAATAAAAACAATCAACTGTGTGAGTAGATAACAGAATATAGCAAAGGTACAGCGGAAGGAAGAATGAGTAAAAGGTTAAAATGATCTAAAAAACCATGACGTGGACAATCCCCAAAATATTATTATTAATGAAAGTCACAAGATGACAAAAAGGTATTTAAGATTGACTGAGAATAGGTCCAGCAATCAATTAACTGAGCAGAGATGATGTTCCTCTGATCTCAGAAAAAAAGGTAGTAACGGAAGAAACCAGCTACTAAATGTTAGGGAAATTATATAACAGGGAGAACGCACTAATGGAAATGAATAAAAAGAGATCTGAATAAAAACGAGTGGAACAAGTAAGAAGAGAAACCAGAAAGAAGAAATAAACAAGAAAAAAAGGAAAAAATTATATATAACTGATAATTTCATAAAAAACTATGCTAGTGTTTTACCAAAATGATCAATTTTGAAGGAGAGGCATTATGTTACAATACAAAAACCCACACCAATACCAGGGAAAAAACGATGAATCAACTATATAAAATGTTTAAACTAATGAAAATAAAATGACTATGACGCGACAAACGACTATGACCCAACCCAAGTGATTGACCAAATAAAATGAAATAAAATAAAATCAAATGAGAAGGTAAATGAAAAGGAAACAAACAAAGTATAAATGAAATGAAATGAGAAGAAATGAAAAGACACAAACAAATAATATAGAACAGAAAAGGAGAAATGTAAACTCAAATAAAGTAATGAAAAAGAAACCAATAAATAATAAATGTAAATGATAATTATTAGTATCGACTAATTAATCAATGTAAATGATAATTATAAAATCCAAAAAAGTAATGACAAACTAAAGTACACTAACCAAAGAAATAGAGTTTAAATGTTATAAATAAATCTATAATGACATGAAACTTGTTAACAGTATAACTTACCATTGTGAAGTGAGAGATAGATAGATAGAGAACATGATTAAGTGAGAAAGAGAATTTAATGTTAGGGAATATCCACTAGTAACACTTAAATACAATAAAAAAGTGCAAAGTGCCAGTGTAAACCCCCAAAATAAATAGAAACCCTATTGATAGGTATAGACATATAAAAACCAGTGATAAACACTAAAAGGTTAATGGTGATAAGTGATAGAAAATAAGAATATTGTTATTATTAGGATTAAGAGTAATTGTAGATGAGGAATACCATAGTATTCAGGGAAGGAATCCCATGAAGAGTCAAAAGATTAGTGTTACCATGGTTAGGTAGTAAAGAATAGAAAAGCAAATTACGTAAAACATCCTATGTTCAAAGGGATAATTAGGTAGATAAAGTAAATGGGGTGATGATGTTTGTCACCAAAAAATAAATAAGAATAACCAAATTAGCTTAATAACTATTAAAAGATTTGTTCTATTAAGTTTAGGAGTAGGAATATGGCTGAAAGAGTTATACAGACCATAAACCTAAATGTTGTGTTATCTTTAGTAAACAACAGTAAATAATAAACAAGTTATAAAGTAAAGAGATAAATTCTTATGAACTTAATAATACTGGACAAGCCAGTTAGAAGGTAATAGACAGACCATGATTTTGTAAAATAATGAAAACATACAATTATTATAAAACAGACCCAAATCAATTCAGAAAGTAAACAAATCATTTGTAACACAAAACAAAACATGTATAAGGGTAAAATAACATTTAATTTGTATAAAATAAGAAAATATAGCCAATTACTACTTAGACCTATGAAATGCCTAACTGAAAAAAACCAAAAACAACAGATTGTAAGAAACTAACTATTATATTAGCGAATCCAAGGCAAGTAACTAGTTAATGATAATTAGTGGATCATATTAAGATGTAAAAGTTAAATTAAGGACATAAAATAAGAAAGAAATGTAATTAGATAATATCAACATAATTGTCAAAACATTAATACATAAGCAAACCCAGCTTTGAGGGATGTCAAAATGATCTTTGAAAGAAAATACAAACAGTTGTGATAATATCTCAGACATTGATAAGAAGACAGAAGAATAATAGCAATCAGAATGATATTTAGTCATTTTGAATAAAAATTCAAAAATCATAAAAATGGGCTTAAGATGAGTATAGCCAATAAGAGACAGACCGTTACCATAACAAGGGAACGTTATTTATTATTATTCCGTTAGAAACTGTGAGTCCATTATTGAAGCTCGAGACGAAGAGACGCCAAGCTGTAAATGACTCAAATTTTAATTTAAAACAAGAAAAAGTAATCCAAATTTAATAAAATGAACAAGTAAGAAGATGATGAAGAACTAGGCCATCCAACTGATGCCAAAGACCAATTTATTAAATTCAAAATTTAAAAATTTCGATCAACTCATACGAAAAAGACGCCAGGCGTAATTACATTCCCAAATGATGGAAGATTGATGACTAACGATGACCCAACCTATTTCAACTGAATGACATTACACCTTAATTCAACTGATTTGATAAGTATTGCTGAGTTACCCGAATTTATGAAATAAATTCTCTTTAATTTTTTCTCACAACACTTTTAACTCTCACTATAAACTGATGATCTAATTTCTTTCAAAGATTAATTAAAAATAAAACACTAAACTTATATGAAACTAGAAAATAACCTGTATAGAAATTACGAACTTTTGAAATACACTTTTAACACTTCAGGAACAAATTGTAATTACACCTTATAGTATATAAGTACCAGTAATGTAAGGTAGTGTACTTTATTGTAATCAAATTGATATTTTTTCGTAAACCACAAGAATCCTGATTCATTGAACGAAATTAATAATAAATATTCAATAGACGCCATGTCTAAATAAAGCGTTCAGAATCGATTTCACCAAGCCTTGAGATATAATTGTCTTTTACTGTCGGAGCAAATTTGTTTAATAACAAAATATAATTTTGTATAATACTGAATAACTACTAATCACAATTTAATAAACTAGTACAGAGTTGTAACCACTGTTCTTTATTTCATAGGAAAGTGCATTATATGATTTGTGTATTATAGAGACGAGCAAAAGTGACAGTAAGCACTCATGTCGGAAACTCGGCAAACTACCAGCGAGATTAAGAAATTCGCACAGGGAAGGAATAATTTGAATTCACCATACCATCATAGAATGAACCCTCAATCGTCCTATTCTTTTTAATTGTTTTCAGATTAAACAATTTGGCGCCACCCGGGAAATACAACCACATATTAAATAACAGGTAAGATTTATTTGAACAGCCAATCAGCATCCAGTATTTAAAACTGACGCCAACTCAAAGCGAGGGGTAGCATCACTCTTCATTCGGATCTTCAATGCGCTAGTCGTGTATAAATTACGTACAGAAATTTTTCAATCATGCAAAAGTGTAATTAAGATCAAATTCGAGAAGTAGTCCGCAGTGAAGATGAACTGGTACCATTCAATAACTCTCGCTGCATAAAACAACGTTAATTAATTAAATTATTAATTAATTAATCATCAGCCGTGAAGGACCTGTGTGACAGAAGGCTACAGCATCTGTAATTGCCAGGGCATCTACAGCATTGATCAACATCAATTCTTCTGTGCAAAACCATCAAAAGGAGGACCTCTATGGATTCCTATCTTCGGTCAACGCATCAAACAGTAAGAAATAGATTCATTGATCAATGAAATAAGCACTAAACAAATAATAAAAGCAATAAACAATTTTTAAAAGACACTAAGAATATCACACTTTGTATTTTAATTATAAGATTAGCTCTAACATAGTATAGGAGTGTTGAATGGAAAGTGGGGTGTAGTATTGGACGTGAAAATTATTGCAGACCTGTTCTTTAGCACTGGTTTGGGAGATAGCAATCTCTTAATTAAACCAGATAAGAGCCATAGGTCGTTTGAACATCTTAATCGTTACTTTTCACACTCACTCAGTAATTATAAGTGTTAGGGTAGAAATAAGTCCTACCATTAGCATAATCAAGTTTAAAAATAATTGATTAAAACGTTAATTAAAATAATCAAGCAAATATTAAAGTGTTATCTGTAATGATTCCCCTTGAAAACCACAATCACTGAACGAATCCTGAGAAAGAGTGTCTCCATGCGCTGAGCTAAGCTGAAACCGTGTCATTTGTATCTGGGATTTGTTCTGGCGGCCAGGTAAAGTAATATCATGGGTAAGTAACAATTTATCTAACATTCAAAATATTAGATAATTGGGTTAGATAAAAGGGAGCGTGGTAATATTTATATATTCAAACACTTTTTGCTACAGTCTGTTTCTTGATGTATATATATTTAATATTTATAATCACTTTACCTCAAGATATTTTCTCCTTATTTGGAACATTTTTCGGGTACCATCTTGTACCCATCCTCAGCCTTCCGGATTTTGTGTCTGGTGAAGTACATATGTGTTGGTTGGTTATTATTGTATGTATAGTACTTAAGTACCAGAAGCCAACAGGAAGCCACAATAATAACCAATCAACACATATGTACTTCACCAGACACAAAATCCGGAAGGCTGAGGATGGGTACAAGATGGTACCCGAAACATGTTCCAAATAAGGAGAAAATATCTTGAGGTAAAGTGATTATAAATATTAAATATATATATAAATATATGACTTTCTGGAAATCAGATATTAAACACTAGTTTTTAAACAATCATATATGTGGTTTGTTTTATGTTTTACATATGTACTACTGTTTAATTCTTATAAACAAAATAAAAGTCTCAGAGTTGACTCTTCAGATATTGAATCTTCACCATCAAACAAAATACCTATAACTTATAAGAGAAGAAAACTTTCACTCTTTAATCTGTAAGAGTCTGTAAGTTAGTGCTCATCCAGTCACTAAATGAAATAAATGCAGCTATTGTGTATTTTTGTCTTTCCATTCAAATGGTCTTGTCTCATTTACTTTTGGTTAAGTAAACTTATTTCTTAAGTAAATCATATTAACTTATAATAATGAACTTACTCCTGTATCAGAGAGAGTTAAATAATCATGAGTACACTTTTCTGAAATCTCCATATCGAAGTCTGTAAAATGCAGCCGTATTGTGTTCATTGTTAAATTTGTATGTAGTGTCCATCTACAACGAATGTTATTTGGATAATTTGCTGGATAACCTGGAGATGTAAGGGTTTTTGAATCCGTAGAGACATCCAAAAAGGCTGGACCACATGGTGCTAGAACATAAATGATGTAAATTGTTCACGTATTTAATGTTTTAAACATACACACGTGCACACGCCCATCCACATGCACAATATACTAAAACATTTCTAGACACACTAATGCCATTCGTGTGTGTGAATACAACAATATAGTGCAGTAATCTTAACAATTTCTCATTAAGCATCAATAATTGTGACAATTATTGTTACAAGCACATGAAGTTAAGTACATTATATGTATACGTCAATTCTGATAGTGGATAGAAACTAACAACTTCAAAAAACAGAGACAACAAATATCATACACCTGCAGTTTTTAAAGTCATTTTAATCAACAATTAACAACAGTTCACTACAGTATTGTGTTCCTTGTTTGGTTTCTTGCAATTAAAGATAGTCGAATTTAAAGTACTGTAAAGGCTACTACATACAACAATATAAACCAGATAGTGCATGAACATTTCCCAAAGCATACAGGTAAAAAGTACTATCTCACATGTATGTATGAGACATCCCCCATACATGGATGGCTTGCACACACAAATGATGGCAACAGAAAACAAAGGAAAAATTTGTTTATACTAAAACACAACAAAAAAATTTGTCTTAGGATAACTGGACTGTCACTGTTGTAGTATTATATTGTACTTTTACAAATTTATAATCCCCAGTGCTGAACATTTGAATTCTTTGACTTCTTCTTACTTTTTATGAATTTCTATAAAATACCGGTAATATTACACATTATAATATTCAAATATTACCAATTTCTGGCATTTACTTTTTTTATTCCTGTTACTAATTTAATTACTGAGCTACTAAGCTAGGAGTTTCTGATATAATATTTTGTGCTAATAATATTAAGCATACAACAATCACAAAAAACATTTCCTCTGGACAGTACAGTCACAAACTTTACACAAAAAATTTTGAACATTGAAAATCTGAACTTACAAAAATTTGTACAAGGCAATAGTAAGATTTGTTTCCAAAGAATAAAAATGCGTGTTTCCTATGTTAACATACTTTTCACTTATTTCAAAGTTAAGACTGCATATTATGCAAACATACATACATACGAGGGGTAACCCAAAAGTAAGGTCTCCAAATGACTAGAGCCGCAGGGAAATATTTTGGGCGGCAGTTGGCAGCACTGCTGTGTGCAGCCATCTCCCCTCTTTCAAACAAGCGGTCGCTGAGCTCGCTCGGTCGATTAGTCTTGGCTTGGCAGCCGTTAAGAATGGAGCTCCCAATCACTGTTCCCGCCAAGTGCGGACTTCACGAAGTCATTCGATTTCTTAACGCAAAAGGTGTTCAGCCTATTGAAATCCATAGACAGTTGATTGAAGTGTATGGTGAGGGGTGTATGGATGTCAAAAATGTCCGCAAGTGGTGTAGAGAGTTTAAAGCTGATCGTACAGAAATTCATGATGACGAAAGAAGCGGGAGACCGTCAGTGTCAGACGAGACGATCAGGAAACTTGACGAAGTCGTGCGTGAAGATCGGAGGATCACTATCCACGAGCTCGCTTGTTTCCTTCCTGACATTTCGAAATCCACCATTCAGAGGATTGTGACTGAAAAGTTGAAATATCGGAAGGTGTGCGCAAGGTGGTTTCCGCGAATGCGTCACAGAAGACCACAAATGGCAACGCGTCGAAGCTGCCCGCGAATTTCTTGAGCGCTATGCAGATGAAAGAGACGACTTTTTGAATTCCATTGTCACAGGTGACGAAACGTGGGTTCACCACTTCACACCTGAATCCAAACGACAATCACTTGAGTGGCGGCATCCAACTTCGCCAAGGCGGCGAAAATTCAAACAAACACAGTCTGCCGGCAAGATCATGGCGACTGTGTTTTGGGATCGGAAAGGTGTATTGTTGATCGATTTCATGCCTACTGGGACCACAATAAATGCAGACGCATATTGTGAGACACTCAAAAAACTCAAACGGGCGATTCAGAACCGGAGAAGAGGAATGCTCACCAAGGGCGTGTCCATTCTTCACGACAATGCTCGCCCTCATGTCGCCCGCGCAACCGCCGATCTTCTGAACCGATTTGGATGGGACATAATCACCCACCCCCCCTATAGTCCGGACTTGGCACCTTGTGATTATCATTTGTTTACACATTTGAAAGAACATTTGGGTGGAATGCGATTCGACGACGATGATGAGGTGAAAGACGAGGTCAAACACTATCTCAATGACATGGTGGCGAGTTTTTATGACACTGGCATACTGAAACTGCCACAGCAGCTCAAAAAATGCATTGAACGTAACGGCGATTATGTTGAAAAATAGTGTGTTCTTATGCTTCAGAACCATGTAAAAAGTTTTGATAATAAATTTTTTTTTCTATTTTTAAAAAATATGGAGACCTTATTTTTGGGTTACCCCTCATACATACATCCACGGCACTACAGCCCAGTCCAGGCCCTGGCCTCCAAAAGAAACCTTCCCCACTGGTCTCTACTCCTGGCCAATGTCCACCAGTTTGCTGCACCCAGCCTCACTGCCTCCTTACCAACCTGGTCCAGCCATCTTGTACGCGGTCTTCCTTTCCTTCTCCTTCCCATTGGCAAATAATTCATAACTCTTTTTGGGATTCTATCCTCTGCCATTCTCTGCACATGACCAGCCCAACGCAATCTGTTAATTTGTATGAGTTGCACGATCGGAAGATCTTTAAACATTTCGTACAACTCTCGAAATGCAGTCGCCTCCAAATGTCGTTTTCCTTCACAGGGCCATAGATTCTCCTCAGTACCCTCCTCTCAAACACGGATAGTTTCTGCTCATCTAGTTTTTTTAGCACCCAGCATTCTGAGCCATACATCAGGACTGGTCTGATCAAGGTCTTGTATAGGGTGGCTTTTGTATCTTTACTTATTAATTTTTACTTAAAATGTTTCACCAGTCCGTAGTAACACCTATTACCAGATAATATCCGTTTTTCAATATCTCTAGAGGAGTCATTTCCAGAGTCCACATATGACCCGAATTATGGAAACCCTGAACATTTTCAAATTCATAATCATTAATGCGCAGGGACTGGGCACAAGTGTTGGCACCTACAACCATATAGTTGGTTTTGCTTTGGTTTATAACCAAGCCCATAGCCTTAGCGGACAACTCCAGTTCCTGAAAGGCTTCCTTTAAGCCAGACTCAGGCCTACTTATGACGTCAATGTCATCGGCATAGGCCAGAAGCTGTACCTCCTTGTGAAATATGTGTCCGCTAGTTTGAATTCCTGAATCCCTGATGACCTTTTCTAGAGCTATGTTGAACAACAGACATGCTAAGACATCTCCTTGTTTCAGCCCATTCAATGTTTTTAAGGAGTTAGATAGATTTGCTTGTATTCTGATTTGGCACTTAGAATTGGACATAACTACTCCAACCATACGCACCAACTTAGATGGTATATTCAACTCTTTCATAGCTCTATATAGCATTTTCCGGCTGATTGAATCATATGCAGACTGGAAATCCACAAAAAGATGGTGAGTGGCCACTCCATATTTCAACGTTTTTTCCAGGATTTGCCTTAGTGTAAATATTTGGTCTGTTGTTGACCTATTCCTAGTGAATCCACATTGATATTCTTTTATGTTTTCCTCAGCGTAGGGAAACAGCCTAGAAAATATGATGTTGGACAATACCTTATATGCTGTATTAAGTAGAGAGATGCTCCTATAATTTTTACATATGAGCGGATCACCCTTTTTATGTATTAAACACACCACCCCATTGTTCCACTCATCAAGCATTACCTCCTAAAGCCATATTCACTCTACGAGATGGGCAATTGCATATTATGGAAACAATTAATTCCTTTGAAGAATTATATACAGTTACTTGGTTTCTGTTTAAAAATGATTAAGAATTTTGATTGTTTTACAGAATTAGTGTGTGTATTTGAAATCACATTTGTGGATCATTATTATACTTGTGTTGTTGTTTGCATAAATTACGATTGTGTCAATAATCGATATCACACTAGTGAACAAAATTTATGTATTTTGTGTTATATATATTTTATTTGTGAAAAATTATTTTCACTAATGATAAACAAACAAGGTGTCGACAGTCATAAGAGTGTCAGAATGTCAATAATTGAAGAACTGTGTGATATCATCAGACAATTAGAAGAGGACCGTCCTGCTAAAACAACACCTGTTAAAGAGGAAGATGCCCACAGAAATTGTTTTAGATGTGGCAAGGTAGGACATTTTATGAAAAAATATCCTATGGAAGAAAATTAGAGTCAAACCATTCTAGGCTTGGGTGTAATTGTATCAGGGAGTTGGTTTGCCCACCAGAAGTCTATTCCTGTATATAGAGATTACAGAACAGTGGCATTGGGCAGATTACTTTGGACCTTACCAGCCCTGCCTACATTAGCATTAACATAAAAGACAAACCACTTACAATTGAACTTGATACCAAAGCAAGTCACTCCTTTATTAATACGAGTAGCCAAATTACTTTAACCAGGAAAACGATGTAAGCAAGAGGAGGTCCAGGGTGCTGTCACTACATACATTATCAGGTGGTAGGCCAGACATCCTTGAAAGCAAAGTGTTCAGAAGTATACATAGAAATGGCTACTCAAATAATCAAGACTTTGACACCAGATGTTTCTTGGGTCATAACTTTTAGATATGCATGGAGTGATTATAGACTATACTGCACATGAAATATTTTTAGTGAAGGATAAATGGTTGAGACTGGCATATTGTAACAGCAGCATTAAAAAGGAAGTGACTATAACTACCTCAGTTTTGGATGATCTCTCAATAAGGCCATAGGACAATAAAGAGGAGACAAAGCTTAGAGAATTGCTGCATAGTTATCCAGAAGTTATTACAGATAAGATAGGCTATACAACAATAGTTAAACATAGAATTAACTGTATGGATGATACATACATAAAACAAAGATCCTATCATATAAACCCAGAAAAAGAATAAAATAAGATACAAGAAATGGAATGTCAAGGGTTAATAGAACCATCCAACTGGGCATCACCCATTGTGTTACAAAAGAAGAAGGATGTAATTTATCAACTGTGTGTAGACTTCAGGAATTTAAACAGCCAAACCACATCAGACAGCTACACTGTTGTATAAGAAACATCCTTTCAAATGGACTGACAAGAAGGAGGAAGCCTTCCATAAGATGAAGGAAGCAGTCTGCAGTGCTCCTCTACTTGCCTACCTGGATGCCAAGCAGCAGATTTATCTGCAAACCAATGCCAGAGATATGGAATTAGGGGTAGTATTATTCCAAGAAAAGGAGAGTGGAGGAAGAGACATAGTGGAAAGAGACTTTTAAAATGAGACCGCTTTTTAAAAGTGAAAACCGGTCCAGGTTGTAAGGTAAAGCTTTACGTTTTTACCCATAAAAAGTTTTGTGTTCCGAGTCATAGTGAAATAATTATATTTAGCAGAGAAGGTGTTGTTAGCAGTGGTATGGGCTGTTGGAAAATTTCGGGGCTACCTGGAAGGTTGGAAATTCTAGCTATACACTGACAATTCATTCTTCAGTGGTTTCACAGTGTGTCTGGTACAAAATCAAAATTGATGCACTGGGCAGACTTCGACTTTGATGTATGGTATGTCCCTGGAGCAAGCAATAAAGCAGTAGGTAGCCTTTCAAGACACCCTGTGAGGGAACCTAAGCCAGAGAAAATGGAGCTGTTGGAAAGAGAAATTCCAAAGCAAACACCAGACAGGTCAGAAAGACCAGTTTTAATGGTTATTAAAGATAATGTAGACACTGAAGTGGTCAAGAAGTGGCAAGAAAATGACTGGGCGTGTAGGAAGATGAACGAACAGATTATGAAATGAACAATGAATTGTCAAGGCATAACAAAGTAGTTCAAGATGTGCTATAAGGGTTTTAGTGTGAAGAATAACCTTCACACTGATTGAAGTATTTATTGCATCTGACTCAATCATAGCCTGTTTCAGTTGTTTCCAGGTCGTGCAGCACCCAGATCCTGGAGATGTTCAATGACCACACTGAGGCCCGACATCCAGGAGAGATAAAAACCTACCAGTATATATATATCAACGGTTCTTCTGGGTTTCAATGAGGGGGGATATTGCCAGCTACATGTACATCTGTATTGGGGACATGCTACATCTGTGTGTACTAAGCCAAGCAACCAGAAGACAGTATGCAAGGGAGACAGCTACACCAGCCTTGGGAAGTCATTGCACTTGACTTGATGGGTTCATACCCCAGAACATCATGAGGGAAGACAGAAATCCTAGTGATCATGGACCTACTCAGCTGATGGGCAGAGACTTTCCCACTTCCAGAGGGCATAATTGGGCAGATTCTGACAATATTAAGAACTTATGTCGCTATGGTTATCCATGATATCTGTTGACTGACAATGACTGTCAGTTCACTTCCCATCAATGGCAGCAAGCACTAGCAATATGGGGGCATTGAACACTGGACAACTTCCATCTACAACCCAAGGGAAAACCCAACAGAGCAGTGAAATCAATAGCTGAAGAGACTATTAAGAATCCACTTGGTAGACAAGGAGCAGTAAACAAATAATTTTTTAAATATACAGACACGCTTTTTTTATTATGGTCTACAGAAAAAAAAATTATTTGGTATCTTTATTTATACTAACATATTTCTGCTTTTATGGTGACTTTGAATCCAGGTTTGTTGGAAGTTCCATCTGAAACGAACTGTGCATATAGCTGGTTTGTAGATGTCATTACATTTGGAACCGGTACGTTTCCACAGTATTTTCCAATCAGATCACTTTGTTCACTGTCACCATCATGCAGCTATCAGAACATAAAATGACAAATCATTTAGTTAATAATGTCTTCTAGAATAATATAATATATCAACGAGCAGAATAGCTAATCTTTGCCTTGTCGAGGACCATTGTTAAATGTTTTGGTTATACTTGAGACAGTGTGCTAATGGCAATAGTGTCTCACTGGATTTGCTGGCAACATATGTATATTTTGGCTTATGCTGGCTTGTGGCAATTTTCGATTTGCAGGTGTATTGCCACTTGAAATGGTTTTCACCAGCTCCAATAGCAGGTCATTGCTGCATTTGTCTCTTTATGTTTTCATATTATACAACATTTGACTAAAGTTTTGAGTTGGTGCAGTTTTCCCTTGTATTCTCCATCACCCTCTAGTTTATTTTAATTCTCATTCATACTTATTTATTAATTTTTTTCTATTTTCCACATCAATAGTCAAGACACATGCCAATCAAGAGACACAACATGATGGTATAATTAATTATATATGCAACCACCAAATCCAGCAAAAACATCATTCTCACTGGACTCGCAGTTGTAGATAAAATGACTGAAGAAAATGACCACCAGTGGAGCAAAGACTCCAAAATCTGGGAATCCATACACAAAGCAAAGATTAAATTCTGACCACACAAAAACTTATATAAATATTTACAAGTAATCTTATTTTAAATTTTGATATATTATGTGAAATGAACACTTTTGATACATTGCCTACTCTTTCTGTGGGCATGTCTATTTGTGTCTGTAGAAATTTAATTATGTAAATTCTGCAAGCAGTGTGACTTGGAACTCACATATTTAGTTCACAAAAAAAAAGAAAAGATACTTTTGCATTTAATATTCCTTTTTTTGCACATAGGAATCATATGTTTCACAGCCTTTCCATGGCAAATTATTGTATTATGGCAAAAAATTGTGAATTATTATTAATAAACATCTTATATATATATATTGTAACATTACATAACCCCTGCCCAATAATGATAAATAATAAAGAAGTATTCATTTAATCATAAAAAATAAAATCAGTAATTACCCATTAAAAAAGTCAGAAATGGGGATTATGTATCATACTATAAAAACCTTTGTACCATAAAACACTGTAGCAATTGAAAACAATGTGTATGCAAAAGTGTGGTGTATGCAAAGTGAAACATAGTATGTTATGTGGAAGTGTTAAAAACTTAAAAAGGATATCTCACAAATTTGTGATGCAGATGCAAGAAGCAGTATTATAGTACTTGTAATAAACTATAATACTAATGACAAGTTGTAGTTTTGTGTTGTGTAGGCCACAAAGGCAATATAACTATAATTAATATTTTGTTTACTATAATTATTTTTGTTTATGTTTAAAGGAATCCAGGGTTATATCAAACTAATAATGGCCAATTAATACTATATTAGAGAGATGGAGTGGAAAACAAAGTAGTGTAGAGTAAGAATACATTAACTGAAGTATAAGTCATAAATAAACTAAAATAAAAATCATTAAATTATAAAATACCAGTAGCCAAGCTTAAGTAAATAGGTGAAGAAAAAACCTTATATAAATTAAATTTAATTACAGTAGACTCTCGGCTATCCGACTCCCGACTATTCAACCTCCGGCCTATCCGACCCGCTCTACTAAAAAAAAAGTATTTTTTGAGTACGGTACATATGCAGTATTTCCGATCCGATTACTAGCGCCTTCAAACGTCATGTGAGCAGCAATCCCGCCATGCGGGTCAAGGCGCTTACGCGTGAATCACCAGTTAACAATACAGTACGCCAATTGATTCATGTTGTGACAGGAAAGTTTCGTGTTCCTACTTGAGTATGTAACAGGTGCATCAGTCAGTCTGTATCCAGAAGTCAGACCGTGCGGTTCAGTCTTTCGTGGATTGTTAATTTGTTATAAAGTGTGTATACAGTATTGTTGGTGGCTTTTATTTTTAAGTGAAATATGGGTGACAAACAAAGGAAAGCGGTAGTAACTTTGGAAGAAAAACTGCAAGCAATAAAAAGAATGGATTCTGATGAGTCGGTAAACAAAATTGCACTGGAGTTAGGAGTTGGAAAAACTACTGTGGGTGATTGGCGAAGAAATCGCGCAGAGATTGAAAAATGGTGTTCTAAGCAAGCAAGTGGCAGTGGCGTGAAAGTTAGAAAAACTATGCAAAAAGGAAAACATGTGTAAGTTGAAGAGGCTTTATATCTGTGGTATGAAAATTTGAGGGAAAGGATTGACGGTTTCAGGCCCCTTGCTCCAAGAAAAAGCGATTCAGTTTAAAAAACAGATCGAAGGAGACGATGGTGAGTTTACTGCCAGTGACGGGTGGCTTGATCGCTGGTAGAAACGTTTTGGTGTTCGTCAGATGACAATTAGTGGTGAAGCATTGTCTGCTAATAAGGACGCTGTCCCTGACTTTAAAAAACATTTTTTTGACCTGCTTGATAAGGAAAGTATTTCCGGAGAACAAGTGTACAACTGTGATGAGACGGGTTTGAATTACCGTCTAAAACACTAGCGTCTAAACAGGAAAAGGCCACACCAGGGTTCAAGAAGAGCAAGGACCGCGTTACAGTTTTAGCTTGTAGTAACACAACCGGAAACCACAAGTTGAGACTGACCTTGATTGGAAAATCTCGCAAGCCTAGGGCTTTTAAAAATCTTAAAGATTTAAGTTCTTTGCCTCTGTATTATACCCATCAAAAAAAGGCGTGGATGAATAGAGAAATTTTCAAAAATTGGTTTGAACAGGAATTTGTGCCACAAGTTGAAAAACATTTAGCTGAAAACAATTTAACAAGGAAAGCAATCCTAGTTTTGGATAACGCTCCTTCACATCCAGCAAATGACCAATTGAAAGATGGAGACATAAAAGCTTTGTTCTTGCCTGCAAATGTTACATCTATATGTCAGCCAATGGATCAGAGAGTGCTCCAAGCTTTGAAAAAGAAATATCGACGTAGGCCACTAAGCTATATCATCGCGACAATTGATAATACAGAAGTTGCGACGGCACTACAGTCAGTAGACATGCTTGACGTCATCAGATGGGTGTCCAAGGCATGGGATGAAATTCCATCTTTAAGACTTGTGCGATCGTGGAAAATTTTGCTGGGTCACAGAGCCAGTGATAAGTGGGAAGAGGTAGAACAGCAATGTGATGTGGACAATGCAACTGATAACACTGCGCTTGTATCGCTATTAGAAAAAGTTCCCGGATGTGAGGAAGCTTCATAGGAAGACATCACAGAATGGTTGGCAAAGGACGAAATTGAAGAAATTGCAGATGAAGATATTGTAGCAATGGTATTAAATGAACAGCCGATTGAAGAGGAACAAGGTGATGAACCCTCTGATCGTATAACCCACTCCGAAGGCCTGAAGGCGATCGAGACGGCAGTGGAATACATTGGCCAGCAAGAAGAAGCAACATCAGCAGACATCATATGTTTACGTAAGTGGAAGGATATAGCGGCGAGGAAATTAATGCGAGGAAAGAAGCAGGTCTCAATTACAGACTTTTTCAAACCTTAGACAATGTAAGTTTCACTTGTTCTTTCATTATATAGTACGTAGTTTTAGGTTATTATAATTTGATTTATATTAACAACTAATTTGGTTGAAAGCTTTCGTATAAATTAAAACTCATAGTAAGACTCATTCAACTTATTGTTAACTACACATTTTGTTTCGTCCTTCAAATAAAGGTTTTGTGAAAGATACTGTAGTTGCGAATTCTTATTTCATTTCTTTCTAATTCATTTATTACTGTACGTCATTTATAAGGACAAACTGATATGACGTACGCATCCAAATAGCAACAAGTACATTCAACGCAATAGGGTAGCGGTCATTGACCTTACAGAGGCTGGTATGCCTACGGCTCCGGTGTATCCGACTTTTTTGCTATCCGACCCGGCCGACCGCCACATTAGGTCAGATAGTTGAGAGTCTACTGTATAACTAAAATTTGTAAAGGAGTATTTTTTTTAAAAAGAAGAAATTAAATAATAATAATTAATACTAGCCTATTTACTAAAACGGTACCTAGGTTAGCCAATAAAAAACCATCAATTTCTTGGTTACTAAGAGTAACTAACCAACAAGAAATGATTGTTTGTTCAATTGTATTCAAAGTGAGCAGATGAAAAAAATGTAATGTCCAATAAAATTTTAAAAAATTAATAACTATCATTCGGAACAAACCACTACAAAATTAATGAAACGAGTCAGCACCATACACTACATCAGAAACATCCTTTGAACTACAATAATTTACACCAGAAAATCGATGGAAACCAAAAAATCCAGCTAACCATATCTCGGCCTAGACATCAGAATTGAAAATCTTTGGGTGAGATCGCTTCATTTTAATAAATAACAAAATTACACATCAACTATAAGTATAGAACACTAGAAACAGCACCATCTCTTTCAATTCATAAGAAAACAAGGTGAACATAACAAACTTTATTTAATTAACCAAAAAACAGTAAAAATGTGTGTTCACTAGGGACCTTCCGGCAGCCATCATTATTTGTGTTCATTTTCTGTGAAGATACGTAGTCTGCGCTCTGGCGGTATAAAAACAAACTTAACGAACCAGATTTCAAAATAAACAAATATTATTAATGTAAAGTATGATACTAACAAATATGCATTTCTGACTTTCTTAAAGTTCAAAGAACCTCAAATAACCCTGGGAAATATGATAAATTAATTTTTCTTTCTAAAAAAAACTGTAATTAAAAACATTTGTTGTGTGTTATATGTAATGTAAAACTAATATCGAAATAATGTTGTGATTTCGAAAAATAATAGATTGTCAATTTATGATTTGGAGACAATACTACCCAGTGAATAAAAATAAATTCAATGAATGCCTTGCTTTTAGGCAGGGCCGTAACAAGGTACTCCTGCGCCCTTGGCAATTTTGACAAAGCTGCGCCCCCAATACCAATACCGGGGGTCTGGAATACCCACCAGTGTAGCGGGGGGTCCGGGGTTCCTCCCCCGGAAAATTTTTAAAATTAAAGTGCAAAAAAGATAGTTTTTTAAGCTTTTTGAGCCAAGATTTTGCCTCTTTTCAAGGTAACTTTTTGGTCGAGTTTCTGTAAAATTCTATATTATCTGAATATAAAAGCATTACTATTGTAAGAGAAAGATTGAACTTAAAACTATTTTTAAAAACTAACTGAAATTGGTGGAATCTGTAGGAGGAGGTATAAAACCTAATTTGCAGGTGATTGAACTATGTAAAAAGTAACTAAACAAAAAAAAACGTAGTTACCAAAGTACAGTACATGGTAAGGCCTACTAAAACTTAATATTTACACTACATTAAGGTAGGTAATATACAATTACAAACTTTTTTAGAATAAAAACTAAACTTCTAGTAACAGTATTTAAGTAAACTATAGCAGCTTCTGCAACCTGCAATATGAGAAAAAAAATGCAAAATATTTTTATTGATAGTTACATCAATTTACAGTAGGCCTTCTTTAGTTAACAGTTAGATTATATCACACTACTGTAACTGATGAGGTATTGATTATAACAAAAACTACCAGAGAAATAATTCATAACTTTAGTCGGTGCTTTAGTTCTATAATTTATCTTGATTTTTTTTACACAGGACTTCAGGACTTGCACTTACAACATTCTGTTGTTGTAACTGCAGGTACCATTTTTTCGGCTCTGGGGGCTGTAAATAACAAATTGAAACTCTTCAGTAAACAAATATATTGCTTTTACAAATTGTTACATACAGTATACAGCAGAAAAGCCATGGAACTAAAACTTTACCTTTCTTGCTTTCAGCAAGGCAAACTCGCTAATTATTTCACTAAAATCAAGTTTTGAAGCAATCTCATATTCTATGGACAGGATAGCTAAGTTTGTCAATCTGTTTTCACACATACTTGACCGTAAGTAGTTTTTTATTATCTTCAGCTTGCTGAAAGTACGCTCGCAAGACGCCACACTGACAGGCATTGTCAAAAATATCCTCAATGCTATTTCGATGTTTGGATAAGCATCTCTTAATCCATAGTTTGAAATAACTTTCAGAATATCCAAATGGGAAGCCTTGTAAATGTTCTTCACCAGTTCTTTTGCGTGAAACTTGAAAGCAGCTACTTCGTTAACTAGCTCAACTCTATCAATGTCTCTGCTATGTATCGCACCAAGATCAGCTGCACACTTTTCAAGAAAAGAAACAGAGCATTCACTTAAGGACTTTCCTGACAAAAAACTGAAGTCTGATGAAACTGTGTGGTAAATATGTGCCCTTTTTTCCATTTCACTTACAATTCTATCAAATACAGTGTAACATTCTATCTCAAATGATTTATCAGAACTCAACAAGTGTGCTTCGTCTTCAGCCGTCTCCCCAGCCATCCTCTTGACTTTTCTCAGCCTCTTAACAGCAAAACTGCTTTGGATGGCCATGGAATCACAAATAGCTTTGGCTTTTTCTGTGTATTTTTTAATTCCTTCTTTACGTAGGTCTTCAACTTTTTTTGCCAAACCTGAGAGCAAACTTGATGCTACGTCAAGAGTTGTGCCCTTTCCTTGCAGTGACTTGTTGGTGCAGTCCAAACTTATCAAAACATCAGACCACATCTCTAAAAGGCACACAAATTCGTAATCAATTTGTCTAAGAAGTTTCATAGCACCAGACAGTGTGTCAGTGTTCCAGTCGTTGTCTCTATCAGCCATGTTTTGTAAAACTTTGTGTACAGATGATAAGTTCTTCTTAAGAGCTGTCACAGCTTGACGCCTGGAAGACCATTTTGTATCACAATGTCTCTTAAGGGTAGTTTTGAGACAACCAATCAAAGCCTCCCACCTTAAGGTAGAGCTACTAAAGAAGTTGAAAAACTCCAACACTTTTCCAAAAAAAATCATCATAATTGACACTTCCGCGGCGTGCACGCCAACGAGGTTAAGACTGTGTGCTGCACAAGGCACAAATTTAGCAAGGTCGTTTAGTTGGGATATGTGCGCTTGAATGCCTTCATATTTTCCTGCCATGTTTGAGCCGTTGTCAAAGCCTTGACCACGACAGTTCTGAATATCCAAGCCGTCATTGTTTAGCTTTTGCAATATTTCTTGTGATAACCCTCTTCCTTTTTTCTGGTGACTTATGATGAAGTCCACAAAACTTTCTTTAACTGAGCATTTCCCATCCTTAATGTTAACATACCTTATTATTTCACTCATTTGTTCTAAATGTGCTGTGTCCGGGGTGCAGTCAAACATAATAGAGAAATACTTGGCACTTTTTACATTCTTCAGTATTTCAGATCGAACCTTATTTCCCAAAATGTCTATGACCTCATTTTGAATTAGAGGTGAAAAATAGCTTGTGACATGTTTTCCACTTTTAACATTTTCTATGTGCTTAGATAGTTGAGGATTGTAGTGACTAATAAGTTCTAATGTACTCAAAAATACACCACAGTTGCTGTCACCGATCGAATCAGAACCTCCTCTTAAAGGTAAGTTATTCCTGGCACAATGAAGAATTACATCCACAATACATTTGAGAACATTGCACCACTTTTCTGCTTCAGCTTGTATCAATGTTTAATGTTCTACATCAACAGATCTACTAGTTTTCAGTCCAATTTCTAATTCTTTCCAATCGACATAAGAATGTTGGTGAGGTATCGACCTTTCGTGATTGACAATAAATGGGTTCAAGTGTCTCCAATCATTGAATCCCTCATCAATATTAGAGAAAGCAGATTTGTCCTTTTTGTCGTCTTTTGAAAAGAGAAGGCAAGGGAAACAAATCAGTGCGTCCTTAGACTGGCTGTACAACAACCATTGCCTTTTTACTTTTTTCCCGTTTGGTAGAATTTTATAAACCCATTGCTGAGAAAAGTGTCTTCCATCATATGCACAGGGGAATTTGTAGCTAAGTCAATTGTTTGTGGGCCTCGTTCAACAAGTTTACAACGAACTGTGTCTGATCGAAAATTTGCTGGCCATTTTTTGGGATCCTCGTAGATAATTTCTATTCCCACATCAGTAGTATTTAATGCATCATTTTCATTATAATTAGATGTGCAAGATGTGCTGGGTTTTTCAAGATCAGTAGATTGCCTGCCCATTGTGGAATGACTTAGCTCAGGATCACTTCCTTCTTCAAAATCAATGACGTTTGTGAAGAACTCCATTGGAGTGATCTGGCTGTGGTTGTCTTCTGAAACAGTCTCAGTCTTGCTATCTTCTTTTTCATTTTCTCCTTCCTTTTCTTCTTGGTCGTCTTCTTTTTCTTCTTCTTCTTGAAGTGCATTACTATTACTGGCACTATCACTTTCACCTACTTCTTTCTCTTCATTTCGCAGCCAATTTCCAAGCGCCGATGCTAATTTTTTGTTGTCTTCTTCTTTTCGTTTTTTGATTTTTTTAAATTCACTTCCAGAAGGTTTTTTTGGCCCCATTTCTGAAACAAACCATTCCCATTTAATTTACATTGTATTGCAGTTGTAAATGGCTGCCATTTAAAAACTACTCGACACAGACACACAGACGGCCAAAACGTTTTTTTGAATCCTGAGTAATACGATTACACGGAAAACCCGAAGCACTGTAAATACAAGTGAGCCTCTCGCGGTAAGAAAAAAGAAACGATGTCTGCGACGTTTTAACGCTATCACCGAATTTTTCGGTGAACGCAACTGTCGGCACAGTTCGTGTTTATGTTCAGTGCCGACAGTTGCGTTCACCGAAAAATTCGGTGATAGCGTTAAAACGTCACAGACATCGTTTCTTTTTTCTTACCGCGAGAGGCTCACTTGTATTTACAGTGCTTCGGGTTTTCCGTGTACGCGATCGCTCATCCAATTATAAAAATAAAATTGATACCATATTCATGAAACTTGTGATTGAAATATTTACGTAAACTAATTGTGAAATCGGGACTATTTTAGTCAGCAGACTTGCGCAACAAAATCAGCTGACACTTGCTGAAAATTGGACATTTTCAACCACGACCACTTCCGCTAAAAATGAACCAATAGGAATATAAGTTATACCAATGGAACGGGCCCGTCTAGAAAATGAAACGGCAAACACAGTGATATTAGTTAGGCCTATTTGGCTTTGTCAGTCTGGCAGTAAAGACAGAACGAATGTTGGGAAATTATTTCTGACAGCTGGAGTCAAATTTCGCACGGTAACTTCCATTGATTGTTTGAGTCACTGACGTTTTCGTGATGTTGAAGAGAAAATAGTATAATTAATCTATTGTTTTGCAATAATACCGTGTTATAATAATAATAATATGTAATGTTTTCAAAAACTGTACAAAAAGGGAAAAAATAGGCCGCCACGCCACCATGGGGAATAACATGCGCCAATTCTAGGGTTAATGTAGACTAAGCTATGGTACATTTTATTGAAATCATTCTTACCCGTACAACAGAAGCAACGCCAACATCAACAAGTAACAACACAAACACTATAAGTGTCGTCTAATCGCTGAGTGTGAAAATCACTTAGTTCACAAATTACAATAGAAAATAATACCAGCGACTGTAATTACACTGAGTCTCAACAAAACCAACAGAACAAACTAGAATAGAGCAATAGACTGACGTGGCCGTGGCAGGGCGCGGGGGGAGGGGTATGAGTATGAGTATGAGTACTATTCAAGTTATGACAAGCTTGCTAAAACCAACGAATATAGACGTTACTAGAAGCACACTTCTGGGTTATTAAGAGCATAGTTGAAACAATGCTACTACTTTTTGTATAAAAGAGTGGTAGATGAAAAAATGTTTGTAATAATAAGACGCATGTTCTTGTATATTTTAAAATTCTTTTGCGCACTGCATAATAAAGAATGCATCAAAAGTGCATTTTTTGAGTAGGCTGCATTTATTTGATTCATTCCTTCGTACCCAGTGTGTCAAACAAATGTGAACAAATTTTGGAGGTTGTGTCTAGTCTAACCCCTACAAACATTTTTTCATCTACCACTTTTTATCTGATAAGTTGTAGCTTTTTCCAATTCTATATTAACGAAAATGTTTGAAATTTACTAAATTTCGCGGTATAATACAAAAAATTACTTGGAAACGCCAGCGCCATCTAGTTGCCGGGGTGATGAACTACGGTTTATCACCCCAGAAAGCTGACCCCACTCGCTCCACCATAAGAAGTGTTCGTAGCTGCTTTTTGTTTATTGTATAATAGACACAAATATAGACAGTTCACGTACAGTAACTTTTAACAATCTGAAACTGAAAGATTTTTTTCCAATAACGTGGAGTTTTTATTTGCTTGACAAATTGTACCAATCTAACTCTAAAAAAAGATATTTTTCATGGTCAATTTTGCGCCCTCTTTGTACCTGCGCCCTTGGCGGGGGCACATCTCGCCACCGCCTAGTTACGGCCCTGCTTTTAGGTAATTAATTATGTATTATTTCTGGTAGATAGTAGTTTGTTACAGGAAATAAGGAATAGCTGAGAAGAGTAAGAATATCAGTCCTAGTCATCAGAAAATTATTAAGTACTGCAAAAATAACATAACCTTAAATGGGTTCGTAAATAGAAAACAGCTGATGCAACGAGCGGAAAAACTTTAAAGTACTAGATCGTATACAAAGAGAGTAATTCTCTTTGGCTCTCTTTCACTCTCTCTCCTACCTATCTTCAAACAACTGCCCTGATTTAATATGGAATTAAGATAACTTGGTTAATATAATTCATAATCACACACTCTTGATTTTAGAAAGTAAATAACATTATCAGAATCCAAACAAATAACACAAACAGATAACAAACGTTGTAACCGAGATAGACGCGATCAGCGTGGGAGACATTACAAACGACGCTAACAGAGTAGGGCTTTAAAAGAAGTCAACCTGTTCAGTTAGATATCGTTAAGAAATAGACGTAAAAGACGCGATCAGCGTGGGAGACGTTACAAAATATATATATATATATATATATATATATATACAGTAGAACTTGGCTAATTCGAACGTGCATAATTCGAATTCGTGGATAATTCGAACTTTTACCGTGGTCCCTTAAATATCCTATGTAAAACCATGCAAAAACATCGTCTGTAATTCGAACTTTTTTTGGTTAATTCGAAATAAAAATTTTGCTCTAACTACAAAAAATCGCCTGCTGTATGGGCTAGACCACGTAACAATAGAGACACGACTGGAAACAGACAAGCAGGCATCGCCCTTTGTGAACAGACGCTTGTCCTTTGTGTCAAATTCGTGGAATTGCCGTCAGTATCTGGCGATGACACATGACTGGCTCATGTAACGGTACCGTCCGCCATTGTCCCTGGTTCCACGCCTCGTCAGTCAGCCACCCTCACTGTTGCTTTCAGTTCAGTCTGCCTGCATTCATGGAAGTGTTAAGTCTTTTTGAGTTTCTACTGTGCAAGCTGTGTCCTGTAGTGAGAGACCGTTCCTTTCTTTATACAGTACTGTATATACAGACTGGTGTGTTTTAGTGACACTTATTGTGCAGTTTTATTGTGTTGTGTGTTCATCATGGCCCTTTCAAAACCAACACGGACCCAATACAAATCATTGACATTTGCCAAAAAAGTTGCCGTTATACGGGAAGTGGAAAAGGGACAAAAAAGAAATCTGAAATTGCCAAGGAATTCGGAATACCACCAAATACGCTGTCAACGTATCTAAAAAATAAAGAGAAGATTTTGAATAGTGTGTGTAAAGCCAGCGACAAAGATAGGAAAAGAGCGCGAGGACCAGAAAATCCTGACGTGGATGAATGTGTAGTGAAGTGGTTTAAGCAAGCAAGGGACAAACAAATTCCAGTCAGTGGGCCCCTCGTCAGAGCCAAAGCTGAGGAATTCGCATCTAGCTTAGGGAAAAATGATTTTAAGGCCAGCACTGGTTGGCTCGATGGTTTTAAAGAAAGGAATGGCATGTCTTTCAAAACTGTTTGTGGGGAAAGTGGATCTGTTGACGTTGAAGCTGCAAATTCATGGAAAGACGATTTGTTGCAAATGATTTCTGATAGAGACGCTAAAGACATTTTTAACGTAGACGAGACGGGCTTATTCTTCAAATGCACCCCCGACAAAACACTTGCTTTTAAAGGAGAAAGTTGTAGTGGCGGCAAACACAGCAAGGAGCGCATAATACTTTTAATCGGAGCAAACATGGATGGCTCGGAAAAACTGCCTTTGCTAATGATAGGGAAGTCAGCCAACCCACGTTGTTTCAAAAATGTAAATACGAAACCAGTTGAATATGAATCAAACAATAAAGCTTGGATGACAGGTGAAATTTTTGAAAGATGGCTTTTGAAAATCAACAGGAAATTTTGGAATCAAAACAGAAGAATCGTCTTGTTTATTGACAACTGTACAGCGCACAACACTATTCCTGTGATGGAAAATGTAAAGGTTGTGTTTTTCCCTCCAAACATGACTTCAGTAGTTCAACCTATGGACCAAGGTGTAATAAAAAATTTTAAGCATTTTTACAGACGGCTTGTGGTCCAAAACATTCTGTCAGGTGCTTATTTAGATGAGCACGAAAATATCAAGATTAACATCCTTCAAGCTGCCCGCATGTGCAACAGTGCTTGGAACCAAGTTACGCAAAAAACAATTGCTAATTGTTTTCGTAAAGGTGGTTTCTGCCACATTAAAGGTGAAGAGGAGAATAAAGCTGCTAGAGAAGTCGTACCCACTATGGATAACTGGGAAGATGTTGAACATGACGCAGGCATTCGTTACGAAGAGTTTGTAAACATGGATGAAGACTTGGCGGTGTGCGGTGAACAGACAGATGCGGAGATCGTGGCTGATGTTATGAACAAAAGAAATGATGGTACATCTTCAGATGAAGAAGGGGACCAGCTAGAACTTCCAGAAATACCGATTCCAACGGCTTCACAGGCATCAAATTACATTCAAGACTTGAGACAGTTTGTTGAAGGACAGCAGAACGTAAGTGACGCTATTTTCCAAGCACTTAATAAACTTGGAAGAGTTTACTACAACTCAGTGTATTAACTGCAAAATGCAATCAAAAGTTTCTAGCTTTTTTAAAAAACTGTAAATGCTATATTTTGTACTGAAACATGTTTATATGTTTGTAATACATATGTATAAGGAAATTGTTTAATAAAATAACATATTGCTTTACTGAATTTCGGTTTTTGATTTGATTTTTCTACCGTTATTAAAAGTTTTCCTAATTCGAATTTTTGGATAATTCGAATTTTTTACTGGTCCCTTCAGCTTCGAATTAGCCAAGTTCTACTGTATATATATATATATTGTAGCATGACAGATTATCCACATTATAATGAATGAAATATGATCATAAATAAATATCAATTAAAATAAAATCAAGGAAAAATCCAAATAAAAACAAATAAGTACCACAATAAAATACAATCATAATGTGAAGAAATAAAAATAAAGAAAAAACAACTATGCAACAAATATGAGTAATGAAAAATAAACCAAAAAACTAAAATAAAGTAAAGAAATACCCAGGTAGGACAGGAGTAAGTAAGGAAAATACCCAGAACAAACCAACGTACATAATAAAAACTATTTTGTATTGAAGAACAAAGAATGAGAATCAGTAAATAAGGCGACACCCAGAACAAACCGATACCCATAAAATAAAGACTGTTTTTCAAGAAACAAGATAGGATATGAATAAGGAAGTAAATACCCTGAACAAACCGAAAGACCTAATAAAAAGGAATGATTTTGAAGAAACAAGGTAGTAGGGTAAGAAGACTACAAGAAATACCCAAAAGAAACCCAGTAAGAAGAAAATAAAAACCCCAAAAGAGGTTAAAAGTCACAAACAAAAGTATAACACCCAAAAACAGAAACTAATGTAAAGTAGATGTAAACAAAAGTGTTCAGAGGTATAAGTAAAAGTGCACCCATGAAAGTTATTTTATAATGAATAAAAACAAATCTTAAGAATCCTCTATAAATAAAATTCTTGATAATATAAAACTATAAAACTGATTAGTGATAGTATCAAGAAATAACAGGGGACCAGTGCAAGTTATTTTATTATAGTATATAAACTTCAAGAAGGTGTATTAAATGCTTAAACTAAGTAAATGTGTACCTTTGAACAACTTTAAAGTTTTTAATTTAACTTCATAAATACTACTTGGTAGAATAGTATTATGAAAATCAAATACAAAGGTTTCTAAGAAAGTGCCACTCTTTGTCTAACAACATTCACTAAAATGAGAAAGATAAATTGAGAGCAGGTAATTAATAAGTGAAGGGACAAGGGATACATCCCTAAGCTAAAATAAAAACAGATAAGACTGCACAACATTAATTTTAAGAAAAGTTAAAAATGAAGGGGCAGATGTGTTATGTTTCTATTAAAGTAAATGAACTCTATACCTAAATGTTGCAAATAGAGTGTAATGTTTTATTATTCTAAAATATTTATTATGGTTAATAGTATTAATCAAGGCTGGAATGTCTGAGTGTGGATACCATTCTTTTATTACAAAATATTTATTATGTGTTACTAGTAATAATCAAGACTAAAACGTCTGAGTTTGAATACCACTTTTTTAATTTCAATTATTTGTTATGTATTAATAGTATGAATTCAATACTAAATGTTCCTGTTTAAGTAAGGAAATTTTAATTAATATTGTACTAGAATAGAAGGTCAGAAGGGGTATAAACAAGCAGTATTAGTCAAAAACTTTGTATGTAAAAACAGATAAAATCTAGGCCAAATGATAAATCTCAACAACATTATAATTAATGAATCAAGCAAACTAGTTAAACTGATGAAATTTATATATGGTAAATCAGTCACAGAGTATTATAACTGAACCTATACTTTAGACAGATATTGTAGAAAGATAGGAAGAATTATTGGAAAAAATGCAAATGTAATAACTGAAAAAATTAAAGGGGGAATCACAAATTAATGAATAATATTTAAAAAGATAACCAATTAATAAAATTACAAGAAATTAAGGGAAGATAAACATTTTATTTCAATCTGAGATTTAGTACAATCATAAATATAACATATAAAATGGCAAACATTTTGAGAAGAACAGGAAGTAATTTTTAAAGCCTACATTTTAAAAATGAAGTAAATATAGCATTTTAGAAAGAAAACTTTGTAAAAATATCTTATTTGGTATCAAATCAAGCAGAATGAACTAAAGAAAGAGATTATGTATTTAGTATTTAATAAAATTAAATAATAGCAAAAATATATTCAGTAATATAATGTAAATTTCATACATGTAACGGAAACGAAAAAGATTTAAAACAATGTATTGCTAATATTAAATTGGCTAAGACGTTTTCAGATGACGAAGGAAGTTAGAACAATTGATTATTAGACTTTATCAAGCACACTTGAACGAGATTTTGGCTAAATAATAACCTATAGCGAAGACGAGTATGGCATTCGTTAAGTAAGCCTAGTCTACGGTGAAAATCGCGAATTTATAAAAACTTAACTTAAACTTTAAATTCAGTGAAATTAACCAATACAACCATTAAACTAAATTAACACGGAACAGAAAATAAGTGAATTAATAATTTAAACCTATAAAACCAATAATTCTGAATAACGAGACGAGCTGTGCAATTTTCGACCTTACTGACACAAGTGAATTAAAACATTATCCAACACATTTTATCGAGGTGAATCACAGAACACTTAACCAGGACCACTCCGCTAACACCAGAAGGAATAATCACAACTGCTGAGACGAGGAAACATTGAAAAGGCAACATTTATTGGAAGAAAATTTGGTCGAGCCGACTTCATTTTAACAGATTCAGTACTAAAGCAGCCATTTTGATTCCCACAATTCCTGTCGAGCACTGCCAGTATAGTCGTCCAGACGACAATGGTTCGAAATTTTACTTTGATAAACATTATATATTAAATCATAACTTTGTAATTTTTAATTTTTAAGCTATTTACTTGTAAGTGTTATACTTTCACTGACCTTACCCTTTTTCTGACTATATAATATAACCATTCAAAGAACCTGATAATTAATATAAAATACAGATGTAAAAATAATCGACAGCCCTGAGAAACGAGTTGATACTACTGTTGAATAATCGATTAACACTTGATATATAATAAAAATTGTTAATAAATCAGGAATTTCTGCAAATTGGTTTCTGTTTATTTATAAAATTTATAAATACAAATAAAATAAAATAAAATTGAGACCACGGACAATCCAAAAGGCGGCCATTACCAAAGAGGAAGGAGTATACATAAATAAGAAGAAGAACCGTCAATCGATTAGTGCTGGAGATAATACAATTAACGCAGAAATTAATTCAAAAAACTCAAAGTGATACAGTTGACAGAAACAGTAATAAAAGATTTAAATTTTTACGCAAAACAATTACAAAAATTATTTACTAAATACTAAACAACAAAAACAATTAAAACAATATTTTTCAAAAAACAAAAACACCAAAATATTTTATATTATACTTTGGGCGCCAATTTTGTAAAAAAATATAAAATTCGAATTTGTTAACAAAATAAAAATATAAAAAATTTTGTAACTGCCAGTAAGAATTTATGTTTATACATATAATAAAAATTTATTATTTATAATGAACACTGTATAATTTATTTGTAACATAATTTTTTCTGACATCCTTTTTTCTTTTTTGTTATTTACATTTTTTCATAATTATTCATTTTATTTGCTCTTCTGAACTTTGATTTCCAACTTCTATTTTTTATGTTTCAACCCTTTTGAGTCCAACCCATGCGTTGGATGTACCCTTTGACGTCAAAATCGTAATCAGCACCCCCAAAAACCTGTAGGACTTCAAAGTACATCCTTGCGTTGTTTCATGTTTTTAACACTTTAAGGGTGGTTTTAATGCTTTCAAGTCCAACCCTAGCATCGGATATATTCCTTGATGTCAAAATCGTAATCAGCACCCCCAAAAACCTATAGGTACTCACTTTCGAGGCTTTCACCGGCATTCTCGCGAAGTTTAATAATTACACCCCATGATTATAGTCTGCTTCAATCCTTTAAAAACTACCCTTTGTGTCGAATATAATTTTGGACGTCAGAATCGTAATAAGCACCCCCAAAAACCTATAAGTACCTAATTTCAGGGCTTTAAAATGAATCCTCGTGTCGTTTCATATTTTCATCCATTTAGGGGTAGTTTTCAACCCTATAGGGGTAAGAGCGGGCCAAAATTTATCCTTAACTTTGTTCTAGAACTTTTTAGGAAGCGATAGCAAAAGGAATCAAAACATTACATGGACACTAACTCAAAATCGGCAGATAGGCCCTTTGTCATGCCTCACGTAATAGACTATATGGTGAACTTTATGGCTGTATCATAGTTCTGCACCACAAGTTCTAGTGATCCCAGTCTATTTCACACACACACACACACACACACACACACACACACACACACACACACACACACACACACACACACACACACACACACACACACACACACACAATAGTATTTTCTTCTTTTGTACAAAAATGTTTTAGTATTTTCTTTCAAGTGACTTCTACACATCATTACAGTTATAAATTCAGTTTTTAGGTAGGTGTCACAAACCAAGTAAGTATTTAGTATATTCAACATAAGAGTATACTTACAGACAGGTAGTCACAGTGACACGAAGCATTTTGCAAATTAGTACAATTGTCTATATCCAGTTTATCAAACTGCACAGATAGAATGTGTGATAGTGGTGCCTCAATAAACCATGTACAGTCCAAAAATGATTCATAATTGCCATCATGATCTGCATCCAATGAGGTAATTGTCAATGGAACATTTGGGCTGATGTCCTTTGTTCCTCCACATCCACTACTCTCTCCTATAAAAATAATTCCAGAAGTTATTAAAGCATACAGTAAGTACGATATCAGCAGTCTAAAATTTCTGTACAAGCAAAAGGTACAATTGAAATACAAAATATTTAATAAAAACAACCTTCTGTCATTAAAATGATATGGTTTGATAAAATTTTCTTACAACTTTTCATTTTACTAATAATAATTTCATCCTTATTATGTGTGTTTAAAATGTTACATTGTGTTTATTACACTGAAAATTTCATCTGACTAAACTAACAAAAAAATATTCAATATTTGAAATCTAACTACAAGTTATTTGTAGGTTAAGGCCAAGATGTTCAAATGTTGTGGTTCAGCAAAATAAACAAATTTCCTATGGAGGAAGTTAGTGGAAGATTATACTGCTCAACAGTAGGCAAACAAATTCTAATGATGGTGGTGATGATGAGGATACAATGACAATAGTAATGGTGAAGATGATGATATGTTCTTCAGTTTGTTTAATAAGATAATTTTGGTTAAATATATGTTACAATAAATATTTTGAAAATGAGTAGGTTTGATGCCTTGAAGAATTCCTCACTAACTTTTATCATCTAACATTGGCTTCCCACAAACAGAAATGGGCTTTATTATTCTAAATAAATAGTAAAATATAATATAACCAATAGCATAATATAAATAGAATATAATACAGGATTAACAGGAAGCTGTTTGACGCTAGTAGATACCAATAAATACACTTCTGTCAAGCAACTTTTTCCCATTCTGTATAATAATGTATATAAAGTAAAATATGTAACTTGATCTTGCATATTACAATTTCAATTTAAGTGGAGTATTAAAGTTAATAACATATGTCTTACAAGAGCCTAACATATTGTAATTGGATGAGATTCTCTCTCGTTAAAATTTTAGTATTATTATTAAATTATTAATTTCGTTGTTGTTAAGTGTTGTTATGAGTTGTGATCTCGTTTTCTAATGGGTTCAGTTGACTCATCTGCTTGTTGCCGAGGTGATTCAAAAGGTGTTCCTTCACTGAAAATTACATAAGTATTACAGTTATCAAAATACTTACTAGTGATGGTTGGAGGCTAGTAATGTGTGAGAGTATTACTAGCGAGAATCATTAGATTCAAATTCTCGCCGCAGTCTCTAGTACCAACCGTTGCTGTTGCTCACCTAAGCTGCAAGTCTTATTTATTTACAATAACAGTCAACTCTTTTATCATTCATGAAATAATGCTTTATTATTGAACTCATCTTTAATAATTGTCAATATACAATTATCTTATTCATTTGCTTTTAAAAAGTTAATGTCGAGTATGGACTCTTTAAAAATAATTAAAATCTCAGGGTGGCCAGACTGCGTCTAGTAATCGACTAGTCTGGATGTAAACAATTTAGTTACTTTACTTTATAAAAATAGCAGGTTCTTTTAGTCTGCAAGATACACTTTAACTAAAGAAATGCACTACTCTAATAATGAGTAGGCGGAGAATAAAAAATATTATTTGATTCTTTAAAATTAACATAAAATCTGAACGATTGTTCATTACTTGAATTGGAGGTTAAATAGGGTTCATCGTAACCTCACTTATTTGATTTTAATAGACAAATGATTCATTAAATGTGTTACTTATTTCATACAACACTGTTATAAATGAAATCCAGTGGTATTTTCATTAATTATCTTCTAGGAGTGGATATAAACAACGAACAGGTAATTAAAATTTATCCACTACTAGGGTTAACTAGTATGTTACATTTAGTTATGATCTTACAATTAAACACAATATTATTCTTAAAATACTATATGTTTAGGGTTCAATCGATTCCCTCGTTGATGATTCAATGTTTTTACAAAATATTACAATTGATTTTTATTAACTAGAAAGTCAAAATTGTTAATGGTCAACTCTTTCGTTGTTAATTATTTATTCAATTGTTAAAATCCCTTTTCCATGAAATATGGTTAGATTTGATTTAACTTTGCTTTAATTAAATTCGCTGATAACGTTCTTTGCTTGTTTAATCATTTGTATAAAATAATAATCATTGGCACTGATACTTTGCGTGTACCGTCGATCTCGAAGTGTCACTATCACACAAAATTGTATTTCTTAATTTTTTTAAACTGAATTAATTTTCATTAATTCCTCTCACTCACTGCCTATATGCATGCACTCCGATTAAGAACACTGGTTAAAATAAACTGCATTTTCCCTCTTATCCGACCTAACCTCAACCTGGCGTTTTGAGGTTATTATGCTTTATCAGCTGTCGGCTTATCAATTCAATGTTTCGTGGTCACTCTAACCCATGTGGAGTCTGCATCGATGCTGGAGATGAACTGTTGTTGTTACCTGTGTCGGGATTCCGCACTTTTTACTTAATAATGGGCCCTGATTGGTTAATTGTCTTTATTTTCGTGAGCTCTTGGCAACATTCGGCAAAATAGACGCGCAAGTAAGGTCAGTACGCTGGTTTCGAGATTATGATTCTCTGGTTACATGGGCATGCCCACGGGCTTGTAATTAATTATTTTTTCTTATAAATCAAATAACGTACTTATAATTACACTGATAACATTTTTATAACTACCATTGTTTCTATCTTTTTATTATGTGTATTTTGCATACCCTTATCATATTAGTTCTGCTAAGGGGTTGATAAAAACACATTTCGTACAAACTAGTTATATCTCTTATTTTACATTTTATATTAAATACATTGTTTTTCTTCACTGTTGTCTATGGTGACAACTTATTAGTACTGTACAATAACCTTTCACACATTGTTATTTAATTACAGCTATGAATGATCCATTTTCCTTAGATTAGACTCTAGGCCTATTGTCATATTAATTGTTTATCAATTAATTTATAATATTAGTGGTTGATAATACATCTTTGTTGTGGCCTATGCATAATGCACTTGTCATTACCACTTCTGATAGTGTCAGCATTATTTATTATTGGTTTATATTACTTTAATTACAGTTTCTTTAATGAGTTTTTAGTACATTTTTCATTAGTTGTAAAATTTGCACATTTATCTCTTTATTGTATTTTTATTTCATATCAGTGTTCTGATAGTACGTTTTAATATTTGTCAGTGGTTAATTCTGCTTTTATATTGTGAACTACACTGGTTTGAAGCTACTCAAACTTCTTGCATCTAGTTATTGTTAGTGTTCACTTATTATTTGCTTTATTTTTATTTAATTACCTTGTATCCGTCAGTGACTTCGTTCTAGCGTTTTTTATATAGACACGTTTTGTGACATGTGTCACATCATCAGTAATCCTCGTCAAATGTTAAAATTCACATAAAACACATAAAAACACATTGGCACATATTTACTAAATCACAATAACGACACACACATAACACGATGTAACTTCGGCTCCGTTGGACCGGTCCGACCGCGCGTGTAGTTGCTGAGCCACTAATTAAACTAAGTCAAACCTTATCACCAGTCATTACCGTCATGCGCGATTATATTTAGGGCTGTATCATATAGTGAGTGAGATTGAAACCTTAATTGTTCTTGGATTTCGTTGTCCATGACGTGTCCGTTACTTAACTAAATATCACTATAATATTGACGACTCGGAACACAATGTTTTTTATAAGTAAAAACGTAAAGTTTTACCTTACAGCCTAAACCGGCTTTCACCTATAGAAGGCTTCATCAGAGGCTGTCGTTAGTAGCGCTGCTCGTCTTGTTGTTGGCGACGAGAAAGTGTTTCGAAAGATTGAAGCTGTGTGTGTGTGGTGAGATGTGTTCGAATAATGCGTGCGATTTGAATTGTGTCTGTTCGTTTAGGATGTCGTTTTTATTTGTTTTTGTGTGTTTGTATATTTCTAATTGTTCTAGAGTGTCTAGTTTTCGGCCTTTTGTGTGTACGTGTAGTATGTTCATGTTATTGTCGATGTTTTTATATGTGTGGTTTGCTTCAATGAGGTGGTTTGCGAAGGTAGATTCTGTAGTGGTGTGGAGTGCTTTTGTGTGTTCAATGTATCTCTGTTTGAAGCTACGTCCTGTCTGGCCTATGTAGAATTTACTGCAATTTGAACAATTTAGTTTATATACACCGGGTAGATCGAATTTGTTTTGTGCTTTGGGCATGCGTTTTGATAGTGTGTGTTCTGTTTTGTTAGTAGTTTTGTAAGCGATTCTGTATCCTGCTTTTTTGAATTTGTGGGCTATTTTTTCTGTTTGTTTGTTGATGTATGTTAGTGTTATGAATTTGTTGTTTTCTGTCTTTGTCTGTTGTTTGTTTTGTGTTTTGTGTAGGAGTTTACTGACTATTGTTCTGTCATAACCGTTAGATTCTGCTAGATATTTTATCGTGTTTAGTTCGTCTTTGTAGTCTATTTCATCTAAGGGGATGTTGTTAAGTCTATGTATCATGGTTTTTAAAAGCAGCTAGTTTGTGTTGTATTGGGTGATTGGAGGTGTTGTGTATTAGTGTGTCAGTTGTAGTTGGTTTTCTGTATATACTGAATTTGTGCCTGTGTTCTAGTTTTGTGATGGAGAGGTCTAAAAAGTTTATGGTATTGTTGTGTTCGTATTCGGCAGTGAAGGTTATGTTTTTATGTATTTTGTTTATGTGCGTTAGTAACTGTTCACATTGTCTTTTGTTTCCCCTGTATAGTATTAGAATGTCATCAACGTATCTGTGCCAATATTATTCAGTATCCCTATTCTTTTATTACTGGTTTCAGTGAGATTGTTGCTGTCCCAGGTACCCATTCTATGTGGTACACTTTGTTATATTAAATTACATTTTATGTTCCTTTACAATACTATCTTTTGTACACTGAATGTTCCTTATAGTATCTAGTTATGATACACTACAAAACATTTTGCTTTAACATCATCTTAGTCATAGTTTTTTACTGTTTTATTGAAAACTAGTTGGCCAGATTAGGTTATGTCCTAATTTGTTTTCTCAACAATGGCTGAATGTCAGTTTCTGTTTTCTACATAATGTATGATTTATTTACTCTTATCTAACACTGATATTTTAGTGGTTAAGGCTATGTTTCTATTTGGTTGTTATCACTATCTTTATTGTTGATTACTAGTGGTCTTTGACAATTTTAATTCCACTTTACAAATTTTTATTAGTATTTTGGACACTGTCTATTTGTTATGTTTATACATCGTTTAATTATACAATTACCATATTGGTACTCACTCTCCCTCTTAATTTCTACTTTCAATAGTTAACTTTATGAGTTCTGTTTGTACTGTTATGTCATTGAATGTATTTGATTAATAAGTTTATGTCAGTGTCAAGTCACAGCTTAGGGATTTAAATCATGTTTGTTGACTCACTTTTATTTTATTTTTCATTAATAATACTTTTATTTTCATGGGTTAATTTAGTCTCATTTATATTATCTCCTTTTGGCATCTGACTTGATTAGGTTTTTTCCCTAGTTGCACTGATTCCTTCATCACTCTTAGTAAATTTCTTCTGGTTGTTATTGTCATTGTTTTCTTTCTCACTGTTTGATCTATTGGGTAATTAGGTACGTTGTCTTATCTTCTTTTCTTCAATTGTACATTTACTTATAAATCATAGTTTATTTTATTCCCCTACTTTGGTCATAATATCTTCTCTGTTCATGACTGTAAGCTAATTTTTTGTAGATTAATTTATTTAGGGTGGCTTGTAATCCATTTGTGATACATTGGTGTTGGGTGTGTTATATGTACCATTACATATTGCCTCCTTACTAGAATTCATTATTTCAGAAATTCTCTTTTTGTATTGAAGAAATTATCAATTGTTAATTTATTCTTCTGCATAATACTTCTTCAGTGATGTTTGGTTGTAAACTCCCTTTATTCTTTTGGTAAGGGGGTCTATAATTTCATAGGTGTTGTTCTGGTTATCTCTGATTATTGTATATGGTCCAGTGTATAGCAGTAGTAGCTTTTAGCAATTCCTTCGATTGTACTGGGGAGTTCTCGGTTTTTTTATTAGTACCTTCTCCCCTATTTTATACTTTATGATTTTAGGTTGTAGCTTTTTGTATTTCTCTCGTAGCTTTTCTCTTCGTTCTACCGTTTTGTTGTCGAATCTTATTTGGTCGAATTTGTACTCATCACTTGGAGGAAAGTTTATTAACTCAGTAATTTCTCTGGGTGGTCTCCTCTCAAACATGGCTGTGAATGGGGTGGTGTCTATTGCTTGATGATATGCCAAGTTGATAAAATCTTCTGTAGATGGTAAGTATTCTTCCCATTTTCTCTGTTGTTTATGACAATAGGTTCTCAAAATTCTTCCTACTTCTCAGAGAACTCGTTCAGCTGGGTTGCTGCTACGGTGGTATACCGATGTCTTAAATGTTTTCACTCCATGGTTCAATAGTGTTTCCTTCCATCTCCTCCCCTTAAACTGAGTCCCATGATCCGTTATTATTGATCTTGGTGTTCCCACTTCTGGTATGTATTCTTGGATAATTATTCTTAAACGTTTCCTGGTTGTGGCTCTGTTTATTGGATAGAGCTTTGTAAATTTTGTATTTCGTAGTCCTTCAGTCTTACGACTGGTTTGTACCCTCCCCGCATATACCCGTGGTGCGTGTGGTACTGAGTCTCTCACAGGTATATGGGACCTACAGACCGGATCCGAACGGCCTAGTTGGGGAAGGTTTATACTAAGCAGGATACCTCTCGCTGGTTTGCCATTGCCTTGCGAGAGGGAACGGTCGCATCTAAATCAGATGGCCCCCGGCGGGAATTGAACCCGCGCCGACAGCGTAGCAGCACCACACGCTAGCCACTCCGTTGGACCGGTCCGACCGCGCGTGTAGTTGCCGAGCCACTAATTAAACAAATTAATACAACAAATTTTGTATAGTGGTCAAAAATTATGACAATGAATTTATATTGTCGTCTTCCCCCACTTCTTGGCAATGGACCGCAGATGTCCACGAATACTTTCTCTAGTTTTTAGAGGATGTTATCAGTATCATTAACCCCTACTTTCTTTCATTGTTGCATTTCACTTCTTGGCATAGGTGGCAATGTTTAATGTACTTGCGTACTCTGAGGTTAATGTCCTTGAAGTACACATGTTCCTCCAACGCTCTTATTACCTTCACGGCCCCCATGTGTCCATATCTAATGTGGTAATCCATGGTGATCTCCTTCTTGACTGTTCTTGGTATTACTATATTCCATTGGTTACATCTGTGTCTGTCTTTAATAAATAAGATGTCATTGTGTACTGTGTACGCAGTAGTATGGGGTGATCCTGTCATCTTGTTCATTTAATCTTTGGCAAATGTTACTCAGTTTACTGTCGTTTTCTTGTTGATGTTTTATTTTGTTGATAATTTCGGCTAATTCCGACTTGTCTTTGATGATGTGGTATATCTTTGCTATTGTCTCCTTTTCCCCTTCAATGTTTGATTTTGTATATTAATTCTAGATACTGTAACACATCTGCTGTTATGTTGCTCTTTCCTGGTACGTACTCCCAATTGATGTTGTATTCCTGCAACGCTAGTGTCCACCTTGTTAGTCTCCCATGACTTAGTCTGCAGTTCTTTAGAAAGGATATTGATTTGTGGTCTGTTCTGACCATTAGTGTGTAACCCAAAAGGTAAGTTCTAAATTTGTTGCATGCAAATACAATGCTGAGTAGCTCCTTTTCGGTTATGTGATAGTTGCGTTCACTTTTATTCAATACCCGACTTGCAAAGCTAATCACCAGGTGATTCCCTTCGTCGTCTTCTTGGTACAAAACTGATCCTAGACTTACGTCGCTGGCGTCGCAATTCATGTAAAAAGCTTTCTTGGAGTCTGGGTGGTGTAACATCACCGATTCTAAAAATTTATCTTTGATTAGTTGGAATGTGGTGTCCTGTTCTGGTCCCCACTTCCTCTTGTCTTTGGATGATAGCTGGTGTCAAAATTCTGATGTTAATTTTGAGTAATTGCTCTGAAATTTCCTATAATAATTGCAGATGCCTAAAAATGATTGTAACTGCTTCTTGTTCTTGGGTGTTGGGAATAGTTGTATCGACTCTATTTTCTCCTGTGATGGTGTGATTCCATTTTCTGATAGGTTGAAGCCCAAAAACTGTACTTCATCGGCGATGAACTTAGATTTTTCTAGCTTTAGTGTTACATTATTTTCCACCAATTTTAATAAAGACTTGTTCGACCCTTCTGCAGTGATCTTCCCAGTTGTCTGAAGTAATTAGCAGATCATCCACATATATGGTTGTAAATTGTAATGCCTCTTGTCCTAGAATTTTATTCATACATTTCACAAATACTGCTACTGAATTCACAAGTCCAAACAGTAGCCTTTTAAATTGATAACTGCGCCCTTCAAATATGAATGCCATATATTTTCGGCTATTGGGGTGCAATTCCACTTGCCAATACCCGCAAACGGTGTCCCAGGTACTAATGAAACGTGTGCCGTAAAACTTCTTGAGGATTTCTTCGATCTCTCCTGGTGATGTTCGATCATTTATTATTATCTTGTTTATTTCCCTGGTGTCCAAACATATTCTCACCTTTCCATTTTTCTTCGGTACTGCTACAATGGGATTGGTATATGGGGAACAACTGTATTCGCTTATATCTTCTTCAATAAGTCTGTTGATCTCCATTCTGACTGCTTCTTTTTGAGAGTAGGCAATAGGGTATGATTTCTTCTTAAATTCTACTGGTTCCTTAAACTTAATTTCGCACTGGAAATTCTTTATTTTTCTGGGTGTGTCGGAAAATACATGCCGATATCGCTTATAAATTGTGATTAATTCCTCTACCTGATCATTAGTTATTTGTCTATCACTTTTAGCTGTTTGGAATTTTCAGATCTCTTCTAACTTTTCTTCCCACAGGTCGTTCCTTTCGTCTTCATAATTGATTTCTTCTCTTGGTATCTGATTCCTATAATTATTATTTTCCCTAACATAACAAATGATCCGGTTGTGAGGGGCTTCTTTGCTTCCAATTAACTCCGCCGTCCATTCTACATAATTTGAGCTCAGAGACACTTTCGCTCTGTTCATATCAATTACAGCTGCGTATTTTCTCAATATGTCACAGCCTATTAATAAATTAAATAGTAACCCACTGGCTACTAAAAAGATTATAGGTATCGTTTTACCTTTACTTGTTATTCTAATTGGACCTGTTTCCTTATGGTTTTATTTTGACATCCCGTTGCTCTGATTAACGTGATATTGTTTATTGGTAAGGTTGGTATTATCTCCTTATTCCCATTTTGTATTCTGTTTAGTTCGAGGTTGTCAATCAGGGATACATTTGCTCCCATGTCGATCATTATTCTGGTAGGTATTCCGTTCACATCGGCGGCTATGTATGCGATCTCGCTGTTATTATTGTTAGTTTTATTGTTTTCTTCCTCCATTAAATCTCCCCTAATATCCTTTAAATAATGATTACGAATAATAGTAAATGTCTCGTCATTTATTAGTTGGTGTCGTATTTTGTCGTACCCAATAGATCGGTTCAGTGAGGGTTTCGTCGAGTTTTTCACTGCCGCTGTCCGTTTAAAGAGATGGCACTCTCTTCGCCGCTCCTCTCTGTCGTACTCGGCGCGTGGTTTTCTCTCCCTTCGGGTCTATTAGTACTTTGGTAATTGTGTTCGCTGTTGTGATTTCGGCGGACATCTTCGCTGCTGTGACTCTTTCGCGAGTCGTATCCAGATTCTCTACCTCTTACGTCTTGGCTGTACTGATTGTAGCATTCGCTAAAACTGCGATGTCCTTGGTAAAATCGCCTCCCTCTATTTTCATCTTCGGTTCAAACGTAGTTCGTCCTTCGTTAATTTCCATGGTTCTGGTTGTTGTTATTGTTTGGCCAATATTGATTATTATTGTTGTTTTGTCTGTACTGGTTTCCGCTGTTGTTCAGTCGATAATTATTATTGAAATTATTATTATTATTTGGCCGGTAGTTTGGGTTACCTCTGTTATTATTTTGGGAATTATTACCGTTATTGGTCGGTTGAGGATTTTGGTCGGTATTGTTCCGGTTTGGATTATTGTAATTGCCACGATAATTGTTTCTGTTGTTGGTCTGGCTGTTCCTTTCAAAGTAAGTGTCTGGTCTTTGGCGACTCCTCCGGTAATACCTCTTGTGTTCATAGTTTTCAAGTAATGCTGACATGGTTTGTATGGTACGAATTTGTCCATTTAGTCGCACTCTGACCACGCCCTCGAAGTGGTACGCCAACTTTGTTACGAGGCACTCCTCCGGTATCTTGGGTTCAAGGTTCCTTGCCATGCACACTTTGCCCAGGAAGTATGCTGTGAGTGTTGTCCCTTTATTGTGGTCATATTTGCCGTTGCAGATGTCATCGCACATGATATTTTGCGTCGACTCGGACCAATATTTTGCCATGAACAGCGTCTTAAAATCGGCTTAGTTTTGGATCTCGTGTCTTGTAGCCGTCCACCAGTTGTCGTGCACGTCCTTGAAATATTCGTCCAGCATGCTTCTTACCACTGTCCACCTGGTTTCCCGGTTCCGTGCTATACTCTCTTCGACCCTCTCAATAAATTCCATCGGATTTTTCTTGTAGGTGCGGAAATTTATCGTCTCCCGGTTGTCCATGTTCGGTATTTCCTTCGTCTGGATTGGTTGACTCCGGAACAGGTTAATTTCCTCTCGGAAGTTGTTGAATTCCTGCTGCTGTACCTCGGCCATTTTTTCTTTGTCGGTGTGGACTTGGTCTCGAACATCGTTCACAGTTGCTGTTATTTCTTCACACCTCGTCCCTAAATTCGTCTGTGCTTGCTTCAGGTCTTCTTGTTTTTTCGCCATCGATTTGAATTTACTTGAGTTATTTTCTTCGATGTGGTTGATTCTGGTATGGATGTTTTCTTTCGCTTGCTGTAGTTCTTGACTGTTCAGCTCGCACCTCTCGTGGACTTCGGAAATCTCTCTTCTCACTCCGGTTATTTCCTCTTCTATTTTTGTATTTGTTGTCTCCTGGTTATCCTCAATTCTCTAATTAATGAGTTCCATGTTTTCTTCTATCTTCTTGGTCAGTAATTCCATATTTTTATTACTATCTTCGATGCTATCATTGATCTTCTTACTTAATTCTCGGGTATCTTCCTTCAGCGATTCTATATTTTTGTTTAATTCTCCCATAAAATCTTCCTTTGATGACTGGATATTTTTCCGGCTGTCTTCCTTCAACTCTTCCTTTAATGACTCGATATTTTTCTGTTTCTTTTCCCTGGACTTCTTACTATCTTCTTTTATTTCCTTAAAACTATCTTTCATTTCCATCATCACTCTCATCATGGAAACTGACGTCCCCTGTTTGCGTGGGTCTCTCAGGTTGTTCCTCTTGTTGTGCGGGTTTTGTGGGTTCCACTGGATATAATATTTCTTCTATATCTTTGACTGGCGTCGCCTCCTTATTGTCCATGTTAATTTCCTTCTCCACTTCTACCGTGCGTTTCTTAGAAGTTGCTCTCCGGTGCATCTTCAGTATTGGTGTATTGCAGCTTCCGCAAAAATTAGGTTAATTATTTATTTATTGATTAGTTTAAAAATTTTTTACCTAATTCATGCCTCCAAAGTTGGTCTCCATTTTGTAATTGGACGAGAAGCTCTCCCGTTAAAATTTTAGTATTACTATTAAATTATTAATTTTGTTGTTGTTAAGTGTTGTTATGAGTTGTGATCTCGTTTTCGAATGGGTTCAGTTGACTCATCTGCTTGTTGCTGAGGTGATTCGAAAGGTGTTCCTTCACTGAAAATTACATAAGTATTACAGTTATCAAAATACTTACTAGTGATGGTTGGAGGCTAGTAATGTGTGAGAGTATTACTAGCGAGAATCATTAGATTCAAATTCTCGCCGCAGTCTCTAGTACCAACTGCTGCTGTTGCTCACCTAAGCTGCAAGTCTTATTTATTTACAATAACAGTCAACTCTTTTATCATTCATAAAATAATGCTTTATTATTGAACTCATCTTTAATAATTGTCAGTATACAATTATCTTATTCATTTGCTTTTAAAAAGTTAATGTCGAGTATGGACTCTTTAAAAATAATTAAAATCTCAGGGTGGCCAGACTGTGTCTAGTAATCGACTAGTCTGGATGTAAACAATTTCGTTACTTTACTTTAAAAAATAGCAGGTTCTTTTAGTCTGCAAGATACACTTTAACTAAAGAAATGCACTACTCTAATAATGAGTAGGCGGAGAATAAAAAATATTATTTGATTCTTTAAAATTAACATAAACTCTGAACGATTGTTCATTACTTGAATTGGAGGTTAAATAGGGTTCATCATAACCTCACTTATTTGATTTTAATTGACAAATGATTCATTAAATGTGTTACTTATTTCATACAACACTGTTATAAATGAAATCCAGTGGTATTTTCATTAATTATGTTCTAGGAGTGGATATAAACAACAAACAGGTAATTAAAATTTATCCACTACTAGGGTTAACTAGTATGTTACATTTAGTTATGATCTTACAATTAAACACAATATTATTCTTAAAATACTATATATTTAGGGTTCAATCGATTCCCTCATTGATGATTCAATGTCTTTTACAAAATATTACAATTGATTTTTATTAACTAGAAAGTCAAAATTGTTAATGGTCAACTCTTTCATTGTTAATTATTTATTCAATTGTTAAAATCCCTTTTCCATCGAAATAGGGTTAGATTTGATTTAACTTTGCTTTAATTAAATTCGCTGATAGCATTCTTTGCTTGTTTAATCATTTGTATAAAATAATAATCATTGGCACTGATACTTTGCGTGTACTGTCGATCTCGAAGTGTCACTATCACACAAAATTTTATATCTTATTAATTTTTTTAAACTGAATTAATTTTCATTAATTCCTCTCACTCACTGCCTATACGCATGCACTCCGATTAAGAACACTGGTTAAAATAAACTGCACTTTCCCTCTTATCCGACCTAACCTCAACCTGGCGTTTTGAGGTTATTATGCTTTATCAGCTGTCGGCTTATCAATTCAATGTTTCGTGGTCACTCTAACCCATGTGGAGTCTGCATCGATGCTGGAGATGAACTGTTGCTGTTACCTGTGTAGGGATTCCGCACTTTTTACTTAATAATGGGCCCTGATTGGCTAATTGTCTTTATTTTCGTGAGCTCTCGGCAACATTCGGCAAAATAGACGCGCAAGTAAGCGTCAGTACTGTACTGTTTTATTGAAAACTAGTTGGCCAGATTAGGTTATGTCCTAATTTGTTTTCTCAACAATGGCTGAATGTCAGTTTCTGTTTTCTACATAATGTATGATTTATTTACTCTTATCTAACACTGATATTTTATTGGTTAAGGCTATGTTTCTATTTGGTTGTTATCACTATCTTTATTGTCGATTACTAGTGGTCTTTGACAATTTTAATTCCACTTTACAAATTTTTATTAGTACTTTGGACACTGTCTATTTGTTATGTTTATACATCGTTTGATTATACAATTACCATATTGGTACTCACTCTCCCTCTTAATTTCTACTTTCAATAGTTAACTTTATGAGTTCTGTTTGTACTGTTATGTAATTGAATGTATTTGATTAATAAGTTTATGTCAGTGTCAAGTCACAGCTTAGGGATTTAAATCATGTTTGTTGACTCACTTTTATTTTGTTTTTCATTAATAATACTTTTATTTTCATGGGTTAATTTAGTCTCATTTATATTATCTCCTTTTGGCATCTGACTTGATTAGGTTTTTTCCCTAGTTGCACTGATTCCTTCATCACTCTTAGTAAATTTCTTCTGGTTGTTGTTGTCATTGTTTTCTTTCTCACTGTTTGATCTATTGGGTAATTAGGTACGTTGTCTTATCTTCTTTTCTTCAATTGTACATTTACTTATAAATCATAGTTTATTTTATTCCCCTACTTTGGTCATAATACCTCCTCTGTTCATGATTGTAAGCTAATTTTTTGTAGATTAATTTATTTAGGGTGGCTTGTAATCCATTTGTGATACATTGGTGTTGGGTGTGTTATATGTACCATTACATATTGCCTCCTCACTAGAATTTATTATTTCAGAAATTCTCTTTTTGTATTGAAGAAATTATCAATTGTTACTTTATTCTTCTGCATAATACTTCTTCAGTGATGCTTGGTTGTAAACTCCCTTTGTTCTTTTGGTAAGTGGGTCTATAATTTTTGTATTTCTCTCATAGCTTTTCTCTTCGTTCTACCGTTTTGTTGTCGAATCTTATTTGGTCGAATTTGTACTCATCACTTGGAGGAAAGTTTATTAACTCAGTAATTTCTCTGGGTGGTCTCCTCTCAAACATGGCTGTGAATGGGGTGGTGTCTATTGCTTGATGATATGCCAAGTTGATAAAATCTTCTGTAGATGGTAAGTATTCTTCCCATTTTCTCTGTTGTTTATGACAATAGGTTCTCAAAATTCTTCTACTTCTCAGAGAACTCGTTCAGCTGGGTTGCTGCTACGGTGGTATACCGATGTCTTAAATGTTTTCACTCCATGGTTCAATAGTGTTTCCTTCCATCTCCTCCCCTTAAACTGAGTCCCATGATCCGTTATTATTGATCTTGGTATTCCCACTTCTGGTATGTATTCTTGGATAATTATTCTTAAACGTTTCCTGGTTGTGGCTCTGTTTATTGGATAGAGCTTTGTAAATTTTGTATTTCGTAGTCCTTCAGTCTTATGACTGGTTTGTACCCTCCCCGCATATACCCGTGGTGCGTGTGGTACTGAGTCTCTCACAGGTATATGGGACCTACAGACCGGATCCGAACGGCCTAGTTGGGGAAGGTTTATACTAAGCAGGATACCTCTCGCTGGTTTGCCATTGCCTTGCGAGAGGGAACGGTCGCATCTAAATCAGATGGCACCCGGCGGGAATTGAACCCGCGCCGATAGCGTAGCAGCGCCACATGCTAGCCACTCCATTGGACCGGTCCGACCGCGCGTGTAGTTGCCGAGCCACTAATTAAACAAATTAATACAACAAATTTTGTATAGTGGTCAAAAATTATGACAATGAATTTATATTGTCGTCTTCCCCCACTTCTTGGCAATGGACCGCAGATGTCCACGAATACTTTCTCTTGTTTTTTAGAGGATGTTATCGGTATCATTAACCCCTACTTTCTTTCATTGTTGCATTTCACTTATTGGCATAGGTGGCAATGTTTAATGTACTTGCATACTCTGAGGTTAATGTCCTTGAAGTACACATGTTCCTCCAACGCTCTTATTACCTGCACGGCCCCCATGTGTCCATATCTAATGTGGTAATCCATGGTGATCTCCTTCTTGACTGTTCTTGGTATTACTATATTCCATTGGTTACATCTGTGTCTGTCTTTAATAAATAAGATGTCATTGTGTACTGTGTACGCAGTAGTATGGGGTGATCCTGTCATCTTGTTCATTTAATCTTTGGCAAATGTTACTCAGTTTACTGTCGTTTTCTTGTTGATGTTTTATTTTGTTGATAATTTCGGCTAATTCCGACTTGTCTTTGATGATGTGGTATATCTTTGCTATTGTCTCCTTTTCCCCTTCAATGTTTGATTTTGTATATTAATTTTAGATACTGTAACACATCTGCTGTTATGTTGCTCTTTCGTGGTACGTACTCCCAATTGATGTTGTATTCCTGCAACGCTAGTGTCCACCTGGTTAGTCTCCCATGACTTAGTCTGCAGTTCTTTAGAAAGCATATTGATTTGTGGTGTGTTCTGACCGTTAGTGTGTAACCCAAAAGGTAAGTTCTAAATTTGTTGCACGCAAATACAATGCTGAGTAGCTCCTTTTCGGTTATGTGATAGTTGCGTTCACTTTTATTCAATACCCGACTTGCGAAGCTAATCACCAGGTGATTCCCTTCGTTGTCTTCTTGGTACAAAAATGATCCTAGACTTACGTCGCTGGCGTCGCAATTCATGTAAAAAGCTTTCTTGGAGTCTGGGTGGTGTAACATCACCGATTCTAAAAATTTATCTTTGATTAGTTGGAATGTGGTGTCCTGTTCTGGTCCCCACTTCCTCTTGTCTTTGGATGATAGCTGGTGTAAAAATTCTGATGTTAATTTTGAGTAATTGCTCTGAAATTTCCTATAATAATTGCAGATGCCTAAAAATGATTGTAACTGCTTCTTGTTCTTGGGTGTTGGGAATAGTTGTATCGACTCTATTTTCTCCTGTGATGGTGTGATTCCATTTTCTGATAGGTTGAAGCCCAAAAACTGTACTTCATCGGCGATGAACTTAGATTTTTCTAGCTTTAGTGTTACATTATTTTCCACCAATTTTAATAAAGACTTGTTCGACCCTTCTGCAATGATCTTCCCAGTTGTCTGAAGTAATTAGCAGATCATCCACATATATGGTTGTAAATTGTAATGCCTCTTGTCCTAGAATTTTATCCATACATTTCACAAATACTGCTACTGAATTCACAAGTCCAAACGGTAGCCTTTTAAATTGATAACAGCGCCCTTCAAATATGAATGCCATATATTTTCGGCTATTGGGGTGCAATTCCACTTGCCAATACCCGCAAACGGTGTCCCAGGTACTAATGAAACGTGTGCCGTAAAACTTCTTGAGGATTTCTTCGATCTCTCCTGGTGATGTTCGATCATTTATTATTATCTTGTTTATTTCCCTGGCGTCCAAACATATTCTCACCTTTCCATTTTTCTTCGGTACTGCTACAATGGGATTGGTATATGGGGAACAACTGTATTCGCTTATATCTTCTTCAATAAGTCTGTTGATCTCCGTTCTGACTGCTTCTTTTTGAGAGTAGGCAATAGGGTATGATTTCTTCTTAAATTCTACTGGTTCCTTAAACTTAATTTCGCACTGGAAATTCTTTATTTTTCTGGGTGTGTCGGAAAATACATGCCGATATCGCTTATAAATTGTGATTAATTCCTCTACCTGATCATTAGTTATTTGTCTATCACTTTTAGCTGTTTGGAATTTTCAGATCTCTTCTAACTTTTCTTCCCACAGGTCGTTCCTTTCGTCTTCATAATTGATTTCTTCTCTTGGTATCTGATTCCTATAATTATTATTTTCCCTAACATAACAAATGATCCGGTTGTGAGGGGCTTCTTTGCTTCCAATTAACTCCGCCGTCCATTCTACATAATTTGAGCTCAGAGACACTTTCGCTCTGTTCATATCAATTACAGCTGCGTATTTTCTCAATATGTCACAGCCTATTAATAAATTAAATAGTAACCCACTGGCTACTAAAAAGATTATAGGTATCGTTTTACCTTTACTTGTTATTCTAATTGGACCTGTTTCCTTATGGTTTTATTTTGACATCCCTTTGCTCTGATTAACGTGATATTGTTTATTGGTAAGGTTGGTATTATCTCCTTATTCCCATTTTGTATTCTGTTTAGTTCGAGGTTGTCAATCAGGGATACATTTGCTCCCATGTCGATCATTATTCTGGTAGGTATTCCGTTCACATCGGCGGCTATGTATGCGATCTCGCTGTTATTATTGTTAGTTTTATTGTTTCCTTCCTCCATTAAATCTCCCCTAATATCCTTTAAATAATGATTACGAATAATAGTAAATGTCTCGTCGTTTATTAGTTGGTGTCGTATTTTGTCGTACCCAATAGATCGGTTCAGTGAGGGTTTCGTCGAGTTTTTCACTGCCGCTGTCCGTTTAAAGAGATGGCACTCTCTTCGCCGCTCCTCTCTGTCGTACTCGGCGCGTGGTTTTCTCTCCCTTCGGGTCTATTAGTACTTTGGTAATTGTGTTCGCTGTTGTGATTTCGGCGGACATCTTCGCTGCTGTGACTCTTTCACGAGTCGTATCCAGATTCTCTACCTCTTACGTCTTGGCTGTACTGATTGTAGCATTCGCTAAAACTGCGATGTCCTTGGTAAAATCGCCTCCCTCTATTTTCATCTTCGGTTCAAACGTAGTTCGTCCTTCGTTAATTTCCATGGTTCTGGTTGTTGTTATTGTTTGGCCAATATTGATTATTATTGTTGTTTTGTCTGTACTGGTTTCCGCTGTTGTTCAGTCGATAATTATTATTGAAATTATTATTATTATTTGGCCGGTAGTTTGGGTTACCTCTGTTATTATTTTGGGAATTATTACCGTTATTGGTCGGTTGAGGATTTTGGTCGGTATTGTTCCGGTTTGGATTATTGTAATTGCCACGATAATTGTTTCTGTTGTTGGTCTGGCTGTTCCTTTCAAAGTAAGTGTCTGGTCTTTGGCGACTCCTCCGGTAATACCTCTTGTGTTCATAGTTTTCAAGTAATGCTGACATGGTTTGTATGGTACGAATTTGTCCATTTAGTCGCGCTCTGACCACGCCCTCTTCGAAGTGGTACGCCAACTTTGTTACGAGGCACTCCTCCGGTATCTTGGGTTCAAGGTTCCTTGCCATGCACACTTTGCCCAGGAAGTATGCTGTGAGTGTTGTCCCTTTATTGTGGTCATATTTGCCGTTGCAGATGTCATCGCACACGATATTTTGCGTCGACTCGGACCAATATTTTGCCTTGAACAGCGTCTTAAAATCGGCTTAGTTTTGGATCTCGTGTCTTGTAGCCGTCCACCAGTTGTCGTGCACATCCTTGAAATATTCGTCCAGCATGCTTCTTACCACTGTCCACCTGGTTTCCCGGTTCCGTGCTATACTCTCTTCGACCCTCTCAATAAATTCCATCGGATTTTTCTTGTAGGTGCGGAAATTTATCGTCTCCAGGTTGTCCATGTTCGGTATTCCCGTCATCTGGATTGGTTGACTCCGGAACAGGTTAATTTCCTCTCGGAAGTTGTTGAATTCCTGCTGCTGTACCTCGGCCATTTTTTCTTTGTTGGTGTGGACTTGGTCTCGAACATCGTTCACAGTTGCTGTTATTTCTTCACACCTCGTCCCTAAATTCGTCTGTACTTGCTTCAGGTCTTCTTGTTTTTTCGCCATCGATTTGAATTTACTTGAGTTATTTTCTTCGATGTGGTTGATTCTGGTATGGATGTTTTCTTTCGCTTGCTGTAGTTCTTGACTGTTCAGCTCGCACCTCTCGTGGACTTCGGAAATCTCTCTTCTCACTCCGGTTATTTCCTCTTCTATTTTTGTATTTGTTGTCTCCTGGTTATCCTCAATTCTCTAATTAATGAGTTCCATGTTTTCTTCTATCTTCTTGTTCAGTAATTCCATATTTTTATTACTATCTTCGATGCTATCGTTGATCTTCTTACTTAATTCTCGGGTATCTTCCTTCAGCGATTCTATATTTTTGTTTAATTCTCCCATAAAATCTTCCTTTGATGACTGGATATTTTTCTGACTGTCTTCCTTCAACTCTTCCTTTAATGACTCGATATTTTTCTGTTTCTTTTCCCTGGACTTCTTACTATCTTCTTTTATTTCCTTAAAACTATCTTTCATTTCCATCATCACGCTCATCATGGAAACTGACGTCCCCTGTTTGCGTGGGTCTCTCAGGTTGTTCCTCTTGTTGTGCGGGTTTTGTGGGTTCCACTGGATGTAATATTTCTTCTATATCTTTGACTGGCGTCGCCTCCTTATCGTCTATGTTAATTTCCTTCTCCACTTCTACCGTGCGTTTCATAGAAGTTGCTCTCCGGTGCATCTTCAGTATTGGTGTATTGCAGCTGCCGCAAAAATTAGGTTAATTATTTATTTATTTATTGATTAGTTTAAAAATTTTTTACCTAATTCACGCCTCAAAAGTTGGTCTCCATTTTGTAACTGGATGAGAAGCTCTCTCGTTAAAATTTTAGTATTACTATTAAATTATTAATTTCGTTGTTGTTATGTGTTGTTATGAGTTGTGATCTCGTTTTCGAATGGGTTCAGTTGACTCATCTGCTTGTTGCTGAGGTGATTCGAAAGGTGTTCCTTCACTGAAAATTACATAAGTATTACAGTTATCAAAATACTTACTAGTGATGGTTGGAGGCTAGTAATGTGTGAGAGTATTACTAGCGAGAATCATTAGATTCAAATTCTCGCCGCAGTCTCTAGTACCAACCGTTGCTGTTGCTCACCTAAGCTGCAAGTCTTATTTATTTATAATAACAGTCAACTCTTTTATCATTCATGAAATAATGCTTTATTATTGAACTCATCTTTAATAATTGTCAGTATACAATTATCTTATTCATTTGCTTTTAAAAAGTTAATGTCGAGTATGGACTCTTTAAAAATAATTAAAATCTCAGGGTGGCCAGACTGTGTCTAGTAATCGACTAGTCTGGATGTAAACAATTTCGTTACTTTACTTTAAAAAATAGCAGGTTCTTTTAGTCTGCAAGATACACTTTAACTAAAGAAATGCACTACTCTAATAATGAGTAGGCGGAGAATAAAAAATATTATTTGATTCTTTAAAATTAACATAAACTCTGAACGATTGTTCATTACTTGAATTGGAGGTTAAATAGGGTTCATCATAACCTCACTTATTTGATTTTAATTGACAAATGATTCATTAAATGTGTTACTTATTTCATACAACACTGTTATAAATGAAATCCAGTGGTATTTTCATTAATTATGTTCTAGGAGTGGATATAAACAACAAACAGGTAATTAAAATTTATCCACTACTAGGGTTAACTAGTATGTTACATTTAGTTATGATCTTACAATTAAACACAATATTATTCTTAAAATACTATATATTTAGGGTTCAATCGATTCCCTCATTGATGATTCAATGTCTTTTACAAAATATTACAATTGATTTTTATTAACTAGAAAGTCAAAATTGTTAATGGTCAACTCTTTCATTGTTAATTATTTATTCAATTGTTAAAATCCCTTTTCCATCGAAATAGGGTTAGATTTGATTTAACTTTGCTTTAATTAAATTCGCTGATAGCATTCTTTGCTTGTTTAATCATTTGTATAAAATAATAATCATTGGCACTGATACTTTGCGTGTACTGTCGATCTCGAAGTGTCACTATCACACAAAATTTTATATCTTATTAATTTTTTTAACTGAATTAATTTTCATTAATTCCTCTCACTCACTGCCTATACGCATGTACTCCGATTAAGAACACTGGTTAAAATAAACTGCATTTTCCCTCTTATCCGACCTAACCTCAACCTGGCGTTTTGAGGTTATTATGCTTTATCAGCTGTCGGCTTATCAATTCAATGTTTCGTGGTCACTCTAACCCATGTGGAGTCTGCATCGATGCTGGAGATGAACTGTTGCTGTTACCTGTGTCGGGATTCCGCACTTTTTACTTAATAATGGGCCCTGATTGGCTAATTGTCTTTATTTTCGTGAGCTCTCGGCAACATTCGGCAAAATAGACGCGCAAGTAAGCGTCAGTACTGTACTGTTTTATTGAAAACTAGTTGGCCAGATTAGGTTATGTCCTAATTTGTTTTCTCAACAATGGCTCAATGTCAGTTTCTGTTTTCTACATAATGTATGATTTATTTACTCTTATCTAACACTGATATTTTATTGGTTAAGGCTATGTTTCTGTTTGGTTGTTATCACTATCTTTATTGTTGATTACTAGTGGTCTTTGACAATTTTAATTCCACTTTACAAATTTTTATTAGTACTTTGGACACTGTCTATTTGTTATATTTATACATCGTTTAATTATACAATTACCATTTTGGTACTCACTCTCCCTCTTAATTTCTACTTTCAATAGTTAACTTTATGAGTTCTGTTTGTACTGTTATGTCATTGAATGTATTTGATTAATAAGTTTATGTCAGTGTCAAGTCACAGCTTAGGGATTTAAATCATGTTTGTTGACTCACTTTATTTTATTTTTCATTAATAATACTTTTATTTTCATGGGTTAATTTAGTCTCATTTATATTATCTCCTTTTGGCATCTGACTTGATTAGGTTTTTTCCCTAGTTGCACTGATTCCTTCATCACTCTTAGTAAATTTCTTCTGGTTGTTGTTGTCATTGTTTTCTTTCTCACTGTTTGATCTATTGGGTAATTAGGTACGTTGTCTTGTCTTCTTTTCTTCAATTGTACATTTACTTATAAATCATAGTTTAGTTTATTCCCCTACTTTGGTCATAATACCTTCTTTGTTCATGATTGTAAGCTCATTTTTTGTAGATTAATTTATTTAGAGTGGCTTGTAATCCATTTGTGATATATTGGTGTTGGGTGTGTTATATGTACCATTACAATATTCACAGGTAACCTATAAAAAATATCGTAATGTATATTCACAATTCAGTCATTCTAATAATATACAATTACACATACCAAAACTATATGTAACAGAGATTGTAAAGCCTGCAGTACTGATTGATTCATCTGACACAAACCGCAACAACATATGACTTTTAGTGCTTCTTATTCTTGAAGGAATGGAAGTACCACAGAATTTTCCTACATGCCTTGAATCATTTCTGTTTGGCAGGCCATCATAAATGTCTAAGTAATCATACTGACAACGGCTTCCATACTCCAGCCTAAAATTCCGTATTCTGTTAACAGAAACAAAAACATTTCTCACTACTTCCTTATATAAAAGCTGTAACATGATATGGAAAGTTTTCACACATTATTTAACTGTTCTTTGCTACAAGTAAAATTGTGCAACAAGTCTGCAGAGTTTGTTTGCAATCAGAATAACTGTATGTATTATATTAATGTAAAACATCACTGGATAAATTATTGTAATACAATTGTTTCTACATTTTTGTAATATTAGTTCTAAAAATATACCAGAGTTCATAATGACTCCAGACAACCAATAATCTCTCTGTATTCTCTGAAGCTTAGCATATATGCTGCTTACAACATAAAAGCCTATACTACATAGATCAATACCAACCTATACATAGCAAAATCTATGTAGTTAATAAAAAATGGTTAATTTTAGTCTTAATACTTGTACAATCAGAATTCATATTTCAGACCATGTGAAGATTTACTTATTTGGGGATTACTTGTATATTTATATTTTAGATCATTGTAATAACAGTAATAATCATCTGTTCTTAATGTACTACGGTAACTGTTCCATTACATTTAACCCACATCAGTAAGCACATGAAGGTTTTTAAAATGCTTGATAATTCATTGCACCAATGACTAGAGAGTTTAGAATAGGAGAAAGGTGCTGCCATCAAATGTAACCAGTGCTCACGCATTGTTAAGGGAAGGGATTGCTATGAAAACCTTTCCTTCTTGATGATGGAAATAGGAATACCACAGAAACTTATAAATTAATAATCAGAACTATTACTGTTGCACACCACTATAGAAAAATTATTCCGATGAATAATTCGGAATCGGAATAATTTTTCTATAGTGGTGTGGAACAGTAATAATTCTGATTGTGATTATAACCACTAACACAACTTTCTTCATTAAACTTATAAATTAATAATTCAATCCTGATTACGGGATCTTGTATAGGTGAGGCTGCTACACTAAAGACAGTACTGGAAAATACAAGTGAACTAAAGTGAAAATGAAACTTATATGATTCAACTATAGCAACATACTGATGAACTAGTGAACCTTCTCATGAAAATTCTGGACTTATCAGTCCAACAATGACTATGATTTAATTGTAATGGTCTTTATTACTATATAATAATACTATGTAAAACATATTTCTAATTTTACAAGTGGCAGTGAATCAGACCAGAACAACATTAATACTGATGAGGAAACAGGTTCTTCATGCTGAAAAAATTATAAACTTTAAATGTAGCTTATAGACAATTTACAGGTATTATAAGTGAAATAGCAATGTGCTTTGTCTGGAAGAAAGTAAGCAGGTACTAAGCGGTAAAACAATCTGTACTAAGAGATCTTCATTAAGGCCCTCACTCAGTCAGGGACTTCCTGTCCTACCATGGGGATCCCATAACCTTGAATTCTCAGTTATAAAGTTAGAAGTTTTTGTGTAAATAAGAATTCTATAATATATTTTACCCAATTAAAATTTTCTATTTAGTAGAGTACTGTATGAATTTCATTAATGAATTGATGTAAATGGAGGCTTATATTTTGGCTGTTAAAAAATAGCATAACTAGTAAGCTCCTTCAGCTGCAGAACTTGCTCATTACTTTGAAAGAAAGTCGTTTATTATTAGATAAAATCAAATTTTACTTTTATAAAGCTGCGAGTAAAGTTCTTCATACGTGTGATTCTTAGTGTTGCCACAAGGAGGTGTGACCATACATTTACCACAATTTTGATGTACATTAAAAAGTAAAATGGTAAAAGAAAAATTATAAAAAACCTAACTACTCTAGTTGTTTTGATTGTTCATCATCTTTTTTCACAGCACTAAACTTTATAGAATATTGAAACTTTCAACTTGTGAAACTTACTTGTCTTTTCTTCTCGTACGTGTTTCGGCATGGTGTTCGCCTTCGTCAGCTTTGAGGCAGTCTGTCTCAAAGCTGACGAAGGCGAACACAAACACCGAATGCGTACGAGAAGAAAAGACAAGTAAGTTTCAATATTCTATAAAGCTAACTACTCTACTACTTTTTTAGTAAAACAATGATTATAAAGTAGACAAATTATTTCTCTATTATGAATAAAATATACTGCAATAATACATATATTTGCATATTTCCCCAGGGCGGTATGTTTAATATTTAATTAGCATATAAAGTATAAGAAACAGTTTTATACAATTTTGTGCATGAAAATGCAGGCCAATTCCTGTTGAGAGGACACCTGCTTCGCCAGCGTAAGATACAGCATGTGTGTGTGAGCTAGCTGTGACCTGTTTTGAACGACGCGATGGGGTGACACGTACGAATTGTTTGTTGTCAATTAATCATGTCTTAACAGGATTATAATAAACTAATTACTTGTGTTAAACCTGTTAGCAAAGACTTACGCCAATTATAAAGACAACATTACGTAAAGGGATTTGTAACGAGTATGGTAATGTAAAATTTATTTCCAGAGGTGCAATATTAAAGATACTAACTAATTAATATTAATTACTAGTGTAATTAATATGTGTGGTATATGTGAGTGACCAGAAAATAATTACGCAAACAATGAGATCGCTCATGTGACGAATATAGTCATGAGTTCACGATAATTAACCAAAAAGTGAGTGTAATAAAAAGAACGCTCTGGAGGAACTGACCATCTCTAACCTGTCAAAAGCAGGAATGTACCTGTCAAATCGCCACCAGTATAAATACCACTGGCAATTTTGGGCAATCAGACACTCAGACTCAAGAAATCTACAGGACGTTACGCTCCCCGTTTGCTGATCGACTTCTGGACACACACGCACACTACCACACTCACACCAAGACGTAAGAAGGAATTCTGAACCATCACCAACAACAACACTTAGAGACAACGACCACAGCACCATCATCAACATCATCATCATCATACTCTCAGCATTCTGGACACACACGCGCGCACATGCATACACGCACACACACACACACATACACACACACACACACACACACACATGCACGCAATGGTAACGGCAGCAGTATGCAGGTGATAAAAAACAATTATAGTAATTTTATTGCAAAAAGAGCTCTTAAAATAAATGAACTATAAGCATTAAAGTTAGTAAGTTTAAATATTAAGAAATAAGAGAAGTTAATTTAATAACAAAATTTAGAAAAGAAAATCAATCTTTTGTCGTATTTTTTGAGTGTGTCAGTATAAATCAATTAATAGATTGAAAGTAAATGTAACATCATATTTATTTGTTTATAGCAACAATAAATTCATTCTTGAAACTTAATCTTATTTTGTTTGTAACTGAGTTGCTATCAGTATTTAAAAGCTGAGTTAATTTCAGACACATAGAAATAAAAGGAATTTAAATAACTTGTTTAACATGTTTGTTTAGTCAATAAGATTATGTGGGTGTTATTTGTGTGGTATGTTATGAATAGCATTGCAGGTTACAGTATATGTGTAAAACTTATAAAGGTAAATATTTATGTGTCTAATGGCTGAAATTTTAATATTGAAATATTTTTGTCTATTAATTAATAAATCTTAGAATGATTATTTGAAACGATTTTAAATGATTTATTTCGTGTCAACAACATCTCACTCCTCTTTAAAAAGTATTTAATTATTGTGCAACCACATATACTTGACGCAACGAGAAACAAAATCCTGCGACCTGGCCAGTGTAATACATATTTAGTTGCGTTGAGTACATGGTAATATATTTGTATAATTGTTGTAACGTTGCAATACATTAAAAATCCTGAACACGTATTGCTTTTTTTTTAGTTAAATATATAACCATAATGCCTAAATAACAAATAATTTAGTTCTAGCTTCTAAGTTCTTGTAGAGGTCCAAAGATTTCTCTAGGCCTATATCTAATACTTTACACAAATATATATAACTGATAAGAATACATAATTTTTTTTGTAAACATAGCTGAAAAATGTTTTGAAGGTAGTTCAAAATTTTCAAGGCGTGTTGACAATTATTAATTCTGTTGAATTATATATGACAGTCAGCTTTTATTTTGTACACAATTCCCCATAATTTGATGTCTCACAGACTTTTACAATTTTTCCAAAATGCTCACTTCCATTTCTGTCATGGTGCTGCTAAAGTTAAACAATTTTTAGTGTAAACAATATGTGTAAATAGTTGCAGTGTAAAACAGCCCTGGTGTCCCAAAATTTTGAAATTTCTGAGACCGAACACTACATTTAGATTTTGGTTCAAATTCCCTTTAATTTGACACCCCACAGGGATTTTTGTTATTTTTCAAAATGTTGATCCATATTTTTGCCCCTTGCCCATTGTTTTGGGGAAGACTGACCCCCAAAATAAAATATCCCACACCTTAAAGGTATGGACACACAAGTTATCATGAGTCATACCCTAGATAGACAAACAAATGCCAAATGGTCAAGTTAAAACTGAGAATTTGCTTTCCACATTTAATAATATTCTTATGTCTCTGTGAGATAGGAATATTATGTGGCAGTCCTGTACGATCATCATCATTTACTTATAAGGTTGACTGATCCCACAGTTTGGAATTTGCTAGACACCTTAACTGCACAATTATTTTTCACAAATCATCAAGCAGATTGTGAAACAATCTTGCAACTTTAGCAGGATATAAATACAAGTATTTGTGCATTTTGATCCAGTTTTTCACAGCTGAAATGGTAGGAACAACCAATCATTCGATTAAGCAAGCGATGGTGACCAAAGAAGGAGCTAACAAGTACAGAGATGAGGGACCTTTGGTGATAGATGAAGAAACGAGAGAAAGACAAAAAATGCCAATTTGTGTGATGATAGAAGTTATTGAAAAATCATTTGTTCATCACAGAAAGGCTCACACTTTCTCCTGAGTTAAAGGAATCACCTGTGGGAGAACTGGCTGCAAGTACAAAAATATAGGGGGAGAAAGAGAAGACATACTAGAAATACAGGAGACAGAAAAGCTCACAGATGGAAAGACACTTATTTCAAGAAAGGCATAATTTGATGAAGTGAATGTTATGCAGATGACTGGAAACAATGGAATCAAAGAATCGCAATCCTTCCAATTGACAGTGAAAGAACACAGGGAATGGGTAAAGAAGTTTCTAGAGCAAAAACGTAAATCAAAGAGTACAAGACAATTAATTTGCCAGTTTAGGAAAAATGGCTTAAGGAGGGAGCAGTCTTAGCAGCCCTGTACAAGACAACACATCTGTTTACAAAGTTGGCTAACACTGCAGTTTGAAATTTTCCTTGGAATTAGTACTTAGTCTATAGACACTCTTGACTAAGTGATTATTCTCCACCCATCACTGACAAGAAAGTGGTACAATGTCACAACCTTGGCAAAGTAAAAATAATGGTGTTTTGAAAGAAGTTGGCTAGTAGCATGTCACAAGACAAATGGAGCCAATCATGTATCATGGCCCTTGAAAGGGCCATTGGGCAAGTACGCTAGTTGTGACTGCAGTGAGTGTTCTGCTCAGGGTGCAATGTGATGTTCGGCAGCTGCCCTCACTATTGTTTCTCGAGCCTAGCAGAGGGCTGCTGGCTCCTGATTGGATTGCTGTGAACACTCTCAGTTTCTGCTAGGCATTTGCGGCAAACCTGTTAGATGGCTCCTGGCTTTAGATATGAGTAATCCACAAGTCTGCTGCTGCAGTCACAAGTATTTGTAAATGAGACTCAATGTGTGCTATTTATAAGCTGTTTAGTGTAAAGCGTTAATTGATCATTATTTTGTGCACACAAATTTGAACTTGGCAGCTTTTATTATTTGTTGTGATTTGTCTGTTGAACAACAATGAACTTGGAAAATTGTTGAATTTATTGACAAGTGTTTCTGTTTATTGAATCTGTTAATAAATTCTTGGATTTCGTGCAAGTTTGGAGTTAAGTATTGAAGCAAATACATAAAAACATAACCTTTACTGCCGAATACGAACACAACAATTGCATAAACTTCTTAGACCTCTCCATCACAAAACTTAAGAACACAGGCACAAATTCAGTATATAAAGAAAACTGACTACAACTGACACACTAATACACAACTCCTCCAATCCCCCAATACAACACAAACTAGCTGCCTTCAGAACCATGATACATAGACTTAACAACATCCCCCTAGATGAAAAAGACTACAAAGACGAACTAAACACGATAAAATATCTAGCAGAATTCAATGGATACGACAGAACAATAGTCACAAAAACAATAGTCACAGAACAATAAACTCCTACACAAAACAAAAAAAAAGACAAAGACAGAAAACAACATATTCATAACACTAACATACATCAACATACAAACTGAAAAAATAGCCCACACATTCAAAAAAGCAGGATACAGAATCGCTTACAAAACTACCAACAAAACAGAACACACACTATCAAAAAACACACACAAAGCACAAAACAAATTCGATCTTCCTGGTGTTTACAAACTAAATTGCTCAGATTGCAACAAATTCTACATAGGCCAGACAGGACGTAGCTTCAAACAAAGATACATTGAACACACAAAGGCACTCCACTCCACTACAGAATCCACCTTTGCAAACCACCTCATTGAAGCAAACCACACATACAAAAACGTCAACAATAACATGAGCATTCAATACACATACACACAAAAGGCCGAAAATTAGACACTCTAGATCAATTTGAAATATACAAACACATGAAAACAAATAAAAACGACATCCTAAACGAACAGACACAATTCAAATCACACGCATTATTCGAACATATCACACCCCACACACACAACATCGATCTTTCAAAAATCGATTCCGTTGCCAACAACAAGACAGACAGTGCTACCAGCGGCAACCTCTGAAGAAGCTTTTTAAAAGTGAAAACTGGTTCAGGTTGTAAGGTAAAACTTTTACGTTTTTACCCATAAAAAGTTTTTTGTTCAGAGTCGGTAGTGAAATAATTATATTCTGTTAATAAAGTTGAGAGTAACAATTTCTATGGTGTTCAATTATTTATTCCAATGTTTAAAATTGACAATCTTTGAAAACATTGTAACAGTATTACATTTCAAGACTTTTCAAAATTTTATGTTAAAAAAAAACAAAAATACACTCAGTCAGATCTTTTAGATGTCAGTAATAATATTTGACCTCACTTAGTATAGTAGATTTGCTGTGTTCTAGTCTATTTGAAACTCTTAATAAATTTATGAATTAAATGTGATTTATAATTTGTATTTTTATGATAATAAAGGTTAATATAATAATACTCCTTGATATTTTTAGTTTATTTTAACTACCCCTTATCTTTGATGGGTCCCTTTTTTTATTTTAGCTAGAGATAGATTTATACATCTTTTGTGATAAATAAGAAAACAACTGAAAAACGGTGGTTTCTTATATTTTTATTTCATTTTTTATTATCAGAAACATAATTAGTATGGTTTGTTCACTAGAAAGACAGATTGCCCTTGATAAACAAAACTTGTAGCTTGTATTGGGATATTCAGTAACCTTCCACTATGAGTATATTGTTGTTTGGCAATAGCAAAAACTGAGACAACTATTACTGGTTAGTTTAATAAAACCTGAATTATATATTTAATCTAGATGGGAGTTTAGGAAAAGCAAGGTAACTAACTTGAACAAAATTTGAACTTTATGGGAAAAAAGAATACAGTGTGGCCAGCATTATGCTTCAGCCATCTATTTCTACCTTAGGTGTCGTTCTAGGTACTTATTACCATAGACTGAGTTGATTTGTAAGTTGGAAACATACTTATTGTATGGTCTGGCTATTGAAAGCATGACCACTACATTACTGCCATATCCACTACATCTACTGTAACACCAAGTATTGATTACCTTAATATAATAATTCTGTCAGCTGGTGCAGTGATTAACCATGAACAGTTCTGATGGTGGCCATAATATCCATTCTCTCCTGATGAAATAATTGTAGGTTTTGTAATATTTTGATGACAACCTGGATAAAAATAGAAACAGGCTGAAGAGTAGAAAATGTAGCAGAGAATTATTAAAATTGAGTAAAATTATATAACAACAGTCATTACAATTAAAAACCTAAACCTAAAACAAATGTGTGTGTGTGTGTGTGTGTGTGCGTGTGTGTGTGTGTGCGTGTGTGTAGGTATACATATTTGTTTCCACTGACAGAAACAATAGAATAACAAAGAAATTGAGATGTAAGAAATAGATCTTTTCCTTTACTCATTTTATTACTTACATTTTTCTTCTTATAAGCCTTGTGGTATTTTCAATTACTTATGTTCACTATTTAACTATTTAAGTTCACTAGTTAGTACAGTGGCCTCTCTCTTATCCGACTTGGATGCGACCGGGTAATGGTCAGAAAACGGAAAAGTCGGTTAACAGAACGGTAGGTCATAATTGAGAACAAAGAATTGAATAGCCTATATTTGAAGTACATGTACGTACAACCCACTTTGTATTGTATCTATAAATGAAATGCGTATGATAAAAGTGGATAAATGGTTTAATTATAATTTATTTAATTATCTGTAAGTACAGTAAATAAAATACAGTGTTGTACATGAATGACTTACCTTAATTATAAAAACAAGAAAGAAATTCAGTCTGCTCGTTTCTTTTGGCTCATGTCAGTTCTAATCTACTAATAAATGAAGATTTTGGGTGTTAAGTAAACTATGTAGGCAGAAAATTAAAGTTGTAACACGAAAACATGTTACGTATATTTTACTGTCCAATTAACGTAAATAAAATAAACACTTTAATGCACATTGTACACTTAAAAAGTTTAAAACCCTCGGATTTATGAGAAAAAGTCTCGTTTTCTTTTGTTTTATGTTACTCTGATGTCTGTCAGCTGCATAATCTCGCCATTTTTTCAGATTCAGTACATCGACTGGTGTTGAAATAGGATGTTGTTCAACATATTAAAGGGCTATTTCTAGAGCGTCTTTCCCAGCCATGTGAGAAATTTTTCTTTCTTGATCCTCATCGGATTCATTCTCACATTCACAATCCTCATTATTATTCATTACTGATTCAATAATTTCATTATCATCCATTCATTTTTCCACATTTTCAGCAGCTTCGCATCCTAGTAATTGTCTCACTAATGGCAAGAGTTCATTTTCTGCAGGGCTGAGCATAATATCATCTAAAACAATCGCTGGCAGAATTTTTCACCAAGATTTTTGCAGAGTAGTTTCAGAAATTGTACTCCACATATCAGCTATCATGTAAATAACATCCTTAATATATTAAGTTTTTTAAAGCTTGTGTTATATCAATATTACCGTCATCCGTATTTTCCAAAATTGAAGTTAGTAACTTTGTTTTGTACAGTTTTTTATTGCTGCGATAACACCTTGAACCATCGGATGTATAATTGATGTAACATTAAGTGGCAGGAACATGGCTTTAATTTCTTCATGTTTGAAGAAATCACTTGACGGATGACTGGGAGCATTATCTAACACAAGAATGACCTTTTCTGGAAGATTTTTTGATTTAAGAAATGTTTTCACTTTTGGAACAAATTTGGTATCAAGCCAGTCCTGAAATAAAAAGGAATCCATCCAAGCAGATATCTGAGCATAATAAATGGGTAGAGATGATGGATTTATGTTTTAGAAAGCTCTAAAACAGATTTCACAGATTTTCCTACAACAAAAAGTGGTAATTTATGTGATCCCGAAGCATTCAAGCTGTTAAGTTTTATTTATTTTATTAATGTTCTTTGTGTTTACAACTTTCGACTCTGATAGCCGCCATGTTGTCTACTACCGACTTAATTTTACTTACCGGGTCCAGGATCCGAATTAGACGTGCTGAAAACAAGATGGTTGCTTGGAATAACTAAGTCGTTTATAAGTTTACTAAACATTAAATTTTATTGATCTTTCTTTGTTTTTTGGTTTTTCTTACTCAGCCCCTTTTAATTCAAATACTTTTTAATTTTTTACATAGAATTAATTTTCTTCTATTTCCCCAGTTAACACAATCAAAAGAAAATCATTTCAGACAAAAAACTTGTTAATGAACAAGGATTAATTACACATTTAATTTTCTTATGCGGGATCTATCCTCTAAACAAAATAATAAGTTCTTAAAATTCTAATCAAAATTTATTATTGAGCACAAACCACATATACTTCACACATATACTTTTCATAACTTACATAATTTTTGTTTAAAACCCTCTTTGTGAGCTCACTATTTTTAAGTTAAACGTATATTCTTGGTTGCCATTTTTCTTTTCGTTTCTTTTTTTTTTGTATTTTGAATTATTGTAAAATTTAGATTTCTTCTTATATTTCTTTTCAAGATTTCAATATTAACTTATCTGCAATTGAGTTCCAAAATCAGTCCATCCTCCGTACGTCTCCTTTCATCACTCCGCACATTTCGTTCTTTAGTTTTAGCTCTTGCCCGATCACTCGAAACTGTTAATGAAACACAACGGTTCCTTCATTTTATTTATTTAATACTCCAGTTGTTGATTCACGTATTTTTTTACATTTTGGATTATTACGGGCGCCCGTATATTTGTTTTCGAGACTTTTACGTGTTATTCGCACGAGTTGTTATTGCAGACTGGGGAGAGACAAACGGCTTTAAAATCTGAGATGGAAAGGGGGGTCACGTGACCACTTTGATTGTTTTCATTTATGTGACGAACCAATTTCCAAGGCGAGGCTAACGACGCATCGCATTCCACGTGACGTATTTACAGGCTTGGCTGTTATGTAACTGGTGACTTCATCGGTCAAAGTTCGTTTGGCAATGTTTAACTGTTTTTTGCTGGCATCGGAATGTTGACCTTGACTCCCTTTCAATCGCTGGCTTACTACGTCTTATAAAATTTTACAATTATTATTTATGTTGTTACCCCAAAATTATTATTTATACTTTTGTTTCCCCAAAATTACCCCGGGTAGGCCTAAATGTCCCGTTACAAAGCAAGCAGCAATTGTAATTCTGTCTTTGAACAACTTATGACCTGGCACATTTAGTTCTGCTTGTCGAGCAAAAGTCTGTCGCGGAACCATTCTATAATTCACCCCCGCTTCGTCAATATTATAAATCTGATCAGTCACCATGTTTCCATCAGTTATGATTTTTATAAAACGATTTGAAAAATTAGTAGCAGCCGATGGATCAGCTGATAACTTTTCTCTGTAAATCGATAAAATGTGTATACCGTGATGTTTTTTCCATTTTGTTAACCACCCGTCACTTGCCAAAAAATTCGCATCACCATTAAGCGACCTATTTAAATGTAAAGCCTTTTCTTGAATTACTGGGCCATTCAAAGGCACACCTTTGTGTCACTGTTGAACAAACCACAACCATAGAGCATTATCTAGTGTTTTCAAATTTGGTTTCTTCAGTGTAAAACGAGACGTTAAAGCAGTAGGTGTTTTACTTGATACACTGGAGCAGTAAGATTTTATGTTAACTTAATTTTTCTTCCAGTCCTTTACAGTGGTTCCCCCAACCCTAAATTCGAGCACAATTTTTTTAACCGACTCCCCTTTTTCTAAACGGTCCAATGCATCCAATTTTTTCTCTAATGAAACGACCACACGCTTTCTTTTATCACCCATGTTTATAACATGCAGTATGTAAATTAAATTTAGTACAGTACACACGTATACTGTGGAGTACACTCACAAATTTAAAATTTTCAATCTAGATTGTAAATTGAATGCACGAAAACTATACGATTTCTTCAAACACGTTGTCTGCACGGTGTCTAAAATAAAACTGATGTCATTAAGCCTAATGGAAAGAGGCCAAATGATTATTCTCTTCTTAAGCATTTTCCAGACTCCAGCTCTTACCTAAATGCTTTTGTTTACAATGTCAGTTTGTCAAAATACACACTGATTTGTGACACAGTAAAATATTTTAACAGTGGTAATCATTAAGCATAGTACAGTATTTTATCGTTAATCGTATATAATGTACGTACTGAAAATAATCTTTATTTAAAAAATGATTAATAACGTATTATTAGTGTACATATCTACAGTTAATTTTCTCCACCCTCTCTAGTGAAACAGTCGGTTAATGGAATGGTCGGTTGAGAGAGAGGCCACTGTACATATTTTATTATTTTTTAAAACACACATGTACAAGGACAACAACTGGCAAAGAAAATAATATACAGTGTTTCCTGAAAAGACTTACAAACCAATACCACATATAGACAAAATTGTAATACTCCACAACGTTCTTGAAGTTCAGAAAAGAAATTAACCAAAAATAAAAAACTATACTTACAATATAAAAATAATTTGAACAGTAAAACGTTACAAAGTGTGATTTTCTAATTATATATAATATTTGTTACTTAACAATTTTGTAAACATGCCTTCTAAACTAATGTGTTTTTCCTTCATAGGTTTTTTTAAGAATTAAATTTTTCCCAGCATTATTTTTCTATTCTCATATTACAAATTTTGAACAGTATTCCACAATGAGGCATTTGCCATGCGTTCTACAGTCTATTCACATCCATAACTTTTGTTTCCAAATTTGCTACCACATAAACACTATTTATTTCAAAACAACAATTTCACTTTGATTTTTACATTTTAAAAATTTACACCAGTCAACTTTTAATTGACACGTCATGGGTATAAAAGTTTTATAACAGACAAATGATATTCTTCTAGTCAGGGCCGGAACTAGGGGGGGGGCAGACAGGGCAAGCAGACGCCGGCTTGGAGGGGGTACCGAAGGCGCCAGCCAGCCCAGACATGGGGCACCGAAAAAGTGAACAAATAGTAAAATTATTTTCTATATCGTCTATATGTTACAATTTTTCAAATAAAGCATTATTTGTGCGATTTAGTTTTTAACGTCTTCAATTTTATTTTTATTTAATTTGATGTAATTTAAAAAGCAGTAATCATATCACATAGATGTTAAGAATACATTATTAATTGAGAATTATCCCCGCCCGGTTTCAATCGGCCATATACAAGTTACAACCGATCTTCGTAAGTGATCGAGCGTGTTCGGCTACTTCCGGCTCGTTGCGGTTTAATGCAGATAAATTTTTGGAGGGAAAAGAAAAGATTGTGCCAAAGTTGCCAAAGAAACCACTGTTCAGTAGTTCAGTTTATCATTTACGTGCAAGGTGTAGTGAAATCGTTCCATTGCTGATATTTTTGTAATAAATACGAATAATTAGATTAATTTTCTTTATATTTCTCGGTACCATTAGCCGAATTAGTCACTCAACACAACAAAAATGTCAAGGAAACCTTCTGGAGCACAATACAGGAAAAAAGCCAAGGAGCGGCATCACAATGAAAACAGATTATCATCATTTATGTCGTCGTGGTTGACAGAAAAAGGTAAGCCCAGTATTTTTTGAATTTTTAAAAATTAGTTTAATTTATAACATTAATTGTTGATGCTAGGCTTTGAAATGTTAAAAATGTTTGCCTTCTATCATGACAAAACTGTTTACAGGAAAATTAACAGACAACTCCAATTCCTTATTGTTCATATATCGCTCCACCCAGGGGCGTATCAACTAATTTTGATTACTGGCTGGGGGGGGGGGGAAAGTTTCGAAAATTGGATGGAAATTGGAAGTTTTCGAGGTTTTCTGCAGCGAAATTCAGCTTGTAATTTAACTCATTCTTAGAATAGATTTAAAAATCGTAAACAGTTGGGGAGTTTAGGGATCTTTAAAGAAGAATTCAGCTCGTTATATAATTTTGTTTTCCCAGGGCATTTTTTGGGCTTTCTGGATCAACCGCGCAGCCAGGAATTTCTCCTGGGGGAAATATATATATTTTTTAGCGCAAATTATTCAATTGGAAAAAATAATTACAACGTAAAGTACGTACGTTAGAAATTCAAATTATGTGGAACAATATTTTCTCGGAGTAAAATGATATAATTATCTTGTTGATTCATCCTCTTCGTTCACTTTATTAAATTTATTAATATATATAAACTTTCACGTGTGAACTTACTATTCGTTGTCACTTCCCCAAACGTTTCGAGGTGATGTTCCTCTTCCTCAGTGGGAGTAAATACTGCATGTCGATTACAGAATAACCGTTATGGACTATAGGTGTGTGTTGATGGTGGGAAGGGATTGGCGCTGAGGTTCAAATTGTGTGTTTGGATCAGTGTATCGAATAGTGTATGTGATTTATAATGTAATTGTTCATTTAATGTTTGGTTGTAGTGTGTGATATCTGTTTATTTCAAATTGTTCAGCTGTGTTTAGTTTTCTACTTTTAGGTAAGTTGTGTAATATTTCCATGTTGTGTTCTATGTTTGTGTAACTGTGGTTTTCGTTATATAAATGTGTGGCAAATGTGGAATGTATGTAGTTTGTGGTGAGGGCTTTTAAATGTTCTGAAAATCTGGAAGAAAAAGATCTTCCTGACTGGCCAATGTAGAATTGGTGACAATCATTACAATTTAATTTATAAACCCCTGTTTTGCTGTATGTGTCAGTGTCTTTGATAGTATTATTTATGTGTTTTCTAATGGTTTTGTTGGTTCTGTAGGCTACTTTATAATTGTGTTTCCTAAACGTGTTTGCAATTTTGTGTGTATTGGAATTGTAGTATGTAAGTGTTATGTATTTGCTGGGTTGTGTGCTGTTGGTCTGATGTGTTTTACTTTTTGTGTTTAGGATTCGTTTGTGTAGTTTATTAACTAAAATTTAACGTACCTACAATACTTCTTTAATAAAAATTTGCAAAAAAAATAATTTTTTTACTCTCATGGATATTTTTTAATGAAAATTTCGTATCCCCCATGTAGTGGGTGGGTGGGAGGGGCTTCGCTCCTTTCTGTGACCCCCATGCATATTATTATTTCTAACTTTTAGGTGAGGTAAGCTGCCAACAATGAGACGAAGAAGGTTCACAAGGAGAAGAACATCCAGTTGAGGCCGACCAGTCTAACTATGTACATATGGAAGCCACGAACACTGACACTGTAAGTACTGCTAAAGATACAGAAATCGCTGAACAGCTAGCTCTCAGTAAAAAGGACGATTCTGCAGTTTCGAGCATGATAGATAATAGCTCAAAAATTTATAGAAACAAAGCGCTTCAGGACTCACAGTTAGATTTTGATATTAACGACCCAGGGTCATGGCCAAGTACAATATCTGATCATCAGAGATGTTACATAACGAAAATGAGGTTAGATAAAGATAATGAACAAGAGCTAGATATAAGTAAAAGTATGAGGGAGAGCCGTAGCCTCACAAAGGTCTGGTTTTTCAAACTGTTGCCTAATGGAGAGCAAGTAAAAAGATCCTGGCTAGGTTATAGCAAGATTAAAAATGCACTATTTTGCATCCCATGTAGGCTATTTTCACAAACTTTTAAAGAATCTACAACTAGCTTGTCATTTTTAGCTAAAGAAGAGGGTTTCACCCAATGGAAAAAGGTGAGTGAAAGAATTCCAGATCATGAAAATTCGCAAAATCACAAGCGTTGTTTTTGTTCTTGGAAATCACTTGAAACATCAATGAAAAAGGGAGGAATAGATAAAGAATGACAGGAACATATACCAAGAGAAGAAACTCACTGGCGACAAGTGCTTCGCTGTATCATTGACGCAATAGTGTTTTTAGCAAAACAAGGAGGGCCATTAAGAGGATCATCTGAGCTAGATAATTTTGGTGATCCAAGAAGTGGGAGGTTTTTAAACACAATCGATTTGATTTCCCATTACAATGCTGATTTACGTGATCATATCAATCGCCATAGAAAAGGTCAGATTGGGTATTTTTCCCACAAGATTCAAAGTGAATTTCTCACGTTAATTAGCAGCAAAGTAAGAGAAGATATTCTCAAAGATGTGAAAGATGCCAAATATTTTTCAATTATATTTGATGCTACTTCCGATATAAGCCACAAAGAACAGATGACCCAAATTGTTCAGTATGTGAAAATGACTGAAACTGGGCCTGAAATAACAGAGAGTTTTATAGATTTTTTCATTATCCGTGACAAAACGGGGTTAGGAATATCGGAAGAAATTTTTAAAAAATTAGAAAATGACGGATTGGACATCAAAAATTGCAGAGGCCAGTCTTAAGACAATGGAGCTAACATGGCCGGCATCTATAAGGGAGTTCAAACTAGAATTCTAACAGAAAATAAGCTGGCATGTTTTGTACCATACTCAGCTCATTCATTAAATTTAGTTGGTGTGCATGCTGCTGAGCTCTCTCCACAAGCCCAATCTTTTTTTGGCATAGTAAATCGTCTGTTTTTTTCTCATCTTCTACTTCAAGATGGGAAGTTTTAAAGAAGCATGTGCCGATTTCCTTAAAATCCCTGAGTAAGACCAAATGGTCAGCAAGGAAGGAGTCGGTGGATGTTTTTCATAAGCATTTAAACGATTTGAATTATGCTTTAGAGGAATTGGTCGAAAGTTCGCTCTGTAACGCTGAAACAAAAGCGGAAGCTAGATGTTTGGCACAAAACATTTGCAAATTTGAATTTATTGTCCTAACCTGCTTCTGGAGCAAAATGATGAAAACAATTGATCGCGTAAATAAATACCTACAAAGGGATGATGTCACCGTAGACACAGCTGTGAGACACATCAAGGGCTTAATAACAGATTTAGAATCAATAAGGAGCAATGCACCAAAGATGCTATTTCGGAAGCCAGAAGAATAGCTGAAAGCCTTGATGTCCCTCAAGAATTTGAGGAAAACGGAAAAGGAAAAAAAGAAAATGTTTGATGAGAGGTGTGAAGATGAGATCAGTGGATTATCGCAAGAAGACTTTTTAAAGTGGGATTGAGGGAAATATTTGACAGCATTTTAAACGACATGAATGTCCGATTTAAAGCTCTGGAAGAAGTAAACTTTAAATTGAGTTTCCTGAATGGAAAAATAATGAATAAAATGAGTGTTGCAGAGCTAAGGTTAGAAGCTGAAAAAGTCGCGGATTCCTACAAAACGGATTTCAACAAAGAAGAACTTTTTCAAGAAGTAGAAAGCTTCAAGCACCATGCGATGGAAATTGACCACGGATTAAAAATGGCACATGCAAAGGCAATGCTCCAGATTATTTATAAACATGGGCTTCAAGATGCTTATCCAAACTTGACTACGGCATTGAAGATTTTTCTAACTTTACCAGTTACAGTTGCTTCAGCCGAAAGAAGCTTCAGTAAATTGAAAATAGTCAAAAACTACTTGAGGAGCACAATGGAACAAGACAGACTCTCTAACTTGAGCATCATTTCTATTGAGCACCAGAGAACATCATCTATTTCTTTTGATGACATTATTAACACCTTTGCTGCCAAAAAAGCTCGAAAAGTGACAATTTGATTTATTTAGATTCAAGAATGAATAAGGACTGTTAGTAAATTTAGTACCCAAAACTCATGTAAAAATCTAATTTGTTTTCAATGTGTTCCAAATTGAAATAGTAAAGTACTACATGAATACTGTACCAATTTATAACCAAAATACCAAATAAACTTAAGAATAATTTGAAGTTTAACTGAATGTCTCATTTCTTAATGTGTTACCCACTTCTGTAATTTCAGATTAACAAATGAAGAAAAAACCTTTTACTTTTTAGATTCCGTTAAAAATTATTACACAAAATACAATAGAGGAGTGCTGTAATTTCACAACTGAATTTCACTTGATCTGTTTGCACTATAGTGTAGTGTGTTGATGAGTAAAGCTACGAAGCTGTAATTAATAGCACTGACTTAAGTACAGGAAAGTATATGCTTTTGTTTTTTGTTAAATAGTTTTAAATGGAGTGAGTATGGCATGGAGGGGGAGGAGGGGGCGCCGACATATATACCCTTGCCCCGGGTGAAAGGAGGGCTGGTTCCGGCCCTGCTTCCAGTGATGTTTTGTAAAGACCATGTTTATTGGAAGTGTGCTCTTTACAGCTCATCATGCAGCATAGAGCATTAACAAGACACCGAATGTATAGTATAAATTCTCAACTTCCAGAATACTTCTGAAGATATTCAAATTAGAATTAGAATTAGTAATTAGAATTAGCCGTTTCTAAACAGTTTGTTAGACAGCATTCTGGGAAGAATGTTTATCATTTAGTAAGTACTGACAGTGACAGATCGATTATATACCCATATCCTGAAATGCTAAAAGGCTTCCAAATATCTACAGTCCACACATTTATAGACAGTCCTGAGAATTGTGATGTAGAGAAAGACTTAAGTATTGCATTTCATACATGTAGTGAAGATACTGAAGTTCACATACAACAATTGGAAACACCAGATTTGGTATCTGTATACATCAGTGAAGTTATACTATTTCATTTTAGTCAAATAGGTCCAATAACACGTTACTGTTACTAAAACTACAAGAGCTAAAGAGAAGAGCTTGGGGTTGGGAAGAAACTACTTTTAGAACAAAAAAATATGTTAAAAAGTAAAAATATTTTAAGCTTGAGGTTTTAGGTGAGCTGGGAAGACATTATAATCAAGGAAGAGATATTCTAAGTGGTAACGATAACATCCTAGGAAAAACTGATTCTGGAGTCAAACTGAAACTGTTCATGACTCATGTGTAGTGATGTATACAACAACAGAAGAATGTTTAGGGTATCATCTAGTATAAACTATTATATTCCATACTGTAACAGAAAGTCGCACAAAAAATATGAATAAACAGTTACTGGACCTTCTCTGCTATGACACTGTATCCCCTGGCTGTTCCTATATACTGGAGGGTGGCAGACATAGATAATTGTCAAGTAGTTCTACAGGGATAAAAGACAATTATACTTAGATGTGTTATCATGTGTTTATTATAACTGCTGTGTAGTATAAATGCTGTGTAGTACATTTATAATAGCCTAAAGGATACATACATGTGTTAATACAACTGTTAAAACATGTTAGTTTTTTGTGGCCTTTAATAATAATTCCACTGTTTTGAGGTACACTATCCTCATAATAATAATATTGGGTCCATTAGTTTTTGATAATTTCAACTTTTTGTTAAGTAACCACATTTTCATTTAATTTTAATTTGAGATATATACTACATTTTAAGTCATAATATAGTAAACATGGTAAGAAGAGGTGGCAAAAAAGTCAATGAGGTGCTGTAGGCCTATTAGAGCCAAATAATGTAAATACTCTAAAACTGTAACTGGCTACCATATTTTATGATTTCCAGCAATCCGTTCTGCAGCAGCCTATCATTAATCAAAATACTGCACATTATTATCGAAAGCACAATAAACATTTTCATTTTTATACCGTACTTTGTTTGAGGTTAGATTAATTTGGATATTATAATTAGTCATTTCTTAGTAGTGGTTTAGGGCAAATGTTACAATTTATTGTGCTTATTAGTATGCCACTTAAACTTTTAAGTAAACACAACTTTTTGGAGTTAAGAAATGGTTTTACTTGAATAATATACCTATTATTTATTTAAGTAACTGTAATCTGTAATACTTACAAACTGTATCAAGAACTGAAATCAAGACTAAAATGTCACAAAAACTAAACCTAAACTGAAAATGAAAACAACTGGACCAATCTGTATACGGTACAACACTTACGATCAACATTATATTTAAAGAAAAAACCCTGTGCTTCAGTCCATCCATCTGTTTGAAAAACTAATGTAATCCTGTCCTTTGCCCTTATTCTGGGTGGCAGGTCAATTCCACAGTAAGTGACCTGATTTTCATCACCATCATCATACTCATAATCATATGGAGAATTAGATATTGGACTTACATACACTGTTACATTATCGTATATACACTTTCCTGCTACACCTGTATCATAAAAGATAATAAACAGTAATTAAACTCTATTGTATATATATTGTTATTTCATAAAGAAACAATAAGTAAATAAATATACATTGCTTCAGACATTTTCATTACACACACACACACACACACACACACACACACACACACACACACACACACACACACACACACACACACACACACACACACACACACACGCACACACGCACACACACACACACACACACACACACACTATTACTTAATATTTTTACAAGATTCTGCTGCACGATGGGACTCAATTGTTCAAGACAATTTAACTACTTACGAACAATTTAAAATTTCATTTGAAGGTCGCTATTGGAATATCCACATGCAAAGACAAATGCAAGACCAATTAGAATATGGTAAATATCAAGGTAAAGGTACATTCACCCTTCAAGATTATGTCACTCAGCTGGTTGAAAGAAGTAAACACTTAAGGTCCACATTTATACAACATGAATTGGTACTTAAATTAGCACATCACTTTCACAAAGATATTAGATTAGCCATATATACACAAGGAATTAAAACTGTTGAAGAATTGTTAATTTTACTTGCATAATTTTACGCTGAACACATGTTTCTCACCGAGGATAGAAATAAAACTAATTCCCTAGATGAGAGAAGAAACAGAGTGGGTGCGTTGAGAGAGAGAAAAAAAGCTTTGTAGTATTGTTAATACAACTGATTCTCTTAATGCTGGTAAATATGGAGAGGGGGAACCCATGTGAGAAGAAAGGGAGAGAGAAATTACTTCCTACCATGAGCCGGAGAGAGATCAAGGGAGAACAACACCTTACTCGGTGCAGAATAAGCGGACAAAGTAGCAACGTAAAGGTACACAAAAGGTACATTAATAATTGTTGTCTAATATACAGGAAAAAGTGTAATGCAGGAGGTGCCTGCTATTACGATAAGAGCCGATTCACATGGAGAAGGAAACAGGTAGAAATAAGCCGATAACAAAATGTACAGTAAGCTAGTGTGTGTCATGACATATAACAATGTAACAAGAAATGGTTACTACTGCTACATGGGGGTGAAAATTTGTTGTCCACCACAAGGGAATGTTTATTACATATGGTTTAAATATTTAATTTTATAAAGAGTAGTTTTTAAAAAACAACTAATATATATAATAAATACATATATGAAGATGTAAATAAAATTTGAGTAACATTCAAATTTTATTTAAACCCACCTGGGGAATATATGCAACAACACATGTATTTGCATATTTACCCAAAGCAGTATTTTGTAAATAATTAGTGTAAGGAGAGTATGACGAATAGTTTTAAAAATTTTGTGCATGAAAGTACAGGCCTGAACACATGGTAACCTGTATAAAGTGTACACCTGCCCAACAGCGTAAGCCATTGTATGTGTGTCTGTGTGTGTGAGCCAGAACCGACATGCATTGTGCTGCGTATGAATTGTTAGTTTATATTATTAAATCAGGTATTGACATGATTAAAATAAATTAATAAATATGTTTTTTTACCAAGACATATCACAATTCTAAAAACAGCATTAGAATAAGGACATTTAAACATGTATGGTGATGAAAATTATTGCAGAAAAGTGCAATAATAAAGATGTCATACAAACTAAAGTTAATTACTACCACAATTGGCTAGTGATTAATGAATAAATTATACATAAATGACAAGTGAAAAATTACGAAGTGCAACCACTCGCCTAAAGAACAAGTTTTTGGTTATTATGAAAATGGACTAAAAAGTGATCAGTTAAAAAAGGACGCTACACACTAATTGACAAAGTTTAACGTTTCGAAAACAATATCTGACATGTCAGTTTGCCGTCTACTGTAAATACCTCCAGCATTTTTGGATGAGAATCAGATGCAAGGAACTTTACACTGAGTTACTATGTCTGTCTGCTAATCGACTTGAAATCATCATCATCAGCATCACCATCATCTGCAATACATCACGATTGATGGAGGAGTACAGGACCGCCATCAACAACAGGCTATAGAGTACCGAGGAAGTGTCAGCATCATCATCATCATCATCGTCATCATTCAGGAATTACACACACACACACACACACACACACACACACACCTGATTTGTATTTGTTCAGGTATTAGTACAAATCGATACAAACGTGACAAAATTTTCAATGCCTCAGCATTGAAAATACATAAAAAGCTAATATATACATAGCAATCACACAAAAATAACCAAAAACCAACAGGAAACCATAACAACAACCAACCAAAACACAAGTACTCAACAAGATTCAAAGTTAAGAAGGCTGAGGATATAAAAAGTAAGTTTCCCAAAACATGTTTCACATAAGGGAAAAAAACACCTTTAGGCAAAGTAATTATATACATTACCTCCGCTCCACAGTCCGTTAAGGACCAAGGCGTACCGCGCGGCTTCTGTGTTAGTGTGACGGTGTATGGCTAGTACTACGCGCCACCAGCCGCTAGTTGCGGTATTCATGGCCAGGAGGCAGCGCTGTTATCTGAGCGCCTACTCAGTTTGCCTCACGACGCTGAGTGCACGCCATATGGAGCCTCCGCCGGGAATTGAACCCGGGACCACGAGCGCATCAATCGCCCGCGTTAGCCACTAGACCACCTGGAGGCTCAATTATATACATTAAACATATATTATATATGCATCAAGATATAGACTGTAGGAAAAAGTGTTTGAATATTGTAATCTCACCGTGTGTTCGTACATGTTTATTTAGTTTTAATGTGTTGCTTTTAATTCGTTTATCGTGAAGAGTTTTTTTAGTGTAATTTGATTCCACTTGGGTAAAAACGGATTTGTTGCCGCAATCGATTGTGTCTTCGAGTGCCCTGTTCTTCTTCTAAATAATCTGGTCCGTTCGCTGCCCACTCTCCTTGTGACTTGCCTGTAATTGTCCTGTAAATTTTCTAGTTTTCTACAATGACAACTCTTTCCAGTCAAATTAACAATATTTATTTTTATTTAAATTATTCAGAATAAGGAACAGTCGACTTGTGTCGAAACAAAATATTGGTCGGGTCGACTCTACTGCTCAATTCGACTATGACACTAATAACCTTCAATAAACAAATTAATTATAATAATTATATTAAATCTTAGGGTTTAAGGGTTCTTTGAGACTGTCATTGAAATCAGAGAATGCATATAAAACTACAATACATCACAAAAGGTAAGTAAAATTTAAAATCTTAATACTATATTCTATTAGTTGTTGCTAAGCAACGACTGTCGTTTCGTGTCTATAGCTGGCAGCGGTAATTCGGCACAAAATGGCCGCTCACCCGTCTAACCTTGATCTGTTCCAACTTATTTTAAAATAAATGTTTTAGTGTTCACAGTTTTAGTTTTTAAGCTTTTCTTTTAATTAATGATCACTGGTGTCTGTTCTGTTAGTGTAGCTAGTGTTTACGATAGTGTAGTGTAATCGTATCTGAAGTGTGGCTACGAATTAAGTTTGGCCTCACTCACATAAATTACAATTCTGAACCCTTTTTCTCTGATTTTACTATTCACTAAACGAGTCTGGACCCTTAACATTATTTAACAAATGGTTACAATAAAATCTTTTAACATATCATTCAATATACTGCCTCTATGGCCTAGTCTACAATTATTAATCGACAAATAATATAATTAGTATTAATACAATTAATTGATAAGAACAGAATCATCCAGCATGCTATGTTTTAAGCATGGCCTACATGGTTAAACCTTGTATTTTACAATTAGCCACAATCATTAGTTAACTGGCATACTATTCAGCCATCCCACTAATCATAACCAGTATTACTAATCAGTGATTAGATTATTGTTCATGGGTTTTTTATTCCTAATGCATCACCTTCTGATTCTGCTCGTAGGCTCCAACTATCTCTAACAACATGGTTCATGAGTGTTACCCATAAGCTTTGGCATGAAACACAAACATAACTAGCCATACCAAAACCTTTGTAAATATCTTAACATTATTTTAAACCCCCATCACAACTCTCTATTAACGTGGTCCATGGGTTTGCTTTTTATATAAAAGTATTTAACCCACGCTTCTGCAAATTTCCCCCTCACTGACACTTTTTGTGTTTGGGAATATCACTGGTACTTCACTGACACTTTATTAATTGGGTGTTTGTTTGTTTGTACTATCTAATATCAGGGATCACTAGCTTTATCCCACACTCTTTCACATTAACTTAATTACAAAAGGTTTGTATGTTATTTTATATTTATAATACATTTTGATTAGTTTATTTACTATCTGCATTGTATTTTTCTTTTATTATTTATATTAAGACAGTCTTTCTTTTCTATAACTAAAGGTTGTCTATTGTTATTTGGTCTATATGGATAGCACAGCCGACTCTGCCTACTATCATTTCTACTGAATTGAGCAGTTCTTGCTTTGGGACAGGGTTACTATTATGTCGCATTACATATGCTCCCCCACCAAAACATGTTTATTTTTCCTAGCTGAAGGTCTAGGGAAAATTAACTGTCAATCTCAACCTCCTGTTTCTCACTTCATTCAAAATATTTCTTCATTTCGGACACATTGTATGTGCCCTTCACTTTATTATTGCTTGGATTGGCTACAACATAGGTGTTATTAGTGTTGTCTTTGATTACCACAAACGGTCCATGGTACAGCAGCAGCAGTTTTTTCATTACACCTTCCGTACCACTAGGCTGCTGTCTATTTCTTATAAGTTCTCTTTCTCCGACTTCGAATCTGAGTTCTGGTATCCCACTATTTCTTCGCTTATTTCTCCTCAGCGTTATCTTGTTTCCGATTCTATGGTATACCCGTGTAACATCTATTTCTTCTTCAGGCATCTCGGGGAACGTAATTAACTGAGTGAGCTCACGCGGTGGTGGTCTTGAAAACATCATCTGATATGGGCTGAGTCCCAGCGTCTCATGGTAGGCTATATTCAAAAATAGTTCAGTATTCGTCACGTGCTCGCTCCAACTTTTGTGATTGCTGTGGCAATAGGTCCAGAGAATGCGGCCCACTTCTCGCAATACTCTTTCTGCAGGGTTGCTTGAAGGGTGATATATGGGGTTTTTGTAGGTTTTTATATTTTTAGCTAATAACGCTTCTCTCCATCGCTTGCCTTTAAATTGGGTTGCACGGTCCGTTTTCACTGATTCAGGGGTACCGACATCACTGGTGTACTTTTCCAGTACTATTTTGAGAATGACTTTAGTTGACGCCTTGCTGATTGGATACAGCTTGGTATACTTGGAGAAATGATCCCATATTATGACAATATATTTGTATCAGTGCCTGCCCCCGCTTCTTGGAAAAGGCCTGCAAATGTCGAGGAACACCTTCTCTAATCTTCTGTTCGATGTAATGGTCATGAACTCTCCTTCCTTCTTGGCATTGTTTACCTTCACTTTTTGGCATATCGCACATTTCTTTACTATCATCCTTACCTTTTTGTTCATCCCCTTCATGTACAGGTGTTCTAACGCCTTGACTACTTTAGTTGGCCCCATGTGCCCATACATCTGGTGATAATTATTCACTATTGACTGTTCTAATGACTTTGGTACACTCAACTTCCATCGATTACTTTTAATATTTGGTTTAGTGAAGACTAGCCCATCATGAAGTTGATGGTATGCTGTTACCATAGGGTCGTTGTTTTCTATGCGTACTCTAATTCTAGCCAGTTTTTGGTCTAATACTTGTTCTTCTCTGATAGTGTTTAAAATGTTTGCCAATTCTTCTCTGCCTGCTAATGAATAATACACTTTACTAATATTCTCTCTGTCAGGTACAAAAGTCCCCTTTTCTAAATTTACTCTTGACAAAGCGTCCGCAACCGCATTCTTCTTTCCCGGTACATACTCTCAGGTGATATTATACTCCTGTAGAGCCAGGACCCAACGAGTTAGCCTCCCACGGCTCAATGTACATCTCTGCAGAAACGAAATTGACTTGTGGTCAGTTCTTACAGTGACCGGGTATCCCAAGATGTAAGTGCGAAATTGTTGCAAGTGAGTATTATGCTTAGAAGTTCTTTTTCGGTAACATTATAGTTACGTTCATAGTGATTTAGTATTCGACTAGCAAAACTTACAACCCGGTGATCTCCTTCACTATCTTGTTGATAGATTTCTGCACCTAAACTTGTATCACTTGCATCGCAATTAATATAGAACCTCTTTTCAAAATTGGGATGATGAAGCATGACTTCTCCTAACAATTTTTTCCATCAAATCGAAAGTTAGGTCATCTTCACTATTTATGAAGATGTTTAAAATGGGATGTTAACTCAAGAGTAATTCCTTTGGAACTTTCTGTAATAGTTACAGATACCTAGGAAGGACTGTAACTGCCTGATGTTCTTAGGTTTGGGGAACTTCTGAATTGCTTCCATCTTCTCTGAAGCCGTGGTTATGCCTGTTTCTGATAGTACAAATCCTAAAAACTGTAATCGGTTAGTTAATAATTTAGATTTTTCAATTTTGAGTGTAATATTGTTGGTAGCTAGCCTTCGTAGAACCAATTCTACACGTTCACAATGCTCCTCCCATGTGGTGGACGTAATCAGCAAATCATCTACATACACCGTGGCGAACTCCAGTACCTCTCTTCCTAATATTTGGTCCATGACCTTGACAAAAACAGCGACAGAGTTTACCAATCCAAACGGTAATCTTTTAAATTGATAGTTGCGACCAACAAAAATAAACGCAACATACCTCCAGCTGTTGGGGTGCAGCTCAACTTGACAATACCCGCATACGGCGTCGAGGATGCTCATGAACTTGCAGCCTTCAAATTTCTTCATAATTTCCTCTATTTTGCCCAGTGATGTTCTGTCGTTCACTATATTCCTATTTATTTCTCTGGCGTCTAGACACAACCTGACCGCCCCATCCTTCTTCTGCACAGCGACAATTGGACTGGTGTACGGTGATGAACTGGTTTCAATAATATCTTGTTCCAGCATTTTCTGTATTTCTCTTCTGACTGCTGGTTTAAGTGACTGAGCAATAGGGTAGGATTTTTTGTTAAACTTTATTGGGTTGTGGAATTCTAACTCACAAACAAAGTTCTTCGCCTTCCCAGGTAGAAATGAGAAAGTGTTTCTGTATCTATTATACACATTTACCAACCATTCCTTTTGTTCTTGCGTAATGTTTTCTCCCCTGGTGACTTGAAATGAATATATTTCGTTCAACTTCTTATTCCACTCTTCATTTTCAGGGTAGGTTGATCCTTGAGTTGGTGTCCTAAACTCCTCCCTCTCATCTTGGATCAAGGTGAATGAATGTCTATTATGTGTGGCACTATTCTGGCCTAAAATTTCACTTGACCATTCACCCTGTTCGTTGGTCAGTGTTATTTTCTCACTGCCAATGTCAATAATCGCTGAGTGGCGCCTTAAAGCATCACACCCAATCATAACCTTAAACGGTAGCCCTAGGGCCACCAGGAACACCACTTGGATCACCTTTCCTTTGCTTGATACATCTATTTGTACTTGTTGCCTTACTGACTTGTTCATTTTGCCAATAGCACCTACTATCACCATATTATTAATTGGTAGGGTTGGTATTGGTTCTTTACTCATTGTTTTAATCCTGTTAAATTCCACTTTGTCAATGAGCGATACATTCGCTCCTGTATCAATTATAATCTCAGTTGCTACCCCTTGCAATTTAGCATTAATGAAAATTATTTGATTATTATTTTTCTTTTCCGAGTATGGTCCTTCTTCCATAAGGTCATTTCTGATGTTCCTCAAATAATAGTTTTTATTGATCATATTGACTTCATTTCTCGTCCCTTCTTTGTTTATTCGCCCGTCCAATTCTTGCAGTGATGGGCTGGTCATAGTTCTCACTGCTGTGTCTAGTTTTCCGCCCCGTCTAATTGCTGTGTATTTGTTGTAGTTTCTCCAAGGTCTTTTGGAGAACGGTCTCGAGAGCTTCCCCTCCTGGGTTGGTTTCTTTCTTCTTCATCCCTCCTATTAATATTATTTGGGTACCTCCGGTCATTGTTGACATTACGTCTCCATTCTCTGTTTCTGCTATTATCATTATTATTATTATTATTATTTTGGTTGCGGCTACGATAATTGCCTTGGTTATTTCTATAACTATTATTATTATAGCTATTACTACTATTCCTATTATTATGGTTGTCATGGTTCCCATTTCGGGCCTGGTTTGACCTTGGTTGTTGGTCTCTACAATTATCTCCTCTGTCCATCTGGGACTGGTCAAACTGCCTCCTTGATTTTCTATAATAATCTTGGTGTTCGTAACTTCCCAGCAGTCTTTCCATGTCAGCTATGGTCTTGATCTGGCTGCATAAGGTGGCTTGGACAATCCCTTCATCAAAGTGGTGTGCCATTTTGCTGATTAGGCATTCTTCCAGAATTTTTGGTTCTAAGTTGCGTGCTACACACACCTTCCCGAGAAAGTAAGCTGTCGATGACTGGTAATGGGTGGCGTTGTACCTCCCATGGCAGAGATTATCCCTGATTATATTCTGTACTGACTCTGACCAGTATTTTATTCTGAAGGTCTGTTTAAACTCATCATATGTCGTTATTTCATTTCTGACGGCCGACCACCAGTTGTCGGTTATCTCCTTAAAGCTGTCATCCAGTAGATTCTCTTTGGTTCTCAGTAGACACTCGTCCACCCGTTCTAGGAATTCCACTGGGTTCCTGCGATAATTTTTAAAGTTTATGTTCTCTCTGTTGTCCAGCATATTATGTTGAACACTGCAGGCTGGTCTATAGCTCATTCTGTCGAGATCTTCTCTCAGGTTCTTTAATTGTACTTCCTGGAGGTTATCAATTCTTCCTGTATTATCATTCATTTGGTTTTTTACTCGGTTCATTTCCTCATTAACCCGTTCGATTTTTTCTGAGGTGTTAGTTTGTAATTCGTCCAATCTTTCTTGTGTTCCTTGCTGTACCTCTGCTATCTTAACTTGGTTGATGTTATCTGCTTGGTCTATTCTGGCGTCTAATTCTGCCCTGACCTGTGCAATTGTTTCTTTGTTTTGTTCCACCTTTTCGACTAGTTCGGCTGTCTGTTGCTTTCTTTCTTCATTATATTCCTCTACCCTTTTGCCAAGAGTCTCATTGATATTTTCAATTTTCTCATCAATATGTTTTAAATCTCCCTTTTGTCCATCGATTATTTCTCTCAACTCTTTGTTGGAGCTATCAATTTTCTCGTTTATTTTCCTAAAGTCTTCCTTAGTACTCTCATTTGTACTGTCTATTTTCTCGTTTATTTGTCTTAAACTTTCTTCATTTCGGTCAAACTTTTCGTTTTGTTTTCTAAAATTTTCATTCAAAGCCTCATTTGTTTCCTGGAGCTTTCACTTATCTTTTCCTCCATACTGTCTATTTTCTTGTCAAATCTTTCCTCCATTTGTTTTATTATTTTCTTGGTTTGTTTATTATCCTCCTTCATGCTACTCATTAATTCCATTAATTTTTCCCAATTTAGTCCTCCTCTGGCTTCCTCTTTATCGCCCGCCGGTTGTTCCATTTCGGTGTCCAGTACTGTTTCTGTCTCTTCTTCCCATCTACCTTCTTCTGTTTCTTGGTCCTTTGCCAACCTTTTCGACACTCCTCTTGTATGCATTTCTGTTTTTCTAACAGTCGCCAGCTAAAATTAGGTTTCCCATATCGTTAGTAATTATGCTAGAATTGGTAATGTCCCCTAACTTCAGCCTCACTGGTTGGACGCCATCTGTAATCTCACTGTGTGTTTGTACGTGTTTATTTAGTTTTAACGTGTTGCTTTTAATTCGTTTATCGTGAAGAGTTTTTTTAGTGTAATTTGATTCCACTTGGGTAAAAACGGATTTGTTGCCGCAATCGATTGTGTCTTCGAGCGCCCTGTTCTTCTTCTAAATAATCTGGTCCGCTTGCTGCCCACTCTCCTGGTGACTTGCCTGTAATTGTTCTGTAAATTTTCTAATTTTCTACAATGACAACTCTTTCCAGTCAAAATAACAATATTTATTTTTATTTAAATTATTCAGAATAAGGAACAGACAACTTGTGTCGAAACAAAATATTGGTCGGGCCGACTCTACTGCTCAATTCGACTATGACACTAATAACCTTCAATAAACAAATTAATTATAATAATTATATTAAATCTCAGGGTTTAAGGGTTCTTTGAGACTGTCATTGAATTCAGAGAATGCATATAAAAATACAATCCATCACAAAAGGTAAGTAAAATTTAAAATCTTAATACTATATTCTATTAGTTGTTGCTAAGCAACGACTGTCGTTTCGTGTCTATAGCTGGCAGCGGTAATTCGGCACAAAATGGCCGCTCACCCGTCTAACCTTGATCTGTTCCAAATTATTTTAAAATAAATGTTTTAGTGTTCACAGTTTTAGTTTTTAAGCTTTTCTTTTAATTAATGATCACTGGTGTCTGTTCTGTTAGTGTAGCTAGTGTCTACGATAGTGTAGTGTAATCGTATCTGAAGTGTGGCTATGAATTAAGTTTGGCCTCACTCACATAAGTTACAAACGTGCGTTCGTTTTAGGTAGTCAGATTTTCTGAGTTTCTCCATTTTGTTTTAGTTTTAATTTAATTATTTCTGTCTTCTGGTCTTCCACAGTGTTTACCGCTTCTGTTGGTAATTATTATTGACTGCCAACGGTCCAAAAAGCACTTGTATTTAAATAATATTCGCTTCATCAGAGCACATCTGCCCTCTGCAATGGTTAACAATACAATACTATTTTCTTGCTTCTTCATCAACGGTCTCCTGACCTTACAATACTGGCCTGTGATTGGTCAAAACTGAGAGTTCATTAGGTCACATGGTCAGTTTACAAAAATCAAATGTTCATTTGCCTATAAGAAAAATACTCCTTTTTTAGCTTTAAGTTTCCTTAAATTTAAATTACATCATGTTTTTCTTTATATAATTATGAGTATTTTGATACCTTATTTACATAAGTTGGTTATTATAAAGGGTGATTTCCCACCTTACAAAATTTCTAACTTTGGGCCTATACTTTTAGTTTCCTGACATTTATTTACTAATTTATCTGTTTCTGACAATATTCCTTTTATACTGAATTTGTGGCTTAGGCCATTAGTGGTTTTCTAATACTATTTTATAATTTACATTTATGATTCCTTAAACTCTGATTCTGAACCCTTTTTCTCTGATTTTACTATTTACTAAACGAGTCTGGACCCTTAACATTATTTAACAAATGGTTACAATAAAATCTTTTAACATATCATTCAATATACTGCCTCTATGGCCTAGTCTACAATTATTAATCGACAAATAATATAATTAGTATTAATACAATTAATTGATAAGAACAGAATCATCCGGTATGCTATGTTTTAAGCATGGCCTACATGGTTAAACCTTGTATTTTACAATTAGCCATAATCATTAGTTAACTGGCATACTATTCAGCCATCCCACTAATCATAACCAGTGTTACTAATCAGTGATTAGATTATTGTTCATGGGTTTTTTATTCCTAATGCATCACCTTCTGATTCTGCTCATAGGCTCCAACTATCTCTAACAACATGGTTCATGAGTGTTACCCATAAGCTTTGGCATGAAACACAAACATAACTAGCCATACCAAAACCTTTGTAAACATCTTAACATTATTTTAAACCCCCATCACAACTCTCTATTAATGTGGTCCATGGGTTTTCTTTTTATATAAAAGTATTTAACCCACACTTCTGCAATTTCCCCCTCACTGACACTTTTTTTGTGTTTGGGAATATCACTGGTACTTCACTGACACTTTATTAATTGGGTGTTTGTTTGTTTGCACTATCTAATATCAGGGATCACTAGCTTTATCCCACACTCTTTCACATTAACTTAATTACAAAAGGTTTGTATGTTATTTTATATTTATAATACATTTTGATTAGTTTATTTACTATCTGCATTGTATTTTTCTTTTATTATTTATATTAGACAGTCTTTCTTTTCTATAACTAAAGGTTGTCTATTTTTATTTGGTCTATATGATAGCATAGGCGACACTGCCAAACTATCATTCCTACTGAATTTGAGCAGTTATTGCTTTGGGACTGGGTTACTATTATGTCGCATTATTATATATATAAAGAATATACGAAATTAGACTACTTGCAGAAGAAACAAATTGAAAACATCACAAATATATATATATATATATATATATATATATATATATATATATATATATATTGTAACGAAGAGACTTGTGTGTTGTCTCTGAAAAATGTGTACAAGTTTTGTATTTGTGTAGTGCGTTCGTCTCGCACTGGGATCGTTACATCTATTCTTGCGCTAACGATGTCCGTAGCGATGTTATAATTACCAGTACAACACAGCAGTAACCATACCTGTTTTTAAATAGGGGTGTGTGAATCCCGGGTGGCGCCAAATTGTTTATTAAAACAATTAAACTTATTAACTAATCTCTTAATAGGGTATTCTCAGCGATGACGGCCGGGGCGTTCAAATAATTCCTGCTCGTTCAGCCTCCTGAATCGAGTAGGTAGTTGTTCGAATTACTACGCGAGCGCTGGTCGTCAAACCTAGCTTTCGTTAACAAACACAAGTAATACAATACACTCCCTATGAAATAATAACAACGGTTACTCCCTGTACTAGTTATTTTAATGGTCAATAAGTAAATTTTCAGTTAGACAATTAATATTATTCTGGTTGGTTAATAATTTTGTACCGACTTTTTACATGAAACACTTTCTCTCAGGCTGACAAAATCAATTCCGAAACGAGGTATTTACTCCAGCATGGCTGCAGTTTTCGTTAAGTTACAATATACTCGTTCAAAATCGGGATTCTTTTGATTACAAGGCAAAGAATTCCTATGATTACAATAAAAAGTACATTACCTTATTTTATGTGTACTTAAATAATAAGGTGTGTGGTTACAATCTGTTCTGTAGTGTCGTTAAATGTGTTTATAAAGTTTGTATTCACACAACAGGTTATGTGTTATGTTAACAAATTTTCAGTGTGTTATTTTTCTTAATTAATCTTTGAAAGAGAATATTTGGTTGACAGTGAGTGAGTTTAAAGTGAGTTTATTTTTTGTAAATACGGTAATTCAAGATACTTAACACATCAGATGACTTGGTGTTATCAATCATTGAGTTGGAAGAGGATTGGGCTGCAATCGTTTTCTGTTTTCATCAATCTTGGGACTTAAGTAGGTCTGGCGTCCTTTTCATATTAGATGTGGTCATATTTTTATTTAATTTCCTGGTAATATGGTCCTGGGCATCAGTTGACAGTCTCAGTTGTTCGTCTGCTTCTTATTTGATCATCGTTTAGAATTTCGTTTACTATTTTTACATTTTGTGATGAAAAATTGGTCATTCAATATTCGGCTTCTGTTCTGCCAGAGTGACACTTTACGAGTAACGATATTCAACCGTAATTCCATCCCTAACGGCAGTTGCTATGGTTACCAATTAAATTTGATTGGCTTAGATTGACATAATCCATTGTTATCAAAATTTGAATTCTTTTCAAAATCCTTGTATATCTTCTGATTGCTCTTATTCCTCTATCTTCCCTCCTAAGTATTAACTATTATCACTGTAATTTGTATTTCCTTTCATAGATTAATTTTATACCCCACAAGTTTGGGTTATTGTAGGTTTTATGATTTTATAATTATTTTAATACTTGCTAATTACATTTCTTTTTTAATTTAAATCCTTATTATAATATTTTGCTTCAAAAATGATTTACAATTTATCCTTGGTTAATTATTCGCCTCGGATTTGCTAATTTCATTGTTAACTTATTATAATTTGTAGTTGTTTGTTCTTGACAGTTAGGCATTTTCATAGGCCTAAGTAGCCATTATTTGTATTTACTTATTTCATACAAATTATGTCTCTTTTCTGCATAATGAGTTTAGCTTTGTTATTATAATTAGTTGTTTTATGTACTGATGTGTTTTGGTTCTGTTGTAGTGTTATTATTATGTAACTATTATTTTATACATCATGAATTGCTATCTTTTACTATCTGGTTTTCTCGTTTATATTTCTTTACTTTCTTATTTATTTAATCTGCCAATAAAAACAATGTGGCTATTATTTACTACTTTTGTTCACATAAAATACAACATCTAGGTCTATGGTCTGTATAATTCTTCCAGCCATATCCTATTCCTAAACTTGCTTCAACAATTATTTAATAATTATTTGCTAACATTGGTTTACAGTTCATTTCATTTTATATTATTTTTTGGGTGATTAACAACATCACATTTTTTGAACTTACTTTAATAATGAACCCTTGTAACATGGGGTGTTTATTGATTTGTTTTAACTTCTTAATTTTTTAAATACTCTTCACTTTCACTCCATGCTAACACTATCTATTTTCTCTTTCATCGGATTCTCCCTTTTAATTATAACTGCCTTCAATTAAACTTAACAATAACGTTCTTTCTTAATTAATACTGTCTTCATCACTTTTCAGTGTTCATTATACATTAATTAACTGTTTACACTTAATCTTATTCTTAACAACTTTCTTATTTACTAATATTTTTCACTGTTAACCTTTCAGTGTTTCTTATTGATTTACCGCGTGTTTATGCTTTTATCCTTCACTATTATTCACTATACAAACATGCTTTGTTATACATTATTCTCATTTAATCATCACCTTCACTTTTAAATTATTTATTGTTTATTATAATTTATTTAGAGTTTCTTCTTTATCACTTTATTTTGGGATTTTCACTTCCACTTTTGCACTTCTAAAATGTTTGGTTTTAAGTGTTTCTAAATGGGTCATCCCTATTATTACTTTCTCACTACCGTACTATCTCTTTCATTACAAATATCATTAACAATATTAACCATTTTATGTCTCTATTGATTTTAACATTACTTCTAACTCTAATATGTGGGTTAGTTTGCTTTTATATTTAACATTCTTTAATTGGGTTTCTTTCAATTGTCATTTACTTTATTATCCATTAATTGATAATAATAATGGATTAAAATAATTACTTCAGTTATCTATTGGTTTCTTTTTCAACCTTACATTGAGTGTATTGTTTCTCCTGCTTTTCTTCATTATTACTTGTTTGTGTCTTATTATTGGGTTTCCTTTTTATTTATTTCCCTTTATCTTAGGTTTGTTTCTTTTTCATTTTCCTCCTTCTTCATTTTTAGTGTACTTCCTTTATATCTTGTTTTAACATCTTCTCCTTTGGGTTCATTTTAATCAGTGGCATGGAATCATTCAATTCCTTCAATTGGTTTCATTTTGCTTGGTTTCGGTTTTTTCTCTTCTTCATTTGGTTTGGTTAATCACTTTCTTTTTCATTTGGTTTTATTCTTGTTTGTTTTTTGTTGTTCCCTTCTTCTTTTGTTTTCTCTTGTTGGGTCAATCAGTTGGGTTAGGTCATGTCGTCGTTTGTCGTGTCATTGTCTTTTTATTTTCTTTATATTAAACATTTTATTTTATATGAATTATTATTTTATATTCAAAATCATATGTTTTATCCCTGGTATTGGGGTGGCTTATTTGTGTTGTAACAATATATATATAAACGACGTAATTTGTATGTGCTCTGTAGAAGTGTTAGTTTTGTGTGTTCGCCTCACACGTTGTGGTCGTTACTTTATGTTTATTCTGACGACGTCCGTAGCGATCTCTCAAATTAGCAGTACACCCGTGTGGGAACCTTACCTGTTCTTTAATATGTGTTCGTAAATCCCGGGTGGTGCCAAATCGTTTAATCTGAAAACAATTAAAAAGAATAGGACGATTGAGCGTTCGTTCTATGACGGTATGATGAATTCAATTACTCCCGCCGTATGCGAATTTCTTAATCGAGCTGTTAGTACGCCGAGGCTCCGACGTGAGCGCTTACCGTCACCTTTGCTTGTCGCTAAAATACACAATTCATATAATGCACTTTCCTATGAAATAAAGAACAGTGGTTACAACTCTGTACTAGTTTATTAAATTGTGATTAGTAATTATTCAATAATATACAAAATTATATTTTGTTATTAAACAAATTTGCCCCGACAGTAAAAGATAATTATATCTCAAGGCTTGACAAAATCGATTTTGAATGATTTAGTTAGTCAGACATGGCGTCTTCAGAATGTTTATTATTTCTATTTTGTTCAATAAATCTGGATTCTTTTGGTTTACGAAAAAATATCAATTTGATTACAATAAAGCACACTACCTTACATTACTGGTACTTATATACTATAAGGTGTAATTACAATTTGTTCCTGAAGTGTTAAAAAGTGTATTTCAAAAGTTCGTAATTTCTATACAGGTTATTTTCTAATTTCGTATAAGTTTAGTGTTTTATTTTTAATTAATCTTTGAAAGAAATTAGATCCTTCAGTTTATAGTGAGAGTTATAAGTGTTGTAAAAAAAAATTAAAAGGAATTTATTTCATAAATTCGGGTAATTCAGCAATACTTATCAATCAGTTGACTTAAGGTGTAATCTCATTCAGTCAAAATAGGTTGGGTCATCGTTTGGTCATCAATCTTCAATCATCTTGGGATATAATCACGCCTTGCGTCCTTTTCGTATAAGTTGATCGAAATTTATTAATTTGGAATTAATTAATCTGGTCTGTCGCCTAGGTTGAGTGTATTAGTTCCTCATGGTTCTTCATTTTAGTAAATTTGGTTACTTTTGATTGTTTTAAATTAAAATTTGAGTCATTTATGGCTTGGCATCTATTCCTTTTGAGCTTCAATAATGGACTAACAGTTTCTAACGGAATATTCATAAATAACGTTCAGTTGTCATGGTAACTGATTGACTCTCATTGGCTATTCATGACTTAGGACCATTGTTATAATACAGTAGAAGCCCGATATAGTGCGGTTGTCAGGTGACATACTTTCCCCCATGTTATAGGCGTAACCGCGGTATATCGGAAGGTGACCTGTACAGTGACAAATGATGGGGAGGGAGGACCGGGAAAAAGGCTACAGCATAATGCACTACTATATACTGTACGTAAATTACGTCACCTTATTTCTTAAATGTAGAAATAAAAAATAAGAAAACTGTATTTTAATCCAATACGTATTTAATCTTTTTTAATCCAATGGAATATAAAATACACTATTTATACATTGCTCACGCAACCTACTGTAGGCCTAATTGTTGGTCTTAAAAAAGTCCATAATTGTTGTTTGACGGGATAATGCACAGCGTTTCTTTTCCGCGTATTGTTTTATAAATGCGAGGTGCAGCAGATGAACATTATTAGATTCACTTTGCCTCTCCATCCATGAAATTACTTTGTTTATGTGTATTATCACTTCACTAACATTTGGAATAACTTCTTTCACTTCCACCCCATTTTCATTTCCATCATCGTCATCGTCTTCTTTTTCTTCGCAATTTGCATTTCGGACTGCATCAATGATATCTTTATCTCCTTATCTAAAAATGAACTTTTTCTTGTGAAACTTACTGTTTTTCGTTGAACGCGTTTCGGCGTACGTATTCGCCTTCTTCAGCTTTGAGTCAGACTGCCATCATTTAGTAATGGTTGTTGTGTGGAAGGTGTAGTGGGGGTGGTGTGTGGAGGAAGGGGATTGGCGCGGGGATTCAACTAAATGTTTGTTTTTTGTATAATTGTGTCAAAAAGTGTATGTGATTTATATTGTAATTGATTGTTAAGTATGTTGTTTGGTTGTGTTGTGTGGTGTTTATATATTTCGTATTGTTCAGTTGTGTTGAGTTTTCGACCTTTGGGTAGGTAATGTAAAATCTCAAGATTAGTGTCTATGTTGGTGTAACTGTGGTTTTCTGTGTGTATGTGTGTGGCAAATGCGGAGTGTATATTGTTGTTGGTTAAAGCTTTTAAGTGTTCATCACACTCACATACCACAACTCCTACACACACAAAATCGCCAACACATTCAGAAAACATAAATACAAAATAGCATACAGAACAACCAATACCATCAAAAAACACATCAATAATACAAACACAGACATAGACAAATATAACAAAACAGGTGTTTACAAATTAAATTGTAATGACTGCAATAGTTTCTACATAGGCCAGACGGGAAGATCTTTTTCATCCCGTTATCCTGAACACTTAAAAGCTTTAACCAACAACAATATACACTCCGCATTTGCCACACACATACACACAGAAAACCACAGTTACACCAACATAGACACTAATCTTGAGATTTTACATTACCTACCCAAAGGTCGAAAACTCAACACAACTGAACAATACGAAATATATAAACACCACACAACACAACCAAACAACATACTTAACGATCAATTACAATATAAATCACATACGCTTTTTGACACAATTATACAAAAAACAAACATTTAGTTGAATCCCCGCGCCAATCCCCTTCCTCCACACACCACCCCCACTACACCTTCCACACAACAACTGTTACTAAATGATGGCAGTCTGACTCAAAGCTGAAGAAAGCAAATACGTACGCCGAAACGCGTTCAACGAAAAACAGTTAAGTTTCACAAGAAAAAGTTGATTTTTAGATAAGTGTTAGTGCTGTGAAAGAAGAGATGAATAACCAAGACAACTTTATCTCCTATACATTCTGTAACAGGCTCACCGTTGTCAACTTCTGCCCAGTCATTCAAGTCATCTAGAGTGAAGTTGCAATGCAGAGCACTACTCGCAGACTGTACATCACTATTAGTGAATCCGGCAACAGAGCAATTTCCATCGGCGATGTTTTGTTCAAAGGAACATTTCTTCCAGCAATTCTGAATCGTAGCCGTACTAATACTTTCCCATGCAAGACCTATTGAATACGCAACTGTTTTCAGGTTTATTGACTTAAGGTAAATTTCCATATCCTCATCAGCATTCACTATAGCACTCAGAAGTTCACAGCGGTAATGTGCTTTAAATGCTTTTATGATGCCTTGATCTAATGGCTGGATCAGTGCTGTAGTGTTTTTCGGCAAGAACATGACTCCGATTTTCCCATCTCTTGACTGTAGCATATCAGCAGGTGGATGTGCTGGACAGTGGTCAAGGGTCAGTACAGCTTTTTCTTCGAGGTTGAGTGACCGCAGGTGGCTTCTCACAGATGGAACAAATTTTTCATGGAACCATTTACCGAAAATATCACTTGTCATCCAAGCATTTTTTGTATTACGATATGTGATGGGTAATGATGTCATGTTAACATGTTGAAAGCATCTAGGATTTCGGCTTTTCCCTATGCAGAGAGGTTTAACTTTGTGGCTGCCTGATTTATTTGTGGCAAACAGGAGGGTAACTCTATACTTATTTATTTTTAATCCAGATTTATTTATTGAATTATTCACATCCAGAGTTCTGGTAGGAAGCATTCGAAAATACAGAGCAGTTTCATCACAGTTATACACTTGATGGTCATTTAAATCGTTATCGATCATTATTTTGTTTAATGCCTGAGGAAAAAGTGCTGCAGCTTCACTGTCACATGATCGTGCTTCCCCTTCAATGCTTATCTGGCTTATACCATGACGAGATTTCCATCGCGAAAACCACCCATCAGATGCATTAAAGTCACTGTTGCCATGTAAATCACTATGGAATTTCACAGCTTGAGCTCTAATAACTGGTCCTGACAGTGGCACACCTTCACTTCATTTTATTAAAAACCACCTGTACAGACACTCATCTAGTTCACTATCCTTACCTACTTTAGTCTTTTTTCTTTGCAACCCCACTTCACTTTCAACTGTGTTCACAAAACTTTTAAGCTTATCTTCTTCCTTCATCCACCCTCTAATTGTTCCTTCTGGGATGCCACACTCACGTGATAAACTTGCCTTTGACTCTCCGTTCTTCACACGATCAATTATTTTGAGTTTATCACTCACAGAATATGCTTTTCTTTTCTGTGACATCACAAAACTCTACACTATGCGAATTTATGACAAAGACTATACTCTTTGATAAGATAATATCAGAGTATGATCTTATACTGTACTGTAATATGAGGGAGAGAATGGATTTAGTTGGCTGCTTGCCTTGGCATGAATTCTTAGAAACGTAGAGACTGTAAATAGCTCAGCAATTGTTTATGTCTACAGGTACACTTGAACTGGCAATTCTGGCTGTTGTTTACAACGCCGTTTCCAACAACAAGCCTTTGTTTACAATAAACGCAATGCATTCCAATGTTGTGGCTACGGAAGTCACGATAAACAATTCATAATTTACTCACTCTCTACAAGTAAGAATTTTCGCTAATAAGGGGCGACATACTCTTCACCGCGTTATATCAGAATCCGCGGTATATCGGACCGCGCTATATCGGGCTTCTACTGTATTTGAATTTTATTCAAAACGACTAAATATCTTCTGATTGCTATTATTCTTCTGTCTTCTTACCTTAGTATGAGATATTATCACAACTGTTCATATTTTCTTTCAAAGATCATTTTGACATCCCACAAAGCTGGGTTTACTTATGTATTATTGTTTTGACAGTTATGTTGATATTATTTAATTACATTTCTTTCCTATTTTATGTCCATAATTTAACATTTATCTCTTAATATGATTCACTAATTATCATTGACTAGTTACTTGCCTTGGATTTGCTAATATCTGTATATTAATACGTGAAGAGAAAACTTTGTACCCCTTTTTAAGCATATTGCGCGCATGGAGGATTGTGAGATTTGGCATAGTTAAAGTTTACATGGAGAAGGAGTGCAGAAAGCTAAAATTTATATATAATATGTGTTACAAATACATTAAATTAAATTAAATAAAACATTCATTTGCACTTGAAAATTCATTTAAACTTTTTCAAACAATGGTAATTGTTAAAAATAAAATAATTTTGTTGCCAGGCAACAATAGTCTGTGGAGTGTATGTCAAGGCAAAAAAGCGTTTATTTTATATTTTGTATATTAGATATCTGTGTTTTATATATTAATGTGCAGTTGAAAGTGAAATACAGCTTGCTTAATATACACCTGTTGCAAAAGGAAAATTTTGTAGCAGCAATTTGAATTGACTTACTCTTGCCTAATTATTATTGGTGGTTTCAAAAAAGTGAATACATTTTATTATTTTTAAATTAAACCCTGTCTAATCTTAGTTTCAGTAATTTCATTACATTTTTTTTTACATTCAGATATTCGCACCTACTTCCATTATGCCTCGACATAGAACATTGACGGGTCGGAGTGAGAGACAAAGAAGAAGGAATATATATTCGCGTGAAAGTCAAAATTATAATAGACAAAATGCAAATTTAAATAGTGTAAATAGTATAACATTGACGGGTCGGAGTGAGAGACAAAGAAGAAGGAATATATATTCGCATGAAAGCCAAAATGATAATAGACCAAATGCAAATTTAAATAGTCTAAATAGTATACAAAATGATGAAATTATTTTGAGGGATACATTTAAATGCGCAATGAATGTCATTCCAAGAAATTTTAATACTTCTGATTGTGGATTAATGCATTTACAATGCAGGTTTTGCAATGCAAAACATTTCGAATCTGAGGTCACTTTAGGTGAAAGGACTGCATTCACTTCATGTTGTCATAAGGGTAAAGCAATATTACTGGCCTTAAGTCAAAATGAATACTTTAAATCATTGTATGATGGACTTACTTCAAATGAACCTTCAATAAAAAGAAAGTCAAAAAATTATTTTGAAAACATTCGTAAATACAATTCATCATTTGCTATGGTTAGCTCAGAAGCTAAAATTTCGGATACAGTTATGCGTGGAGTGTATCATTTTAAAATACATGATGTTTTTTATCACAGATCAGGTCCAATGACTGCTGGATGTGGTCGCTCACCATGTTATGCGCAATTATATTTTTATGATGTTGACACTGCTGTCAATTATAGATTACGTGAACACTATAATCAAACATGCAATAACAATATAATGCGCGAAATCTCTCTTGAATTGGAACGCATTAATCCTTTCGTTCGGTCATTCATTGCAAAGAAAGATCATTGTCAGAGAGTTGAAAATCAAAATAAAGAAATTTGTATGCTCATTAAAGTAAATCGTGATTTAGATCTACGCCGTTATAATGATGCAGTTCAAACTGATGTAGCAGTAATATTTAGTACAGTTGATGGTGAGCCACCTTTTAACGAAATATGGTTTCGTTTTCAAAAGTTAATGGTACCATTAAAAATATCTCTGTTTTGGATTCATTATTGGGCCCTTTAGCGTATCCATTACTTTTTCCAAATGGTGATACTGGGTGGCATATCAATATTATAATAAAAATTATAGATACTCTCTGATGTTTGTTTGTGATGATAGTAGGTTATGATGGGTGTAGATATATTTATATTTTGGTGTGTTCGTGTGAGTGTAGACACGCACCGGTATCTACGATAATGTTGTTTATCAAAAGATGTAATCGTAATCGCTGAGGTTATTGGTGTTAATGTATTGTTTTTTATGGGTACGTAGTAATAGTTCACTCCTTTTATTTCAATATGGTTCGCGCACTTTGTTGTGTATCTCTCTTACTTACCACACTTGAATACTTCAATTCTGTTCTGTGACGTTCCTTCCGAAATACACGCACTTCAAATACAAGAAAATATTCGGATTGAATATTTAATATATCATCACACACAATAGTAAATGAAGCAATATCTGATGAATATTCTGAATTATGCTAAATCTTTTTAAATTCTTCCGCCACCTGTGTCAGAACTGATTAAAAAATAAATGAATTTACTTTTAATAGAAATGATACTCCTTTTGTGGTAATAAAATTGGAGGTTTATTAACAATTTAATAAATGATAAAATCTTTGACAATTAAAAAACAATAATAAACAACCTTTCAATTACTGATTACAACAAAAATTCAAATAAGACTCTGTTTAATTCCTCAAGGCTGGTAGACCTGTTATTAGTACAATAATTTAACTGCAATAGGTTATGTTGCTTTGATTCAGTGAATTACCATATTTCGTTAGGTTCTTTTAGGTAACATGATACCAGTCACAAGATGTAATACAAATAACGATATAGAATTAACAATAATGAATAATAATCGAACAAATATAAAAAATCAAAAATTGGTACCATATGTCTGGTATTTATGAAACTATCGTACGCGGGCATGCGCACGCATCTCTAATACTAGTTTGCAATTATCAAGCTGTATGACTTGTACAGTATTTAAAAATCTATTACTTCCGTTTAATAATTTATTTTAAAAATCATCTATTCACAAGAGAAAAATTTCTCAAAAAACTCTTGTTAGTAATTCTATTTAATTTGGATGTTACTTGAGAACAGATCGGTAATATTGAAATTATCAAGTTACCGTAACGATTTCTGAGGTTAGAATTAACCGGTGTTGTTACAAAGGATAAGTATTTCTTAATAGCTATTATTTCTTAGACTATACATGTAAACATATTATTCATAATCCTTTAATATATTATTATCAGAATTACATTTATTCATATTGTATGAAAATTAATAAAGTATATTTCAAAACATCGAAAAAATCAAGAGAAATAAATTTAGTCAAATGAGTGACTAAATATTCTTGTATTCATTAATAATTATTTCCAAACATTATATTTTAAATTATTATAATTAATTAAAATATTTTTATAATGCTAACGCGGGCGATTGATGCGCTCGTGGTCCCGGGTTCAATTCCCGGCGGAGGTTCCTTCCGTACGGCGTGCACTCAGCGTCGTGAGGCAAACTGAGTAGGCGCTGAGATAACAGCGCCGCCTCCTGGCTGTGAATACCGCAACTAGCGGCTGGTGGCGCATAGTACTAGCCATACACCGTCACACTAACACAAAAGCCGCGCGGTACGCCTTGGTCCTTAACGGACTGTTGAGCGGAGGTTTAATTTTAATTTTTATAATATTTTAATAATTATGGATTAAATCTTTCCTTAATTCTGATAATTTAATTACTGGTTTCGATACTCAGCATTATCTGACTTGCGTAGTATCGAAGGTTAGCTATTCACAAAAATTATTATTTTCGTTCAAATATTGTTTAAATAAAATTGTACTCCCTGTTTCCTATTTAACACTTCACTCGCAAGTATGGTCGACATTATACACTGACCTACTTGTTTAATTAAAACAGCTCCGCACTTTTTCACTCGTATGTATAAATGTTGTGTTAAGGTTAACTGTATGTTGTTGTACTGACGTATATGGCGCGCACCGTTTTAAAAAATAAACTTCTTCTTTTTGTCTTGAGCGGCGTGGCCTATTCGTTTGATGGTTGATCGTAGACTGTTCTGCTCCTCTGAAGCATCTCTCGGTTGTCTGTCGAAAGTCATTCATTCTATTGGCTGGAGACGTTGTACTCTCTGACCCAAAAGCCTTCGTTTTATTAAAATATTTAATTTTTTGACAAAATTGAGTTTGGTGTGGAGGCTTTTTTACGTCATCACTGGTACAAAAATTTAACTGGAAAGTTTAAAATTACCATAACTTTCTTACTTTACATCCTATCGTTAATTGGTTGATATCAGTGAATTCAGGGCGTTTTGCTTGTTAAATTAAGTCCAAAACCGCTTATTTTCCGTTCATTACTAATATCACAATAACGATTTTATTTGTTATTTCTGGTGTATCTTATTTTTATAAGTTCGTTACCAGATTTTACTTAATTATAATAAAACACTTCTTAAATAAACACTTTGAGTCTATATCTCAGTCGGTTTGATATACAATTTGGGAATAATTGTTCCCTACACAAATCTCGTTATGGCGTCATTAAGCGTCCATGTTAGATTTTTCATAAACATGCTTAGAACTAATTTTTCTTATTTAAAACGATCATATTACTATCTAATAATACTAGTAATGTTTATTTATACAATTTTACACTATAATATTTATATATGACTGTGGTTAATTTAATATTTACATAGTTTCAGTCCTCTCCTATCTCTCTTATACAATTTTTTCACCTTATTTTTGGTCTCTTCTATACAAATCATATCATGTAATGATTATAATTAGTGTACACACATAGTACCTAATTTATTATATATAATGGTTGTCTTTTAATTAGTTCAGAACTCTTTAATCCTTCAGTAATGGCTCTGTTTATGTTGTGTCATATCATAGTAGTCATTTATTTTTTCTAATACAACAACTAAATTGTCATTGTTCTATTTGGTTTGAATTCCCAAAGTAGCATTAGATATTATTCTAACTTTTGGTAAAGTTTCCAATTACTTTTACACAAGTTTATATGCTATATTTTTCATAAATAACTTGTTTGTCATGGTTTGTTTACATTTGGTTTTCTTCATAATAGTCATTTGGTTTTTAATTGTTTGTATATAATATGACTGTTTTTATGGTCATTATCTGTTCTCAAAGTAGCATTGGGATTTCCTCTTACTACTGGTAACAATTGTAACAATCTGTGCTCAACATTTGATACAGTATTTTTCCTAACTAATTAGCTATACAACGGTTCAGCTTACTTCTGGTCATATGTACATAGTTAGTTAGTTTACAATAATTTAGTTACAATATTGTTCTTATCATGTTCAGAATCTGTTCTCAATGTATTATCAGATATTTATCTCACTACTGGTAATACTCTTATAAACATTGATATTGGTTTTGATACTGTACTTTGCTTAACTAAATTGGCATACTTTTCTCATTTCTGCTATTTTCTGTGCCATTATGTTTGACTTGTTCTACTTACATTGTTTTGCAATATATTACATTGTCTCTTAATATTTATCATTACTACTTATAATAAATTCTCGTTTGATAACATATTTGATGATCAGATATTTATACTAATATGTATCATTTTCTGTTGTAATAGGTCTCTTCCTTGTGGGTTGTGTAACAATGTACCATCTGTTTTAGTGCAGTATTTTTCTACTACTAAACTGACTTCACTACGGTATATTAACATAATACTTTAACTAATTTGTTACACATGTTTATACAATTCTTTCTTAAACACTAACACAAATCTTTTTTGTATTATTTTCAATATTTTTCTGGTCAATGGTGGAACTTAATTCCTGTCATTGTTTGATACTTAACAAATGTCTTTTATTTGTTGTCAGTTCTCTATGAACTATAACATAATTGTTCTACTTTGTTCTAATCTGGTGGTCTTATGATTATGTGTATTGATTACAACTTTATTAAATTAGTCACACTCATTGTCTGTGTTTATTTGACTATTTTTAATTTTTGTTGTTTCATCATGAAATTAATATATTTCTCACACTGTAAACTTCATCACTGTAATTGTTTGTGTGGTTTATTCAGTTGAAATTAGTTAGTTATTCACAGGTTTCACATTTGTATTAAGTACACACTGTAATTGTTTGTGGTTCCTTAAATGTTTCACACTGGTCTTCTTTTCACACTTATAATCATTTCTTTTGTCACTTACATTGTTTTTTTTACATGTGGTTTATGTTGAGTCCTTATATCTTCTGTCCATCTTCTTTCTTCTTCTTGGTGCTCTTCCTGGTCCTTCTTCCTTATTCTTTTTCCTATATTTTCATTGTAGTTGCTAATTTTATTTATCTCCATTGTTGTTGGAGCTTGTTGGTCCTTGTTTCGTTGATTCCCCTCACTGTTGGATCCTATTGGGTCTAGTTACTGATATTTTGTTTTGGGCTTGTGGCATTTTCTTTCTTCATTTTGTATTTAATGTTGATATATTAGTATTCTCTTCTTCATTGTTGGATTTTTTATTAATATATTTGTACCCACACTTATATACACTTAGGTTTATTTATCTAGATATATTTCCATGTTTTTCTCATACTTGACGTTACATTCGTTTATTTTATGTAACTACCATATTTTTGGTACTGTTACATATTTCTCATAATGTACCAACTACATCTAATTCAAGAGCGCCCAGAAATAAATTAACCATGCTTCAGTATGCAGCCTATCGACTTGCAATTAGAGAAGATTTTAGCATGTTGCACCATTCACAAAAATTATTTCTGCAGTGGATAGTTGATATGTATGTGAGAATAGAGGGCACAAGGTTACATTTCATTCGACAAAATCAAACAAGTCTTAGGTCTGAAGTTTACAACAATTTAACAGATTATTTAGAATTGAACCCCAATGCCAATAATGTTGGCCGTAGAGTAATTTTACCATCTTCATTCAATGGATCTCCAAGAAATATGTATCAGAATTATTTAGATGCAATGTCAACTGTACAACATTTCGGAAAGCCTTCTTTGTTTATTACAATGACTTGCAATCCAAGTTGGCCTGAAATAGTTAGCAATATTGGTGTAGGTGAGTCAGCTAATTTTCGACCTGATATTGTTGTGCGTGTATTCAAGTCCAAACTGAAAGCATTAATTGAGGGCCTTACACTAAAAAAAATCTTCGGTAAAGTTGAAGCACTCATTTATACAATTGAGTTTCAAAAGAGAGGATTGCCTCATGCTCACATTTTACTCTCTTTAAATAAGCAAGATAAAATTGTTAACGCTACCGATATTGATAAATTTGTATCTGCGGAGATTCCTAACATTCAAACACATCCTACATTACATGAATATGTTGTAAAACACATGATGCATGGTCCATGCGGTGTACTTAATCCAAATTCTGTATGTATGAGAGATGGAAAATGCACAAAAGATTATCCAAAACGATTTAATGAATTTACATGTGAATCATTAAATGGATATCCATTATACAGAAGGCGTGATAATGGTATTAATGCTGAAGTTCGCGGTAGTTGCCTCGACAATCGTTATGTTGTACCATACAATCCGTATTTACTTGCCAAATTTAATTGCCATATAAATGTTGAAGTATGCACTACAGTTAAAAGCGTTAAATACATTTATAAATACGTGTATAAAGGCTATGACAGTGCATCTGTTGAATTAGGTTCAGAGAGAAATGAACAAGGTCAAGAAATACAAATTGATGAAGTTAAACATTTTTTAAATGGCCGTTATGTCGGATCAACTGAAGCTGTATGGCGCATCTATGAATTACCAATGCATTTTAAATCACATGTCATCGTTAGACTTGACATTCATTTACCGCATAGACAGAATGTTTACTTTCGAGAAGGGCAAGAACGTCAAGCAATTGAAAACGCAAGACAAACAAAATTATTAGCATTTTTTGAATTGAATCGATCAGATCCATCAGCGCATGAATATAACTATATTGAAATTCCTTTGCATTATGTGTGGGAAGATTCCCGAAAAAAATGGAAGAAGAGAAGGCGTGGAGGTGATAAAATCATTACACGCATATATGTAGTATCACCAAAAGACATCGAACTTTTCCATTTACGATTGCTTTTATTACATGTCTGTGGTCCAAACAGTCGCACAGAGTAGAGATTGTCGCCAAAGAATTTTAAAATGTTGCCAACAAATAATTACTGACAGATTGACTGAATGAGCTGTGAATTTTGTGTGATTTCAAATGTTCCTTTTTCAATAGTCTGTGGAGTGTATGTCAAGGCAAAAAAGCATTTATTATTATATTTTGTATATTAGATATATGTGTTTTATATATTAATGTGCAGTTGAAAGTGAAATACATGCTTTTATTACATGTCTGTGGTCCAAAATCATTTGAGGATGTTAGAACATACAATGGAATTATACACACTTCTTTTGTTGAAGCGTGCCATGCTCGCGGCAATGGTTCAAATGATAATGAATGGCACGAATGTTTAAATGAAGCAAAAGAATTACATTCACCAAAACAAATGCGAAATTTATTTGGTTACATTTGTGCATTAAATGTGCCAGCCATGCATTGGCATTATGGAATGAATTTAAAGTATATCTTAGTGAAGATTTTTTGAGAGATTACACCGAAGAAGTATCCTTTAATACAGCTCTATTAGAAATTGAAGATATTTTGAATGTTCATAATTTGTCATGCCAAGAACTTGGTTTACCAGTTCCCATGTATTCGCAGAGAACAGACGAAGCAAATGCTATTGATCCAATAGAACAAGAGTTTCTGTTTTCTGAGCATTATGAAACTGCAAATATTGAACAGCATAATCTAATTGATCGTGTGATTTGTGAAGTTTTGCATCATGATACTGGATCTAATGTTTTTTGTTTAACCGCTCATGCTGGTTGTGGAAAAACATTCACACAAACAGCAATCATTCACAAATTAAATTCGCTTAATCTTAGTTGCATTGGAACAGCGTTCAGTGGCATAGCTTCAACTCTATTACTTGGAGGTACAACTTTACACAATGTGTTTAAATTGCCTATACCCATTTTGGAAAATTCTGTAGCGAATATTACCGCAAATAGTAGCTATGGACGTTACATAAATTCATCATCATTGATAATTATTGATGAAATTTCTATGTGCCCACTGCAAGTGTTGAAAATCATAGATAGATTATTGCAGGATCTATGCGATGAAAATGCTAAACATAAACCATTTGGAGGGAAAACGATACTTCTGTGCGGTGATTTTCAGCAAATCTTACCAGTTGTCCCACATGGATCACGTGCAACTTTAATTGAAAATTGTGTCACGAGTTGGCATAAATTTGTTTATTTTCATAAAGTAACGTTTACTCAAAATATGAGAGCCTTACCAAATGAAATAGAATTTGTCGAATTCTTGAAAAAAATTGGTAATGATGAAGCCCCACAATTCCCTCAGTTTGGTGAAAATATTATTGAAATACCTCAGCAATTAATAGGAGATGAAAATAATATTATTAATGAGGTGTATGGAAATATTTCCGAAAACATACTCTCAGATAACATATTGAAGTCAGTTATTTTACCACCTAAAAATGATGATTGTACTTTTATTAATACTGATATACTTAATCGAATACCAGGTGAACAGAAAACATATCATAGCTACGATAAAATAATTTGTGATGATGACAATGAAATCAATAACTATCCAGTAGGGTTTTTGAATTCTTTGACTATTAGTGGTTTGCCACCACATAAGTTAGTATTGAAAGTTAATTGCATCGTTTTACTGATCAGAAACTTAAATACAAAGGAAGTATTAGTCAATGGAACAAGAATGCGCATCAAGTGTATGCATCGTAATGCTATTGATTGCGAAGTTTTAACTGGAACCGCACACAATAAGAGAATTTTGATTCCACATATAAATTTAACATATTCCGGTACTGTTTTACCATTTAACTTTCAAAGAACTCAATTTCCAATTATACATGCATTTGCGATGACAATAAATAAGTCTCAAGGACAAACATTCGAAAAAATTGGAATTTTATTGAGGCAGCCAGTTTTTACACATGGTCAATTGTACGTCGCAGCAAGTAGAGTTCGATCATTCGATGGTTTGAGATTTTATATTTCCGAATATAATGGCCAAGGGCATTTAGCAAATGATGAAAGAGTTTTTACAAAAAACATCGTTTACACAGAAGTTCTGAATCATTAAATTCACTTTCAAACTATTTTAAGTTCAATGGACAACATTTATTTTTTTAACCGCCCGGTTTTTTGATTTAATGAAAAATATATGAAAAAATACGAGGCACGTATTTTTTATTTCATTTTTTATTTTGTATTAATTTTTTATTTAAATTTTATATATTTTGAAAAAGATAGGCAAAATAACTGTGTAGCCTTGGCGAAACCTGGTCAGTATGGCAATAAAAAAAACCCAAGGAAATGTCAAAAAACGCGTTATTGCTTTTTAAATATGGCTTAGCCAAACCTCATTTTTCCTATCTTTCATATTTTTCAAATAACTCGAAAATTAATGCATAGAAGAAAAAAATTAAAAAATTATATAAGCTTTGTAGCAGATAATCTTCAAACTGTTTCGAATTTTGTACCTTACCAAAAATGAAATATAATCCACTGGAATTGAAAACAATGTATCTTATACTTCTATGAATGTCACGTCTCATTTTTATTAGTGTTTATTTGATTCAATAATAACATAAAAAAATTAAAATTGACAATGAATTATATCAAAAAATAAATACGAATACAAGCTGTAAATGTGTTTTTTTTTTTCAACTGTTACTAACATTAAATTTTAAATTTCATAGGAATTGCAGGCAATTAAGGCAAACAACACACGCTAATGACGTATTTGTACACGCTCGCAGCTGACGTAATAGAACAAAATTCAAAAAAATTATATGCAATGATTATACAGGTATACTCTTTGACAAAAGAACCTCAATAACGTTCAAACTTAAAAATTTAATGAATTACGGTCGAATTTCGACCACTGGGCGACCACTAGTAATAGTTAATTTCTTACAATTTGTAGTTTTTGGTGTTATACAGTTAGGCATTTCATAGGCTCTTCTTGTGTGAGTTCTGGCATTTTCTTCTGTTGCTTCACTTCGACGTCTTTGACTATTTCTTCTTCTATTTGAATATTTGGTTGTTCTACGTTTTTATTATTTGGTATTTCCTCGAACTCTTCCATTAATAATCGATTATGTTCTTTCCTCCAATTACAAACATCTTCTCTGGATAGTTCAAACATAACCCTTATCCATTCCTTTAATTCTGCATTTTCCGTTTGTATTGGTTTTTCTGGTTGTCTTATTAATTGCCTCCATTGTTCATACTCCTCCTGTGTATATTCCTCTGTCACTGGTGCGTATACTCCTGTTCTTTCATTTTTCATTTGTGTTTCATTATTGTACCATCTCTTCCAATCATTATTAGTCATTTTCTCCACCTTCTTATTGTTAATGTCGTGGGTTGTCCCGATAGCCTCTTCTTTATTATACTTGGTGTCTATCTCCCACATTTCATCATAAATATCTCTTAATGTCATTTTGTCGTTTGGCATTCCCACTACATTCGCAAGACTCATCATTGCTCGTTCGTGATCAGTCGTATTTTTCTTGATGTACTCCATCTCCTTGCTGAATTTTTTAAATAACCCTGTCATCCATTCTGCGTAGCTTAAATGTTTCTGTTGTTTGGGCATCTTCATTTGTTATTGTGACGTATTTTTCTGTTTCTTAATTTTTTTGTAACCGCCGCTAGTCTTCTATTCTAGCCACACTAGTTGTTCGCCAATTTGTAACGACGTAATTTGTACGTGCTCTGTAGAAGTGTTAGTTTTGTGTGTTCGCCTCACACGTTGTGGTCGTTACTTTATGTTTATGCTGACGATGTCCGTAGCGATCTCTCAAATTACCAGTACACGCGAGTGGGAACCTTACCTGTTCTTTAATATGTGTTCGTAAATCCCGGGTGGCGCCAAATTGTTTAATCTGAAAACAATTAAAAAGAATAGGACGATTGAGCGTTCGTTCTATGACGGTATGATGAATTCAATTACTCCCGCCGTATGCGAATTTCTTAATCTAGCTGTCAGTTCGCCGAGTTTCTGACGTGAGCACTTACCGTCACCTTTGCTTGTCGCTAAAATACACAATTCATATAATGCACTTTCCTATGAAATAAAGAACAGTGGTTACAACTCTGTACTAGTTTATTAAATTGTGATTAGTAATTATTCAGTAATATACAAAATTATATTTTGTTATTAAACAAATTTGCCCCGACAGTAAAAGATAATTATATCTCAAGGCTTGACAAAATCGATTTTGAACGATTTAGTTAGTCAGACATGGCGTCCACAGAATTTTTATTATTTCTATTTCGTTCAATAAATCTGGATTCTTTTGGTTTACGAAAAAATATCAATTTGATTACAATAAAGTACACTACCTTACATTACTGGTACTTATATACTATAAGGTGTAATTACAATTTGTTCCTGAAGTGTTAAAAAGTGTATTTCAAAAGTTCGTAATTTCTATACAGGCTATTTTCTAATTTCGTATAAGTTTAGTGTTTTATTTTTAATTAATCTTTGAAAGAAATTAGATCCTTCAGTTTATAGTGAGAGTTATAAGTGTTGTGAAAAAAAATTAAAAGGAATTTATTTCATAAATTTGGGTAATTCAGCAATACTTATCAATCAGTTGACTTAAGGTGTAATGTCATTCAGTCGAAATAGGTTGGGTCATCGTTTGGTCATCAATCTTCAATCATCTTGGGATTTAATCACGCCTTGCATCCTTTTCATATAAGTTGATCGAAATTTATTAATTTGGAATTAATTAATCTGGTCTGTCGCCTAGGTTGAGTGTATTAGTTCCTCATGGTTCTTCATTTTAGTAAATTTGGTTACTTTTGATTGCTCTAAATTAAAATTTGAGTCATTTACGGCTTGGTGTCTATTCCTTTTGCGCTTCAATAATGGACTAACAGTTTCTAACGGAATATTCATAAATAAAGTTCAGTTGTCATGGTAACTGATTAACTCTCATTGGCTATTCATGACTTAAGACCATTGTTATATTTGAATTTTTATTCAAAATGACTACATATCTTCTGATTGCTATTATTCTTCTGTCTTCTTACCTTAGTATGAGATATTATCACAACTGTTCATATTTTCTTTCAAAGATCATTTTGACATCCCACAAAGCTGGGTTTGCTTATGTATTATTGTTTTGACAGTTATGTTGATATTATTTAATTACATTTCTTTCTTATTTTATGTCCTTAATTTAACATTTATCTCTTAATATGATTCACTAATTATCAATGACTAGTTACTTGCCTTGGATTTGCTAATATAATAGTTAATTTCCTACAATTTGTAGTTTTTGGTGTTATACAGTAAGGCATTTCATAGGCCTAGGTAGTAATTGGCTATCTTTTCTTATTTTATACAAGTTAAATATTATTTTACCTTTATACATGTTTTGTTTTGTGTCATACATGATTTGGTTACTTGTTGAATTGATTTGGGTCTGTTTTTATAATAATTGTATGTTTTCATTATTTTACATATTGTGGTTTGTCTAATATTTTCTAACTGCTTTTCCAGTATTATTAGATTTATATGAATTCATCTTTTTTCTTATCTATATTGCCATTGTTTATTATTTGTCTATTATTTACTGTTCTCTATAAAATATAACATAACATTTAGGCTTATGGTCTGTATAACTCTTTCAGCCATATTCCTACTCATAAACTTAATCAAACAAATCTTTTAACAGTTATTATGCTACTCTTGTTTACATTTTGTTTATTCTTATTTATTTTTTGGTAACAAACATCATCACCCTATTTACTTTATCTAAATAACTATCCCTTTGAACATAGGATATTTATTGATTTTGCATTTCTATTCTTTACTATATTTTTCTATTCTAATCTTTACTAGCTAACCATGGTAACACTAACATTTTGACTCTTCCTGGGATTTTTCCCTGAATATCCTTGTATTCCTCATCTACAATTACTCTTAATCCTAATAATAATAATATTCTTATTTTCTAACACTTTTCACCATTAACCTTTAGTGTTTATCACTGGTTTTTAGGTGTCTATACCTATCAATAGGGTTTCTATTTATTTTGGGGGTTTTACACTGACACTTTGCACTTTTTATAGTATTTAAGTGTTACTAGTGGGTATTCCCTAACATTAAATTCTCTTTCTCACTTAATCATGTTCTCTATCTATCTATCTCTCACTTTACAATGGTTAGTTATACTGTTAACAAATTCATATCGTTATAGAGTTATTTATAATATTTACTCTCTATTTATTTGGTTAGTGTACATTGTTTGTCTTTACTTTATTGGATTTTAACAATTATCATCTACATTGATTATTTAGTTGATACTAATAATTATCATTTAAATTTATCATTTATTGGTTTCTTGTTCATTACTTTATTTGAGTGTAACATTTCTCCTTTTCTGTTCTATATTATTCGTTTGTGTCTTTCCATTTCTTCTCATTTTATTTCATTTGCATTTTGTTTGTTTCCTTTTCATTTACCTTCTCATTTGATTTCATTTATTTCATTTTATTGAGTCAATCACTTGGGTTGGGTCATAGTCGTTTGTCGCGTTGTAGTCATTTTATTTTCATTTGTTTAAACATTTTATTTAGTTGATTCATCGTTTCTTCCCTGGTATTTGGGTGGCTTGTTTGTGTTGTAACAATATATATATTGTAACAAATCTTTGTACATAAATTTAGGCATGTCGTGCCCCAAGTCCAGGGCGACAAAATTATGTATCAATACAACATTGCAAATATAATATAATTTAAATTTGTGATGCTCCATGTTGGAAGCGACAATTTATGTAACAATAAATATAATTTAATTTGGGTTTCAGGTATATCTGTAATAAGAACTCTATGTAACTTGTAACGGTATTTCAAATTTATTTGATATTAATAAAATTGTGCACATGGCACTTACTTCGACTTAAAACATTCGTTATTATTTTGTTACTATGCCATAAGGCTTATGCTATATACATCCTTACTGACTAAATATGCTATTCTACTAATTATTGTATTAAAGAAAAATCTCATTTCCAGACTACTCAGTCAATTAGTGTGTTTCAAAATATCAATATTTAAATATCTTCTTATATATTGTAATGTAACTCAAAAATATCAATAGTTACTGAATTTATCTTTTATTTCTCAGTACTGATTTATATCAAACGCTAATTTTTACTTAAATGCTTTGTATTCTTTTCATTTCAATACTAATTTGAGCTCTTGTTTACGTTAATCTTATTTCAATAACATCTATGATTTTAATTCTAATTTACAATCAACATTGGCTCTTACTTTTAAATAGAACAAGAATGCCTTTAATTATCTTTGCGTTAATTGTTCGATTAAGAGATAAATAAGTTGTTTATCACCTTATTGTCGTCAATCATACTCAATCATTGGATCCCTCTGTAATCGTCCTCGTCTCGAACTCCAGCATCACTTCCTCTTGTCCAGCGTCGTCTCTCTCTTGTCCAGCGTCGTCTCGCTCTTCTCCTCTTGTCCAGCATCGTATCTCTCTCTGGAACTTCTCCTCGTGCTGTTTGGGACTTCAGTTGATCTTCTTATGTGGATCTTCTTATGTAATTTTGTTACTACTTAAAAATTGTTTGTTTTATAATCCAGTTATATAACTGTATGTAACTGGAAGGATGAAACTATTTACAAAAATTTAAATTATTCTGTGCGGACGGGCAGAAGCTCCCGCTGCACTGTGGGTGATTGAAGAAAGAGAACCACTGTAGTGTGTGTGTCCTATTTATACCCATGTCTTGGTCAACACCTGCAGTTGTACAAAATCGACATGTCAGAAACTGTCTCTGGGTTCAGTTCCCCCACTCTTTGTCAATTTCGCTATTTCTTATATTTCTGCGAATTGCAGAGTCCTGTAAGTATAGTCTTATACTCATCTTATAACTATTTTCACTACACATGTTCACTGTAATTCTGGACATTGCAACTTAACCCTTTCGATTTGTACACAGTTATTTCACTACTACACTTGTACGGTGTGTCTTTTTTACGTGGTTTTTGTACACAGTATTTAGTAAATTTTATTACATTTTATTGTGTTTTTGGATTTTACTCCTTAATTATAGTTTATGAATAATTACGGAAAAACAGTAATTATGCAATTATTCATCTTGGGGTGGTAAACTAGCCTGCACAGACCTGTGTTCACACACACTAGCAAAATACTGGTGAACACACTTTCAGTTACATTTGTGTGTGTGTGTGCACGTCGATTCAGGTCGAAACACCTGTTCATATTTTTGTCTGAGCCAAGCTTGCAATCCCTGACATGCTTATTTCTAATACATTATTAATTATTTACAGTTTATTAGGTATATTTAAATTTTTATATTCAATGCTCAGTACATCACTTATCTGTACTGTCGCAATATATATATATATATATATATATATATATATATTCAGTCTGTTTCTTGATGTGTATATATTTAATATTTATAATCACTTTACCTCAAGATATTTTCTCCTTATTTGGAGCATGTTTCGAGAACCATACGCAAGATCACAAAGGCTGAGGATAAGAACACAGGGGTTCTCAAAAAAGTCAGAATAACTGGACTCAAATATTTAACCATGTAAAATAAAAGTACAACACAAAATTGTAATAAATAAGAAACCATGTACTGTAGATAATAAGACAAAACTTGTGAAAGGTGCATAAGTGAAAAGTGGAAAAAAGTGGAAAAAAGTGGAAAACGAGGATGATGATTAATCACACAGATAAGACTGTGGAAATCAATGATCCCTCCAATTATCTTAAGTGTAAGAAACCAAATAGGTCGATACGAGAGAAACAACTTGTAAAGGCATTATAAAGTAACAGACGTACTAAATGTCAGAGTGAAAACAAACAATTGTAGTAGTGTAGTATTAGTTATTGAAAGTTTTTTATAGTTATTTAACCCATGTTGTTGGTTTTTAAAGAGAAGGCATTAGCATTGCTTAACTATGTTTATTTTCTACAAAACTGTACAGGTCGATCCAAGACCGAACCATTTATTTTGTTTAACCAATAAGCTGAAAAAAAAATAAAACAAATCAATGATTACCAATAACAGAGTTATCATTTCATACGTGCAAGTAGAATAAGAGTTTGTTCACAGGTATTAGTGGGAGCGAGCAGGTACGTAGGCGAATATAGCCTTGCTGATGACGAAAAATAAACTAACCTACAACTGCCAGAATACGGTTAGAGCCGATCGCCGAGTTAACCCAAAGTGTGGGAAAATTCAAAAAGCACTAGCCCACAAATACAATCTCTCTCACCCTACCACTACATCACGTTATATTACAGAGTGGCACTAGCAACGTGTGACTTATTAAAACACATTAAACAACGTTATATCAATACACGTTATATTCAAATTCACTCGTACATGAGAGTATATTATAATATATATATTGCAACAAAACACAGGATGATGATCTATAATAAGAATATCAGAGCATGGATGACGGACATTAGCATGTTTTAGATTGATTTATACAATTTTTGTCATTAGCTATAAGTTTTGTATTTAGTGATGGATAAGGACTTGTGTTATACCAAATTCTTTGTAAATTTTTGCTCTATAATGTCATGTACTTTGTTTGTGAATATGTGCGCGTGTGGTGAACCTTCGTGTTATATCTTCCGCGTTTGTTATCTGATCGGCATGAGACTTGGACAGTGAATTATTTATGAAAATAGCTACATTTTCTACATATCCTGTTGTTCTCAGCTATTTTTTAAATGTGGTTTTTTAGTAATTGAAAACTCAACTTATGACTCTTATGAATTGAAGAGTAATAAAAATTCTAGATAAAATCTAAGCAGGCACTCACAGATTTATACAAAGATTCGCCTGCAATGCGTCTAACTTTTGTCCAATCTACCACGTAGACAGTCGATTGACCAATCAGAAGCCCCTAAATTCAGTCAGATACGTCGGTTGTCAGGTGTACTTTGGGGCAGTTCATCGGAAGCCATTGCCTAGTGAACGTGTGCTCTTCGTCAAGAGATTTCTTGTTCGAACTGGTTTAATCTATAGCAACTCTAAGTCTTGGGACTCTTTTCGAGTTTGTCGATTAGAACCAAGCGGGTGAACAACCAGTTATAAAATATTCAAGTGCTATTACGTGTTAGTGGAAGATTTTCCACTTAGGGAGATTTCTCTACCGTGATAAATCCTTATTAATGCAGAACACCAAGAATAGCCGGATGGTGTAAGCAATATACACTGCTTTTACATAATATCATTCATTATCACCATGAGTAACAATAATTAATAATAGCCAATTGCGAGCGAGTAAACAAACGATTCGGAAAGTGACAATTCGTGTGTAAAATCTGCATCAGTGTTATCAGCTGTTCGGCGAACCTGAGTGGAGAGAGAGAGAGAGAGAGAGAGAGAGAGAGAGAGAGAGAGAGAGAGAGAGAGAGAGAGAGTGAGAGAGGAGACCGGCGAACATTGCAGAGCGGAGCGTAACAGTGACGGAGCGAGTGACGTCACGCCGAGAGTAATGGAATTCTACGTTTCAAGTAAAACCTACCAAAACTGAACTATATAAACTCTTTGAAAACAAATAAAATACTATACATAACATTTTGTTTAATTTGAATATATCATATAAACAATTATTTACTTGTGTTATAAATCATTTTTCTACACCTCCAATATAGACTTGTGCATAATTTTAAAACACATAATTATCCTACGCGAAAATATGATTTGTATCGTCGCAATATATATAAATGGATAAGTGTATGTGTGTTTGTGTGTGTATTGTGAGGGGGGGGGCTAAAGCATAATTGACATTTTCATGCATATTTATGTAAATTCTTTATTTTATTATAGACCTGTTCGTATGCAAGTGTTTATTTATTTTCTTTACTTATGGATATTATGTTCACATCTTTACTAAATAATATCATCAGAGTAATTAAAAATATAAATTGTAATAATTTTTTATTCACTTTGTTGTAATCATGAAGGTAAGTGTGAAATCATAAGGGTTAAACAGATAGCTAAAATTTAATAGTAATGAAACAATAAAAATGACATCTTACATTACAATACAAAAAATAACACCAGAAAACTAGTATAAATTATTTCCCATTTTCTGTAGATGCAATAGTGATAACTGTATTGTATATAATTTTAAAAACTTTGCCTTGTTTTTGAATATGTGTTTACAAATAGAATTAAATTCAACTTGTTTTGCCAAAAATGAGTAAAATGTTTTTATAAAAGGGAGCTATAGGTCTTCAAAAACAAACATTTTAAAAATTACAATAGGGGGAGCACAAGTATGTGGCTGGTCAGAAATTTCGTTGAAGTTAGTATATAAATGTAGCCATGGGCATAGGCTACGGAGTTCCAAATGATGTGTACAGTTGTATCTCAGATTTATATATGTACAGTATAACAAACACATTTTAATACTGTAATTGTCAATTGTTTTCAAAATGTTAATAAACACTAAACTTTAAAATATAAAAACACTTTTAATTATGATTTAAAAAACAAGAACTGATGAAATAAAACAAGGCACATCTGTTATAAGATTCAAGTAGCAAGTAAAAAACAGTTTTAATATAGAATTTTTTCAAGTTGTGAAATAAATTACTGCACTATGAATATGGTAAATTGTACTCCAGGTTGAATAAACATACCTCTTATACTACCTATTTTCTACTTGCTAAAAGCATATAACCTAAAAAATTGGGATACAAATTTGAACCATCCCTCAATCATTAGACAATTACCAATTCTTACCAAAGTGATTTCATACTTGCAAGACAGCTATAATGTACTGAAATTAAAATGTTTGTACTCATATTTTACTATAATTAATTACTCTAACATTCATACTCACAAAACATGAAGTAAATACAAGAAACTTATATTCTATAATATTATGACAAATACACCATGGAAGTAAGAAAAGGCTTCAATCAACTTGAACTTGAGACGATTAACTAAAAAGTAATTTACCTTCTTCCAAGCTAAACGATGTAAATTCACCAGTCATGAACTCTGATGGTGCTAACAAAGTATAATTGCAGTAAAGACTTGGTAAGTAACGTTCAGGAAAGTTAGGAGATATTATTACACCTTCACCATTTACTGAAATGACAGCTCCACAGTTTACACTCCAGGATGCCTAATTAATAAGATTTTACATGTTTAATACACAAAAGTTGTTATAATCACAGTAGCATTTATATACAGAGCTGGACACATAAAATACGTATTTAAAAAGTAAGGGTAAGTTAAAATATAAAGTGATTGGCTGCCAACATAAAGTTATATTATGCACATAGTAGCTTCATCTAGTTCATTAGGTAGCCATTGGACATTTTGTAAATAGTCTGTTGTTTGTTTTTCAGTTAAAATCAATATGATAGTTGTGAGAATAAATAATGAAAACAGTTGTAAAATGTGGTCTGTAATTCAATTTCTTAATGCTGCCAACAATTTTCTGTACACTGTGAAAAATGTATGAATTTATAGTAATGGCTGGAGGAAAAGTAAGGCAGTGGTGTCATGAGTTTAATATACGACAAATGTTCACGATAAAGAGAAATATGGGAGACCTAGTATAGTAAAATTGAAAGTTAAGGGCATATGCGCAGAAACCAACTGCTGGATGGACGAGTCCACTTTGAAATTGTGAATGGCGGGAGGGTAACAGATAATCAGCTGGTATGTAAGTGAAGGTATTGCCAACTTGCGTGTGATGTTTTAGTTACCAGTACATTGTTAGTTACTGTGTTACACGCTATCTTATTCTTGCATTTGTTATTATTATTTGTATTTATTATATTATTAATTGTATCATTGTTTTACAGTCACTCATTTTTATCAGTTATTAAATTTTTTAGTTAATTTCTATTGGTAGTTTATATTCTGTAATTACGTATTATTGTAATTATTTGTGTCATCATCCAGTAACGGGATTTATTAAAATGGTACTTCTCCTTCAACTAGTAAAGACAGGAAAATTATTCATAGTCAAGCACGGGAAGTAATAATAAACAGTTTTTTGTTGTCCAGGAATAAAAAGACTCTTGCAATTAAATTAATATGAAGAATGCGTTCCTTTATGTAATGATAAACTGTAGAGATAGTCGAGTGTAATTAAGGAGTGGAAGTGTACAGTTTCCAAATTCCATTGCGATAAGAACAGTCAGAAAGGCTGTAGTTTTTTACGTCTCAGCAGTACACAATGACAGACCCAAACAACACTCAGATATGTTTATAAAACATTCTGATGTGTAACAGCAACAAATTCTGATACATGTGAACAGTACATATAATTTGCTTGATTTGTATAGTAATACAATTACAATATTATTATTATTTGATTTACGTCGGAAACAATAAACGTATATATTTTTTAAGCCAGCTGTGTGACTGTAGGTACACACACACACACACACATACACACACAGATAGAGATTCATGGTGACACATTTACAAACAAACCTTAACAGTTGCGAGTTTTTGTTACTATTAGAAACGATATTCATAGGTTGGCTGCACCGTTGCTGATAACAATAATTCTCTTCTCACATCTCACAGCGACTCCCTCCACATCGCCCTTCCCCTCTGACTGTAAGCGTTTCGCGCATTTCCATGCCCTTAACTTTCAATTTTGCTATGTTCATATGTACAATCTTGATGAACACTGAGAATCGTAAGAAAACTGATGCTTTATGATCAGTGATACTGCCATGGAATTCCCACATATTTTTCAAAATACATACAGTATAATTTTACTGAAAACAGCAATAGATAATTTTTGTTATTGAATCTACATATGCAAAATGGGTTCCAAAAAGGTTGATTAAGTGTAAAAAGTTGAAGAATGATATCTGTTGAATGCTATCTGTTATCTGACTTGGACTACTATGAGAAAAAAGATGGATTTTCCCTATATTCTGACTGACAATGTCATGTGCATTTACTAACTCAGTGTCAAGTCAAAACAACAATGTATGCAGCGGTATCATTGAATGTCATCAATGCAAAAAAAAATTGAAACACAACCAGTCAAACATAAAAGATGATGGCCACTATTTTCTGGGATCAAGAAAGTGTCTATTGAATACGCTTTGTATCTTTTTATGTATAGAAGTAAGATATCTCAAAAAAAAAGTAACATACATACAAACAGTTATTTTACCCATGGTATTTAGACTTCACAGAAGGGGCCACGTGTATATCTCCCCACACGATTTCCAAATTGGTCACATTACTCTCGATATACTTCCATTATAATAAATGCACATTATGTCCATATAGGCTACTGTTAAATAGTAAATATTCTGTAATACAACTGTATGTTAACATAAGAGAAATAATATTGTAACATGACATAAGGTAGCACAAGATTTGCAAGTTTAAATGAATGAAGAAAAGCTGTACACTGAAAAGCTAATAAACAGAATTGATAGAACAAGACCAATAAACTATATCTGACACAGACTAAGACAATGACTATGACAATACCCAATAGATTGGAAAGGTGATAAGGGAATATAGTTAACATCATGAGTCCAAATGCCCTATTTCAGAAAGAATTATAACAAATATTACCCATAATAAAACTACAAAGTTGAGTTTTAAAATAAAAATAGTAAGTAAACATTAGATAATTTAATGTGAAAATCAAAGATAAGAACAAATATAATAATAATAACGGAATAGTGTTGATAAAATAAAGATACAATGTTACAAAGTGAAATAAACTAGTGATAATCGAGAAAGAAAAGTGATGTGAGCATTAATGACTTGAAAGTAGAAAAACGTAAACCTGTGAGTATTGTAATAGTTAATAAACCATGAATAGGATCCAGAGATAATAAACAAACTATATGTTTGTAGTAAGAAGTAATTATAGTTAGGAGTAATTGAATAGTTTTGTAAAAAATAAAATGTTTATCATCAGTATAAAAAATGTTTGTTAAATATAAAATACTGATACTTCCTTAAATGTTTAAAGGAAGAATTATGTTGTGTTATAATGATAGTAAATAATCCAGTGTTATATTTTAGTTATTTGTGTTAATGGATTTATATTTAAAACTATTAAGATTAATGGCAAACACATAATCTGTTATACTAAGCATAGGTAAACCGAATTATGTACTGTATACTGTAAGGATATTCAATATGGAATACTAACACTCACCTAATATTCTATTTATATTATGTTTTGTTATGATTATAATTAATCAGATGTAATATTACAATTAATTAGTACCAGGACCAGGGAAAAGATATGTTCAATAATGGATACTGGCATTGGCCTAAAATGTTTTTTAAAAAAGAGTTATGTTATATTGTATACTGATTATAGCTAATCAAATGTTATAGTTTAGTTAATTGTATTATGGTAATTAAGTTTAAACACTTAAAATTAACAATATTAACATAATCAGTTGTAATGAATGAAGATAAAGAGAATTATTTATTCTAGGCATTAGGCCTATATTTGGGAACAAGAAAATTGTAAAATTTAATACAAAAACAATAACAATTAATGAAATAATGCATGTAATCCTGTTAGGTTTAACAGTAAGAGTATGGAAAACAAAAACAGATATAAAATAATTAGTTTAGAGTTAATTTACAAAAGAAAACCAAATGTTAAATGTATGGATTTGTTATTATTTGAAGAAAAGTAGTCATGTTGGATATCAAATTAATGTGTAAGGGAAAAGCAATAGAATGATGTTATTATATTTAGTATTACAGTTAGTATAAGGAAATTATGTTAATTTAAAAGATTTTTAGTAATTTTTGTATAGAAGAACCATAGCCATATTTAACAATATTCCCAAATTGTCAACCAATGAGAATGAGTGTTTGAACCTTAGCAACCAAGATCTCTAGTAAATAAAATTATGATTCCATTATTAACTTTTGACGAGTACAGATTAAAAACTGCAGACCATTGGGCAGAAGAAAAAATATCTAATATATACATGACTGATGGAATACTGGACCAGAATGATGAACAATAAATAATAACCACATTGATTAAATACCACAATAATAAATTCATTACCGGTAATCCATTATTAACTTTTGAGGAGTACAAATTAAAAAAACTGCAGACCATTGGAGAGAAGAAAAAATATCTAATATATAAATGAGTGATGGAATATTAAACCAAAACGATGAGCTATGAATAATAAAAAAAAAAAAAAAATTAAATACCAAAAGAAGATAGGAGTATCTAATTGACCAAAAGAAAACGAGCAGTACCTAAAGGAATCCTATCTGGACTGAAAATAAAGAGAATTGCTAATTATACCTTAAATACCACTGTAATAGTTACACGAAAAGATAATAAGTAAAACTACACTGTTAGTACTAGTTATCACTCACTGATCAAACACTTGAACTTCCTTTTATTTAATGAACACTTAGAACTGAAATGTAATCTCACTGTTATAATAATTACTTAAGTGAAGAAACTTTAAGATTAAATATTAGTTAAAATCAGTTAACCTACAAACACTATTTTCATTAAATATAGGTTATAACTATAATAGTAATTATTTCACAACTTGTATAATCAGAATGATCACTGTTGCACACCACTATATAAAAATTATCCCGATTAGCGCTTTCAAGCTTCACAGCTCATCGTCAGATCGGAATAGACAGAAATTATGTGAAAACAAACCCTTCACCCCTCTCACCCCACCCTGCTCACACACAACAAGCTATAATATAAATGTCCCTTCCCCACCCCCTAAACCCTGTCCCACCATCTGTACAGTTACATATTTTTCTAGCAAATTCCTTGTGTTTCAGAAGGGTTTGTTTTCACATAATTTCTGTCTATTCCGATCTGACGATGAGCTGTGAAGCTTGAAAGCGCTAATCGGGATAATTTTTATATAGTGGTGTGCAACAGTGATCATTCTGCTTGTGATTTCAAGCACTAACACAAATTTCTTCATTAAACTTGTATAATATTTGTTTGTTGATTGTAAAATTTTGTACTTTTATTAGTATATTTAATGACATTTTCTGTAGCCTCAAAAACTTCACGACCTGAGATATTTATAAAAAGTAAACAAGAGAATTCCATGTTGGAAACAGAATAGCCAACCACGAATAATTAAACATGCCGGCACAGATTTCGTTATATAATTTGGAAGGATTTGTAATATATTAAGGAACATAAGAATTGATAATAAAACATTATTGAACTTCTCACTGTATGTTTGATTTTTTTATAATCTTTACTATAATTTGGGTTTCATTTCTCACATGATAAACATTAAAAATTTTGGATGACCAAGAAGGGTTGGTAATACCTGTTTGGCAGAGAATTCAAATTTGAACGGGTGTGTTTAACTCTATGATTATTATAACGACAGTGAAGAATTTAATTTCGTTACAAATTGAAGCAAACCAACGGAGGACATTAATTAATTAATATACCAAATTTTAGATCTTGTTACAATATTAACAAGAATCATAAAAAAATGTTGAACTTTTAAAACTTATATACAAAAATTTCATATACTCTTTTAAATTTACCATTTATTCAACATCATCTGTGTTTGGTGATGGTTCAATAAATTTAGTAATCAAACTTATATTTTTGAATGGTAAAAAGTATCAACTGAACTGACAACTAGGGAATGGGTGTTAACCTGACCAAGAGGCTACTATGAAGGAAATAACTATGAGGGAATATAAATTCAAGCACACTTGATTCTTATGGGGACTGAAAGGCAAAAAAGTAAAAACAGAAGTGGAATTATTGTCTCAAAGTGTTGCTACTGCAATATTGCACAACTTTCTTGAGAATGTTCTTTATGCTATAAATTAAAGAATCCAGTTCTTCCCATAAATAAAATGAAAAGTGCACATGGAATAAATATTTTAGAGCAAGATGATGCTCTGAACAAATCATATTCTGAATACAAAAACTCTATGTGTATCATTGGTAAACTGAATTTGATTCTGTTCAAACTGGATTTTTAATATCAATCAGAAATGTCCAAGATCTGTTTAAAGAATAAAATGTGACAGATTTACCTACTTAATAGCAATGAGATATAATCAAGATAACCCTGAAAGCTACTTTTCTGAAGTGCAAAATTTTATGATCATTCACTACCTATTGCAATTACAAAACAAATAAATTCACTGTTATTAAACCTGAATGCAGGAATTACAGAGTGGGCTAGAAATGTCACTTGACAGAAATGTATTTTTTTATATCTTCTATTGATGATAGGTTATGTAAGGTTCATTCATCAACTAGACATAATTTTAAACTATTTTTGTCAAGGTTCAAAATTTATTGTCATCATCAGGGCCTGCATACAGGCCACACAAATATAATTAATCGCAAATAATTAAAATAATTATTTATGGAATATTATTATAATTCTTATTACAATAAAATCTCACTAATTCAAATTCCTTATTTCAAAACTTCTGTTAATTTAAAGATATTATTTCACTCCATTACTTTTGTTTACTACTACATGTTAAATCAAATTTTGCAAATTTTAAATTTAGGAATAAATATATTCATTAATTCAAATTTTGTATTATATGTGAAATTCAGCCTATGGTATATTCAGTGTTGAATATATATTACAATGTATAAGGCACTCAATGGAGCAGGGCACTCAGTTATCTTAACAACAGGCCTAGTATATATACCAGTAATTCTGTGAAACACACTGGATTTCTGGGTGTCAACATCACAGGTTTGGGAAGTATTCAATCAATCAGTGTGTGTGTGTGTGTGTGTGTGTGTGCGTGTGTGTGTGTGTGTGCATTCTTTTTAAACCTACACGTTTTAAGCCTTTCTCATCCACACTTGTGGGCGCGGTCACTCACCTTTATTTCAAAACGAATGTAAACACACACACAGACAATACAAGGAATGTGCTAGAAAAATATGTAACTGGACACACAGGGGTGACACGGCTCGGAGGTTGGGAAGGGACATTTAAATTATAGCTTGTTTACGAGGTTGTGTGTGGTCAGTGGGACAGGTGGGGGTGTGAATATTTTGGTTTTATCCTCTTGTTATTTCCGATCTGATGATGAGCTGAGAAGTTTGAAAGCGCTAATCGGAATACATTTTCTATAGTGGTATGCAACAGTGATAATTCTGTTTGTGATTATAACCACTAACACAACTTTCTTAATTAAACTTATTCATGTTTGAACACCATGGGTAGCACCACTCATTACATTTGCACCGCCATAAGTTTGAACAATTAGTTTAGAAGGCAAACTTGAAGTGAGATTATCTAGCACATATTTTGTGCACTGTGTTAAATCATCAGCTGATTTGAATAGTCAGCTGATGAACGATGAAACAGCTTGAACAAAAATTGAGAAATTGAGATCTCAAATCTTCAGGGATCATGTACACATTAGTATACAGAATGTTCAGGTATCTTCAACTTGGCTGCCAGGAGACTGACAGACATTGCATCACTGCTCTGCTTCAGGATCAGTACAAGTTCATAGAGAACTAGATTAGTCTGAGATTGATTGAGAAGCACAAACAGGAATAAAATTCCTTGTTCCATAAAATGATACAGAGCAGTGTTTGAACCACGTGTTTCTCTGGGTCAAAGATCAATGAGCAGATCTAAAACCTTGAAAGTTCTCTACCTTGTTTTCAACATCTTCATTAAGTCCTAATGCATGAGCAAACTGGCAGCTAACTGACAGGTTCCTGAGAATCAAGTGCTCAGGAACTTGCCTTTCCAAGCAACCTATGTATTGTCAAGTGTCCTGGATATGTCGAGTGTCAAGGATAACAAGATATGTTCTGGTAGGCAAGGTCTTTAAGGATCTTCTGAGCAAAAGTGTGTGTGAGTTCATGTTTCCTGAACCCACAAAATGGGTTCATAGTTGTGAATAAAGATAACACTTTAGGTCACAAAGGCTGTGTGAAGCGATGGCCCTCCTGGACAATGTATTTGACCTGGCATACCTAGGTGCTTCAAGTCAACTCTGTTGGTTGATAGACAAGGACAAGTAAGGACAAGTGATAAACTACCTGTAAAAATCTGCCATATTGTTTACCCTGTGAGATGGACTGCGTCTAGACTGGATGTATCCAAAATTAAAGAACATTTTTTTGAAGTGTGTGTGTGTGTGTGTGTGTGTGTGTGTGTGTGTGTGTGTGTGTGTGTGATTAATAATTTCTTACTTAGTAACCATTTTACTAAATTAAAGTAATCAAATGAGAGTTACTAATATTTTTTTATAAAACGAGTAATGTTAATAACAAACTAAAAAAGTATAATACTTTTATGAAGAAAACTGACCTCAAATCCATCACCAACTGTTTTGTCATCACTATGGAACAGTATTTTCATAACATTTGAAGTAGAATTGATGGGATCAGGGAAGTGTCTACCACACACTCTTTGAATTGGTATCCATCTTCCATCCTGATAATCAGATACCTAAAACAAAAAATTAATTAATAAAAAATGAACATTCATGATTTTCTTACAAAATTACTACTTATTAATAATACATAATTCAAATGTTGTCTCTGGTATATAAGAATCCATTTGTGTAGTACAGTAAAACTTGTTCAAATTAGAAACACAAGAGACTGAAGTTTTCTGGATTGGACAAACATAATAAATTCACACATTAATTGAGTTCTGCATAGTAGTTGTATGTGTATTTTGTTCCTGTTCTGTTACATACACATGTAACGGTACAGAATTGTGCGCTACCCCAGTTTAATTTTATTTTAGCAATTCAGTTCAGGACTGTGACGGTAAGTAAAATTCTGGCAGCGGTGAGTATTATGATGAGTGTAGTATTTTAAAAAGGTAAGAAGTCAGTACATTTACACACATTGTCTAATATGCGAGGGCAGTCTGAAAAGTTCTCGGCCTCAAACATAGGCAGCTGCACTATATAATTTTTTTTTCCTTTTGTTGGTACTACATCTATTGTTAACATGTGTGTGCAATTTCTAGTCATTCTACCAAATAATTTGTATTATACAGTCGTTTCAAGCAGAAGTGTAGTCTGTTTTTGGAGTGTAGTGGAGACAATTGAGTATTGTGCACTCATAAAATTCTTTGTGAGAGACGGTTTAACACCAAGCGAAATTTACTGAAGGTTTGTTAAAGTGTATGCTTCTCCTTCATTTTCAACAGTTAAAAAATGGGCTGCTGAGTTTAAACATGGGGGTACCAGCCTGGAAGACGATCCACGTGAAGGACGTCCAAAAATGGCAACAACACCAGAAACCATTGAAAGAGCGCACAATATGGTTTTGGATGATCGCCAAATTAAAGTCCACGGAATTGCTGAGACTATAGGCATTTCGAAAGAATATGTCAGAGATATTTTACATGAGGAATTGAAAATGAAAACGTTTTGTGCTAGACGAGTGCCGCGCTTGATCACATCATACCAAAAACACTTGCGCACGAAAATATCTGAACAGTGCTTGGAGCATATTAATAAGAACAAAGCAGATTTTGTGCATCAGTTTATTATGATGGATGAAACTTGGATCCACCACTACATACCAAAGTCCAAACAACAATCAAAGCAGTGGACAGAAGCTGCTTGTTCAGCGCCAAAGAAGGCAAAGTCAATTCCATCAGCAGGAAAAGTTATAGTATCAGTGTTTTAGGATGCTAAAGGTGTTTTATACATCAATTACCTTTAAAAGGGTGCAACGGTAACCAGGGAATATTTCTCCAACATTTTGTCAAAACTAGACAAAAAAATTGTAAAAAAAATCCGGTTTGCAGAAGAAAAAAATAATTTTTTACCATAACAATGCACCTGCCCATGTAAGCGTTTTAGCAATGAGAAAATTAAGAGATCTCTGCTGTGAATTGTTAGAACATCCTCCCTATTCCCCAGATTTGGCTCCCTCAAACTTCCATCTTTTCCCAAAACTCAAACTCTTTCTTGCTGGTCAGCGTTTTTTATTGGATCAAGAGGTGATTTCAGCTGTAAGGGTATTTTGCAGACCTTATAGAAAACTACAGTGACAGTGGCATTGGAACATCACTGGAATAAATATGTTATGCTAAAAGGACATGTTGAAGAATAAAAATATTTTTGAAATTATAAATTTGATTTTTCATTGTTAGGCTGAGAAATTTTCAGACCACCCTCGTAATTACTAAGTACAGTAAAACCTGCCTAAAACGGAACGCGATCGTTCTGGTATTTTTTTTCATTTTCACAGGTTTCGTCTTACAAAGGGTTGTGTTTTAATAAAACAAAGTACAAAAAATATGATCACATAGAATTACAATGAAGGAATAATTTAAAATAAAAGTCTGTAAATAAAAAATAGGTTCATAAGTATTGTATTACTGTATTTTCAACTTACGTAGAATAATTGCAGTTTCTTTCCTCGTTTCTCTGTCCACACATGTCTTTCAAAGTGCATTGTCGTGACTTCTTCACAAGAGAACGTTGTATGATCTCCTTTGCATCCTGCAAATTCCTGAAGATCACTCACAACAGATAGTGCTTCTCCAAAAGTGTGTATTTTTAGCTCCCTTTCGTTGCCTTCGTCATCATCGTCCATTTCTTCCTTGACTTCACACCTGCTGTTTTCGGCAGCAATATCAGCTGCACTTTGAATGTCTTCAGTCGTGGCAAGTTCATTATCAAAATTTACTACATCTTTAGCTTCATCTGGCAGATTTCCTTGCTTACAGAGAACGGAAATTTCCTGTGAATTTTCCACTGTAATATCTTGTGTATCCGCCGATGCTTGTGCAGGAAAACCAGCTTTAAGGAAACACTTCTTCACTGTTTCGGGGAGAATTTTCTTCTTGGCCTGATGGATCCAGTTAACAGCATCAAGGACATTAATATGTTTAACAAGCTGAGAAACATTGGTACTGGTATTGATTTTAGCAACAAGTGACTGCAGTACAAACTTCCTATAAAAGGATTTAAGTGTATAAATTACACCCTGATCCATGGGTTGTGTAATTGAAGTTGTGTTGGGGGGGGGAAAACGGCTAGCTTCACATTAGACAAATCAATCCTTGGATGACAGGTTGCATTGTCCAAGAACAAAATGACCTTACGACCTTGACTTTTCATTCTTCCATTAAAAGAAAGAAACCACTCTTCCATTATAGCACTGGTCATCCAGACTTTTTTATTAGATCGCCAATTGACTGGGAGGGAATTACGATCCAGGTGTCGGAAGGACATGATGATTTTCCAATCACTATCGGTTTTTCAATTTCACCAGTCATGTTAGCACAAATAAATAACATAAGTCTTTCTTTCTTTAGACAGCTTGCCACCTGTGCATTTATCACCACGTACAGTCAGTGTCTTTGAAGGCAACACTCTAAAAAACAAACCTGTTTCATCACCATTATACACATTTCTAGGTTCATATCCCGCAACTAGATCTCCAATTCTCCCTTTCCAGTCCGCTACTGTCTGCATATCAACATCATTTGTTTCACCACATACAGCATTAAAAACAATGTTATGGCGATGTTTGAAACTCTTGAGCCACCCATTGGACGCTTTGAAATTGTGCTTGCCTAATTTTTTTGCTGTCTCTAAAGCTTCAGTCTGTATCAATGGTCCAGAAATAGGAATTCCTTTAGCGCGCGCACTAACAAACCACTCGAACATAGCACAATTTATTTCATCATAGTCCGTAGATTTTGTGATGCGTTTCACATGTCCTGCTGTTTCCTTTACCCACTCATCTTTAATTTTTATTTTGTTTTTCAAAATGTCATAAATTTGAGTTTTTCCCACTTTAAACAACACGGTTAATTCTTTAGCTGGACTTTTTTTTTCGTGTTCTTCAATAACTTTAATTTTCTCCTCCAGTGTAAGTGTCTTATGTTTAGAAGTCATTGTTACTGAATTATGTTTACAAATACAGTAAAAAGTAAATTTAAAAATCACTCAAGTTCGCGGTTTTCTTCCACTAGTACTTAATCACTTGTCAGAACGAAACTGAGAATGAATACACTATACAGTACCAAACACTTGTACCCTACCATGTGTATTACAAGAGGGTTGGAACAAGTAACGGTACATTGCTTTCACTTACACATGTTACCCCATGTAGCGTACCTGCTGCATCCTTGAAGAAAGATTAGAGTTAATGGTTCCTAGAACTTCGGTGCAAGTATAGTCGCGCTCAAAATTAATAACTATTACTTTTTCAAAATTTAAAATGATCAAAAAAATTTAGTACGTAGCTACGTATTACGCATAAAATAATCCGTTTTAGTCAGGTTATTTACGCAAACGGTTCCCGAAAATTATTCCGTTTCCGCGTTAGGCAGTTTTCCGGTTTAGAGTATTATTTTACATAGGAAATAACCCCGTTCCGAAATTTATTTTCCGTTTGTCCAGGTTTCCGGTATATAGGGTGTCCGGCTTAGGCAGGTTTCACTGTATTTATTATTGCACAATTATCTACTACATATCATCATCATCATCATCATCATCATCTTCTTCTTCTTCACATCACAGCATAGGCAAGGTGCTGCCTGTTCCACCTTCAAAGATCCTTCAGCCATCTGTCTCCTCATGGGTCTACCCACACACTTGTGTTATATTATTTCCAGACTGGTTTGGCAAGTCTTGAATCTGACATTCTTTCTAAGTGTTCTTACCTTGGTTTTTTATAATCTCCTTATCTTTCCTTCAAGTTAAAAACTTGTAATTCTTCTCTTATGGCCTCATTATTTATAAGGTCAAGTTTGGAACACCTTTTAACTCCTCTTAAGAACGTCATTTCTGAGGCCTGTGTTTTACTTTCTTGTTTCTTGGTTGTTGTTCATAATTCACACCCATGGGACAGTACAGGCACCACCATAACTTTGTAAAACTTTAATTTTGAATCTCAACATACATTGTTTCTAAAAATATGGTTGATTGTCCCACAGATCATCTAGAACTTACCTTACTTAACATAAATATCATAATTCTTACAACAGCCACTATAATTTCCCAAATAGTTAAAACAGCTCACTTGTTCTACAATTGACCATTATTCATTATTTTTGTTCTTATTGGTTCCTTGCCTTGAAATACCATTACCTTTGTTTTTGTAATGGAGATTTTTCATATTGTATTGTGTGCAAATCTGATGAAGCTTAAAAACAGATTTTTGTAAAGCACATTCTGTATTTTGAATTACAAGCAAGTCAGCAAATAACAGCATGTTCAAATATCTATCTTGTGATCTCTTATTTCCTTAATAGATTGTCAACATACGGTAAATGTTAAAAAGAGTAGGTGATATATTGCACCCTTGTCTAACACTTTGATTGACAGATATTTGTTGAGATATCCTACAATTATTTTTAACAGCTATTCTTGTTCTGTTATGTAGGCCTTGTATAGTTCTTATAAGTTTTTGCAAGTATTCTTCTAATACTTGCCACAGCAAATTTATATCTACCCTATCAAAGGCATTCTCAGTCAACAAAAGGTACATATGCTTCCTTATTGAACTCATGATGCTTCTGAGTGATTTGTGTAATAATAAAAGCATTATCTGTACGAGATCTGCTCTTCCTGAAACCGTTTTTGTCTTTCAAAATAAGATGCTCAGAAGTAGCCTGCAGTTGGTGGTTTATGATCTTTGCATATATTTTGTATCCAGTACCAACCAAACTTATTCTCCTATAGTTATTACAGGCATTCCATTTTCCTTTCTTAAAAATAAATACCACTTGAGCAGTTAGCCAATTTTACAGGACCTGTTGTATTTTCCAGCACAATATAGAAATGTAATAATCAAAGTTTAAGCACGATATCCACATCCTTAAACAATTCTGCAGTCAATCCATCCTGTCCTATTGTTTTTTAGTTCTTCCAAGGGCTTCTTCAAGTTCGTCCATTGTTATTAAATCTCCTTTGTAGATAACATAGTTGGTGGTTTCTATATTACAATGGTCTGCTTTCACATCATCATTATACCAGACAGCTTTACAATTAGCTATCCATTTATGTTTGGGAATGATGTTTAAATTTGCTGTATCATTTTCATTTTTATTTGTGACTTTCAGCATTTTATAGGCTACAAGTTGTCTTCCATGTACATCATGTTCAATGCTCTCTATACACTGACTCCATGATTCATCATGTATCTGTTTCACTAAACCCTTAGCTCTGTTTCTTTTTTCTCTATAGATGTCTCTACCTTCATCTGTATTTACGTAGTTGAAGATACATGTAGTACGTCCTTTTCTTCTCTTCTGTTACTTTAGCAACTTCATCATTCTACAGTCTAAGACCCCTTCTACTCCATATCCTTCTTTTTACCTATTGCCTCTTTGCTGCTTCTTCTATACTACCTCTTATATTCCTCCATTCAGTTTCTACATTCTTGTCTGTTTCCATTTGCTGTAACAGCTGATTTAAATGATTTTGATAAAATGTTTTAATACTGTCATCCTGCAGTAGTTATATTTTAAACACCTCCTCATTCAACTTGATACGAGGTTTCTTCCTCTTCCATCAAGCACGCATGACAATCTTAGCAAAAGGGAGTTAATGATCCGAATATATGTCCACACCTCTGTACAAATGTACACCTTGAATTTGCTGGCTAATCTTATTACTTGCCAGAACGTAATCAATTATACTCCTACTCCCTCTAGCGCTCCAGGTATACTTATTAATATTGTAGCATGACAGAAAATCCATCTTATTATAAGACCAAAAAAGAAGCAAAAATAGAATATAACATAGATTATTAAAAAACCAAACTGGAAAAAAAAAGAAAAAGTATTATAATAATTAATCAAGAATAAAAGTAAAATGAAATCCGAAATTAAAAGAAGTTAAGTTCATTAAAACCAACTTAAGTGATAATCCAACTTATATACTGTAGTATATATATCCCAGGTAGAATAGGAGCAGTTAAGAAAAAACCATATATAAACCAAAACCACCGAATACAAATATAACTAGTAAGCACATCAAAACAAAACCCCCAAAAAAGTATAACACAGAAAGGAACAATACAGTAGAAAAAAAAATATAATATGTAAATTAAATATAAGTAAAAAGATTAGATGTATGATGGAAAGTGTACCAAGACAATTTAGTTTGATTTTGAAAAAGTGACAAACAATAATTCCAGTTAAGTGATGTTCTTTATTCCCCAATGACTAGATAAAATGGCTAGTAATCAAATTTGGGAATATAGTGAATAGTGAGGGTAAATCCCTAAATTAAATCAAAAACAGCAAAAGACAGTGAATTTAATAAACTGTTTAAATAAAAACAGATGTGTTTTGTTTATGTTAGCAGTTCATTGAACTCAAAGCATTCAATGTTTGAGATTAAGTTTATTTTTTTAATATAATATCTTTGTTATATTTTAATGATGTCAATTAATAATAAACACTGTTGTAATTAAGTAAGGGCAATTTAGTTAAGATTTTATTAGAATTGTATGTCAGAAAAGGTATTAGCAAGCTGAAATAGTAGTAATCTTTGTAATTGAACTAACATAAAAAATAGCCAAATGGTACCTCTCACCAACATTATAATTAGTAAATAAGTTAATGAAATTAATTTAAATGAATGAAAATTATTGAATGTAAATCACTAACCATGTATAATAACTGTAACAACACTTAGTGAAAGTAATTAAGTAATGTATAAAATATTATTAGTAAAAATGCAAGTGTAATAACACTGGAGTCTAAAGAAAAGCCTAAATTGAAGATAGGATTCAAATTAGCTAACCAAATCATCAAATTACTGAGAATTAAAGAACCCAAACCATAATAATTCAATCAATGATCTTGTTCAATGATAATTAGAATCTAACATAAATTGTCAACCATTTAATGTGGAAAGAAAAATAGTGGGTAAGGCCTACAACCAAATATACTGTAAATATGACTTTTTGAGTTAAAAAATACTATAAAAGATATCATGTGTGGTATTCAATGATTCATAATTAAATAAGGAATTTGATTATATAATTAGCATTTAATAAGAATAAATAATAAGCGAAATGTAATTTATAATATAATGTAACAATCAATTCTTTTGTACAACATCAAATTTGAGGCCTAAGTGTCAGCTGATTTAAAACAATGGAAATTTACTAATAAATCAGCCAGGATCTTTTGTATGATGAAGAAAAAACGAGAGTTGATTGTTAAACGTCGAGGTGAACACATCAGAACGAGCTCACACAAATTAAAAAAGATAGAAAAATATAATTTTGACAAGAACTAAACCTATAAAAAAAAAGAAATTTATAAAGAGAATTTATTAACACTGAGGTCAAATAAAAGAATCCAACCATTACAAGTAGGAAGATTGGAAATTGTAATCAAGATATCGGAACAATCCTGGCACTAATTCAGAATTTGCCGACGTGAATATTCTACCATCACAAAACTGTACGAGATACTTGAATGAGTACACTTCTACACACTTATTGCCGTACCAAACAACGGATCATTAATACGGAATCATCACTAAAGTACGAAGAAAACCGATCACTACTACTATGATGAAGGACACATAAAGAATCAACATTTATTTGGAGGAATTTCGTCGTGAAGATCGTAGTGAGCATACGCAGCAAGGAAGCAGCCATTAATCTCAGCCCGGCTCCAGTCAGCTGTGGTGACAGCCTATGCAGAACTGTTGGTTCGAATAATTTAATTTTGAATAACATTTTTATAATAAACATTATTTCTATTTTGTCATTAAGAACTTGTTAATTGTAAGTATTGTACCTTTTCAGCATTACCCTTTCTCTGACTTTTAATAACAGCTAAAAGAACCTATAATTCCATGTTAATAATTTATATAAAAAAAACCATTTGCCCTGAGATATGAGTTTTTGAGCTGTGGATTAGCAGTTCGATTCAAAGTCGATTAATCGCTATTAGATTAATAAATTCATTTAATATTCTAATTTTGAGTTTTAGTTCTTGGTAAACATATATTTAGAAGAATTTCAGGTAACATTTGAAACCTGGACTCCAAGGAAGAAGAGAATAGCATTGCGAAGGAGTACAATCACTGAATAGCTGAATAACAGTAATTGATTATTACATTTCATAATCTATTTAACGCTGGAAAACAATTATTGTTATTATAACATAATAAATCAACTAAATTGGTAATTAAAAGAATTAACGACAAATATAAAAAATAAATAAATAATAAATAATTAACAAGTAAATAATAATAATAAAAAAAAGAAAAAAAAAATGTTTTTCTTTAATTAAATTTAAACAAAATTTTGTATGAATTCATATATTTATTTTTCTAACCCATAAAAAAGGAACGTTACAAAATTGGCGCCTACAACAGTGGGGCTTATTAAACAGCTACACTAGCAAAGTATATCTTTAAAAACTGAAGACGATCCCAAAGTGAATTTTACGAAACGTCAAGGAAAATTCGTATCATTACAAAATTGGTGCTCCAATTTAAGGGGCTGAAATTAGTAACTGATAGGCCATAAGAGATAAAAATAATCTGCCCAATTTCTAATTTTAGCTGGCGGCTGTTACTATCTCAGAAGGGTAATAAAATGTCCAAGAGAGCAACATCAAAGAAAAGGGCGGCAGAAGCCGAGAAAGAGATTGACATGGAAGACAAAGAGGCAACTCCGGTTGAAGATGTAGAAGAAAGGTTACCTCTGGCTGAACCAACCAAACCCGTCTTACAGGAGAATCAACCAGAAAAACCCACACAACCAGAGAACGCGACAATGCAAGATATGTTCAGGCTTATGATGGAAATGAGAGAGGATAACAAATCAATGAGTAAGAAAATGGATGAGAACAACCAATCCACAAAGGAAGAATTGGGAGAATTAAGTAACCAAATTGGAGAAACCAATAAGAATATGGAAGAGAATCAGAAGAGCATAGAATCAATAAATAAAAATATAGAATCCACAAAAGAAGAATTAAGGAAGGACATTGGAGATACCAATAAGAAAATAGATGAAACCGGTAAGAAGATGAAAGATAATAGCAAGAAGATGGGGGAGAAAATGGATGAGAATAACCAACTATTAAGAGAAGAATTGAGGGAGGATAACCAGGAAAATATGGACAAGTTAGATGAAAGGATAGAGTTGTTAAAGGAAGAGTTGAGCCAGAAGATGGTAGAGAATAATGAAGCAACCAGCAAGAAAGTAGGAGAGGCAATAACCGTGATAGAACAAAAAATTACGGAAGCTGACGAAAGATGTAGTCAGACTGAGCGGGAAGTACAGAATTTTAAGGAAGAAGTAAACACCAAAATTACTAATCTCAAAGAAAACAATCGAAACAAATTGGAAGAAAACCGAAGAGAAACGCAGGAAGAATTGGGGAATGTACGGAGCCAATTCACGGAAAAGTGTGACGGTATTGAAGTTGCCATGACCAATATAACCGGTCAAGTACGTCAGAACCAAGAAGAGAGAATTAATTCGAAATCAACCAACTAACATTACTAGTATCCCTACTAATGAAAGCCGAGAATGGCTAAATTTTCGACAATATAAAAGAAAACCAATGGAATTTTTGGCCAGAATTGAGGAATATTTTGCTAAACATCGGGGAAATAGATGGAGCACAAACCGTGAATTGTTAGATGAATCTTTCAGAGAAATGACAGACAATTGGTGGATGGCAATCAGGAGTGAAATAACGGACTACCAACAATTTAAGAACCTGTTCAAGGCAAAATATTGGTCAGAGTCGACACAAAACTTAATACGAGATAACATCTGTCACGGAAGATATAATGCCCACATAGGTACTACCTTGACTGCATATTTCCTAGGGAAAGTGTGTTTAGCGAAACATTTAGAACCAAACATACCAGAGGAGTGCCTTATAAATAAATTATCGTATCACTATGATGAAGATATCATAAGAGCACGGAGGGGTAGCCAGATAAAAACAGTGCAAGCCATGGCAGAATTGTTTGAGAATTATGAACATGAAGACTACTATCGCCAAAGTAGGAGGAGAAATGATAGACCGGATTTAAGAAATAATCATCAGTACCATAATAATAATAATAATAACAGAAATAATAATAACAACCCCAATAATAGAAATAATTACTGTAATAATAATAATAATCATAACAGTCAGAGAAACTCCAACCAAGTTAATACAGACCATTATCCTAATACTAACAGAAATTATCAATCGAACAACAATAATAATAACAATAGAAACTATAGACCAAGAGTAAATTATTAAGAGCAGAAGAAAATGGTCAAAGAATGTATACACACAGAGATGGAATAGTTTTCATGATTATGAAAATCGGCAGATGAATAGTGGACGTGATAATCCTATGTACAGTAGACCCAGACGAAGTACCAGCTTGGATGATCAAGACAGACAAACAAACCACGAACCACCATTTGACCATCGTACTGAGCGACAGGAACCGACTCAAGGTTTCCAGACCGACATCTCTGTCTGCCCAATGGATAACAATAATGATAATTTAAACGGGAGGAGGCAGTGATAAATTTTCACGACCCTTCACTGCTCCTATCTCCTGGGTATGAACAAGAATTGCAAAATGAAGGTAACTTTAATAATGTTACCATTGTTTGTAGTAATTATCTAAAAAAATATACGAAATGAACTATTAGAAGAGAACAATACTAGTTTCAATAGCCAGAATAATGAAATAATTTATATAAATGCAGAAGTTGAAGGAATTTTCGCTCAAATAATGATTGATACGGGCACTAATGTAATTAGATAGAATACAAAAGGAATGTTGTCGAACACTGCCAATATTACCGGTCAATAATATTATATTAATAGGAGCCACTGGTCGCCAGAACAAAACTATAAGAAAACAAGTGTCCTTAAATGTTATTAGCAAGGGTGTAGCTATGAATATGGTGTTTTTAATTGCAACAGGATTGCCATTTAATATATTGGTAGGATGTGATATACTTAGGAGAAACTCAGCCTTTATTGATTTGAGCAAGGAGAAGGTATCGCTGTTCTCAGAAGGGGTAACGTGGACGGCGGATTTAGTAGGTAGCGAGACGATACTTCCCAGTAGGATCCACCAAGAACTTCGGGAGATAAATTATATAGAAAATAAATCATCATGTAATCAAATAATATACCATAATACAGAAGATGACTTATGGGCACAGAAGATACAGGAAATAAGGAACTTCCGATGCGGGAATACAAAGGAAAAATTATCAATAGAACAAAAAAACAATTTAATACGAATATATGAGAAGTATCGAACAGTGTTTTCAGATGAACCCAGGAAAATCAAAAACTACCAATGCAAAATTCAATTCAGGGAACCAGTGGAGTTTAACAGAAAGTCCTATCCAATAGCGCATTCACTGAAGGAGGCAGTACAAGCTGAAATTAATAAAATGATCAGTAGTGATATTATAGAAAGTAGTCAATCTCCGTTCACCAGTCCAATCGTGGCTATCCCAAAGAAAAGTAAGTAATATTAAAGAATCGACATGACCTTGGTACGTGCCCGCTCACAGCGACAATTTCCCCTCCAATTTCTCTCCCACTACAAGCTCTCTGCGCTTAACCGTTACTCATTTTATTTCTGTCTACCACTTCTCACAGGTAGTAGATCATTGTGTAGCCAGTATTCTTACATTTTCACAAGGTTAGCAGCAGTGTTTAATACAGTATAATCAGTTTAGCTCTTTTGGTTTTTTGTATGTGTAGAATTTTTTTTAGTAGTTTTATCATCATTTGATCGACGTTTTAATCAGGCCTAATTAAGTTTTAATTTAATCGTTGTATTATTTATTTACTTTTAAAATGCCACTCCGTGCAGATCGAGGAAGAGTGCGTAAATTTGGGACAGGGGCGACATTAAACTCACAAGCAAGGACTTTCATAAGACGACTGAGAGATTACTTCCAAAAAGAGTCTGCAAGTAATGCTCCACTACTGCCATTTCCGAAAGTCACTGAACGAGTTGCTAATGCACTACAGGTCAGAAGGGCGACTGTATCTAAAGTTACAGCGGAAGTTGTGGATGTAACACCGGGAAAGAAACGTCCTCGTAAAAGCCCAAAGTCGGGCTTGGATTCTTTTTCGGAAACGGCAGTAAGGAATCATATATACGCATATTACAAAAGAAGAGAGCTACCGACAATAAGAAAACTACTGAATTCGTTAAAAGAGAGTGATATTTTCGACGGCAGTAGGTTTACTCTTTGGAAAATTATAAAAAATTTGGGCTTTAAGTGGAGAAAGATTAATAATAGAAAGTTTCTAATGATTTTAGTGATATTATAGAAAGTAGTCAATCTCCGTTCACCAGTCCAATTGTGGCTATCCCACAGAAAAACAGCCAAGTCCAGCTTTGTTTGGATGCGCGCGAGATCAATAAAATGATAATAAATGATAGAACATCGCCCGGTGAGATTGAAGAAATTTTAAAGAGGTTCCACGGTACCAAGTTTATTAGTACATGGGACAATGTGTGCGGTTACTGGCAAGTGGAGTTGCACCCACAGAGTCGCCATTATATGGCGTTCATATTTGAAGGATGCAATTATCAATTCAAGAGATTGCCCTTCGGACTCGTGAATTCAGTAGCCATCTTTGTGGCATGTATGGACCAGATACTTGGCCAAGAAGCACTCCAGTTTACAACTCTGTATACATAGACGATCTACTAATTACCTCGGCAAACTGGGAGGAACACTGCTACCAAGTGGAACATGTACTAGAAAAATTAGCCACTAACAATATCACCCTTAAGTTAGAAAAATCAAAATTTATTGCTAAAGAAGTCCAGTTTTTGGGATTTAATTTGAATGACCAAGGAATCTCACTGTCATTAGAAAAGGTGGAAGCAATATAGAAGTTCCCTAAACCTAAGAATCGAAAACAATTACAGTCATTTTTAGGAATCTGTAATTATTATAGAAAATTTCAAAACCAATATTGCGAGCTGACCGCCAAATTCCAATATCAGTTATCCTCCAAAAACAAATGGATTTGGTGTCAAGAGCAAGACGTTACCTTTCAACTAATAAAGGACAAGTTTTTAGAAATAGTTGTACTTCACCATCTAAATTTTAACCAGCCTTTCTTTTTAAACTGTGATGCCAGCAACATCAGTCTGGGAACAACCCTGTATCAAGAAGATGAAAATGGTCATCATTTAGTGATTAGCTTCGCTAGTCGAACATTAAATCAATGTGAAAGAAACTACAACGTAACCGAAAAGGAGTTACTTAGTGTAGTGTTTGCTTGTAGTAAATTTCGTACATATATTTTGGGTTATCCAGTAACAGTCGGGACGGACCATAAATCTATATCATTTTTAAGGAGATGTAAGTTGAGTCACGGTAGACTGACCAGGTGGATACTTGCCCTGCAAGAATATGATCTACGATGGGAGTACATCCCAGGAAAAAAGAATGTTGTAGCTGACGTTTTATCATGGATTAATTTAGAAGATCAAACTTTTGAGGGAGAGAAGGAGAGTATACTTAAGATTTACAACATTATTAGAACCAGATCAGATTTAGAGACATTATTGCTGAACATCAGCATCCACCAGCAATCTGACCCAAAGTTAAGCAATATCAAGGATCGATTAGCAGAACAAGATGACACTGTAGCCAAATTCTACTGTCTTAATCACGGTATATTATTTATTAAAACTTCTCTCAGTCAGGAAAACTGGAAAGTTATTATCCCGACCAATATCGAAAAGGACCTAATTGACGGCAGTAGGTTTACTCTTTGGAAAATTATAAAAAATTTGGGCTTTAAGTGGAGAAAGATTAATAATAGAAAGTTTCTAATGGAGAGAAATGATGTTGTTAATTGGAGGTGTAATTTTTTAAGAGAGATGAGGGAAATCGATATAAAAAAAATAGTCTATCTGGATGAAACCTGGATAAATGCGGGTCACAGTTGCCAAATGTTGGAACGATGACACTTTGCAATCGTCAAGAAAAGAGCCGACAGGAAGAGGTCAACGGGTGATAATTATTCATGCCGGCACTAGTGCTGGATTCGTACCGAATTGTTTAAAAATGTTTAGATCGATAAAGAAGGGTGATTATCACGAAGAAATGAATGCGAGCACTTTCAAAGGATGGTTTATTAATTTATTAGAAAATATACAACCCTGTTCCACAATTGTAATGGACAATGCGCCGTATCATTGTATTCAAGAAAACAAACCTCCAACGCAGACTTCAACAAAACCGGCAATCCAAGATTTGCTGCAGTCAAATAACATACCGTTTGACTGTCATTTAAAAAAGGCAGAACTGCTTCAAATTGTACACAAAAATAAGCCAAATTTTAAATCCTATGAACTGGATTCACTAGCAAAATCAGAAGGCCACAGAGTGATAAGGCAGCCTCCCTATCACTGTCACTTTAATCCCATCGAGGTTTATGGGCAAACGTTAAAGGCAAGGTAGCCAGAAACAATAAGTTATTCACCTTAGCTGAAGTAGAGAGTCTGGCTCCTCAAGCCATCGATGAAATTAAAGAGGAGGACTGGAGAAGAGCGGTTAATCACGTTGAAAGAGTAATGGACGAAGCTTGGGACGCAGAAGGCATCCTAGAAGAAAGGGTAGATGAAATGATTATTTCCAAAAGGAGTGATCCACAATGTATGTCTTCGGATAACTCATCGTGCACTTCGGAGGAGGAATCGGATGCAGATAATGAGGCTGACGCTGAAGCAGGTCCAAGTGGCCTGTCAAATATAAGAGGAATTCAACCGCTTCCAAGTGACAGTGATAGTGAGTAAAAAGTGCTTGCATTTCAATGTAAATAAAGAATTTCTTTTAGTAAATAAAGAATTGTACATAGTAGTATGATTCAGTCAATAAGAAAAAATATAATTATATGAAAACAAAAACAATCAAAATAAAAGACAAAAAAATTAAATAAAAAAAATTTAAAAAAAACTTGTAATGCAGGCTTCGGTGTAATATTGCTACTTATAAGAAATTTTCTGTACCTTAAGGTTAAAATATAACACCAATGACTGTCCCAACCCAGTTAAAACGCAGAGGGCAAGTTTACAACAAAGCAAATTATTATTAAAAAAATTAATAATAGCCATGGTACACTCATGTATACTCATGGTAGGCTGTTATGAAATTGGTCAGACCTGAATAAGGTTGAATTTACATAACATCTTTTAAAATTAACAGAAAGATAATAAAGTATGGAATAGATCAGAGTAATGCAAAAATTTAGTCATTACTAAAACTCTGTCGCAGACAAAGGAATAAATATTATATAAATGGCAATAAACACAGTGAAAGGAAAGATATTATTCCTTTGTCTTTTCTATAAATTGAGATGTTAATAAAACTCAATAAATATATAAAAAATGCATAAATTAAATTGACCTACCTGTATCGCTTCTATCCGGGCCAGGGTTCTCGTACGAACGTAAAATGTTAGCGTGATCTACACGTTACTGAAATAAGTACCTTGACTCATTTTTTATGAAGGGAATTATCTTTTACTTTAATTTTGACTCAGTTACAATTTCTTTATATACTTTACTGCATCTGATGTAATTTTGTGGAAACCTATTGCTTGGTTACATAATCAGCGTACAATAATCGTACTTAATCTAACTTATACTATCGCTTACCTTAATTTTTTTTTTATACACACACATTCAAAACTGCCCAGCCTGCATATTTTATACACTCACTCAAACACCCACAAAATTTAGTTATCCCTTAACATTTTATTAAAATAAAATTCCCCCCTCGCCGGCCATGCGGTCTCCGCGCACACGCATTTTTCGGTTATATTTCTTTGTTGATGTCCGAAAAAAGTCTCTGGTTGGTTTTCGCACTTTCACCTAACCGCGGTCAGAAAGATCTTTGTGGTGCTATCTCTTAATTACTGAAAAAATAACAAAAATTTTTGTAGAGAGCCTACTTGGCTCCGTGTTGGCCAACACGTATAGCTTAACTGGGCAGTCTGTTGCTCTGAGCGGGCGGAACTTCGTATTCACGGCCACCAGGTTCTAGTCGCCGTTCATACTTAATTTGTTGTTACGTATTCCTCTTATGCATGGCACATGGTCGATATATGTGTGGTAACCGAGGACGATATTTGCATTTGCCACACTGATGTCACTAGTAGTAGGCGTGGCTTAGCGACATTTCCGGTAGTTGGCCGGTTGAGGCTACACACGGTTCGTTCCAGCGCCATTTTTTGGCCTCGACTTTGGAGTTGAGCGGCGTCACTTCAGCGCCCCGCCTCGAAACGTTAAGTGCGAGTGTGGTCACACATATACAGAGTTCTTAGAAATTCGGGGAGATGCGAATTCCTTTGCCTAGTTACACCATACAGTAACTGCGTCTCTCCTTTGTCTCAACACTGTTCAGCTTACCATGAGTTCTATTGTAATCGAAATAACGGTTGCCGCATAATAAAATTTCACAATATTTTTATAAAACTCCCGCACAATTGAAAATAAAAAAATGTAAATACCCCATACGGTAAAAAAAATAAAATAACCCAAAATTGACACGTTACAATACCCCCTCAATGAGAATTCTGCTGTCCACAACAGAAGAAATCTCATTGATAAACCCCCTAAGAGGACCGGTGAGGAACTGGTGCCAACAACCCCCTTGTTCTTAATCTACATTGGTACACGACCCCCCTGGCTCAGCGACTATGGACTCACCTGAACGAGATCACTGGACTTCTCCGTAAGAGATCCCAACACCGAGAAATCGAACAGCTAAGTACTACAGCACACCTCGCCTTTTAACATGCTACCCCCAAAATCCTCAATCCCTGGCTTACATTATGCCAGATCCTCCACCGATATGTTTCCTCTTGTATGCAAGCTGGGCTGCCTGTAGCAGATACTGGGCTCACACACACTCACATTACATGTTGACATAACACATTGTAAAATTAAAAAATTCTTTTAAAATTTATTATTTCATTTAAGAAACAAAGTATTGTATTAAAAAAATTCTCTTCCTTGTTTTCTGTTCTTTAGTTAAACTAAGTTAATTTAACCATTTCTTATGATTAAAACAACCTTAACCTAACATATGAATACTTAGTGTCTAACAATAGAGTGCAATACAATAAATCAATATAATAAACCTGGTTAACACACAAATAATCAAATAATCAGTACTTAAAATATTCATTCGCTGGCAGGCGAAAAATCAAGATTTTTTTTTTTCAAAAATTAAAATTTCCAAAAAAATATTTTCCGAACAAATTTTAAAATTCAAGAAAAAATTTAATTTTATTTAGATGGCTCCTTTATATATCGAAATTATTTAGTATTTGTTTGAATTGATAAAATAAACAAATTAAATTGACTTCCTACTACACAAGTTTAGTATGCATATGACCTCATCAGCTGATCGAAACTAGGTCAAGTCCAAGACCCTTGACCTACATGTGTTATGTATACTTTCTGAAAATACATTTAACATCTGGAATAATCTAACTTGAAACACAAAACAATAAAATAAAACATTTAAAATAACAAAATATTATTATAAATAATAAGCAAATTGACATTTAAATTATTCAAAATAAACACCTTACATCTTTACATTATCAAATTCTCTCAAAGTTTTGTCACTGGTTTCAAAAAATGAAAATTTTATATTCTTTATCATAAATCTCTCTCTTGACTTAATAATCTGATTCTCACTTACTGTGGGTGATGTAAATATTTATCTCATTTAATTTACTACTTGATCTGTATACACATATAATTTTTCTCCCTCTGACTCTAATACTCATCAACTTTAACTAACATGACACCCATCTCTATTAAAAACATCCCCCAAAACACTCTAACCCCAACTTATCCTTAAACTCAAATCGCCACCTTCTCTCTATATATAAAAAAAATACTCTCTAACCCTTTGTACATAGGATATGTGTTCCCCCCCCCCCCAAAAAACTCAATTCCCTTATTTGGCCCCTGGATTCTACCTAAGGTGGCCCCTCCTCACTAAATCGATTCTAATCCCGTCCCAACTCATCATCATGTTGCGGACTCCCACATTACACTACCCCCTACTACAAAATTGCCATCCCTAAAATCTCAATCTCATTACCTTACTTCATTACAACAAAATAACATCAATTATAAACAACAATATATCACTCAAAACCCTACATAAATTCTCCATTACTACTGTGTCAACATCAATACCTCTCAAAACTCTATAACATATACTACTTCAAAACAACATTACATTATATTCATCTCTACTATTTCTCTAACTTTGACTTCAACTTGGACAGATCTATATGTCCCATAAAATATTTATCACCCAAAACTATCTTTTATTAGCTTTCACAAATTATTACTTTACTTCTCACTTTATCAAATTATTTTCATCATTACTTTAACACCTCAGTAATACATTAAAACATTACATTGAACACTAATTACTTGGAACATTTATAAACCAATATACCCGTGACATGTTATTGCTGATCAGCTGATCTTCCTAACACAAGTACAACACATCTCAAAATTTTACAAACTACATGAAATATACATATATATTTATTTATCATTACTTCTCACCTCATTGTTTCCCCTTTTTCTGATTCTGATCATTTATGTTGACCGCCTGCCAGACGATTTAATTATTTACTTAGGTTCACAATTACACACATAATGAAAACACATATTTTTATCAATACCTATATCTAACTTGCAACAATAAAATAATACACTTAAAATTATAGCATGAACACCCTGTATTGAAAGTATGAGCATCTAGTTATTTGAACAGAGCGCAAGCATTTTTATTGGATCAAAATTTTAATTAGCAAAAATTCTTTAAGTTGTAAAATTTAAATTCGTGACTCATTTGAGTCACCTCCAATCCACACACACTATTTCAAATTATGGAGGACTGTATCGCCCTTTTCGCTTCGGCAAAGACGGCATATTTTGGGGTAGTTTTACCTCTCCGTGTCTTTGCTTCCGCTATTACATTTCAAAAGTTATGAACATCAACATGTTCTGGTCTATAATTACATACCCTTAATGCGGGTCTACCACCTGGCTATGCTACCCCCAAGCGGGTAGAGTGGTAGCCGCTGTTCCATAGTTCCGGGAGATTTCCCCTAATTGTCTCCCCCCATTGAATTTCTAATATATACCAATTTCAAGTCAGCTATGGTCAAGGGACTTGATATGACCATAGCTGGCCGCTAGCCAAATCCACGATTAGTGCTGGTAAGGCAGTAATCGCCCGAAAAGTCGGGGAAATCTAACTTCAATTTCACTGCCTGTTACATTCATTATTACTATGTGCGACACGGTCGTATAGCAGTGTGTAAATTTTAGCTTACACGAAAAAAAGGTGTGCCGCACATTTTCGCCATTTTGGCCTCCGATGGAGGTAACACTCTCTGTTACCCCCAACCCATTTCGCTATCTACGAGGGCACAGGCCACCCCCGCAATGGCAACTTAATAGCTAACTAATGAACATTGATAACTAAACTTTCTACAATTGCAGTTCCACACTCCATTATTCTATCACTTCATTGAGCACCAATCTACCACCCAAAATATCCCCACTTCTTGTATTGACAACAAGTTTTTATTTTGTTACACATCTTTTCAAAGCGTTCCCATACTCACTGATACTCAAACTTGACAATTATATTTGGTCACTTAATTCTAAAATTTATATAAATTTAAAAATTTAAAATTATATACATCCAACCTTGTTTTGGTATTCTCCTTCTTTTTTTTTTTTTTTCTCTTCGGCGATCATGGACGCACCTGAAACGGGGGTGTTTTGCTATGAGGCACAGTTTTGATGAAAATTCAGATCTGCTTTGTGAAATTACTCCCCCCTTTACTTCCTACTTTTCTCTCTCTGACTCTCATTTCTCCAGACCCACCATCTGAATCTTCACCAAATGTGCCCCCCAGCAAAACTCTTCATTTCGGTGTAAGCAAACTATTGTCAATGGCTCATTTTGAACTTTACCATTGACACTAAAAATATTTAAGTCTGTATGCACTGCCTTATATACCACACTCTAAGGCAGTGCAGGCACGTGACAGGTACATCAAAACTGATGCAACTGGAGTGTATTAATGATGATTTGTCACATACCTTTTGGGGTCCCCCTCCCCGTTCAAATATGTAGCTAAATTTCCAGTTTGTACCAATTTTGGTGGAGCCGGACCATCGTTGTTTCACTGCCCGAAGGAAGATCCGCCAACCATGGCCCGCCTCCAAGTTCCGAATTCCACGGCCAGGACTGGTAAGATCGTGACCGCCCGAAAATGGGGGAGGATCCCTTCTAGAAACATAAAAAAAAAACAATTAAATGACATTCATACATTTACTCATGCTGACCAAAATAATTTCAAATTTGTAGCGTTGTGCGTACCTACTATCTCCCTGGTTTCTCTATTCTGTAACACATACGAATTCTTCATTTTTACCTCTACTATCTCGTGCGGCCCCTCATAGAGCAAGAAAAATTTCTTAATCTCCTTATCTTGTGCACTTGATAAATCGTGGTGTCGCACCAATACCATCTGTCCAACCTTGTACTGCGTCCACTTACCTTTCACATCATGTCTCTGTTTTCTCCTCTCCCCCTTCGTCAACAAACTTTCATTCGCTAGTCTAAGTTTAACATCGTGACCAATAGTGTTGGTTTCCGGTGGATATTCAATTAACTGCTCCAAAATCCTCTGTGGACGCTTCCCTCTTACTAACTCATAAGGTGTGAACCCTGTCGACTCGTGGGTTGTGCAGTTAAGCCAATTTTCAATCTTCTGGACATAGAGTGGCCACTCGCTGTGTTTGGCGTGGCAGTATGTTCGAAAAATTCTGCCCAACTCCCTCATGACTCTCTCCGCCTGATTGGACTGCAGGTGATATACTGCGGTGTGCTTTGGGATGATACCTTCCCATCCGAGAGTCTGGCGCCATCTCCCGCTGATGAACTGCGGTTAGGATAATTATGAATTATGTCGGATAATATCACCTTCGGCTTTCCCACGTTGATCATGTAGTCGCGTGTGATCTTCTCACTCAGCACCTTACTTGTGGCTCACTTCACGCTATATAACCTTACATATTTGGAAAATGTGTCAAGTACAACAAAAATATACATCACTCCGCCCCTACCCTTTGGCAATGGGCCATACAAATCTACAGCTACTAAATCGAATGGTTTTTCTACTTTAATATAATTTAGTTCTCCTTCTAACCTATAATTCACAACTTTAGATTTCTGACATAGCTCACAAACTCTAAGTATTTTTTGGACGCGTTTTTCCATATTTTTAAATAGACAAGATTCCTTTAACACATTCACACACTTCCGTGCCCCAAAATGCCCGTATCTAAGGTGACAGTCCCACACTATTTTCTCTATCAACCCTTCAGGTATAACTAACCTTCAATCCCTCTCTCTCCCCTCTATTTTTTTAAACAAACTCCCTTTAAACACTTGAAAATATTGTTTATAACCAAATTCATCTACATCTGATTCTACACTAGTAATTATTTTATTTTATTTACTGTCAGCTCTTTGCATTACATTTATATCCTTCAAGTCTTCCCCAAAAAGTTTATCTTCCCGGGATAGCCTATAAATCTCTATTTCTTTAATATCTCTACCTGTTCTATTTCTGTCTGTGTCTACTCGTGATAGTGTGTCTGGCACCCTGTTCTCTACACCCTTAATGTATTCCCAAGAAAAATTATACTCTTGAAGAGCTAACACCCACCTGGTTATCCGGCTGTGTGTGAGTTTGCAAGTATTCAGGAACGACAGCGCTTTATGGTCCGTCCTGATGATGGTTCGGTTACCCAGCAGATACGTACGGAACTTCTTCACTGCGAACACTATACTGAGGAGCTCCTTCTCGGTGGTAGTATAGTTACGTTCTGCGGCTAGCAACGTCCGGCTGGCGAAGGCAATGGTTTTATGTTCTTTCGTCTCGTCCTCTTGGTATAGTTCTGCTCCAAGTGCTATATTGCTTGCGTCTGTCTGTAAATAAAATTTTTCATTAAAATTGGGATGATTCATTAAAATCATATCAGCGAACTTATTTTTGATTTCGTTGAACGCTGCTCTTTCGTTGTCTTCCCACCTCCATTGTTTATTCTTTTGCAGCACTGCGCTGAGTCGGGCCGTCGTCTGGGCGTAGTTCCGCTGGAATTTCCTGTAAAAATTACAGAGACCAAGAAAACTTTGCAATTGCTTTATATTTTTGGGCTCCGGGAACGTCAGGATGGATTCTACTTTATCCGGATTGGCACGTATCCCGGTAGGTGTTATGATGAAACCCAAAAAATGTATCTCAGTTTGCAAAAATTTTGATTTGTCCCAATTCACTGTCAAACCTCCCTGATATAACTTCTCCAATACATATTCCAAATGTTCTACATGTTCTTCAAATGTTCTGGAAGCTATCAGAATATCATCAACGTATATGGTTAAAAAATCTAAGTTCTGGGGTTGCAAAATCTCATCAAGACACTTAATAAAGCTAGCTACACTGGTGTTTAATCCAAACGGTAGTCTTTTAAATTGATAATTCTTTCCATTGAATAAAAAGGCTGTATATTTTCTGCTATTTGCTGCCAACGGAACTTGCCAATACCCGGCGGTTAGGTCTAAAGAGGTCATATATTGTACGCCGCTGAACTTCTGAAAAATTTCTTCTATCGCTTCAGGTGACTCCCGGTCGGGAATGATTATTTGATTGATTTTGCGGGCATCTAAACATAACCTAACTCTACCATCTTTTTTAATCACTACTACCAAGGGGTTAGAATATGGTGATACAGATCGCTCAATTATATCTCCCTCTAACATTTTCTCTAACTCAAGCTGAACCACTCTTCTCTTCGCATATGGCACTGGATAACTTCTTTGCACATAGGGTGCGTGTTCCCTTACCTTTAACTCGCATTCATAGTTTCTTGCCCTCCCTGGTATATCGGCAAACACTTCTCTAAAACTCTCTACTACCCGGCACAACGATTCACGTTGAGAACTCCCTATCACGCCACCCTCACTACAAAATTTAAGTGCTCTCTCATTCCATAAGCGATCTACATTCTCCTCACACTCTATCTTACTCTCACTACATACATTCATACTAACTTCCCTTTCTTGTTTATTACTCCGAGTATGTATCACCCTTACCCCTGAAATTCTTACCGCATCTAACACCCGCTCAAAATTAATACGGACTGGTTCCTCTTCACTATTTAATTCTAACACCCGTTTATGAAAATCAATCACCACCTTATGTTTAATCAGAAAATCATTTCCCAGTATAACCTCAAGATTTAATCCCCGTACGACTAGAAACGTATTATCGTACCCTACCCCGTTAATTATCATGTTTAATTGTACTTGTTTAGTGACTCTCTTACTTCTAACTCCCGTAATACCTACAATCGTCTCCCCCGCTACTGGCAAAGATGGAATATTTTTATTTATTTCTCTTAATTCATCTAGTACATGTTCAGAAATAACAGAGATTTCACTACCTGTATCGATTAAAGTTTTAACCTCCTTACCTTCTATGTTGATTTTCACCTCAGTCAGTCCATTCTCCCGTCTCCCTGCTTCGAAGTCTTCCTCCTCCAATAATTCCTCAAATAAATCTGTAATAACAACGTTGTTTCGGTATCTATCATCCATTTGGACCCCAGAAACTTCCGGCGACAACGGTCGGGTCCGGTGTTCCATTGTCCCTCTTAGTTTCCCGCAGATGCGCTCGCCACTGCAGGGTTGTATCCTCGTTCGTGCTGGTTTCCTCGCTGTTCGTGAGCGTGGCCTCTCGGCGCTCCTCCTTGGCCCTCTCCCCTTCGTTGGTATGCATGCTGGTTCTGTGCAGGTTGCGGTCCCTGTCGCTGACCCGGTCTCTCTCTCCTGCATGTAAAACAAAAATTTTGTGTCGCATAATTCTCCTGTGAGCATGCTGGACAAGTCCATTTTGGTCCTCGGTTATTTTGTTCTCGTCTGGGATATGCTGGTCCATTTGTAGGCCCACTCGGCGGTCCCTGGCTACCTCCATTATTTCCATTCTGCTGGTTCTGACGGTGACTCAATTCTTGGTCCCGGATATTCTGAAACACATCTAAAATATTCTCTAGTTCGCTAATATTAGCTATCTCCCGCGTCATAAGTGTTATTTGTACTTCCCTTGGCAAATGCTTGCTTATATGCCTCACGAAGGATCTAAATGGCAATGGCGGTTCTAAGTATTTCGCCTCATTAAATATTCTCATCACATACCCTGTTATATTATTATTGGGCCCCCCAAAATTCCCGGTTCCCATAATTCTGCTCCGTAGTACTTCTTGGTCTTCTTCAGACCAATATTTATTTCTAAACGCGGACTCAAAACTTTCGAAACAACCCCATTCCGTTTTGTGTACCTCGGCCCATATCTCCGAACTACCCTTGAAGCATTTTAAAATTTTTAATAATTGGACTTCCCAGTTATTAGTACTGAACTTATTGAACTCTCTCACTCTACTTATGAACTGCATAGGATGCACTCTCTTATTATCACAACTGAATGTCTCTAACTCAACTTCACTGCTTACGTCACGAGTCATAATTACTCGCTCGGTAACAGTGTTTACTTGTTGGCTGATGGCCATGCTCAATTCATTTTTCACATTCATGATATTTTGCTCAACGTTCACTAATTTAAGGTTACTGTCAGATTCAAGGTCACTTATTGTATTATGTATTGTCTTAAATTCGATCTTACAATTGTTTTCTATTTCGCTTATTTTAAGGTTATTATTTTCAATCTTATTCATAACATAACTAACCTTACATTCAGTATTGGTGTTACATTCACTAATTTGTTTCTGTACAATTGTATTTATCATGCTATATTGTTCCGTGATCTGTTTCTCTACTTTATTGGTTATATTATTGGTAATATCAGAAACACGGCACTCTAATTTCTCATTTATGGATTCTGACAACTGTGATTTCATACTTTCACAACGTTCATCAATATGTTTATCTAATATACGACTCAAATTATCAAATTGTATATTAATATTCTGCTGCAACTGACTATTCTGTTGTTCGAATTTGACATTAAAATTGTTATTTTGAGCGTCAAAACGTTTACTTAAATCACTATTTTTTACCATGTTTTCAGACATAGTTTGTATCAGGTTGAATATATCATTCATTGATAATTCTTTCGCTTCACTTGTTACGGGAGTTGATTCTGCTTGTGCTCCACTCATTAATACCGATTGTGTCAAATTATTCTCATCTATCAGGTTTGGAGTTGTCTCCAATCCTGAATCATTTATATTATTTGATTCATTGGAAACGCTTTCTTTGACCACCTTAGGGTCTGAATTAATTTCTCCCTCCCCTGTGATAGATACATCACTCACACTAACATTATCTCCGTATTCCATTTTTCTTAGTTATGAGATTTTTTGTTCTATATAAAATTTCAATTTTAAATATTTCTGTATTATTCAATATAATATAATTTAAGTATTGCTTAACTACATCCTAACATCATTTACACATAAGTGATTCTTACTTCTACCTAACCTCCACATCACGCCAACATTCTATTTGTAGGTACGGTTTTTACTTAATTTTTTATTTACTCATAAAAACTGTCCCTGTGAGACTGCGCCATTGAGATGTTAATAAAACTCAATAAATATATAAAAAATGCATAAATTAAATTGACCTACCTGTATCGCTTCTATCCGGGCCAGGGTTCTCGTACGAACGTAAAATGTTAGCGTGATCTACATGTTACTGAAATAAGTACCTTGACTCATTTTTTATGAAGGGAATTATCTTTTACTTTAATTTTGACTCAGTTACAATTTCTTTATATACTTTACTGCACTGATGTAATTTTGTGGAAACCTATTGTTTGGTTACATAATCAGCGTACGATAATCGTACTTAATCTAACTTATACTATCGCTTACCTTAATTTTTTTTTTATACACACACATTCAAAACTGCCCAGCCTGCATATTTTATACACTCACTCAAACACCCACAAAATTTAGTTATCCCTTAACATTTTATTAAAATAAAATTCCCCCCTCGCCGGCCACGCGGTCTCCGCGCACACGCATTTTTCGGTTATATTTCTTTGTTGATGTCCGAAAAAAGTCTCTGGTTGGTTTTCGCACTTTCACCTAACCGCGGTCAGAAAGATCTTTGTGGTGCTATCTCTTAATTACTGAAAAAATAACAAAAATTTTTGTAGAGAGCCTACTTGGCTCCGTGTTGGCCAACACGTATAGCTTAACTGGGCAGTCTGTTGCTCTGAGCGGGCGGAACTTCGTATTCACGGCCACCAGGTTCTAGTCGCCGTTCATACTTAATTTGTTGTTACGTATTCCTCTTATGCATGGCACATGGTCGATATATGTGTGGTAACCGAGGACGATATTTGCATTTGCCACACTGATGTCACTAGTAGTAGGCGTGGCTTAGCGACATTTCCGGTAGTTGGCCGGTTGAGGCTACACACGGTTCGTTCCAGCGCCATTTTTTGGCCTCGACTTTGGAGTTGAGCGGCGTCACTTCAGCGCCCCGCCTCGAAACGTTAAGTGCGAGTGTGGTCACACATATACAGAGTTCTTAGAAATTCGGGGAGATGCGAATTCCTTTGCCTAGTTACACCATACAGTAACTGCGTCTCTCCTTTGTCTCAACACTGTTCAGCTTACCATGAGTTCTATTGTAATCGAAATAACGGTTGCCGCATAATAAAATTTCACAATATTTTTATAAAACTCCCGCACAATTGAAAATAAAAAAATGTAAATACCCCATACGGTAAAAAAAATAAAATGACCCAAAATTGACACGTTACAAAATGTACATGTAGTGCTTAGAAATACGCGACCGATGACTGACAGTTGTAAACTGAATGCTGCCGAGTTTCGTGCGCATGCGTAGCGGAAGCGTGTGGGGGATTGGGAACTCCCTCTCCGTGTAAATTCTCTTGTATGACAGACTTTAGTGATATTATAGAAAGTAGTCAATCTCCGTTCACCAGTCCAATCGTGGCTATCCCACAGAAAAACGGCCAAGTCCAGCTTTGTTTGGATGCGCGCGAGATCAATAAAATGATAATAAATGATAGAACATCGCCCGGTGAGATTGAAGAAATTTTAAAGAGGTTCCACGGTACCAAGTATATTAGTACATGGGACAATGTGTGCGGTTACTGGCAAGTGGAGTTGCACCCACAGAGTCGCCAGTATATGGCGTTCATATTTGAAGGACACAATTATCAATTCAAGAGATTGCCCTTCGGACTCGTGAATTCAGTAGCCATCTTTGTGGCATGTATGGACCAGATACTTGGCCAAGAAGCACTCCAGTTTACAACTGTATACGTAGACGATCTACTAATTACCTCGGCAAACTGGGGGGAACACTGCTACCAAGTGGAACATGTACTAGAAAAATTAGCCACTAACAATATCACCCTTAAGTTAGAAAAATCAAAATTTATTGCTAAAGAAGTCCAGTTTTTGGGATTTAATTTGAATGACCAAGGAATCTCACTGTCATTAGAAAAGGTGGAAGCAATATAGAAGTTCCCTAAACCTAAGAATCGAAAACAATTACAGTCATTTTTAGGAATCTGTAATTATTATAGAAAATTTCAAAACCAATATTGCGAGCTGACCGCCAAATTCCAATATCAGTTATCCTCCAAAAACAAATGGATTTGGTGTCAAGAGCAAGACGTTACCTTTCAACTAATAAAGGACAAGTTTTTAGAAATAGTTGTACTTCACCATCCAAATTTTAACCAGCCTTTCTTTTTAAACTGTGATGCCAGCAACATCAGTCTGGGAACAACCCTGTATCAAGAAGATGAAAATGGTCATCATTTAGTGATTAGCTTCGCTAGTCGAACATTAAATCAATGTGAAAGAAACTACAACGTAACCGAAAAGGAGTTACTTAGTGTAGTGTTTGCTTGTAGTAAATTTCGTACATATATTTTGGGTTATCCAGTAACCTTCGGGACGGACCATAAATCTATATCATTTTTAAGGAGATGTAAGTTGAGTCACGGTAGACTGACCAGGTGGATACTTGCCCTGCAAGAATATGATCTACGATGGGAGTACATCCCAGGAAAAAAGAATGTTGTAGCTGACGTTTTATCATGGATTAATTTAGAAGATCAAACTTTTGAGGGAGAGAAGGAGAGTATACTTAAGATTTACAACATTATTAGAACCAGATCAGATTTAGAGACATTATTGCTGAACATCAGCATCCACCAGCAATCTGACCCAAAGTTAAGCAATATCAAGGATCGATTAGCAGAACAAGATGACACTGTAGCCAAATTCTACTGTCTTAATCACGGTATATTATTTATTAAAACTTCTCTCAGTCAGGAAAACTGGAAAGTTATTATCCCGACCAATATCGAAAAGGACCTAATCATGGACTACCATCTCTGATATGGCCATATGGGAGCCTTGAAAGTGATAAAGGCACTAGAAGAAAACTGTCACATCAAAAACATTAATCGGAAGGTAAGAAATTATATCAAAACTTGCCATATTTGCCAACTGGTGAAGACAAATAATGAAAAAAAGGAAGGCATAATGATACCAATCACCTCGAAAAAGAAGTTAGAAAAAGTATTCTTAGACATATGCGGGCCATTTCCTCGTAGTGGCGGTCGACACAGATATAAATATCTGATAATCATAATGGATCATTTCACAAAATTTATAAAACTATACCCTGTTAATCGTGCAACTACTCTAAAAATCCTGGGAGTGATCACTGAACAATATATTCCAGAAATAGGAAACCCCTCATCAATTATAACTGATCATGGTACGCAATTTAAGGGGAGAAGATGGAGGAATACCTTATTATCACTTGGAGTTAAAACTTACAAAACATCTGTTTACCACCCAAGTAGTAATCCGGCGGAGAGGGTGTTAAGAGAGGTGGGAAGAATACTGAGGACGTACTGTCACCACCAACAGAAAAAAATGGCAAGAATATCTGGCAGCCACGGAGTAATTCCTCAATTTAGCTCATCATCCAGCTATAGGGATTACTCCATACTCCGCCATGTATGAGAAACCACCTCCCCGAGAGATCAAAGAAATAATAGCGTTTCCTAATAATGACGAATATAAATTTGATAAAATAAAATTTTATAATAAAGTGGCAGAGGACCAGGAGAAGCGCCAAAACAAGTATCAGAAAGCAATTGGAAAAATAGTCAAATATAAAATAGGAGAAAAAGTACTACTGAAAAACTGCGAATTACCAAGCACCCTAGAAGGGATCACTAAGAAGTTATTACTGCTTTATACCGGACCATATATAATCACAAGAGCAAATAACAATAACACATATGAACTAAAAGAGATTGTTTCAGAAAAAATCAAAGGCATTTATCAATCAATCAAAAAATATTATGAGGATTAGAATAACTTAAAAAATTCTAAAAGAAAAGTAAGGTCAACTTACACCAATTATTTACAGTACTTAATTTTGAATTGAAGTATAAAACTTAAAAATTCTAAAAGAATAGTAAGGTCAACTTACACCAATTATTTACAGGACTTAATTTTGAATTGAAATATATTTACTAAATTCTAAAACTAAATAAGATCAACTTATATCAATAATTTACAGGAATTAATTATGAAGAAAAAATAAATAAATCAACAAAATTCTAAAGGAAAAATAAGAACAACTTATATCAATAATATGAATAAACTAGTTTTGGAAAGTAAATATTAAAAAATTTATGAAATGCAAAAGGGAATAAAAACCACTTAAATAATATAATGTTAATGAAATAATTTGGATGAAAACAAGAGCGAAATAATAATTTTTGAAGAAAAAAAGAAAATATATATAACTATAATCACTACTTTAATTTTAATTATAATAAGAACCACTGAAAGAATGACTGTCATAACATAAAACCAGTAGAACCATTAATTAGAAGCAAGATGAAAAACAAGAAAAAAAATGCTATTAATATTGATAACCAGAAGAAGATTGTGCGAACAACAGAAGAAATAAAAGAGAATTCAGACGGAAAGGTTTACACATCATAACTAGCAATAAATTATATCAACAGAGCTTCCAACCATGAGAAGAATAAATATATCAGCAGAGCTATAAATAATAAGAAGAATAAATGAGATAGAAAATATTAGCAAATCTGAGCAACCACGAGGTGAGGTATCCAAGGATGTTTTTTATTAGTCGGAAAATAGACTATTTCTTTTAATAATTTTTATTTAATGACTGTCTGTAGATGTATTCCAGCAGTATTATATTTTGAGCAGAGATGATGTTCCTCATATCTCAAAAAAGTGTAGTATGGCCAGCAGAGTATATGTAGCCACAAGTGCCTCTCTGGACTGCCCCAGCTCACGTGTTAGGGAATGTTAGGGAATGAATATCCCATGGATAAAGCACCAAGTGAAGGAATAAATATAGATAATAATAATGATATACCTCAGATTACGATAACTATCAAATAAGAATAAATTCAATGGAAAGAAAAAAAACTAAAGCTCAATTACGAAGAAGCAGATATAGAAGTGGGTAGGAAGACAAAGAATGTAATAACCAATAAATATCATAAGCAATTATTTCATACATACTAAACGTATGATCTGAATTAATCACTTCTGGAGGAGAGCAATCTGTAGCATGACAGAAAATCCATCTTATTATAAGACCAAAAAAGAAGCAAAAATAGAATATAACATAGATTATTAAAAAACCAAACTGGAAAAAAAAGAAAAAGTATTATAATAATTAATCAAGAATAAAAGTAAAATGAAATCCGAAATTAAAAGAAGTTAAGTTCATTAAAACCAACTTAAGTGATAATCCAACTTATATACTGTAGTATATATACCTCCAGGTAGAATAAGAGCAGTTAAGAAAAAAACCATATATAAACCAAAACCACCGAATAAAAATATAAATAGTAAGCACATAAAAACAAAACCCCAAAAAAAGTATAACACAGAAAGGTACAATACAGTAGAAAACAAAATATAATATGTAAATTAAATATAAGTAACAAGATTAGATGTATGATGGAAAGTGTACCAAGACAATTTAGTTTGATTTTGAAAAAGTGACAAACAATAATTCCAGTTAAGTGATGTTCTTTATTCCCCAATGACTAGATAAAATGGCTAGAAATCAAATTTGGGAATATAGTGAATAGTGAGGGTAAATCACTAAATTAAATCAAAAACAGCAAAAGACAGTGAATTTAATAAACTGTTTAAATAAAAACAGATGTGTTTTGTTTATGTTAGCAGTTCATTGAACTCTGTAACGGTACAGAAATGGGAATTTTATTTTATATAAATCAGTATTTAATTCAGTAATTCAATAGTTAACTTTCACCTGTGAGGAGCCTCCAGTACAGCAATGCACATTGTTAGCCAAAACAATTGCCAGACGTATTGCGTAACCGCCCAGCAGCAGCCTTGTGATACAGTCTACAGTCTGCAGTCTATCACCAGTTGTTGCATCAGCCAGTAGCAGATAGCAGTCTTAAATAATGGCCTCGGGCGCAAGATAGGCCGAAAATAATCTAATCGGCCTATCAAGTAAAGTGTTAACGCGCAGTTTGCCAAAAAATGTGCTTGCGAACAATGTAAGCCGACCGATTGAAAAGAATAGTGCTGTTATCTGTGAAACAGCCTTAAAATTTGTGATTGAGAAAATAATCCAAGTTAAACAGTATAAAATCAGTTTTCGGAGTGTTCTACAAACAAAAAGTGCGTAACACGTGGTGGCGGAAATTGTGGATTGCATTGACCAGATGAGTAGCAAACTTAAGAACATAATCAATTGAATAAAATCAAACACCATTTTTAGTAATTTCCTTTGTTATGTATAACGTGTTAAATTTCAAACGAAGAGCTCTAAGGGAAAAAATTTAGTACTGGTTCATAATAGTTTGTTAGAAGCTAGTTGATTAAGAAATGTTTATTTTATTAATTCATAAAATTTCACCTTATAATAAATTCAGATTTTATTTAATATAAAGTATGTGTTAGAGTAAGTCATTACGCCATAACCATTTCCTAGTTTTCTGTGCTGACAACTCGTTTAACGTAATTTGGGATTCTTCTGATATATAAGGGTAGTCAGATAGCGGGATTTTATAAGGGCAAGGGTGTAGAATGGTTTCGATATTAAACCAGAAAATATCGTGGCGACCTTGGGTAATTTTTAAAGGTAAGTTTTACGGGGACTATGACGGTAAGTAGAATTCTGGCAGTGGTGAGTATTGTTTTATGATGAGTGTATTATATATGAAAAAGGTAAGAAAGGAGTACCTTTACAAGTGGCGACCCTGCCAGGATGTTCGTATAAATATTATAGGAGCTAGACCTGTTTTAAAGCACAGAAAGTAGGATTTGGTAACGGCGTATTTGTAGAAGTGTAAAGTATTAAATATAAGTTCACAATGGAAAACACTATTGATTTAACTTGGTTTCGTGAGACAATGGGGGAAATTAAACAAATGTTTAATGATAATAATAAGAGATTTGATGCTAATGATGATTTTTTGCGTAAAAGTGTTAATGAACTTAACGGTAAATTAGATGCTTTAAATAATCGTTTAGATAATAGTGATGACAAGCTTGAAACTATGAATAATGATATAAATAAACGTTTTGACATAAATGATGTTAAATTGGAACAATATAAAGAACAGAATATGAAATTTGAAAATAGCATAAATGTAAAGCTTGACAAATTGACCAATTCATTGTGTAGTATTGATGTACGAATTAATGAGATATGTAGGGAAGCAAAAAGAGAAGTAAAAAAGTCAAGAGAGTGTGTAGGTCCAGAGAAAAATAAAACAAATGAAAATTGTAGTGACAAATGTAAAAATACGATATCAGGTAATGAATTAATAAATAACAATGATGTTGATAATAATGAGAATAATAATGTAGTCGAAAAGTTGGTATCTGAGAGTACTAATGAAGTTGTAGAATGTGATTGTGAGATGTTAATGTGCGTTAATGAGTTGGAGAGAGAGTGGAAAGAGAGTTATATTATAGATACGAAACAGAGGGTAAATTGTTTACTAGGTAGAATGGGGGGTGAAGGAAGACCTTCACGTATATATTGTGTAGACAAGTGTGCTATAAATAATTGCTTTTTGAAGTTTTTTGTTTTTCCTGGAGAAGTCAGGAAAGGTTTAATTGAATTTATACCCTCTGTGTGGAATGATTTTATAAGTATTAGATGGTGTTATGATGAGAGAGAATTAGAAGTATATAACTTAAAGAGAGATTATGGTGAGTTGGAAGAAGTATTAGAAGAGTATTTAAATAAGAATGATTTGATTTTTAATACAAAAGTAACTGACCCGATATTGAAGAAATTTACTAACGGAGACTTAACAGATATACTTAGTGTTGACTTGTTGCAAGATTATTTTGATAAGACGGATGACTTTGGTTTTTGGGTTTATGACACACAAAGTATCAGTATGTGTGTTAACGAAATCGAAAAGTGCTATGTAGAACCAAGGTTAATTTGGAACGATGGAGGGTAAACTATTAAAACAATATAAGACAGTGTAAACATTATGTTTTATGGTTTTTTGACATGGCAAACCTTGGACAATGAAGTGTGATATAACTGAATGATTACTGCTGAAGAGTTGTAAATACATGTTTAGTGAAATTATTTGTATGTATTATAAAATGTTAGATAAATAATGTATGTATGTAGCAAAACTTGTTGTGATATTAATAATAATATTAATATTTTGCAGCTTAAATAAATAACAAAAATAATTTGGAAGAAGATAATGAATGAATTGTAGTTATTGCAATGGGTGAAAGTAATTAAAAATGTTGTTTTCAATAATTGATTTAATTAAAATAATTTGAAATGTTTAAATATTTTGCTTGACTTAAATGTTATAGTGTTGAATTTTTCTAAGGGATTTAAATTGCTTTATGAGATTTGATATTAATGTTCAATGGTTTGTATGCAATAACATTGTTGTTAAAGTGTTTCAGAGGTTACACGGAGATATTGGTGTGTGTATGGTGTGTATTTTGTATTCATGTCAATAGGTGGATAATGTATTGTAAGTATAAAGTTCATTACACCAGTCAGATAGAATAAAATGCTTATACGTGTGAAAAGAGTTTAAGTCAATAATAAAAATGAATTGAAATAATGGTATTAAATAGAAATTGTAATTAAAAAAGTAATAATAATTGAAAGGTGAATTAAAATTATATTTGGTTTGAATTGTAATAGACTTTGACAAATATGTTAACATTAAAAGATTTATAGAAGTAAAAAATTTGTAGCAAGCAGAGATGCCAGTACATGATGTAACCAGAATGTTTAGACTATGTGAGTGTTGAGGCAGAGTGTTTATAACTGTGTTTATGTAAACAGTAGACAGGTATGCTGTATGTTGAGACTAATGTTCACAGACATGCTTGGTAACAATAACAAAAAATGTTGTAGTCTGCTGAATCAGTATCTTGAGTAAAACCTTATTGTGACAGAAAAGAATTGAAATTAAATTTTTACAGACAAAATAATAATGAGGTAATTATTGTAACTTAGAGTTTGAGAAATTAAATAAAATTAAACCAATTTGGTAATTAAATTAATTGGAAAGAGGATTTTAATAACAAATTTAAATTTATTCTGATTCAAATTTCAAATGTAATTGTAAAATAAATGAAATATGTCCTTTACTTAAAGAAGAAATTGAAGGAAATTTTGTGTAAATGCCGTCAAAATGTTTGGAAATTAAGATGTGTATATTACTGTCCATATAGATTTTCATATGTTATGAATTTTTTGTCCAATGTATATAGTAGTAAGGAGCCTTGTCTAATCTATGTATTCTTTTGGAGGGTAACAGTGTATGGGTAACGTTCTTTAATTTGACCGGAATTATATGTACCATTGTATTGTATATATCTTATATTGTTTTATTAACACTATGTTTTAGGGTAAGAGATATTCTATAATGTAAAATGAGCCAGTACGTTGTCAATGAACCAGTACGGCTAAGAGGAGACAAATCAGTTGTGGGATATGGAGGGATGGAAAGCCGTTTGTCAATTTTTTAATCAAATGTTTTAAAGTCAGGCGATACTGGGTCTGGTATCTGTTCGATTTTTCGGTGTTGGGATCTCGAACAGAGAAGTCCAGTAAGATCGGATGGGTGCTGTCGCAGTCGCCAGACTAGGGGGGTAAGAACCCATGATTTAGTAGAGTGTTCAGGGGGGGTTGCGGCGCCATATCCTCACTGATCCTCTTAGGGTTTAGGCAATAAGAGTTTGAACGCTTTGGCCTTCAATCTCTTATTGGGGGGGTATTGTAACGGTACAGAAATGGGAATTTTATTTTATATAAATCAGTATTTAATTCAGTAATTCAATAGTTAACTTTCACCTGTGAGGAGCCTCCAGTACAGCAATGCACATTGTTAGCCAAAACAATTGCCAGACGTATTGCGTAACCGCCCAGCAGCAGCCTTGTGATACAGTCTACAGTCTGCAGTCTATCACCAGTTGTTGCATCAGCCAGTAGCAGATAGCAGTCTTAAATAATGGCCTCGGGCGCAAGATGGCCGAAAATAATCTAATCGGCCTATCAAGTAAAGTGTTAACGCGCAGTTTGCCAAAAAATGTGCTTGCGAACAATGTAAGCCGACCGATTGAAAAGAATAGTGCTGTTATTTGTGAAACAGCCTTAAAATTTGTGATTGAGAAAATAATCCAAGTTAAACAGTATAAAATCAGTTTTCGGAGTGTTCTACAAACAAAAAGTGCGTAACACGTGGTGGCGGAAATTGTGGATTGCATTGACCAGATGAGTAGCAAACTTAAGAACATAATCAATTGAATAAAATCAAACACCATTTTTAGTAATTTCCTTTGTTATGTATAACGTGTTAAATTTCAAACGAAGAGCTCTAAGGGAAAAAATTTAGTACTGGTTCATAATAGTTTGCTAGAAGCTAGTTGATTAAGAAATGTTTATTTTATTAATTCATAAAATTTCACCTTATAATAAATTCAGATTTTATTTAATATAAAGTATGTGTTAGAGTAAGTCATTACGCCATAACCATTTCCTAGTTTTCTGTGCTGACAACTCGTTTAACGTAATTTGGGATTCTTCTGATATATAAGGGTAGTCAGATAGCGGGATTTTATAAGGGCAAGGGTGTAGAATGGTTTCGATATTAAACCAGAAAATATCGTGGCGACCTTGGGTAATTTTTAAAGGTAAGTTTTACGGGGACTATGACGGTAAGTAGAATTCTGGCAGCGGTGAGTATTGTTTTATGATGAGTGTATTATATATGAAAAAGGTAATAAAGGAGTACCTTTACAACTCAAAGCATTAAATGTTTGAGATTAAGTTTATTTTTTTAATATAATATCTTTGTTATATTTTAATGATGTCAATTAATAATAAACACTGTTGTAATTAAGTAAGGGCAATTTAGTTAAGATTTTATTAGAATTGTATTTCAGAAAGGGTATTAGCAAGCTGAAATAGTAGTAAACTTTGTAATTGAACCAACATAAAAAAATAGCCAAATGGTACCTCTCACCAACATTATAATTAGTAAATAAGTTAATGAAATTAATTTAAATGAATGAAAATTATTGAATGTAAATCACTAACCATGTATAATAACTGTAACAACACTTAGTGAAAGTAATTAAGTAGTGTATAAGATATTATTAGTAAAAATGCAAGTGTAATAACACTGGAGTCTAAAGAAAAGCCTAAATTGAAGATAGGATTCAAATTAGCTAACCAAATCATCAAATTACTGAGAATTAAAGAACCCAAACCATAATAATTCAATCAATGATCTTGTTCAATGATAATTAGAATCTAACACAAATTGTCAACCATTTAATGTGGAAAGAAAAATAGTGGGTAAGGCCTACAACCAAATATACTGTAAATATGACTTTTTGAGTTAAAAAATACTATAAAAGATATCATGTGTGGTATTCAATGATTCATAATTAAATAAGGAATTTGATTATATAATTAGCATTTAATAAGAATAAATAATAAGCGAAATGTAATTTATAATATAATGTAACAATCAATTCTTTTGTACAACATCAAATTTGAGGCCTAAGTGTCAGCTGATTTAAAACAATGGAAATTTACTAATAAATCAGCCAGGATCTTTTGTATGATGAAGAAAAAACGAGAGTTGATTGTTAAACGTCGAGGTGAACACATCAGAACGAGCTCACACAAATTAAAAAAGATAGAAAAATATAATTTTGACAAGAACTAAACCTATAAAAAAAAAGAAATTTATAAAGAGAATTTATTAACACTGAGGTCAAATAAAAGAATCCAACCATTACAAGTAGGAAGATTGGAAATTGTAATCAAGATATCGGAACAATCCTGGCACTAATTCAGAATTTGCTGATGTGAATATTCTATCATCACAAAACTGTACGAGATACTTGAACGAGTACACTTCTACACACTTATTGCCGAACCAAACAACGGATCATTAATACGGAATCATCACTAAAAAACGAAGAAAACCGATCACTACTACTATGATGAAGGGCACATAAAGAATCAACATTTATTTGGAGGAATTTCGTCGTGAAGATTGTAGTGAGCATACGCAGCAAGGAAGCGGCCATCTTATTTAATCTCAGCCCGGCTCCAGTCAGCTGTGGTGACGTCAGCCTATGCAGAACTGTTGGTTCGAATAATTTAATTTTGAATAACATTTTTATTATAAAGATTATTTCTATTTTGTCATTAAGAACTTGTTAATTGTAAGTATTGTACTTTTTCAGCATTACCCTTTCTCTTACTTTTAATAACAGCTAAAAGAACCTACAATTCCATGTTAATAATTTATATAAAGAAAACCATTTGCCCTGAGATATGAGTTTTCGAGCTGTGGATTAGCAGTTCGATTCAAAGTCGATTAATCGCTATTAGATTAATAAATTCATTTAATATTCTAATTTTGAGTTTTATTTCTTGGTAAACATATATTTAGAAGAAATTCAGGTAACATTTGAAACCTGGACTCCAAGGAAGAAGAGAATAACATTGCGAAGGAGTACAATCACTGAATAGCTGAATAACAGTAATTGATTATTACATTTCATAATCTATTTAACGCTGGAAAACAATTATTGTTATTATAATATAATAAATCAACTAAAATAGTAATTAAAAGAATTAAGTAATAATTTAGTAATAAATAAATAAATAATAAATAATTAATAAATAAATAATCATAATAAAAAAAAAAATTTTTTTTCTTTAATTAAATTTAAACAAAATTTTGTATGAATCCATATTTATTTTTGTAACCCATAAAATAGGAACGTTACAAAATTGCGCCTACAACAGTGGGGCTTATTAAAGAGCTACACTAGCAAAGTATATCTTTAAAAACTGAAGACGATCCCAAAGTGAATTTTATGAAACGTCAAGGAAAATTCGTATTGTTACAATATTTTTACGAGAAGCGTACCGAACAATCCAGAACATTTTCCACTCCCCCCATCCAGTGTGGCTTGTGTTGTGTCATTCAAATAGGTGGTTCTAGTGAGTTCCAGGAACACTTGAGATACGCTGGCATGCAGTAAGGAGGCAAAGATGTACTGCACCTCTGCGGGGCCTATATAAAGCCATAGCAGCCAGCTTGTCAGTTCAGTTATATGAGCGATTTTCGCTAGTGCGGATTGAGAGATTGTCGAAGTGAAGTAGTATTGTGTTAATAACTGTGTGAAACTCTATTAATAGACATTGTTATTCCGTGTGGACAAAATCTAACTGAAAATATTGTAACAGTTAATTATAAACTGTTTAATTGCAATAATTAAAGCTGGTGATTAGTGATTTAATTGGTGTCTTGTATTTTGTTTTCCACTGTACCATACGACATTCAGTAGACTGTTGTAACAATATCTTTTAATCTAAAAAAGGTATTAGTGATTTTCAAATCACTGCCAGTAGCAAATCTTATGAGAGAGTCTCCACTACTGATCCTATATTGTTTTCCAAATACTCCTATTGCCTCTGACACTGCATTATTTCCATCTCTAGCATAAAAATTCCCACGTTGTTTCATAGAATTCTCAGTTTCTCTTTCCATCCCTTTTCTGGACCATAAACTCCCACCACTGTTAGATAGTTGCAGAGTTAGTATTCTCTCGCTGACATACACGTAGCTTTCAACTCTTGACTTTCATTTTTGTTCTATCAGTATTGCTACTCCACTGCTTGCTCACTTTTGTTAGTCAACTCCACTATAGATCATTGTGAATCCAATGAGGTCTCTAGTTCCTCTTAATGTTTTCTTAGTTTCTGAAATTATGGCAACATCAATATTTCTTTCTTGTAATTCCCTTCACAGTCCTTCTTCTTTTTTAATAATACCCTGTACATTCCATGTCACCAATTTTAATCTTTCATTTATTACAAATTGCTTGCCTTTTTGGGTTGCAGTCATTTACCATTATCTCTGTCCAGCTGAGTTCTTTGAAAGTTTTGAATAAATTAATTTCCTCATTATATGGTACCGTGCTATAGATGGGTATGTCATGTGGAGGGGCTACCCCCTTACGGGCCATGACTTCTGGTAATTTTTATTCAGGATTGTCTTCCCCTAGCCTTTGATGCCCCAACATCCAATTGCAAGGTAGCAGCAAAATATAGTCCTATAACAATAAGACGCAGTATTAAAGCCAACTAAATCCAACTAGATTCCCGCATGTAATATTCCAAAGATAGGTCCAAAGATACTGGACGGACTGTCCAGTATCATTTCCCTTACACCTCAACTTGGTAGTGGTGGCTACTGCTGCCCTCCACCAGGAATATTTATCAACTTTCCAGTCTAGATTCATACTGTTCTGCATCAAAAGGGTCACCTCTTGTAGGATGTGGCACTTCATCACGCAGTACAGTCTTGTCTGGAGAGAGGCTAAGGGCTCCTTTGGAAGCTAACATTGCTTCTCCCAACCCTGGGAAATCTACTACATATACTCATCTAAATATAGTACATGCTCGTACTTTTATCAGCAGTCCTTCTTCAAAGTTTCTTCTATAAATGACCGGATCAGAGTCATGTATTATGTTACACATTTTATATGATAACTAATTATAAGTTTGTCTTTTCTCTTTTAAAATTAATCATAATTTCATGCATAGAAAGTATGTCCTTGACAGATTCAATAATTTTTACCATGTCATTAAATGATTATGATGCACAACATTACGCTATGATCCTCACTTTCACACCTTTCTCAAACCGTGATCGTGACATGGAACTACAGAGACAAATGGTGCTCAACTACACTTGTGGGAAAATTTACTTTCTCAGTTTTTATCTTCTTGTGGTATAAATGAACTGTGCTTAAATGCTAAAAGAGCAATAGGTACAAAACATATACGTATCTGTTCTACTCTATTGACAGATGTTAAAAATTATATATTGATGTTGTGAGCTGTACATAATGTTTGCCAACTGATCAGTAGAAATACTGTTAACATAATAATCTTAGCAAATTTTTTATAACATATTACATGGCATAAGTGGGGATTGTTCACTTTGTTTATATAAATAAATACTGGCAGAAAATATAAATTTTAGAAACTGTATTTCCATATAATAGAGACATTGGATTCCATTTCTCATTTAGCATACTCTAAATTATATTAAATAAGTAACATACAAAAACCCACAAACATCTACCAGAAAATTTGTTCACATTAGACAAGTTTCCACTTCCATTTAGGTTCCCCTCTGAGCAAGTTCTATTGTATAATACTAACAGAAAAGGAAGAATTATAAAAATAGATTTCAAGTTTACAATTTCTGACATTAAAATTAAATGATTTAAGTTTACTTATAGAAAGACTTTCCAACTCACTCTTTCTAACGTCCAAGTTCTCTAATTATTTAAACAAGTTGATTTTGACAACATACAATATACAAAGTGCTTTTGTAACACATACACACAAAATCATTTTCATAACATACATAATGTTCACATCTCTTTGATAAGTTGGAGATATTAGTGATATGCATAAAGGAATACTAGTAATCCCATACATAGATGATATGTTAGACAAAACTGTTAACCACTTGCATGCTATAGTAACTTTTAATAAAATACACTTTGTGTAAAAAGAAATAGCAACCATTTCTATTCCATGCAATGGTTAAGGCTTTTCAAGCCAAGGGATTCTGCAATCAAATATGACACTGTCAATAGTAAAGTTTAAATTTTTTATACTGTGGAATAATATGAGGAAACAGCTAAACAATATGAGCTATAAAATGGTTAAACTTATCAATATGCTATGAAAACACAAATTTTCAAAGTACCTGAATATACCTCCAGTTAATGTAGTTATGAAAATTAATACACTATTATAATTACAGTCTTACATACCTGAATATAGTCTTTTCCACAGTTCACACTAGTTTCTATATGAAAACGGGAGAAAAAATTTAAAACTACATGGAATCCAGGCTGCACATGTATTTCCCATTCACATTCTACATTTACAGGATACTGCGCTGGATATCCTGGGCTACTTATGCTGCCATGGTTGCCCCCTAAAATGCCTCCACAACCTGCAGACAGAGTCAAATACTGTAATACATTATATACATGATACAGCTATTAATTATGATCTATTTTACTATAACACACACACACACACACACACACACACACACACACACACACACACACACACACACACACACACACACACACACACACACACACACACACACACACACACACACACACAATAAATAAAGTATAGACATTTTAATACACTAATAAATTTTTTTGTTTCAACTGATGGTATACTTTATATGTTACAATAATGAAATCCACTCTTATGATCAGTTTTGACAGACTGTCATCTTGTTACAAACAATATAACCAGGAGGATATCATAACTCCACAGAATGGATTTCATAGTGTGGTATATACAATGAATTGGGACAGGTAAAGAAAAGCAACCACTAACACTTCAAGAATATTATGTTATTAAATTTTATTTGTGTCTAGTTTACATATTAAACTAAATGGTTAAGGAAAATTATTCGTTTACAGTCTGCACCATGCAATTTATATTTATAAATACAGTTATAAATTCAAGTGAGTTTTCAGTACAGTTAGATATGATACAGATACAATGATAATTACCATCTACAGTCATAAATATTCTGGTCCCAGCATTAACTCCACTAATTAAATGTAAAATTACTATCAATTTAATAATAATCTCTTAACAATAAACCTTGGATTTTTCTTTTTGAGTTTACTGTGCATTCTAGAGAATTAGTTAGTGTTATACTTTTTTAGTGTACCGTGTCACTTATTTTAAATAATTATATAATTACCTTTTATCCACTCGAGTGACACAAAGTTTCGTCTAGTTATGACGCGTTTCGGGCACAAAGTCCCATGCTCAGATAACACTGATATTAATTTAAAACTAACTATAATATAAAATTGTAACCATGATTTTGGTTATGTCATTTAAATAAAAATAAAACTTTGCATCGCATGTGAAATTGTTAAATGAAGCATGGCCGGAGCCCCCGCATGCGTGTACTCACTACCGCGATCGTCATCTAAAGTTTTATTTTTATTTAAATGACATAACCAAAATCATGGTTACAATTTTATATTATAGTTAGTTTTAAATTAATATCAGTGTTATCTGAGGATGGGACTTTGTGCCCGAAACGCGTCATAACTAGACGAAACTTTGTGTCACTCGAATGGATAAAAGGTAATTATATAATTAATTAGTTAGTGACTTGCTGCAATGAGATGTTTGTGTCCTTCCCAACTTGTCCAGTTAACTTTAGTGTAATACTGAATAGTGATAGCAACAATATACTGTAATGATGTGAAGTGTGTAGTTCTCTGACTGGTGTGAAAATGTGTTCGATCAAACAGAGCAAAAATTAGTTAATGCTGTACGTAGATAACAGTATATGTACTGTACACTGAACTGGACATAAGAAAATGAATTCTATAGATAACTTATATATGAGATAACTTATATATGAGATAACTAATAGATATTGGTAGATAAGATAACTAATTTTATATTGTTCTCTATTCTAAATAATATCTTTGTTAGAATTAACTGTTATAAATTGCAAGCAGAATGATCACTGTTGCACACCACTATATAAAAGTATCCCGATTAGCGCTTTCAAGCTTCACAGCTCATCGTCAGATCGGAATTGAACCACTAGTGATTTCATCCACTAACACAACTTTCTTCATTAAACTTCTGTTATAAATTGTAACATAATTAATGTAGCTCAATTTCAAGATTTTACCTATACACATGTTGAAAAGAGAAGGAATCACTCCATTATATTAGACATTTTCTATATAGCCATAACTCCAACAATATTTTTTGTGGTCTGCACAATATTGTTGTACTAAGATTACATACACTGTAAATTATATTACATTAGCATTTTCAACAAAACATTGTACAAAAGGCTGTTTTATGAGTATTTATAGAAAACATCAATCTCCCAGTAAAGCCAACATTATTGTTATTCTAATATAAAAATAAAAGTGTTGTAGAAATTATAAAATACTTTTTCAACTATCAATTTCTCTAAACCTAACTATCAAATTCTAAATGAATTTTGTTTTTGGTTAATATCTCGATGTGTTGGAACATCTAATGAACATGTCTCCTACAAGATCTAATTGGCTGAAGTTAATAAAAAAAGTATTTGTTGTATATTAATTTATACATGAAAACTGTAAATTGTTTAAACTTAAGATTGTAAATTGTTGTAATTTAAATTGTTTTGTTTGAAATGATTTTAATAGTCTTTCCTTCAAATATAAAAGTTAGTTAATAGACTGTTCCATAATATGTTTCACATGTAGAAATCAAAATCAATTTTTGTATGTTATAATTAAATTAGAAGAATATTAAAAACACAAATTTTGGCCAAATTATCTTGAAATAATGGATCATTGGTACACACGACATTCCAAAGTCTTTCTCTGTTCACACCAATGATTTATGTTTTATGTCTTCCCCTCCACACACACACATACACACACACACACAACTAATGTGTTGCCTACCTTTCTGTATGTATATTTGCAAAATTAAGTAGGGATTTAGAGAGATGTTGTGATGGTACAATTCTGGTACAATCATACTTTTAAAAATATGGTCCAAAAAACCATAATTATTGTATTTTATTCCCTAATTATTTATTTGGTAATAAATTTTGTAATATTTCATAATCCCTATAAAGTTTTGGTGAATAAACTCTAGAATATTTTATACAACGCAGATTGGCATTAACAGGATTTCGATCGAATTAGTTGAAAAGCTGCAATTATCGCAAAAAACTATGTGTCACAGATAGCGATAAACGAGCCTAGCCCTGATGACGTCAGCCAAAGGAATGTATACTTTTGTAAACAATCGAGGCTTGGCTGTACAAACAAAAGACTGGTGACGTAGTTTTGCCCCACCTACGCAATGTTTAACAAAGACTCTGCGTCATTTTCGCCTGGACAGTGAACGGAGCCAGCCGGCAGATTCAATGAGTGTGAATATTTAACTTTTACACCACCAAAAGTGGTTTAAGAACTATTGTCAAAATATCGGAAATGTTGGTGCGGTAACCGAACTTGCGCAGGTGTCATCGGCCAAGGGATCTTCCATTACGTGCGGCTAAATCTGCCAAAGTGTTATCCGAGGGGGGACACTACGGTGTGGGCCCTAAGACGGTGTAAAAAAGAAACCAGATTGTGCATGGTACGAGGATCCAAGCAGTACGGTGGGACCTACCCAAAAAATTGGTGAGACCGGTCCAATATTTATATCATTCAGTTTCATAACTAAATTTAAATGACCAATTCAAAATTTCATTAAATAAACAAAGTTATTAAATTAAAAATGAGCTCATAAAACAACAAAAAATTTGTACCAGAGAATGAGTGAGAGAGAGAGAGCGTGAATTAAATAATTTTAACAAGTGCTGGGTTGTGCAAATAGTATCCATTGTTTATCATGTTTATTATACAGTAGTTGTAACAAATGTTTATTTTGGAGGGTCTAAAAAATGTTTATATTCAGATAAATGGGACTACGCCCCGAGGCGTAAAACGTGCATGTTTGGCACATATTTTTATGAATATATGAGAATATGTCTTTTTAAATATGTGAGTAGTGTTTTATATGAATAAAGGGTAATGTCATTGGTAAAAAATACAAGAACGAGTGAGTTATTTCAGGTAATACATTTCGCAATTACTGGTTCGTTAACACGAATTCTGGACCGCAAGGTAAGCCTAATAATTTTGTTGCACAGTCTTGCATCATGGCGCCCGATAATTATTCAGTATTGTAATTGTTAAGTAAGTTTTATTGGCAGTAATTTGTATAATCACAATGTTACTAGAGAGATCAGTGCATTTTATGAGCAAACAGGCAAGCTAATTACAACCCTTTTACAGATTCCTGAGTTTAGGGAGGGTGCCATTCCTTCAAAGTTACCAAACATGTCAACAAAAGGAAATCACAGAGAGCCATCTGAAAGCAGGAAACATTCCTTCAGAGGCATTATTTCGTCCGAGTTTGTTTCTCAGGAACTCTTGGATTTTGTCTGAAATGTTAGACGTTACATGCCTAAAAATGTTAGAGGGCCTATGGTTTTTAAAGAAATTACTGAATTAATGTTTTAGAAAGTTGCAAGTGATATTTTAGATCTTAGCAGTGTTACTTATTTGGTCATTGCAGACTACTTTTTAAGGTGGAATGAACTGGTAAAAATTAAATATACGATAATTGAAGTTTTAAAAACAGTTTAGGAATATGGTTAGAATTTTTGGTAATATATTTTTCAATTTTATGATACCACAACCAAAATTTAAAAAAGGTTAATAAAATTAACAAAGTGTGAAATAACATGACCCTGTCTTAGTTGAATGTTCAACTATTTAATTGGAGATTTGTGATAGAACCTCATATCAAGCTATACGCCACAACTTCTGAAAATGTAATTCCATGTTTTGTATTTATCACAGAAAATTGATTCAATGTGATTCAATAATTTTTAATAGATTTTTAAGAAGTAATTAAAGCCATGCTTTTCCTATTATATTTATAGATTTATTTTGTGTACTAATTCGCCATTAATATTTTTTATTAAAGTTTATGATAGAGTAACTATGATTTATTTTACACAGCATATTCTGTTCTGTGTCACAGATTCACCTAACAGATGTTTTATGAGAGATTAAAAAAATTGTAATTAATGGGAACAGTGTATGATTACTGGATACTAATCATTAATGCAATTGGTAATCATAGGCTTTTGTTTTTTTTTTTTAGGGGAGCTTTGTGCTTTAGGTACTGGGGTCCTATATTCTTACCATTATATTATGAATAAAACAAAAGGAAATCTAGTTCAAGAAAATTAATAAAAGGACAATGTTGGGTAGAGTCCTTGTACCAACATGCTATCATTTTAACAAAGACATAGTTACATAGGATACTTTTATGCAGCAATATTTTGAAAAAGATGAGATTGTTGACTGCAACACTTTAGTAGTAACATTCAGTATTCTACTTGTCTTTTACTTGTTATAACTGTAAAATTCGATAAAATTGATTATAACCACAACTGACCTTTGTTACTAGCAGTTACTGCAATTACAAAGCCATGGTGTTGAATAGCAGCATCAGAATGAAACTCAATCCACAGAGAATTATACTGAGTAGTTAAGTTAGCAGGAATAACATTGCCGCAGAATTTCCCAATATGGGGATCTGAAGGTAACATACCGTTGTATAAGGATAAGAAATCGTGATCACAGTCTGGTTCCAAATCCATTACCTCAAATTTAACCTTAAATAAAATATACTGAACATTATGCACATTCTAAGTATACACAGAGTTATGAATTGTTTATTAATTAAAATATAATTTCCCCAACCAAGAGATCAATATAGTAACTCGTGCTCATTATGCTCTTTAAATTTCATTGTGTTTTTTTAAATTCATATGGTTGAGAGACAAGAATTCCACATGAAAATATTATCACTTTAACTGGTGCTTAAACTGCACTTCATGCAATTCTGAATTTCAACAAAATGATTATATAACATTTTTAAAACATTTTTATATAACATTTTGATGCTTGGTTAATTCTATCCCTTGTGTTACTGTCATACTGTTATCGATTAAAATCTTTAATAAAAATGATATTTTTACAAAGTTGCTGGTTAAAGCAGATTAAAGCTTGTTATTAGCAAACTAAAATTTAAATGTAGCTACTACTGTATCCTAACTATTAGTATCCTATACTCTCTTATGCACACATGATACATTGATATACACTGAAATCTGCTTAGTCAATCAATGTACTTAGTCAAATCTGGTAATGATGTAAATTCATAATTTTATATAAATATACTAATCAGATACTAGTTAATGTATTGCTGTTTCTGTGGTTATACTAAGTACAATAAAATTTATATTGTATTATAGGTAGGTGGAAGGTTGTGTGATAGTTCACCTCTTCTTCACAAAGCCCACACCACCAACCTGGTATGACCACCAATTTTAATCTAATATACTGTATAACAAAAGATACTGCTTATAACACTGCACAACATTTAAGGGAGTAAAAAAAAAAAAAAATGGAAGAGTATGCGCTACACCCACCTTCTCATTTTGTTCACACTATGTAAAATTATTTTTACCAACCCCACATTCTTTATCTGGCATATTTTACAAGTGAGCATATACTGAGATAACATTTCATATGTTTAGAGCTGCAACAAATTTTTGTAACTTTCAAAGTTGTTTTATGATAGGCAATAAAAAAAATAGACACAGTATAAACTTACTGTTATAGTTTGTCCTACATCAACTTCCACTCTCCATGCACAGTCAACATTTGCTGGATAACTTCCTGGATATCCAGGGCTTGTAATAATGTTTTCAGGCCCAGATAATAATCCTCCACATGGAGATGTTTTGTAGGTGAATGTGAAATTGAAGCTTGAGTTACGACTATTTTGTTGCATATGAAGATCATTTTGAATTACCTCACGTTGGCCCTGATATAAAAAGCAACATATATTATATTATATTCTATTTATAATTTATATATGTATATTGCAATGATACATATTTGCTTATTCGGTCAGGATAATTTATTTGTATATATTGTATTGACCTTTATATAGATCAGGGCCATTAATATTAAATTTTATTTTGTTTCTTATTGTAAGGCATGAATCATCAACTAACTCTTATAATATAAAATTTATTTTATTTTTTCTACAGCATGAATTAATGACTCTTATATATTTGCGCTGCAGTACATAAAAATACAAAAAATAAAAAATGTATAGTGTTTAGAACCAAGTGATTTATTAATAAATGTATTGGTTTTCTTTTTTATACAATTTATAAAAATAAGAAAAAAATTATTTCTCTATCATTTATTACAATTTCCAAGTTATTTATTAATGAATGTATGATTTTCTTTTTTTATACTACTGTATTTATAAAAATAAAAAAATATATTTCTATAAATGATTACAGTTTCTAAGTTTTCAAACCAGGGCGAAGCACTGGCTTTAGTGTTACAACATAATTCCTCACTCACTTGCTGAGTCGCTAGCCAGTGAACAAACTACACTGTTAAATATACAATGGTCATTGGCTTCTAATTATTTCGTTACCAATAAATAATATTTTATAAGTTGCGAGTTTGTATGAGTACCGTATGTTTCTAATTCTTTAAAATAGTTTTTGTCTATATTACATAGGATGTGGGTTACTATGATTTTGTGTGGTTAATTTCACTTTCATTTAAACTGCGATCATTTAGAGGTTATGACGTCTTCCAATATTATTATTTATTATAAACAAGTAATGTTACCTGATAGGTGAGTACCACTTTACTTCACATTAATTGAATTTTAGTTTTTTATTTCTTCTTCTTGTTGTTATATTCTTTTTCTTTAGTTAATTATTTCATTTTAACTCTTGCACTCTTTATCGGCGTTTAATAATACCAAACATTTAAATTATTTTACTTCTTCACGATACGTCTCCACTGGAGGACTGTTAAAACAAGAGTGATGCCTCCTCTAAACCCACGCCTAATTAAGCATTCCGGAAACAGAAAGCTTTACATTTTTCTTACCAACAATTACTTTTATAATTTCGCACATTTAGCAATTATTATTGTCCTAGATTCACTAAAAATACTTAACCTTACTGAATTTTGCAAACATGTAGTCCTTTTACTTCTAATTTTCACATATTGAGTAATTTATCAATTTGTTATAATACAAAATTTGTTCATAAACTGTAGGTAAACTTGATTAGTTATTCACAAATGCGTTCTATATGTTCTATGACATTCAATCAAAACACAATTTATAACTAAACTAATTATTCCTTATTATTTAAAACAATTTCTGATTAATTTCCACTTATTAATGAGTTTTATAAATAACTAGCAAAATACCCGTGCTTCGCTACGGAGTTTCACGTTGTACGTAATTGTACAATTATTGCTCGCTTAATAGTATAGCATTAGATAGATTGTACAAATTCTCAACTCTTAGTTTGTTTATTTACATTCATAGCAACAGCTATTTATTATTTATTTCGAGAAAATCGTTAGAGCCGTTTCCGAGAAAGAAAAAGGACATACATTAATTAATTGAACTTCGAAATTTTCTCGACTGTAAGAACCTGCAAACAACGAAGTTTTTCAATTTAAAACAATGATTAAAAATTCAGAACTAAATGTATTCGGGGTTTCCAATAAACTGAGATGTCAACCACTTCATTTACAAAGTATGCAATTCCCGCGATAAATTTCATTATTTGGTTTTTTGCCCCTTAGGAGTGAAAGTTTTTAAAACCGTTTCTTAGTGAGCACCTATGATGAAGCTACGTTCAAAGTTTCATTGATATCCATTCAGTGGTTTCAGAGATATCGTGATCAGTGAGTCAGTCAGTGGTATTTGGCTTATATAGATATCTATATCTAGCCGATTTACCCAGCGTTGCTCGGGTTCATAATTTATTCATAGGCTCATAGGCACCTATTCTTGTTCTAACGTTATATTACTTGTATACTGTATAATCTTCCTTATATTGTTACGTTCGCATTCTCACTGGAGGAATACTCTGTAGCACACCTGTTTAAGAACATGTCATAAACTGTATTCTTATATCTGGAGAAGAATTCTGTTGCGCGTGATGCTCCTGCTCGATTTCTAACTCTGGGAGAGGGCGAACAGCTAAATTAGTTTTCAATAAAATGTCTACAGTACTTGCACGCGCTGTGTATTTACTGTCTTTTATAATTCATTGTGTTAATGTTGAAATAAGGCAATTGTTAAATTAGTGTCTCCTAAACTTATTCTAACAATACAATACCTCTATAGATTTCAGCTTATCAATTTTTAAATTCAAACTGAAGCAAGTGCATTTATATTGTCTGAACACTATGATCTGAATACATTTGCTATAAAAACTTTGTTTTTTATACTCGCTTATAACTTACTTCGATCTTAACTTATCCATTTTTAAATTCAAACTGAAACAACTCTGAATTCACACACTATTAAGAAGTGTCTTAAGATGCATACACCACCTTTGATATCATAACCTATATCTTTATTTATAAGAACCGTGGACTCTGGCCCCGCCGTATTTCGCGGGATCCGACCTAAGACTCCCCGGATTCCGTGGATGAATTCCGGGGAAGGCCCGTCGGACGACTCCCGCGCTATTTCCTACGCGGGAGACTTCCACCGATGCTATGGTAACCAGAATCTATTCTATTGGGTTGCCATAGTAACCAGATCTAATAGTTGTTTAAGACCCAAAGGACCCCCCAGAGGATCGTATCGAAAAAAAAACACCTGTCCTATGTTGGTTCTCCCATTGCGTAAAATATTTGTGCCAAGTTTGGTTGAAATCGGTCCACTGGTTTAGGAGGAGATGTGGAAGACCCCAAAGGACCCCCCAAAGGATCATATCAAAAAAACACTTGTCCTATGTTGGTTCTCCCGTTGCGTAAAATATTTGTGCCAAGTTTGGTTGAAATAGGTCCAGTGGTTTAGGAGGAGATGTGGAAGACCCCAAAGGACCCCCCAAAGGACCCCATCGAAGAAAACACATATCCTATGTTGATTCTCCCGCTGCGTAAAATATTTGTCCCAAGTTTGGTTGAAATCGGTCCAGTGGTTTAGGAGGAGATGTGAAAAACCCCAAAGAACCCCCCAAAGGACCCCATCGAAAAAAACACCTATCCTATGTTGGTTCTCCCGTCGCGTAAAATATTTGTGCTAAGTTTGGTTGAAATCGGTCCAGTGGTTTAGGAGGAGATGTGGAACATACATACATAGATACAATGGGGGGGGGTTTGCCCCTTGGGAGTGAAAGTTTTTAAAACCGTTTCTTAGTGAGCACCTAAGACCTATGATGAAGCTATGTTCAAAGTTTCATTGATATCCATTCAGTAGTTTTGCTCTACGTTGATTCTATGTCAGTCAGTCAGGCAAACTTCCCCCCCTTTTTCCCCCTTTAAAGGTCGAATTTCCAAAAATCCCTTCTTAGCGGATACCTACATCACATAAGGAACCTACATGCCAAATTTCAAGTTTCTAGGTGTTATAGTTTTGGAGATTTCGTGATGAGTCAGTGAGTGAGTCAGTGGTATTTCTCTTTTATATATATAGATTAAATAATTTTGTAGTTTTAATTAGTTTTTTTTATACAGTACATCAAATGTTTATACCTAGCCAAAAATTGGTCCTAAGCTTTAACATACATTCAATAAGGCTGACAATATTAATTTATAAATTATAAATTGTCAATCTTACTCAGACTTAGGCCTCAGTATGTACTGGTGTATTTTACAGCAGTAAAATATACAGTAAATATAAACAGTTGTAGTTTTAAATGGTGCGTACAAGAACAGACAAGAATTAGACAATTCGTAACCTGTTTTTAAACACCTGTTTTGAAAAATGATTTATCTGGTTACTAGAGTGTGTGTGTGTGTGTGTGTGTGTGTGTGTGTGTGTGTGTGTGTGTGTGTGTGTGTGTGTGTGTGTGTGTGTGTGTGTGTGTGTGTGTGTGTGTGTGTGTGTGTGTGTGTGTGTGTGTGTGTGTGTGTGTGTGTGTGTGTGTGTGTGTGTGTGTGTGTGTGTGGTCTGCCGGCAGAGACAGGAATTGTGCTATGAATAAAGGAGACCTCTGTGGTGTACGCATGTATTTTACTTGTGGTAGTCACAGGCTAGGGGGGGCCAACGGGGCAGCCGCCCCGGGCGGCATAGCCAGGAGGGCGGCAAAGTGAGCATAGACTTGAAAAAATTATTTTCAGTTTATGAAACTACAAACAACTTGTTTCTTTGATATGACTATTCCTTAAGAAATACAGAAATATAAGATTTTCTTAATATAAAATTAAGAACTACAACGAGTTCCAAAGAGTTTATGAAGTCTTTTATTCAAGGAAAATCGAACCCTGAGTGCCAAAATATTACAATAAACAAGGAATCAACTTGCGATCATAAAACGGATGTTATTAGCGACGAGGCTGTTGATAAATAGTGTAAAGTTAATGATGTGAATACTGGAAACTGTGAAAGTGTCAAAGTACAGTTACAAGATTCATTTGGTTCTAGTACCATGGGATGTTGGACCGTACAGTCTTGAAATTACAGGCGATGAAGGACAGAACATTACTAGCAACAATGTAGACCATGTTCCCGGTGCTGCTCTACAAGATACGGGAGCTTGGGCAAGCGAGAAATCTCAACCCTTCCGAGATACAATGGTGAATAGAGGAACAAGTCAGTTGCGGAACAAGGGCAGCCATTTTCCTGAAGATGAAACTGGACGATCCTTAAACAAGTATTGGTTTGAAAAACCTTGCTAAATGGCGAAAAGGTACCTTGCAAAATCGCACTTAGATGTGTTTTTCGCCAACCAAAAACTCTCTATTTTGCTTTTGTTGCACTTTATTTACACAAAAAAACTATCAAAGAAGCCATTTCAATAGTAGAAATTGGTTTTCATCATGGCAAAAGTTAAATCCCCGTGGTAAAATTTTTCATCGTTCCGTGGGATGATCTACTTCAATGATGATCTACTTCAAGAAATGAGTAAAGCAGTTAAGACATGGAAAGAAATCCTCGAACGGGTCATTGCCACAGTACAAACTCTTGCACAACAAAATCTGGCACTGATGGGCCATCGAGAGTCAATTACTAACAATCCAAATCGTGAAAACTTTCTGGCTTTGTTAAAATACTTGGATACATTTTTAACGTATAAAAATATACTTTGTGTTAAAATACTTTATTATGCTTTGGATAAATAAAGCACTGACACTTCTGGAGACGCTAACGGACAAATTAAAAGTTTGGAGGAATGAGCTGTGTGACAATGTCGTTACTAAGGCAGAGCAGGTATGTAATGAATGGAATGTCAATGTAACAAAAAGGATAAGAAGGAACTGCGCGATGCCAGGGGAGTATGCAGACGATTCTGCATTAACAGTTCGGCAAGAAATGCGACGTTCTGTAATAGAAATTTGGACAAACTGTCAGTTGAAATTTCAAGCCATTTCTCTAACATAAAAGAGTTAGAGAAACGCTTTGGGTTCCTCAGTAAATTTGAGGCGTACGTAAATGATGGGGATACACATTTTAAGAAACAGCTTTCCCAAATCAATATTAAGTGCACAGTACTTGCAAAACTGTATCCACATGACCTAAACAGTGAAGAATTGTTCAGTGACTTGAAAGAAGTCATACTTTTATTTAAAAGGGAAAAAGTTAACGAAGAACAAAAATACTTTACGCCTCAAGGACCGCTACAATATTTTTCTTCAATGAGATTAGAAGCTTACAAAACACTAGCAACAGCTTTAAAAAATTTTCTTACTTTACCAGTATCTGTGTCTTCTTGTGAAAGATCGTTTAGTAAGCTTAAATTGATTAAATCATACCTACGATCAACAATATCTCAAGACAGGGTATCAAATCTAGCGATACTTTCAATTGAAAACGACATTGCTTCGTCTTTAGATTATAGTGATTTAATAACACACTTTGCAGCAAGTTACATTTTAAAATGTCTCGTTTTAAATATTTATTAAATATTAAAAATAAATAATTAGTGTTTATTAATAGAAGAAGGAACCATTTACCTGTAATGGTAAGTGATTTATTTTATTACTTTTAATGTAATTCTTTGTTTAACTTTATATTGCTTTAGGATATTGTTTCGACGATGCGCTGTAGACCTACAAGGAATTTGCATGTTTATTAGAACATTTTTATGTTCTAAATTTTTTATATTACTACATTTTTCATAGTCTACATTTGTTAATAATAAATGTATACAAACTGAATACCGGTAATATTATACTTATGTAATTTCGTAATTTTGACTTAACAAATATTGTTAAGACGTTTGCTGGACGTGCTTCATACAAAAATCTACACGTTTGCATTTATTAAGTACTTTGTTCACTGGATGAGCCTTCATTTTTGCTCTTTTGTCCCCCTTTAATTGTGAAGGTGAGGCGGCCGACGATGTCCTTGCCCCGGGCGCCAAAAAGCCTAGCTACGCCACTGGTGGTAGTGAGCTCCAGTTCAGACAGGCATACAATACGAATAATTACATATGTTTATTTAATACAAATTCATACACTGACAATGTATACAGCAAAATAAATTGTGTAATTTTAAGACATGCAAAATGACACGTGTGGATACAATTCGAAGGTGAATGGTGAAATTATAACCAAACTATAATCAAATTAATTAATTACTCAGCTAAAAAAAATGTGATGAGCAATTAATTAGCCTGTAAACAAAGAGAAAAGTATCACGAAAATCTCAATTCTATTAGTTCGCACATTAACACTAATATGAGTGTGAAAATAAGCAAAACGTTACATGTGAAAACCGATGTGCTGACCAAAATATATATGTTTGAGAAGGTGTGCTAAAAAATATTTTATCTGTCAGCTTGCTTGAGTATAAAACCACGGACGAATCTGAACAACAGAACCAATGCTAATAATTTGCTCACGGGTACACTATGTCAGTTTCCTCAGCGACATAGAACAGGTGAAAATAATTTGCTCACGGGTATAATATGTTTGTTAGCTCAGCGACATAGAACAGACACTAATAAGTTACTCATGGGAACACTATGTCAGTTTGCTCAATGACATAGACTCATCATCAGCATCACCATCAAGCCGTAAACAGAACATACTACAATAATTAACGAAGGAGTACCAGGACCATCATCATCATCATCCAATAGAACACTGATAACTAACGATCTACATGGGAATCATCATCATCATCAAGGAACAAAGCACACAAACACAAAACGATATCTTCGACAAGGCAGTGAAAGCAGATGAAAAATCAACAATAATTTTTTAAAGGAAAAGACAGTAAATAAACTAAATCATGATCAAAATAAGAGAAAAATATATACAAATCATTGTACATAGTGTAAATATAGAAATTTAAATAATTAGAATAAACAGTAAAGTATGTAATATTAATAACTGTTGCTAATTACTTTTATATTTAATTAAAATGGGTGCACAATAATAGTACTTATTGACCTAAAGTATATAATATTTTTGATTAAAATTAATCAAAATTAAAATTTATTAAAAATATTAAATTAATAATTACAATTTAAACTAATTATTACATTTAAATTCATTTTTTTTATTAAAAATATAATATTTTTGATTAAAAATAAACTTTTATCATTTTTATGTAGTAAATAAAAATAGTACTTTATATATGACTTGCAGCATTGAAAATAATGACTTGAATTCCATGTATTTTAATGTCAGACACCCAAGTAATTGAAACATTTTATAATTGTTTTCATATATATGTGTTTTATGTTTGTTACTTATATGTTCACATCTGTGTTTTATTTTTGTTGTTTGTGATTTATGTAGAATTTATGTTTATACTACGACTAATGCTTGTAAAACAGCTTCTCTTAAAAGGCAACATTTAAAACATATTTCTTTGCAAATTTTGAAGAATTTGTTTTTTTTTAATCAATGTTTTATTAGTTCCACACCACAAAATCTTCCTCCTCTCTTCTTACATAAAAATTTATTGTGCAACAAAAGTGACTTAATGTAATGAACACACACACACACACACACACACACACACACACACACACACACACACACACACACACACACACACACACACACACACACACACACACACACACACACACACACACACACACACACACACACACACACTACAAATTGTATTTATAAAATAAATATTAATACTGTAGTAAATTCAGAAGTAACAAATTCTTAAATATATTTAAAGTAAAATAACAACATAGCAACTCTGTTAACATGGAGCTGCTTATACATACCACTATTCTCAAATCTGAATATGGACTGCGGACAGCAAATGGAGTATCATACTTTCTACAAAGCTTGGCAAGGTCCATATCAACTGGAAAGCATTATCAAGTCAGCATTAAACACATATATTAATTCTACTTGGGCAATGTAACAGCGTAGAATGTTATTTAACACTGTGAAATGCTACAAATTTATACGTAATTACTGATTTGCTTTATATTCTATCTTACAAAATTTTAAAAAGTTTCAAAAAAATATATATTTAAAATCTGTTTTAAACTTATGTATAATGTAAGTTATAAATTTGCATCAGATTTGTGAATAAAGCATTTTGTAAAGGAAAATCAAAATTTTTAAAGACAGTTTAACATTTTAAAATGTCATACTACAGTTTAAGCACTCTACCAATGGTATAATTAGAGGATACAACAAATTCTTTTCTATAAATTCAATAAACTCTATAAAATTAATTCCTGGCTCCTATTCTGGGCTTTAATAAATTCAATTTCTATAAACTATCATCCTTACATGTTTTATTATATCTTAATAATTTCAACACCATTATGAATCTATCTGAATCTACTGACCCAGCCAAAGGATTGATCAGACCTAGTGTCAAAATAATTAAACATTTTCAATGTTCTCAAACTGAAGTCAGCACTTTTGAATCAATATGTAATTGAATTGGTGAATTGAAAAAGGAAATTATTCTGAAACTTGGAGAGCCATTATCCTGTGTTCCATGGACTGCTACTTTGTACAGTAGCAATTTACAGCATAGTGTCCTTTATGCCATTACTGCTACATCTAACACAGTGGGCCTTCATTACAATGGACTCATCTTCTTCAACTCAGAATTGTAAGTCTCAAGAAGTAAATATAACAAACTTAGTCAATGTACTCTTTAAAACACCTCTCTACAAAATAAATGTATATATAAATATACAACAAATGAGAAAGCAGAAGTTTCAATATTAATTAAGAAAGCATGAAAGAAGAGAATAAAAAATTTGAAACTTGTAAGCAAGAGAATAATCACACTGGACATAACCTTATTTGCCAGTGAAATAATAATCTTCAGTGTACATGCGCCCACTGATGATTCGAGTAATGTGATATACGATGGATTTTGGGAACCATACCAAAACTGAGGGCTAATATAGAAAGAGTACCAAAGAGGAAGGAAATCTTTATATGGGAGATATGAACGCCAGAGTGGGAAGGCAGGATTTTAGTGAAGTAACAGGAGGATTTGGAAAAACAGTATTAAATGATAATGGCCAATGGCTTATTGGTCTATGTGAACAATGTGGTTTTAGGATAACGAACACATGTTATGAGCATAAGGATGATCATAAGCATACACGACAACAGGGTTACTAATAGATTAAAATCCCATCACTAATTATATAATTGTTAGGCAGGTCAGTACATTTATGATACGTGATGTAAGAGTATACAGAGGGGAACTGTGGATCAGACAACTATCTTTTGCTGATGAAATCTTTCTGCTCTAGAACACAATCTGTTGTAATAAATGGATACATTAATAAGAGGGAAGAAAGACATCAAGTGGAAAGATACAAAATCGAACTCCTGTGATATTAGAACACATTCTAGTAGAACAGTGAATGAGGCAATAGGTGATTCATTCACAGATAAATGCAGATAGACCTTACAAGAGGTAGAAACAGAGAGCATTGGTCAGTTAATGTAGAATGATAAAAAGTAAGCATATTGAAAACAGGTAATCACTAAAAATGAAGGAGATACAGTAAAAATAAGGGAAAGGTGATAAACCAAAATGCAAAGAATGAGAACTGGGAAAGAATATTGCAAATGTAAACAGCAAGTTGGGTTTCAGAAGATCAGCTGAGTATTGGAGTTTGTGCACACGAACCAAACGTAGATCTCAGAATCAATTAATATCATTCAGTAAATCGAAAGTGTACTTTCAAGAACTATTACAAGAAAGATGAGGTAAGTTTATAGAGGAAGATGCTCTGGAATGGGATAAGATTTTGCTTTGCTTAAAAATATAAAGCATAGACAAAAATAAATGAATAAGAGAATAAATGGTTTGACAGTTCAGAAAGAATCCAACTAACTCAGTATGCACACATTAGTGAAATGACAGAAGAATTCTAAAGGCTTTACAGTTGACTAAACTGGAAAAGGACAGAGGACAGCTGTACACAGCTGGGGTAGGAAAATTTAGTAGAATGTGGAAAGTAGAGAGGAAAGAATGAGAAAGACTGACAATATACTGCAGAGGATGGAGATTGTTATCTAAAGCCCTGCAGAATTTACTACATTTTGACAACCAGGCACGGACCATGGGGGAATGGGAACCCCCCCCCCCCGCCATATATATTTACTCACATATTACATTACACATCATGTATGCTGTATAACTTATGTACATTGATGTACACTAGAATGTTATATAACAATAGGACTACACATTTATAGTTAACATAGTATAGACTTATTCTAGCAGATTCTTGAATAAGGCACCTGGAATATTCTGGGTGGCTGTAGTAATGTTGATGAAGGTCATTGCCATACTATATGTAAATGGTGGTGATGGAGAAGTCAGTCAGTATTTATTAGTCAGTAGTTATTGTTAGTTCAGTTAAGTTATTGAGATTTCAGTTAAATGAGATGTGGCGTCAGTGCATGTAGTTGATACCACATTAGTGGGTCAATATTAAATTTGTGTTGTTTGTATAAATTACGATTTTGTCAACAATTGATATCATATTTGTGAATTGAAATTTATATTTTCTGTGTTGTATATAATTTTGCAAATTAAAAAATAATTTGTGATAACAATAAATAAACAGGGTGTCAACAGTGATACGAATGTTACATTTTGATCATTGCCTTGAACACAAAAAATTTGGCCTTCTTTAAATTGTAATAGTACATAGATACTGTTAATTTTTAAAGAATATATAACTCCATGTTAATTTTTGTTGATTTAAAATTAAATGAGTACTGTGTATTTTAACTGTAAGTGAATATTATTAATAGAAGAATGAACTGACAAACACAGACATGATTTTAAACTTGTATGTTAACAAACGTATTGTGCTGATAATAACACACTGTATTTTTATCTTCACTCATTCCTATCATTTATAATGTATACAGTTAAAGAATGGTCCAACTTTTCATATACCTTCCCCCAAACTGCCTGCTGGACCCACTCCCTGTTGACAAGTGTTTGCACCTGATTCTGTAAATTTATTAACTAGATAGATTTTATTATTTATGTTAATTCATATAACACACATGATCACAGTAATACAGAAACATACAGAGCACATTACTATGTCATCATGAAGTTCACACATACTTACAAGTAGAAACAACAATTTGGTTGCCCAGAAAGTCGCAGTCATCTACAGATGTTGTGTTTGTGGAAACTGTAAAATATAGTGTGAAGGTACTGTTGATGTGTCTCTCAGATGTTCTTTCCCAGACACAATAATATGAACTGTCAGAAGATGGGGAATGAATAGTTCCAGAGTCTTCTTCTAAGGTACCTCCACAGTCTATACAAACAATAGCACAGCTGTGTAAACCACTGGCCAAAGAGCCTTTTTTTATTAAATTTCAAACTGGCAATCAAAAGCTTTTTAAACAAATTACCTGCTGCTTTGTCAGAAGAAAATTCTGCCTTAAATCCTCTGTGAGAGCTACCATGACGCTTTATGTAGTAAAGACCCATTTTATTTCCGCTCGATTCATAAGTGGTTCCAGCAGGTAAATTTCCAGTAAGAAAACCAATCAGTACAGAATAGTATTCATCATTATATAGCTGTAATAATGTTGATTACACAATATTAAATATGCTGAATATCAACCAAACTATAATCTTAAATAAATTATACTAAGAAAATAACTGGCTGTTAGATAATTCATGTCAGCTATTTCCACCACATTAACAGCACATTAAAACAATCTTATAATCTACTTTGCATTTGGTAAAATTAAATTTATGTCAAGTTCAAAATTCTTGCTGTAATACACATTTCCTTACTGCTACTTTACTTACAGAGAGTCTTTGTAGTGGCCAGTTGTTTTTAACTTCATCAAAATCTAAATCAAGAAATTTTAATGTAATTTTTCGTCCCTTGGGAACAGTGATCATCCACAGACAGTAACGGAAATTGTGCATACCACTTGAATAACCTGGGCTTTCAATTATACCAGAAGGAGCTTCTATTTTCCCACCACAAACTAAAGTAATGAACACATATATTGAAATTCTGTTTCAAACAGCAGAAATACATCTATGAACAAATGTGTGTATATGCATGCACACATACTCACATATACACAGAATTATATTAACTTAAAGATTAAATTATATACAAATACACATGATTTACGTAATGAGATGATTTTATAAAATGTTTTTTAATTACTCGGATAATATTTTATTGCATTCTCTTAATTGCTTTACAGTTATTCCAGAGTCGTTTATTAAATAGGAATTGTCAGATTTCAAAATATTAATGAGTTATTCCACTAACAATGAAAACAAACCATTTCTACAATCTTGTATAATTAATAACCAGCTACAACAGGATGTACAGACCAGGACATAGAGTCACTTGATGAACATGCAATTTTTATAACTTCTGGTGAGAAAGATTTTGTGAATTTTAGTCATTTGACTATCTGAATTTTAAATCATTTGTGTAAGCATTTCGACAAAATTTATTACCATCATCTGTATACAGGCAGTACAGAAATAATTTACACATTTATTGAGTATTCATTAATATATAAAGGATATTGTTACGATGGTCTACTCGATCGTCGTAGGTACAGTGGAAACATAATACAGTACAAGACACCAATTAAGTCACTAATTACCAGCTTTAATTTTCACAGTTAAACAGTTCATAATTAACAACACAGTCTCTACAACAAATCAAATAAAAATTGTTCACACACAAATAAATGTCAATTAATATTAAAACACAGTTGTATTACAATATACCGCCTGATTATAAAACACAACACTTCACTAATTACCACTTGAACGTACACAGTAATCTCGTCCGATAATAACTCGAACCGCTCTGTAAATATATCGCAGCTATAGGCCTACCGACTTGTACGTCGTTGAGTAGGCCTACTGGTATTTATAGCCGGTCGAAAATCTAGACTATTCCACATACTATGTATTACCTTTAAACTACGACGTAATTGCTTGCACCCTTAACACAGTGAGAGTGGCCGTGTCAATTCTCGTACCATCTGGAAAATGCGTCGACAAGCATGTATGCCACACGCGTTACATCAAGATTCTTCTGGCACATTCGACAAACACGTAGATTGTTCTGTGATGTTGTAACACTTCCCCCTCCTTAAGCCTGTTCGTCCCAAACTGGCAAATCGTCTCTGAAGTAATACTTGACCAGGCGATCTAGGTGGACGCCCTTGCGAAAGATAATTCTCGGGTTCTTCGAATTCAGTCTCGTGTGATCCTAACTCACTTTCCCAGGAATGCGAGTCTTCCGCTCAACCAATAGTTTTGCTGGAATCACTCCCGTTGCGTCATGTACTGATGACCTAAACACCACTGGCTGATCCAAGTTTGTTTGGTTCTCGTCAACAACATCTTGCGTAACCTTACATTCAGCCACTTTGCCCTCGGGCACTTCTATCAGCTCAGGAACAAGCAAGAGTTTTGTCTCAACACCCATAGTTGGCTTTCCAATCACTTCTTTTGTCGTTAAACTTATTTGTATTTCCTCTGTTAGTTCTTCCTCCATTTCTGCTTGCAATAGGGAGGGTTCCTCTTGACCAAACCTGTTGACTTTTTCTTCGACTAATGCCACTCGCTTAATCGAATGGTTGGTAGACTCTGTCAATTTAGCCATGCAAAGCTTCATCTTCTCTTGGCCAACCTTCAGCACATTTTCTCTTAAGTCCACAATGAATCCGTAGGCATTCATAATGTCCGTGCCAAGAATCACTTCATCGACAATGTCTGCAACGAGCATTTGGTGGCTACACTCGAGAAGACCCAGGCGTACACGTACATCTACCTTTCCTAGCACCTTGACGGTGCTTCCAGTCACAGTCTGTATTGTACAAGAGCTAATTAGAGGCTGGCAGTTACTGACTAAGTCAGGGCGTACAATGGACACTGTTGTGCCCGTGTCAACTGTAAATGATGTTGGTTTACCTTCCGCAAATCCATTAACAATCAAGTTTTCACTGGTCTTATGTAGCGTGGAAACTGTGTGCTGTTCTGGGGCTTTACTTCTCCAATTGGTGCGATCACTCTATTCTCTTGGCATCTTCTTCTCCCAACAGTCTACCTGTAGATGACCATGTTTTCCACAGTTGTAACATTTCGGTCTTCTGTCTTTTTAAAATTGCTGCGATTCTCTTGAACTTTTGAATTGTTTGTCCGACAACATTGTTTTTCTGCACCCATCGTAATGGCAATGTGATACAGGGATCTTCTGACTGCAACGTGATGGCACAAACCTATTAATGTAGTGGAACGCTGACTTGGCAGCTTCAAACTCTAGGGCGTGAACAAGAGCTTCTGAGCTATTTCGGTGTCTTGCCGTTTGTAACACTTGCTGAAGTTCACAATCTACAATGCGATCAATAAATGTCTGCACCGCAAACCTTATTCGGAAGTCTTCTGGTGCTTCAGGATAGGCCAATCTAATCAACCTGTCGATACTTGCTTCAAACTCTTGAAGACTTTCCCCGGAACGTTGTTGTCTTGTTCTCAACTGAGCATAGTACACCTCTCGCAAATGTTTATCACCGTAGCATAATTCTAGAGCTTTTATCAACTCAGCATAGATGTTCTGGCTGTCAGGTAGCACTTTCTGTAGTAATTCTGGCGCTGGTCCTTTTAATGCGAGAACAAGTGAGACTGCCTTGTCTTTCTCTGTCCAATTATTTGCACATGCAGCAGCTTTGAATTGGCGTAAATACGTCGCCCAGTGCGTGCTTCCGTCAAAGGTTGGGGAACTGTCCTTCCTTCCTTGACATGAACTGTCCCAACCGCAGGCGAGGTGACCTTCTCTATTGACTTATTTTCTGTGTCTTTCTCCGTCTTTATCATTGGTACAGTCTGTTCACAAAGTTGTTTTGGTTATAACTTCAGGAACGTCTCTCTTATGTTTGCCATTGAGATTTCTACTGCAGATATTTTATTTGACATGGTTTCTTCTATGTCAGATATTTTTGTGGACATCGATTCTTCAACACTCGAAACAGATTTCTCTACTTCAGCTATTTTTAATATCATTGATTCTTGTACCTCCAATATTTTAGTAACTTGTTTATTAAGCTCACCTCTTAGGAGACCCAACTCTGCAGCGGTTTGTTCTTGTGTCTGCTTTTGCTCCTGTATTAACTCCTTAATGTCTTCTGTTTCACGCTTCCGTTCTTCTTTTTGTCTTTCTTCTGTTTCTAGAATGAATGCTTTCTGATGTTCCTCAGCCTCTTCTCTTTCCTGCCTGCGTTTTTCATCCTGTCGTTTTTCTGCTTCTTCCACCTCCTGTCTGCGTTTCTCATGCTGTCGTTTTCTGCTTCTTCCTGTGTCTGCCGCAGCAGTGTTTGTAAAGCTTCCATCATCTGACTGGGATCCATGTTTACCAATTAATTACGAATCACACTCATCTTGTACAAAGTGTCCACTGTTTCCACAGTTAACCGTTTTATCCCAGTTCTGACACCACTGTTACAACGGTCTACTCGATCGTCGTAGGTACAGTGGAAACAAAATACAGTACAAGACACCAATTAAGTCACTAATTACCAGCTTTAATTTTCACAGTTAAACAGTTCGTGATTAACAACACAGTCTCTACAACAAATCAAATACAAATTGTTCACACGCAAATAAATGTCAACTAATATTAAAACACAGTTGTATTACAATATACCGCCTGATTATAAAACACAACACTTCACTAATTACCACTTGAACGTACACAGTAATCTCGCCCAATAATAACTCAAACCGCTCTGTAAATATATCGCAGCTATACTGTCTTGAACGTCGTTGTGTACTGGTATTTATAGCCGGTCAAAAATCTAGACGATTTCACATACTACGTATTACCTTTAAACTACGACGTAATTGCTTGTGCCCTTGAGACAGTGAGAGTGGCCGCGTCAGTCAATTCTCGCACCGTCTGGAAAATGCGTCGACAAGCATGTACGCCACACACGTTACATCGAGATTCTTCTGGCACATTCTACAAACACGTAGATTGTTCTGTGATGTTGTAACAATATTATATCTTGAATGTTTATATAAAGGATAAACAGCATGAATATTTTAAAATTGTATCTAGATGATGACTAAACATCACACAACCTTTCATCATTTACCAATTCATAGTTATTTCTGAGAGTAACTTCTAGTTTCAAGCAAATTATGCCCAACCTGTAGTTTAAAACAGGAAGCTATATTTTTGCCACCACAGTATTTAACATACTGTTAAGTACCATATCAAATCTGTTTGCGATTATAAATAACAGTCATTTGCACAAAAACAAAATATAGTTCTCATAAAATAATTAAGAATAATTATAAAATTAACTTACCAAAAGATAAATAATTAAAAAACTAAAACAATGTAAACAACTTTATCATTAAAAATTATTTTTTTATAGGTTTGACTTGTATATTTAATTGGCTCTGAGCTTATTAGAAATTGTGGTAATACAGAGTTGAAGAATTACTCCTGCAGTTTTACATACAAGGAGTTGGTGAGTTAGGACTTCAAAATGGTAGAGGCACTCAAAGGCCTCATGCAAAGTAACATAATTAAAAAAATTATCTTGTTGTTGCATCCTCTTCGTTCACTTATTAATTTAATAATATATATAATACTTTCACTTATGAACTTACTGTTGTCACTTCCCAAATGTTTCAAGATGTTGTTTCTCTTCTTCAGTGGGTTGAGTACTAACTGTCGATTACAGAATAATCGTTAATTCGTTCACTTATTAATTTAATAATATATATAATACTTTCACTTATGAACTTACTCAGGGCCAATCCCTTCCCACCATCAACCCCCACCACACACTCCATTCTGTAACGGTTATTCTGTAATCGACAGTTAGTACTCAACCCACTGAAGAAGAGAAACAACATCTTGAAACGTTTGGGAAGTGAACAACAGTAAGTGCATGAGTGAAAGTATTATATATATTATTATAATTAAAAAAGTTACTGAAAATGAATACACTGTAAGTAAAATGTTTGCAATAAGCATACTTGTTCAATGATTCCCCTTGGTAATTCATATCACCTTATTATAAAATATCTTTAATGGAGTACAAAAATTAAATGTTATATGGTAAATAGCAGTGTTCCAGAGTACAACATTAGGAATTTAAAGCTTAACTTTACTACCTAAACCAAAATAAACAACCACTGTTGTGGCATCATCCAAAACTGTTGTGGTTATCCAAGAATGTTTTCCAATTCTATAGAACTGCTAGAACTAAAATACATAATACCTGAAAAACTTTTGTGAAGATAAAAAAATAATTTCCATTTTTATTTTATAAACTATTGTAAACTTCTTTTTCTCTACCATTATGGCTCATAATTGTGGTCAACTGGTGTTTCCACTGTTCATGATATCTCACAGAGTTATCGATACCTATTGAACATTATCTTACAAAAGGAATAAAAACAAGTGAGGAAATAACACCAGCAGAGAGAGGAAGAATACGACCATTTTAATGAGAATGTTATTTACTGGGGATATTTGTACCATCCATACTTTTTATCCTAAAAACAAAGAGTAGATATAATTTTAAAGAAGGATGTTCTTCCAAGTAACATTTTCACAGCTGAGAAAAATGGCTGGATTTTTTTAACTGGCTGCAAAGGACTTGTCCTACTGAGAAAGAACCAGTCCTCCTTATACTTGCTGGTTATGCATTACAAGGAACTTAATGGCATCCTGTTTGTCAAACAACTCAACTTTGGATAGGGATATGAGTTGTGCCTTCAAAGCATTCCCTGGATAAGGAAGTACCAATATTTGGATTTAAAAATTGCTAATAAGATTTGCTGGCTTGGTTAACATGACATATTCTTCTATAAGACAAATGGATTCGACTCAGTCAACTTTTCTGTATACAGGACTGTAGAAATCCTGCTATATTCATATATTTGGATTTTATTTTTTCTGAACACTTTGAAGAGTCACAGTCTGAACCTACATTGCCTGTTCTTTCTAAGAAATGTCCCTAACACCAAGCCTCATCATCATTGTTGTCACTCACTTCACATATTCACACTGATTGCTCATTTCCATCTACATAAAAAGGTGTATATCTTCTAATTACACCAATAAAAGATAAGGCTACAGAAGGTACAGATACAGAGAAGGCTACACGTAAGGCTTTTGATAAGGTTACAGAAGTGAAGATAGAAAACAGAAAGCAATGAACCCAAAAATCTGAGATGCTAACCTCAAGTCCTTATATAGAAAAATTTGAGAGAAGATAAGAGACATGTTGAAGAGAAGAAAATTAATATAGAAAAGGGAAACAATTAGGGGGAACTAAATAAAAGTAAAAAATACAAGACAGAAAGGAACTTAGGAAAGGCAAATTACAAAAAAAAATTATAAAACAACAGAGAGAAAACTACACTTGGTGAAAAAAAATCACTAAATACAAGTGATATTTAGTAAAAAGTTAACGTAAAAATAACTTAGTGATGTTTAGTAAAAATAACTTTTCAGTAGAGAGTTAAAGAGTGGATAGTATTGCAGAGCTCTCCTCTATAGCTCAAAGACTAATGCTCATATTGGAATCAGCCAAATGGCAGTTTTTATCAAGAACTGTCATTAGATATGCTCAGTAACAGCAGTAGTGTTATTGAAAGAGGTCAGCCTTTTTTTGAATATATTCATATTACAGTATATCTAACTGTCAATGAATTTACTCACTAAATCAAATTACTGTTTTATTATAGAGGAGGGGAACAAGTACTTAAGATACAGTATGGTAAAAGCATAGTATGCAATTTTTTAATTATCAATGACTACTGAAATACAAGCTGATGTAAAGAACAAAGTACCTTTATTTATGTTGATTATTTAAAAATTTATTTCCTTATAACATAAGCATTATTAAATTGCTAACTAGATTTAACACATATGGTTGATAACTTACGTTTCCTTGAGCTGCTGAATGTTATAGAAAACTTCCTGTTTGATGATCCTCTGCGATTAGGTTGAGAATGAAAATGAACATACATTTCATTACTCACACTTGTTATGGATTCCTGTGTGCGACCACACACTCTGCGTGTCTGTGTCTCTAAAAAAGCATGGAGATGGTAAGCTTTTGTTTTGATATTTTGGAGAAATATTTAAAAAATGCAACAGATAGTACCAAGAACTTTATAAGAAATGCATTAGAATCAAAGACTTTCTTTATACCACTGGTGCAACCTTGATTTCCTTCAGGAGAGGTTTAGAGTTTTGTAAATAAAGCTACAAAAATTAAAAGAAAGAGACTCATTATTTGCTATATATTTTGGTATAGTCAAGAATGTAAGTGTGATACATAAGAATTGCATTAAGCGATATCTTAACAAATTTATGAACCAATAAAGATGACATGTTACATTATACTATAAAGAAAATAAATAAACCCAGGAAACTAGCATCGATTTCTCCTACCTGCTGCAGATGCTCAGATTTGTTAAATCTTTTGACAAAGTTTTTAAAATTTTGCCTTAATGAGACCATGTATAAATATTTGCAGCAAATGGAAGCAGATGGTCTTCTCACATTGCTAAAGAAATCATTTTGAATCAAAGCCACTTCAGGCTCTCAAAAAGAAACATTTCAAAATTCCACTATGGGTTGTGCAAGTATGTGAATGATTACATATTTTGTTGAAATTGACGTACAATGAGTTCCCTCTTCAAAGCCATGGAGCCCTTGTAAATGGCATTCTGAATGCCATGTTTAGCCTTACGTTAGGTATTGAATTGAATACGTAGCCTTAGGTTGGTATTGAATAACAACACGTTTTTGAGATTTTAATTGTTGATTTTTTCAAAATAATAAAAAGCATAAAATTAAAAAAATACAAACATATTGTTAATTACATATCAAAATGTGCTATGTACAATAATATACACATTTGTAAAAAGATATGAATAACAAGGAAAAACTATTTAATAGAGAAACTTCTTTTTTTAAATTGCTGTGAAATAAATTACTGCACTTTAAATGTTGTAAACCAGGTTAGAGATATTGTGGGCTGAATAGACATTTGAAGTCCACTTCTTACCAACCTGCTAAGATGGTATAAACTCACAAACTAGGGTACAAATTCAACCATCTTTCAACAACCAGATAATTAGCAATGTTTGAATGAAGGAATTTTGTACTCTCAACATAGCTATAGTATACTACAATTAAAAATGTTCATGCTTACATAATTAATTAGCCTAATTACTTAATTCACATTATATGATATTTTTACTGGCACATTTAAAAAAAATGTCACATTTCATTTTTTTTTTTTACTCTACTATAGGAGTTTTAATCCCCCAAACTTGGCTGCATCACTGCTTTAGATTCAATGTTATACATGTTCGAAGTAAAACTATCTATGTTCAAATCAATGTAATAAAGATACTAAATCAAATTTGGTGTAGCCTTGTCTTGATTGTTTTCACATTAATACATAACAATATATATGTAACACTATAATAAGTTTACTAGACTACAGAAACTTATTTTAGTTGTTTAATCTTCTTGTTCCATGAGTATTTAATTAATCTGTGCAGACTAGATTTGAAAGTACATGTTTGTTTAGTACTGGGTAATTTGATGTGTTATTTATAACAGCATCTACTGTAGTGGGTTTTCTACATATTTTGAAATAGTGTTTGTTGTTATTTCTTGTAATTGTTAAGCCCAGAATATATATACTATTTGTATTTTGTTACCATTTAGTAATATGAGAATATCATCAACAAATCTATGACAATATATTGTTGTGTTTGTGTTTATAATTATGTAGTATATCTATTCTTTATGATTTCTGAAAGAATGTTTGATACGGGAGATCTCATGAGTAACCTTGTTTCTGCACGTAGAATTTATTGTTGTATGTGAAGTAGTTTTGTGTTGTGATGAGGTTGATGATACTAATAATTTCTTTCATAACAGGTTCAAGGGTGTTGTTCTTTGTAAGCTTGCCCTTAGTATACCAATTCTTTCATACACTTGTATATTGTCATATATATTTGTAATGTCAATGAATTTGAGGTAACTTTAGTGTTGTTTCTGTTTAATTTGTTTTAGTGTTTATATTCATTGTTTGGCTGGTTCTAGTACTGGATTTGGTGATGTTTGTCTACTATAATCTTCTCGATTTGATTCTTTCTGTAGCGATTGTTATGTGTTGTAATTTAGTACAGTACTTTGTTTACAAGATTTTGCCTCTATTGAATTTTATTTATGCTGTATTTATGGTGGTAGGTAGAATTGGTGTGTTGTTTTAATTATGTGTTTTTGTTAGGAAGTAGGATGCAGGAGTTTGTGATTCTGAGATATGCAAATGTTATGTTTGTGCTTTCTATGTATTTATTGGTACATGTGATTTTTTCTTCCAGTTCTGTATGGTGTAACAGTTTTGTTAATGCGTAGTGAACAATGTATAATTTTTTGAGGTGTATAATATTTTATGTTATTTTTACATAGAGGCTTTGTGCTTGTGTTATATTGTGAGGGGGTGTTGTGTTTGGTTTTATGTTGATTTGTGCATATTTCAGTGTTATGTTGTATAAATATTGTATATTTCAGGCAGTGTTTAGTACCATAGGCTGACCTTAATTTTGATACTTTTGTAACCATTGAAGGTTATCATCTATCCACGTGGGTGGCAACAAGGGGACCAAATTTTCTTGGCTCACTCTCTGCCCCCTCAAGTTGCACAGCAACAGTACATAATCTGTTCTATTTCTTGCTTTAATTTCTTTCGCTGTTGTTTGTTTTAATTTATTTGTTTGGTAAGGTTAAGTTAAGACACTGAGCTATTATTTTGATAATATTAACTGTGTTAAGGCAACCAGGGATACTTCTGTGAAAAAATACTTTTGCCCAGCTGAGTGTTAGGAAATAAAATTTTAATTTTAAAGATATGTATCTTAAATGAATCTTATACTATTAAGCGAGCAATCTTTGTATGTATGTCCTTATTTTCTCGGAAACGACTGTAACGATTTTCTCGAAATTTGGTACTTAAGCGTATTTGGACACTAAAAATCGATTGGGCTAGGTCTCATTTTCCGCAAAAATCGCCTAAGGCCTAAACCGTAGGGTCTTTTAAGTATACATTTTAATTCATGTAGGTTTAAATATTCACACAACAATTGCTATTGTTATAACTCTGTCACCCAGCAACAAATATTTAAAAAAAATATTTTTTATTTGAAATTAAAACGTTAATTTTAATTCTGTTCATAAAGAATAGATCTTATCGATGTTTATAAATAATATAAAATAGCTGTTGCAATGAATGTAAATAAACAAACTAAGAGTTGAGACATACAATCCCAGTATCGATGTTTATAAATAAATATAAATAGCTGTTGTTTGAATGTAAATAAACAAACTAAGAGTTGAGACATACAATCTAATCTATGTATGTCCTTGAAACGGCTCTAACGATACCGTAGGGTCTTTATAGGTCTTTAACCTGCGGCCTAAACGGCGCAGTATCGATGTTTATAAATAATATAAACAGATGTTGCTATGACTGTAAATAAACAAACTAAGAGTTGAGACATACAATTGTGGATTTCTGCGCAACGATTTTTGTACAATCTATCTGATATACATAATCTAAACTATTAAGTGTTCTGCATACGCTGTTGTGTTTTTTGCATTCTCTGAGGTATATACATAATCTAAACTATTAAGTGTTCTCTATACGCTGTTGTGTTTTTTTGCATTCTCTGAGGTAAGTGGTAGTCATATTCTGTCTAACGGGAATCTTATTGATGAAGTATTTGGTGATTGTTTGGCAAACAACAGATACGAAGATATGAAAGACAGAGCTATATTAGCGCCTTTGAATAAAGACGTAAATAAAATTAACGACGAAATTATTAAAAAGCTTCCTGGAGAATATTATAAAGTATATTAAAGCTATGATTCTGTTAAAGATCAACCAGAAGGAGCTCTTCAATTCACTTCTGAATTTCTAAATTCTGTTGAGATGGCTGACTTACCACCACACGAATTAAAGCTTAAAAAAAATACAATAATAATGCTTTTATGAAACTTGGACGTCTCTGAAGGGCTGTGCAATGGAATGAGATTTGGTCGTGACTGAATTATGTAATAACATTATTAAAGCCAAGATTATCACGGGTGAATATTCAGGCCGAGAAGTTTATATTCCAAGGATCACAATAGATTCCAGCAAAAATCAGCTTGGGTGCACTATGCAAAGGCATCAATTTCCCGTCAGAGCAGCTTTTGCTATTACTATTCACAAGGCTCAAGGTCAAACATTTGAAGTGGTGGGAATTCACTTATCAATTCCTGTGTTTATGCACGGCATGTTGTATGTAGAATTTTCCAGAGTCAAAAGGCGAAGTGGCTTAAAAGTTCTTTTACCACCAGAAAATCCTCGCCATACAAGAATCGTTGTATGGAAAGAAGTATTAAATAATTGTGATTCCAATAACAGAAACCGTCGATAAACGCAAATGGCGTAGTAGTGATATGTTTATATATGAAAATAAATATCAAAAAATAAATAATTAATAAAAATAAATAAATAATTAATAATAAATAATGTTTTTTTTTTAAATCTGTATATTTATAAATAAATGTGAAAACCGAGCAAAGCTCGGTCACCCTGATATTTTTAAAGTAATATGCAAATGAAAGTGTTACCTTGGACAAGTAATTTTATGAAGTTAAAGTATTTAACTTTAAAGCTTGTTTCTAAAGATACTTTTGGCTCAACACAAATTCTGTTTCTTAACATGGAACTTTATTAAATTTTGTCAAGTCACTTTTAATTTCTATCATTTGTAGAAATACATAAGTTCAGCTCATTGCCCAATAAACATTTTCTTTTACAGGCCCAATTATTGTTAATTTTTTTGTCTTGTTTCCTCGTTTATTTGCTTTGTTTTTGAGATGAGATCTTTAGAACAGAGCCAAAGTAAGCTAAGTATTTGATATTGCCCATTGTCTGCTGTCCCCATTGTTGACATAGTTCAGGAGGGTTCTCACTGTCAGACCCAGTTTCCCAAAAAGATTAATGGCAAGAGTTCATAATTGTGGACCTGTGACCTGTGTTCTTCTGACTACTAAACCTTAAAATATAATATATTTAATATTTATGACATATCTTTCCTGGCAGTATTATGCTGGGTTGTTCACGTTTATCACCAGACATTTTGTCCATACCGATGACAGACATCTTCAGGGAACATTGACCACAGCACCAACGAACGAATATGAATGGCTGTGCAGGAACACAGATTACAAACACCCACAAATGAACGCAAACAAAGCATGCACACAAAATCTGTATCCCAGTGCGACTCTTCATATTCATTTGTGGGTGTTGTGATCTGTGTCCCATGCCACTGAAGATGTCCATCATCGGTATCGACAAAACATCTGGTGATAAACATGAACAACCTAGACCATGGCCTAACAGCCCAGAAAATTGTGACAATGTAAACACATGTCTTGAGAGCTTACGTTCATTTAGCCAATTCAACAGTTGTCCAATAAACACTTTCACAACAAAAAAGGGATGTCAGGAAGTCATAAAATTGCACATAAATTATTAATTATCAGTTGTCATTTTCATTAAAAACTGTTATATAATATTACACTGATTATACACTGAACTCCTTGCTATCATCATCTGATGAATTTTTATATATTACTGGAAGAGTTAACACGGTTTTAATAAAACGCCATTTTGCTAATATTGTAAGTAATATAGGCTATATAAAAAGTACAAATATTTAACATCATCATCATCAACACCATCTCCATCACAGAATAAGGCACCATCTGTGCTGGTCCCATGGAGCGCCTTTTTTGATATGTCCTATACATTTTTTTCCCTTCAGATGCTCATTTTCTTTATTGATCATCTATAACTCACTCCATATGTCAGTACTGCAGTGGCGGCTCTAGCGTAGGTCACATGGGTGGGCCAGGTTATAAAATGGGTGGGCCTAACCTTGAGTTCACTGGTATAAATTTGGAGTTTAAAATAGTTTTATCAATGACAGAGAGCCAAATTTGGACTGTAATTCCGATTGAATTTATATGTTTGTGTTGTGTGAATGTAGTTACTGTATATATTTATGTATATTGTAACATAACAAAATTATCACACTAAACATTTGAATTAATGTTACATAAATAAAAGAGAAAGTTCCATAGTGAGTGAGAGGAGTAAATTGTTTAAGGATTACACTAGAAACTGTATAATTAAGTCTATAAAATGTTAATAAAAATGGAAGATAATAAAGAAAACCATTAATTAAAATAACCTACTATGAAAAAACCAGTTAAACCAGCAGTATACCCAGTAGATTGGGGAAGCAGTACAAAAAGGGAAGGACCATAAAAAAGGAAATAATCTGTCATGAAACCATTTTAATAAGGAAACTACTAATGTGATATTTGAAGAAGGGACGAAACATATCAAGATTCCAACAGAGACCAGAAACAGGAAGAGCTATGCCAAAACAAAATGTTAATCATATATTAAATACCATGAGACAAAATTGAAACCGATATAGGTAAACCCCAAACAAGTTACAAGATACAATACTATAAAAACAAATTGTATATTAGTTGTAAGTGTAACATGTCAAAAAATATGTCAAAAGAGACTACCATAGAGTAGAACTCACTAAAAAGACTACCAGAGTGTAGAATACAATAAAGTGAAGTGAGATAACAAAATTAAGGAACTACAGAGTGTACAGTGAGAAACATAGTTAAAAAATCTATGAAAAAATCTTCAATGAGATTTAAGTATTATAAAAAGACTACCATGAGTGTAGAATAATAATAATAAAACCATTGAAATGAAAGACGGTCTAAGGACTGACAACATTACTGGTAATAAGAGTTTTAAATTAGATATAAGAAGGACTATTACATATAAAATGTTTTCTTTAATTATAACTAAATAAATGGTGAGGACAAAAATACCAAAGGACGGTTCATAACTGAAGGTATGCCTAATATTAAGATGTTTATTATTTATTATTAATTAAATAATATTTTAGATGTAAGGTGTAAATAGATACACGAGGTTTTTTATCACAGTTAAAGTGTTTTCATAAGAATAATACATACACAAGACAGTTAGTGACTGACAGTGTTACTAGTAATAGGAGTTTTTTATGTTTTCTAATTAAATTATGTCTAGGATAAGCTGTGTTGTTATCATTTGATGATACAGGAAAAAATAATAGGAATAAGATGTTTGTGTTAAAATTAGGTGATATATGGAAAATAGTTGATAATAAGATGTTTTTGTTAAAATTAGGCATAAGATGTTCATGTTATGGTTCAATGATGTTATTAGTATAAAGAAAGTTTAGTAGATACAAGATATTCTATTGTAATTAAAATCATGTCATTTAATTTTCCATTAAATTAAAACCTCCGCTCAACAGTCCGTTAAGGACCAAGGCGTACCGCACGGCTTTTGTGTTAGTGTGACGGTGTATGGCTAGTACTACGCGCCACCAGCCGCTAGTTGCGGTATTCACAGCCAGGAGGCGGCGCTGTTATCTCAGCGCCTACTCAGTTTGCCTCACGACGCTGAGTGCACGCCGTACGGAACCTCCGCCGGGAATTGAACCCGGGACCACGAGCGCATCAATCGCCCGCGTTAGCCACTAGACCACCTGGAGGCTCATTTAATTTTCCATTGTGTAAGTCAGAGAGGCAAGTAGGGCATAAAAATGTAATAGTTTTATTCAAATCAGTAAACCATGTATAATGTACAAACAGACCCACCAAGACACTATGTTTGTAAACACAGAATGGCCTATAAACCAAAAAAACTATCTATCAAAGAATTAATCTATGTAATAGGAATAGAATTCAATACATACAATACAGAAATTGAAAATATAATTAATACAGATACAGTTAATAGCAAATAGAATGACAAAAGAAAGAAAACTAACTTCTTTTGGAAACAGTCAAAAATAGGCTTATGATAGTAATCAAATCAGACTAAACAGCAAATTAATCAATATTGAAATGTTTTAATAACCAAATTACTAACAGCAAAGTAATTACGGAGTTATTAGGTGTATTCCATGGAAATATTATACCGAAAAAACAAATAAAAACCTTTAAAACACTGAATTTGTACAAAATATGAGACAGGCAATTATTATGCAAAATTGTAAATTTTGGGCTTAAATGAGTTTGAAACAAACCCAGCTATATATCAAAAGATGTAAAATTAAATAATCAATATTACTGAATAGTTAGATTCATGTAAAATTAAGAAATATTGGAAATACAGTAAAAAATAAGAAAACTTGTTATGTATAGTTAGATAGTGAAACAAGTCTTAGACAGATATTTTATAATTAAACAATATGAAGAGGAAAAAGACATACCACAAATTGCCCTAAAACGACGACGTTGCGTCGTTTAGTCTATTGTTAATCGCAAAGCTGAACAGTTGAAAAATGTATTAGTGGAGTTTTGAAAACCAAATAATTTATATTAAAACCAAGTGTGGTTATGTGGCGTGTAACGGAGATGAACTAACAAGTGAAATAACATTATTTATCTATGTCTAACACTTCACAAGTTTCCAAAAAACACAGAATAACACCATAAAACTTAACGCCAGAAATCGACAGCCATTTTGATCAATTTTTGGAACAAATTCACAAAACCAACACGCATATTTGAACACTACACTACACAAGAGATCCATCCAGAATTCGACATCGCAGACGACGAGGGGACATTCAACACTATATTTTGGAACAACACCACTTCGCAGGAAAAGGGAACATCGTTTTATTTCTGTGGGAGAAGATCTTCGATTCCAACGGCGTCATAGCAGATTAAAACCAAGCAGACGGCGGCCATTGCTGAATTTCTCACATAGACGGTGCAGTGCTACCTGGAGCAGAGTGACGTCATTTCTTCGACTTGGTTCGAAATTTAAATAATTTCTTTCTAATTGACAATTGTAATAATAATTCTGTTCTATTTCAGATATTAACATTTAGTTTAAGAATACCTGTTAAATGTATCTTGTTCCTTGCCCTCTGACCATTTCGACTCGTTAAAAGAACCATAAATTTAAACTTGTAAAAAATATATCTGTTGATTTTTCTCATTGCCGACTGTGGCGAATATTAGCCAGTGCCTGGGACTTGCGCAGTTTGACTGGCGCACAATTTTGAATGAATAAACGCAAATCAGTATTCAGTTACCAGCATTGTTTTTATTTCTACTATTAATGTTATTATTTTTTATTAAGCAAAACCATAATTCACATTGAGAGAATAGATATAGGAGGAAATTACAAACTCAAATAATTAATTAATTATTAATTAATTAAATTAAATTATTCAGTCAAATTCGATACAAGCACAAGAAAAAATATTTGCAAAATTTTTAAAGTTTGATGTATTTATATTTATCAATCAAACACACCTAGTTATAACATTTTCTTATCATCAATATCTTTATATTTTGTTTATTATTACACTTGAAATTATATTACAATTTGACTAGCCTAACAGTGGGACTTTAAGGAGTCAGACTTACCCAGTGATAAACAAAATATCAACACATATCAATTCAATTATTTTTAATTTATATCTTTATTATTATATTTGTAATATTTTTATTAATATTACAAATTGACTAGCCCAACTAGTGGGGCTAAAGGAAGAGCACAATACCTTTGTTATCACCAAAGATACACACACAATATCTCTATATATATCAATTTTATTTTAATTTTTATTTTTATATTTGTAGTGTTAATATATATTACAAATTGGCGTCCAACTTAAGGGGCTTTAAATAGGAGATAATAGTGTTGTAAAATAAGGACGATTGTCCAATTTCCTATTTTTAGCTTGGCAACGGTCAACAGGTCGGAAGAGGGAGCGAGATGCACAGGAGAGCTACATCAAGAAAAAGGGCTATGGAGGCCGAACAGGAGATAGACATGGAGGATAAAGAAGCGACACCAGTGGAAGATGTGGAGTTAATGTTACCGCCAGCAGAACCAAATAAGCCTGCACCACAGAAGGAACAGCCGGAAAAATCCACCGCAAAGGAAGATACAAAATTTGATCAAATGATGGAGATGTTACTTAGAGAATTTAAAACAACGAAGGAGGAATTAAGAGAAAACAGTAAGAAGATAGAGGAGAAGATGGAAGAAAATAGTAAGAAGCTGGAAAACGATAACCAACAATTAAAAGAAGAGTTGGGTAATAAAATCGGAGATACCAACAAGAAAATCGAAGAAAATAGTAAGGAAATGAAGAATGATAACCAACGATTGAAGGAAGAGTTGGGCAATAAAATTGGAGATACTAGCAGGAAGATGGAGGAGAAGATGGAAGCAAACAGTAAAAAGATAGAAGAGAAGATGGACGCAAATATTCAAAAAATTGAGGAGAAAATGGAGGAAATAAAGACTGACAATAAACAGTCGAAAGAGGAATTAACCCAGATAAGCCAAAAACTGGAAGAAACCAACAGGAGGATGGAAGAAACAAATCTAAAAATGGAAAGCAATAGTCAGCAATTGAGAGAAGAATGGAAGGAGACGAACCAAGAAAACATGAACCGGTTAGACGGAAGGATGGAAATATTGAAGGAAGAATTGAGCCAGAAGATAGCTGAAAACAATGAGACAATCAGCAAGAAAGTAAAAGAGGAAATAACGGTAATCGAACAAAGGGTTGCCAGAGCTGACGAAAAATGGAGTCAAACCGAACAAGAAGTACGGAGTATCAGGACAGAAATAAATACGAAGGTTAACACCATTGAAGAAACGACTAGGAAGACATTGGAGGAAAAACTAAAGGAAACACGAGAAGACTGGAAGCGAGTGCAGGACCGATTCACAGAAAAATGTGACGGCATAGAAGCGGCTGTGACCAGTATCAACAGTCAGGTACGACAGAACCAGACCGATATAGACTTATTCCATAGTCGACCGACAACCATTACCAGTTGTCCCAACAGTGAAAATCGTGAAGGGATTAACTTCAGGTTTTATAAAAATAAACCCATGGAATTCCTAGCAAGAATTGAGGAATACTTTGCCAAACACAGAGGTAATCGCTGGAGGGAGAACAAAGAGGTGCTGGAGGAATCATTCAAGGAAATAGCAGACAATTGGTGGATGGCAATAAGAGACGAGGTGACCGACTATCAACAATTCAGAAGGCTATTCAAAGCCAAATATTGGTCGGAATCAACGCAAAATATCGCCAGAGACGGGATATGCCATGGGAAGTACAACCCATATGGAAACCAAACTTTAACGGCGTACTTTTTAGGAAAGGTGTGCGTGGCCAAACATCTAGAGCCCCGAATACCGGAAGAATGCCTGGTCAGCAAACTCTCATACCACTACGAGGAGGATATTATCAGAGCCAGACGAAACAGTCAAATAAAAACGGTGCAAGCCATGACCGAGCTTTTAGAGATGTACGAGCACGAAGACTATTACCGTCAAAGTCGCAGGAGGTATGAAAAGCTGGAACCAAGGAATAACAGCAATAATTTGAATAATAATAATAATCGGCAGAATGTGGGTAATAATAACAATTATAATTCCGCAAATCGGAATAATGCCGAGTACAATTATAACCCTAGAAATAACAATAATTTGCCGAGGCTTAACCATAATAATAATAATAGTAATATTCCTCGTATGAATAATAATAATAACAACAACCACAATAACAATAATAATAATAATAATAATAGCCGTCCCCAAAATAACAACGGTTATTATAATCATAATAGTAACTATGTTCAAAATGGTCAGAGGAACCCCAACCTTTCTAATAATAATAATTATCATGGTAATTATAACCGAAATTACCCAAGTGGAGGTAACCACAATTACAGGGCATATCGACCTAATGTTAATTACATCCGAGCAGAAGGCAGTGGACACAGGAGGTACCAGCCTCAAAGAAGGAGCCGATACTACGAGTACGAGACTTTCCAAGGGAGCCAGGGAAGTAATCGGTACAGAGAGTACGAGCCCAGACGTAGTTCCAGCTTGGATAATCAGCGCAGACTACCTGTAGCAGAAGCCCAACCAGACGATCGAGCAGAACCAAACGAAACAGCCTCAGGACTTCAAGCTGACGCTTCCAACGGCCTGATCCGTAATGAAGCGGAACATTTAAACGAACGGAGGCAGTAATAAAACCCAATGACCCTTTACTGCTCCAATCTGCTGGGTTTCATCAAGTAGGTATGAATGTGAAGAAAAACAGAAAAAATTTTACCATAATATACAGCAATTATTTAAAGGATATCCGTAAGGACCTATTAGAAGAAAGTGAGCTTAATATTAAAAATAATGATAATGAAATAATATACATAATCGCAGAAATTGAAGGTATTTCTGTTCCTATAATGATAGACACTGGAGCCAATGTCTCCATAATAAATCGAAATGAATTGGACCGGATACAGCAGGAATGCCATAAAAACTTACCGGTACTACCTATTAATAACATTGTACTTGTAGGAGCTACCGGCCGACAGAACAAGACCATAAGAAAGCAGGTATCCCTCAATGTCAAAAGTCAGGGCATTAGTGTGGATATGATATTTCTTGTTGCAGCCGGATTACCTTTCAACATCATGATAGGATGCGACATATTGCGCCGAAACTCAGCAATTATCGACTTGTGCCGAGGAAAGGTATCACTCTTTGCTGAAGTTCAACCTGGATAGCCAATTTAACTGATAACAAGACTTTAGACTCCAGACAACTTCTCGACCACCAAAATAAGGTGAATTACTTATCCAACCACTCAACAAACAACAAGCCAGTACATCAAGATTCGGAGGAAGACCTATGGAAACAAAAGATCCAAGAGATACGTAACTTCCAGGGCCACAATACTAACGAGCAATTAACGGAAAACCAGCTGAATCAATTGGTAGAAATATATGAGAAATATCGAGCTGTATTTTCTGACGAACCTGGAAAGATCCGGAACTACCAATGCTCAATACGATTCAGAGAACCGGTAGAATTCAACCGAAAGTCATACCCAATAGCACAATCTTTGAAAGAAGCCGTACGATCAGAGATCCAGAATATGATCCGTAGAGATATCATCGAGAGCAGTCAATCGCCATACACTAGCCCAATTGTGGCCATACAAAAGAAAAATGGGAAGGTAAGACTTTGCCTTGACGCTTGTGAGATAAATAAGATGATAATAAACGATCGTACCTCACCTGGCGAAATTGATGAAATTTTGAAGAGGTTCCACGGAACACGATTCATTACCACTTGGGATACGGTATGCGGCTATTGGCAAGTGGAGTTGCACCCAGCAAGCCGGCAATACATGGCGTTCATCTTCGAAGGGCGCAATTATCAGTTTAAGAGATTGCCCTTCGGGTTGGTGAATTCAGTAGCTGTTTTTGTCGCCTGTATGGATCATATACTAGGACCAGAAGAGCTCCAATTCACAACTGTCTATGTTGATGATCTCCTAATAACATCAACCAGCTGGGAGGAACACTGTTATCGTGTGGAGTATGTTTTGAAGAAGCTTGCTGAAAATAATGTCACCCTTAAACTGGACAAGTCCAAGCTTATAGCTAAAGAAGTTCAATTCCTGGGTTTCCAGCTAAACAGTCAAGGAATAACACCATCAACAGAAAAGGTAGACGCCATACAACGATTCCCTACACCAAAAAACAGGAGGCAACTACAATCATTTTTGGGCCTATGTAACTATTATAGGAAGTTCCAGAATAATTATTCCGAACTAACAGCCCAGTTTCAGTACCAGTTATCGTCCAAGAATAAATGGCGATGGGGTCAAGAACAAGACGAGACCTTCAAATCAATTAAAGAGAAATTCTTAGATGCAGTAATGCTCAACCATCCAGATTTTAACCGACCCTTCTTTCTAAACTGTGACGCTAGTAACATTAGCTTGGGTTCAACACTGTACCAAGAAGATGGAAGTGGAAACCATCTAGTAGTGAGCTTTGCTAGCAGAACCCTTAACCAGTGTGAGAAGAACTATAATGTGACGGAAAAAGAACTGCTAAGTGTAGTCTTTGCCTGCGGGAAGTTTCGGACGTATATCCTCGGATATCCAGTGACCGTCCGAACAGATCACAAGTCAATATCATTTCTAAGAAGGTGCAAATTAAGCCATGGGAGATTGACCAGATGGGTACTCGCCCTACAGGAATATGATATACAGTGGGAGTATGTTCCTGGGAGTAAAAATGTAGTAGCCGACGTATTGTCAAGAGTGAATCTGGAAGAACAAACATTCGAAGGCGAAAAGGAGAGCATTTTGAAAATCTATAACATCATTAAGGACAGATCTGATTTAGAGAAGATAGTGCAGGACATCAGCAAACACCAGCAGTCCGATCCGAAGTTAAACTCTATTAAACTTCGTCTCTCCAACCAAGATGACACAATAAACAAATTTTATTGTATACATAATGGGATTTTATTCATCAAGACATCCCTTGACGAAGACGTTTGGAAGATCATGATCCCTACTACAATCGAAAAGGATATCATCCTGGACTATCACCTACGATACGGTCACATGGGAGCCATGAAGGTGATCAAGGCAATAGAAGAGAATTGTCACATAAAAAGTATCAATAGAAAAACTAGAAACTACCTTAAAACCTGTATGATATGTCAATTGGTGAAAACCAACAATGAGCGAAAGGAAGGTATAATGATACCAATTACCTCACAAGCCAAACTGGAAAAGGTCTTTCTGGACATATGTGGTCCATTTCCCCGCAGTGGCGGACGCCATCGATACAAGTATATTGTTATTATGATGGATCATTTTACAAAATTTACAAAACTATACCCTGTGAACAGAGCCACCACTCTGAAGACTCTAGAAATAATAACAAATCATTACATTCCAGAGGTAGGAAGCCCGACATCCATAATCACCGACCATGGAACGCAATTTAAGGGTTGGCGGTGGAGAAACACTCTGAATACATTGGGCATTAAGACATACAAGACGTCTGTCTACCACCCCAGCAGCAATCCAGCGGAGAGGGTACTGCGAGAGGTCGGAAGAATATTACGAACTTATTGCTATAATCAACAAAAGAAGTGGCAAGAATATTTATTAGCGACTGAAGAATTCCTTAATTTGTCATATCACACCGCTATTGGTACCACGCCATACACGGCAATGTATGAAAGACCACCTCCGAGAGAAATACAAGACATAATAGAGTTCCCCAGGAGTCAAGAATACAAGTTCAATCGAATCAGATTCTACAATAAATTGGCTGAAGACCAGGAAAGGCGCAAGAACAAATATCAAAAGGCTATTAAGAAAATAATAAGATATGAAGTCGGAGAAAAGGTACTGCTAAAAAACAGGGAATTACCCAGTACTTTGGAAGGCATTACCAAAAAGTTATTACTGCTGTATACCGGCCCATACCTGATTATTAAAAACAATAATAATAATACATATGTACTAAAGGATATCATTTCGAATAAAGTAAAAGGAACTTATAATCAGTTGTCTATTAAAAAATATTTGGAGGACTCATAATTGTGAGTTAAAACTAGAATGAAGAAATTGTGAATTTTGATAAAAATGATTACAAAATTCAAAAATATAGTAAGGACATCTTACACCAAGTATCTGAAAGAATATTGTGAATGAAATAAGAATTTTGGTAAGAATAAAAAATTACCAAATTCAAAAATATAGTAAGAACAACTTACACCAAATATTCGAACAATTGTGAATGATGAAAAAAGAATTTTGGTAAGAATAAAAAACTACCAAATTCAAAAATTAGTAAGAACATCTTACACCAAGTATCAGAAAGAATATTGTGAATGAAAAAAGAATTTTGCTAAATAGATAATTACAAAATTCAAAATAATGAGTAAGCACAACTTACACAAAACATTTAAAAGATTATTGTGAATAAATAAAAGGAATTTTGAACATAATAAGCTTCAAAATTCAAAAGCAATAGTAAGTACAAGCTACACAAATATTCAAAGACTATTATGCAAGTAAAAAGAATTTGGATGCAGATAATAATTGTCCAAATTCAAAATAATTAGTAAGTACCACTTACACAAACATTCAAAGACTATTATGAATGCAAAAAGAATTTTGAGGAATAATAATTTCAAAATTCAAAACAATAATAAGTACAACTTATACCAAAATATTTGAAAAACAACTATGAACAAGAAAGAATGTAGTTGAATAAAAATGTCTAAAATTAAAAGACAGTAAACTCACATCATTACTCATACAAATGATGGGAAATAACTCTGAAATATGAAAAAAGATTTTGTAAGAAAGAGATACAAAATTCTAAGGGAGAAAGGAAACCAGAATGTCATATGACTTAATCGAAACAAATTAACCAAACTCACAAAGAAAATAATTTAATCAAAATGGTACAATGAAGAAGGACCAGCTCACTAAAGACCAAATAGTGAGACCAGAAACCAAAAAACAAAAACCTGATATTAATAATGATAATGCTGTTACAACAACCACTGTTATAGTGAAAGTGATAAAGAATTAATTCATGTTATACCATGAGCAATAAAAGTAGCTCAATGGATACCAGATGGTAGAAAGAGTAAATATAAATACTACTTACTATGTAAACATGATGAAATGTATATGATACCACATACCTAAACCACCTAATATGGAATAAGCTTTAAGAGAGAAGAAGAATCAAGTGTATAAAAGTATTAATTAATGTAACGTATTATGAAGTGAAGAATCTAAAGATGTTTATTTTAGTCAAAAATGACTACTTTTACTGTTTATTTATTTTTATGACTGGATGTAGAAAATGCCATCAGTCTTATGTGTTGAGCAGAGATGATAATACCTCTGGACTCAATTGAAGTATTGGACAGCAGGGATTGAAGCCAAAAGTGCCACTCTGAACTGTTCCAATTAATTTGTTAGGGAATGTTAGGGAGTAAACATACTGGTGAGGAAGCACCAAATAAGAAGGAATATAAAATGGTAATGTTATACACAAGATTGAAGATCACTTATCAATGAAAAAAGAAGCTAATGAAGGAGATACACATCAGCTGAGAGGAAGCAATGGTGGAAAAAGAAGGTATATAAAGTGAAAACATGTAATCACGGAGAAAATGTAAATACAAAAGAATTAGTAGTAATTATTTCATCCATACAGAGTATGATCTGAACTAATCACTTTTACAGGAGAGCATATGTAACATAACAAAATTATCACACTAAACATTTGAATTAATGTTACATAAATAAAAGAGAAAGTTCCATAGTGAGTGAGAGGAGTAAATTGTTTAAGGATTACACTAGAAACTGTATAATTAAGTCTATAAAATGTTAATAAAAATGGAAGATAATAAAGAAAACCATTAATTAAAATAACCTACTATGAAAAAACCAGTTAAACCAGCAGTATACCCAGTAGATTGGGGAAGCAGTACAAAAAGGGAAGGACCATAAAAAAGGAAATAATCTGTCATGAAACCATTTTAATAAGGAAACTACTAATGTGATATTTGAAGAAGGGACGAAACATATCAAGATTCTAACAGAGACCAGAAACAGGAAGAGCTATGCCAAAACAAAATGTTAATCATATATTAAATACCATGAGACAAAATTGAAACCGATATAGGTAAACCCCAAACAAGTTACAAGATACAATACTATAAAAACAAATTGTATATTAGTTGTAAGTGTAACATGTCAAAAAATATGTCAAAAGAGACTACCATAGAGTAGAACTCACTAAAAAGACTACCAGAGTGTAGAATACAATAAAGTGAAGTGAGATAACAAAATTAAGGAACTACAGAGTGTACAGTGAGAAACAGTTAAAAAATCTATGAAAAAATCTTCAATGAGATTTAAGTATTATAAAAAGACTACCATGAGTGTAGAATAATAATAATAAAACCATTGAAATGAAAGACGGTCTAAGGACTGACAACATTACTGGTAATAAGAGTTTTAAATTAGATATAAGAAGGACTATTACATATAAAATGTTTTCTTTAATTATAACTAAATAAATGGTGAGGACAAAAATACCAAAGGACGGTTCATAACTGAAGGTATGCCTAATATTAAGATGTTTATTATTTATTATTAATTAAATAATATTTTAGATGTAAGGTGTAAATAGATACACGAGGTTTTTTATCACAGTTAAAGTGTTTTCATAAGAATAATACATACACAAGACAGTTAGTGACTGACAGTGTTACTAGTAATAGGAGTTTTTTATGTTTTCTAATTAAATTATGTCTAGGATAAGCTGTGTTGTTATCATTTGATGATACAGGAAAAAATAATAGGAATAAGATGTTTGTGTTAAAATTAGGTGATATATGGAAAATAGTTGATAATAAGATGTTTTTGTTAAAATTAGGCATAAGATGTTCATGTTATGGTTCAATGATGTTATTAGTATAAAGAAAGTTTAGTAGATACAAGATATTCTATTGTAATTAAAATCATGTCATTTAATTTTCCATTGTGTAAGTCAGAGAGGCAAGTAGGGCATAAAAATGTAATAGTTTTATTCAAATCAGTAAACCATGTATAATGTACAAACAGACCCACCAAGACACTATGTTTGTAAACACAGAATGGCCTATAAACCAAAAAAACTATCTATCAAAGAATTAATCTATGTAATAGGAATAGAATTCAATACATACAATACAGAAATTGAAAATATAATTAATACAGATACAGTTAATAGCAAATAGAATGACAAAAGAAAGAAAACTAACTTCTTTTGGAAACAGTCAAAAATAGGCTTATGATAGTAATCAAATCAGACTAAACAGCAAATTAATCAATATTGAAATGTTTTAATAACCAAATTACTAACAGCAAAGTAATTACGGAGTTATTAGGTGTATTCCATGGAAATATTATACCGAAAAAACAAATAAAAACCTTTAAAACACTGAATTTGTACAAAATATGAGACAGGCAATTATTATGCAAAATTGTAAATTTTGGGCTTAAATGAGTTTGAAACAAACCCAGCTATATATCAAAAGATGTAAAATTAAATAATCAATATTACTGAATAGTTAGATTCATGTAAAATTAAGAAATATTGGAAATACAGTAAAAAATAAGAAAACTTGTTATGTATAGTTAGATAGTGAAACAAGTCTTAGACAGATATTTTATAATTAAACAATATGAAGAGGAAAAAGACATACCACAAATTGCCCTAAAACGACGACGTTGCGTCGTTTAGTCTATTGTTAATCGCAAAGCTGAACAGTTGAAAAATGTATTAGTGGAGTTTTGAAAACCAAATAATTTATATTAAAACCAAGTGTGGTTATGTGGCGTGTAACGGAGATGAACTAACAAGTGAAATAACATTATTTATCTATGTCTAACACTTCACAAGTTTCCAAAAAACACAGAATAACACCATAAAACTTAACGCCAGAAATCGACAGCCATTTTGATCAATTTTTGGAACAAATTCACAAAACCAACACGCATATTTGAACACTACACTACACAAGAGATCCATCCAGAATTCGACATCGCAGACGACGAGGGGACATTCAACACTATATTTTGGAACAACACCACTTCGCAGGAAAAGGGAACATCGTTTTATTTCTGTGGGAGAAGATCTTCGATTCCAACGGCGTCATAGCAGATTAAAACCAAGCAGACGGCGGCCATTGCTGAATTTCTCACATAGACGGTGCAGTGCTACCTGGAGCAGAGTGACGTCATTTCTTCGACTTGGTTCGAAATTTAAATAATTTCTTTCTAATTGACAATTGTAATAATAATTCTGTTCTATTTCAGATATTAACATTTAGTTTAAGAATACCTGTTAAATGTATCTTGTTCCTTGCCCTCTGACCATTTCGACTCGTTAAAAGAACCATAAATTTAAACTTGTAAAAAATATATCTGTTGATTTTTCTCATTGCCGACTGTGGCGAATATTAGCCAGTGCCTGGGACTTGCGCAGTTTGACTGGCGCACAATTTTGAATGAATAAACGCAAATCAGTATTCAGTTACCAGCATTGTTTTTATTTCTACTATTAATGTTATTATTTTTTATTAAGCAAAACCATAATTCACATTGAGAGAATAGATATAGGAGGAAATTACAAACTCAAATAATTAATTAATTATTAATTAATTAAATTAAATTATTCAGTCAAATTCGATACAAGCACAAGAAAAAATATTTGCAAAATTTTTAAAGTTTGATGTATTTATATTTATCAATCAAACACACCTAGTTATAACATTTTCTTATCATCAATATCTTTATATTTTGTTTATTATTACACTTGAAATTATATTACAATTTGACTAGCCTAACAGTGGGACTTTAAGGAGTCAGACTTACCCAGTGATAAACAAAATATCAACACATATCAATTCAATTATTTTTAATTTATATCTTTATTATTATATTTGTAATATTTTTATTAATATTACAAATTGACTAGCCCAACTAGTGGGGCTAAAGGAAGAGCACAATACCTTTGTTATCACCAAAGATACACACACAATATCTCTATATATATCAATTTTATTTTAATTTTTATTTTTATATTTGTAATATTAATATATATTACAATATGTATATATTATTTGTACAAAATGACAATATCTTAACTGTACAATGTTTAAATCAGTGCTGACAATAAAGATGATAATTGATAGGCCAAAACTGAATAGCTGAAATATTAAGCAAAATAAAATACTATGAATGTAAAATAGTAAACAGGCTTTTACTTACCCTACTTTTAAGACAGATTAATTCTTCAATTGTTGTGATTAACGGCAAAATCATCAACGACTCTTTTCAAGTCAATGTTCTTGGTCAAAGTCCTTTCTATTGCAAGCACAGACAAATAGCTAAGACGTTCATCAGACATCGAATTTTGTAAATAACTCTTAACACGTTGCATACACGAAAATGTTCTCTCACATGATGCAGAAGAAGCTGGAATAGTCACTGCTTTTTGAGTCAATTTGTACAAGTCATTGAACGCTAGTTTGTATTGATCTAACAACTTGAGCAATGCAAGTAGATTCACAGCCTCCACTCCAGTTTTTTGTTTATGCCTTAGGATGAGATTTTTTAATATTTTTATTTCTGCCTCCAACGAATCAGTGTTGCATGAATAATTTTGTGCCAACAGCATTAACATTTCTTTATTCAGAAACATTTTATTTTTGGGATTCAGACAAGTGATTCCTTTAATTATTGCAGAGCTTGAAATAAAACGTCTCTCAAGTTCGCTATCTATGATATGTAGAATTTCATCAAATACTAGAGACTTGAAATCAGTTGGGTGTACAGGTTTCAAGCTGTCTTTATTTGGCATATCACAAACATATTCCACAAGATGTTTTGGTAACTTTCGAATTCTGCCAAGAGTAGAGGAATCTGTGGGAATATCAGCGCCTATTTTTGTTGCTACATCTACACTTTCTTTCCACACAAAAGTGAAACCTGTATCAGATTCACGCATTTGGTTGAAAAGATCCCTTGTAGTTTCAACCAAATTGATCGCAGCAACATTATCACAATCTTTGCCCTGGAGGAAATCAGACAGTGACTTGCATTCTTTCAACAAACGTGTGATCAGGTATAAATGAAAAATAAAATAAAAGTTCAACTTGACACTGAATCCTGACGCTTCTGCAGCTCGTTCTGAATTTTCACTCTGGAGTTTTACTAGTGTTACAATAATAGCTTTCAATTGTCTTCTTCACAGCCAAAAATGTAGCGTACTGAGAGGCCCATCGGGTGTCACTTAACTTTTTTAATTCCACTTTTCCTATCTTCATTTTCATTTGTGTATCTATAAATTTTTGATGGACTGCTGACCCACTCATGAAAACATACAGTCCCTGCAGTGTCATAAAAAAATCTGTAGCTGACTTGATCCCTCTACATGTTGCCACTATAACGAGATTCAATTTATGGTTCATACAGTGTGTGTAGATGGCTTGTTGAAATTCCCTGCTTAAAAGAGCTTGAACACCTGCACAAGAGCCACTCATGACTGCAGCTCCATCATACGTTTGTGCAACACAGTAGTTTAAATCAACTCCTCAGTTTGCTAGTTTTTGTTTAATACAAATTAATAAAGAAGAAGCATCCAAATATTTTGCAGGTTCGAAGCCTAGAAATCTTTCATATATATTCCCATCTAAATAGTAATGAATCATTAATGATAATTGCTCAGTTTTTGAACAATCTTTTGACTCGTCAACCATTAGAGCAAAATACTGAGCTTTTTTACTTCATCTGTTATATGTTCTAGCACAATATTGCTCATGGTGCTAAGAATTTCATTTTGAATACTATGATGAGTGTATTTTTCCATTTATATTCAAGTTTTTTTTAACATTTGGATCTTTTTTCTCTATAAGTTCCATTAATTCTAAAAAATTTCCCTTGTTTTCACTCTGTTTCAATTCATCATGACCTCTTTGAGCTATTCCTTATAGGGCTGTGAATCGAAGTACATCAGCAATTGTTTCAATGTATCCTCTATTTTCTTGAACTTCAAGAGCATACGTTTCATCTAGCAGAGCAGCAATTGATGCTTCCTCCCCAAACTTACTTTTTAAATTTTTGAAAGACTCCCAAGCAACTAAAGAATGTTTGTGGGATGAGCTGTTCTCATGCTGCTTAAAACCGGAATTAGATTCTGTTGCTCTTTTCCAATTAGTATAACCTTCATTTACAAAACTAAGCAATTCACTTTTTGTGCCTTGAGTTTGTGGCCGAAAAAATCGACAGGCAAAACAAAATGCAGCATCATTTATAATACTGTATTCAAGCCATGGGTGGATTTTGTACCAACCTGGCTGGAAATTCCTTTTTCTATCTCCAAACTGGCGAAAAGGAAAATGTCGTAATAGTGGTTGTTTTGGTTCATCAGTAGGTTTCGTAGCTATATCACTAATTGAACCAGATGGATTAGTGCTGCTGGTGCTACAGCTAGGAATATAAAATAAATCAGTACCATACCTTTATTTTCACCGAGTTCTTCTACATTTTCTGACTGTTTTCCTTCTTTCTCTACTTCCATATCATCATCATCGAACACAATTTTTTCAGGTTCAGTTTCGGGATCCTGAAAACTAACCTTAACAGTTACAGGTGTAACATTGTAGGCGTTGTAATGTCTTCTTCATTTGGTTTAAGAATTTTTTGTTGCAGAATGAAGAAGTCCGAAATGCTAGGACGTTTTGCCATTTTTATTGTCACTTTTCCACATTCACTTTCAATAAGATGCACAATATTCTACACAAACGGTCAAACATGAAACACAGATTACTGTCATGAGAAATGGTGAAAATAATTAGTAGTGAAGTTAAATTGTAAATAATATAAATGTAAGATAGTTTTAAATAAAAATATTGTAATAGGCATAAGTTGTGAAAATAAGAAATTATCAAACGTGAACAGAATTATGGCTTGAGGGGTATCTAATTGATCTAAAGAACAATTGCAAACGATTGAGATGATTAAATTACAACTCCCAAGTACTAAGTAATAAGAAAGTTAAACGCATTTAAAATATTTGTGTAAATTGGAAGAAAATATTTTTCATACTCTCGACATCAACGACCGACACCGCCGGAAAAGCCAGTGAGGTGTCATCAAGCTTTCCACCAATCAAATGAATTATAGCGAGGCTTGGCCAAAAAAGAGACGCCGAGCTAAGCATCATTCTTGTACGATCGACTCAGGAAACAAGACGAGAGTTATCGATGCCAGAAAAGTAATTTAACCTAACCTGTGCGTGTAGTGAAAGTCATATTTTGGTTAATACAACTAGAAATGTCTACAAGCATTAATAAAGTTATATAAACAAACTAATCAATTATAGTGAAAGTGCGAATACGATTGCTAGAGTATAATCCCAGCAATCGCGGTCATATAAATGAAAAGTAAGTATGGTGAATTAATATTATTATTATAAACTTATGAAGTGAACAATAACCTGTCAATGTATAGAATTAAGGACATATAACGAACTTTGAAGAGGCATTAACCCTCGTAAAGTCTATTAACAATTAGATTAGGGATAAGAGTTAACGAATATTATTCACACTAAAAAGAAAATGATTGTTAACCAATTATAAAAGGACAGTATGCTTTACTGAATCTAGTAGGTTAAGTCAGTGTACAACCATTTAATAACCTACTGATATGTTGTTAGATTTAAGAAATATACCTGTGAAAGGATATCCCATCTAGTAGTCTAACGATAGTTGAATCTGCTGAAGACGTTTATAACTTTAGTAAAACTGAATGTTCTTTGTTGTTGATCATTTAGAATTTTAGTTAACTTAACTGGCATTATACAAGACATGCCAGGTCTAACCTAGAAGTTGACGCTAGCCGTCTGTTAAAGTTTTATTAATGAACTGAGATTTTAGTTATCCGAGGTGACCACTCTCCTATTAAATAATTATAATTGTTGTGTTGTGTTAACGTTTAGTATCTTGTAAGCTAAAAGAACCCATGTTTATTAAAATTATTGTAAACAAAAACATCGTGGAGTGTTTTATCCACATATGCAGCTTAACCACCCTGAGATTTTAAGAAGAGTTTTACGAAATGAAAAAGTAATTGTGAAGTCTGACTTTCTTATGTTAATGGTTCAAGGAGATTAATACACAGACTTTAACGAGAAATAAATTATGTTTAAACTAACAATTAGAGTTGACACAATTATTTCACGTAGATAGGCATTTGCAGGCTCGGTAGATGACATGCAACGGTTGGCAACACGACGGCGCCACTAGTGATTTTGAATTAATTTTGTTTTTAGATGAGCTGATACACTCTACCTGATAACCTGGACGTCACTCAAAGTAAGTACCGTTATCCTAAATTATCTTTGATTCCAGTGAGAACCAATGCAACCGAATTATATCTACTAGTGAAGAAGAACCAACCTCTGTCCAATACACAACGTCCGAAGAACAACGAACAGTTTAAACAATTACATCTAATCTTGAACACCTTAAACCAACGACTTCATAATAAGTAAAACAGAACCAACTTTAAGTAAAACTGAAAACTTGCATTAAATTTAGATAAATAACAAATAAATAATAATTAATAATCGTAATAATACGAATCGGCGAGTCTAACGTGAGATTCAAAAGGGACAAATTCCGTTCATTTACAATATGATGTTCAGATGATGAATGGTTCTTTCTAAATCACATTCTGAGCTAACTATTAAATCCTGGTTATCAGAAAACATGAATTTCTAAATTTTGTTCCCAATGTTTCTTCCCAATGCTTCTAAATTAAATGTTTGCTTGATCTACGCATCCCTTGTGAAAACCATTTGTTCTTCAAGTATTTTTTCAGCAGTTGCTTGAATAGCCCACCACACATCTTTGTTACTTTGTATTTTAACTGTACCTTTCTTACTTACCACCCATATCTCACTATCATATGTGAGAAGCTAACATTCCCCCTGTAGTTATTCATATCTCTCCAGTCACCTTTTTTTACAAAGCGATATAACTTAAGCTACTCACTATTTCTGAGATATCATTTGTTGTTTGTAGCACATATTTAGGAAATGCATCAAGGTTGAAAAATATTTGACTTAATGAGCTTTTCTATTCTTCATGTGCCCTAACACATCTTCCTTTTCTTCCACCATGCTCTTATTTTAGTTGAACTCTATTACTTTTTTCATCCTATGTAGTGAGGGCTAACAGTATAAACTTTTGTAACAGTGTTTCCATTGTTTAACATGAATTACATTTATTATAGCCACTTTCCACCTTTGGTTATATGTTTAGTGATCATACAGGCCTTCCATGTATGTCAACCCCATACCTGCAACCAATTCCCCTAACTTTCACTTTTTACTGCCATGTTTTCGATGTTATCAATATCTTTTCTTTATAGATGCATCAATTTGCTGAGCTTATTATCTAGAAAGTTACTGTATACTTCTTCTTTATTTATAAAACACCTTTTCTATTTTGGGGATCACATTCTTAGGCTTTTTTCTGTTTTTGTTTCTTTTTCTGAGAAATATTTCTGTCTCATACTTGTGAATTGCTCTGTTTTAAAAATATTCCATGTTTCCTCGTCTGTCCTCATTTAGCTCAAACACTGCATTTACCTTCTGATACAAGCGTCTGATTCCATCATCCTGTAGCAGTAAAGTTTTATGTTTCTTCATGTTCTATATAGTGTTTGTCATGTTTTAATTTTGTATCCATGGCTTTAACATTAGGATCATACTTTTCATTAAAGAGTGATCAGAATCAATGTTCATGCCTCTGTATATACTTTTACCCATAACCAAATCGCCATGTTTAACAGTGACAATGATGTAATCGATGATACCCTAAGACCTCATGATGTCTGGGTACACTTCTGGATATCATTTCCCTACAGAAGGTATTTGTTACAATAAAACTGTTAGAAGTCACAAATTCTCTGTTTTCACTGTCAATCAGTGTTATCTCGCCCTCGTCTCTGATTGAAGAATTGCTAACTCTTGCATTAAAATTCCTGTTAGCACATATAATGGTTTTTATTAATTTGGTTATATATGGACTTCAGTTTTATACCACTGCTTTAGCATATATTTATATGTATATGTTATATATAATACGTAGAAGGTTATACTCAGACTCCAACTTGTTATAAAACTCTGGACAGCCTGCGTTTGCTTTTTTTCTACAATGATTATTCTTTCACTGACATAAGAGTAACATTTAAGGAAATTTTCCCATTTCCCATTTATTGCCATAGTGACACCCACTGCTGCTCTGCAGTTTTGAGGGAACCCACTCAGATTAAATAAAAACTGGTTTCAGTAAGTGATTTCAGCTTCTCTCATGTTTCTGATGACAATAATACATTTGGCTTCCCTTCATTATTATCTTATAATTTCATCTTGGTTCTCTGTCATCTTTAAACATTAGGCATGCAGTCGTTTGCATCCCCTGGCCATGGTTTAACTCACATTATACCACCACCAGAGATAAATCAGTAACATTTATGAATTCAAATGATTCAATTTGCCATGGAATGCCTGATATAAATATGCCAGGTCAACTGATGTATACTGTTGTTTATAAGCAGATTCCAATTGCTAGTAGAAAACTGTATACCATTTTGCAGGCACACTTACCACCGTATGTGTCATCCACCCAACCTTGCAATATGACCAGCACTATATAAGCTCTATGAATGTTGCCTAATTGTAACGGTGTAACAATAAATTAGCACTATAAAAAAATATAGTGTGGCTACTCACATTGGTGAACATAACAGTGACTGCCAAATGCAGTGGCTGTGGAAATTGCTCAGGGCAGAAAACTTGGCAAATATAGAGCATACCATCATGTTGAAGATCCCAACATTACTCTGCTTTGATACATGTGCAAGTCACTGCGATTTTTAAGGATGCCAACAACTTTAGTAAAAGAAAGAAAGTCTAAAGTCTATCTAAAAGAAGAAGAAAGTCTATCTGGCAGATAAAACTTCAATCCAGCTCTGTAAAGGACACATGGCCAGATCAGCACAAATGGGAGTGGGAATGGGGAGTTCAGACATGGGAATGATCAGATTCACCAATGAGAAGTAGGCATGGGCCAGTGGATAAAACGACAGTATGTATGCCAGTGGACTCTAGATTGATTGTACATATATATATATATATATATTGTAGCATGACAGATTATCCACTTAATAATGAATGAAATATGATCATAAATAAATATCAATTAAAATAACTATCAAAGAAAAATCCAAATAAAAACAAATAAGTATCACAATAAAATAAAATCATAACTTGAAGAAGTAAAAATACAGAAAAAGCAACTATGCAACAAATATGTGTAATGAAAAATAAGTTAAAAAACTAAAATAAAGTAAGGAAATACCCAGGTAGGATAGGAGTAAGTAAGGAAGATACCCAGAACGAACCAACGTACATGATAAAACAATATCGTAGTGAAGAAACCAAGAATGAAAATCATGAAGTAAGACAAAACCCAGAGCAAACCGAAATACCAAATAAACAGGAATGATTTTGAAGATACAAGATAGTAGGAAGAAGGCTACCATAATTACCCAAAAGAGACCCAGCAAGGAGAAAACAAAAACCCCCAAAAGAAATTAAATGTCACAAATGAAAGTATAACACCCAAAACAGAAACTAATGTAAAATAAATGTAAACAAAAGAGTTTAGAGGTATAAGTGAACGTGCACCCATAAAAGTTATTTTATAATGAACAAAAACAAATCTTAAGAGTCCTCCATAAATAAATATCTTGATAATATAAAACTATAAAACTGATTATTGATAGTATCAAGAAATAACAGGGGACAAGTGCAAGTTATTATATTATAGCAAATAAACTTCAAGAAGGTGTATTAAATGCGTCAACTTAATAAATGTGTACCTTTAAACAACTTTAAGGTCTTAATTTAACTTAATAAATACTATTTGATAGAATAGTATTATGAAAAGCAAAAACTAAGATTTCTAAGAAAGTGCCACTCTTTATCTAAAAACATTCACTGAAATGAGAAGGATAAATAGAGAGCAGGTAGGTAATAAGTGAGGTGACAAGGGATACATCCCTAATATAAAATAAAGACAGATAAGACTGCACAAAAGTAATTTTAAGGAAGTTTAAAAAATGAAGTAACAGATGTGTTATGTTTCTAGTAAATAAGTAAATGACTCTATACCTAAATGTTGGAAGTAGAGTACAATGTTTTATTATTCTAAAAGGTTTATTATGTTTAATAATGGTAATCAAGAATGAAATGTCTGAGTGTGGATACCATTCTTTTATTATAAAGTGTTTATTATGTGTTACTAGAAATAATCAAGACTGGAATGTCTGAGCTTAAATACCACTTTTTTAATGTCAAATAATTGTTATGTATTAATAGTATGAATTCAATACTAAATGTTTTTGTAGTAAAGTAAGGAATTGTTAATTAATATTGTATTAGAATAGAAGGTCAGAAGGGGTATAAACAAACCGTATTATTCAAAAACTTTGTATGTAAAAACAGATAAAATCTAGGCCAAAGAGTAAATCTCAACTACATTATAATTGATGAATCAAGTCCAGTAAACTAGTTAAACTGATGAAATTTATGTAAAGCAAATCAGTCACAGAGTAAAATAAGGTAAATTACTTTAGAAGGATATGGTAAAAAGATAGGAAGAATTAGAAGAAAAAATACAAATGTACTAACTGAAAATTCAGAGTGGGGAGTCATAAATTAATGAATAATAATTAAAAAGATAACCATTTAATAAAATTACAAGAAATTAAGGGAAGATAAACATTTTATGTCAATCTGAGATTTAGTACAATCATAAATATAACATATAAAATGGCAAACATTTGGGGAAGGACAGGAAGTAAATTTTAAAGCCTACTTTTTCAAAATGAAAGAAATATAGCATTTTAGATAAAAAACTTTGTAAAACTATCTTATTTGGTATCAAATCAAGCAGAATGAACTAAAGAAAGAGATTATGTATTTAGTATTTCATTAAATTAAATAATAGCAAAAATATATTCAGTAATATAATGTAAATTTTCTGCATGTAGCGGAAGCCAAACAGATTTAAAACAATGTATTGCTAATATTAAATTGGCTAAGACTTTTCAGGAGATGAAGGAAATGAGAACAGTTTATTATTGGACCTTGTCGAGCACACTTGAATGAGATTTTTGCTTATATTAACCTATAAAGCAGACAAATATGGCAATCGGTCTGTAAGCCTAGTCTACAGTGAAAAATCATAATTTTCTAAAAATTGAACTTAAACCTAAAACTCAGTGAGAACAATTAATACCACAATTAAACTAAAGTAATACGGAACAGTAAAGGAGTGAAATAATAAATTAAACCGATAAAACAAATAATTCTTAATAACGAGACGAGTAGTGCGAGTTTCAAACTAATTGACCGAAGTGAATTTAAACATTAGCACACACATTTTATCGAAGTGAACCACAAAACACTTAACCAGGACCACTCCACTAACACCAGAAGGAATAATCACAACTGCGGAGACGAGGAAACTTTGAAGGGACAACAATTATTGGAAGAAATTTTCGTCAAGCCGACTTCATTAAAACAGGAGCAGTACGGAAGCCGCCATCTTGACTCCCACAATTCAAAGCGAGCTTTGCCTATACGATCGTCCACAGCGAGCTTTGCCTATACGATCGTCCACACTTCAATGGTTCAAAATTTAATCTTTAATAAACATTATATATTAAATAATAACGTTGTAATTTTTAATTATTAAGCTTTTTACATGTAAGTGTTATACTTTCCTGACCTTACCCTCCTTCTCTGACTATATAAAATAACCGTTCAAAGAACCTAATAATTAATATAAAATACAGATGTAAAAATTAATCGACGGCCCTGAGAAACGAGTCGATACTACTGTTGAATAATCGATTAACACTCGATACATTATACAAATTGTTAATAAATCTAAAATTTCTGCAAATTGGTTTCTATTTATTTATAAATTTAATAAATAGAATTAAAAATAAAATAAATTTGAGATCACGGACTATCCGAAAGGCGGCTTTTACCAAAGTGGAAGGAGAATACCTAGTTAAGAAGAAGAACCGCCTATCGATTAGTGCTGGCGATAACACAATTAACTCAGAAATTAATTCTAAAACTCAAAGTGATACAGTACACTGGAAAATAAATAAAAGAGTTAAATTTTTACACGAATCAATTACGAAATTTATTTACTAAATACTGAACAACAAAAACAATATTTTACAAAAACACCAAAATTTTTATTTTGGTAAACCACAAATTATTATTTTGTAACTTTGAGATTAATATTTTGTTACAATATATATATATATATATATATATATATTGTTACTAAACCTTTATCCGAGTTCCGTTCTTATCATATACCATATCTATAATTATATCTTAAACTCCACTGTTGTGAGCCAATTTGTAAAACAATTGTTTTTTTTTTTCTTAATAAATGTTTTGTTATTATTTAAATTGATCGTCTTATGTTTATTTAATATTTATGAAACAACAAAAACAATATTTTATAAAAACACCAAAATTTTATTTTGGTAAACCACAAATTATTATTTTGTAACTTTGATATTAATATTTTGTTACAAAATTGGCGTCCAACTAAGGGGCTTCAATTAGTGATTGATAGGCTACTATAACTTGCCCAATTCCTAATTCAAGCTTGGCAGCGGTTATCCAGTCAGAGAAATAAGAAAAATGCAACGTCGAGCAACATCGAAGAAAAGGGCGGCAGAGGCTGAGAAGGAAACTGATATGGAAGACAAGGAAGCAACGCCAGTGGAAGACGTGGAAATGATGCTACCTCCGACCGAACCAACCAAACCAATGTCACAAGAGGAACCGAATCAACCCGTACAACAGGAGAGACAGCCCGAGAACACCGCGCCAACCGGGGATGTTAAGTTCCAGGAAATCCTAATGAGAATGCTGATGGAAATGAGGGAGGAAAGCAAATCAATAAATAAAAACATAGAATCCACAAAAGAAGACTTGAGGAAGGACAACCAAGCCACAAAAGAAGAATTGAGGAAGGACAACCAAGCCACAAAAGAAGAATTGAGGAAGGACAACCAAGCCACAAAAGAAGAATTGGGTAATAAAATTGAAAACACCAATAAGAGAATTGAGGAAACCAGTAAGAAGATGGAAGAGAAGATGGAGGAAAACAGTAGGAAGATGGAAGATGACAACCAACAGTTAAGGGAAGAGTTAAGGGAGAATAGTAGGAAGATGGAAAGCGACAACCTACTATTGAAGGAAGAATTAAGGGAAAATAACAAGAAAATGGAAGAGAAGATGGGGGAGAAGTTGGAAGAATTGAGAGAGGATAACCAACTATTAAGAGAAGAATTAAGGGAGGTTAACCAGGAAAATTTGGACAAGTTAGATGAAAGGATGGAGTTGTTAAAAGAAGAGATGAGCAAGGAAATCAACGATAATAAGGAATACACAAACAAGAAAATAGAAGAAGAAACCATGGTAATAAAACAACATATCATGGAAGTTGATGGAAAATGTAACCAGACCGAGCGGGAAGTACAGGAATTCAAGGAAGTGGTAAACACCAAAATAACCAATATCGAAGGACACAATAGGACCAAACTGGAAGAACACCGGAAGGAAATTCAGGAAGAATTAGGAAAGGTACGGAACCAAGTTACGGAAAGATGTGACGGAATGGAAGTGGCTATGACGAATATCACCGGTCAAGTGCGGCAGAGCCAGGAAGAGATGGAAGTAATTAGAAACATACCAACTAACTTCACGGGTATCCCCATAAACGAGAATCGGGAATGGCTGAATTTCCGCCAATATGAAAGGAAGCCGATGGAGTTCTTGGCCCGAATCGAGGAATACATTGCCAAACATAGGGGCAACCGATGGATTAATAACTGAGAACTGTTGGACGAATCATTCCGGGAGATAACTGACAATTGGTGGATGGCAAACCGGAGTGAGATCGCCGACTACCAGCAATTCAAAAACTTATTCAAGGCGAAGTACTGGTCAGAGACCACCCAGAACTTAACGCGACAACATTTGTCATGGCCGATACAAAACACAAATGGGTAACACTATGACCGCATACTTCCTCGGAAAGGTATGTCTGGCGAAGCATTTGGAACCGGCCATACTAGAAGAATGCCTCGTAAACAAGCTATCGTACCATTACGACTAAGAAGTAATATGAGCAAGAAGGGGTAGCCAAATAAAAACGATACAGGCGATGACTGAACTGTTGGAGAATTATGAGAACGAAGAGTACTATCGGCAAAGCAGAAGGAGGAATGATTGGCCGGAAATCCGAAATAGTCAATACCCGAACAACGGTAATAATCATAACAGCAATGGATACCAAGGGAACCGATACAATTCAAATTATAATAATACCAACAATAATAATAATAATAATAACGGTCCTACTAACCAAAATGCAAATAGGAATAATAACGGTTACCAAGGTAATTGCAATAATTATTACCAGAATTAAAATATTAATAGTCAGAGAAACCAAAACCATAATAATACCGAACGGTATTATAATAATAATAGAGGGTACCCACCAAACAATAACAATAATAACAACAGGTTTTCCCGGCCCAGGGTAAATTTCATACGAGCCGAAGGAAACAACCAACAAAGATACACCCATCAGCGGCATAACAGCTTCCACGAGTATGAGGATCGGCAGAGAACGTGATGGTCCGAGGTACAATCTGCCTAGACGAAGTACCAGTCTAGATGACCCAGAACGGAACCCAAACCAAGAACAACCATTTGAACATCGCACGGAGCAACAGGAACCCACTCAAGGTTTCCCGACTGACGCCTCGGTCGGTCCTAACCTTAATAACAACGAAAATGAGAATGTAAACGGGAGGAGGCAGTGATGAATTATTATGACCCTTCACTGCTCCTATCTCCTGGGTATCAACAAGAGTTGCAAAGAGCAACTAACTCTAATAATATTACAATCATTAATTGCAACTACTTAAAAAATATTAGAAACGAACTATTGGAGGAGGACGACACTCGCCTCAATAGTCTAAACAATGAAATAATTTATATAAACGCGGAAGTGGAAGGAGTCTTCGCCCAATTAATGATTGATACAGGTGCAAATGTATCTATAATTAACAAAACTGAATTGGAGAGAATCCAAAGGGAATGTGGTCAAATATTGCCAACTTTACAGATAAATAACATTGTATTAACAGGTGCCACTGGTCGCCAAAACAAAACGATCAGAAGGCAAGTATCAGTAAACGTGATTAGCAAGGGTATAGCTATAAACATGGTATTCTTAATAGCGACAGGATTGCCCTTTAATATATTGGTGGGGTGCGATGTGCTAAGGAGGAACTCTGCTATCATCGATTTATGCACAGAAAAGGTATCGCTGTTTGCAGGAGGGCTGACCTGGACGGCTGATTTAGTAGGTAGCGAGACAGTACTTCCCAGCAGTATCCACCAACAAATTCGAAACATAAACTATATCGAAAATAACTCCATCATTAACCCCATAATATACGAAAACACGGACGAGGATTTATGGTCCCAAACGATACAGGAAATAAGGGATTTCCGGGGCAGAATCACAAGGGAGAAATTACCCATACACCAAGCAAATCAGTTAATAAGAATATATGAAAAGTACCGCTCAGTATTTTCAGACGAACCCGGTAAGGTAAAAAATTACCAATGTACACTTCAATTTAGAGAAACAGTAGAGTTTAACCGAAAATCATACCCCATTGCGCATTCACGAAAAGAGGCTGTAAGAGCAGAAATAAATAAAATGATTAACAGTAACATCATAGAGAGTAGCCAATCTCCATTCACCAGCCCTATCGTGGCTATTCCTAAGAAAAACGGCCAAGTCTGGCTTTGCTTGGATGTGCGCGAAATAAACAAAATGATAATCAATGACAGAACATCGCCTGGGGAGATAGAAGAAATCTTGAAACAATTCCACGGTACCAAGTACTTTAGTACCTGGGACACGGTATGCGGTTACTGGCAGGTGGAATTACACCCACAGAGTCGTCAGTATCTGGCATTCATATTCGAGGGGCGCAATTACCAATTCAAGAGATTGCCCTTCGGACTCGTAAATTCAGTTGCCATCTTTGTGACCTGCATGGACCAGATACTTGGATAGGAACCACTTCAGTTTACCACCGTGTATGTAGATGATTACTGATTACCTCAGAAACTTGGGAGGAACACTGCTACCGTGTGGAACACGTACTTGAGAAGTTGTCGGTAAATAACATCACGCTTAAATTAGAAAAATCCAAGTTCATTGCAAGAGAAGTTCAGTTCTTGGGTTTTAACTTGGATAACCGAGGAATCTCACCGTCTGCAGAAAAGGTGGAAGCGATCCAGAAATTCCCTGCACCCAAGATTAGAAAGCAATTACAGTCATTCCTGGGACTCTGTAATTATTACCGCAAGTTCCAGGAACAATATTCGGAATTAACCACAAGGTTTCAACCACAGTTATCATCAAAGAACAAATGGATCTGGGGTCAAGAGCAGGATGTGATTTTCCAACTGATTAAGGATAAATTTCTGGAAACAATAATACTTCACCACCCAAATTTTAAACTACCTTTTTCCTTGAACTGCGATGCCAGCAACATCAGCCTAGGAACGACGCTGTATCAAGAAGATGAGAAGGGTCAACATCAAGTGATTAGCTTTGCGAGTAGATCTTTAAACCAGTGCGAAAAGAACTACACTGTAACTGAAAAGGAATTACTGAGTGTAGTATTTGCTTGTGGTAAATTCCGCACCTACATCTTGGGTTACCCAGTTACCGTCCGAACAGGCCATAAATCAATATCGTTCCTAAAAAGATGCAAATTGAATCACGGCAGGCTGACAAGGTGGATACTTTCCCTTCAAGAGTACAATCTACAATGGGAATACATCCCAGGAAAAAGGAATGTCGTAGCAGACGTGTTATCATGTGTTAATGTGGAAGAGCAAACACTCGAGGGAGAGAAAGAAAGCGTACACATTATTAGCACCAGAGCCGATCTAGCCACATTATTAACGAACCTTAGCACCCACCAACAAGCGGACCCGAAATTGAAAAATATAAAAACTCGATTGGAAGAAGGGGACGAAACCGTCGCTCAATATTATCAAATAAATAAAGAAATCTTATTCATTAAAACATCATTAAAGCAGGAGACTTGGGAGGTGGTTATTCCAACCCATATTGAAAAAGAAATAATCATAAATTATCATATACGATATGGGCATATGGGCGCCCTAAAGGTGATTAAAGCTCTGGAGGAGAGCTGCCACATAAAAAACATAAACCGGAAGGTCCGGATGTATATCAAACGTTGTCATATATGCCAACTGGTAAAATCAAACAACGAAAAGAAGGAAGGCATTATGATTCCTATAACATCCCTGGCGAAACTGGAGAAAGTATTCTTAGACATCTGCGGACCATTTCCCCGTAGTGGCGGTCGACACCGATACAAATACCTGATAATCGTAATGACCATTTCACTAAGTTTATTAAGCTATACCCAGCTAATCGGGCAACTACTAGGAAAATTCTTGGAATAATAACGGAACAGTATATCCCAAACATAGGGAGATCATCTTCGATCATCACGGACCATGGAACCCAGTTTAAGGGGAGAAAATGGCGGAATACCCTATTATCAATGGGTGTTCGAACGTACAAAACATCGGTCTACCACCTGAGCAGTAATCCGGCAGAGAGGGTGTTAAGAGAAGTGGGGAGGATATTAAGAACTTATTGTCACCATCAACAGAAAAAATGGCAAGAATATCAGACACAGAGGAATTCCTCAACTTGGCATACCATCCAGCCATAGGAATTACCCCATACTCTGCCATGTACGAGAAACCACCCCCACGAGAGATCGAAGAAATCCTAGAGTTCCCTATGAATAACGTTTATAAGTTCGACAAAGTAAAATTTTACAACAAAGTGGCTGAAGACCAGGAGAAGCGGCAAAACAAGTATCAAAAGGCTAGTGGTAAAATAATAACTTATAAAATTGGAGAAAAAATACTATTGAGAAATCGTCAACTACCCAGCACGATAGAAGGAATAACGAAAAAGTTATTGGTACTGTACACAGGACCATATATAGTCTCCAAAATAAAGAACAATAATACATATGAAATAAAGGAGATGGGTTCAGAGAGAATCAAAGGCGTATATAACCAGGCTTCCATAAAAAAATATTATGAGGAGTAGAAATTTGAATTAAAACAAATAAATTCTAAAATATAGTAAGATCAACTTACTACCAATGATTTATAAAAATAATTATGGAAATAAAGAAAAGAATTTTGAATTAAAAACAAATAAATTCTAAAATATAGTAAGATCAACTTACTGACAATTATTTATGAAAATAATTATGGAAATAAAGAAAAGAATTTTGAATTAAAAACAAATAAATTCTAAAATATAGTAAGATCAACTTACTGACAATTATTTATGAAAATAATTATGGAATAAAAGAAAAGAATTTGGAAGTTAAATAAAACAAATAAATTTAAAAATATAGTAAGATTAACTTACTACCAATTACATATGAAACTAATTATGGAATTAAAGAAAAGAATTTGGAAGTTAAATAAAACAAACAAATTATAAAATATAGTAAGAGCAACTTACCACATCTATTTATGGAAATAATTTTGAAGAGAAAGAAAAGGAAGTAAGAACCACTGATACGATTAAAGGGAATAAACTTGTGTTGGAATAAAAATAATAAAACCTTTACGCAATACAAGGAGAAACAATGACCACATAAATATTCTAATTAAAGAATTCATTTGGATAAAAAACAAGAGCGAAATAATTTTTTTTTTGAAATAGAAAAAAAAAATATAAATAAATCAATATAACTATGATCATAAAATAAATGTCAATTATAATAAAGACAATTAGAAGAATAATTGCAAGAACATGAAACTAGTGGAACAATTCATGAGAACTAAGAAAAAACCAAAATATCATAAAATATATGCTACCAATGACCAGAAGCAGATTGGGATAACAACAAAGGAATAACAGAGAATTCACACAAAAAACTTTATACTTAATAACTAGTGATAATTATATTAATAAAAGAGCTTCCCACCATAATAAGAAATAAGATATCAGTAGAGCTAACAAGTCAGAAGAATAACTGAGAAGAAAAATAACTGAGATAGAAATATTAACAAATCTGAGCAAATACGAAGTGAGGTATCCAAAGATATTTTTTAATAGTCATAAAATAGACTATTCTTATCTAATTTTTATTAATGACTGACTGTAGATGATTCCAGCAGTATTATTATGTTTTGAGCAGAGATGAATTTCCTCTGATCTCAATGAGAAGTGTAGTATGGCCAGCAGAGTATATGTAGCCACAAGTGCCTCTCTGAACTGCCCCAGCTCACGTGTTAGGGAATGTTAGGGAATAAATATCCCAAGGATAAAACACCAAGTTAAGAAAAAATGAAAATAAATAATAATAAACCTCAGATGATTATACTATCAAGGAAAATCAATTTAAGAATAAAATCTATGTAAGCTCAAATATGAAGAAGCAAAGATAGAAATGGAAAGGAAGTCAAGAATTATAATATATAATAAGTATCATAAGCAATTATTTCAGACAAACTCAAGGTATGGTCTGAACTAATCACTTCTGGAGGAGAGCAATCTGTAGCATGACAGATTATCCACTTAATAATGAATGAAACATGATCATAAATAAATTCTTGGATTTCAAATCGCACGCATTATTCAAACAAATCTCACCACACACACACACACACACACACACAGCTTTGATCTTTCGAAAAACTATCTCGTCGCCAACAACAAGACGAACAACGCTACCTACGACAGCCTCTGATGAAGCCTTCTATAGGTGAAAGCCAGTTTAGGCTGTAAGGTAAAACTGTACGTTTTTACTTATAAAAAACTTAATGTTCCGAGTCGTCAATATTATAGTGATATTCATAAATAAATATCAATTAAAATAACTATCAAAGAAAAATCCAAATAAAAACAAATAAGTATCACAATAAAATAAAATCATAACTTGAAGAAGTAAAAATACAGAAAAAGCAACTATGCAACAAATATGTGTAATGAAAAATAAGTTAAAAAACTAAAATAAAGTAAGGAAATACCCAGGTAGGATAGGAGTAAGTAAGGAAGATACCCAGAACGAACCAACGTACATGATAAAACAATATCGTAGTGAAGAAACCAAGAATGAAAATCATGAAGTAAGACAAAACCCAGAACAAACCGAAATACCAAATAAACAGGAATGATTTTGAAGATACAAGATAGTAGGAAGAAGGCTACCAGAATTACTCAAAAGAGACCCAGCAAGGGGAAAACAAAAACCCCAAAAGAAATTAAATGTCACAAATGAAAGTATAACACCCAAAACAGAAACTAATGCAAAATAAATGTAAACAAAAGAGTTTAGAGGTATAAGTGAACGTGCACCCATAAAAGTTATTTTATAATGAATAAAAACAAATCTTAAGAGTCCTCCATAAATAAATATCTTGATAATATAAAACTATAAAACTGATTATTGATAGTATCAAGAAATAACAGGGGACAAGTGCAAGTTATTATATTATAGCAAATAAACTTCAAGAAGGTGTATTAAATGCTTCAACTTAATAAATGTGTACCTTTAAACAACTTTAAGGTCTTAATTTAACTTAATAAATACTATTTGATAGAATAGTATTATGAAAAGCAAAAACTAAGATTTCTAAGAAAGTGCCACTCTTTATCTAAAAACATTCACTGAAATGAGAAGGATAAATAGAGAGCAGGTAGGTAATAAGTGAGGTGACAAGGGATACATCCCTAATATAAAATAAAGACAGATAAGACTGCACAAAAGTAATTTTAAGGAAGTTTAAAAAATGAAGTAACAGATGTGTTATGTTTCTAGTAAATAAGTAAATGACTCTATACCTAAATGTTGGAAGTAGAGTACAATGTTTTATTATTCTAAAAGGTTTATTATGTTTAATAATGGTAATCAAGAATGAAATGTCTGAGTGTGGATACCATTCTTTTATTATAAAGTGTTTATTATGCGTTACCAGAAATAATCAAGACTAGAATGTCTGAGCTTAAGTACCATTTTTTTTAATGTCAAATAATTGTTATGTATTAATAGTATGAATTCAATACTAAATGTTTTTGTAGTAAAGTAAGGAATTGTTAATTAATATTGTATTAGAATAGAAGGTCAGAAGGGGTATAAACAAACAGTATTATTCAAAAACTTTGTATGTAAAATCAGATAAAATCTAGGCCAAAGGGTAAATCTCAACTACATTATAATTGATGAATCAAGTCCAGTAAACTAGTTAAACTGATGAAATTTATGTAAAGTAAATCAGTCACAGAGTAAAATAAGGTAAATTATACTTTAGAAGGATATGGGAAAAAGATAGGAAGAATTAGAAGAAAAAATACAAATGTATTAACTGAAAATTCAGAGTGGGGAGTCATAAATTAATGAATAATAATTAAAAAGATAACCATTTAATAAAATTACAAGAAATTAAGGGAAGATAAACATTTTATGTCAATCTGAGATTTAGTACAATCATAAATATAACATATAAAATGGCAAACATTTGGGGAAGGACAGGAAGTAAATTTTAAAGCCTACTTTTTCAAAATGAAAGAAATATAGCATTTTAGATAAAAAACTTTGTAAAACTATCTTATTTGGTATCAAATCAAGCAGAATGAACTAAAGAAAGAGATTATGTATTTAGTATTTCATTAAATTAAATAATAGCAAAAATATATTCAGTAATATAATATAAATTTTCTGCATGTAGCGGAAGCCAAACAGATTTAAAACAATGTATTGCTAATATTAAATTGGCTAAGACGTTTTCAGGAGACGAAGGAAATGAGAACAGTTTATTATTGGATCTTGTCGAGCACACTTGAACAAGATTTTTGCTTATATTAACCTATAAAGCTGACAAATATGGCGATCGGTCTGTAAGCCTAGTCTACAGTGAAAAATCATAATTTTCTAAAAATTGAACTTAAACCTAAAACTCAGTGAGAACAATTAATACCACAATTAAACTAAAGTAATACGGAACAGTAAAGGAGTGAAATAATAAATTAAACCGATAAAACAAATAAGTCTTAATAACGAGACGAGTAGTGCGAGTTTCGAACTAATTGACCGAAGTGAATTTAAACATTAGCACACACATTTTATCGAAGTAAACCACAAAACACTTAACCAGGACCACTCCACTAACACCAGAAGGAATAATCACAACTGCGGAGACGAGGAAACTTTGAAGGGACAACAATTATTGGAAGAAATTTTCGTCAAGCCGACTTCATTAAAACAGGAGCAGTACGGAAGCCGCCATCTTGACTCCCACAATTCAAAGCGAGCTTTGCCTATACGATCGTCCACAGCGAGCTTTGCCTATACGATCGTCCACACTTCAATGGTTCAAAATTTAATCTTTAATAAACATTATATATTAAATAATAACGTTGTAATTTTTAATTATTAAGCTTTTTACATGTAAGTGTTATACTTTCCTGACCTTACCCTCCTTCTCTGACTATATAAAATAACCGTTCAAAGAACCTAATAATTAATATAAAATACAGATGTAAAAATTAATCGACGGCCCTGAGAAACGAGTCGATACTACTGTTGAATAATCGATTAACACTCGATACATTATACAAATTGTTAATAAATCTAAAATTTCTGCAAATTGGTTTCTATTTATTTATAAATTTAATAAATAGAATTAAAAATAAAATAAATTTGAGATCACGGACTATCCGAAAGGCGGCTTTTACCAAAGTGGAAGGAGAATACCTAGTTAAGAAGAAGAACCGTCTATCGATTAGTGCTGGCGATAACACAATTAACTCAGAAATTAATTCTAAAACTCAAAGTGATACAGTACACTGGAAAATAAATAAAAGGGTTAAATTTTTACACGAATCAATTACGAAATTTATTTACTAAATACTGAACAACAAAAACAATATTTTACAAAAACACCAAAATTTTTATTTTGGTAAACCACAAATTATTATTTTGTAACTTTGAGATTAATATTTTGTTACAATATATATATATATATATATATATATTTATATATATATATATATTTTTTCTTTCTTAATAAATGTTTTGTTATTATTTAAAGTGATCTTCTTATGTTTATTTAATATTTATGAAGTGATAAGTGGTCTCTCTTAAGCACCACAATGTCAGGTTATTTGTGAAGAAATAATCTTTTTTAATTGGTGATATTAATCAAATATTAAGAATATCTCAATATTATATAAGAATTTAGTACATTCTGCAATAATAACGTTTAACACCAGTTGATTTATTGGGTAATTCTATGGTTATTATTCAGGCCTAGTATGCATCAAGTGTTGAGAGAGGAGAGTAAAATCCTTAAATAAGTTTCTCTTCTCTTGGAATTCAACAGCTGTCCGCGAGCTAGCGCTGTGGTTCACAGTCAGCTGGTTATTGTAGGTTAGTTGTTCCGCTTACTGTACTTCTCACGTTACTCTCTCTCTATAAATTACAACTCATTCAACATGCACTAAACATTATACAAATAATAAGAAATCGCCAATTTCAAGAATGATTCTTTATTTTATATTTTTTCTTTGGAAACAAATGATCTTCCTTCACTAAGATACAAAAATCGATCGTACTGGAATGAATCGATTAATTATCGAATTCAGGTTTATATACTGTATTACTTTTATTTTTTATTGTTTAACCAAATATACTGTAACTCACCATCTATGGCCTTTCTGTGATGTTGTTATTTCGTTTACATGTTTCAAGGCACTTGCCTCATCACCAGAACTTTATAAAACTAATGCATGTCATCAATGATGACATGTGTCAAAATATTAAATCACAATATGGCACTAAACTATATTCAAAACTTGTTTTAAAAATGAGCACGTCAATGTTAGATGTGCGTTGCAAGACAACACGCGCCGTACTGACAAAATCTATGTTTTATCTCGACCATATCGCATAGCGGTATCGTACAGTATATTTGATTCTAGTCCAAATAATTCCCGCTCGTTCAGCCTCCTGAATTGAGTAGGTAGTTGTTCGAATTGCAACTTGAGTGCTGGTCGTCAAATCTGGCTTTCGTAAACAAACACAAGTAATATAATACACTCCCTATGAAATAATAACAACGGTTACTCCCTGTACTAGTTGTTTTAATGGTTGATAAGTAAAATTTTCAATTTGACAATTAAATTATATTGGTTGATTAACAAATTTGCACCGACTTTTTACATGAAACAATATTTCTCAGGATGACGAATCGATTATGGTAACGATGTGTTCACATCAGCATGGCTGCTGAACGGTTTAGTTATTATAATTAATTTCGTTCCAAAATCGGGGATTCTTTTGATTACAAGGCAAAGAATTCCTATGATTACAATAAAAGTACTTTACCTTACTCTATGTGTACATAAATAATAAGGTGTGTGGTTACAATCTGTTCTGTAGTGTCGTTAAATGTGTTTCGAAAGTTTGTATTCAAACAATAGTTATATTTTATGTTAACAAATTTTCAGTGTGTTTATTTTTCTTAATTAATCTTTGAAAGAGGATATTCGGATTATAGTGAGAGATCAAATTACTTTTAGTAATATTTAAAGTGATTTTATTTTTCGAAATAAGGTAATTCAAGGGTACTTAACACATCAGATGACGTGGTGTTATAATTCATTGAGTCGGAAGAGGATTGGGCTGCAATAGTTCTATTTTCATTAATCTTTGGATTTAAGTAGGTCTGGCGTCCTTTTCATATTATATGTGGTCATATTTTTCTTTTATTTTCCTGGTAATATGGTCCTTGGCCTTTAGTTAACTGCTCCAGTGGTTCGTCTGCTTCTTATTCAATCATGGTTTTGAATTTTGTTCACTGTTTTTACATTTTTTGATTAAAAATTAGTCTTCCAAAATTCAGCTTCTGTTCTGTTAGAGTGACGCTTTACGAGTAACGATATTCAACGGTAATTTTGCCACCAACGTTCGTTTCTATGGTTACCAATTAAATCTGATTGGCTTAGATTGACATAAATCCATTGTTATCAAAATTTGAATTCTTCAAAATTCAAAATTCTTCATTGTTTTCAAAATCCTTGTATATCTTCTGATTGCTGTTATTCCTCTATCTCCCTTCCTAAGTATAAAATATTGTCACTATAGTATGTATTTCCTTTTAAAGATTATTTTGATATCCCTCAAGGTGGGATTATTTTATGTTTTATGATTTTACAATTATTTTCATATTTGCTAATTACATTTCTCTTCTAATTTAAATCCTTATTCTAATATTTTGCTTTTATTATGATTTACAAATTATCCTTGGTTATTTGTTCACCTTGGATTAGCTAGTTTCTTTGTTAATTTGTTACAATTTGTAGTTGTTTGTTTTTGACAGTTAGGCATTTTCATAGGCCTAAGTATGCCATTATGGTATTTTACTTATTTCATTCAAATTACATCTCATTTTAGCCTAATGGGTTTTATTTTGTTATTATAATTGGTAGTGTTATTTATTGTTGTGTTTTGGGTCTGTTTATGTGTTATTATTATGTCACTGTTATTTTATACATTATGAATTGCTAATTGTTTACCATCTGGTTTCCTTGTTTTCTAAGTCATACATTTCTTAACTTTCTTACTTATCTAGTTTGCCAATAATAACAATGTGGCTATTTACTATTTTTTGATCACATTAAATACAACATCTAGGCTTATGGTCGGTATAATTCTTCCAGCCATATCCTATTCATAAACTTGCTTAAATAATTATTTAACTATTATTTGATAATATTTGTTTATATTTCATCTCATTTTATATCATTTTTTGGGTGATAAACAACATCACTTTTTATGAACTTACTTTAATAATGATCCCTTATAACATGGGTGTTTATCGATTTGTTTTAACTCCTTAATTTTTTAAACAATCTTTACTTCCACTCCATGGTAACACTATCTATTTTCTTTTTCATGGGATTCTCCCTTTTAATTATAATTGTATTCCATTAAACTTAACAATAATATTCTTTCTTAACTAATACTGTCTTCATCACTTTTCAGCATTCATTATACCTTAATTAACTGTTTACACTTACTACTATTCTTAATTACTAATATTCTTCACTGTTAATCATTTAGTGTTTCCTTTTGATTTATTGAGTGTTTATGCTTTTATCCTTCACTATTTTTTACTATATTAACATTCTTTATTTTACACTATTCTCATCTAATCATCACCTTCACTTTTAAATTATTTATTGTTTATTATAATTTATTTAGTGTTTTTTCTTTATCACTATAGTCTGGGGGTTTTACACTTTCATTTTGCACTTCACAAATATTTTTGTTTTTAAGTGTTTCTAATTGGGTAATCCCTCTAATTACTATCTCACTACCGTACTATCTCTTTCATTACAAATATCATTAATAATATTAACAATTTTACGTCTCTATATTTTATCATTACATCTAACTCTATTTTGTGGGTTAGTTTGCTTTTTTATATTTAACATTGTTTAATTGGGTTTCTTTCAATTGTCATTTACTTTTTTATCCATTAATTGATAATAATATTTACTTTTTTACATAGGTTAATTATTGGTCTCTTTTCCAATATTACATTTGAATGTATCATTTCTCCTGCTCATATTCTTTATTACTTGATTGTGTCTTATCATTTGTTTTCATTCTTATTTATTTCCCTTTATCTTGGGTTTGTTTCTTTTTCATTTTCATTGTATTTGGTTAATACCTTGGTTTTCCACCTTCTCCTTTGGGTTCATTTTAATATGTTGCATTGAGTCATTCAATTCCTTTAATGTGTTTCATTTTTGTTTGGTTTCGGTTTTTTCCCTTCTTCATTTGGTTTGGTTAATCACTTTCTTATTCGGTTTTATTCTCGTTTGTTTTTTGTGGTTCCCTTCTTCTTTTGTTTCCTTTTGTTGGGTCAATCACTTGGGTTAGGTCATGTCATAGTTTGTCGTGTCATTGTCTTTTTATTTTCTTTATATTAAACATTTTATTTTATATGAAGTATTATTTTATATTCAGTATCATCTTTTTTATCCCTGGTATTGGGGTGGCTTATTTGTGTTGTAACAATATATATATATATATATATATATATTTATATCACTACCAACCCGGCATCCGATCATTGAAAAATTGCATTGAATGTGGCTTCCACCGCATCATGGCATCCATATACGGAAGTCAGATTACAATCCCCTTGTTTGACCGCCATCTTGTTTCAAAGATCCATTGGAGTGTTTTCAATTTTTTTGTCAGAAGTCAGAATGGAGGTGGAATGAATGTGTCACGAATATCAGTAGTTGAACCAAATTGCCACTAGTTGCGCTCTAAACGTGGAGTATATCAGAGCAGTGTATATTTATTTCCATACTTTCGCGTAAGTGACTTCCGTGAGATCTGGCAGCACTGCGGGGAGTACGTTCGGTTGCCTGCCTATTGTTACGTTCCTAGCACGTCGCTATGTGTAAAATGTAAATTTGACTGTATTTTGTTTTGAGTGATCGTCGTCGTTTACAATGATTGGTAACATCAAACAAAGAACCCGTTTGATGGTTAAAGCTGCAATAGAAAAATGCTCTTCTAATAAAGGTAAGCATATTTACACTATTTCTTCTATTGTTATAAGTAATATTATTTATAAATTATCCTTGTCAATTAAACTTTTTCTGCCTTACTGACTTTCCCCGTGGTAAGAAAAGATAAAGTTATATTCTGTAAATCATTAAAATTCAACAGGTCGATTAAAACAAAAGGTGTTGAAAGAAAAATAAATGTTACTTTTCTTACGTGTGCTAGGCGGCGGCGGTCAGAAACATTTTACGTAATTGATAAGCCAGTGAGTGACAGCCAGTTCCTGATGAAAAACAGGCAAATTTCCTTCGAACAGTTTCAACTGTTTATTCCCATCTGCTGCCTTTCCGTAACTTTAAAGAATGTCGTTTCGGGAAGTTGTGAGCATGTTCCGAAATTTTGGTATAATTGACCATCATATTGTAAAGGTGGAGCACTAGGGGGTAGTGGCTAGCGTGTGGCGCTACTACGCTGTCGCCGCGGGTTTGATTATCGCCGGGGCCATCTGATTTATATACGACCGTTCCCCCTCGCGAGACGATGGCAAACCAGCGAGAGGTATCCCACCTAGTATAAGCCCTCCCCAACTATGCCGTTCGGATCCGGCGTTAAACTGTAGGTCCCATATACATGTGAGAGACTCCGTAACTCACGCACCGCAGGTATATGCGGGGAGGGTTCAAACTAGTAGAAAGACTGAAGGACACAATAATAACAATAATTGTAAACATAAAAATCTTAGTAATACAATTTGCTTCTATACAAATGTACCTATTTAAAGACATTCTGTTTTTTTATTTAAATGTAAAATGTTTAAAAATATTCTTTAGGTGCCAACACGTATAAAATCCGAAGTCAGATATTATTTATAAATATTGACAGGTGTACCTTTAATTTTTGTCTCTAAAGTTTTGGTAAATAATAGCTGCTGTGATGTAGTTAGAGAGGTCCGTTTAATTTTATATTTCCACTCCGAATGCTAGTAGAACCTACGTGCTTGTCTTTAGCCGAAGAACTTTAATCATGAACCTATTTTGATTAGTGTCGCGAAACTACTTTGTGCCTGAAGCCAAATCCCACACCCCATCTATTCCGGAATTCTTGTATACAGTAACATTAAAAGTTAAAAACATGTGCGCAGATCAGAGTTTATCACGGACAAGTGTATTCTAAAATGTTAAATGATAAGAGGAATTACTCAGTGTCATGCAGATTATACCAACATAAGTGCGTCGATATACTTTCATTGCTAGTTAACTTGTTACTTGTGCTTTTGATATTATCTTACTCTAGCGCAATCGATTCCATTATTAATTAACTGTATACTTATTTTAACTATGTACGTTTTGTATATTTATATCTAAATACATTTTAATGTTTATTTAATTTTATAGTTAATAATTCCTGTCTATTCTTATTTTAATTTTTGTGGTTATGTTTAAAATAAGTAATACAATATTGTCTTGGTACAAGTAGACATTGTACAGTTAAAATGACTTATTTCCCACTGAATGCTCAATTACGAAGGGTAGAAATATTTTCCCTAGTGTGTAACGGAAAATAACGTTAAGTGTTTTAGAATTTAGGAAAATGAAGCAGCTAAAGAATCAAAATTCCAGTAAACTTGTTTTGAAAGTGTTTCCGCGGTAGCTGGAATATCGAGCCGAACACTATCGTCTATCGCGGAAGAGGGAGAAGAATTAAAGAGAAATTTAATAGGGCAAAATAAACGAGTTCCTAGCTTAGTTTAAACATAAAGCCGCGTCCACCACCGGCCCCGCCATACCGTGCAACTTCGAGCACTAACAAACGCGATTCAGACAGTGTCGGTACATCAAAGGCAACTATTTGTTCGTGCGCGTTCTGTTTGGACAATGTTTCTCGTTTACTGAATCTGAGGGGTACTGACTGATTTTAGTTGACTGTGATGTTAGTATATTCATCTTGATTTAAGTTAAAAATAAGTTTCGAGTGGAGCCATCAAGAGATTGAAAAGTAATTGATCTGTACCGAGAGAAACCGGAATTGGGGGATCCAAAAGTAAATAATTATTACATAAAAAAATTAAAAAAACATGTTTATAAAAATCATAAAAGCAGATGTTGAAAGTCTTCCGACGACATACGACAAAAATTTTCAAACTGTCCATTATTGACAATAAGGAAGAGTTTGATAGAATGGTACCCAGTCTCAGAAAGGATTGTAGTAGCTCGATTTGCATCAAGGGTTAGACCTATTACACTGGTGCAGTGTTATGCACCGACAGAGACAGGAGATGAAGAAGACAAAGAGCAATTTTATGGTCAGTTACATCGAACCCTGTTAAAGGCAAAGAAAAGGGATATTCTGGTCGTGATGGGAGACCTGAATGCGAAAGTTGGCAATGATAATCAAGGAGTAGAAAATATAATGGGAAGACATGGCATAGGAACTAGAAATGAGAATGGTGAAAGACTTATTGAACTTTGTAGTAACCACAGTCTGGTGATAGGAGGCACTATCTTCCCTCATAAGAACTGCCATAAAGTGACATGGGTTTCCCCAGACCATAGAACGGAGAACCAGATCGATCATTTCACTATTAGCAAGACATGGCGAACCTCCCCGTTGGATGTGAGGAACAAGAGGGGAGCAGATGTGGGAAGTGACCATCATTTGGTAGTAGCCACGCTCCGACTGAAGATTGCAAGTATTAGACACATACATCAAAAGAGGAGGATAAAGCATAACTTTGATAAATTGAAGGATAAGGAGATGCAACAACATTTTTCACTGGAATTGAGTAACCGATTCCAACAGCTAAGGGAGGAAGAAGAAGGACAGGATATTGAACACAATTGGAAGAGCATAGAGAGTACCTACATAAATACCTGTGAAAAGGTCCTAGGCAAGAGGGAGAGAGGAAGAGAGGAATGGATTACTTCAGAGACATGGGAAGCCGTGAATCAAAGGAAGGAATGTAAGAAAAGACTCAATACCGCAAGAACGCAAGAAGAGAAGGTACAAGCTAGAACAGACTTTAATCAACTTAACAAAACAGTGAAGAGGAGTTTTCGACGAGACAAACGAGCATTTATCAACAATCTTGCAACACAAGCTGAGACGGCAGCACAAAACAATGACAGTAGGACTCTGTACCACATTACCAAGAGATTAACAGGAAAGTTTTCAAGAGCGGACAAACCAGTGAGAGCTAAAGATGAGAGATTACTGTCCACACAAAAAGAACAGCTAGAAAGATGGAGAGAACATTTTCTGGAGATTTTGAATCGTGAAACAATCGAAGAAGGGGAGACAGAGGTGATGATGGAAGAAGAGCAGGAAGATGTTGCTATTAGTACAGAGCCACCATCAAGAACAGAGATTCAAAGGGCCATTAAACAACTTAAGAATGGCAAAGCGGCAGGCATGGACAATATCGCACCGGAGGCCTTGAAAGTGGATATGGGTACTTCGGTTGAGATTCTAGAGATTCTGGCCCGAGATCAAGACGATGGCGCGGAACAGAGTCCGGTGGCGGAAGTTCATTGATGCCCTATGCTCCACTTAGGAGATGCAGGAATAATGATGAATGATGATGATTATTGACAATAAGCAATTCACTAAAAAATTATTTTCACTATATAATTCCCGACTTTTCAGTACGTGTCACCCAATGTAACACAATGTTTTCTAGAAATTTTTCTTTGTTTGTCGTTCAAGAGTAGATAAATAACTATGAAAGTAGCTCTTGCAAATTTTAAATTTTCACGCTCCATATTCAATTGTCCACGCGCTCACAGTGGAAACTGCTGCTCTTCCACAAACACCAAGCTCCGTTCTGCACTGCTCTGCGCAGTTTTGGATGATTCTGCACCGAGCTGTGCCGAGCATTGTTACGCGACCCAAAGCTATCGGTGTGAAAAATTATCCCTTTGCAGAATTAAATACGTGTTTAATGAAACATCAAGGTAATCGCAAGAAAGGCAAAGCGGCAGTTACAAATCCAGGCCTTACAAGGACGAACTTTTGAAAGAAAAAGTATAAAAAGGAGCCAGAAAACAAAATAAAAAGAAAAATGCAAGCTCAAGGAAGCCAAAGTATGATATCAACAAGAATAAAACCTAAACCCAAAAAAGGGAGAATTTCATATATCTAACAAACCTCCTGTCAGTTCTAAGCGGAAGCTTTTTGTGGAGGACCCTGAGAAAGATGAAGATAATGGCTCAGATTGCTTTTATTGTAGTGTACTGTATTAAAAATGACAGTCTGAACGACGAATGGAAACAATGCCTGAGTGCCTTAAGTGGCACACGAAGAGTGTTGGCTGCGACGAAGATGATTTTTTTGTGTTAACACTGTTGTCAATAATCTGGTTTTTGTAATTCCTTGTGAAAACTGTACAGAATATTTTTTTTTGTATTTATACCTATTATTTTCTAAGAAATAGTGAAATTAGAAGTTATAATTTTATAATATCTGTAACACATTTATGAAAAGTAAATCCACAGGACATTATTAAAATTTGTATTTGTATTTTGTTGACCGTTTACCAGTGTTAGGTAGGTTAAAGTTGCCATTATTTATGACATTTTGTAAAAATTGATTAGAAAGTATTAAGTTGAGCTGGTGCAAAAATAATATTTTTACATATTTTAGATTTAAATATAGATTAATTAAAAATATTTAAATGATTTTTTCATATTAAACACTAAGAGTAAAAAACAATTTTTGTAAAAGTAAGAGTAAAAAATACTAAAATCACAGTCAACTAAAAACAGTCTCTACAGCTCAGATTCAGTAAATGAGAAACACTGTCCAAATAGAACGGTCACGAACGAACAGTTTCCTTTGATGTACCGACACTATCTGGATCGCTTTCGTTGGTGCTCGAAGTTGCGTCAGAACAGGCCGCGCCGCCCCAATTTGTTTGGTTCGGCGCAGCGCAGCGCGGCCGGTGTGGACGCGGTTTAAGGGTAGACGCCTTTGGCAAGCTTGTGACTAATTATACTATTAGTGAATTTTACATCAGGCAAAAGAGACATCCAACGCTAAGTTCAGTGCTACCCAAAACTCGAGAAACCACAAATGCCATCAGCTAACTAGTTACTTTCGAGTGGTTAAAAACAAAAAAATTGTTACACCAGTTTTTCGTAAATTCAGAGAAAGGGTGTAAGTTGGAACCTAGTGGACAGGGCGAAACTTTAAAAAGCAAGGTGTTTATAGAGAATTTCTTTCATAACAATTTTTTTATAAGACTGCTGTTTAATACAGCCCAAGTGTTCTAGGAAGTAGAGCAAACAGCCATTGTTTACAATGTACAGTAATTAATGACGTACATCAATGAGATGCATAATCTCTGCACTCCATTGTGATAAAAGGCTGCAGTGTGAGACAGTGAGTCAACAGGATCAAGATAAAACATAGATATTCGAGTAGTCGCCTCGGTAAAACAGCAGACAGCGTCATTTAAAGGAAACGTTATCAGTCTCAATTTCTGCAGTCTTATTTTTGTTATCTCAGCTTTCCTCTTAAGCGCGCCCATACCAGCTTGATGGGATTTAAATTACAACGGTAGAGGGGGGGGATCATGACATCATGTCCCTACTTTAGTCCAATTTCATCAATAAGGAATACTCTTTTAGTATTAGAATCTTTAATAACTTGCAGTAAGTCTGGAGAGAGTAAGAGAGAGTGTGTGTGAGAGAGGGGGGAGAGACAGACAGACAGAGATTGTGCATGTGAGTGCGTGTGTGTGTGTGTGTGTGTGTGTCAGTTTTTTAAAATAATGGCTTTCCCGCGCAAATATTTTATTATATGATAATTACGTTATTCCACAAATTGCACGAAAATCACACAAATCACTTAGTCAGAAGCAGTTGATGTTTAGTACAATACGCGCGCGCGCGCGCGTGCGTGTGTGTGTGTGTGTGTGTGTATGTGTGTGTGTGTGTGTGTGTGTGTGAAAATCCTTTCCTATGCGTAACGTTTTAAAACATCTTTCATTAATTACTTTAACTATATGATTCTTTTAGGTATAGTCTGCTTTCCATTATATTGTCAAAACCTTCCCTTTTCCGTTTAATAATTCTAACGTAAACAACAACATGTGAAAACACCTTTCCGTCCAATCCTATCACCGACTATGGTCGCGGTCACGCATAAGGAATGTTTTTGAAATAAGGGTTATGAACTGAAAAGAGTGAGTCCCCGTGCCCATAGACGGTGATAGGTCTTCATGAGAGGGTGTTTATATATCTTATTGTTTGCGTTATAATTATTGAAATAAAGAAAGGGAAGGTTTTGAAAATACAATGCATACGAAACTATGCCGAAAAGGATCGTATAATTAAAAGGAATGAATGAAAGAGGTTTTAAAACGTTACGTATAAGAAACGATGCACACACACACACACACACACACCACAAACTCGTTCAGTCAGAATGTTAGCCTAATATTCGAAAACATTTGATGTCACAATGTGCTCTTAATTGTGTAGCAGTTTTCGAACCTGCCACTGTGCACTAATCGGATGCCGGCGTTAGTAAGATGAGATTACTGTTTCAAGTCCACAGTTATTATCAATCAATCACAACTTATCGGTTTCAATGGAACGGACCAATCTATATGCAGAAACATCTCAACAACGTAACTCAACAATTTTATACACTGATGCCAGATAAAAAATTATTTACCATAATAACAGTTGCTTTAATGCCGACTTAATTCTTTTTAAATGGGGAGTGTCATAGATGGTACTGACCCGATATTACTGTTAATCATTGTCACTTCATTAGAGCCGCCGCTGTCGTTTATGCTGAATGGCAACGCCAACGTTCGTTGACTATTTTTCAATAAAGATGCCAAGTTCATATCAGCAGACACTTTGAAGTTATATTATGTTTATGAAATTATTGTATGTATTTTATTGTCCTCATTGTCCCACCATTATCAGCGCCTGTGACGATTTAAATTGTAACAGTAATTATAAAAAAGAAAGAATTTTTAAATAAGTAAGTTTGCGAGGGATTAAGCAATTTTAAATCTCACTATGATACTTAAAACCCCTGTATGTACTCAGTATGAGAATAAGTAGTAATTAAGAAGTTCAAGGAAACTTTAATAAAAAGGCATATTGTAAATAGTTATTATTGTCGTATTTAACCCTTTGCTTGTTGTCAGGCGGTGACCTGTTAATTCCGGACTCGACATGTTTCCCGAGTCGTCTGTAATTTAGGATAAGATGAAAATCATAATGTTAATAATTAAAAAATCTAAAGACACAGATAGTCGTTAAATTAACTCATTAAAAATATATATGTTTATTAAGGTATAGTTTGTGTAAATAAAAATGTTAACTTGAATAAATGTAGGGACTATATTCTCGCGGAGTAATTGCCCCTCTACCATTTCTTATGTACCAGTTGAAGCGGGCAGAAAAACTCTCTCTCGCTATGTTGACCTCACAGTGTGCAGACGTACGAGCGAAAGCTCTGATAAAATGTTGTTAGTTTGCTTGTTTAATTTAAATGTAGTTTAGTAACTACTGCTACAAAAAGCTTGTAGCATGTACTATTAACATTAAAAAAATGTGGTAACAAGAAGAAATAATATGTAACAACAAAAAGTAAGAGTGTTAAGCAAGATGACGACTCCCTTCAAGAAGTAACTCACATTTCAACATCATTCCTGAAGATGTGATCTGCAGGAACTGCTTACAGACACGTATACCCGGCAGAAGACGCTGTTTAGGACATCCAAAAATCTACATAGACTTACATCGAAGAAGCTTCAATCACCTCTGTGAACTTTCGACACATTATTGACGAGGACCCGACTCAGATGATGACGGCGCGTACGAGGATTCCCAAGACGGACACCCCAGGACGAGGTTTCTACAATCCATTCTAAAGGTGACTCGATAGCCTGTCTATCGAGAGTTAATAATATTTGTTATACTACACACTTCCAAAAGAGACTTTTCAAAGACAATTAATTTAATGTAAACATTAAAAGAGTAAATCTAAGAGTTTACTGTAAAAACTCAAACATCATACGTTGTAACGCTTTATATATTGATGTATCTTATTATTATTCCAAGTAATAGTACCATTCTTCAAATGGTTAAAGAAGTCTTGCAAGCTAAGATAATGAATTGAATATTAATAAAAGATAATGAATTGAATATTAATCGCATGAATGCGATGCTATTTATATCGGACAATGTGGCCGTGCTCTGAAACATCGCATTTCTGAACATAAGAAGGCGATTTTAACCAATACATCTAATACAGGTTTTGCAGATCATTGCTTACAACACAATCACTTTATAGATACAAAAAACATAACACTACTCCACAACATACAAAAAGGTAGAAAAATGGATTTGTTAGAAATTTTAGAAATTAAAAAAGCAATAAAAAATAACAAAAATTTAACCAATGAACAGACTGAATTTTGTGTATCCCCTTTATTAAAATCTGTTATTTAGTTTAGTTTATTTTATATTATTTTGAATGTTCATCATTATTTTAAATTTTGCATTCAGTTTATATTTAGTTCAGTTAATTTTATATTTTGCATTCATGATTGTATTTAGTTTTTAAAGACACCAGACCTTCCCTTGTCTCATGCACACACTCCCCACCCCTCGCCATCACAACACAGATGTTCCAGATACGCCCTAAACAGATGTTTACCACCTACACTACTCTAAGATCCTGTGTTCAGTAATTTCATTCACTCGCTCTTTGACAATGGCTTAAGTTAGTCGAAACAGCTGTCAGAGTTAATTAAAAAATTTGTGAAACTTACCAAGTGTTTTTATATATTTTACAAAACCTTTGTATTAATAAAAGTCTTTACTATCAAATACAGAAAGTTAACCCGGATCCGAGGTATAGCAAAATAGAGTCAATTTGATCCCAAAGTTTTATAAAAGAATTTTAATACTTTAGTTTAATTAGTGATGTCATGGGATCTGTCAGTAACAGTTGTTAAATAAAGAGAAGTCGTCTTGTTACACACAGAAAATGAGTGCGTAAATCAGTACAATACCTTCCCTTGTTTCCTTACACAGTTAGTAAGTAATTTGTGCAGTTAATTTGTTTTGAATACAGTTCGTTACAACGTAGGCAGCCCATGTAATTGACAGAGGTCAGTTAAGATGGGTTCCCTGGATTTGTAACGTGGCAATACGTTACACGCCTAGCAGTGTCAACATTAACCTTTGATTCGATTTCCAAGAAAATGTAGAGATATTGTTGAGCTACATTTATCTCTATATTGCTTTTTATCTGTTGTCTCTTTATACTTGCCCATAGATCTAGTGAGTATGATCTACTGCGGACGGGTGGATGAGACTCGTTAGCTCAGTGAAGGCAACTCATCTAAGAGACGGGAACTCTAAACATAAAACCCCTGATCCTCCAGGTTGGGGGTTGGGCGTAGGGTTAACAACCCACCCCATAAAAAAATATTGTTATGAAACCAAGAGAAAAAGGAAAAGCCGGACGGATTAATAGAATTGGGACTGGATCGTGGAAAAGGGACAAAGATTTTAAACTTGCGACGTGGAGCTTGCGTTCCTTATACATACCTGGAGCCTTGAAGATATTAACAGGAGAGGTTCTCAAATATAAGATAGATGTTTTGGCTATGCAGGAGATGAGGTGGACTGGCGCTGGAATCATGGATCGAAGGGACTACTCGTGTATTACAGCTGTCAGAACCGGGACCATGTGCTTGGAACTGGCTTCTCGGTAAGCCGCAGAATGAAAGAAAACATCATTGATTTTAAACCCCTTACACCTAGAATGTGTAAAATAAGACTTAGGGGAATCTTCTTTAATTATACTATAATAAACGTACATGCCCCAACTGATGATAAGCCTGAGGAGGAGAAAGATGATTTTTATGACTTGCTGGAGAATGCGTATGCCAGAAGCCCTAGATATGACATAAAAATAATCATAGGTGACTTAAATGCCAAAGTGGGAAGCAGCCATGCTTGCAGTAATATAGGAAAGTATAGTCTACACTCTGAACACTCAGACAATGGTTTCAGACTGTTGAACTTAGCAGTTGGTCAAAATATGATCATAGGAGGGACTTTCTTCGATCACAAAGACATACATAAGGGCACATGTATCTCTCCAGACGGGAGAACAGTCAATCAAATAGATCATGTTCTATTGGATGGCCGCCATAAGTCAGACTTACAAGATGTTAGAGTTTACAAGAGTGCCAACATGGATAGCGATCACTATCTCGTAGTTGCAAAACTGAGAGCTAGAATCTCCAATAATAGATATGAAAAAGGAGTAAAGACTGTTAGATACAATACAGAAATACTAAAGGAAGAAGAAATAAAACGGAGGTTCGAGGTAGTTACTAATGAGAAAATTAGACAGTGGAGAATTAAATGCCGAGAGGAACAAGATACAGAAAACCACTGGCTTAGTCTAAAAAACATATTAGTGACCACGGGAGAAGAAATCGTTGGTTTGAAGAAGAGACATGGGCGAGATGAGTGTTTGATAAGGAGTGTGAAGAGGCAACTGAATTCAAAAACAAGACATACAAATTAATGATCCAAAGGAAATGCACTAGGGCTGTTCAAGAGGAATACAGGAAGGCCAGGCGGATGGAAAAGAAGATTCATAGAGGAAAAAAGAGGGAGTATATGATGAGACAGATGAAAAAGATAGAGGAATATAAGAGTAAAAGGCTGAGCCGAGACATGTATAGGAAGGTGAATGATATGAGACAGAAATTTCAGCCTAGAACAAATGCCTGTAGGGATAATAATAGTGGCCTTGTGAGTGATACTGCTGGTGTAATCAGGAGATGGACAGAACACTTCGAAGAGTTGCTAGGCTCAGTTGGGGAGGCTTCGATGGAGGCACCTGAGGATGAAGAGGAAGCAGGAGAATTCGAGGATGATAGAGAGGAGTTGGTGCCATTCTATGACGAGGTGTATGAAGCTCTAGAAAAGCTTAAAAATAACAAGGCAGCAGGTTCCGATGGTTTACCAGGGGAACTATTAAAGAGCACAGGAGGAGATTTCATAAAGGAATTTGCCCATCTCATAGAGCGAATATGGCTGGAGGAGGTAATGCCTGATGAGTGGAACAATGGGGTGGTGTGTTTAATACATAAAAAGGGTGATTCGCTCATATGTAAAAATTATAGGCGCATCTCTCTACTTAATACAGCATATAAGGTATTGTCCAAAATCATATTTTCTAGGCTGGTTCCCTACGCTGAGGAAAACATAAAAGAACAACAATGTGGATTCACTAGGAATAGGTCAACAACAGACCAAATATTTACACTAAGACAAATCCTGGAAAATACGTTGAAATATGGAGTGGCCACTCACCATCTCTTTGTGGATTTCCAGTCGGCATATGATTCAATGTCAAGATGTGAGAGGTGTTTAGGCCAAACGACCTTTGATAACTTTTTGGTAGGTGAAAATGTATAGTAATAGGTACAGGTTATGTCAATATTTTTGAGTGTATCTTTTTGTAATGAATAAAGGTGTGTTAGTCGTTATAATCACAAACAGAAATAACACTATAGAAACTCTACACAACCTACGCCAAGCTTCACAGCTTATACTCAAATCGGAAATACACAATAATGAAATGACACATCTTTCAAACCCAACAAACCGAGCAGGGCCTACTCGTTTTCGCAAACAGCTTAAAGGTAAATGCTCTGTCTGGTTATTAAGCAACTGGCGGGTTCAGTCAACCGTGTCAGTATTTTCACACTTCTGTCCTAGTACAATGTGTGTGTGTGTGTGTGTGTGTGTGTGTGTGTGTGTGTGTGTGTGTGTGTGTGTGTGTGTGTGTGTGTGTGTGTGTGTGTGTGTGTGTGTGTGTGTGTGTGTGTGTGTGTGTGTGTGTGTGTGTGTGTGTGTGTGTGTGTGAAGACTTTCCTGTACGTAACATTTTAAAACCTATTTTATTCATTGCTGTAACTATACGATCCCTTTCGGCGTAGTTTGGTATGCAATACATTGTCAAAACCTTTCCTTTTTCTTTCAATAATGCTAATATAAACATGTGAAAACACCCTTTCAACCAGTCCTACTGAGGTAACCCTACTAAATGCCCTTTGTGGCTGTTTAGTAACTGACGGTTCATTCAAGCATGTAGGTATTTTCACATTGTGTGTACATTGTGTGTACATTGTGTGTGTGTGTGTGAAAATTCTTTCCTATATGTAACGTTTTAAAATCTCTTTCAATCTTTACTTTAAATATAGGATGCTTTTAGGCATAATTTTCTATGTATTATGATGTCAAAACCTTCCCCTTTCGGTTTAATAATTCTAACGTTATGTGAAAACACCCTTTCATCCAGTCCTAACATCGACTATTGTCAAGGTCACGCACAAGGAATGTTTTTGAAATAAGGGTAATGAACTGAGAAGGGTGAGTGCGCGTGTCCATAGACAGTGATAGGTCTTGATGAGAGGGTGTTTGTATATGTTATTTTTGTGTTATAATTACTGAAAGAAAGAGGGAAGGTTTTTGAAAATACAATACATTGAAAACTACGCCGAAAAGATTATATAGTTAAATGGAACGAACGAAAGAATTTTTAAAACGTTACTCATAAAAAACGATGTAGATACACACAAACACACGCACGCACACGCACACACAACTCGTTCAGTCAGAATGTTAGCCTAATATTCGGAAGCATTTGATGTCACAATGAGCTCTTAATTGTGTAGCAGTTTTCGAACCTGACACTGTGCATTAATCGGTTCCGGCATTAGTAAGATGAAATTACTGTTTCAAGTCCACAGTAAGTTAGTATCCATCAATCGCAACTTATCGGTTTCAGTGGAACGGATCAATTGATGTGCAGAAACTTCGTAACAGTGTGACTACACAAATGCCAGAAAAAATTTATTTTCCATAATAACAGTTGTTTTAATGCCTACTGTCATTCTTTTTAAACGGGGAGTATCATAGACGATACTGACCCTGTATTACTCTTAATCTTTGTCATATCATGAGAGCCGCCGCTGTCGTTTATGCTGAATGGGAATGCCAACGCTCATTGACTATTCGTCAATAAAGATGCCAAGTTCATATCAGCAGGCATTTTGAAGTTATATAATGTTTATAAAATTATTTTATGTATTTTATTGTCGGCATTGTCACACCACTATCAGGGCTTAGCAGTGCCAAAATTAGCTTTTGTTTCGATTTCCAAGATAATCTAGAGATATTGTTGAGCTACAATGTAGAGATATTGTTGAGCTACATTTATCTTTACAGTTGCTTTTCATCTGTTGTCTCTTTATACTTGCAAACCTTCCCGATAAAAAATTTTTATTTATATTTTGTTCCGACAAACAACTGCGGCTATCAGCTTGTGATCACAACATTAGTAACAGCAATGGTCTATCACATTCAGTTGATCAATCTCTCCTTCGCTTTCCTCAAGTGCTTATCATAAACGTCCAGCCCGGATTTCCCTCTAGGCACACTAGCCACGTGCCTAGGGTTGGCAGGCTCAGGGGGGTGGCACGAGGTGAACAATTATTTGTTAAAATTTCATGTTTTCGGTTTTTAATTCAGTATTTGTATTGGACACTAGCATTATGGCCAAATTGAAGAAAATGTTTTTGAAATAACCTTTAATTATATCATTGAATAACACGGTATTGACACTGGGCCTATGAATAGCGGTGGTCGGAGCGTAGCACGGTCGTGTATACAGGTCTGGACACTCCATTGAAATTCTTGTCCTAAAGTGTACACGTAAATAAATGTTAATGAAAGTTAATAAAATGTAGTCTTTTTCACAATTCCATCACATTTACCTTTTAGATTTAAGATCAAATGGGATATTTGCAATAGAGATAGTTGAAATGACTATTTTCAGCAGTCAAGGAGAATTGAATATATAAAAGTTACTTCTTGGGGGGGGGGGAGGCTAACAATAGTGCCTAGGGGCGGCAAGACACCTAAATCCAGGCCTCTAAACGTCTCAGTGTACAGGAAACGTGTCGTTTTTTGCACATTAGGTCGTCCATTTTTTGACTTGGTCTGTCTGGTTTCACGCATTTGACATTTTGTCTTGAGAATACCAAAAAGAAAGTAAGTTGTGCCTCTTTTAAAAATAAACTGGTTATTGTAAAGTCTTCAGCTGGACAAATTGTAATAAAATGGACAAATCTGCTCGTCTTTTAGGTAAGCGGTACGGCAAATGAATCTTCATCATTTCAGACACAAATAAGAATTCCGAGTCGTTGATGCAATTTGCATACAATGTAGACAGTAGGCACAGTGGGGACGAAAGTGCATATCGAAAAATTACTCTTTCGTCAACAATTTCGCAGAAATTCTTAAAAACAGATAGATACGATTTAGACCTTGTGTTCAATGGGGACGAAGCGGGTATTGTTTAGGAACTTTGTACCATCTAACACGTTGGCATCTGAACGAATATTTGGCCACAGAGTATAAAATGAATAAGGAACGGATCACTCTGGTAATTTATCATAATGCAGGCGGAAGTCATAAAATCCCGATGCTCCTATTTGGTACGTCAACAAATCCTACGTATTTAAAAATGTTAAGAACTTTAACAGATTTGGCTGTGACATAGTTTTTGTAAGTGTTCTTTTTCTCTCATGTCACAAAAATAGAGCTTAGTAATATTAAACAGAGTTATGCAATCAAATTTTGTTTAAGACTCCAAGATAGTCCAACAGAAACATTTAACAAGTCTTACCAAGCTTACAGAGATGAAGCCATGTCCTGGGCTTAGATTTTTAGGTGGCAGAAAGCATTTTTGGATGGCCATGAAACACCCTTCTGGACGACCAAGCACAACACGAACTGACGAAAATGTGTTGAAAGTGAGAGATCTCATCAAGTCTGATCGTCGTTTGACGGTGAGAATGATTGCTTATAAACTAAATTTAAATCACCAGACAGTTCAGGAAATTTTGACGGATGATTTCAAAATGCGCAAAATCTGCGCAAAAATGGTTCCAAAAAATCTCACTCAGGAACAGAAGGACAACCGAAAAAATGTGTGTGTTGACCTTTTTGGGGCATTGAAAGTGACACAGATTTTTTTTAAATGTCATAACACGTGATGAATCGTGGATTTTTTAGTATAATCGAGAAACAAAACGGTAAAGTGAAACGTGACACTCGACTCGCCACTCGCCACGCCCAAAAAAAGCTAGAAAGACCAAATCCAAGATGAAGTCAATGCTCATTACGTTTTCAACATTCAAGGTATTGTGCATAAGGAATTTCTTTCTTACGGATAGAAAGTCAACCAAACTTACTATCGTCAGATTCTTGAGAGAGGCTCAGAAAAAAGGCCATTCATGTCCGGCCGGAGATTGTTGACTCTTGGATGCTCCATCATGATAACGCTCCATGTCACACCGCACTTTCTGTGAACGATTATTTGGTCAAGAAGGGCATTACTGGTGGTACTCTTGCCCCTTACTTCTCTGATCTTAGTCCATGTGATTATTTCCTATTTCCAAAAATCAAAGTTTAAATCCGAGGCCGCCATTTTGGAAGTGTGGAGAACATGCATAAAATTTTGACAGACCAGCTAAAGGAATTAACAGTTTAAGACTTCCATGACTGTTTCAATCAATGGGAACAACCTATCCGTAAGTGTGTGGCTTCCAAAAAAAAAATACTTTGAAGGAAATAAAACTGTTTATTGCATCTGTTAACTTTCCGTAACTAAATCAATTAAAAAGATGTGTTTATAGCATCAGTGTAATATTACGGTTTAGAGAATAGTCTACAAAATTTTTCTGTTGTATTATTGGCACTTAGAAAATTTAAGGAGACCGTTTACAGGAAAGTTGTTTATAAGACTTTAAAGAATGTCGTTTCGGGAAGTTGTGACCAGGATCTGAAAGTTTTGGTATAATTGACTATTATATTGTAAACGTACAAGTGTCAAGTAATAGAATTTGCTTCCATACAGATCCATCCATGGAAAAATATGCTATTTTTTTATTTTAATTGTTGAGAATATACTAGAAAACTCTGCATTCAATTTTAAGTAAGTATACCTGTTATTGTAGAGTGAAAGTTTGTATTGTGCGGTGGGAGGTCTAGTTACCTGGGCGGGGCCTCAGCCCACACACATGCTTGTTTACTGTGAGAAGTCTACAAAAGTAATGTTCTGGAAGTTTTAAATAAAAGGAAAAATCTGGAAGCTTTTTTCTATATAAACAGAGATGCACTCGACAAGTTCAGTTCAGTTTTAAATCTGCTTTTGTAATGTGTATTTCGTGTGTCCGTTTTATGTATACTTGCTACTAAACTGTTCTTCAATAAAGCGTGTGTTTGCTCCTGTACTCAAATTATTAATTATTTTTACCCATACCTCAACAGGTTATGGGCCCAGTGGCATTTTAAAATCGGAGTGCAGTGTGTAATTGGAGTGCAAGTATAAAATATTTGTGCAAAAATGGAACCGAATATAAAAATTGAAAAACTTCGAGACAAAGATAATTGGCATCAATGGCGCTTCGTAGTACTCACATTGATGGAAGAGGATGATGATGTGCTGGATGTTTGCGAAGGAAGATTAGCCGAGCCAGCTGCAGGTGCAGAAGATCGTGATGGGTTGTTGGAAAAGTTCAAGAAGGCGGACAAAATTGCCAGAAAGTTAATTGTTACAACAGTGGAGAGAAAGCCTCTCGAACTTATAATGGGTTGTTCTACTGCCAAGGAGATGTGGGACAAATTGAATACAGCATATGATCTAAAATCTGATGAAAATCTGTCGATGATTCAAAAAAAATTTTTTGAGTTTAAGTGGACAGAGAGTGAAAGTGTTACGTATAATATTTCAAAAATAGAACAGTTGGCTAGAAAAATGAAAAATCTCGGGGGAAAAATTGAAAAGACTATGGTGATGACTCGTGTTTTAACATCTTTGCCACAAAAGTTTAATCATTTTTACAGTGCTTGGGATTCGGTATCTGACGATAAGAAGAATCTCGAAAATTTGATTGAGCGCTTGATGGCAGAAGAATTTAGATTACAAGAGCAAAAGGAAGTATACGAAGAGACGACAGCGTTGCTAGCTAATCTGAAAATCGGTCATAAAGAACAGAAGAATGACTCTTATAAATATGAGAAGAATAATTTGAAACAAGAGCAGTGTTATAATTGTGGAAGACAAGGTCATTTAAAAAGGGACTGCTTCAGGTGTTATACGTGCAAAAGAAAAGGTCATAAAAGTAACAATTGCTTCATGAATAAGAATAATGGACAGCGAAGATGGCCGAATAATCAAGAAAGAAGTAACTCGTCTTCTGGACAGAAGAAATCAACATCGAGGATAGCACTAATAGGTGACAAAGGCAGCTGTGGCAATCGGGATGATCTCTGGATTGTGGATTCGGGTGCGACGGACCATTCAACGTTCGAAGAATATACAACACCAGTCAGTGTAAGAATGTGCAACGGTATGACAATGTCTGCATATGGTAATCTGATTACACAAATTTTCTGAAAACAGAAAAATCTGAAGTAATAGAAAAACTAAAATCATTTTGTATCGGGGTTGAGAATCAATTTGCAACAAATATTAAAGAAATTCATTTTGATGGTGGTAAAGAATACGATAATAAAGCAGTGATCTCTTTTTTAAATAGTAAAGGTATAAAATATTCGATTAATGTTCCATATACGCCCGAACAAAATTCAACTGCAGAGCGCGATAACCGAATCATTGTAGAGGCTGCTCGATCAATGTTATATTCAAATTCAAACTTACCTCTATTCTTATGGGTAGAAGCAATGAATACTGCTGTACATGTAATTAATAGAACAGGCCCAACAAAACAAAATAATAAAACTCCTTATGAGTTATGGAATGGAAAAACAGCTACTGTTGATAGATTTAAAATATTTGGAACCATGTGTTATGTACACATATCAAAAGAAAAGCGTAAGAAACTTGATAAAAAATCGATGAGAGGTTATCTGGTCGGATATCATGAGGATTGTAAAGGTTATCGTGTATATGTTCCGGAAGTGCGAGATGTCATTATAAGTAGAGATGTACTTTTTAAACCTGAAAGAGTATTAGCTGATTCAATTATTTTGAATTCTTTGAACAATAATAATAAAGAAACTGAAGAAAATGAAATTATAACTCCTAAAAATAATGAACTTTTACTTAAAAATGAATCAAATGAGTTTGAAGAAAGAGAACCTTTACAATCTTCAAATAGCGATAACAATCAAACTGGACGACAATTGCGCGATAGAACAAAATTAAAACCTATAGAATATTATGGATGTCCGATCACGTTTATTGCTGAAAAGTTACCATCTAATTATAACGAAGCAATTACAAGTAAAGAAAAAAATAGTTGGCAAGCTGCAATGCAGGACGAAATGAACTCTTTGTATGAAAATAAGACATGGGTATTAGTGGAAAAGCCAAAAGATAAAAAGGTGATTAACAATCGTTGGGTTTTTGTGAAGAAGCTCAATCCAGATGGTACAGAACGTTATAAAGCGCGGTTGGTTATTAAAGGTTATTCGCAACAGAAAGATATAGATTATAAAGAAACTTTTAGTCCGGTTGTTCGCTTTGATACAATAAGATTGATACTTAGTATTTCTGCTCGTGAAAATTTACATATCGGTAAATTTGATATAAAAACGGCTTTTTTATACGGTGACTTAAAGGAAGATATATATATGAAACAACCTGAAGGTTTTGATGATGGAAGCTCACGCGTATGTAAATTAATGAAAAGTTTATACGGCTTAAAACAAGCACCAAGATGCTGGACTGAGCACTTCACTAATTTTCTTGTAAATTTAGATTTTTGTCAAAGTACGGGTGACCCATGTTTATACATATATAACAATAATAATAATAAGATCTTGTTAGCAATTTATGTTGATGATGGACTTATTGCAGCTTCAAATGAAAGTTTGATTGATAAATTGTTGAATGATTTGAGTAAAAAATTTAAAATTACTAGTACTAAAGAAGTTACTAATTATCTTGGAATGGAAATTTGTAGATTGAATGATGGGTCTGTTTTCATTCTTCAAAGTACTTATATTAACAAAATCTTAGAAAAGTTTAATATGTCAGAAGCTAATATTGTATCCACGCCAATTGATTGTAATCATGATGAATATTTATCAAAAACTATTGTAAGTAATGTACCTTATCGTGAAGCTGTCGGCAATTTGATGTTTTTGCAAATTGTAAGTTGTCCGGACATAAGTTTTGCTGTAAATGTTGTATCTAGAGTTTTAGACAAACCAAGTGTAGCTCATTGGTCAATTGTTAAAAGAATTTTACGTTATCTAAAAGGTACGATTGATTTTGGATTACTATATTGTAAGGATGGCAACTTTAAAGGTTATAGTGATGCTGATTATGCTAGCGATACAGTTACATGTAAATCAACTTCTGGCGTAGCTTGTATGTATGCAAATGCTGCAATTATTTGGCGAAGTAAGAAGCAACAATCCGTATCATTATCAACAACCGAGTCAGAATTTGTAAGTGCAGCATTAGCAACAACTGAAATAATGTGGTTAAAGAAGTTATTTAATGAATGTGATTGTAAGACTGATAAATATGATTTATATATAGATAATATGAGTGCATTAAAACTTATAAGTAATCCTGAATTCCATCAAAGGACAAAAGATATTGATGTGAAATATAATTATGTACGTGATTGTTTTCAAAATGGAGAAATTGATGTACATTATGTTAAAAGTGATGAACAAGTTGCTGATATACTTACGAAAGCTTTGTCAAAACCAAAATTTGTTTGTTTAAGATCTAAACTTGGACTTAAGAGTAAAAATGAATTTTTTAAAAATTAATGTGATTGTGAGAATGTAGAGTTTTAGGGAGGGTGTTGAGACTATACTAGAAAACTCTGCATTCAATTTTAAGTAAGTATACCTGTTATTGTAGAGTGAAAGTTTGTATTGTGCGGTGGGAGGTCTAGCTACCTGGGCGGGGCCTCAGCCCACACACATGCTTGTATACTGTGAGAAGTCTACAAAAGTAATGTTCTGGAAGTTTTAAATAAAAGGAAAAATCTGGAAGCTTTTTTCTATATAAACAGAGATGCACTCGACCAGTTAGTTCAGTTTTAAATCTGCTTTTGTAATGTGTATTTCGTGTGTCCGTTTTATGTATACTTGCTACTAAACTGTTCTTCAATAAAGCGTGTGTTTGCTCCTGTACTCAAATTATTAATTATTTTTTACCCATACCTCAACACTTCCAGATGTCCTCTTTTAATTCCATCCTCTGATCTATTGGTGATAATGGGATATTATATAACACGGTCCAAGTTTTACTGCTGATTGTAAACCAATATTCCGGTACGAAGTACATACCTGGGAAGTCTAGTATTGGTTCTAACATCACTAATTCCTTTCCTCTGGCGTTTACGAATAGCATTGTTAATGCGAATCCAAAAACAGGTCAGACTCGACTACTCCAACTCATAGTGCGCGTCTCAAACATAATACCAACCGTTTTAGGCCAATGTTCGGAGACTGAATGGTTTCAGTCTATTTACATGTGTCACATATCGTTTTCTACCTTTTCGTATACAATAGTTACAATAGTCAGTCACTTTTCTATTATCTTATGAGGTACTATCCAAGGTCGTTTGAATTTCTTAATATCTGTAATCGGTCCTTTTCTTTACTTACTACATGCTTATAATTTCCAACTTTGTCTCTAAATCATTTAAAACAATAGATTTTATCTGTTCAGGTTCTTCCTTTTCAAATCCCGTAACTCGTTCTATTTGTACGCTAATTAACGCGACAGAATTGACATTTAATGTTCCAGCTTTATATATTATCTCATAATCGTATCCTTCTAATTTTAGTCGCCATTTGATTAAACGACTCCCTGGGTCTTTTACATTAAATAACCATCACAGTGGTTTATGATTAGTTACAATTTTAAATCTTCGGCCATACAGATATGGTTTAAAGTACTTGTTAGCCCACACAATTGATAATAATTCTTGTTCCGTGGTCCTATAGTTAGACTCAGCTTTATTTAAAGTGCGACTAGCAAAATCAATCGGTCTATCTTGTCCAATGACCTCTTGAGATAAGATTGCGCCAATTGCGACTTTACTGGCGTCAGTAGTTAAAAAACTCTCTGGTGAAATCAGGATATTGTAATACGGGTGCTTCCGTTACTATTTTTTCAATTTTTCGAATGTGCGGTTTGTTCGTTATCCCAAATAAATAATAGTCTTTCTTTTCTTAATAAATTGTTTAATGGTTTTTCTATGACTGCAAAATTTGGTATGAATCGCCGATAGCTCCTACTAGTCCTAAGTAAGACTTAATTTGTTTTGGTTTGGTGTAGTGGAAATTTTAATACTACTTTAATTTTATCTGGATCGGGTCTTACTCCATTTTTGTTAATAATATGTCCTAAGTAATTTATAAGTCTGATGAAGAAATTACACTTGTCAGGTTGTAACAGTAACTTATGTTCTCTTAAGCGATTCAACACCTTGGTTAATTTTCGTTAAGTGTTCTTCTACAGCCATACTATGACTCACTATGTGATCTAATTTGACAAAACAAACTTTTCCGATTAAACCTGTTAATACAGCATTCATAAGTCTTTGAAAAATGGCAGAAGTTCTTTTTAAACCAAAGGGAATTCGGTTAAATTCTAAGTATCCGTGGCTAGTGCTAAAAGTGGTTGGTTGTCGGTCTTCCTTCACTTGTATCTGATGATACCCGGATGCTAAATCTAATGTGTAATATTTCGAGTTCCCTAGCTGGTCTAATATTTCCGTGATATTAGGTAATGGATAAGAGTGTCCAATCGTAACATCATTAATTTTTCTGAAATCACGAAATCAACAGCTAACGCCACTTTCTCTCTCCACCATTGTCTAATTTTTTTTGAAACTACTACTATAGGTGCGCTATAGAGACTTGTACCATGTCTTATAATTTCTTCATCTAGCATTTTCTGTACCTGTCGATCTACCTCTGGTTTTAGAGTTTGTGGAATTCTATACGGTCGTACGTCCATAGGTGGGTGGTATTTTTTAATAGGGGTTATTTCGTGTTTTACTCTAGTGGTCCCGGTTAATTTATCCGCTAGCAAATAAAAATATATCTCTACACTCGTTGCAAAGATTACTTATTGGTTGTTTTTCTTTCTTCCGCAAGTGATCTATTTTTAAGTGTTTTACTACTTTATTTTGATTGATTAGCTTTACATATTCTTCAATACTTCGCAGGGTGCAATGTATGTTACTAGCAATTACTTCATGGTTCGTAGTATTCATTAATGGAACATGGGATTTAGTATGGGCTATTTTCATTACGATTTTAGTAATGTATTTAGTATTTAGTGTTTTCGTGTGCTCCGGTCCGAGGTGAAAGTTTACATCGGGGCTAGTTAACGGTATTTTATTCAACCCGATTCTTAAATTCTATCACCATAATCGATGTTAACTTTTATTTCTGACAATAAATTTCTTCCCATTAACTTATCGGCTCTTAGTTTAATTTCCTTAGGAACAACACGAAAAAAATTCCTTTATTAGGCTTCCGAAGTTTATCGTTAATATTGTCTTACCCAGCGTGTTTATCACTTGATCATGAATACCTTGTAATTCTATTAGATGACTATCATCTACGAACGTTTCGTTTTGAAAGCAACTAAGTTTTATATTAAACAAATTTCTTGTCCGGTCCTTAACATCATTGACACCGTTGGTTTTATTGTTTTCTCTACAGCAATCATAGTATATTCATTGTTAGGTGGATTTATTAAGCCGATTTGTATTCGTTTGCTGGCCTGCCTGTACGACTCTCTAAAGGTAGGCGATTGTTGTTTCCTTGTCTAATTTCTTTATCGCGTTGAGCAAAGTTAAGTGGTTTTTTTATTTTAGTTCTACATTCTTTGGGCACGTGGCCCAACTTATTACAAATGAAACATCTTACTATTTGTAATTTAGTGTTTGTGTATTCTAGTATTTGTTACTTTTGCTTTAGTATATAACAGTCTTTAGTTTTTTTTGTGCTATTTTATTACAGTTAAAACATTTTGGTCTGTCGGTATAAGTACCTTGATCTCTTAATCCTAATATAGTTTCTACTGTCAAAATCTTGTTAGGCTAACATCTCTTTTTGTAAATTACATGCTATCGCTAATGTTTCTTTCGTTACATTTATACGTTTTTACGGTGAGTAAACCAATTCTTCGCTCCAACAGTTCCATGAAAGGATGTACCTGTGCATTAAGAGCGACCAACAGTTTCCTTTGCAGACATTTTTGCGAAATTTCTTCACTCCAGGTATGAAGGCGCTGTCATACTAGTCGACAGACACTTCGGTGTTCATCCACGCCTTTCAATAATTTTTGTAATTCAACGAGATTTTAGCATTTTTAAATACGGAGGTTTTGTTGACTTACCAATTAGGAGCATCGGGTTTTTATGTGTTCGGCCGGCATTATGATAAATTATCAGAGTGTCATACAGACAATAAACTTAAAAATAGTGGTATCTGCAAAGCTTCATTCCCTGCTTTGCAAACAAATATTAAAAAGATAACACAATAACATTAGCACTCGATAATGATAACGATAATGAATAAGCAGACGAAATAAAAAGTGTTTGTTTCGTTGGTTTTAGGTGACCCCGATTGGAAATAAATCTCCAGCAGTTGCAGAAAACACTTCTATAAATTTTGACAAGGATTTTAGCAACCATAGAACCGATGAAGACAGCAGTGATGTATCACAGTTTGCTAATTAGCCTCCCACTTGCTCCAAAGAAAAAAACCAAATGGTGCCGACAGTTACATCTCTATATAGAAACACTGTGGTTGAGGACAGCATCTTAGAAACTCATTCTAAAGATTGTAGAGAACCTCTCGACAAGAACTCCAATTCCGTAGGTAAAAAGCGGAAAAGACAAAAGAACTTCTGTATCTACTGCGAGACTGCAGTAACTAATTTTTCTCGACACATCATCCGTAATCATAAACTGGAGATCGATGTACAACAAATATTGTCAAAGCCAAAACTCAGTAATGACCGTAAGCAGCTGCTGACATTGTTACGAAACATAGGTAATTTTTTAGAAAACATAAATAGATGCACAAAACCAATGAAAATGCTCTCAGGTCCTATTGATTCCGACAAGTATTTGCCCTCCTCTTCATGTTTAGGCTTTTACTCGAGGAAGCAGCTGTTGAGGCATCGCAAGAAATGCGTTCAGGTAGAAAGTAGTAGAAGTAAGAGTCACCAAGTTGATGGTCAAAATCTGTTATTACGTAACTATCAATATAATCAGCAACTAAAAGAGAAAGTTTTTCCACGGATGAGGGCAGATACCATATCTATCACTGGTAGCCAAAACTGACAGACTCATATGTGCTTATGGTGCCCGGTACTTAAAAATCCACAAAAGAAATCAATTCATCAACGTAACTTCTCGGAAAATGAGAGAACTTGCTAAATTATTACTTACACTTCGAACCTTGAACTCATCCATTACTGATCTCTTTTCAGCTCTACAGCCACAACATTACGACACTATAGTTGAAGCTACGTCAAAAATGTGTGTATAAATCTCCAACCTATGCAATGAATATTAGCACTGCGCTAAAGAATTGTTGTGTGATAGCCATCAATTTCGCTCTGAAGAAGAAGGCTATCATTCCCAATCTGCACTGGGAAGAGGTTGAAGCAAACTTAAAGACTTTAATGCATTTGATTGAAACTAACTGGAGATACGATGTATCCAGCCAGGCTGCCGACGATCTCAATGTGAAGACTTGGAACAAGGTCTCTCTAGTGCCACTAGCATCTGATTTAAAGAAACTTAAAACCTATTTGGTCACTACTGGTAACTCAGCAGCTTCTACATTACGTGAAGATCCTGATGATGAGCGCGCTTTCATGAAACTAGTGGAAACTGTGTACTGTAGGATAATATTACTAAACAGGAGACGGCCAGGTGATCTGCAAAGGTTACCTCTGCACGTGTACGAAAGTTGTGGGAACCAGCCACGTGAAGGATACGAAGAAATCTTAGAATCCATTAGTCCGACAGAAAAGATTCTAATGGATCGATTCAAACGCGTAGTAATAAAAGGGAAAAGGAACCGTGGGGTACCCGTGCTGTTCAGCGCAGATATTCAGGATCATATACAACTATTATTACAAGTTCTTTCTTACTTTATTTCAAGTGTAAACGCTTATTTATTTGCGAAGCCGCGATCCAGTATTCCACTGTGTGACTATAAAGTTGTTCAAAAGTATGCCAAGAAATGTGAAGCTAAAAATCCACAAGCTATCACTTGCACTAGACTCAGAAAACATTTAGCAACATTAACACAGATGTTAAACATGAATAACTCCGATGTAGAGCAGCTCGCTAAATTTATGGATCACTCCATGCAAATACATTTCGGCTCATACCGACTACCAGACGATTTTTTTCAAACGGCTAAACTTTCGAAACTCCTCGTGTTGATGGAGAGAGGCGAAGCGGGGGAATATAAAGGCAACACTTTAGATGAAATAGTCCTCGATTTAAACGAAGTTATAGAACATCTACCAGACGAAGAGGTCGATGAAGAAACAACGGAACATTACGAAAGTATCACATCCAATACTGAACCTGAACTAATCCCGAACAGTCAACATTATTACACACAAGGCATGGCACCTAAGATGCATCAACTGCTGTTAAACCATGTGGAAAACGGGTTCCACATTCTCAGCCAGCTGAAAAATCGAGACCTAAACGCGTCCTTACACCGTGGACCGACGAGCAAAAAAATATTGTAAAAACAATTTTTTAAAAACCACATAGCTAACAAAACCGCACCGAAGAGATTTGAATGCGAACAATTAATCAGTGCCCATCCTAAAATAATGAATAACAAAGATTGGCTCAAGATAAAAGTTTTCGTGCAAAACACTTACACAAAAAAAAATAAAGTGTACCGGTGAATATGTAACATTTTTTATGGTCATTCTACAGAACCTCTCAAGAAGCCTTCCACTACCATGGGTAAAAAGCGGATAAGACAAAGGAACTTCTGTATCTACTGCGAGACTGCAGTAACTAATTTTTCTCGACACGTCATCCGTAACCATAAGCTGGAGATCGATGAACAACAAATATTGTCAACGCCAAAACTCAGTAATGACCGTAAGAAACTGCTGACATTGTTACAAAACAAAGGTAATTTTTTAGAAAACGTAAATAGATGCCAAAACCAATGAAAATGCCCTCAGGTCCTATTGATTCCGACAAGTATTTGCCCTCCTCTTCATGTTTAGGCTTTTACTCGAGGAAGCAGCTGTTGAGGCATCGCAAGAAATGCGTTCAGGTAGCAAGTAGTAGAAGTAAGAGTCACCAAGTTGATGGTCAAACTCTGTTATTACGTAACTATCAATATGATCAGCAACTAAAAGAGAAAGTTTTTCCATGGATGAGGGCAGATGGCCAAAACCGACAGACTCATATGTGCTTATGGTGCCCGGTACTTAAAAATCCACAGAAGAAATCAATTCATCAACGTAACTTCTCGGAAAATGGGAGAACTTGCTAAATTATTACTTACACTTCGAACCTTGAACTCATCCATTACTGATCTCTTTTCAGCTCTACAGCCACAATATTACGACACTATAGTTGAAGCTACAAAGCTCACAGCTTAGTACGACGTCCAAAAATGTGTGTATAAATCTCCAACCTATGCAATGAATATTAGCACTGCGCTAAAGAATTGTTGTGTGATAGTCATCAATTTCGGTCTGAAGAAGATGGCTATCATTCCCAATCTGCACTCGGAAGAGGTTGAAGCAAACTTAAAGGCTTTAATGCATTTGATTGAAACTAACTGGAGATACGATGTATCCAGCCAGGCTGCCGACGATCTCAATGTGAAGACTTGGAACAAGGTCTCTCTAGTGCCACTAGCATCTGATTTAAAGAAACTTAAAACTTATTTGGTCACTACTGGTAACTCAGCAGCTTCTACATTACGTGAAGATCCTGATGATGAGCGTGCTTTTAGCGTCATTCGGAACCATGAACTGGAGATCGACTTCCAACAAATACTGTCAAAGCCAAAACTCAGTAATGACCGTAAGAAGCTGCTGAGATTGTTACGAAACAAAGGTAATTTTTTAGAAAGCGTAGGCTATATAGATTTTCAAAACCAATGAAAATCCCCTCAGGAGCTATTGATCCCGACAAGTATTTGCCCTGCTCTTCATGTTTAGGCGTTTACTCGAGGAAGCAGCTCTGGAGGCATAATAAAGACTGGGTCATAATAATAGTTTTCATGCAAAACACTTTCACAAAAAATGTAGAGTGTACCTGTGAATGTATACATTTTTTTTTTTAGTTTCAGTTTTTAAAAATATGTATAGAATGTGTACTTAATTTTAAGGTGTCAGTAACTTCCATTTTGTACCTACTTCGTCAAAAATAATTTATTAGTTACCAAACTCGCAAACCTATCAATATAACCTTTACCGTAGTCCCTGTAGTCCATAGAATATTATACAACCTTATTTCTTTCTGTAAATGAATGAACTAATTAATAAGTAAGTACTGTGGAGCATAATCAAGTTTTTATCTTTACAACTTTGGAGCCTCTGACATCCTTTGTTGGTCGTAGGTAGATCCTCCAGTAAAGAGTTGTATCTGACTGGTTCACTGCCTGGTGGGAAAATTATTGGCACCAACTGTTAATAATATTAGTTTGTGTTACAAATTTCTCGGTATAGGTTATGTTGTAGACTTATTCATATAGACCTACCCTTCGAATGTCGGGATAACAACTTGTAACTTGGATATTTTATCTTTCTGGCAATCATTATTGGTAAAGTGGTTATTTTGTAAGTGAAATATATTTCGAAAAGAGAAGAATGGAAGGTGATATACTATTATAATTTAATTCAATATATAATTAAAAATCGTGACTTGGAATTCAAAACACTAGGTATGAATGAGTTACAGATTTAACCCATTTCTTAACACAAAACCAAATTTTTTTAAAATAAATACAAATTGAGGAAATGAAAATGTTTTATGTTATACAAACCAAAAATTATCAATAGTAACTTGAGCAATTTACAAATTTTATTAATCATTATCATCACCATCACCACTCCAAGGACCTGTTGCGGAACCCATCTTCTCCTCGGTCTACCGACACCTCTCTTCCCAGAAGGGTGATAACCTAAGGGAGCCGTGGGTAGACGGATATCAGGTATGCGGTTCAAGTGTTCACACCATATCCTTCTGTGGTCTTCTATCTTCTGGTGCAACAATACAATGTTTGATTCGCTTCTAATATCCCCGTTCCTTTCTGATCCAGGAGAGAACAACCTTGTGTCCTTCTTAGAAATTTCCTTTCAGCTGTCTGAATCCTCTGTATGTTCCTTTTACGAAGAATTCATATCTCACTGGCATACAGGAATGTGGGGACAGCCACAGATTTGAAAAATTTAATTCGATTATCCTTTCCTGTTTTATTTTCCAGGAACCTATGAATCTTTTCACAGATGCGTCTAAATTTCGTTAGGTTAGAACCCAATCAATATGAGATATCACAACCTATATAGAATCCAGCTGAGTCGGCCTTTGTACAAAAGAAGACTCTCATCAATTGTTATCTCTCCTTAGAGTAACAAAAAGTTGAAATTTTTGAACGGGTATACAACAACAACTGGGTAAATTTTATGTAGTTTTGAGTTTTGATGAATTGTAGCGTCAAATGAATAATGGATGTATTTTTTATTGCTAAAAAGCTATTGTAAGAAATTGTTTTGGAGAAGAATCGACTAAATATAAGCGGATTTTTTGTCCAATAGAAATATAAACCAGATTTTTTTTACAATGCTCTTCAAAATAATGAGATATAAGAATACTCTCATTTCATTTACACTTACGAAAAAATCGCGTGGATTTTTTGTCTGCCATAATATTTATTTGTTTCATTTGTGATCAACTGAAGAAGACTGTCATCAAAAATTAATTTTAAAAAGTCTAAAGCAGTGCTTCTACCTTTGTCTATTCCAGAATTTATTTTAGCATTCCCCAATAAATGAGAAGCGTGAAGGTGATAGGGGATGATTTTGTGGATCAACCCTACACCAAACACGGGCATCGCACACGGCAGCATCACCAGTGTCACTCTCTTCACTTGGGCTGTCTACTGACAAACTATATTCAGATGTATCATCCCCACTAACATCAACAGACATATAAGAAATGTCAGAAATATTGAGAGATTCTTTATCAGTCACTGGAAAAATTATTTTTTAAAAGCTTACGACAACAGATATCAAGCAAGCATAGTAAACAGTAAAAACAGACGTTGAAATCATATAATCACACGCTGAAACACACGTACAAAACACTGTACACTAAAATACAAAGCATATAGAGTCTGTAGAGTCGTTGACCACAGACATAACTGCACAAAATCATACCACTGCGGTAAAACACACACACACACACACACACACACACACACACACACACACACACACACACACACACACACACACACACACACACACACACACACACACACAGTCGCATCGACTTCAAAAAGACCCTGGAATTTGCACATCATAAACATGTCAGACTACTATATATTTACAACAGTAGCAGTGAGAGGCATAACAAGAGAGTACCGTTGCCGCAGGCAATTACCGTTCACCGCAAGGGGCTGGAAATTTTCGGCTACCCACATGGTTCGTAGCAAGTGAGTCTAAGAATTTTCCTTCTTTATAATTGACATACTGTAGTAGCCTCTGTGCAACAATAAATCTCTTCCTAGCAGCAATTGGAATAAATTTCTTTCTCATAAGCTTGAACGCGCTAATCGGAAAACATTGCCTATATCGTTGTGGAACAGTGTTATTTCTGTTTGCTATTATAACCACTAACACAGCTTTATTCAATTTATGAACTGTTGAATAAAGTAGAGGGACAATTTCTCAGAAATAATACCAATATGAGAGATGTTATTTCACTAACTGAAAGACTCGCCGTAACTCTAAAATAAGTGGTTTTAAAAATTACTTGGTTGTTTATTCTCCGTTCTTTATTTATCTAGAGCACGATTATTTCACAATGTAGTTAAACACAGTAGAGTGCTGAATGTGTCAAATGGAATTATAAACACAATTTTAGAATTTTGAAGACTTACTGACTTACTATCTCATGTGTCCAATCTACTCGCCAAGAATTTTTCTGGCTCAGCAATTTCTACAACTGTATGCGCAGCAAATTTATAAAAGCGTTAAAACTTGAAAGTTTTCATACTACTTATAAAAATTTGTTGTTGACGTTTGAAATGATCTGAGGTGTCGAAATGACCTGATGATCTCTTTTTGAAAAACTTTTATCGTTATATAAATTTGCAATTTTACACGTGATAACTATTCTTAGAAGTTTTTAGGTGTAAAAGTTATTTCTCAGCGATTTTAAGATAATCTGTATTCGATTTTTCTTGCTTGCTTTAAACTTACTTTTAACGTTCATAAATTTCAACGGACATTTGAAATTTTTCTGTTTTCTATTTTATACTGTAGTTTAACTTTAAAAGGAAAAATCTGGAAGCCTTTTTCTATATAAACAGAGATGCACTCGACCAGTTAAGTTCAGTTTTAAATGTACTTTTGTAATGTGTATTTCGTGTGTCCGTTTTATGTATACTTGCTACTAAACTGTTCTTCAATAAAGTGTATGTTTGCTCCTGTACTTAAATTATTAATTATTTTTAACCATACCTCAACAATTACAAATTTTAATTATCGGCTATCCTGTGCTCGACATGTATTAGAAAATACTTTTGGTATTTTGACTCAAAAATTTAGAATTTTTTTAAGACTATCAAGTCGTCTCCTGAAAACGCGGACTACATTTTTACGGCTGCATGTGTATTACATAATTTTATAAAACAAATAAACAGTTCAGCAAACAAAGTTAGTACACGTATTGATGAGGTCTAGAGTACATCCCAAATTTTACTTAGTTTACCGCCTCAAGGAGGAAGAGGAACAGATACTGCCTTTGCCGTCAGAGAAGTATTTAAAGATTATTTCTCTTCACCTGTTGGCAGGATTGTACCTTTAGATATTAACGTGTAAACATATTATACAAAATAAACACTAACAAAATCTATCATTTTATAAAATTCATAAGTTTTGTATATGAATACTATGAAGAATAAATAAAAAGTTTCTACTGACCTGATTCGTTCATTTCATCCGATATTTTCTTCCAAAGTGATGCTTTTGTATTATTATCCAAGTACGAGATGAATATCTCTTAATCCAAAACACTACGTACACAACTCACCAAGTGTAGCAATGAACTGTGAACTACACGTTGGTTCGTTTATGTTACAACGGGACGTGGCGATAACGTGACTGTGAGGAGGTGACGGGGACAGAAAAATATCGTTAGCGACGGGCGGCCAACGTGTACCTTACGGCACACGTCCCCATAACATAAATGCCCTCTATGAAATCAGTGAGATAAAACATCTACGTGTCTCGTACGACACTCGTGCCGTATCCGCCCCGTTGTAGCATAAATAGGCGTTAACTGGAACACGTCGGACAGGTTGGCTACCACTGGTCCATGCACACCTAATACACGTTTTTACTCCATGTTAAATTGGCAACGTCGCAGAGGTCACTTCAGCGATCAAATGTACTTGAATATTCAACTGGAGGCTACATACGCGGTGAAATGTATCTTGATATACGCGCGGAAGTCACTTAACTCAGTATGAATGGATTCTACATTGAAGACAGAGTATACACACTTTGTTGTGAAGTGTATATTTTTAATAAGTATTGGATTTAAATTGTGAGTGGCATTAATTTTTCTGCCTTACAAATAAATGAAATATTCGCAGTTGGATAGGACAAATTATTATTCCTTCAGGGGGATGCCATGATACCACAATCATGTACGGAAGCCGAGTTGATAGCAGGATGTATATATATATATATATATTGTAATGATTAGACTCGGTCGTCTCTGTTAAACGTGTGTATATTGTGTGTTCACCTCACACTGGTGTTGTTACTTCAATCCTTGTGCTAACGAAGTCCGTAGCGATGTTTTAATTACCAGTACAACGCAGTAGTAACCTTACCTGTTATTAAATAGGGTTTTGTGAATCCCGGGTGGCGCCAAATTGTTTATTGAAAACAATTAAACTTATTAAATAATGTGTTAAAAAGGTGTTCTCAGCGATGACGGCCGGGGCATTCAAATTTATTCCTGCCTGTTCGACCTCCTGAATCGAGCAGGTAGTTTGTCGAATTGCAGCGTGAGCGCTGGCCGCCAAACCTAGTTGTTCGCTAACAAGCCCAAATTATACAATACACTCCCTATGAAATAAAAACAATGGTTACATTCTGTACTAGTTACTTTAATTATTGATTTGTAATGTTTCAGTCTGACAAGAAAATTATACTTGGTTATTAATAAATTTGCACTGACATTAGTTATGAAGCAATTTCTCTCAGGTTGGCGAAATCGATTTTGTAACGAGATATTCAGTCCAGTATGGCTACTGTTTTGTTAGTTTACAATTGTACTCGTTCAAAATCTGGAGTTCTTTTGATTACAAGACAAATATTAATTATGATTACAATAAAAAGTACATTACCTTACATTATTTGTACTTAAATAATAATGTGTTTGGTTATAATTTGTTCTGTAGTGTAGTTAAGTGTGTTTCTAAAATTCATATTCGATCAACAAGTTATATCCTAAGTTAACAAATTTTCAGTGTTTTATTTTTCTTAATTAATCTTTGAAAGAGAATATACGGTTTATAGTGAGAAATATTTAAAGTGAGTTTATTCCTGGAATTTGGGTAATTCTATTATACTTATCAAATCAGACGACTTGGGATAAACAGTCGTTCAGTAGTAATGTAATTGGACTGCAATTGTTTTCAGTTTTCAATAATCTTGGGGCTTAAGTATGTCTTGCGTCTTTTTCATGTCAGTTGAAGTTATTTTTTCATTTAATTCTCCGGTAAAACGGTCCTTGGCATCAGTTAAACATCATTGTCCTTCGTCTTCTTCATATTGGTACATATTTTTTAATTTAGATTACTTTTATACATTTAAAAATGAAAATTTTGGTCATTCAATATTTGGCGTCTAATCTTGACGAGCATCACTTTGAGAGTCGTATAAATTAACAGACAATTCGTAACCAACGTCTGTTGTCATGGTTACATGCTAATTCTGATTGGTTAATCTTGGTTTATTACCATTGTTATCAAATTTGAATTATTATTCAAAATAGCTGTATATCTTCTGATTGCTTATATTCTTCTGTCTTCCTTCCTACATATTAAATATCATCACTACTGTTATTATTTCCTTTCAAAGATTGTTTTGATACCCCATAAGGTTGGGTTCTATAAGATATTAACTTTTGTACAATTATGTTAACATTTGTTAATTACATTTCTTTTTTAATTTAAATCCTTATACTAACATTTTTCTTTTAATAAGGTTTACAAATTATCCTTGGTTGTTTGTTCGCCCTGGATTAGTTAATTTCTTTGTTGATTTCATACAATTTGTATTTATTTGTTTCTGGCAGTTAGGTATTTCATAGGCCTAAGTAGCCATTGATTATATTTACTTATTTCCTACAAATTACATTTCATTTTATTCTAATGTGTTTTGTTTTGTTATGATAATTGATTGGTTTATTTATGGGTGTGTTTTGGGTCTGTTTTTATCCTATTTTTATGTTTCTATCATTTTTACATAACTGATTTTCTAGTGTAGTTAGAACTGTATTGTTTCAACTTCTTATTTTATCTATTTTGCCTTGGTTAACAATATGGCCATTACTTACTAATAAAACATAACATCTAGGCCTATGGTCTGTACAACTTCTCCAGCCATATCCTATTCATAAATTTGATTAAACAATTATTATGTAGTGTTAGTTTACAATTCATTTCCTTTTATACTATTTTTTGGGTGTTAAACAACATTACACCTTTTGAACTGACTTAAATAATTATCCCTTATAACATGGGGTGTTTATTGATTTTGTTTTTTAACTTCTTATTTTTTTACATAATCTTTACCTTCACTACATGGTAACACTATCTGTTTCCTCTTTCATGGGATTCTCCCTTTTAACTACAATTGTATTCAATTAAACTTAACAATAAGATTCTTTTTTAATTAATATGGTTATCATCATTCTTCAGTGTTCATTACTTCTTAATTAATTGTTTACATCTAATATTATTCTCAACAACATTTTTAATTACTAATATAGTTCACCATTAATCATTTAGTGTTTCTTATTGATTTACTAAGTGTTTTTCTATCCTTCACTATTTTTCATAATACTATCATTTACACTATTCTTATTTGTTCATTACCTTCACTTTTAAATTATCTATTGTTTATTATAATTTATTTAGTGTTTTTTCTTTATCACTTTACTTTGGGGTTTTTACACTTCCACTTTTGCACTCCTTAAATGTTTTTATTTTAAGTGTTTCTAAATGGGTAATCCATGTAATTACTTTCTCTTTCTCATTTACTAAAGTTTATTTTCTCACTACCTTACTATCTCTTTCATTACAAATATCATTAATAATATTAACAAGTTTATGTCTCTATCGATTTCATCATTACATCTAACTCTAATTTGTGGGTTAGTGTATTTTTATTTCTGATAGTATTTAATTGGGTTTCATCACATATCAGTTACTTTTATCAATTAATTGATAATAATATTTATTATTTACTTAGGTTAGTTATTGGTTTTGTTTCCAATATTACATTTTAGTGTACCATTTCTCCTGCTTGTATTCTATATTACTTGTTTGTGCCTTATCACTTGATTTCATTTTATTTCCCTTTATCGTTGGTTTGTTTCTTTTTCCTTTTTCCTCCTTCTTCACTTTCAGTGTATTTCATTTATATCTTGGTTTTCCACCTTCTCCTTTGGGTTTATTTTATTATGTTGCATTGAGTCATTCAGTTCCTTCAATTTGTTTCACTTTTTATTTGGTTTCGTCTTTTCCCTTCTTCCTTTGGTTCTTTTTATTTGGTCAATCACTTGGGTTAGGTCATGTCGTCGTTTTTCGTGTCATCATCATTTTATTTTCTTTACATTAAACATTTTATTTTATACGGATTACCTTTTTATATTCAGATTCATCTTTTTTATCCCTGGTATTGGGGTGGCTTATTTGTGTTTTAACAATATATATATATATATATATATATATATATATATATATATATAGACCTCACTGGCACCTACACTAAGGACAATCATTATAGCCACTATAAAAATTTATGTAACAATAGGAAAAATCTGAACTGGACTTTCGATCATATGTTTCTTTTTACTTGTATGCCCATATCATCACAACATTTATGCCTTTGTCTCACTTTCATAATGTCATCTCCTTATAATCTCTCATATATGTGTTAATATTTACAGATTTATTTGCATATTTCATTTGGTCAATATATTCTTCTGAATGTATCCTCTCAAACCGTTTTTCTTGATCACTGTTAGTGAGAAACTTTGTCTCTATTGTGTGTTCTCACGGCAAACATAAGCATGCATTAATTGCAGGGGATATTGCTGACTAGATAACCAGATGATAAATCACTGTGTAAGAAAAGACCAGAGCACACAAACAGTTATAATCAGAACATTCTATACTCTGGTAGCGTAAACAGGGATAAACACTATACTAAAGATTCCTATCCATGTAACAGCATTTACCAACAGTGACATAATAAATTTGTTTATCACACATCTTCATGATTTTTAATGTAGTTTAGTAATATAATGCAACATTCACAAACTTTTACACCTGATTTCTACTTCTTTCTCAGGAACAAAATTATTTATTAGTTTCATATAACAAAAAAATTAATAATAAATCAAAGGTCTGCTATCCTACAAGCAAATCTAAACCACCTCTATGATTGTAATTTAGGTGTAACATATGTGTGTTATTAATTAAAATATTGTGAAATTATGAACTCGTATTACAAACTTTATCATAAAAACTAATAGCATAAACTTCCTAGACCCTCACCATCACAAAACTAGAACACAGACACAAATTCAGTATATACAGAAAACCCACTACAACTGACACACTAATACACAATTCCTCCGTTCACCCAATACAATACAAACTATCTGCCTTCAGAACCAAACTATACACAGACTAAACAACATCCCACTAGATGAAAAATAATACCAAGATGAATTAAACACGATCAAATATCTAGTAGAAACTAACAGATACAATACAACAATAATCAATAAAGTCATACACAAAACATAAAACAAACAACAGACAAAGACAGAAAACAACAAATTCATAACACTAACATATATGTCAATAACCACACTGAAAAAACAGCCCGCAAATTTAAAAAAGCAGGATACAGAATCATATACAGAACTACAAACAAAACAAAACAAAACACACACTGTCAAAAATAACACATACAAAGAACAAAACAAATTTGGTTTACCTGGTCTATATAAAGTAAACTGCTCAGGATGTAATACATAGGCCAGAGAGGACGTAGCTTCAAACAGGGATACATTGAACGAACACACAAAGACACTACACTCAACCACCGATCCACCTTTGCAAATCACCTCACTGATGCAAACCACACATACACAAACAAACAATAACATGGAAATTCTACATGTACACATAAAAAGCCAAAAACTAGACACTCTTGAAAAACTAGAAATATACAAACACACATAAAAACAACATCCTAAACGAACAGACACAATTTAAACCACATATACAATTTGAGCATATCACACCACACACATACACCATCGATCTTACGAACAATGGTGCCATCACCAAAAACAAGACGGACAGCGCTCATAGTGCCAGCCTCTGATGAAGCTTGTAATAAGCAAAAACTGGTTGAGGCTATAAGGTATAAAAGTTAAACATTTTTACCAATAAAAAATTAATGATCCAAGTCAGTAGTGATATATTTATAGTTAGTTAAAACTTACTTAAATCTAGTATCGTTCGATCTGTGTCACGTATTTCCAAATAATCAATCTCTTCTCCAGAACAATTTGATTCAGATCCCAAATCAAGTTCAGTAAAATTTAGTGTTATTGTTGCACCATCATAAACCACAATGCGCCATACACAGTCTGTATTAGCTGGATATGTGTCTGGATAATTTGGAGATTTAATTGTCCCTCTATATGCTCGGAAGAATGTCCCTCCACAGTCAGCTAAAACACAATATTGTAGTATATATAATTTGTAATATTAGTTATTTTAAATAAACTACAATTTATTTTTAGTAACTTCCATACAGGGAACTGAAGTGGTGGTGGTACGGTATTGCCAAGTTTCACAATAAAATAAGATCCAAACTGGATGTGTTGAAGGCATTAAAAAATAAGTTATGTTTCTTCGCTGAAATGAGTTGGTAATATTCATTTATTTATGTGGGAAGGTCATAAACATTAGTGATCAATGGTATGTTAAATGCACATCAAACTGCCACTCCTGTGTTCTCAAATGTCAAAAGACAACATAACAGATTATGTGTTTTATTTTTATTTATGTCGTCTAAGCAAATGCACTTGCTATAGATTATTATTAATATGTCTACCAATGCTTATTATGTAATTTGTTTCATTTTTTAATTTGTATTATTGTATTACTTATACCTGGTAATTAATATGTTTTTGTGAGTAATGTGTTACTTCATATACCATTTAGCAGAATCTAACAGTTTAATGCAGGGGTCTCCAAATTTTTTCACTTGAGGGCCGAATTGAAAATTCTTGGATGTCAGGGCAGGCCAACAACAACAACAACACACACACACACACATTGTAAAATTATTTTTAAAAAATCAAGTCAATAAAATAGGTATTTAAATAAAAATTAAGCAGACTTATCTAAAGAAAACAAATTCATTTATTCAGAATAATGTAAATAAAAGTAAAGAAAAATTACATTCAAAAATATTTCTTATGTACTATTTTTTGGCTTTTTTATTGATGTATGGGATGTGTGCAGTTACTTCTGATATATAATTGTAACGAGACAAAATGGGCTGAATCATTTTGTTTTAATAATTTTCAATAATTATCAACGTACGTAATTCTTTTATAAAATCTATTGTTTGGAGATATGTGGGAAGGAAGAACAAAGGATAGTTGAGTCACAGAACGATCACGTGGCCGTACTGCATAATAAGCACACCACATGTTTTAATGTAAAACAAATTTCCGGCTTCAAGAGACGTCTGGAATCGTCAATGTGTAAAGGTGAGAGACAAAGTGGATATCCGGTGAAGCCACGTGGCAATATGCACAAAGAGCGGATAGTGTGCCCAAGCCATCTCAGTTCGCGGCAGTCTGCAGAACACCTTCAGATCATACGGTCACGTTGTAACCGTGGCCTTGGGCAGTTGGTAGGCCGAAGCAATTACGTAGCCTAGGCCTGCCAAACCATATTAAAAAGTGTGCAAAAAGAATAAATACGAAGAATGAAACCAGGACAAATTAACGACGACATTATTTTGTACCGTTAAAACAGTTTTGTTTATGTGGTGATGGTGTAACACTTTGGATACAAGTACAGCTAAGTAGAGTGTAAAAGCAAATATTTTGGCCAGAAGTGAAGTAACACAATAATAATAAAGAGCTCAGTAAATGGGGGTGAAAAAGATATGTATAGAGAGTGAGAGAGTGTGTGAAAGAACAAGGGAAAGTACTGGTTTGTAGCTAATGATTGGTAGATAAGAATTAGCTTATGAAATTTTATGCTTTATAATTGTTTATAGTAACATATAAAAAGAAAGTTAGAAAAAGAGAAAGAATTTAAACGCTGATTATAATAAATAAGATTTGTTTCGTAGCATAAACATGTGTTATTTATTTATTATCAAAATACCCTTATACCATATTGGTGTCGGGTTACATCAATATATGGTAAGTACATCAACTACACTCTATATACAAATTTTTTCCATCTTACTCTATCCACTGACAATGTCTTTGCTTCCCTCCAGCCTTAACTCAAGTGTTTTTAATGGGAAGAGTGTAATAGTTTCCATATTTACTCTTCCAAATATGATGGTGACCTTGAAGGCTGTTTGGAATCTTCTGATTGTGTTTTAAGGTTAGTGCGTAAAAAAGTTCACGGTAACCAGGGTAAGTAAAGTAGTATTCTTCTTGGGTGTTTTAAAATCATTTTACAGTTACAATTGGCGACCCTGCCAGGATACTTGTATAATTTTTATATGGGTTAGGCCCGTTTTGATGTACAGGAAATAGGCTGGGTTATGGTGTTCTTTTTGAAATTATCGTATATGTTGTGGCGATACATATCACCACCATACATAGAAGAACTATTCAGTTGAAGAAATCATAATTAACTAAGTACTAGAATAAATAATAAATGAAAGGAAACTTACTAATAAGGGAGTATTAGTAAGCAGTGTATTCTGGTTCCAAGCTAAAACAAAACAAGGGATGAAGCAAAATAAATGTTACAGCAAGGTAATATTGTAATTATAATGAAAATTAGGAGAATAGAACTTCATAACGTGATAAACCCAATAGATATGGTAAGTGAGAGGTATAAACAAACCCAACGATGAAACAACTAACTGGAATAGAGACATGCAACAAGCAACTAGACAGTGAGGACCACAGTAATGACAAGACAACATAAAGGAATAAAGAACTCAAAAGAAAACAAATAACAAAGGAAAAAATAAACTAAAAACATGTTAATGACCAAGTAAAATGTAAATAAAAAAGTACTAAATGAATTAATAACAATAATACTAATTAAAAGAGATAAGATCAGAAAGTAGGTAGAGTTGTAGAAAATGCAATACAATGATATACGGTAAATGAAAGTAAGAAAGATGTGCATTAGTTTAAGAAAAATTGTAAAGACTTATATTGTAAGGAAGTGAAGTGATTAGTGTACAAGGTAGGAAATAGTGATGATCAAAGATCATGTTATAAACCAGTGGGGAGGGAGAAAGTGAGTTAATGGTCTTATGTATAAAACACTATACATTAAGAACCAGTAAATATAAAGTTATATGTGTTTAAAGGGTTCTATATACCCAGGAGTTATTACATTCTAATTAAGTATGTAAAGGGTTTTGTATACCCACAGGATGTATCATGTTATAGTTAATTATTTAGAGGGTTTTTGTACACCCATGATATATTATGTTAAATTAGTTATTTAAAGATCTTATGTATACCCACAGGATTTTGTTGTGTTACAATTAACTGTTGGAAGGATTTTGTATACCCACAGGATATTGTTTTATAAGTATGTGTTTAAGGGGTCTTGCATACCCATAAGTTTCTTATGTTAGATTTGTTTGTTAAAAGATTTACTAATTTTTCAAGAACAGTATATAAGAGCTGTTTAGAAATATCAAAATCAGGTACATGGTAAAACCTCATATTATGTAACAAATCATTGTAAAGGAATGGCAAAATGCTAAACCTATAGGCCAAAAGAGATGAGCTGAGCTTAAACAGTAAAATGTCCAAAATAGTCTTAATTAAACCAGATAAAACCAAATATAAGCCTGACCTTAATGAAACAGGGAAGGTATTAACAAAATTATATATAAAAACTCATAATTGTAATGATCAGATAAACAGGGAAAGTAATATCAACACACAAGATAAGCCATTGAACTGACCTGCTGTCAATATCATTGTTATAATAAGAAAATGAAAAATAGGTATTTAAAATAATTGTAATATTATATATAAAGTAGAAATATCAGACATTATTGTTATTAATAAGTACGATCCTATTAGGACATATTTAAATAACAAAGGAGGAAATAAGAAGTGTTAAGAAAAATATGTAAAAGCCTAAAAGCTTAAAATTTGTAAATGTGTTAAAATAAGTGGTACTAGGCCGAAATGGGCCACATTCGGTATCAAAATAATTCTATTTTTCCAAACAACAACATCGTATAACTCAAATTTAACTTAATCTAAAAATAAATAAAGAGTAATTTGAGGTGACAGATTTAAAATTTACATATTTCTAATAATTAAAGCCACGTGACCGGGGTCAGGGGAAAATGAACCAATCAGGGCCCACAAAAGCCAGGTCATAGCCATTTTTTAACGGAAGAATTAGTTTAGTCGATTGTTGAAACTCAAGCTGTATAGATGAACTCCATGTAACAGAGAATCACATTTGATAAATAATTAATGACCGAAAGTAAAAATAAAGTGATGTCAATACCAAATTAAGAAAAAACATTAAAGAATTACACAGGCGAAACATATTAACAGAAATAATTGAAGACCGAGTAACAAGATGGCGATTTACTCCAACTAATACGTTCCCAATATGAAGTTTGTATCGATGATCTGGTGAGATTGGAATAACCCTAATAATAAAACAATCACACCTTTATATAACACGAGTTTCACCAACAACACTGTTAATCCAGACACTTGTGAACTTTAACAAACCTTTATTTAATAACACTGTGGCCATAAAACCATTAAAACACTATTTTAATTTAAAGAAAATAAGTAAAGCAGATTTCGGTAAGCATAGACGCTGGCCGACGGCCATTTTGTTAAAAAAATCGTCGTCATTTCGAGTGACACTTGAAACAAAACACAGAATTGTAATATTTTAGATTAATACTATTTAAATTCTATTATTTATTAAGAGTGTTAATTAATTAACTGTGATGTATTGTATTTTATCTGTAGGCATTTTCTGATCTTTCTTAGCAGCTCAAAGTATCCACGACCTGATATAATAAATAATATTGTATTTCATTTTTAACATTGTATTTTTTTGAGTCGAGCTTGGTGAGTGAGTCGATACGGTTACTATTCCGTTCGATTCACGAACTGTTGAACTTACCCTGAGTTTAAAAAGCATCAAATAAATTGATTTGTTAACTGATAAAGTATATTATTTCTTGAAAGTAAATTAAGATAAAGGATTTGCAGGCGATAAGCAAGAAGAGGAATACGGTTACAATAACGAACATCAAGCATTTAATAGAAGAGACCAGGTAACCTATAAAACTGAGTTGAATCACCAATCGATTGTGAAGAACCCACACAATCTATTTTTAATTATTAAGAACAATTATTTTTTTGGCGACATTTTCAAACCGTAAACTCAGCGACGGCCTGTTTTCGCTTGATAATCCTTGTTTTATTAATCAAACAAAACTAAATAAAATAAAATAAAACTGAATAAGAATAATTTAACAAATAATTTATTTCCAATAAATAATTTCAATGAAGATAAGAGATAATGGACACAGAATGCGTATTATTACAAACTTGACGCATCCAATGTGTGGCTTTTCACCCGTATTTGTAAACGTATTATTACAAAATTGGCGTACAACGTGGGGCTTTACACCCATATCAGATATGTTTCTTACAATGTTTACGTTTCGTTTATTTTGTGGTTATGTTTTGTTAGTTTAACATACTTGCGAGATTATTATTTGTTTACTGTGTAATGACATCAAAATTCTAAAAGAAATAAGCACATCTTATTAAATCAAGCATAAATAATACATATAGTAATATAATAATAATAATGGGGCGCAATATTAATGACAATAATCCTAAGAGAAATTTAATAAACTAATTAGAAAATGAACTTGCTGAAGAAGAGCTGCAGTATAAAAACAGATAGAATAATAGAAGGATAATTAAAACTGCTATATTACAAGAGGTATTGAATAACAAAGGTGAATGACATTAAGGCTAATACATCATTGAACTCTGAAGTGAAGTTATATAAAAGAGAAAGAAATCTACTTAAGAAATATACCAACAGTAATCTTGAATATAATAAATAAATGGAGTTATTGGAAGGCAAGGTAGAATAAGAAAAAATATTCAGAAGATAAAAGATTCCAATGATGTGTATAATGATAAGATTTATAATTATTTTATTTATAGAGTGTAGAAAGCTAAGGCGCCACTCTAGAATTATTTTATGGGCAGCAGCCAAAGTGCACTGTACCAGGTATGTCAATGTTCGGATGAGCAATTGGACGTAAAAGGGCCACTCAACGCCGATATTCATTCATAATACCATATTAATATATAGGGAATCATTTAACAATAGTATGGAATCAATGTGGATAAAAGAATGGAATATATAAATAAAATATACAATGAACCAAGAGAAAACTTAAGAATTACAATTCGTTAAAGCCACCAATACAAATAAACTAACTCCAGAGATAAAGAAGAAAATAATTGGTATCGATAAGAAAGGTAGGTTTCAATTTGCCTATAATAATGAAGAATTTGTTTAATAAATGTCAATCTTATCACCAAGCAATATTAATACCATAATATCATACACTTCAACTGTTGAAGACATCAGCAAGCAATAACAACAAGTTATCTAAACAAATCGAAATCAAAATAATTTGAAAGAAAAAACAATAATAAATAAAAGTGTGAACCTATTTAAAAACCAAAAGTCCTACAACAGACATTACTATGACAGATTACTATACTATATAGACAGTACCCAGTTAGATTTGGAGTAGTCCATAAACAAATAAATAATGATAATACATTTAATGAATAATGAATGAATCAAATAGAAAAGCATATAAAGTACAATACAAATTTAGAAGTAAATGTAAAATGTAATTAAGATGTAATACACATGTAATATAAGTCAAGTGTAATTAATTGGTAAGAGAATGTGAGATACATTGGTATTCAAGTAAGAATAACTGTGAGTGGGTAGTAATTATAAACAATTATTTAATGAAATGAATTACTAATCCATAGTAGCAGATGATACTGACATTAACATTTAGTTTCTTCTTTATTAGTGTTTGAGTTATATAAGTTTAATAGATATTGATCACACAGACAATGGTTTAAAAGTGAGCATTCAGTTAAGCCCTAAAGGGAATTATAGTAAGCAGAATATAATTGTTAATTAACAGTTTGTTTATATTTAAAGAAATTAATTAATATAAAACAAGTGTAAGCAGGATCGATTATGAATCTACCAATATAAAAATATAATCAGTCAACATAGGCCTAGATGATTATGTTCAGAAAATAATAAATTATTCCAAAATATTTGTCAAATTACAAATAACTATAATATTGGGTATTAAAATTGTTCGTAGTGTTGTCAGATAAAATAATATGTAAATTGTATTAAGTATTATGATGTAATAACTAAAAAGCAACTTGTATGTAAAACGTAAAATAATGTATTATATAAAAATAATATCCTATGACAACTAAATCTCAATTTGCACAGATATGACCAGAGTATTTATGTGTATCCAGGAAACAAAAAGAGAGAAAAAGAATTTTATTATTATTATAATGGTAAATAAACCAAGAAGGAGTTGGGTTGAATTTTGGTAAAAGAAACTAAATATTTCTACAAGAAACATATGAACTTTATTAAAAAATAATATAATACCAAGCAAGAAAAACGATATCAATCTATAACAGAATATAAAATTCAAGTAATTAAAGAAACAGCTTAACAAACCAGCCTTTAAACCTTACTGATGACCCAAACAGAAGGAACATTAACTAAAATAAATAAAATAGCAAACGAATGAAGTTATGGAAAAGAATAACCTTAAAACGAAAACAAATTACCATTGAAGAACAACTACACTTGGATTAACTTAATAACAGGACACTGGACTTCAATCATAATATTCCACCAGAAGGCTTCGGACAACGAAATTGACAAGATAAACATTTATTGATCACCAGAAGAAGGGGATTCCTTCATTTGAACAACATAAACAAACTAACAACATTGTAATTTTTCATCACTGATACCAGGAGGCTGTGTGAAACCGAACTGAACTGATAAATACTGTGTAATGTATATATATTATTATAATTAATATTAAATTTATATTATTTCATTAGTATCTTGTTTGTAATGTAATGTACTTTCTGTACTTGTTTTTCTTTATAATTACTGAACCAAAAGAACCTTCTTTATATCAGCCAAAAGAACCTTAAAATAATATTAACATTAAAGAGAAGAGAATCGACCCTGAGATTTCTGAATTATATTAATAGTTACAATAAATGGACTATATCAATTTTTGAATAAAATTACAATATTATTATTATTACCAGATACCATTCCATGTGTTTTATTCATATAGAAATAGAATTAATCAGTGTTACAAATTGATGTACACAAAGAGAGGGATACATTAAGTTAAAACCTGTCTTGTAAAACATTGACGCATCCAAAGTGAGGCATAAAGAACATGTAATTCCTGGAGTGTTATAAAATTGGCGAACCCAGCAGTGGGGTTTAGAAAAGATTGATAAGGAAGAATTATGTGTGGTTATAAATTGGCGTCCAACCTGTGAGGCTGTAATTAGGGAATCAATAGGCAAATAAATAATAAAATAATAACAAAATTCAGTTCCTAATTTTAGCTGGCGGCTGATATAGGTTCAATAAAACAACAGAAATGCACAAACGAGCAACATCAAAGAGGAGAGCAACAGAAGCAGAAAAGGAAGTTAGTATGGAAAACACGGAGGCGACACCAGTGGAATATGTAGAGATGTTACTACCCCTTGCAGAAACTAACAAACCTACACAACAAAAGGAGCAGCCCGAGAACACTACTCAAGAAGGGGATGTCAATTTCCAGGAAACCATGATGAGAATGATGATGGAAATGAGAGAGGATAACAAATCCATGAGTAAGGAAATGAAGGAAATCGGAGATACCAATAAGAAAATGGAGGAGAATAGTTAGAAAATGGAGGAGAATAGTAAGGAAATGAAGGAAGAATTGTGTAATAAAATCGGAGATACCAATAAGAAAATTGAGGAAAATAGTAAGAAGATGGAAAGTGACAACCAACAGTTGAGGGAAGAGTTAAAGCAGATCAATACAGAGAATTTAAAACGAATCAATGAAAGGTTTGAAGAAAATTTTGAGAAACAAAAAGAAAATAATAGGCAAATGAATGAGAAAATAGACAGTATTAAAATAAGTTTGGGACAACAAATTAACGAAAAAATCGAAGACGTTGATAAGAATATAAGACAATTTATAGACAAACAATACCTAGAACTGAGAGAAATATTTATGGGAGGATGGAGCAGATTATGAGGTAATTAACCAGAAGATGGATGGTAACACTGAAGAAAGGAGACAAGAGATAGCCAAAACAAATGAAAGAATGGAACAAATTAACGAAACCATTGAACAAAATAGAGTGAATTTATGTTCCAAGATAGATCAGGTAAAAGAAGATAGTCGTGTTCAATTAGAAACGATACAAAGGGAACAAGTAGCATTATTATCGGAATTTAAACCTAACATAAACAAAGAAAATATTAAACACAGGGAAATGAAATCAAAGAAAATGAGAAGAATGCATCCAAGGAATTTAATAAAAACACAGGAAGAATATGAGATGATGCACAGTGGTTTAATTAATGTAAGTAATATCCCAATGACCAATGATAAAGAAATCATGAATTCCAGAGATTATAGGAAGAGGTTAGAAGTAATTTCAATAATGACTTACCATAAAACTATAGTTTACAACTTGGAAAAGACCATAGATAGATGGGAAATACCAGAGATAAAAGTACGTGGGAAAATATCAATGATATCATTAGTCATTAATGGACCAGTGACATATTGGTTTCATAAACAATATGGTAGGGTGAGTGGAATAAGTGTTGTAGCAAATGAAAGTATAACAGCAGGAAAAATAAAGTACAAGGTAGAGGCAAGAGATGTCACAAGTACCGGAATAATTATAAAGATAATGATAGTCCGGAAAATAAGGGCAACTGAGATTATAAACCACGGCTAAATTAAATACCACACACCATCAAGAAAAGGGACGGATTTTATGATAACCGATTACAGAAAAACCATCAAAATTCTAAATTAAGTAAGATCAACTTACATGAATTATTTGAAATGACTATTATATAAAAAATGAATTTGATAACAAAAAATACTACAAAATTCTAAAAAATGTAAGAACAATTTACAGCATACTGTGGGAAAAATATTATGAATAATGGAACATAAAATAAGCAATTATTTCTTCCATACCAAAGATCATGTTCAGAAATAATTACTTCTGAAGGAGGGCAATTATGTAACGACACCAAAATTCTAAAAGAAATAAGCACATCTTATTAAATCAAGCATAAATAATACATATAGTAATATAATAATAATAATGGGGCGCAATATTAATGACAATAGGCCTAAGAGAAATTTAATAAACTAATTAGAAAATGAACTTGCTGAAGAAGAGTTGCAGTATAAAAACAGATAGAATAATAGAAGGATAATTAAAACTGCTATATTACAAGAGGTATTGAATAACAAAGGTGAATGACATTAAGGCTAATAAATCATTGAACTCTGAAGTGAAGTTATATAAAAGAGAAAGAAATCTACTTAAGAAATATACCAACAGTAATCTTGAATATAATAAATAAATGGAGTTATTGGAAGGCAAGGTAGAATAAGAAAAAATATTCAGAAGATAAAAGATTCCAATGATGTGTATAATGATAAGATTTATAATTATTTTATTTATAGAGTGTAGAAAGCTAAGGCGCCACTCTAGAATTATTTTATGGGCAGCAGCCAAAGTGCACTGTACCAGGTATGTGAATGTTCGGATGAGCAATTGGACGTAAAAGGGCCACTCAACGCCGATATTCATTCATAATACCATATTAATATATACGGAATCATTTAACAATAGTATGGAATCAATGTGGATAAAAGAATGGAATATATAAATAAAATATACAATGAACCAAGAGAAAACTTAAGAATTACAATTCGTTAAAGCCACCAATACAAATAAACTAACTCCAGAGATAAAGAAGAAAATAATTGGTATCGATAAGAAAGGTAGGTTTCAATTTGCCTATAATAATGAAGAATTTGTTTAATAAATGTCAATCTTATCACCAAGCAATATTAATACCATAATATCATACACTTCAACTGTTGAAGACATCAGCAAACAATAACAACAAGTTATCTAAACAAATCGAAATCAAAATAATTTGAAAGAAAAAACAATAATAAATAAAAGTGTGAACCTATTTAAAAACCAAAAGTCCTACAACAGACATTACCATGACAGATTACTATACTATGTAGACAGTACCCAGTTAGATTTGGAGTAGTCCATAAACAAATAAATAATGATAATAAATTTAATGAATAATGAATGAATCAAATAGAAAGGCATATAAAGTACAATACAAATTTAGAAGTAAATGTAAAATGTAATTAAGATGTAATACAAATGTAATCTAAGACAAGTATAATTAATTGGTAAGAGGATGTGAGATACAGTGGTATTCAATTAAGAATAACTGTGAGTGGGTAGTAATTATAAACAATTATTTAATGAAATTAATTACTAATCCATAGTAGCAGATGATACTGACATTAACATTTAGTTTTTTCTTTATTAGTGTTTGTGTTATATAAGTTTAATAGATATTGATCACACAGACAATGGCTTAAAAGTGTGCATTCAGTTAAGCCCTAAAGGGAATTATAGTAAGCAGAATATAATTGTTAATTAACAGTTTGTTTATATTTAAAGAAATTAATTAATATAAAACAAGTGTAAGCAGGATCGATTATGAATCTACCACTATAAAAATATAATCAGTCAACATAGGCCTAGATGATTATGTTCAGTAAATAATAAATTATTCCAAAATATTTGTCAAATTACAAATAACTATAATATTGGGTATTAAAATTGTTCATAGTGTTGTCAGATAAAATAATATGTAAATTGTATTAAGTATTATGATGTAATAACTAAAAAGCAACTTGTATGTAAAACGTAAAATAATGTATTATATAAAAATAATATCCTATGACAACTAAATCTCAATTTGCACAGATATGACCAGAGTATTTATGTGTATCCAGGAAACAAAAAGAGAGAAAAAGAATTTTATTATTATTATAATGGTAAATAAACCAAGAAGGAGTTGGGTTGAATTTTGGTAAAAGAAACTAAATATTTCTACAAGAAACATATGAACTTTATTAAAAAATAATATAATACCAAGCAAGAAAAACGATATCAATCTATAACAGAATATAAAATTCAAGTAATTAAAGAAACAGCTTAACAAACCAGCCTTTAAACCTTACTGATGACCCAAACAGAAGGAACATTAACTAAAATAAATAAAATAGCAAACGAATGAAGTTATGGAAAAGAATAACCTTAAAACGAAAACAAATTACCATTGAAGAACAACTACACTTGGATTAACTTAATAACAGGACACTGGACTTCAATCATAATATTCCACCAGAAGGCTTCGGACAACGAAATTGACAAGATAAACATTTATTGATCACCAGAAGAAGGGGATTCCTTCATTTGAACAACATAAACAAACTAACAACATTGTAATTTTTCATCACTGAGACCAGGAGGCTGTGTGAAACCGAACTGAACTGATAAATACTGTGTAATGTATATATATTATTATAATTAATATTAAATTTATATTATTTCATTAGTATCTTGTTTGTAATGTAATGTACTTTCTGTACTTGTTTTTCTTTATAATTACTGAACGAAAAGAACCTTCTTTATATCAGCCAAAAGAACCTTAAAATAATATTAACATAAAAGAGAAGAGAATCGACCCTGAGATTTCTGAATTATATTAATAGTTACAATAAATGGACTATATCAATTTTTGAATAAAATTACAATATTATTATTATTACCAGATACCATTCCATGTGTTTTATTCATATAGAAATAGAATTAATCAGTGTTACAAATTGATGTACACAAAGAGAGGGATACATTAAGTTAAAACCTGTCTTGTAAAACATTGACGCATCCAAAGTGAGGCATAAAGAACCTGTAATTCCTGGAGTGTTATAAAATTGGCGAACCCAGCAGTGGGGTTTAGAAAAGATTGATAAGGAAGAATTATGTGTGGTTATAAATTGGCGTCCAACCTGTGAGGCTGTAATTAGGGAATCAATAGGCAAATAAATAATAAAATAATAACAAAATTCAGTTCCTAATTTTAGCTGGCGGCTGATATAGGTTCAATAAAACAACAGAAATGCACAAACGAGCAACATCAAAGAGGAGAGCAACAGAAGCAGAAAAGGAAGATAGTATGGAAGACACGGAGGCGACACCAGTGGAATATGTAGAGATGTTACTACCCCTTGCAGAAACTAACAAACCTACACAACAAAAGGAGCAGCCCGAGAACACTACTCAAAGTAGGGGATGTCAATTTCCAGGAAACCATGATGAGAATGATGATGGAAATGAGAGAGGATAACAAATCCATGAGTAAGGAAATGAAGGAAATCGGAGATACCAATAAGAAAATGGAGGAGAATAGTAAGGAAATGAAGGAAGAATTGTGTAATAAAATCGGAGATACCAATAAGAAAATTGAGGAAAATAGTAAGAAGATGGAAAGTGACAACCAACAGTTGAGGGAAGAGTTAAAGCAGATCAATACAGAGAATTTAAAACGAATCAATGAAAGGTTTGAAGAAAATTTTGAGAAACAAAAAGAAAATAATAGGCAAATGAATGAGAAAATAGACAGTATTAAAATAAGTTTGGGACAACAAATTAACGAAAAAATCGAAGACGTTGATAAGAATATAAGACAATTTATAGACAAACAAAACATAGAACTGAGAGAAATATTTATGGGAGGATGGAGCAGATTATGAGGTAATTAAACAGAAGATGGATGGAAACACTGAAGAAAGGAGACAAGAGATAGCCAAAACAAATGAAAGAATGGAACAAATTAACGAAACCATTGAACAAAATAGAGTGAATTTATGTTCCAAGATAGATCAGGTAAAAGAAGATAGTCGTGTTCAATTAGAAACGATACAAAGGGAACAAGTAGCATTATTATCGGAATTTAAACCTAACATAAACAAAGAAAATATTAAACACAGGGAAATGAAATCAAAGAAAATGAGAAGAATGCATCCAAGGAATTTAATAAAAACACAGGAAGAATATGAGATGATGCACAGTGGTTTAATTAATGTAAGTAATATCCCAATGACCAATGATAAAGAAATCATGAATTCCAGAGATTATAGGAAGAGGTTAGAAGTAATTTCAATAATGACTTACCATAAAACTATAGTTTACAACTTGGAAAAGACCATAGATAGATGGGAAATACCAGAGATAAAAGTACGTGGGAAAATATCAATGATATCATTAGTCATTAATGGACCAGTGACATATTGGTTTAATAAACAATATGGTAGGGTGAGTGGAATAAGTGTTGTAGCAAATGAAAGTATAACAGCAGGAAAAATAAAGTACAAGGTAGAGGCAAGAGATGTCACAAGTACCGGAATAATTATAAAGATAATGATAGTCCGGAAAATAAGAGCAACTGAGATTATAAACCATGGCTAAATTAAATACCACACACCATCAAGAAAAGGGACGGATTTTATGATAATCGATTACAGAAAAACCATCAAAATTCTGAATTAAGTAAGATCAACTTACATGAATTATTTGAATGACTATTATATAAAAAATGAATTTGATAACAAAAAATACTACAAAATTCTAAAAAATGTAAGAACAATTTACAGCATACTGTGGGAAAAATATTATGAATAATGGAACATAAAATAAGCAATTACTTCTTCCATACCAAAAATGCTACCAAATTCTAAAATATGTAAGAACAATTTACAGCATACTTTGGGAAAAAATATTATGAATAATGAAACATAAAATAAGCAATTATTTCTTCCATACCAAAGATCATGTTCAGAAATAATTACTTTACTTCTGAAGGAGGGCAATTATGTAACGACACCAAAATTCTAAAAGAAATAAGCACATCTTATTAAATCAAGCATAAATAATACATATAGTAATATAATAATAATAATGGGGCGCAATATTAATGACAATAGGCCTAAGAGAAATTTAATAAACTAATTAGAAAATGAACTTGCTGAAGAAGAGTTGCAGTATAAAAACAGATAGAATAATAGAAGGATAATTAAACTACTATATTACAAGAGGTATTGAATAACAAAGGTGAATGACATTAAGGCTAATAAATCATTGAACTCTGAAGTGAAGTTATATAAAAGAGAAAGAAATCTACTTAAGAAATATACCAACAGTAATCTTGAATATAATAAATAAATGGAGTTATTGGAAGGCAAGGTAGAATAAGAAAAAATATTCAGAAGATAAAAGATTCCAATGATGTGTTTAATGATAATATTTATATTATTTTATTTATAGAGTGTAGAAAACTAAGGCGCCACTCTAGAATTATTTTATGGGCAGCAGCCAAAGTGCACTGTACCAGGTATGTGAATGTTCGGATGAGCAATTGGACGTAAAAGGGTCACTCAACGCCGATATTCATTCATAATACCATATTAATATATAGGGAATCATTTAACAATAGTATGGAATCAATGTGGATAAAAGAATGGAATATATAAATAAAATATACAATGAACCAAGAGAAAACTTAAGAATTACAATTCGTTAAAGCCACCAATACAAATAAACTAACTCCAGAGATAAAGAAGAAAATAATTGGTATCGATAAGAAAGGTAGGTTTCAATTTGCCTATAATAATGAAGAATTTGTTTAATAAATGTCAATCTTATCACCAAGCAATATTAATACCATAATATCATACACTTCAACTGTTGAAGACATCAGCAAACAATAACAACAAGTTATCTAAACAAATCGAAATCAAAATAATTTGAAAGAAAAAACAATAATAAATAAAAGTGTGAACCTATTTAAAAACCAAAAGTCCTACAACAGACATTACCATGACAGATTACTATACTATGTAGACAGTACCCAGTTAGATTTGGAGTAGTCCATAAACAAATAAATAATGATAATAAATTTAATGAATAATGAATGAATCAAATAGAAAGGCATATAAAGTACAATACAAATTTAGAAGTAAATGTAAAATGTAATTAAGATGTAATACAAATGTAATCTAAGACAAGTGTAATTAATTGGTAAGAGGATGTGAGATACAGTGGTATTCAATTAAGAATAACTGTGAGTGGGTAGTAGTTATAAACAATTATTTAATGAAATGAATTACTAATCCATAGTAGCAGATGATACTGACATTAACATTTAGTTTTTTCTTTATTAGTGTTTGTGTTATATAAGTTTAATAGATATTGATCACACAGACAATGGCTTAAAAGTGTGCATTCAGTTAAGCCCTAAAGGGAATTATAGTAAGCAGAATATAATTGTTAATTAACAGTTTGTTTATATTTAAAGAAATTAATTAATATAAAACAAGTGTAAGCAGGATCGATTATGAATCTACCAATATAAAAATATAATCAGTCAACATAGGCCTAGATGATTATGTTCAGTAAATAATAAATTATTCCAAAATATTTGTCAAATTACAAATAACTATAATATTGGGTATTAAAATTGTTCATAGTGTTGTCAGACAAAATAATATGTAAATTGTATTAAGTATTATGATGTAATAACTAAAAAGCAACTTGTATGTAAAACGTAAAATAATGTATTATATAAAAATAATATCCTATGACAACTAAATCTCAATTTGCACAGATATGACCAGAGTATTTATGTGTATCCAGGAAACAAAAAGAGAGAAAAAGAATTTTATTATTATTATAATGGTAAATAAACCAAGAAGGAGTTGGGTTGAATTTTGGTAAAAGAAACTAAATATTTCTACAAGAAACATATGAACTTTATTAAAAAATAATATAATACCAAGCAAGAAAAACGATATCAATCTATAACAGAATATAAAATTCAAGTAATTAAAGAAACAGCTTAACAAACCAGCCTTTAAACCTTACTGATGACCCAAACAGAAGGAACATTAACTAAAATAAATAAAATAGCAAACGAATGAAGTTATGGAAAAGAATAACCTTAAAACGAAAACAAATTACCATTGAAGAACAACTACACTTGGATTAACTTAATAACAGGACACTGGACTACAATCATAATATTCCACCAGAAGGCTTCGGACAACGAAATTGACAAGATAAACATTTATTGATCACCAGAAGAAGGGGATTCCTTCATTTGAACAACATAAACAAACTAACAACATTGTAATTTTTCATCACTGAGACCAGGAGGCTGTGTGAAACCGAACTGAACTGATAAACATTGTGTAACGTATATATATTATTATAATTAATACTAAATTTATATTATTTCATTAGTATCTTGTTTGTAATGTAATGTACTTTCTGTACTTGTTTTTCTTTATAATTACTGAACCTTTATATCAGCCAAAAGAACCTTAAAATAATATTAACATAAAGGAGAAGAGAATCGACCCTGAGATTTCTGAATTATGTTAATAGTTACAATAAATGGACTATATCAATTTTTGAATAAAATTACAATATTATTATTATTACCAGATACCATTCCATGTGTTTTATTCATATAGAAATAGAATTAATCAAGTGTTACAAATTGATGTACACAAAGAGAGGGATACATTAAGTTAAAACCTTTCTTGTAAAACATTGACGCATCCAAAGTGAGGCATAAAGAACCTGTAATTCCTGGAGTGTTATAAAATTGGCGAACCCAGCAGTGGGGTTTAGAAAAGAATGATAAGGAAGAATTACGTGTGGTTATAAATTGGCGTCCAACCTGTGAGGCTGTAATTAGGGAATCAATAAGCAAATAAATAATAAAATAATAACAAAATTCAGTTCCTAATTTTAGCTGGCGGCTGATATAGGTTCAATAAAACAACAGAAATGCACAAACGAGCAACATCAAAGAGGAGAGCAACAGAAGCAGAAAAGGAAGTTAGTATGGAAGACACGGAGGTGACACCAGTGGAATATGTAGAGATGTTACTACCCCTTGCAGAAACTAACAAACCTACACAACAAAAGGAGCAGCCCGAGAACACTACTCAAGAAGGGGATGTCAATTTCCAGGAAACCATGATGAGAATGATGATGGAAATGAGAGAGGATAACAAATCCATGAGTAAGGAAATGAAGGAAATCGGAGATACCAATAAGAAAATGGAGGAGAATAGTTAGAAAATGGAGGAGAATAGTAAGGAAATGAAGGAAGAATTGTGTAATAAAATCGGAGATACCAATAAGAAAATTGAGGAAAATAGTAAGAAGATGGAAAGTGACAACCAACAGTTGAGGGAAGAGTTAAAGCAGATCAATACAGAGAATTTAAAACGAATCAATGAAAGGTTTGAAGAAAATTTTGAGAAACAAAAAGAAAATAATAGGCAAATGAATGAGAAAATAGACAGTATTAAAATAAGTTTGGGACAACAAATTACCGAAAAAAACGAAGACGTTGATAAGAATATAAAACAATTTATAGACAAACAAAACCTAGAACTGAGAGAAAATATTTATGGGAGGATGGAGCAGATTAATGAGGTAATTAACCAGAAGATGGATGGAAACACTGAAGAAAAGAGACAAGAGATAGCCAAAACAAATGAAAGAATGGAACAAATTAACGAAACCATTGAACAAAATAGAGTGAATTTATGTTCCAAGATAGATCAGGTAAAAGAAGATAGTCGTGTTCAATTAGAAATGATACAAAGGGAACAAGTAGCATTATTATCGGAATTTAAACCTAACATAAACAAAGAAAATATTAAACACAGGGAAATGAAATCAAAGAAAATGAGAAGAATGCATCCAAGGAATTTAATAAAAACACAGGAAGAATATGAGATGATGCACAGTGGTTTAATTAATTTAAGTAATATCCCAATGACCAATGATAAAGAAATCATGAATTCCAGAGATTATAGGAAGAGGTTAGAAGTAATTTCAATAATGACTTACCATAAAACTATAGTTTACAACTTGGAAAAGACCATAGATAGATGGGAAATACCAGAGATAAAAGTACGTGGGAAAATATCAATGATATCATTAGTCATTAATGGACCAGTGACATATTGGTTTAATAAACAATATGGTAGGGTGAGTGGAATAAGTGTTGTAGCAAATGAAAGTATAACAGCAGGAAAAATAAAGTACAAGGTAGAGGCAAGAGATGTCACAAGTACCGGAATAATTATAAAGATAATGATAGTCCGGAAAATAAGAGCAACTGAGATTATAAACCATGGCTAAATTAAATACCACACACCATCAAGAAAAGGGACGGATTTTATGATAATCGATTACAGAAAAACCATCAAAATTCTGAATTAAGTAAGATCAACTTACATGAATTATTTGAAATGACTATTATATAAAAAATGAATTTGATAACAAAAAATACTACAAAATTCTAAAAAATGTAAGAACAATTTACAGCATACTGTGGGAAAAATATTATGAATAATGGAACATAAAATAAGCAATTACTTCTTCCATACCAAAAATGCTACCAAATTCTAAAATATGTAAGAACAATTTACAGCATACTTTGGGAAAAAATATTATGAATAATGAAACATAAAATAAGCAATTATTTCTTCCATACCAAAGATCATGTTCAGAAATAATTACTTTACTTCTGAAGGAGGGCAATTATGTAACGACACCAAAATTCTAAAAGAAATAAGCACATCTTATTAAATCAAGCATAAATAATACATATAGTAATATAATAATAATAATGGGGCGCAATATTAATGACAATAGGCCTAAGAGAAATTTAATAAACTAATTAGAAAATGAACTTGCTGAAGAAGAGTTGCAGTATAAAAACAGATAGAATAATAGAAGGATAATTAAACTACTATATTACAAGAGGTATTGAATAACAAAGGTGAATGACATTAAGGCTAATAAATCATTGAACTCTGAAGTGAAGTTATATAAAAGAGAAAGAAATCTACTTAAGAAATATACCAACAGTAATCTTGAATATAATAAATAAATGGAGTTATTGGAAGGCAAGGTAGAATAAGAAAAAATATTCAGAAGATAAAAGATTCCAATGATGTGTTTAATGATAATATTTATATTATTTTATTTATAGAGTGTAGAAAACTAAGGCGCCACTCTAGAATTATTTTATGGGCAGCAGCCAAAGTGCACTGTACCAGGTATGTGAATGTTCGGATGAGCAATTGGACGTAAAAGGGTCACTCAACGCCGATATTGATTAATAATACCATATTAATATATAGGGAATCATTTAACAATAGTATGGAATCAATGTGGATAAAAGAATGGAATATATAAATAAAATATACAATGAACCAAGAGAAAACTTAAGAATTACAATTCGTTAAAGCCACCAATACAAATAAACTAACTCCAGAGATAAAGAAGAAAATAATTGGTATCGATAAGAAAGGTAGGTTTCAATTTGCCTATAATAATGAAGAATTTGTTTAATAAATGTCAATCTTATCACCAAGCAATATTAATACCATAATATCATACACTTCAACTGTTGAAGACATCAGCAAACAATAACAACAAGTTATCTAAACAAATCGAAATCAAAATAATTTGAAAGAAAAAACAATAATAAATAAAAGTGTGAACCTATTTAAAAACCAAAAGTCCTACAACAGACATTACCATGACAGATTACTATACTATGTAGACAGTACCCAGTTAGATTTGGAGTAGTCCATAAACAAATAAATAATGATAATAAATTTAATGAATAATGAATGAATCAAATAGAAAGGCATATAAAGTACAATACAAATTTAGAAGTAAATGTAAAATGTAATTAAGATGTAATACAAATGTAATCTAAGACAAGTATAATTAATTGGTAAGAGGATGTGAGATACAGTGGTATTCAATTAAGAATAACTGTGAGTGGGTAGTAATTATAAACAATTATTTAATGAAATGAATTACTAATCCATAGTAGCAGATGATACTGACATTAACATTTAGTTTTTTCTTTATTAGTGTTTGTGTTATATAAGTTTAATAGATATTGATCACACAGACAATGGCTTAAAAGTGTGCATTCAGTTAAGCCCTAAAGGGAATTATAGTAAGCAGAATATAATTGTTAATTAACAGTTTGTTTATATTTAAAGAAATTAATTAATATAAAACAAGTGTAAGCAGGATCGATTATGAATCTACCAATATAAAAATATAATCAGTCAACATAGGCCTAGATGATTATGTTCAGTAAATAATAAATTATTCCAAAATATTTGTCAAATTACAAATAACTATAATATTGGGTATTAAAATTGTTCATAGTGTTGTCAGACAAAATAATATGTAAATTGTATTAAGTATTATGATGTAATAACTAAAAAGCAACTTGTATGTAAAACGTAAAATAATGTATTATATAAAAATAATATCCTATGACAACTAAATCTCAATTTGCACAGATATGACCAGAGTATTTATGTGTATCCAGGAAACAAAAAGAGAGAAAAAGAATTTTATTATTATTATAATGGTAAATAAACCAAGAAGGAGTTGGGTTGAATTTTGGTAAAAGAAACTAAATATTTCTACAAGAAACATATGAACTTTATTAAAAAATAATATAATACCAAGCAAGAAAAACGATATCAATCTATAACAGAATATAAAATTCAAGTAATTAAAGAAACAGCTTAACAAACCAGCCTTTAAACCTTACTGATGACCCAAACAGAAGGAACATTAACTAAAATAAATAAAATAGCAAACGAATGAAGTTATGGAAAAGAATAACCTTAAAACGAAAACAAATTACCATTGAAGAACAACTACACTTGGATTAACTTAATAACAGGACACTGGACTACAATCATAATATTCCACCAGAAGGCTTCGGACAACGAAATTGACAAGATAAACATTTATTGATCACCAGAAGAAGGGGATTCCTTCATTTGAACAACATAAACAAACTAACAACATTGTAATTTTTCATCACTGAGACCAGGAGGCTGTGTGAAACCGAACTGAACTGATAAACATTGTGTAACGTATATATATTATTATAATTAATACTAAATTTATATTATTTCATTAGTATCTTGTTTGTAATGTAATGTACTTTCTGTACTTGTTTTTCTTTATAATTACTGAACCTTTATATCAGCCAAAAGAACCTTAAAATAATATTAACATAAAGGAGAAGAGAATCGACCCTGAGATTTCTGAATTATGTTAATAGTTACAATAAATGGACTATATCAATTTTTGAATAAAATTACAATATTATTATTATTACCAGATACCATTCCATGTGTTTTATTCATATAGAAATAGAATTAATCAAGTGTTACAAATTGATGTACACAAAGAGAGGGATACATTAAGTTAAAACCTTTCTTGTAAAACATTGACGCATCCAAAGTGAGGCATAAAGAACCTGTAATTCCTGGAGTGTTATAAAATTGGCGAACCCAGCAGTGGGGTTTAGAAAAGAATGATAAGGAAGAATTACGTGTGGTTATAAATTGGCGTCCAACCTGTGAGGCTGTAATTAGGGAATCAATAAGCAAATAAATAATAAAATAATAACAAAATTCAGTTCCTAATTTTAGCTGGCGGCTGATATAGGTTCAATAAAACAACAGAAATGCACAAACGAGCAACATCAAAGAGGAGAGCAACAGAAGCAGAAAAGGAAGTTAGTATGGAAGACACGGAGGTGACACCAGTGGAATATGTAGAGATGTTACTACCCCTTGCAGAAACTAACAAACCTACACAACAAAAGGAGCAGCCCGAGAACACTACTCAAGAAGGGGATGTCAATTTCCAGGAAACCATGATGAGAATGATGATGGAAATGAGAGAGGATAACAAATCCATGAGTAAGGAAATGAAGGAAATCGGAGATACCAATAAGAAAATGGAGGAGAATAGTTAGAAAATGGAGGAGAATAGTAAGGAAATGAAGGAAGAATTGTGTAATAAAATCGGAGATACCAATAAGAAAATTGAGGAAAATAGTAAGAAGATGGAAAGTGACAACCAACAGTTGAGGGAAGAGTTAAAGCAGATCAATACAGAGAATTTAAAACGAATCAATGAAAGGTTTGAAGAAAATTTTGAGAAACAAAAAGAAAATAATAGGCAAATGAATGAGAAAATAGACAGTATTAAAATAAGTTTGGGACAACAAATTACCGAAAAAAACGAAGACGTTGATAAGAATATAAAACAATTTATAGACAAACAAAACCTAGAACTGAGAGAAAATATTTATGGGAGGATGGAGCAGATTAATGAGGTAATTAACCAGAAGATGGATGGAAACACTGAAGAAAAGAGACAAGAGATAGCCAAAACAAATGAAAGAATGGAACAAATTAACGAAACCATTGAACAAAATAGAGTGAATTTATGTTCCAAGATAGATCAGGTAAAAGAAGATAGTCGTGTTCAATTAGAAATGATACAAAGGGAACAAGTAGCATTATTATCGGAATTTAAACCTAACATAAACAAAGAAAATATTAAACACAGGGAAATGAAATCAAAGAAAATGAGAAGAATGCATCCAAGGAATTTAATAAAAACACAGGAAGAATATGAGATGATGCACAGTGGTTTAATTAATTTAAGTAATATCCCAATGACCAATGATAAAGAAATCATGAATTCCAGAGATTATAGGAAGAGGTTAGAAGTAATTTCAATAATGACTTACCATAAAACTATAGTTTACAACTTGGAAAAGACCATAGATAGATGGGAAATACCAGAGATAAAAGTACGTGGGAAAATATCAATGATATCATTAGTCATTAATGGACCAGTGACATATTGGTTTAATAAACAATATGGTAGGGTGAGTGGAATAAGTGTTGTAGCAAATGAAAGTATAACAGCAGGAAAAATAAAGTACAAGGTAGAGGCAAGAGATGTCACAAGTACCGGAATAATTATAAAGATAATGATAGTCCGGAAAATAAGAGCAACTGAGATTATAAACCATGGCTAAATTAAATACCACACACCATCAAGAAAAGGGACGGATTTTATGATAATCGATTACAGAAAAACCATCAAAATTCTGAATTAAGTAAGATCAACTTACATGAATTATTTGAAATGACTATTATATAAAAAATGAATTTGATAACAAAAAATACTACAAAATTCTAAAAAATGTAAGAACAATTTACAGCATACTGTGGGAAAAATATTATGAATAATGGAACATAAAATAAGCAATTACTTCTTCCATACCAAAAATGCTACCAAATTCTAAAATATGTAAGAACAATTTACAGCATACTTTGGGAAAAAATATTATGAATAATGAAACATAAAATAAGCAATTATTTCTTCCATACCAAAGATCATGTTCAGAAATAATTACTTTACTTCTGAAGGAGGGCAATTATGTAACGACACCAAAATTCTAAAAGAAATAAGCACATCTTATTAAATCAAGCATAAATAATACATATAGTAATATAATAATAATAATGGGGCGCAATATTAATGACAATAGGCCTAAGAGAAATTTAATAAACTAATTAGAAAATGAACTTGCTGAAGAAGAGTTGCAGTATAAAAACAGATAGAATAATAGAAGGATAATTAAACTACTATATTACAAGAGGTATTGAATAACAAAGGTGAATGACATTAAGGCTAATAAATCATTGAACTCTGAAGTGAAGTTATATAAAAGAGAAAGAAATCTACTTAAGAAATATACCAACAGTAATCTTGAATATAATAAATAAATGGAGTTATTGGAAGGCAAGGTAGAATAAGAAAAAATATTCAGAAGATAAAAGATTCCAATGATGTGTTTAATGATAATATTTATATTATTTTATTTATAGAGTGTAGAAAACTAAGGCGCCACTCTAGAATTATTTTATGGGCAGCAGCCAAAGTGCACTGTACCAGGTATGTGAATGTTCGGATGAGCAATTGGACGTAAAAGGGTCACTCAACGCCGATATTGATTAATAATACCATATTAATATATAGGGAATCATTTAACAATAGTATGGAATCAATGTGGATAAAAGAATGGAATATATAAATAAAATATACAATGAACCAAGAGAAAACTTAAGAATTACAATTCGTTAAAGCCACCAATACAAATAAACTAACTCCAGAGATAAAGAAGAAAATAATTGGTATCGATAAGAAAGGTAGGTTTCAATTTGCCTATAATAATGAAGAATTTGTTTAATAAATGTCAATCTTATCACCAAGCAATATTAATACCATAATATCATACACTTCAACTGTTGAAGACATCAGCAAACAATAACAACAAGTTATCTAAACAAATCGAAATCAAAATAATTTGAAAGAAAAAACAATAATAAATAAAAGTGTGAACCTATTTAAAAACCAAAAGTCCTACAACAGACATTACCATGACAGATTACTATACTATGTAGACAGTACCCAGTTAGATTTGGAGTAGTCCATAAACAAATAAATAATGATAATAAATTTAATGAATAATGAATGAATCAAATAGAAAGGCATATAAAGTACAATACAAATTTAGAAGTAAATGTAAAATGTAATTAAGATGTAATACAAATGTAATCTAAGACAAGTATAATTAATTGGTAAGAGGATGTGAGATACAGTGGTATTCAATTAAGAATAACTGTGAGTGGGTAGTAATTATAAACAATTATTTAATGAAATGAATTACTAATCCATAGTAGCAGATGATACTGACATTAACATTTAGTTTTTTCTTTATTAGTGTTTGTGTTATATAAGTTTAATAGATATTGATCACACAGACAATGGCTTAAAAGTGTGCATTCAGTTAAGCCCTAAAGGGAATTATAGTAAGCAGAATATAATTGTTAATTAACAGTTTGTTTATATTTAAAGAAATTAATTAATATAAAACAAGTGTAAGCAGGATCGATTATGAATCTACCAATATAAAAATATAATCAGTCAACATAGGCCTAGATGATTATGTTCAGTAAATAATAAATTATTCCAAAATATTTGTCAAATTACAAATAACTATAATATTGGGTATTAAAATTGTTCATAGTGTTGTCAGACAAAATAATATGTAAATTGTATTAAGTATTATGATGTAATAACTAAAAAGCAACTTGTATGTAAAACGTAAAATAATGTATTATATAAAAATAATATCCTATGACAACTAAATCTCAATTTGCACAGATATGACCAGAGTATTTATGTGTATCCAGGAAACAAAAAGAGAGAAAAAGAATTTTATTATTATTATAATGGTAAATAAACCAAGAAGGAGTTGGGTTGAATTTTGGTAAAAGAAACTAAATATTTCTACAAGAAACATATGAACTTTATTAAAAAATAATATAATACCAAGCAAGAAAAACGATATCAATCTATAACAGAATATAAAATTCAAGTAATTAAAGAAACAGCTTAACAAACCAGCCTTTAAACCTTACTGATGACCCAAACAGAAGGAACATTAACTAAAATAAATAAAATAGCAAACGAATGAAGTTATGGAAAAGAATAACCTTAAAACGAAAACAAATTACCATTGAAGAACAACTACACTTGGATTAACTTAATAACAGGACACTGGACTACAATCATAATATTCCACCAGAAGGCTTCGGACAACGAAATTGACAAGATAAACATTTATTGATCACCAGAAGAAGGGGATTCCTTCATTTGAACAACATAAACAAACTAACAACATTGTAATTTTTCATCACTGAGACCAGGAGGCTGTGTGAAACCGAACTGAACTGATAAACATTGTGTAACGTATATATATTATTATAATTAATACTAAATTTATATTATTTCATTAGTATCTTGTTTGTAATGTAATGTACTTTCTGTACTTGTTTTTCTTTATAATTACTGAACCTTTATATCAGCCAAAAGAACCTTAAAATAATATTAACATAAAGGAGAAGAGAATCGACCCTGAGATTTCTGAATTATGTTAATAGTTACAATAAATGGACTATATCAATTTTTGAATAAAATTACAATATTATTATTATTACCAGATACCATTCCATGTGTTTTATTCATATAGAAATAGAATTAATCAAGTGTTACAAATTGATGTACACAAAGAGAGGGATACATTAAGTTAAAACCTTTCTTGTAAAACATTGACGCATCCAAAGTGAGGCATAAAGAACCTGTAATTCCTGGAGTGTTATAAAATTGGCGAACCCAGCAGTGGGGTTTAGAAAAGAATGATAAGGAAGAATTACGTGTGGTTATAAATTGGCGTCCAACCTGTGAGGCTGTAATTAGGGAATCAATAAGCAAATAAATAATAAAATAATAACAAAATTCAGTTCCTAATTTTAGCTGGCGGCTGATATAGGTTCAATAAAACAACAGAAATGCACAAACGAGCAACATCAAAGAGGAGAGCAACAGAAGCAGAAAAGGAAGTTAGTATGGAAGACACGGAGGTGACACCAGTGGAATATGTAGAGATGTTACTACCCCTTGCAGAAACTAACAAACCTACACAACAAAAGGAGCAGCCCGAGAACACTACTCAAGAAGGGGATGTCAATTTCCAGGAAACCATGATGAGAATGATGATGGAAATGAGAGAGGATAACAAATCCATGAGTAAGGAAATGAAGGAAATCGGAGATACCAATAAGAAAATGGAGGAGAATAGTTAGAAAATGGAGGAGAATAGTAAGGAAATGAAGGAAGAATTGTGTAATAAAATCGGAGATACCAATAAGAAAATTGAGGAAAATAGTAAGAAGATGGAAAGTGACAACCAACAGTTGAGGGAAGAGTTAAAGCAGATCAATACAGAGAATTTAAAACGAATCAATGAAAGGTTTGAAGAAAATTTTGAGAAACAAAAAGAAAATAATAGGCAAATGAATGAGAAAATAGACAGTATTAAAATAAGTTTGGGACAACAAATTACCGAAAAAAACGAAGACGTTGATAAGAATATAAAACAATTTATAGACAAACAAAACCTAGAACTGAGAGAAAATATTTATGGGAGGATGGAGCAGATTAATGAGGTAATTAACCAGAAGATGGATGGAAACACTGAAGAAAAGAGACAAGAGATAGCCAAAACAAATGAAAGAATGGAACAAATTAACGAAACCATTGAACAAAATAGAGTGAATTTATGTTCCAAGATAGATCAGGTAAAAGAAGATAGTCGTGTTCAATTAGAAATGATACAAAGGGAACAAGTAGCATTATTATCGGAATTTAAACCTAACATAAACAAAGAAAATATTAAACACAGGGAAATGAAATCAAAGAAAATGAGAAGAATGCATCCAAGGAATTTAATAAAAACACAGGAAGAATATGAGATGATGCACAGTGGTTTAATTAATTTAAGTAATATCCCAATGACCAATGATAAAGAAATCATGAATTCCAGAGATTATAGGAAGAGGTTAGAAGTAATTTCAATAATGACTTACCATAAAACTATAGTTTACAACTTGGAAAAGACCATAGATAGATGGGAAATACCAGAGATAAAAGTACGTGGGAAAATATCAATGATATCATTAGTCATTAATGGACCAGTGACATATTGGTTTAATAAACAATATGGTAGGGTGAGTGGAATAAGTGTTGTAGCAAATGAAAGTATAACAGCAGGAAAAATAAAGTACAAGGTAGAGGCAAGAGATGTCACAAGTACCGGAATAATTATAAAGATAATGATAGTCCGGAAAATAAGAGCAACTGAGATTATAAACCATGGCTAAATTAAATACCACACACCATCAAGAAAAGGGACGGATTTTATGATAATCGATTACAGAAAAACCATCAAAATTCTGAATTAAGTAAGATCAACTTACATGAATTATTTGAAATGACTATTATATAAAAAATGAATTTGATAACAAAAAATACTACAAAATTCTAAAAAATGTAAGAACAATTTACAGCATACTGTGGGAAAAATATTATGAATAATGGAACATAAAATAAGCAATTATTTCTTCCATACCAAAAATGCTACCAAATTATAAAATATGTAAGAACAACTTACAGCATACTTTGGGAAAAAATATTATGAATAATGAAACATAAAATAAGCAATTATTTCTTCCATACCAAAGATCATGTTTCTGAAATAATTACTTTACTTCTGAAGGAGGGCAATTATGTAACGACACCAAAATTCTAAAAGAAATAAGCACATCTTATTAAATCAAGCATAAATAATACATATAGTAATATAATAATAATAATGGGGCGCAATATTAATGACAATAGGCCTAAGAGAAATTTAATAAACTAATTAGAAAATGAACTTGCTGAAGAAGAGTTGCAGTATAAAAACAGATAGAATAATAGAAGGATAATTAAAACTACTATATTACAAGAGGTATTGAATAACAAAGGTGAATGACATTAAGGCTAATAAACTCTGACATTGAACTCTGAAGTGAAGTTATATAAAAGAGAAAGAAATCTACTTAAGAAATATACCAACAGTAATCTTGAATATAATAAATAAATGGAGTTATTAGAAGGCAAGGTAGAATAAGAAAAAATATTCAAAAGATAAAAGATACCAATGATGTGTATAATGATAAGATTTATAATTATTTTATTTATAGAGTGTAGGAAGCTAAGGCGCCACTCTAGAATTATTTTATGGGCAGCAGCCAAAGTGCACTGTACCAGGTATGTGAATGTTCGGATGAGCAATTGGACGTAAAAGGGCCACTCAACGCCGATTTTCATTCATAATACCATATTAATATATAGGGAATCATTTAACAATAGTATGGAATCAATGTGGATAAAAGAATGGAATATATAAATAAAATATACAATGAACCAAGAGAAAACTTAAGAATTACAATTCGTTAAAGCCACCAATACAAATAAACTAACTCCAGAGATAAAGAAGAAAATAATTGGTATCGATAAGAAAGGTAGGTTTCAATTTGCCTATAATAATGAAGAATTTGTTTAATAAATGTCAATCTTATCACCAAGCAATATTAATACCATAATATCATACACTTCAACTGTTGAAGACATCAGCAAACAATAACAACAAGTTATCTAAACAAATCGAAATCAAAATAATTTGAAAGAAAAAACAATAATAAATAAAAGTGTGAACCTATTTAAAAACCAAAAGTCCTACAACAGACATTACCATGACAGATTACTATACTATGTAGACAGTACCCAGTTAGATTTGGAGTAGTCCATAAACAAATAAATAATGATAATAAATTTAATGAATAATGAATGAATCAAATAGAAAGGCATATAAAGTACAATACAAATTTAGAAGTAAATGTAAAATGTAATTAAGATGTAATACAAATGTAATCTAAGACAAGTGTAATTAATTGGTAAGAGGATGTGAGATACAGTGGTATTCAATTAAGAATAACTGTGAGTGGGTAGTAATTATAAACAATTATTTAATGAAATGAATTACTAATCCATAGTAGCAGATGATACTGACATTAACATTTAGTTTTTTCTTTATTAGTGTTTGTGTTATATAAGTTTAATAGATATTGATCACACAGACAATGGCTTAAAAGTGTGCATTCAGTTAAGCCCTAAAGGGAATTATAGTAAGCAGAATATAATTGTTAATTAACAGTTTGTTTATATTTAAAGAAATTAATTAATATAAAACAAGTGTAAGCAGGATCGATTATGAATCTACCAATATAAAAATATAATCAGTCAACATAGGCCTAGATGATTATGTTCAGTAAATAATAAATTATTCCAAAATATTTGTCAAATTACAAATAACTATAATATTGGGTATTAAAATTGTTCATAGTGTTGTCAGACAAAATAATATGTAAATTGTATTAAGTATTATGATGTAATAACTAAAAAGCAACTTGTATGTAAAACGTAAAATAATGTATTATATAAAAATAATATCCTATGACAACTAAATCTCAATTTGCACAGATATGACCAGAGTATTTATGTGTATCCAGGAAACAAAAAGAGAGAAAAAGAATTTTATTATTATTATAATGGTAAATAAACCAAGAAGGAGTTGGGTTGAATTTTGGTAAAAGAAACTAAATATTTCTACAAGAAACATATGAACTTTATTAAAAAATAATATAATACCAAGCAAGAAAAACGATATCAATCTATAACAGAATATAAAATTCAAGTAATTAAAGAAACAGCTTAACAAACCAGCCTTTAAACCTTACTGATGACCCAAACAGAAGGAACATTAACTAAAATAAATAAAATAGCAAACGAATGAAGTTATGGAAAAGAATAACCTTAAAACGAAAACAAATTACCATTGAAGAACAACTACACTTGGATTAACTTAATAACAGGACACTGGACTTCAATCATAATATTCCACCAGAAGGCTTCGGACAACGAAATTGACAAGATAAACATTTATTGATCAGCAGAAGAAGAGGATTCCTTCATTTGAACAACATAAACAAACTAACAACATTGTAATTTTTCATCACTGAGACCAGGAGGCTGTGTGAAACCGAACTGAACTGATAAACATTGTGTAACATATATATATTATTATAAATAATATTAAATTTATATTATTTCATTAGTATCTTGTTTGTAATGTAATGTACTTTCTGTACTTGTTTTTCTTTATAATTACTGAACATTTATATCAGCCAAAAGAACCTTAAAATAATATTAACATAAAGGAGAAGAGAATCGACCCTGAGATTTCTGAATTATATTAATAGTTTCAATAAATGGACTATATCAATTTTTGAATAAAATTACAATATTATTATTATTACCAGATACCATTCCATGTGTTTTATTCATATGGAAATAGAATTAATCAGTGTTACAAATTGATGTACACAAAGAGAGGGATACATTAAGTTAAAACCTGTCTTGTAAAACATTGACGCATCCAAAGTGAGGCATAAAGAACCTGTAATTCCTGGAGTGTTATAAAATTGGCGAACCCAGCAGTGGGGTTTAGAAAAGATTGATAAGGAAGAATTACGTGTGGTTATAAATTGGCGTCCAACCTGTGAGGCTGTAATTAGGGAATCAATAGGCAAATAAATAATAAAATAATAACAAAATTCAGTTCCTAATTTTAGCTGGCGGCTGATATAGGTTCAATAAAACAACAGAAATGCACAAACGAGCAACATCAAAGAGGAGAGCAACAGAAGCAAAAAAGGAAGTTAGTATGGAAGACACGGAGGCGACACAAGTGGAATATGTAGAGATGTTACTACCCCTTGCAGAAACTAACAAACCTACACAACAAAAGGAGCAGCCCGAGAACACTACTCAAGTAGGGGATGTCAATTTCCAGGAAACCATGATGAGAATGATGATGGAAATGAGAGAGGATAACAAATCCATGAGTAAGGAAATGAAGAAAATCGGAGATAACAATAAGAAAATGGAGGTGAATAGTTAGAAAATGGAGGAGAATAGTAAGGAAATGAAGGAAGAATTGTGTAATAAAATCGGAGATACCAATAAGAAAATTGAGGAAAATAGTAAGAAGATGGAAAGTGACAACCAACAGTTGAGGGAAGAGTTAAGCAGATCAATACAGAGAATTTAAAACGAATCAATGAAAGGTTTGAAGAAAATTTTGAGAAACAAAAAGAAAATAATAGGCAAATGAATGAGAAAATAGACAGTATTAAAATAAGTTTGGGACAACAAATTAACGAAAAAATAGAAGACGTTGATAAGAATATAAGACAATTTATAGACAAACAAAACCTAGAACTGAGAGAAAATATTTATGGGAGGATGGAGCAGATTAATGAGGTAATTAACCAGAAGATGGATGGAAACACTGAAGAAAGGAGAAAAGAGATAGCCAAAACAAATGAAAGAATGGAACAAATTAACGAAACCATTGAACAAAATAGAGTGAATTTATGTTCCAAGATAGATCAGGTAAAAGAAGATAGTCGTGTTCAATTAGAAATGATGCAAAGGGAACAAGTAGCATTATTATCGGAATTTAAACCTAACATAAACAAAGAAAATATTAAACACAGGGAAATGAAATCAAAGAAAATGAGAAGAATGCATCCAAGGAATTTAATAAAAACACAGGAAGAATATGAGATGATGCACAGTGGTTTAATTAATGTAAGTAATATCCCAATGACCAATGATAAAAAATCATGAATTCCAGAGATTATAGGAAGAGGTTAGAAGTAATTTCAATAATGAATTACCATAAAACTATAGTTTACAACTTGGAAAAGACCATAGATAGATGGGAAATACCAGAGATAAAAGTACGTGGGAAAATATCAATGATATCATTAGTCATTAATGGACCAGTGACATATTGGTTTAATAAACAATATGGTAGGGTGAGTGGAATAAGTGTTGTAGCAAATGAAAGTATAACAGCAGGAAAAATAAAGTACAAGGTAGAGGCAAGAGATGTCACAAGTACCGGAATAATTATAAAGACAATGATAGTCCGGAAAATAAGGGCAACTGAGATTATAAACCACGGCTAAATTAAATACCACACACCATCAAGAAAAGGGACGGATTTTATGATAACCGATTACAGAAAAACCATCAAAATTCTAAATTAAGTAAGATCAACTTACATGAATTATTTGAAACGACTATTATATAAAAAATGAATTTGATAACAAAAAATACTACAAAATTCTAAAAAATGTAAGAACAATTAACAGCATACTGTGGGAAAAATATTATGAATAATGGAACATAAAATAAGCAATTATTTCTTCCATACCAAAAATGCTACCAAATTCTAAAATATGTAAGAACAATTTACAGCATACTTTGGGAAAAAATATTATGAATAATGAAACATAAAATAAGCAATTATTTCTTCCATACCAAAGATCATGTTCAGAAATAATTACTTTACTTCTGAAGGAGGGCAATTATGTAACGACACCAAAATTCTAAAAGAAATAAGCACATCTTATTAAATCAAGCATAAATAATACATATAGTAATATAATAATAATAATCGGGCGCAATATTAATGACAATAGGCCTAAGAGAAATTTCATAAACTAATTAGAAAATGAACTTGCTGAAGAAGAGTTGCAGTATAAAAACAGATAGAATAATAGAAGGATAATTAAAACTACTATATTACAAGAGGTATTGAATAACAAAGGTGAATGACATTAAGGCTAATAAACTCTGACATTGAACTCTGAAGTGAAGTTATATAAAAGAGAAAGAAATCTACTTAAGAAATATACCAACAGTAATCTTGAATATAATAAATAAATGGAGTTATTAGAAGGCAAGGTAGAATAAGAAAAAATATTCAAAAGATAAAAGATACCAATGATGTGTATAATGATAAGATTTATAATTATTTTATTTATAGAGTGTAGGAAGCTAAGGCGCCACTCTAGAATTATTTTATGGGCAGCAGCCAAAGTGCACTGTACCAGGTATGTGAATGTTCGGATGAGCAATTGGACGTAAAAGGGCCACTCAACGCCGATTTTCATTCATAATACCATATTAATATATAGGGAATCATTTAACAATAGTATGGAATCAATGTGGATAAAAGAATGGAATATATAAATAAAATATACAATGAACCAAGAGAAAACTTAAGAATTACAATTCGTTAAAGCCACCAATACAAATAAACTAACTCCAGAGATAAAGAAGAAAATAATTGGTATCGATAAGAAAGGTAGGTTTCAATTTGCCTATAATAATGAAGAATTTGTTTAATAAATGTCAATCTTATCACCAAGCAATATTAATACCATAATATCATACACTTCAACTGTTGAAGACATCAGCAAACAATAACAACAAGTTATCTAAACAAATCGAAATCAAAATAATTTGAAAGAAAAAACAATAATAAATAAAAGTGTGAACCTATTTAAAAACCAAAAGTCCTACAACAGACATTACCATGACAGATTACTATACTATGTAGACAGTACCCAGTTAGATTTGGAGTAGTCCATAAACAAATAAATAATGATAATAAATTTAATGAATAATGAATGAATCAAATAGAAAGGCATATAAAGTACAATACAAATTTAGAAGTAAATGTAAAATGTAATTAAGATGTAATACAAATGTAATCTAAGACAAGTGTAATTAATTGGTAAGAGGATGTGAGATACAGTGGTATTCAATTAAGAATAACTGTGAGTGGGTAGTAATTATAAACAATTATTTAATGAAATGAATTACTAATCCATAGTAGCAGATGATACTGACATTAACATTTAGTTTTTTCTTTATTAGTGTTTGTGTTATATAAGTTTAATAGATATTGATCACACAGACAATGGCTTAAAAGTGTGCATTCAGTTAAGCCCTAAAGGGAATTATAGTAAGCAGAATATAATTGTTAATTAACAGTTTGTTTATATTTAAAGAAATTAATTAATATAAAACAAGTGTAAGCAGGATCGATTATGAATCTACCAATATAAAAATATAATCAGTCAACATAGGCCTAGATGATTATGTTCAGTAAATAATAAATTATTCCAAAATATTTGTCAAATTACAAATAACTATAATATTGGGTATTAAAATTGTTCATAGTGTTGTCAGACAAAATAATATGTAAATTGTATTAAGTATTATGATGTAATAACTAAAAAGCAACTTGTATGTAAAACGTAAAATAATGTATTATATAAAAATAATATCCTATGACAACTAAATCTCAATTTGCACAGATATGACCAGAGTATTTATGTGTATCCAGGAAACAAAAAGAGAGAAAAAGAATTTTATTATTATTATAATGGTAAATAAACCAAGAAGGAGTTGGGTTGAATTTTGGTAAAAGAAACTAAATATTTCTACAAGAAACATATGAACTTTATTAAAAAATAATATAATACCAAGCAAGAAAAACGATATCAATCTATAACAGAATATAAAATTCAAGTAATTAAAGAAACAGCTTAACAAACCAGCCTTTAAACCTTACTGATGACCCAAACAGAAGGAACATTAACTAAAATAAATAAAATAGCAAACGAATGAAGTTATGGAAAAGAATAACCTTAAAACGAAAACAAATTACCATTGAAGAACAACTACACTTGGATTAACTTAATAACAGGACACTGGACTTCAATCATAATATTCCACCAGAAGGCTTCGGACAACGAAATTGACAAGATAAACATTTATTGATCAGCAGAAGAAGAGGATTCCTTCATTTGAACAACATAAACAAACTAACAACATTGTAATTTTTCATCACTGAGACCAGGAGGCTGTGTGAAACCGAACTGAACTGATAAACATTGTGTAACATATATATATTATTATAAATAATACTAAATTTATATTATTTCATTAGTATCTTGTTTGTAATGTAATGTACTTTCTGTACTTGTTTTTCTTTATAATTACTGAACATTTATATCAGCCAAAAGAACCTTAAAATAATATTAACATAAAGGAGAAGAGAATCGACCCTGAGATTTCTGAATTATATTAATAGTTTCAATAAATGGACTATATCAATTTTTGAATAAAATTACAATATTATTATTATTACCAGATACCATTCCATGTGTTTTATTCATATGGAAATAGAATTAATCAGTGTTACAAATTGATGTACACAAAGAGAGGGATACATTAAGTTAAAACCTGTCTTGTAAAACATTGACGCATCCAAAGTGAGGCATAAAGAACCTGTAATTCCTGGAGTGTTATAAAATTGGCGAACCCAGCAGTGGGGTTTAGAAAAGATTGATAAGGAAGAATTACGTGTGGTTATAAATTGGCGTCCAACCTGTGAGGCTGTAATTAGGGAATCAATAGGCAAATAAATAATAAAATAATAACAAAATTCAGTTCCTAATTTTAGCTGGCGGCTGATATAGGTTCAATAAAACAACAGAAATGCACAAACGAGCAACATCAAAGAGGAGAGCAACAGAAGCAAAAAAGGAAGTTAGTATGGAAGACACGGAGGCGACACAAGTGGAATATGTAGAGATGTTACTACCCCTTGCAGAAACTAACAAACCTACACAACAAAAGGAGCAGCCCGAGAACACTACTCAAGTAGGGGATGTCAATTTCCAGGAAACCATGATGAGAATGATGATGGAAATGAGAGAGGATAACAAATCCATGAGTAAGGAAATGAAGAAAATCGGAGATAACAATAAGAAAATGGAGGTGAATAGTTAGAAAATGGAGGAGAATAGTAAGGAAATGAAGGAAGAATTGTGTAATAAAATCGGAGATACCAATAAGAAAATTGAGGAAAATAGTAAGAAGATGGAAAGTGACAACCAACAGTTGAGGGAAGAGTTAAGCAGATCAATACAGAGAATTTAAAACGAATCAATGAAAGGTTTGAAGAAAATTTTGAGAAACAAAAAGAAAATAATAGGCAAATGAATGAGAAAATAGACAGTATTAAAATAAGTTTGGGACAACAAATTAACGAAAAAATAGAAGACGTTGATAAGAATATAAGACAATTTATAGACAAACAAAACCTAGAACTGAGAGAAAATATTTATGGGAGGATGGAGCAGATTAATGAGGTAATTAACCAGAAGATGGATGGAAACACTGAAGAAAGGAGAAAAGAGATAGCCAAAACAAATGAAAGAATGGAACAAATTAACGAAACCATTGAACAAAATAGAGTGAATTTATGTTCCAAGATAGATCAGGTAAAAGAAGATAGTCGTGTTCAATTAGAAATGATGCAAAGGGAACAAGTAGCATTATTATCGGAATTTAAACCTAACATAAACAAAGAAAATATTAAACACAGGGAAATGAAATCAAAGAAAATGAGAAGAATGCATCCAAGGAATTTAATAAAAACACAGGAAGAATATGAGATGATGCACAGTGGTTTAATTAATGTAAGTAATATCCCAATGACCAATGATAAAAAATCATGAATTCCAGAGATTATAGGAAGAGGTTAGAAGTAATTTCAATAATGAATTACCATAAAACTATAGTTTACAACTTGGAAAAGACCATAGATAGATGGGAAATACCAGAGATAAAAGTACGTGGGAAAATATCAATGATATCATTAGTCATTAATGGACCAGTGACATATTGGTTTAATAAACAATATGGTAGGGTGAGTGGAATAAGTGTTGTAGCAAATGAAAGTATAACAGCAGGAAAAATAAAGTACAAGGTAGAGGCAAGAGATGTCACAAGTACCGGAATAATTATAAAGACAATGATAGTCCGGAAAATAAGGGCAACTGAGATTATAAACCACGGCTAAATTAAATACCACACACCATCAAGAAAAGGGACGGATTTTATGATAACCGATTACAGAAAAACCATCAAAATTCTAAATTAAGTAAGATCAACTTACATGAATTATTTGAAACGACTATTATATAAAAAATGAATTTGATAACAAAAAATACTACAAAATTCTAAAAAATGTAAGAACAATTAACAGCATACTGTGGGAAAAATATTATGAATAATGGAACATAAAATAAGCAATTATTTCTTCCATACCAAAAATGCTACCAAATTCTAAAATATGTAAGAACAATTTACAGCATACTTTGGGAAAAAATATTATGAATAATGAAACATAAAATAAGCAATTATTTCTTCCATACCAAAGATCATGTTCAGAAATAATTACTTTACTTCTGAAGGAGGGCAATTATGTAACGACACCAAAATTCTAAAAGAAATAAGCACATCTTATTAAATCAAGCATAAATAATACATATAGTAATATAATAATAATAATCGGGCGCAATATTAATGACAATAGGCCTAAGAGAAATTTAATAAACTAATTAGAAAATGAACTTGCTGAAGAAGAGTTGCAGTATAAAAACAGATAGAATAATAGAAGGATAATTAAAACTACTATATTACAAGAGGTATTGAATAACAAAGGTGAATGACATTAAGGCTAATAAACTCTGACATTGAACTCTGAAGTGAAGTTATATAAAAGAGAAAGAAATCTACTTAAGAAATATACCAACAGTAGTCTTGAATATAATAAATAAATGGAGTTATTAGAAGGCAAGGTAGAATAAGAAAATATATTCAAAAGATAAAAGATACCAATGATGTGTATAATGATAAGATTTATAATTATTTTATTTATAGAGTGTAGGAAGCTAAGGCGCCACTCTAGAATTATTTTATGGGCAGCAGCCAAAGTGCACTGTACCAGGTATGTGAATGTTCGGATGAGCAATTGGACGTAAAAGGGCCACTCAACGCCGATATTCATTCATAATACCATATTAATATATAGGGAATCATTTAACAATAGTATGGAATCAATGTGGATAAAAGAATGGAATATATAAATAAAATATACAATGAACCAAGAGAAAACTTAAGAATTACAATTCGTTAAAGCCACCAATACAAATAAACTAACTCCAGAGATAAAGAAGAAAATAATTGGTATCGATAAGAAAGGTAGGTTTCAATTTGCCTATAATAATGAAGAATTTGTTTAATAAATGTCAATCTTATCACCAAGCAATATTAATACCATAATATCATACACTTCAACTGTTGAAGACATCAGCAAACAATAACAACCAGTTATCTAAACAAATCGAAATCAAAATAATTTGAAAGAAAAAACAATAATAAATAAAAGTGTGAACCTATTTAAAAACCAAAAGTCCTACAACAGACATTACTATGACAGATTACTATACTATGTAGACAGTACCCAGTTAGATTTGGAGTAGTCCATAAACAAATAAATAATGATAATAAATTTAATGAATAATGAATGAATCAAATAGAAAGGCAATACAAATTTAGAAGTAAATGTAAAATGTAATTAAGATGTAATACAAATGTAATCTAAGACAAGTGTAATTAATTGGTAAGAGGATGTGAGATACAGTGGTATTCAATTAAGAATAACTGTGAATGGGTAGTAATTATAAACAATTATTTAATGAAATGAATTACTAATCCATAGTAGCAGATGATACTGACATTAACATTTAGTTTTTTCTTTATTAGTGTTTGTGTTATATAAGTTTAATAGATATTGATCACACAGACAATGGCTTAAAAGTGTGCATTCAGTTAAGCCCTAAAGGGAATTATAGTAAGCAGAATATAATTGTTAATTAACAGTTTGTTTATATTTAAAGAAATTAATTAATATAAAACAAGTGTAAGCAGGATCGATTATGAATCTACCAATATAAAAATATAATCAGTCAACATAGGCCTAGATGATTATGTTCAGTAAATAATAAATTATTCCAAAATATTTGTCAAATTACAAATAACTATAATATTGGGTATTAAAATTGTTCATAGTGTTGTCAGACAAAATAATATGTAAATTGTATTAAGTATTATGATGTAATAACTAAAAAGCAACTTGTATGTAAAACGTAAAATAATGTATTATATAAAAATAATATTCTATGACAACTAAATCTCAATTTGCACAGATATGACCAGAGTATTTATGTGTATCCAGGAAACAAAAAGAGAGAAAAAGAATTTTATTATTATTATAATGGTAAATAAACCAAGAAGGAGTTGGGTTGAATTTTGGTAAAAGAAACTAAATATTTCTACAAGAAACATATGAACTTTATTAAAACATAATATAATACCAAGCAAGAAAAACGATATCAATCTATAACAGAATATAAAATTCAAGTAATTAAAGAAACAGCTTAACAAACCAGCCTTTAAACCTTACTGATGACCCAAACAGAAGGAACATTAACTAAAATAAATAAAATAGCAAACGAATGAAGTAATGGAAAAGAATAACCTTAAAACGAAAAAACAATTTACCATTGAAGAACAACTACACTTGGATTAACTTAATAACAGGACACTGGACTTCAATCATAATATTCCACCAGAAGGCTTCGGACAACGAAATTGACAAGATAAACATTTATTGATCACCAGACGAAGGGGATTCCTTCATTTGAACAACATAAACAAACTAACAACACTGTAATTTTTCATCACTGAGACCAGGAGGCTGTGTGAAACCGAACTGAACTGATAAACATTGTGTAACGTATATATATTATTATAATTAATACTAAATTTATATTATTTCATTAGTATCTTGTTTGTAATGTAATGTACTTTCTGTACTTGTTTTTCTTTATAATTACTGAACCTTCATATCAGCCAAAAGAACCTTAAAATAATATTAACATAAAAGAGAAGAGAATCGACCCTGAGATTTCTGAATTATATTAATAGTTACAATAAATGGACTATATCAATCTTTGTATAAAATTACAAGATTACTATTATTACCAGATACCATTCCATGTGTTTTATTCATACAGAAACAGAATTAATCAGTGTTACAAATTGATGTACACAAAGAGAGGGATAAATTAAGTTAAAACCTGTCTTGTAATAAATTGACGCATCCAAAGTGAGGCATAAAGAACCTTAAATTCCTGGAGTGTTATAAAATTGGCGAACCCAGCAGTGGGGTTTAGAAAAGATTGATAAGGAAGAATCATGTGTGGTTATAAATTGGCGTCCAACCTGTGAGGCTGTAATTAGGGAATCAATAGGCAAATAAATAATAAAATAATAACAAAATTCAGTTCCTAATTTTAGCTGGCGGCTGATATAGGTTCAATAAAACAACAGAAATGCACAAATGAGCAACATCAAAGAGGAGAGCAACAGAAGCAGAAAAAGAAATTAGTATGGAAGACACGGAGGCGACACCAGTGGAAGATTTAGAGATGTTACTACCCCTTGCAGAAACTAACAAACCTACACAACAAAAGGAGCAGCCCGAGAACACTACTCAAGTAGGGGATGTCAATTTCCAGGAAACCATGATGAGAATGATGATGGAAATGAGAGAGGATAACAAATCCATGAGTAAGGAAATGAAGGAAATCGGAGATACCTATAAGAAAATGGAGGAGAATAGTAAGGAAATGAAGGAAGAATTGTGTAATTAAATCGGAGATACCAATAAGAAAATTGAGGAAAATAGGAAGAAGATGGAAAGTGACAACCAACAGTTGAGGGAAGAGTTAAAGCAGATCAATACAGAGAATTTAAAACGAATCAATGAAAGGTTTGAAGAAAATTTTGAGAAACAAAAAGAAAATAATAGGCAAATGAATGAGAAAATAGACAGTATTAAAATAAGTTTGGGACAACAAATTAACAAAAAAATCGAAGACGTTGATAAGAATATAAGACAATTTACAGACAAACAAAACCTAGAACTGAGAGAAAATATTTATGGGAGGATGGAGCAGATTAATGAGGTAATTAACCAGAAGATGGATGGAAACACTGAAGAAAGGAGACAAGAGATAGCCAAAACAAATGAAAGAATGGAACAAATTAACGAAACCATTGAACAAAATAGAGTGAATTTATGTTCCAAGATAGGTCATGTAAAAGAAGATAGTCGTGTTCAATTAGAAATGATAAAAAGGGAACAAGTAGCATTATTATCGGAATTTAAACCTAACATAAACAAAGAAAATATTAAACACAGGGAAATGAAATCAAAGAAAATGAGAAGAATGCATCCAAGGAATTTAATAAAAACACAGGAAGAATATGAGATGATGCACAGTGGTTTAATTAATGTAAGTAATATCCCAATGACCAATGATAAAGAAATCATGAATTCCAGAGATTATAGGAAGAGGTTAGAAGTAATTTCAATAATGACTTACCATAAAACTATAGTTTACAACTTGGAAAAGACCATAGATAGATGGGAAATACCAGAGATAAAAGTACGTGGGAAAATATCAATGATATCATTAGTCATTAATGGACCAGTGGCATATTGGTTTAATAAACAATATGGTAGGGTGAGTGGAATAAGTGTTGTAGCAAATGAAAGTATAACAGCAGGAAAAATAAAGTACAAGGTAGAGGCAAGAGATGTCACAAGTACCGGAATAATTATAAAGACAATGATTGTCCGGAAAATAAGGGCAACTGAGATTATAAACCACGGCTAAATTAAATACCACACACCATCAAGAAAAGGGACGGATTTTATGATAACCGATTACAGAAAAACCATCAAAATTCTAAATTAAGTAAGATCAACTTACAAGAATTATTTGAAATGACTATTATATAAAAAATGAATTTGATAACAAAAAATACTACAAAATTCTAAAAAATGTAAGAACAATTTACAGCATACTGTGGGAAAAATATTATGAATAATGGAACATAAAATAAGCAATTATTTCTTCCTTACCAAAAATACTACCAAATTCTAAAATATGTAAGAACAATTTACAGCATACTTTGGGAAAAAATATTATGAATAATAAAACATAAAATAAGCAATTATTTCTTCCATACCAAAGATCATGATCAGAAATAATTACTTTACTTCTGAAGGAGGGCAATTATGTAAAGACACCAAAATTCTAAAAGAAATAAGCACATCTTATTAAATCAAGCATAAATAATACATATAGTTATATAATAATAATAATGGGGCGCAATATTAATGACAATAGGCCTAAGAGAAATTTAATAAACTAATTAGAAAATGAACTTGCTGAAGAAGAGTTGCAGTATAAAAACAGATAGAATAATAGAAGGATAATTAAAACTACTATATTACAAGAGGTATTGAATAACAAAGGTGAATGACATTAAGGCTAATAAACTCTGACATTGAACTCTGAAGTGAAGTTATATAAAAAAGAAAGAAATCTACTTAAGAAATATACCAACAGTAATCTTGAATATAATAAATAAATGGAGTTATTGGAAGGCAAGGTAGAATAAGAAAAAATATTCAGAAGATAAAAGATTCCAATGATGTGTATAATGATAAGATTTATAATTATTTTATTTATAGAGTGTAGAAAGCTAAGGCGCCACTCTAGAATTATTTTATGGGCAGCAGCCAAAGTGCACTGTACCAGGTATGTCAATGTTCGGATGAGCAATTGGACGTAAAAGGGCCACTCAACGCCGATATTCATTCATAATACCATATTAATATATAGGAAATCATTTAACAATAGTATGGAATCAATGTGGATAAAAGAATGGAATATATAAATAAAATATACAATGAACCAAGAGAAAACTTAAGAATTACAATTCGTTAAAGCCACCAATACAAATAAACTAACTCCAGAGATAAAGAAGAAAATAATTGGTATCGATAAGAAAGGTAGGTTTCAATTTGCCTATAATAATGAAGAATTTGTTTAATAAATGTCAATCTTATCACCAAGCAATATTAATACCATAATATCATACACTTCAACTGTTGAAGACATCAGCAAGCAATAACAACAAGTTATCTAAACAAATCGAAATCAAAATAATTTGAAAGAAAAAACAATAATAAATAAAAGTGTGAACCTATTTAAAAACCAAAAGTCCTACAACAGACATTACCATGACAGATTACTATACTATGTAGACAGTACCCAGTTAGATTTGGAGTAGTCCATAAACAAATAAATAATGATAATAAATTTAATGAATAATGAATGAATCAAATAGAAAGGCATATAAAGTACAATACAAATTTAGAAGTAAATGTAAAATGTAATTAAGATGTAATACAAATGTAATCTAAGACAAGTGTAATTAATTGGTAAGAGGATGTGAGATACAGTGGTATTCAATTAAGAATAACTGTGAGTGGGTAGTAATTATAAACAATTATTTAATGAAATGAATTACTAATCCATAGTAGCAGATGATACTGACATTAACATTTAGTTTTTTCTTTATTAGTGTTTGTGTTATATAAGTTTAATAGATATTGATCACACAGACAATGGCTTAAAAGTGTGCATTCAGTTAAGCCCTAAAGGGAATTATAGTAAGCAGAATATAATTGTTAATTAACAGTTTGTTTATATTTAAAGAAATTAATTAATATAAAACAAGTGTAAGCAGGATCGATTATGAATCTACCAATATAAAAATATAATCAGTCAACATAGGCCTAGATGATTATGTTCAGTAAATAATAAATTATTCCAAAATATTTGTCAAATTACAAATAACTATAATATTGGGTATTAAAATTGTTCATAGTGTTGTCAGACAAAATAATATGTAAATTGTATTAAGTATTATGATGTAATAACTAAAAAGCAACTTGTATGTAAAACGTAAAATAATGTATTATATAAAAATAATATCCTATGACAAATAAATCTCAATTTGCACAGATATGACCAGAGTATTTATGTGTATCCTGGAAACAAAAATAGAGAAAAAGAATTTTATTATTATTATAATGGTAAATAAACCAAGAAGGAGTTGGGTTGAATTTTGGTAAAAGAAACTAAATATTTCTACAAGAAACATATGAACTTTATTAAAAAATAATATAATACCAAGCAAGAAAAACGATATCAATCTATAACAGAATATAAAATTCAAGTAATTAAAGAAACAGCTTAACAAACCAGCCTTTAAACCTTACTGATGACCCAAACAGAAGGAACATTAACTAAAATAAATAAAATAGCAAACGAATGAAGTTATGGAAAAGAATAACCTTAAAACGAAAACAAATTACCATTGAAGAACAACTACACTTGGATTAACTTAATAACAGGACACTGGACTTCAATCATAATATTCCACCAGAAGGCTTCGGACAACGAAATTGACAAGATAAACATTTATTGATCACCAGAAGAAGGGGATTCCTTCATTTGAACAACATAAACAAACTAACAACATTGTAATTTTTCATCACTGAGACCAGGAGGCTGTGTGAAACCGAACTGAACTGATAAACATTGTGTAACGTATATATATTATTATAATTAATACTAAATTTATATTATTTCATTAGTATCTTGTTTGTAATGTAATGTACTTTCTGTACTTGTTTTTTTGCTTTATAATTACTGAACCTTTATATCAGCCAAAAGAACCTTAAAATAATATTAACATAAAAGAGAAGAGAATCGACCCTGAGATTTCTGAATTATATTAATAGTTACAATAAATGGACTATATCAATTTTTGAATAAAATTACAATATTATTATTATTACCAGATACCATTCCATGTGTTTTATTCATATAGAAATAGAATTAATCAGTGTTACAAATTGATGTACACAAAGAGAGGGATAAATTAAGTTAAAACCTGTCTTGTAATAAATTGACGCATCCAAAGTGAGGCATAAAGAACCTGTAATTCCTGGAGTGTTATAAAATTGGCGAACCCAGCAGTGGGGTTTAGAAAAGATTGATAAGGAAGAATTACGTGTGGTTATAAATTGGCGTCCAACCTGTGAGGCTGTAAATAGGGAATCAATAAGCAAATAAATAATAAAATAATAACAAAATTCAGTTCCTAATTTTAGCTGGCGGCTGATATAGGTTCAATAAAACAACAGAAATGCACGAACGAGCAACATCAAAGAGGAGAGCAACAGAAGTAGAAGAGGAAATTAGTATGGAAGACACGGAGGCGACACCAGTGGAAGATGTAGAGATGTTACTACCCCTTGCAGAAACTAACAAACCTACACAACAAAAGGAGCAGCCCGAGAACACTACTCAAGTAGGGGATGTCAATTTCCAGGAAACCATGATGAGAATGATGATGGAAATGAGAGAGGATAACAAATCCATGAGTAAGGAAATGAAGGAAATCGGAGATACCAATAAGGAAATGGAGGAGAATAGTAAGAAAATGGAGGAGAATAGTAAGGAAATGAAGGAAGAATTGTGTAATAAAATCGGAAATACCAATAAGAAAATTGAGGAAAATAGTAAGAAGATGGAAAGTGACAACCAACAGTTGAGGGAAGAGTTAAAGCAAATCAATACAGAGAATTTAAAATGAATCAATGAAAGGTTTGAAGAAAATTTTGAGAAACAAAAAGAAAATAATAGGCAAATGAATGAGAAAATAGACAGTATTAAAATAAGTTTAGGACAACAAATTAACGAAAAAATCGAAGACGTTGATAAGAATATAAGACAATTTATAGACAAACAAAACCTAGAACTGAGAGAAAATATTTATGGGAGGATGGAGCAGATTAATGAGGTAATTAACCAGAAGATGGATGGAAACACTGAAGAAAGGAGACAAGAGATAGCCAAAACAAATGAAAGAATGGAACAAATTAACGAAACCATTGAACAAAATAAAGTGAATTTATGTTCCAAGATAGATCAGGTAAAAGAAGATAGTCGTGTTCAATTAGAAATGATACAAAGGGAACAAGTAGCATTATTATCGGAATTTAAACCTAACACAAACAAAGAAAATATTAAACACAGGGAAATGAAATCAAAGAAAATGAGAAGAATGCATCCAAGGAATTTAATAAAAACACAGGAAGAATATGAGATGATGCACAGTGGTTTAATTAATGTAAGTAATATCCCAATGACGAATGATAAAGAAATCATGAATTCCAGAGATTATAGGAAGAGGTTAGAAGTAATTTCAATAATGAATTACTATAAATCTATAGTTTACAACTTGGAAAAAACCATAGATAGATGGGAAATACCAGAGATAAAAGTACGTGGGAAAATATCAATGATATCATTAGTCATTAATGGACCAGTGACATATTGGTATAATAAACAATATGGTAGGGTGAGTGGAATAAGTGTTGTAGCAAATGAAAGTATAACAGCAGGAAAAATAAAGTACAAGGTAGAGGCAAGAGATGTCACAAGTACCGGAATAATTATAAAGACAATGATAGTCCGGAAAATAAGGGCAACTGAGATTATAAACCACGGCTAAATTAAATACCACACACCATCAAGAAAAGGGACAGATTTTATGATAACCGATTACAGAAAAACCATCAAAATTCTAAATTCAATAAGATCAACTTACATGAATTATTTGAAATGACTATTATATAAACAATGAATTTGATAACAAAAAATACTACAAAATTCTAAAAAATGTAAGAACAATTTACAGCATACTGTGGGAAAAATATTATGAATAATGGAACATAAAATAAGCAATTATTTCTTCCATACCAAAGATCATGTTCAGAAATAATTACTTTACTTCTGAAGGATGGCAATTAATGTAAAGACACCAAAATTCTAAAAGAAATAAGCACATCTTATTAAATCAAGCATAAATAATACATATAGTAATATAATAATAATAATGGGGCACAATATTAATGACAATAGGCCTAAGAGAAATTTAATAAACTAATTAGAAAATGAACTTGCTGAAGAAGAGTTGCAGTATAAAAACAGATAGAATAATAGAAGGATAATTAAAACTACTATATTACAAGAGGTATTGAATAACAAAGGTGAATGACATTAAGGCTAATAAATCATTGAACTCTGAAGTGAAGTTATATAAAAGAGAAAGAAATCTACTTAAGAAATATACCAACAGTAATCTTGAATATAATAAATAAATGGAGTTATTGGAAGGCAAGGTAGAATAAGAAAAATATTCAGAAGATAAAAGATTCCAATGATGTGTATAATGATAAGATTTATAATTATTTTATTTATAGAGTGTAGAAAGCTAAGGCGCCACTCTAGAATTATTTTATGGGCAGCAGCCAAGTGCACTGTACCAGGTATATCAATGTTCGGATGAGCAATTGGACGTAAAAGGGCCACTCAACGCCGATATTCATTCATAATACCATATTAATATATAGGGAATCATTTAACAATAGTATGGAATCAATGTGGATAAAAGAATGGAATATATAAATAAAATATACAATGAACCAAGAGAAAACTTAAGAATTACAATTCGTTAAAGCCACCAATACAAATAAACTAACTCCAGAGATAAAGAAGAAAATAATTGGTATCGATAAGAAAGGTAGGTTTCAATTTGCCTATAATAATGAAGGATTTGTTTAATAAATGTCAATCTTATCACCAAGCAATATTAATACCATAATATCATACACTTCAACTGTTGAAGACATCAGCAAGCAATAACAACAAGTTATCTAAACAAATCGAAATCAAAATAATTTGAAAGAAAAAACAATAATAAATAAAAGTGTGAAACTATTTAAAAACCAAAAGTCCTACAACAGACATTACCATGACAGATTACTATACTATTAGTCCAGTCGCCACAGATTTTGACTTGATAAAAAATTGGGGCAAAGCAATATTTGGTGCACGTGTTAAATAAACGTTAATAATTAATATAAAAAAATCTTTGCATGTTTACCTTTCTAGGGTTTTCTGAAAATGGTCTGGAAAAATCGTAAAGACAGATTTTCTTAAAGCACTCCGTAAATATGTACAGTTGGAAGAAATAAAAAGGTGTATATTGAAGAGCAAACAATTTCCTTCAGAAAGTCTCCTTACATATTTTTACGTTAATGGAACTGTTTTCCTGAAAATTGGTAATGATGAGCGCTGCGTTTTAAAAAGAGCGTTTGCCCCCGATCTTGCGTAATTCGCTAAATTAGCCAGGCGCGTCTATTCAAAAATATCATAACTTTCTTTAATCTAAGCATAGCCAGTTAAATAAAGGCTAGTTTTGAAGGGGAACAGTATAGCTTTCAAAATTTGTTGATTTTTACATAAATATTTTATTTGAACATAAAGAATATAGTGTATAAATATTTACTGTAGATACAAAAAGAAGTGAAACCACAAAATTACAAGTACTATACAATAAAATTTAAAAAAATAGTAGTTCTTTACTAAGTTACCTTTAAAAGAGATAAAGTTTTTATTTTATAATAATGAAAAATACTTTTGAAGGTGTTATTTAAAAAAAAACACCTTTTCAAAAGTGAGTATTTCGACGTATTTTAAATTTACTCGAAAATTCAGAGTTTATCTGCCTTTATTAATCTTAAAAATAGAGATATCGAAATACAAAAAATTGTATTTGAAAGCTGCAAGTGTTCTGCATCAAAAACTATACTCATGAAAATTAAAATCATTTTCGAAATTAAAAAAAATAAATAAAAATTGTGTATACTAAAAAAAGGTGCCTCCTTTGCGTTACATACATGTATCTTTTAAGTGGGTTTATTTGAGTACTTGAAATTAACGTTACAGCTACTACAATACTAAATCTATCTATTCATGTTATTCTCTTACCTGATTATACCTATACTCTAAAAACAAGACCCTAGAAAACAGGTAAAATTTTTAAACGGCGCGGCGTTCTATTCCCCTCGAGTGTGAACTGTAAATGTAGCTGCGCGCGCAACACCCATTGTTGTGGTGTGCCATACAAACATTTGCTATACAAGAACGGAGCAGTAACGCAGTTGATATTTCTTCAAAGGTTATAATCAAAACATTACAAATATTTTTGTTTTTATCATATAAACAGGTAAAAAAATTGCAGTTTAAAGTTTTTATTTACACTTTTTATACATGCTAATATTTATTTATTTGTGAGCACGTGTAGTGGAGTCAAAATAAAAATCAAATGTGAATTGTTTTGGGAGTCGATTTTTTGTGTGCTAAATTGGTTAATGGGATCAAGTTGAGCTAATAGTTAAGTTTTGTGTAAAAACAACCCGTTTATTTTTTTATTAACAATTTAAGTTGCAAAATAGCGTTTTTATAAATATCTTTGGACCTAACAAGCCGATTTTAATGTGATTTTTTTTCAGTATTCTATAATAAATTAAGAACATTTCTAGCCTTAATACGGAAGTCGATGTTATTATTATTGTTAATAAATAAATAAAGTGGCGATGGCGTTTATAAACAAATTGCTGTTGTTTTAACACAAATTAATGAAAGTTGATAAAACTTGAGGGAAAGGTAACCTTTGTGGAGTACTATAAACCCCAAAAATTTCATATTGAAATATCGAATATTACCTCAAAAAAATCGCAATTCACAAAAAAACTTTGAGTGCTCATAAAGTACGGCAAGATTGTGGCACAAAGGTGTACGACGGCTTAAATTAAAGCTTATTAAAAATACTTTTGGGTGGTTAATTAACAAAATTTTTTGGCCTTTCTGACACCATTTTTTGACCATTTAAAAAAATTAAACGTAGACATGGATAGCCTCAAAAAAAGATGAAAATGAAGAAAAAAGAAAAATCTTAAAATCTGCAGCAGCAATTATTCGAAACGATGTTAATCTGAAGAAAAGTAATACAGAATTTTATCCTCCAAGTGATAATATATTCCAAAATATTAATGAGAATATCCCAGAATCCCTTCAGTTTCTGATAGAAGAAATAATTTTAAAAAATAAAAAAGGTGATATTAGTTCATATGAAACAAAATGCACAGCAATTACTCATTCAATTATGAGTTGCATAAGACCTAGAACCTTTCTATCACCATTGCAAGTTGGTCTGTCTGTAATGTTGCACAGGAAATTTGCTTCAAAACGAATTATAGATATATTGTCGCATCTGGGAGTGTGTTCATCATACAAAGAAGCAACACTTTATGAGGATAGTGTATTGCTTAGTCCACGTTCTCCATTTAGATCTGGTTGTTTTGCACAATTGGCATTTGACAATTCAGATATTAACATCAATACTATAGACGGGAAAAATACTTTTCATAGTATGGGAGGTATTATGATTGTAAGTCCCAGAGATTGTTATTATAACAAAGTTCCCTTAAAACGATTGACAGTTAAGCCTACTGCAAAAGAAATTAGCAAAATTGACAAAATACCATTCCAAATTTTTGAAAATATTAATACACATGCACTCCAAAACATTGTTTTTGAAAAAGTAGATAACCCGAGTTTTAATAATATAGATTTTTCTAATGCTGACTTGCTTTGGATTTATGGAGTGACCAAACCAGGCATTACTGGCTGGAATGCCTTTATGTCCAAGCTTTTGGAAAATATGACGTATACATTATCTAGAATTGTTTGCTTGCCTTTTGTACACTCTCCTCCAACTGACAAAAATACAATATACACCGTTTTAAAATACGCTGTAAAACTAGTGAAAACTTAAATCTATTTAATTGTTTTGTTACTTTCGATCAACCTTTGTATCAGAAAGCGTTTAAAATGGTCCAATCCTCACCTGATGATGATATACATAATGTAATTGTTCGACTTGGAGGATTTCATCTGCTTATGTCTTTTCTTGGTTCAATCGGTTATGTGATGGCAGGAAGCGGTTTAAAAGAAGCATTAAGCTGTTACTATGCGCCAGGAACTGTAGATAAGATGTTAGATGGCCATGCTTATGCTAGAGCAGTACGAGGCCACACATTAATTTGGATAGTTTTGTGTAAAAAGACTGAGGAAATGAATCTTTCAGAAGTTGAATATTCAAATATGAAATCTTTACTACAAGAATTTTTAGATGACAATCTTACTTACAAAGAAGTACAAGATCATAATTTTTTTAACATCTTAAATGGTAAATTTCTAGAAAAAATTATTGAAATTGAGGAATGCGGTAAAACTGCAAAATTATGGATACAATACATACGAATGATCTCTATTGCAAAAGCATTTGCGCGCTCTGAAAAAATGGGTAATATAAAAATTCAATTACAAGTTATTCAGCAAATGTTGCCATAGTTTTATGCGACTGGACATTTTAATTATACGAAATCAGCCTTATTATATGTACAATATATGAATCAATTTATAAAAGAATCTGAAAAACTTTTCACCTCAATGCAAAACCAAAATGTAATTCCAGAAACTACCGCTTTAAAAATTAAAGAACTTCAAAATTTTATAAATAACAGATTTTGTACTGTAAGACGAATTGAGAAATTCTGGTCAGGAACTCATACTGATATGACAATCGAACAGGACTTAATGAGAGTCATGAAAGTTGATGGTGGTATGATTGGACGGGGAGTAACTACCAGTACTGCAAATAAATGGATTTTAGCGATGCCATATACACATGATATCTGCGAAGAAGTAGAAAATTTTTGTGGTATACAATTTTCTACTTCCGATCAGCGTGTAGATGCTAGAGATTCTCGAATAAAACGAGATACTGAAGATATTCTCAAAATAAAATCCTGGTTTGATTGTCACGAGACATTTCCTTATCAAGATTCAATAATGTCTATATCTACTGGCGTTACTGGCGGTAATAATATTAACTGTCATAATGCTTTTGAGGTTGGAAAAGCAGGGTTAGAAGAAATTGCTGGTACAAACTTCCATAAAGTTTCGTTTAAACGAAAAAATAGAGTACTGTCATTAAAAAGTGTTAATAGTAGTCTGAAAATTCAAGAGGAAATTGTCCCTATAGATCCAATGTTTATATTTCAACGCATTTGTGTAGCAAGAAAAAGTGACGACGAATTAAAAGATTACATGCGTTATGAACTTGCACCGTACCCAACATCTATGTTTTACGAAGGTGTATTTCGGAAAACAGATAAGTCTAAACTATATGATATGTTTAAAGTGGACCGCACTGAGATTAACCTTGAAGATTGCATTTACGTCATTGTGGGTGGTATGTTACTGCATAGAGTAGTATGGTCAAAAAATGACAAGTTCAAATGTATTTTTCAAAGATACGTAAATTATGTCAAGAGACACTTTGGATCAAAAGTTACTGTAGTTTTTGATGGCTATACAAACAATTCTAACAGCATCAAAGCTATGGAGCGTTATCGCCGTACCAATCAAAATTCCTCTTTAGATATTTTATTCTATGAAGATATGTGTGTCACAGTGACCCAAGAACAATTTCTTTCGAATAAAACTAATAAAACTCGATTTATTGAAATTCTAACGAGATGTTTGGAAGAAGAAAGCTAACGTTAAACAAGCTGACGATGATGCAGACTTATTAATTGTGAAAACTGCCTTAGAATTATATGATAAATTATATGCACGTCAAATTGTTACTTACATTGAAATTCCCTTTAATTTGATACCCCACGTGCGGTATTTTCATATTTTCCATTTTTGACATCACCCCTCCGCCAATTCCACTAATTTATTGAGCCCAAAATTTTTAAAAACCAAAATTTTTAATAGTGCGTATATGCATGTCACATATGATATTTCATATTTTCCATTTTTTACACCCCTCCATTACAACCCATTTATTGAGCCCCAGGGCCCAAATGTATTCAATAGTACGTATATGCATGTAAAATTGTTACTTGCATTGAAATTCCCTTTAATTTGATACCCCACAGTATTTTCATATTTCATATTTTTCATTTTTGACATCCCCCCGGGCCCAAAACACCTATCTTATGTTGGTTCTCCCATTGCGTAAAAAATTTGTGCCAAGTTTGGTGGAAATCGGTCCAGTTTCATATTTTCCATTTTTGACCTCCCCCAAAACCACCCATTTATTGAGCCCCAGGGCCCAAGAATTTTCAATAGTGCTTATATGGATGAAAAATTGTTACTTGCATTGAAATCCCCTTTAATTTGATACCCTACATGCGGTATTTTCATATTTTCCATTTTTGACATCCCCCAGGGCCCAAAACACCTATTTTATGTTGGTTCTCCCGTTGCATAAAATATTTGTGCTAAGTTTTGTTGAAATCGGTCCAGTGGTTTAGTAGGAGGTGTGAAATATAAATACACACAATGACTTTTATGTATATTAAGATACACATATTTAATAATATTATTCAACAGAGGAAGATTTGTTAAAATTGACCATTCCGTCTATCGATTTAATACTCCTAACGATGAAATAATAACAAAATCGTTATTTTGATTTTATTACTATTAAAATTTGAACTATTTTAAACAAAAAGAATGAAGACTTTATCATGATCCAATGGTTTATTTAGTAGTAAGAAAAGAAATTCACGGAATGTAAACGTTTTTATCGATTTTACCGCGCGCTGCCCTTAAATAAGGTTTTTTTTTAAAGCCTGACCTTATAAACATGCAAAGATGATTTTAAACCGATATTTAGACCTTTTTCAATAACTATACCAAATATCACTTTGCCTCAATTTTTTACGAAATTTTACCATTATTTTTACTCTGGCGACTGGACTATATGTAGACAGTACCCAGTTAGATTTGGAGTAGTCCATAAACAAATAAATAATGATAATAAATTTAATGAATAATGAATGAATCAAATAGAAAGGCATATAAAGTACAATACAAATTTAGAAGTAAATGTAAAATGTAATTAAGATGTAATACAAATGTAATCTAAGACAAGTGTAATTAATTGGTAAGAGGATGTGAGATACAGTGGTATTCAATTAAGAATAACTGTGAGTGGGTAGTAATTATAAACAATTATTTAATGAAATGAATTACTAATCCATAGTAGCAGATGATACTGTCATTAACATTTAGTTTTTTCTTTATTAGTGTTTGTGTTATATAAGTTTAATAGATATTGATCACACAGACAATGGCTTAAAAGTGTGCATTCAGTTAAGCCCTAAAGGGAATTATAGTAATCAGAATATAATTAATTGTTAATTAACAGTTTGTTAATATTTAAATAAATTAATTAATATAAAACAAGTGTAAGCAGGATCGATTATGAATCTACCAATATAAAAATATAATCAGTCAACATAGGCCTAGATGATTATGTTCAATAAATAATAAATTATTCCAAAATATTTGTCAAATTACAAATAACTATAATATTGGGTATTAAAACTGTTCATAGTGTTTTCAGATAAAATAATATGTAAATTGTATTAAGTATTATGATGTAATAACTAAAAAGCAACTTGTATGTAAAACGTAAAATAATGTATTATATAAAAATAATATCCTATGACAACTAAATCTCAATTTGCACAGATATGAACAGAGTATTTATGTGTATCCAGGAAACAAAAAGAGAGAAAAAGAATTTTATTATTATTATAATGGTAAATAAACCAAGAAGGAGTTGGGTTGAATTTTGGTAAAAGAAACTAAATATTTCTACAAGAAACATATGAACTTTATTAAAAAATAATATAATACCAAGCAAGAAAAACGATATCAATCTATAACAGAATATAAAATTCAAGTAATTAAAGAAACAGCTTAACAAACCAGCCTTTAAACCTTACTGATGACCCAAACAGAAGGAACATTAACTAAAATAAATAAAATAGCAAACGAATGAAGTTATGGAAAAGAATAACCTTAAAACGAAAACAAATTACCATTGAAGAACAACTACACTTGGATTAACTTAATAACAGGACACTGGACTTCAATCATAATATTCCACCAGAAGGCTTCGGACAACGAAATTGACAAGATAAACATTTATTGATCACCAGAAGAAGGGGATTCCTTCATTTGAACAACATAAACAATCTAACAACATTGTAATTTTTCATCACTGAGACCAGGAGGCTGTGTGAAACTGAACTGAACTGATAAACATTGTGTAACGTATATATATTATTATAATTAATACTAAATTTATATTATTTCATTAGTATCTTGTTTGTAATGTAATGTACTTTCTGTACTTGTTTTTCTTTATAATTACTGAACCTTTATATCAGCCAAAAGAACCTTAAAATAATATTAACATAAAAGAGAAGAGAATCGACCCTGAGATTTCTGAATTATATTAATAGTTACAATAAATGGACTATATCAATTTTTGAATAAAATTACAATATTATTATTATTACCAGATACCATTCCATGTGTTTTATTCATATAGAAATAGAATTAATCAGTGTTACAAATTGATGCACACAAAGAGAGGGATAAATTAAGTTAAAACCTGTCTTGTAATAAATTGACGCATCCAAAGTGAGGCATAAAGAACCTGTAATTCCTGGAGTGTTATAAAATTGGCGAACCCAGCAGTGGGGTTTAGAAAAGATTGATAAGGAAGAATTATGTGTGGTTATAAATTGGCGTCCAACCTGTGAGGCTGTAATTAGGGAATCAATAAGCAAATAAATAATAAAATAATAACAAAATTCAGTTCCTAATTTTAGCTGGCGGCTGATATAGGTTCAATAAAACAACAGAAATGCACAAACGAGCAACATCAAAGAGGAGAGCAACAGAAGCAGAAGAGGAAATTAGTATGGAAGACACGGAGGCGACACCAGTGGAAGATGTAGAGATGTTACTACCCCTTGCAGAAACTAACAAACCTACACAACAAAAGGAGCAGCCCGAGAACACTACTTAAGTAGGGGATGTCAATTTCCAGAAAACCATGATGAGAATGATGATGGAAATGAGAGAGGATAACAAATCCATGAGTAAGGAAATGAAGGAAATCGGAGATACCAATAAGAAAATGGAGGAGAATAGTAAGAAAATGGAGGAGAATAGTAAGGAAATGAAGGAAGAATTGTGTAATTAAATCGGAGATACCAATAAGAAAATTGAGGAAAATAGTAAGAAGATGGAAAGTGACAACCAACAGTTGAGGGAAGAGTTAAAGCAGATCAATACAGAGAATTTAAAACGAATCAATGAAAGGTTTGAAGAAAATTTTGAGAAACAAAAAGAAAATAATAGGCAAATGAATGAGAAAATAGACAGTATTAAAATAAGTTTGGGACAACAAATTAACGAAAAAATCGAAGACGTTGATAAGAATATAAGACAATTTATAGACAAACAAAACCTAGAACTGAGAGAAAATATTTTTGGGAGGATGGAGCAGATTAATGAGGTAATTAACCAGAAGATGGATGGAAACACTGAAGAAAGGAGACAAGAGATAGCCAAAACAAATGAAAGAATGGAACAAATTAACGAAACCATTGAACAAAATAGAGTGAATTTATGTTCCAAGATAGATCAGGTAAAAGAAGATAGTCGTGTTCAATTAGAAATGATACAAAGGGAACAAGTAGCATTATTATCGGAAGTTAAACCTAACACAAACAAAGAAAATATTAAACACAGGGAAATGAAATCAAAGAAAATGAGAAGAATGCATCCAAGGAATTTAATAAAAACACAGGAAGAATATGAGATGATGCACAGTGGTTTAATTAATGTAAGTAATATCCCAATGACCAATGATAAAGAAATCATGAATTCCAGAGATTATAGGAAGAGGTTAGAAGTAATTTCAATAATGACTTACCATAAAACTATAGTTTACAACTTGGAAAAGACATAGATAGATGGGAAATACCAGAGATAAAAGTACGTGGGAAAATATCAATGATATCATTAGTCATTAATGGACCAGTGACATATTGGTTTAATAAACAATATGGTAGGGTGAGTGGAATAAGTTTTGTAGCAAATGAAAGTATAACAGCAGGAAAAATAAAGTACAAGGTAGAGGCAAGAGATGTCACAAGTACCGGAATAATTATAAAGACAATGATAGTCCGGAAAATAAGGGCAACTGAGATTATAAACCACGGCTAAATTAAATACCACACACCATCAAGAAAAGGGACGGATTTTATGATAACCGATTACAGAAAACCCATCAAAATTCTAAATTAAGTAAGATCAACTTACATGAATTATTTGAAATGACTATTATATAAAAAATGAATTTGATAACAAAAAATACTACAAAATTCTAAAAAATGTAAGAACAATTTACAGCATACTGTGGGAAAAATATTATGAATAATGGAACATAAAATAAGCAATTATTTCTTCCATACCAAAAATACTACCAAATTCTAAAATATGTAAGAACAATTTACAGCATACTTTGGGAAAAAATATTATGAATAATGAAACATAAAATAAGCAATTATTTCTTCCATACCAAAGATCATGTTCAGAAATAATTACTTTACTTCTGAAGGAGGGCAATTATGTAACGACACCAAAATTCTAAAAGAAATAAGCACATCTTATTAAATCAAGCATAAATAATACATATAGTAATATAATAATAATAATGGGGCGCAATATTAATGACAATAGGCCTAAGAGAAATTTAATAAACTAATTAGAAAATGAACTTGCTGAAGAAGAGTTGCAGTATAAAAACAGATAGAATAATAGAAGGATAATTAAAACTACTATATTACAAGAGGTATTGAATAACAAAGGTGAATGACATTAAGGCTAATAAACTCTGACATTGAACTCTGAAGTGAAGTTATATAAAAGAGAAAGAAATCTACTTAAGAAATATACCAACAGTAATCTTGAATATAATAAATAAATGGAGTTATTAGAAGGCAAGGTAGAATAAGAAAAAATATTCAAAAGATAAAAGATACCAATGATGTGTATAATGATAAGATTTATAATTATTTTATTTATAGAGTGTAGGAAGCTAAGGCGCCACTCTAGAATTATTTTATGGGCAGCAGCCAAAGTGCACTGTACCAGGTATGTGAATGTTCGGATGAGCAATTGGACGTAAAAGGGCCACTCAACGCCGATATTCATTCATAATACCATATTAATATATAGGGAATCATTTAACAATAGTATGGAATCAATGTGGATAAAAGAATGGAATATATAAATATAATATACAATGAACCAAGAGAAAACTTAAGAATTACAATTCGTTAAAGCCACGAATACAAATAAACAAACTCCAGAGATAAAGAAGAAAATAATTGGTATCGATAAGAAAGGTAGGTTTCAATTTACCTATAATAATGAAGAATTTGTTTAATAAATGTCAATCTTATCACCAAGCAATATTAATAACATAATATCATACACTTCAACTGTTGAAGACATCAGCAAGCAATAACAACAAGTTATCTAAACAAATCGAAATCAAAATAATTTGAAAGAAAAAACAATAATAAATAAAAGTGTGAACCTATTTAAAAACCAAAAGTCCTACAACAGACATTAATATGACAGATTACTATACTATGTAGACAGAACCCAGTTAGATTTGGAGTAGTCCATAAACAAATAAATAATGATAATAAATTTAATGAATAATGAATGAATCAAATAGAAAGGCATATAAAGTACAATACAAATTTAGAAGTAAATGTAAAATGTAATTAAGATGTAATACAAATGTAATCTAAGACAAGTGTAATTAATTGGTAAGAGGATGTGAGATACAGTGGTATTCAATTAAGAATAACTGTGAGTGGGTAGTACTTATAAACAATTATTTAATGAAATGAATTACTAATCCATAGTAGCAGATGATACTGACATTAACATTTAGTTTTTTCTTTATTAGTGTTTGTGTTATATAAGTTTAATAGATATTGATCACACAGACAATGGCTTAAAAGTGTGCATTCAGTTAAGCCCTAAAGGGAATTATAGTAATCAGAATATAATTGTTAATTAACAGTTTGTTTATATTTAAAGAAATTAATTAATATAAAACAAGTGTAAGCAGGATCGATTATGAATCTACCAATATAAAAATATAATCAGTCAACATAGTCCTAGATGATTATGTTCAGTAAATAATAAATTATTCCAAAATATTTGTCAAATTACAAATAACTATAATATTGGGTATTAAAACTGTTCATAGTGTTGTAAGATAAAATAATATGTAAACTGTATTAAGTATTATGATGTAATAACTAAAAAGCAACTTGTATGTAAAACGTAAAATAATGTATTATATAAAAATAATATCCTAAGACAACTAAATCTCAATTTGCACAGATATGACCAGAGTATTTATGTGTATCCAGGAAACAAAAAGAGAGAAAAAGAATTTTTATTATTATTATAATGGTAAATAAACCAAGAAGGAGTTGGGTTGAATTTTGGTAAAAGAAACTAAATATTTCTACAAGAAACATATGAACTTTATTAAAAAATAATATAATACCAAGCAAGAAAAACGATATCAATCTATAACAGAATATAAAATTCAAGTAATTAAAGAAACAGCTTAACAAACCAGCCTTTAAACCTTACTGATGACCCAAACAGAAGGAACATTAACTAAAATAAATAAAATAGCAAACGAATGAAGTTATGGAAAAGAATAACCTTAAAACGAAAACAAATTACCATTGAAGAACAACTACACTTGGATTAACTTAATAACAGGACACTGGACTTCAATCATAATATTCCACCAGAAGGCTTCGGACAACGAAATTGACAAGATAAACATTTATTGATCACCAGAAGAAGGGGATTCCTTCATTTGAACAACATAAACAAACTAACAACATTGTAATTTTTCATCACTGAGACCAGGAGGCTGTGTGAAACCGAACTGAACTGATAAACATTGTGTAACGTATATATATTATTATAATTAATACTAAATTTATATTATTTCATTAGTATCTTGTTTGTAATGTAATGTACTTTCTGTACTTGTTTTTTTGCTTTATAATTACTGAACCTTTATATCAGCCAAAAGAACCTTAAAATAATATTAACATAAAAGGGAAGAGAATCGACCCTGAGATTTCTGAATTATATTAATATTTACAATAAATGGACTATATCAATTTTTGAATAAAATTACAGTATTATTATTATTACCAGATACCATTCCATGTGTTTTATTCATATAGAAATAGAATTAATCAGTGTTACAAATTGATGTACACAAAGAGAGGGATAAATTAAGTTAAAACCTGTCTTGTAATAAATTGACGCATCCAAAGTGAGGCATAAAGAACCTGTAATTCCTGGAGTGTTATAAAATTGGTGAACCCAGCAGTGGGGTTTAGAAAAGATTGATAAGGAAGAATTACGTGTGATTATAAATTGGCGTCCAACCTGTGAGGCTGTAATTAGGGAATCAATAGGCAAATAAAGAATAAAATAATAACAAAATTCAGTTCCTAATTTTAGCTGGCGGCTGATATAGGTTCAATAAAACAACAGAAATGCACAAACGAGCAACATCAAAGAGGAGAGCAACAGAAGCAGAAGAGGAAATTAGTATGGAAGACACGGAGGCGACACCAGTGGAAGATGTAGAGATTTTACTACCCCTTGCAGAAACTAACAAACCTACACAACAAAAGGAGCAGCCCGAGAACACTACTTAAGTAGGGGATGTCAATTTCCAGAAAACCATGAGGAGAATGATGATGGAAATGAGAGAGGATAACAAATCCATGAGTAAGGAAATGAAGGAAATCGGAGATACCAATAAGAAAATGGAGGAGAATAGTTAGAAAATGGAGGAGAATAGTAAGGAAATGAAGGAAGAATTATGTAATAAAATCGGAGATACCAATAAGAAAATTGAGGAAAATAGTAAGAAGATGGAAAGTGACAACCAACAGTTGAGGGAAGAGTTGAAGCAGATCAATACAGAGAATTTAAAACGAATCAATGAAAGGTTTGAAGAAAATTTTGAGAAACAATAAGAAAATAATAGGCAAATGAATGAGAAAACAGACAGTATTAAAATAAGTTTGGGACAACAAATTAACGAAAAAATCGAAGACGTTGATAAGAATATAAGACAATTTATAGACAAACAAAACCTAGAACTGAGAGAAAATATTTATGGGAGGATGGAGCAGATTAATGAGGTAATTAACCAGAAGATGGATGGAAACACTGAAGAAAGGAGACAAGAGGTAGCCAAAACAAATGAAAGAATGGAACAAATTAACGAAACCATTGAACAAAATAGAGTGAATTTATGTTCCAAGATAGATCATGTAAAAGAAGATAGTCGTGTTCAATTAGAAATGATACAAAGGGAACAAGTAGCATTATTATCGGAATTTAAACCTAACATAAACAAAGAAAATATTAAACACAGGGAAATGAAATCAAAGAAAATGAGAAGAATGCATCCAAGGAATTTAATAAAAACACAGGAAGAATATGAGATGATGCACAGTGGTTTAATTAATGTAAGTAATATCCCAATGACGAATGATAAAGAAATCATGAATTCCAGAGATTATAGGAAGAGGTTAGAAGTAATTTCAATAATGACTTACCATAAAACTATAGTTTACAACTTGCAAAGACCATAGATAGATGGGAAATACCAGAGATAAAAGTACGTGGGAAAATATCAATGATATCATTAGTCATTAATGGACCAGTGACATATTGGTTTAATAAACAATATGGTAGGGTGAGTGGAATAAGTGTTGTAGCAAATGAAAGTATAACAGCAGGAAAAAAAAAGTACAAGGTAGAGGCAAGAGATGTCACAAGTACCGGAATAATTATAAAGACAATGATAGTCCGGAAAATAAGGGCAACTGAGATTATAAACCACGGCTAAATTAAATACCACACACCATCAAGAAAAGGGACGGATTTTATGATAACCGATTTCAGAAAAACCATCAAAATTCTAAATTAAGTAAGATCAACTTACCTGAATTATTTGAAATGACTATTATATAAAAAATGAATTTGATAACAAAAAATACTACAAAATTCTAAAAAATGTAAGAACAATTTACAGCATACTGTGGGAAAAATATTATGAATAATGGAACATAAAATAAGCAATTATTTCTTCCATACCAAAGATCATGTTCAGAAATAATTACTTCTGTAGGAAGGCAATTATCTAACGACACCAAAAGAAATAAGCACATCTTATTAAATCAAGCATAAATAATACATATAGTAATATAATAATAATAATGGGGCGCAATATTAATGACAATAGGCCTAAGAGAAATTTAATAAACTAATTAGAAAATGAACTTGCTGAAGAAGAGTTGCAGTATAAAAACAGATAGAATAATAGAAGGATAATTAAAACTACTATATTACAAGAGGTATTGAATAACAAAGGTGAATGACATTAAGGCTAATAAATCATTGAACTCTGAAGTGAAGTTATATAAAAGAGAAAGAAATCTACTTAAGAAATATACCAACAGTAATCTTGAATATAATAAATAAATGGAGTTATTGGAAGGCAAGGTAGAATAAGAAAAAATATTCAGAAGATAAAAGATTCCAATGATGTGTATAATGATAAGATTTATAATTATTTTATTTATAGAGTGTAGAAAGCTAAGGCGCCACTCTAGAATTATTTTATGGGCAGCAGCCAAAGTGCACTGTACCAGGTATGTCAATGTTCGGATGAGCAATTCGACGTAAAAGGGCCACTCAACGCCGATATTCATTCATAATACCATATTAATATATAGGGAAACATTTAACAATAGTATGGAATCAATGTGGATAAAAGAATGGAATATATAAATATAATATACAATGAACCAAGAGAAAACTTAAGAATTACAATTCGTTAAAGTCACCAATACAAATAAACAAACTCCAGAGATAAAGAAGAAAATAATTGGTATCGATAAGAAAGGTAGGTTTCAATTTGCCTATAATAATGAAGAATTTGTTTAATAAATGTCAATCTTATCACCAAGCAATATTAATACCATAATATCATACACTTCAACTGTTGAAGACATCAGCAAGCAATAACAACAAGTTATCTAAACAAATCGAAATCAAAATAATTTGAAAGAAAAAACAATAATAAATAAAAGTGTGAACCTATTTAAAAACCAAAAGTCCTACAACAGACATTAATATGACAGATTACTATACTATGTAGACAGAACCCAGTTAGATTTGGAGTAGTCCATAAACAAATAAATAATGATAATAAATTTAATGAATAATGAATGAATCAAATAGAAAGGCATATAAAGTACAATACAAATTTAGAAGTAAATGTAAAATGTAATTAAGATGTAATACAAATGTAATCTAAGACAAGTGTAATTAATTGGTAAGAGGATGTGAGATACAGTGGTATTCAATTAAGAATAACTGTGAGTGGGTAGTACTTATAAACAATTATTTAATGAAATGAATTACTAATCCATAGTAGCAGATGATACTGACATTAACATTTAGTTTTTTCTTTATTAGTGTTTGTGTTATATAAGTTTAATAGATATTGATCACACAGACAATGGCTTAAAAGTGTGCATTCAGTTAAGCCCTAAAGGGAATTATAGTAATCAGAATATAATTGTTAATTAACAGTTTGTTTATATTTAAAGAAATTAATTAATATAAAACAAGTGTAAGCAGGATCGATTATGAATCTACCAATATAAAAATATAATCAGTCAACATAGTCCTAGATGATTATGTTCAGTAAATAATAAATTATTCCAAAATATTTGTCAAATTACAAATAACTATAATATTGGGTATTAAAACTGTTCATAGTGTTGTAAGATAAAATAATATGTAAACTGTATTAAGTATTATGATGTAATAACTAAAAAGCAACTTGTATGTAAAACGTAAAATAATGTATTATATAAAAATAATATCCTAAGACAACTAAATCTCAATTTGCACAGATATGACCAGAGTATTTATGTGTATCCAGGAAACAAAAAGAGAGAAAAAGAATTTTTATTATTATTATAATGGTAAATAAACCAAGAAGGAGTTGGGTTGAATTTTGGTAAAAGAAACTAAATATTTCTACAAGAAACATATGAACTTTATTAAAAAATAATATAATACCAAGCAAGAAAAACGATATCAATCTATAACAGAATATAAAATTCAAGTAATTAAAGAAACAGCTTAACAAACCAGCCTTTAAACCTTACTGATGACCCAAACAGAAGGAACATTAACTAAAATAAATAAAATAGCAAACGAATGAAGTTATGGAAAAGAATAACCTTAAAACGAAAACAAATTACCATTGAAGAACAACTACACTTGGATTAACTTAATAACAGGACACTGGACTTCAATCATAATATTCCACCAGAAGGCTTCGGACAACGAAATTGACAAGATAAACATTTATTGATCACCAGAAGAAGGGGATTCCTTCATTTGAACAACATAAACAAACTAACAACATTGTAATTTTTCATCACTGAGACCAGGAGGCTGTGTGAAACCGAACTGAACTGATAAACATTGTGTAACGTATATATATTATTATAATTAATACTAAATTTATATTATTTCATTAGTATCTTGTTTGTAATGTAATGTACTTTCTGTACTTGTTTTTTTGCTTTATAATTACTGAACCTTTATATCAGCCAAAAGAACCTTAAAATAATATTAACATAAAAGGGAAGAGAATCGACCCTGAGATTTCTGAATTATATTAATATTTACAATAAATGGACTATATCAATTTTTGAATAAAATTACAGTATTATTATTATTACCAGATACCATTCCATGTGTTTTATTCATATAGAAATAGAATTAATCAGTGTTACAAATTGATGTACACAAAGAGAGGGATAAATTAAGTTAAAACCTGTCTTGTAATAAATTGACGCATCCAAAGTGAGGCATAAAGAACCTGTAATTCCTGGAGTGTTATAAAATTGGTGAACCCAGCAGTGGGGTTTAGAAAAGATTGATAAGGAAGAATTACGTGTGATTATAAATTGGCGTCCAACCTGTGAGGCTGTAATTAGGGAATCAATAGGCAAATAAAGAATAAAATAATAACAAAATTCAGTTCCTAATTTTAGCTGGCGGCTGATATAGGTTCAATAAAACAACAGAAATGCACAAACGAGCAACATCAAAGAGGAGAGCAACAGAAGCAGAAGAGGAAATTAGTATGGAAGACACGGAGGCGACACCAGTGGAAGATGTAGAGATTTTACTACCCCTTGCAGAAACTAACAAACCTACACAACAAAAGGAGCAGCCCGAGAACACTACTTAAGTAGGGGATGTCAATTTCCAGAAAACCATGAGGAGAATGATGATGGAAATGAGAGAGGATAACAAATCCATGAGTAAGGAAATGAAGGAAATCGGAGATACCAATAAGAAAATGGAGGAGAATAGTTAGAAAATGGAGGAGAATAGTAAGGAAATGAAGGAAGAATTATGTAATAAAATCGGAGATACCAATAAGAAAATTGAGGAAAATAGTAAGAAGATGGAAAGTGACAACCAACAGTTGAGGGAAGAGTTGAAGCAGATCAATACAGAGAATTTAAAACGAATCAATGAAAGGTTTGAAGAAAATTTTGAGAAACAATAAGAAAATAATAGGCAAATGAATGAGAAAACAGACAGTATTAAAATAAGTTTGGGACAACAAATTAACGAAAAAATCGAAGACGTTGATAAGAATATAAGACAATTTATAGACAAACAAAACCTAGAACTGAGAGAAAATATTTATGGGAGGATGGAGCAGATTAATGAGGTAATTAACCAGAAGATGGATGGAAACACTGAAGAAAGGAGACAAGAGGTAGCCAAAACAAATGAAAGAATGGAACAAATTAACGAAACCATTGAACAAAATAGAGTGAATTTATGTTCCAAGATAGATCATGTAAAAGAAGATAGTCGTGTTCAATTAGAAATGATACAAAGGGAACAAGTAGCATTATTATCGGAATTTAAACCTAACATAAACAAAGAAAATATTAAACACAGGGAAATGAAATCAAAGAAAATGAGAAGAATGCATCCAAGGAATTTAATAAAAACACAGGAAGAATATGAGATGATGCACAGTGGTTTAATTAATGTAAGTAATATCCCAATGACGAATGATAAAGAAATCATGAATTCCAGAGATTATAGGAAGAGGTTAGAAGTAATTTCAATAATGACTTACCATAAAACTATAGTTTACAACTTGCAAAGACCATAGATAGATGGGAAATACCAGAGATAAAAGTACGTGGGAAAATATCAATGATATCATTAGTCATTAATGGACCAGTGACATATTGGTTTAATAAACAATATGGTAGGGTGAGTGGAATAAGTGTTGTAGCAAATGAAAGTATAACAGCAGGAAAAAAAAAGTACAAGGTAGAGGCAAGAGATGTCACAAGTACCGGAATAATTATAAAGACAATGATAGTCCGGAAAATAAGGGCAACTGAGATTATAAACCACGGCTAAATTAAATACCACACACCATCAAGAAAAGGGACGGATTTTATGATAACCGATTTCAGAAAAACCATCAAAATTCTAAATTAAGTAAGATCAACTTACCTGAATTATTTGAAATGACTATTATATAAAAAATGAATTTGATAACAAAAAATACTACAAAATTCTAAAAAATGTAAGAACAATTTACAGCATACTGTGGGAAAAATATTATGAATAATGGAACATAAAATAAGCAATTATTTCTTCCATACCAAAGATCATGTTCAGAAATAATTACTTCTGTAGGAAGGCAATTATCTAACGACACCAAAAGAAATAAGCACATCTTATTAAATCAAGCATAAATAATACATATAGTAATATAATAATAATAATGGGGCGCAATATTAATGACAATAGGCCTAAGAGAAATTTAATAAACTAATTAGAAAATGAACTTGCTGAAGAAGAGTTGCAGTATAAAAACAGATAGAATAATAGAAGGATAATTAAAACTACTATATTACAAGAGGTATTGAATAACAAAGGTGAATGACATTAAGGCTAATAAATCATTGAACTCTGAAGTGAAGTTATATAAAAGAGAAAGAAATCTACTTAAGAAATATACCAACAGTAATCTTGAATATAATAAATAAATGGAGTTATTGGAAGGCAAGGTAGAATAAGAAAAAATATTCAGAAGATAAAAGATTCCAATGATGTGTATAATGATAAGATTTATAATTATTTTATTTATAGAGTGTAGAAAGCTAAGGCGCCACTCTAGAATTATTTTATGGGCAGCAGCCAAAGTGCACTGTACCAGGTATGTCAATGTTCGGATGAGCAATTCGACGTAAAAGGGCCACTCAACGCCGATATTCATTCATAATACCATATTAATATATAGGGAAACATTTAACAATAGTATGGAATCAATGTGGATAAAAGAATGGAATATATAAATATAATATACAATGAACCAAGAGAAAACTTAAGAATTACAATTCGTTAAAGTCACCAATACAAATAAACAAACTCCAGAGATAAAGAAGAAAATAATTGGTATCGATAAGAAAGGTAGGTTTCAATTTGCCTATAATAATGAAGAATTTGTTTAATAAATGTCAATCTTATCACCAAGCAATATTAATACCATAATATCATACACTTCAACTGTTGAAGACATCAGCAAGCAATAACAACAAGTTATCTAAACAAATCGAAATCAAAATAATTTGAAAGAAAAAACAATAATAAATAAAAGTGTGAACCTATTTAAAAACCAAAAGTCCTACAACAGACATTAATATGACAGATTACTATACTATGTAGACAGAACCCAGTTAGATTTGGAGTAGTCCATAAACAAATAAATAATGATAATAAATTTAATGAATAATGAATGAATCAAATAGAAAGGCATATAAAGTACAATACAAATTTAGAAGTAAATGTAAAATGTAATTAAGATGTAATACAAATGTAATCTAAGACAAGTGTAATTAATTGGTAAGAGGATGTGAGATACAGTGGTATTCAATTAAGAATAACTGTGAGTGGGTAGTAATTATAAACAATTATTTAATGAAATGAATTACTAATCCATAGTAGCAGATGATACTGACATTAACATTTAGTTTTTTCTTTATTAGTGTTTGTGTTATATAAGTTTAATAGATATTGATCACACAGACAATGGCTTAAAAGTGTGCATTCAGTTAAGCCCTAAAGGGAATTATAGTAATCAGAATATAATTGTTAATTAACAGTTTGTTTATATTTAAAGAAATTAATTAATATAAAACAAGTGTAAGCAGGATCGATTATGAATCTACCAATATAAAAATATAATCAGTCAACATAGTCCTAGATGATTATGTTCAGTAAATAATAAATTATTCCAAAATATTTGTCAAATTACAAATAACTATAATATTGGGTATTAAAACTGTTCATAGTGTTGTAAGATAAAATAATATGTAAACTGTATTAAGTATTATGATGTAATAACTAAAAAGCAACTTGTATGTAAAACGTAAAATAATGTATTATATAAAAATAATATCCTAAGACAACTAAATCTCAATTTGCACAGATATGACCAGAGTATTTATGTGTATCCAGGAAACAAAAAGAGAGAAAAAGAATTTTTATTATTATTATAATGGTAAATAAACCAAGAAGGAGTTGGGTTGAATTTTGGTAAAAGAAACTAAATATTTCTACAAGAAACATATGAACTTTATTAAAAAATAATATAATACCAAGCAAGAAAAACGATATCAATCTATAACAGAATATAAAATTCAAGTAATTAAAGAAACAGCTTAACAAACCAGCCTTTAAACCTTACTGATGACCCAAACAGAAGGAACATTAACTAAAATAAATAAAATAGCAAACGAATGAAGTTATGGAAAAGAATAACCTTAAAACGAAAACAAATTACCATTGAAGAACAACTACACTTGGATTAACTTAATAACAGGACACTGGACTTCAATCATAATATTCCACCAGAAGGCTTCGGACAACGAAATTGACAAGATAAACATTTATTGATCACCAGAAGAAGGGGATTCCTTCATTTGAACAACATAAACAAACTAACAACATTGTAATTTTTCATCACTGAGACCAGGAGGCTGTGTGAAACCGAACTGAACTGATAAACATTGTGTAACGTATATATATTATTATAATTAATACTAAATTTATATTATTTCATTAGTATCTTGTTTGTAATGTAATGTACTTTCTGTACTTGTTTTTTTGCTTTATAATTACTGAACCTTTATATCAGCCAAAAGAACCTTAAAATAATATTAACATAAAAGGGAAGAGAATCGACCCTGAGATTTCTGAATTATATTAATATTTACAATAAATGGACTATATCAATTTTTGAATAAAATTACAGTATTATTATTATTACCAGATACCATTCCATGTGTTTTATTCATATAGAAATAGAATTAATCAGTGTTACAAATTGATGTACACAAAGAGAGGGATAAATTAAGTTAAAACCTGTCTTGTAATAAATTGACGCATCCAAAGTGAGGCATAAAGAACCTGTAATTCCTGGAGTGTTATAAAATTGGTGAACCCAGCAGTGGGGTTTAGAAAAGATTGATAAGGAAGAATTACGTGTGATTATAAATTGGCGTCCAACCTGTGAGGCTGTAATTAGGGAATCAATAGGCAAATAAATAATAAAATAATAACAAAATTCAGTTCCTAATTTTAGCTGGCGGCTGATATAGGTTCAATAAAACAACAGAAATGCACAAACGAGCAACATCAAAGAGGAGAGCAACAGAAGCAGAAGAGGAAATTAGTATGGAAGACACGGAGGCGACACCAGTGGAAGATGTAGAGATTTTACTACCCCTTGCAGAAACTAACAAACCTACACAACAAAAGGAGCAGCCCGAGAACACTACTTAAGTAGGGGATGTCAATTTCCAGAAAACCATGAGGAGAATGATGATGGAAATGAGAGAGGATAACAAATCCATGAGTAAGGAAATGAAGGAAATCGGAGATACCAATAAGAAAATGGAGGAGAATAGTTAGAAAATGGAGGAGAATAGTAAGGAAATGAAGGAAGAATTATGTAATAAAATCGGAGATACCAATAAGAAAATTGAGGAAAATAGTAAGAAGATGGAAAGTGACAACCAACAGTTGAGGGAAGAGTTGAAGCAGATCAATACAGAGAATTTAAAACGAATCAATGAAAGGTTTGAAGAAAATTTTGAGAAACAATAAGAAAATAATAGGCAAATGAATGAGAAAACAGACAGTATTAAAATAAGTTTGGGACAACAAATTAACGAAAAAATCGAAGACGTTGATAAGAATATAAGACAATTTATAGACAAACAAAACCTAGAACTGAGAGAAAATATTTATGGGAGGATGGAGCAGATTAATGAGGTAATTAACCAGAAGATGGATGGAAACACTGAAGAAAGGAGACAAGAGGTAGCCAAAACAAATGAAAGAATGGAACAAATTAACGAAACCATTGAACAAAATAGAGTGAATTTATGTTCCAAGATAGATCATGTAAAAGAAGATAGTCGTGTTCAATTAGAAATGATACAAAGGGAACAAGTAGCATTATTATCGGAATTTAAACCTAACATAAACAAAGAAAATATTAAACACAGGGAAATGAAATCAAAGAAAATGAGAAGAATGCATCCAAGGAATTTAATAAAAACACAGGAAGAATATGAGATGATGCACAGTGGTTTAATTAATGTAAGTAATATCCCAATGACGAATGATAAAGAAATCATGAATTCCAGAGATTATAGGAAGAGGTTAGAAGTAATTTCAATAATGACTTACCATAAAACTATAGTTTACAACTTGCAAAGACCATAGATAGATGGGAAATACCAGAGATAAAAGTACGTGGGAAAATATCAATGATATCATTAGTCATTAATGGACCAGTGACATATTGGTTTAATAAACAATATGGTAGGGTGAGTGGAATAAGTGTTGTAGCAAATGAAAGTATAACAGCAGGAAAAAAAAAGTACAAGGTAGAGGCAAGAGATGTCACAAGTACCGGAATAATTATAAAGACAATGATAGTCCGGAAAATAAGGGCAACTGAGATTATAAACCACGGCTAAATTAAATACCACACACCATCAAGAAAAGGGACGGATTTTATGATAACCGATTTCAGAAAAACCATCAAAATTCTAAATTAAGTAAGATCAACTTACCTGAATTATTTGAAATGACTATTATATAAAAAATGAATTTGATAACAAAAAATACTACAAAATTCTAAAAAATGTAAGAACAATTTACAGCATACTGTGGGAAAAATATTATGAATAATGGAACATAAAATAAGCAATTATTTCTTCCATACCAAAGATCATGTTCAGAAATAATTACTTCTGTAGGAAGGCAATTATCTAACGACACCAAAAGAAATAAGCACATCTTATTAAATCAAGCATAAATAATACATATAGTAATATAATAATAATAATGGGGCGCAATATTAATGACAATAGGCCTAAGAGAAATTTAATAAACTAATTAGAAAATGAACTTGCTGAAGAAGAGTTGCAGTATAAAAACAGATAGAATAATAGAAGGATAATTAAAACTACTATATTACAAGAGGTATTGAATAACAAAGGTGAATGACATTAAGGCTAATAAATCATTGAACTCTGAAGTGAAGTTATATAAAAGAGAAAGAAATCTACTTAAGAAATATACCAACAGTAATCTTGAATATAATAAATAAATGGAGTTATTGGAAGGCAAGGTAGAATAAGAAAAAATATTCAGAAGATAAAAGATTCCAATGATGTGTATAATGATAAGATTTATAATTATTTTATTTATAGAGTGTAGAAAGCTAAGGCGCCACTCTAGAATTATTTTATGGGCAGCAGCCAAAGTGCACTGTACCAGGTATGTCAATGTTCGGATGAGCAATTCGACGTAAAAGGGCCACTCAACGCCGATATTCATTCATAATACCATATTAATATATAGGGAAACATTTAACAATAGTATGGAATCAATGTGGATAAAAGAATGGAATATATAAATATAATATACAATGAACCAAGAGAAAACTTAAGAATTACAATTCGTTAAAGTCACCAATACAAATAAACAAACTCCAGAGATAAAGAAGAAAATAATTGGTATCGATAAGAAAGGTAGGTTTCAATTTGCCTATAATAATGAAGAATTTGTTTAATAAATGTCAATCTTATCACCAAGCAATATTAATACCATAATATCATACACTTCAACTGTTGAAGACATCAGCAAGCAATAACAACAAGTTATCTAAACAAATCGAAATCAAAATAATTTGAAAGAAAAAACAATAATAAATAAAAGTGTGAACCTATTTAAAAACCAAAAGTCCTACAACAGACATTACTATGACAGATTACTATACTATGTAGACAGTACCCAGTTAGATTTGGAGTAGTCCATAAACAAATAAATAATGATAATAAATTTGATGAATAATGAATGAATCAAATAGAAAGGCATATAAAGTACAATACAAATTTAGAAGTAAATGTAAAATGTAATTAAGATGTAATACAAATGTAATCTAAGACAAGTGTAATTAATTGGTAAGAGGATGTGAGATACAGTGGTATTCAATTAAGAATAACTGTGAGTGGGTAGTAATTATAAACAATTATTTAATGAAATGAATTACTAATCCATAGTAGCAGATGATACTGACATTAACATTTAGTTTTTTCTTTATTAGTGTTTGTGTTATATAAGTTTAATAGATATTGATCACACAGACAATGGCTTAAAAGTGTGCATTCAGTTAAGCCCAAAAGGGAATTATAGTAATCAGAATATAATTTTTAATTAACAGTTTGTTAATATTTAAAGAAATTAATTAATATAAAACAAGTGTAAGCAGGATCGATTATGAATCTACCAATATAAAAATATAATCAGTCAACATAGGCCTAGATGATTATGTTCAGTAAATAATAAATTATTCCAAAATATTTGTCAAATTACAAATAACTATAATATTGGGTATTAAAATTGTTCATAGTGTTGTCAGATAAAATAATATGTAAATTGTATTAAGTATTATGATGTAATAACTAAACAGCAACTTGTATGTAAAACGTAAAATAATGTATTATATAAAAATAATATCCTATGACAACTAAATCTCAATTTGCACAGATATGACCAGAGTATTTATGTGTATCCAGGAAACAAAAAGAGAGAAAAAGAATTTTATTATTATTATAATGGTAAATAAACCAAGAAGGAGTTGGGTTGAATTTTGGTAAAAGAAACTAAATATTTCTACAAGAAACATATGAACTTTATTAAAAAATAATATAATACCAAGCAAGAAAAACGATATCAATCTATAACAGAATATAAAATTCAAGTAATTAAAGAAACAGCTTAACAAACCAGCCTTTAAACCTTACTGATGACCCAAACAGAAGGAACATTAACTAAAATAAATAAAATAGCAAACGAATGAAGTTATGGAAAAGAATAACCTTAAAACGAAAACAAATTACCATTGAAGAACAACTACACTTGGATTAACTTAATAACAGGACACTGGACTTCAATCATAATATTCCACCAGAAGGCTTCGGACAACGAAATTGACAAGATAAACATTTATTGATCACCAGAAGAAGGGGATTCCTTCATTTGAACAACATAAACAAACTAACAACATTGTAATTTTTCATCACTGAGACCAGGAGGCTGTGTGAAACCGAACTGAACTGATAAACATTGTGTAACGTATATATATTATTATAATTAATACTAAATTTATATTATTTCATTAGTATCTTGTTTGTAATGTAATGTACTTTCTGTACTTGTTTTTCTTTATAATTACTGAACCTTTATATCAGCCAAAAGAACCTTAAAATAATATTAACATAAAAGAGAAGAGAATCGACCCTGAGATTTCTGAATTATATTAATAGTTACAATAAATGGACTATATCAATTTTTGAATAAAATTACAATATTATTATTATTACCAGATACCATTCCATGTGTTTTATTCATATAGAAATAGAATTAATCAGTGTTACAAATTGATGTACACAAAGAGAGGGATAAATTAAGTTAAAACCTGTCTTGTAATAAATTGACGCATCCAAAGTGAGGCATAAAGAACCTGTAATTCCTGGAGTGTTATAAAATTGGTGAACCCAGCAGTGGGGTTTAGAAAAGACTGATAAGGAAGAATTACGTGTGGTTATAAATTGGCGTCCAACCTGTGAGGCTGTAATTAGGGAATCAATAGGCAAATAAATAATAAAATAATAACAAAATTCAGTTCCTAATTTTAGCTGGCGGCTGATATAGGTTCAATAAAACAACAGAAATGCACAAACGAGCAACATCAAAGAGGAGAGCAACAGAAGCAGAAAAGGAAATTAGTATGGAAGACACGGAGGCGACACCAGTGGAAGATGTAGAGATGTTACTACCCCTTGCAGAAACTAACAAACCTACACAACAAAAGGAGCAGCCCGAGAACACTACTCAAGTAGGGGATGTCAATTTCCAGGAAACCATGATGAGAATGATGATGGAAATGAGAGAGGATAACAAATCCATGAGTAAGGAAATGAAGGAAATCGGAGATACCAATAAGAAAATGGAGGAGAATAGTAAGAAAATGGAGGAGAATAGTAAGAAAATGAAGGAAGAATTATGTAATAAAATCGGAGATACCAATAAGAAAATTGAGGAAAATAGTAAGAAGATGGAAAGTGACAACCAACAGTTGAGGGAAGAGTTAAAGCAGATCAATACAGAGAATTTAAAACGAATCAATGAAAGGTTTGAAGAAAATTTTGAGAAACAAAAGAAAATAATAGGCAAATGAATGAGAAAATAGACAGTATTAAAATAAGTTTGGGACAACAAATTAACAAAAAAATCGAAGACGTTGATAAGAATATAAGACAATTTATAGACAAACAAAACCTAGAACTGAGAGAAAATATTTATGGGAGGATGGAGCAGATTAATGAGGTAATTAACCAGAAGATGGATGGAAACACTGAAGAAAGGAGACAAGAGATAGCCAAAATAAATGAAAGAATGGAACAAATTAACGAAACCATTGAACAAAATAGAGTGAATTTATGTTCCAAGATAGATCAGGTAAAAGAAGATAGTCGTGTTCAATTAGAAACGATACAAAGGGAACAAGTAGCATTATTATCGGAATTTAAACCTAACATAAACAAAGAAAATATTAAACACAGGGAAATGAAATCAAAGAAAATGAGAAGAATGCATCCAAGGAATTTAATAAAAACACAGGAAGAATATGAGATGATGCACAGTGGTTTAATTAATGTAAGTAATATCCCAATGACGAATGATAAAGAAATCATGAATTCCAGAGATTATAGGAAGAGATTCTTGGATTTCGTTGTCCATGACGTGTCCGTTACTTAACTAAATATCACTATAATATTGACGACTCGGAACACAAAGTTTTTTATAAGTAAAAACGTAAAGTTTTACCTTACAGCCTAAACCGGCTTTCACCTATAGAAGGCTTCATCAGAGGCTGTCGTTAGTAGCGCTGCTCGTCTTGTTGTTGGAGACGAGAAAGTGTTTTGAAAGATTGAAGCTGTGTGTGTGTGGTGAGATGTGTTCGAATAATGCGTGCGATTTGAATTGTGTCTGTTCGTTTAGGATGTCGTTTTTATTTGTTTTTGTGTGTTTGTATATTTCTAATTGTTCTAGAGTGTCTAGTTTTCGGCCTTTTGTGTGTACGTGTAGTATGTTCATGTTATTGTCGATGTTTTTATATGTGTGGTTTGCTTCAATGAGGTGGTTTGCGAAGGTAGATTCTGTAGTGGTGTGGAGTGCTTTTGTGTGTTCAATGTATCTCTGTTTGAAGCTACGTCCTGTCTGGCCTATGTAGAATTTACTGCAATTTGAACAATTTAGTTTATATACACCGGGTAAATCGAATTTGTTTTGTGCTTTGGGCATGCGTTTTGATAGTGTGTGTTCTGTTTTGTTAGTAGTTTTGTAAGCGATTCTGTATCCTGCTTTTCGAATTTGTGGGCAATTTTTTCTGTTTGTTTGTTGATGTATGTTAGTGTTATGAATTTGTTGTTTTCTGTCTTTGTCTGTTGTTTGTTTTGTGTTTTGTGTAGGAGTTTACTGACTATTGTTCTCTCATAACCGTTAGATTCTGCTAGATATTTTATCGTGTTTAGTTCGTCTTTGTAGTCTATTTCATCTAAGGGGATGTTGTTAAGTCTATGTATCATGGTTCTAAAAGCAGCTAGTTTGTGTTGTATTGGGTGATTGGAGGTGTTGTGTATTAGTGTGTCAGTTGTAGTTGGTTTTCTGTATATACTGAATTTGTGCCTGTGTTCTAGTTTTGTGATGGAGAGGTCTAAGAAGTTTATGGTATTGTTGTGTTCGTATTCGGCAGTGAAGGTTATGTTTTTATGTATTTTGTTTAAGTGCGTTAGTAACTGTTCACATTGTCTTTTGTTTCCCCTGTATAGTATTAGAATGTCATCAACGTATCTGTGCCAATATAGTATTTTATGTGAGTGTCTGTCATTGTTTGTGAGTATTTTTGTTTTTTCTAAGTGTTGGAGGAAGACTTCTGCTAGAATGCTGGATATGGGGGAGCCCATGGGTAGGCCATCGTTCTGTGTGTAGTATTTATTGTTATAAGTAAAGTTAGCCTCCTTTGACATTAAAAACCTGTACACAAACATCCCCATCTCTGAAACAATCACCATCCTACAAAACAAACTCAAACAGAACAACACACCAGACGAACTTATCAATGAAATAACAGAAACTCTGAACATTATCACAAAACAAAACACTTTACTTATAACAATAAATACTACACACAGAACGATGGCCTACCCATGGGCTCCCCCATATCCAGCATTCTAGCAGAAGTCTTCCTCCAACACTTAGAAAAAACAAAAATACTCACAAACAATGACAGACACTCACATAAAATACTATATTGGCACAGATACGTTGATGACATTCTAATACTATACAGGGGAAACAAAAGACAATGTGAACAGTTACTAACGCACATAAACAAAATACATAAAAACATAACCTTCACTGCCGAATACGAACACAACAATACCATAAACTTCTTAGACCTCTCCATCACAAAACTAGAACACAGGCACAAATTCAGTATATACAGAAAACCAACTACAACTGACACACTAATACACAACACCTCCAATCACCCAATACAACACAAACTAGCTGCTTTTAGAACCATGATACATAGACTTAACAACATCCCCTTAGATGAAATAGACTACAAAGACGAACTAAACACGATAAAATATCTAGCAGAATCTAACGGTTATGACAGAACAATAGTCAGTAAACTCCTACACAAAACACAAAACAAACAACAGACAAAGACAGAAAACAACAAATTCATAACACTAACATACATCAACAAACAAACAGAAAAAATTGCCCACAAATTCAAAAAAGCAGGATACAGAATCGCTTACAAAACTACTAACAAAACAGAACACACACTATCAAAACGCATGCCCAAAGCACAAAACAAATTCGATCTACACGGTGTATATAAACTAAATTGTTCAAATTGCAGTAAATTCTACATAGGCCAGACAGGACGTAGCTTCAAACAGAGATACATTGAACACACAAAAGCACTCCACACCACTACAGAATCTACCTTCGCAAACCACCTCATTGAAGCAAACCACACATATAAAAACATCGACAATAACATGAACATACTACACGTACACACAAAAGGCCGAAAACTAGACACTCTAGAACAATTAGAAATATACAAACATACAAAAACAAATAAAAACGACATCCTAAACGAACAGACACAATTCAAATCGCACGCATTATTCGAACACATCTCACCACACACACACAGCTTCAATCTTTCGAAACACTTTCTCGTCGCCAACAACAAGACGAGCAGCGCTACTAACGACAGCCTCTGATGAAGCCTTCTATAGGTGAAAGCCGGTTTAGGCTGTAAGGTAAAACTTTACGTTTTTACTTATAAAAAACTTTGTGTTCCGAGTCGTCAATATTATAGTGATATTTATAGGAAGAGGTTAGAAGTAATTTCAATAATGACTTACCATAAAACTATAGTTTACAACTTGGAAAAGACCATAGATAGATGGGAAATACCAGAGATAAAAGTACGTGGGAAAATATCAATGATATCATTAGTCATTAATGGACCAGTGACATATTGGTTTAATAAACAATATGGTAGGGTGAGTGGAATAAGTGTTGTAGCAAATGAAAGTATAACAGCAGGAAAAATAAAGTACAAGGTAGAGGCAAGAGATGTCACAAGTACCGGAATAATTATAAAGACAATGATAGTCCGGAAAATAAGGGCAACTGAGATTATAAACCACGGCTAAATTAAATACCACACACCATCAAGAAAAGGGACGGATTTTATGATAACCGATTACAGAAAAACCATCAAAATTCTAAATTAAGTAAGATCAACTTACATGAATTATTTGAAATGACTATTATATAAAAAATGAATTTGATAACAAAAAATACTACAAAATTCTAAAAAATGTAAGAACAATTTATAGCATACTGTGGGAAAAATATTATGAATAATGGAACATAAAATAAGCAATTATTTCTTCCATACCAAAGATCATGTTCAGAAATAATTACTTCTGAAGGAGAGCAATTATGTAACGACACCAAAATTCTAAAAGAAATAAGCACATCTTATTAAATCAAGCATAAATAATACATATAGTAATATAATAATAATAATGGGGCGCAATATTAATGACAATAGGCCTAAGAGAAATTTAATAAACTAATTAGAAAATAATTTGCTGAAGAAGAGTTGCAGTATAAAAACAGATAGAATAATAGAAGGATAATTAAAACTGCTATATTACAAGAGGTATTGAATAACAAAGGTGAATGACATTAAGGCTAATAAATCATTGAACTCTGAAGTGAAGTTATATAAAAGAGAAAGAAATCTACTTAAGAAATATACCAACAGTAATCTTCAATATAATAAATAAATGGAGTTATTGGAAGGCAAGGTAGAATAAGAAAAAATATTCAGAAGATAAAAGATTCCAATGATGTGTATAATGATAAGATTTATAATTATTTTATTTATAGAGTGTAGAAAGCTAAGGCGCCACTCTAGAATTATTTTATGGGCAGCAGCCAAAGTGCACTGTACCAGGTATGTCAATGTTCGGATGAGCAATTGGACGTAAAAGGGCCACTCAACGCCGATATTCATTCATAATACCATATTAATATATAGGGAATCATTTAACAATAGTATGGAATCAATGTGGATAAAAGAATGGAATATATAAAAAAAATATACAATGAACCAAGAGAAAACTTAAGAATTACAATTCGTTAAAGCCACCAATACAAATAAACTAACTCCAGAGATAAAGAAGAAAATAATTGGTATCGATAAGAAAGGTAGGTTTCAATTTGCCTATAATAATGAAGAATTTGTTTAATAAATGTCAATCTTATCACCAAGCAATATTAATACCATAATATCATACACTTCAACTGTTGAAGACATCAGCAAACAATAACAACCAGTTATCTAAACAAATCGAAATCAAAATAATTTGAAAGAAAAAACAATAATAAATAAAAGTGTGAACCTATTTAAAAACCAAAAGTCCTACAACAGACATTACTATGACAGATTACTATACTATGTAGACAGTACCCAGTTAGATTTGGAGTAGTCCATAAACAAATAAATAATGATAATAAATTTAATGAATAATGAATGAATCAAATAGAAAGGCAATACAAATTTAGAAGTAAATGTAAAATGTAATTAAGATGTAATACAAATGTAATCTAAGACAAGTGTAATTAATTGGTAAGAGGATGTGAGATACAGTGGTATTCAATTAAGAATAACTGTGAGTGGGTAGTAATTATAAACAATTATTTAATGAAATGAATTACTAATCCATAGTAGCAGATGATACTGTCATTAACATTTAGTTTTTTCTTTATTAGTGTTTGTGTTATATAAGTTTAATAGATATTGATCACACAGACAATGGCTTAAAAGTGTGCATTCAGTTAAGCCCAAAAGGGAATTATAGTAATCAGAATATAATTGTTAATTAACAGTTTGTTAATATTTAAAGAAATTAATTAATATAAAACAAGTGTAAGCAGGATCGATTATGAATCTACCAATATAAAAATATAATCAGTCAACATAGGCCTAAATGATTATGTTCAGTAAATAATAAATTATTCCAAAATATTTGTCAAATTACAAATAACTATAATATTGGGTATTAAAATTGTTCATAGTGTTGTCAGATAAAATAATATGTAAATTGTATTAAGTATTATGATGTAATAACTAAAAAGCAACTTGTATGTAAAACGTAAAATAATGTATTATATAAAAATAATATCCTATGACAACTAAATCTCAATTTGCACAGATATGACCAGAGTATTTATGTGTATCCAGGAAACAAAAAGAGAGAAAAAGAATTTTATTATTATTATAATGGTAAATAAACCAAGAAGGAGTTGGGTTGAATTTTGGTAAAAGAAACTAAATATTTCTACAAGAAACATATGAACTTTATTAAAAAATAATATAATACCAAGCAAGAAAAACGATATCAATCTATAACAGAATATAAAATTCAAGTAATTAAAGAAACAGCTTAACAAACCAGCCTTTAAACCTTACTGATGACCCAAACAGAAGGAACATTAACTAAAATAAATAAAATAGCAAACGAATGAAGTTATGGAAAAGAATAACCTTAAAACGAAAACAAATTACCATTGAAGAACAACTACACTTGGATTAACTTAATAACAGGACACTGGACTTCAATCATAATATTCCACCAGAAGGCTTCGGACAACGAAATTGACAAGATAAACATTTATTGATCACCAGAAGAAGGGGATTCCTTCATTTGAACAACATAAACAAACTAACAACATTGTAATTTTTCATCACTGAGACCAGGAGGCTGTGTGAAACCGAACTGAACTGATAAACATTGTGTAACGTATATATATTATTATAATTAATACTAAATTTATATTATTTCATTAGTATCTTGTTTGTAATGTAATGTACTTTCTGTACTTGTTTTTCTTTATAATTACTGAACCTTTATATCAGCCAAAAGAACCTTAAAATAATATTAACATAAAAGAGAAGAGAATCGACCCTGAGATTTCTGAATTATATTAATAGTTACAATAAATGGACTATATCAATTTTTGAATAAAATTACAATATTATTATTATTACCAGATACCATTCCATGTGTTTTATTCATATAGAAATAGAATTAATCAGTGTTACAAATTGATGTACACAAAGAGAGGGATAAATTAAGTTAAAACCTGTCTTGTAATAAATTGACGCATCCAAAGTGAGGCATAAAGAACCTGTAATTCCTGGAGTGTTATAAAATTGGTGAACCCAGCAGTGGGGTTTAGAAAAGACTGATAAGGAAGAATTATGTGTGGTTATAACTGTTACATATTGATAACTATTTTATGTATTGGGTATTTTGATTTGATGTGTATAATTATTGTGTATTAGGAGGGTTGTATTTTTTTGTTTGTTAAGGGCATTATAAATAAAAAATTTTGTAAACATGGCTGAGGCACAAGAAACCAAAATAGGTATATCACAGGAGGACGAGTTAAGGAATATTATAAATGGAATGACTGACGATGATTGGCATATCTATCTCTGATGTATCAATCTACATATCTCTGATGCTATATCCAGATTGTTTATTAGTTAGTTCGTTTCTATTACTTTTTTCTTCTAATTTCAAGCTCTGTAATTTTTTCAATCTTTACCCATCAATGGTTACTATAGAACTCTCAAATTAATTTTTATTATTTTATTATTTCAAGCTCTTAATTCTCTTCAATCTTTTTTCATCAATGGTTACTAAAGACATCTTAAATTATTTTTATTATTTTATTATTTCAAGCTCTGTATTCTCTTCAATCTTTACCCATCAATGGTTACTATGGAACTTTCAAATTAATTTTTATTATTTTATTATTTCAAGCTCTGTATTCCCTTCAATCTTTTTTCATCAATGGTTACTAAAGACTTCTTAAATTATTTTTATTAGTTTATTATTTCAGGCTCTGTATTCTCTTCAATCTTTACCCATCAATGGTTACTATGGAACTCCCTTAATTATTTTTATTATTTTATCATTTCAAGCTCTGTATTCTCTTTAATCTTTACCCATCAATGGTTACTATGGAACTGCCTAAATTATTTTTATTATTTTATTATTTCAAGCTCTGTATTCTCTTTAATCTTTACCCATCAATGGTTACTATGGAACTGCCAAAATTATTTACCTAAATTTGTTGTTTTTATCTTTCCCCATTACCTTACCTAAACATTTGGGTATAGTCAGTCATAGTCAGAGTCTGTCAAATATAGTCTTTAGTGTTATGCTATCATTCTTTTATTTATTACTTGTTATTTTATTGTACAACTTCTCATTCATTTATTCTTGCAAATTTTACATGGTTCTATGTAATACCATTTGTCACGTTACAATATCAGCCCAACTAATATTTTGGGGAGACATAAAAATAAATACAAATAATAAGGGTAAATTGTATTGGGAACAAAAGTATAAATAAAAATTATAAAATATTATTCATGAATTATAACAACGTAGGAAGCAAGCGAGTGAAATAGTGTCAAGGTCAACATCCAGACGCAAGAAAAAACAGTTACATTTCGCCAAACGAACTTTGACCGATGAAGTCACCGGTCACGCCACATTACATAAGTGCCGATCCTTTAAAAACGTCACTTGGAATGCAAGGCGCAGTCGACCTCGCCTCAGACATTGGCTTCGTCATATCCAGAAAACAATGAAATGTGATCACGTGACACCCCACCATTTCAGAACTCAATGCAGTACAATTCTGCCCAGTTTAAAATTACACCTTGTGACGGCCGGTCACTAACCAAAGATCTGAAACGAAATCGCGGGCGCCCGGAGTTAAAAAAAAGAACGGTGAAATCAAAATTACATATAAGTAACGTGAATACTTACTTTCACTTTTTGGTGGCCCAACACCAAAAAGGTGTTAAAATGTGATTTAAAGAAATCGAGACATTAGTTATATCAGAATAACAGTTTTTGTTTGAATCGAAAGTGAAATACAAAAATGTGCGGAGTGAACAAAGTTACGAAAGGAACTGGAGAGTGGCGGATTCACCAAAAAATGAACAGCTAAGTAACCTTCGGGTATCACCTAACTTTTAAAATCAAACAAATTTTATTATGAAAAGAAATATTTTTAATCACTAAAAAAATGAGATCTCATATGGGCATGGGGTATGTAAGATGGAGTGAATGAAATTACGTATTAAATAAAGAGCGCTGGTTTGCTCACTATATACTGTATATAGTTAATGAAATGAATAAATATCATGGTTTCATTTTATTTTTCTTCTTTTGAAATGTTAAACATATATATATATATATATATATATATATATATATATATATATATATATATATTGCGACTGTACAAATAAGTGATGTACTGAGCATGAAATATAAAAATTTAAATTTACTTAATAAACTGTAAATAATTAATAATATATTAGAAATAAGCATGTTATGGATTGCAAGCTTGACTCAGACAAAAATATGAACAGGTGTTTCGACCTGAATCAACGTGCACACACACACAAATGTAACTGAAAGTGTGTACACCAGTATTTTGCTAGTGTGTGTGAACGCAGGTCTCTGCAGGCAAGTTTGCCACCCCAGTATGAATAATTGCACAATGACTGTTTTTCCATAATTATTCATAAACTAGAATTAAGAATTAAAATCCAAAAGCACCATAAAATGTAAATAAATTTAATAAATACTGTGTGCGAAAACCACGCGAAAGTGACACGCCGTACAAGTGCAATAGTGAAATAACTGTGTACAAATCAAAAGGGTTAAGTTGCAATGTCCAAAATTACAATGAACATGTGTTGTAAAATTAGTTATAAGATAAGTATAAAAAAAATACTTACAGGACTCTGCAATTCGCAGAAATATAAAAAATACTGAATTTGACGAAGAGTGGGGGAACTGACGCCAAAGACAGTTTCTAACATGTCGATTTTGTATCACTGAAGGGTGTCGACCAAGACATGGGTATAAATAGGACACGCAAGCTTCAGTGGTTCTCTTTCTTGAATCATCCACGATGCAGCGGGAGCTTATGCCCGTCAGCACGGCATATTTATTAATATTTTTATAAACAGTTTAAATTGCCAGTTATGTACAAATACGTAACCAAGCTATAAGACAAACATTGTAATTAATAACAGCACTACTGAAGAAGTCCATAGCGATATGACGCTGGACAAGAGAAGAAGTTCCATAGCGATACGACGCTGGACAAGAGAAGAAGTTCTATAGCGATACGACGCTGGACAAGAGAAGAAGTTCCATAGCGATACGACGCTGGACAAGAGAAGAAGTTCCATAGCGATACGACGCTGGACAAGAGAAGAAGTTCCATAGCGATACGACGCTGGACAAAAGGAGAGGACGAGAGAGTGAGAGACAGCCGACGCTGGACAAGAGGAGAAGAGAGACAGCCGACGCTGGAGGCGAGACGAAGATGAACACCGATGGAACAAAAATGATCAAGTATGATTGACGACAATAAGGTGATAGACAACTTATTCATATCTTAATCATACACAGTATACAAATACAGTTAAAGACATTAATATTTTATTTAAAAATAAGAGTAATATTTCTTGTATAGTAGAGTTAAAAATCATAGATGTTTAGAAATACGATTAACGTAACAAGTATCAAATTAATATGATATAATTCTTCGTATTGTTTAAATTAGCAGCCATCCTTACTATTTCTTTTTTGAATTTGCTAACTGCTACAATCTGCTTGCAATTCACATGTTTTATTCTTCGTATTGTTTAAATTAGCAGCCATCCTTACTTTTTCTTTTATGAATTTGCTAACTGCTACAGACCTTTAAGACCTGATGATGACCTTTAAGACCTTTAACAACCTACAGAGGTTGTTTAAGACCTGATGATGTCAGTGATGACAAAAAGCATTGTCGAACAATAAAAATTGTAGCAGTTAGCAAATTCATAAAAGAAATAATATGATATAAAATGATTACAAAGAATATAAATAAAAACAATTAGTATTTGAGAAAACAGTACTGAGAAGTAATAACTATTAATCTTTTGAGTACGTACCATATATAGAAAAAAGATTTAAAAATTGATTTTGAAACATATTAATAGACTGAGTAGTCTAAAAATGAGATTTTTCTTTTATATACAATTTAGTAGCATAGAATGTTTAGTTAGTAAGGATGTATATATCTTAAGCCTTACGGCATTATAACAAATAATAACTAATGTTTTTTAAATCGAAGTCAGTGCCATGTGCACATATTTTTTTATAGTATCAAATAAATTTTAATTACTGTTTCAAGTTGCGTAGAGTTCTTATTGCAGATACACCTGACTCCCTATTTAAATGTTATATGTTTAAAGAATTTGTCAATCTTGAACGTGAGACCGTTCACACCTATTTATGTATATGTAACGTTGTTTAAATTTGGTGCTCCAAGATCGAAGGACTTCACAAATTTAAATTAAATTAAATTTGCCAAATTGTCACGTTAAATAAATTTGTCGCCCTAGACGTGAGGCAAGAGATGCCTAAATTTATGTACAAACATTTGTGACATAAATTGTAGATCATGAATGTATGACCCGATACCCATCATTTGACTATTAAAATTTTTTTATGTAGCTAAATGGTTGCTCTAAAATATATAAAGAGTGTTAAATGAAAAATGTATAATATGTAATTATTATTTGTAGTAAACAGTAACTGAATGTAATGTTAATTGTTGTGTAATCACACAGCTGGCGCCCACCACAAATAATATTGTTGTCTATGTAACAGGTGTAACTGTAATGAGTATTAATAATAACTATTAATAAAAATACAGAAATAAATAAATAAGTAGGGAACGGTTATCAATAATAATTTTTAAAGAATTACTATTAAATAAATATTTTAATTTTAATAATTATTCACCATGGCAATATCGGGAAGTTCGAGGATGGGAGAAGCACTTGAAGCCATGATGCAAGCTGTATTTGGTGAAGTAGAGAACAAACAAACCGAAAAAGTAAAAGAAAATAATATTAGAACTCAAATAGAAGAGTTAACAGAATTTTTTACAAAACTGACCGAAGAATTAAGAGAAGAAAGGATAGCAAAAGAGAAAATTAGAGACACAAATACGCACATAGCGTCAGTAGAAGGTGAACAAACCATAGTAGTTAAAAATACATGTGTAATTACTAATGATAATTATAAAAAAGTAATTAACATTAAGGAGGAGAAGCAAATAAAGGTTAATAAAACATACCTTATTAATAGCGATATTCCAAGTGTGAGGCACACACACAATAGTAAATCACACAAGATGACACATTTGAAACACATAAGACACCACACTTACGGAGATAAATATCACTGTAGGCCTAACAAGAAACGCAGTAAGTTATCTAGATGAAACACTACACAAAATTGTGGTAAATATGATGTTAGAGATACGCACGATAATTATAACTGTAAGTATGAAAACTACAGAGGTTATCGTAAACGACGTATGAAAAAACCGTCGACAACTGGTCAGGTAAGTTCACTCAACCAAACTAGGGACGAGAGAAGTGAGAAAGAACGAAGCATTTGTAACGAGAGAAAGAGAGTAGATTTTAAGTGGCCGACAGGCAAGATGAAAATGTTGCACTATGAACAGGTGACTTCTACGATAAACACAAACGTTCACAAGGTGAGTACGCACACAAACAAGGGATTAATACAATGGAACGCAGACGTTGTTTATACGAGGGTGAGAATAATAGTAAACGCGGCGACTACGCTACAAAGGAACAATATACGTCCGGTAGACTATGGACAATGCAATTGTTATAAAGAGGGGTGTAAGTTCTAACTACACACTGAACTCAAGGCAAATGAAAATAAATAATTATTTTAAATGAGAAAAATAATATAACTATTAATTATTAATAATAAGAAATAATATGTGTAAGAATATAAGAGAGTATAATTAAGAAATGTTATAAGGAATGTTATTTGAAAGGTTTAATTAAGAAATGTATTATTGATGGTAAGGAATGTTGTTATTGATATGTTATAAATATGAAGAAATGATTAAGATGAGCAATAATTGCCATAATTATTAGAACGGCTGATCAAGCGAACACTTATCGAAGATACAAGGACACAGAAGAAAGCGAGAGTGAAAAGTCATAAGGGCAGAGACTACTTAGGATTAAGGACTTCGAGAAAAATATCGTTGTTTTCCAAGACAGTTCCTCTGTAACCGATCATGCGACGCACTACGAGCTAAAAGAGTATTCTGTTACGGAAGTGTATTTCAAGAAAGTTGTAGCGATCAGAAAGGTAATGTTAAAGAAATGTAATAAAAGGTAATGAATGTTAATGTATTGTATAAGTAATGTATTAGATAAAGTAATGTCATGTTAAGAAAAGAGCTAAGGAAGATTAGAAGCGAAGGTAAGAATGTATGAGTAAGTTAATGTAAAATTAAGGACCGAATTTACACACATATGTAGGAATGCAGAGTATACAGAAGGAAAACAAAGGAGAGCTAATTGCAGTGGATTTTCTGGGACCATTACCACGATCAAGTCGAGGTGTGAAGCACAAATTGGTATGTATCGATGTGTTTTCTAAGGCAGTCCGACTGTACCCAATTATGCGACCCACAACCAAAGCTGTTCTAAAGATACTACTGCAAAAATATATTCCGTTATATGGAAAAATGAAGAAGATACTCAGTGATCAAGGTGTGCAATTCCAAAGTGAAAAATGGGAGAGGACGTTAAGGGAAAATGGAATACAACCAGTACTCACATCCATAAGACATCCTCAAGGAAACCTTGCTGAGAGAGTTAACAAAGAATTAGGTAAATATTTACGAATATATTGCCATAATCAACACAATAATGGGCAGAATATTTACCATTTATTGAAAAAGCCATTAACGAAAATTATAGTGAAGCTACAGGATACACTCCAATGGAATTAGAAGAAGATAAGAAGCCAACCAGATTTTGGACTAAATATCTAAACAAACCTAATAACCAAAATGTACCTGTACCAATAAGTGTGAAAATTGAATACGCAAAGCAACGAATAAGAGAGAGAGGTAACAAGAGAATAGAGAGATTTAATCTAACTCACAAGTTACAACAATTCAACGTGGGAGAAAGTATCTACTCAAAGCAAATCCAGTGGGAAAAAGGAGTGATAATACGGCGAAGAAATTCTTCAGACTTTATAATGGACCGTATACGTTAAGACAGCGAGTGGGACAGAACACTTTCATTGTATATGATGAGATACAGAAGAAAGAAATTGGTAAATTCCACGCAACGTCATTTAAGAAGTTCTACACATAAAACAGAGGTCATTGAAACCAGTCAAATCAGCTGTTTGTAAAGCCACCCTAATTCAAGGTCGCGAGCAGTGAGCGTACGAAAGAGGGGAGGTAAGACATTTGTATACACTCCTATTAAGGGTGAAATGACGAATATTATTCTTTATTATTTGTTATATTTTTTTCAAATAATAATAATAAATAAATAGATAAAAAAAAATTTATACTAAATAAATTTATTAAAATTTTTTTTGTTACCAAGCAGAGGAATAATGCGACAGTACAAATAAGTGATGTACTGAGCATGAAATATAAAAATTTAAATTTACTTAATAAACTGTAAATAATTAATAATATATTAGAAATAAGCATGTTATGGATTGTAAGCTTGACTCAGACAAAAATATGAACAGGTGTTTCGACCTGAATCAACGTGCACACACACACAAATGTAACTGAAAGTGTGTACACCAGTATTTTGCTAGTGTGTGTGAACGCAGGTCTCTTCAGGCAAGTTTGCCACCCCAGTATTAATAATTGCACAATGACTGTTTTCCCATAATTATTCATACACTAGAATTAAGAATTACAATCCAAAAGCACCATAAAATGTAAATAAATTTAATAAATACTGTGTGCGAAAACCACGCGAAAGTGACACGCCGTACAAGTGCAATAGTGAAATAACTGTGTACAAATCAAAAGGGTTAAGTTGCAATGTCCAAAATTACAATGAACATGTGTTGTAAAATTAGTTATAAGATAAGTATAAAAAAAAATACTTACATGACTCTGCAATTCGCAGAAATATAAAAAATACTGAATTTGACGAAGAGTGGGGGAACTGACGCCAAAGACAGTTTCTAACATGTCGATTTTGTATCACTGAAGGGTGTCGACCAAGACATGGGTATAAATAGGACACGCAAGCTTCAGTGGTTCTCTTTCTTGAATCATCCACGATGCAGCGGGAGCTTATGCCCGTCAGCACGGCATATTTATTAATATTTTTATAAACAGTTTAAATTGCCAGTTATGTACAAATACGTAACCAAGCTATAAGACAAACATTGTAATTAATAACAGCACTACTGAAGAAGTCCATAGCGATACGACGCTGGACAAGAGAAGAAGTTCCATAGCGATACGACGCTGGACAAGAGAAGAAGTTCTATAGCGATACGACGCTGGACAAGAGAAGAAGTTCCATAGCGATACGACGCTGGACAAGAGAAGAAGTTCCATAGTGATACGACGCTGGACAAGAGAAGAAGTTCTATAGCGATACGATGCTGGACAAGAGAAGAAGTTCCATAGCGATACGACGCTGGACAAAAGGAGAGGACGAGAGAGTGAGAGACAGCCGACGCTGGACAAGAGGAGAAGAGAGACAGCCGACGCTGGAGGCGAGACGAAGATGAACACCGATGGAACAAAAATGATCGAGTATGATTGACGACAATAAGGTGATAGACAACTTATTCATATCTTAATCATACACAGTATACAAAGACAGTTAAAGACATTAATATTTTATTTAAAAATAAGAGTAATATTTCTTGTATAGTAGAGTTAAAAATCATAGATGTTTAGAAATACGATTAACGTAACAAGTATCAAATTAATATGATATAAAATGATTACAAAGAATATAAATAAAAACAATTAGTATTTGAGAAAACAGTACTGAGAAGTAATAACTATTAATCTTTTGAGTAAGTACCATATATAGAAAAAAGATTTAAAAATTGATTTTGAAACATATTAATAGACTGAGTAGTCTAAAAATGAGATTTTTCATTTATATACTATTTAGTAGCATAGAATGTTTAGTTAGTAAGGATGTATATATCTTAAGCCTTACGGCATTATAACAAATAATAACTAATGTTTTTTAAATCGAAGTCAGTGCCATATGCACATATTTTTTTATAGTATCAAATAAATTTTAATTACTGTTTCAAGTTGCGTAGAGTTCTTATTGCAGATACACCTGACCCCCTATTTAAATGTTATATGTTTAAAGAATTTGTCAATCTTGAACGTGAGACCGTTCACACCTATTTATGTATATGTAACGTTGTTTAAATTTGGTGCTCCAAGATCGAAGGACTTCACAAATTTAAATTAAATTAAATTTGCCAAATTGTCACGTTAAATAAATTTGTCGCCCTAGACGTGAGGCAAGAGATGCCTAAATTTATGTACAAACATTTGTGACATAAATTGTAGATCATGAATGTATGACCCGATACCCATCATTTGACTATTAAAATTTTTTTATGTAGCTAAATGGTTGCTCTAAAATATATAAAGAGTGTTAAATGAAAAATGTATAATATGTAATTATTATTTGTAGTAAACAGTAACTGAATGTAATGTTAATTGTTGTGTAATCACACAGCTGGCGCCCACCACAAATAATATTGTTGTCTATGTAACAGGTGTAACTGTAATGAGTATTAATAATAACTATTAATAAAAATACAGAAATAAATAAATAAGTAGGGAACGGTTATCAATAATAATTTTTAAAGAATTACTATTAAATAAATATTTTAATTTTAATATTTATTCACCATGGCAATATCGGGAAGTTTGAGGATGGGAGAAGCACTTGAAGCCATGATGCAAGCTGTATTTGGTGAAGTAGAGAACAAACAAACAGAAAAAGTAAAAGAAAATAATATTAGAACTCAAATAGAAGAGTTAACAGAATTTTTTACAAAACTGACCGAAGAATTAAGAGAAGAAAGGATAGCAAAAGAGAAAATTAGAGACACAAATACGCACATAGCGTCAGTAGAAGGTGAACAAACCATAGTAGTTAAAAATACATGTGTAATTACTAATGATAATTATAAAAAAGTAATTAACATTAAGGAGGAGAAGCAAATAAAGGTTAATAAAACATACCTTATTAATAACGATATTCCAAGTGTGAGGCACACACACAATAGTAAATCACACAAGATGACACATTTGAAACACATAAGACACCACACTTACGGAGATAAATATCACTGTAGGCCTAACAAGAAACGCAGTAAGTTATCTAGATGAAACACTACACAAAATTGTGGTAAATATGATGTTAGAGATACGCACGATAATTATAACTGTAAGTATGAAAACTACAGAGGTTATCGTAAACGACGTATGAAAAAACCGTCGACAACTGGTCAGGTAAGTTCACTCAACCAAACTAGGGACGAGAGAAGTGAGAAAGAACGAAGCATTTGTAACGAGAGAAAGAGAGTAGATTTTAAGTGGCCGACAGGCAAGATGAAAACGTTGCACTATGAACAGGTGACTTCTACGATAAACACAAACGTTCACAAGGTGAGTACGCACACAAACAAGGGATTAATACAATGGAACGCAGACGTTGTTTATACGAGGGTGAGAATAATAGTAAACGCGGCGACTACGCTACAAAGGAACAATATACGTCCGGTAGACTATGGACAATGCAATTGTTATAAAGAGGGGTGTAAGTTCTAACTACACACTGAACTCAAGGCAAATGAAAATAAATAATTATTTTAAATGAGAAAAATAATATAACTATTAATTATTAATAATAAGAAATAATATGTGTAAGAATATAAGAGAGTATAATTAAGAAATGTTATAAGGGATGTTATTTGAAAGGTTTAATTAAGAAATGTATTATTGATGGTAAGGAATGTTGTTATTGATATGTTATAAATATGAAGAAATGATGAAGATGAGCAATAATTGCCATAATTATTAGAACGGCTGATCAAGCGAACACTTATCGAAGATACAAGGACACAGAAGAAAGCGAGAGTGAAAAGTCATAAGGGCAGAGACTACTTAGGATTAAGGACTTCGAGAAAAATATCGTTGTTTTCCAAGACAGTTCCTCTGTAACCGATCATGCGACGCACTACGAGCTAAAAGAGTATTCTGTTACGGAAGTGTATTTCAAGAAAGTTGTAGCGATCAGAAAGGTAATGTTAAAGAAATGTAATAAAAGGTAATGAATGTTAATGTATTGTATAAGTAATGTATTAGATAAAGTAATGTCATGTTAAGAAAAGAGCTAAGGAAGATTAGAAGCGAAGGTAAGAATGTATGAGTAAGTTAATGTAAAATTAAGGACCGAATTTACACACATATGTAGGAATGCAGAGTATACAGAAGGAAAACAAAGGAGAGCTAATTGCAGTGGATTTTCTGGGACCATTACCACGATCAAGTCGAGGTGTGAAGCACAAATTGGTATGTATCGATGTGTTTTCTAAGGCAGTCCGACTGTACCCAATTATGCGACCCACAACCAAAGCTGTTCTAAAGATACTACTGCAAAAATATATTCCGTTATATGGAAAAATGAAGAAGATACTCAGTGATCAAGGTGTGCAATTCCAAAGTGAAAAATGGGAGAGGACGTTAAGGGAAAATGGAATACAACCAGTACTCACATCCATAAGACATCCTCAAGGAAACCTTGCTGAGAGAGTTAACAAAGAATTAGGTAAATATTTACGAATATATTGCCATAATCAACACAATAATGGGCAGAATATTTACCATTTATTGAAAAAGCCATTAACGAAAATTATAGTGAAGCTACAGGATACACTCCAATGGAATTAGAAGAAGATAAGAAGCCAACCAGATTTTGGACTAAATATCTAAACAAACCTAATAACCAAAATGTACCTGTACCAATAAGTGTGAAAATTGAATACGCAAAGCAACGAATAAGAGAGAGAGGTAACAAGAGAATAGAGAGATTTAATCTAACTCACAAGTTACAACAATTCAACGTGGGAGAAAGTATACTACTCAAAGCAAATCCAGTGGGAAAAAGGAGTGATAATACGGCGAAGAAATTCTTCAGACTTTATAATGGACCGTATACGTTAAGACAGCGAGTGGGACAGAACACTTTCATTGTATATGATGAGATACAGAAGAAAGAAATTGGTAAATTCCACGCAACGTCATTTAAGAAGTTCTACACATAAAACAGAGGTCATTGAAACCAGTCAAATCAGCTGTTTGTAAAGCCACCCTAATTCAAGGTCGCGAGCAGTGAGCGTACGAAAGAGGGGAGGTAAGACATTTGTATACACTCCTATTAAGGGTGAAATGACGAATATTATTCTTTATTATTTGTTATATTTTTTTTTTCAAATAATAATAATAAATAAATAGATAAAAAAAAATTTATACTAAATAAATTTATTAAAATTTTTTTTGTTACCAAGCAGAGGAATAATGCGACAGTACAAATAAGTGATGTACTGAGCATGAAATATAAAAATTTAAATTTACTTAATAAACTGTAAATAATTAATAATATATTAGAAATAAGCATGTTATGGATTGTAAGCTTGACTCAGACAAAAATATGAACAGGTGTTTCGACCTGAATCAACGTGCACACACACACAAATGTAACTGAAAGTGTGTACACCAGTATTTTGCTAGTGTGTGTGAACGCAGGTCTCTGCAGGCAAGTTTGCCACCCCAGTATGAATAATTGCACAATGACTGTTTTTCCATAATTATTCATAAACTAGAATTAAGAATTAAAATCCAAAAGCACCATAAAATGTAAATAAATTTAATAAATACTGTGTGCGAAAACCACGCGAAAGTGACACGCCGTACAAGTGCAATAGTGAAATAACTGTGTACAAATCAAAAGGGTTAAGTTGCAATGTCCAAAATTACAATGAACATGTGTTGTAAAATTAGTTATAAGATAAGTATAAAAAAAATACTTACAGGACTCTGCAATTCGCAGAAATATAAAAAATACTGAATTTGACGAAGAGTGGGGGAACTGACGCCAAAGACAGTTTCTAACATGTCGATTTTGTATCACTGAAGGGTGTCGACCAAGACATGGGTATAAATAGGACACGCAAGCTTCAGTGGTTCTCTTTCTTGAATCATCCACGATGCAGCGGGAGCTTATGCCCGTCAGCACGGCATATTTATTAATATTTTTATAAACAGTTTAAATTGCCAGTTATGTACAAATACGTAACCAAGCTATAAGACAAACATTGTAATTAATAACAGCACTACTGAAGAAGTCCATAGCGATACGACGCTGGACAAGAGAAGAAGTTCCATAGCGATACGACGCTGGACAAGAGAAGAAGTTCTATAGCGATACGACGCTGGACAAGAGAAGAAGTTCCATAGCGATACGACGCTGGACAAGAGAAGAAGTTCCATAGTGATACGACGCTGGACAAGAGAAGAAGTTCTATAGCGATACGACGCTGGACAAGAGAAGAAGTTCCATAGCGATACGATGCTGGACAAAAGGAGAGGACGAGAGAGTGAGAGACAGCCGACGCTGGACAAGAGGAGAAGAGAGACAGCCGACGCTGGAGGCGAGACGAAGATGAACACCGATGGAACAAAAATGATCGAGTATGATTGACGACAATAAGGTGATAGGCAACTTATTCATATCTTAATCATACACAGTATACAAAGACAGTTAAAGACATTAATATTTTATTTAAAAATAAGAGTAATATTTCTTGTATAGTAGAGTTAAAAATCATAGATGTTTAGAAATACGATTAACGTAACAAGTATCAAATTAATATGATATAAAATGATTACAAAGAATATAAATAAAAACAATTAGTATTTGAGAAAACAGTACTGAGAAGTAATAACTATTAATCTTTTGAGTAAGTACCATATATAGAAAAAAGATTTAAAAATTGATTTTGAAACATATTAATAGACTGAGTAATCTAAAAATGAGATTTTTCATTTATATACTATTTAGTAGCATAGAATGTTTAGTTAGTAAGGATGTATATATCTTAAGCCTTACGGCATTATAACAAATAATAACTAATGTTTTTTAAATCGAAGTCAGTGCCATATGCACATATTTTTTTATAGTATCAAATAAATTTTAATTACTGTTTCAAGTTGCGTAGAGTTCTTATTGCAGATACACCTGACCCCCTATTTAAATGTTATATGTTTAAAGAATTTGTCAATCTTGAACGTGAGACCGTTCACACCTATTTATGTATATGTAACGTTGTTTAAATTTGGTGCTCCAAGATCGAAGGACTTCACAAATTTAAATTAAATTAAATTTGCCAAATTGTCACGTTAAATAAATTTGTCGCCCTAGACGTGAGGCAAGAGATGCCTAAATTTATGTACAAACATTTGTGACATAAATTGTAGATCATGAATGTATGACCCGATACCCATCATTTGACTATTAAAATTTTTTTATATAGCTAAATGGTTGCTCTAAAATATATAAAGAGTGTTAAATGAAAAATGTATAATATGTAATTATTATTTGTAGTAAACAGTAACTGAATGTAATGTTAATTGTTGTGTAATCACACAGCTGGCGCCCACCACAAATAATATTGTTGTCTATGTAACAGGTGTAACTGTAATGAGTATTAATAATAACTATTAATAAAAATACAGAAATAAATAAATAAGTAGGGAACGGTTATCAATAATAATTTTTAAAGAATTACTATTAAATAAATATTTTAATTTTAATAATTATTCACCATGGCAATATCGGGAAGTTCGAGGATGGGAGAAGCACTTGAAGCCATGATGCAAGCTGTATTTGGTGAAGTAGAGAACAAACAAACAGAAAAAGTAAAAGAAAATAATATTAGAACTCAAATAGAAGAGTTAACAGAATTTTTTACAAAACTGACCGAAGAATTAAGAGAAGAAAGGATAGCAAAAGAGAAAATTAGAGACACAAATACGCACATAGCGTCAGTAGAAGGTGAACAAACCATAGTAGTTAAAAATACATGTGTAATTACTAATGATAATTATAAAAAAGTAATTAACATTAAGGAGGAGAAGCAAATAAAGGTTAATAAAACATACCTTATTAATAACGATATTCCAAGTGTGAGGCACACACACAATAGTAAATCACACAAGATGACACATTTGAAACACATAAGACACCACACTTACGGAGATAAATATCACTGTAGGCCTAACAAGAAACGCAGTAAGTTATCTAGATGAAACACTACACAAAATTGTGGTAAATATGATGTTAGAGATACGCACGATAATTATAACTGTAAGTATGAAAACTACAGAGGTTATCGTAAACGACGTATGAAAAAACCGTCGACAACTGGTCAGGTAAGTTCACTTAACCAAACTAGGGACGAGAGAAGTGAGAAAGAACGAAGCATTTGTAACGAGAGAAAGAGAGTAGATTTTAAGTGGCCGACAGGCAAGATGAAAACGTTGCACTATGAACAGGTGACTTCTACGATAAACACAAACGTTCACAAGGTGAGTACGCACACAAACAAGGGATTAATACAATGGAACGCAGACGTTGTTTATACGAGGGTGAGAATAATAGTAAACGCGGCGACTACGCTACAAAGGAACAATATACGTCCGGTAGACTATGGACAATGCAATTGTTATAAAGAGGGGTGTAAGTTCTAACTACACACTGAACTCAAGGCAAATGAAAATAAATAATTATTTTAAATGAGAAAAATAATATAACTATTAATTATTAATAATAAGAAATAATATGTGTAAGAATATAAGAGAGTATAATTAAGAAATGTTATAAGGAATGTTATTTGAAAGGTTTAATTAAGAAATGTATTATTGATGGTAAGGAATGTTGTTATTGATATGTTATAAATATGAAGAAATGATTAAGATGAGCAATAATTGCCATAATTATTAGAACGGATGATCAAGCGAACACTTATCGAAGATACAAGGACACAGAAGAAAGCGAGAGTGAAAAGTCATAAGGGCAGAGACTACTTAGGATTAAGGACTTCGAGAAAAATATCGTTGTTTTCCAAGACAGTTCCTCTGTAACCGATCATGCGACGCACTACGAGCTAAAAGAGTATTCTGTTACGGAAGTATATTTCAAGAAAGTTGTAGCGATCAGAAAGGTAATGTTAAAGAAATGTAATAAAAGGTAATGAATGTTAATGTATTGTATAAGTAATGTATTAGATAAAGTAATGTCATGTTAAGAAAAGAGCTAAGGAAGATTAGAAGCGAAGGTAAGAATGTATGAGTAAGTTAATGTAAAATTAAGGACCGAATTTACACACATATGTAGGAATGCAGAGTATACAGAAGGAAAACAAAGGAGAGCTAATTGCAGTGGATTGTCTGGGACCATTACCACGATCAAGTCGAGGTGTGAAGCACATATTGGTATGTATCGATGTGTTTTCTAAGGCAGTCCGACTGTACCCAATTATGCGACCCACAACCAAAGTTGTTCTAAAGATACTACTGCAAAAATATATTCCGTTATATGGAAAAATGAAGAAGATACTCAGTGATCAAGGTGTGCAATTCCAAAGTGAAAAATGGGAGAGGACGTTAAGGGAAAATGGAATACAACCAGTACTCACATCCATAAGACATCCTCAAGGAAACCTTGCTGAGAGAGTTAACAAAGAATTAGGTAAATATTTACGAATATATTGCCATAATCAACACAATAATGGGCAGAATATTTACCATTTATTGAAAAAGCCATTAACGAAAATTATAGTGAAGCTACAGGATACACTCCAATGGAATTAGAAGAAGATAAGAAGCCAACCAGATTTTGGACTAAATATCTAAACAAACCTAATAACCAAAATGTACCTGTACCAATAAGTGTGAAAATTGAATACGCAAAGCAACGAATAAGAGAGAGAGGTAACAAGAGAATAGAGAGATTTAATCTAACTCACAAGTTACAACAATTCAACGTGGGAGAAAGTATACTACTCAAAGCAAATCCAGTGGGAAAAAGGAGTGATAATACGGCGAAGAAATTCTTCAGACTTTATAATGGACCGTATACGTTAAGACAGCGAGTGGGACAGAACACTTTCATTGTATATGATGAGATACAGAAGAAAGAAATTGGTAAATTCCACGCAACGTCATTTAAGAAGTTCTACACATAAAACAGAGGTCATTGAAACCAGTCAAATCAGCTGTTTGTAAAGCCACCCTAATTCAAGGTCGCGAGCAGTGAGCGTACGAAAGAGGGGAGGTAAGACATTTGTATACACTCCTATTAAGGGTGAAATGACGAATATTATTCTTTATTATTTGTTATATTTTTTTCAAATAATAATAATAAATAAATAGATAAAAAAAAATTTATACTAAATAAATTTATTAAAATTTTTTTTGTTACCAAGCAGAGGAATAATGCGACAGTACAAATAAGTGATGTACTGAGCATGACATATAAAAATTTAAATTTACTTAATAAACTGTAAATAATTAATAATATATTAGAAATAAGCATGTTATGGATTGTAAGCTTGACTCAGACAAAAATATGAACAGGTGTTTCGACCTGAATCAACGTGCACACACACACAAATGTAACTGAAAGTGTGTACACCAGTATTTTGCTAGTGTGTGTGAACGCAGGTCTCTGCAGGCAAGTTTGCCACCCCAGTATGAATAATTGCACAATGACTGTTTTTCCATAATTATTCATAAACTAGAATTAAGAATTACAATCCAAAAGCACCATAAAATGTAAATAAATTTAATAAATACTGTGTGCGAAAACCACGCGAAAGTGACACGCCGTACAAGTGCAATAGTGAAATAACTGTGTACAAATCAAAAGGGTTAAGTTGCAATGTCCAAAATTACAATGAACATGTGTTGTAAAATTAGTTATAAGATAAGTATAAAAAAAATACTTACAGGACTCTGCAATTCGCAGAAATATAAAAAATACTGAATTTGACGAAGAGTGGGGGAACTGACGCCAAAGACAGTTTCTAACATGTCGATTTTGTATCACTGAAGGGTGTCGACCAAGACATGGGTATAAATAGGACACGCAAGCTTCAGTGGTTCTCTTTCTTGAATCATCCACGATGCAGCGGGAGCTTATGCCCGTCAGCACGGCATATTTATTAATATTTTTATAAACAGTTTAAATTGCCAGTTATGTACAAATACGTAACCAAGCTATAAGACAAACATTGTAATTAATAACAGCACTACTGAAGAAGTCCATAGCGATACGACGCTGGACAAGAGAAGAAGTTCCATAGCGATACGACGCTGGACAAGAGAAGAAGTTCTATAGCGATACGACGCTGGACAAGAGAAGAAGTTCCATAGCGATACGACGCTGGACAAGAGAAGAAGTTCCATAGTGATACGACGCTGGACAAGAGAAGAAGTTCTATAGCGATACGACGCTGGACAAGAGAAGAAGTTCTATAGCGATACGACGCTGGACAAAAGGAGAGGACGAGAGAGTGAGAGACAGCCGACGCTGGACAAGAGGAGAAGAGAGACAGCCGACGCTGGAGGCGAGACGAAGATGAACACCGATGGAACAAAAATGATCGAGTATGATTGACGACAATAAGGTGATAGGCAACTTATTCATATCTTAATCATACACAGTATACAAAGACAGTTAAAGACATTAATATTTTATTTAAAAATAAGAGTAATATTTCTTGTATAGTAGAGTTAAAAAACATAGATGTTTAGAAATACGATTAACGTAACAAGTATCAAATTAATATGATATAAAATGATTACAAAGAATATAAATAAAAACAATTAGTATTTGAGAAAACAGTACTGAGAAGTAATAACTATTAATCTTTTGAGTAAGTACCATATATAGAAAAAAGATTTAAAAATTGATTTTGAAACATATTAATAGACTGAGTAATCTAAAAATGAGATTTTTCATTTATATACTATTTAGTAGCATAGAATGTTTAGTTAGTAAGGATGTATATATCTTAAGCCTTACGGCATTATAACAAATAATAACTAATGTTTTTTAAATCGAAGTCAGTGCCATATGCACATATTTTTTTATAGTATCAAATAAATTTTAATTACTGTTTCAAGTTGCGTAGAGTTCTTATTGCAGATACACCTGACCCCCTATTTAAATGTTATATGTTTAAAGAATTTGTCAATCTTGAACGTGAGACCATTCACACTTATTTATGTATATGTAACGTTGTTTAAATTTGGTGCTCCAAGATCGAAGGACTTCACAAATTTAAATTAAATTAAATTTGCCAAATTGTCACGTTAAATAAATTTGTCGCCCTAGACGTGAGGCAAGAGATGCCTAAATTTATGTACAAACATTTGTGACATAAATTGTAGATCATGAATGTATGACCCGATACCCATCATTTGACTATTAAAATTTTTTTATGTAGCTAAATGGTTGCTCTAAAATATATAAAGAGTGTTAAATGAAAAATGTATAATATGTAATTATTATTTGTAGTAAACAGTAACTGAATGTAATGTTAATTGTTGTGTAATCACACAGCTGGCGCCCACCACAAATAATATTGTTGTCTATGTAACAGGTGTAACTGTAATGAGTATTAATAATAACTATTAATAAAAATACAGAAATAAATAAATAAGTAGGGAACGGTTATCAATAATAATTTTTAAAGAATTACTATTAAATAAATATTTTAATTTTAATAATTATTCACCATGGCAATATCGGGAAGTTCGAGGATGGGAGAAGCACTTGAAGCCATGATGCAAGCTGTATTTGGTGAAGTAGAGAACAAACAAACACAAAAAGTAAAAGAAAATAATATTAGAACTCAAATAGAAGAGTTAACAGAATTTTTTACAAAACTGACCGAAGAATTAAGAGAAGAAAGGATAGCAAAAGAGAAAATTAGAGACACAAATACGCACATAGCGTCAGTAGAAGGTGAACAAACCATAGTAGTTAAAAATACATGTGTAATTACTAATGATAATTATAAAAAAGTAATTAACATTAAGGAGGAGAAGCAAATAAAGGTTAATAAAACATACCTTATTAATAACGATATTCCAAGTGTGAGGCACACACACAATAGTAAATCACACAAGATGACACATTTGAAACACATAAGACACCACACTTACGGAGATAAATATCACTGTAGGCCTAACAAGAAACGCAGTAAGTTATCTAGATGAAACACTACACAAAATTGTGGTAAATATGATGTTAGAGATACGCACGATAATTATAACTGTAAGTATGAAAACTACAGAGGTTATCGTAAACGACGTATGAAAAAACCGTCGACAACTGGTCAGGTAAGTTCACTCAACCAAACTAGGGACGAGAGAAGTGAGAAAGAACGAAGCATTTGTAACGAGAGAAAGAGAGTAGATTTTAAGTGGCCAACAGGCAAGATGAAAATGTTGCACTATGAACAGGTGACTTCTACGATAAACACAAACGTTCACAAGGTGAGTACGCACACAAACAAGGGATTAATACAATGGAACGCAGACGTTGTTTATACGAGGGTGAGAATAATAGTAAACGCGGCGACTACGCTACAAAGGAACAATATACGTCCGGTAGACTATGGACAATGCAATTGTTATAAAGAGGGGTGTAAGTTCTAACTACACACTGAACTCAAGGCAAATGAAAATAAATAATTATTTTAAATGAGAAAAATAATATAACTATTAATTATTAATAATAAGAAATAATATGTGTAAGAATATAAGAGAGTATAATTAAGAAATGTTATAAGGAATGTTATTTGAAAGGTTTAATTAAGAAATGTATTATTGATGGTAAGGAATGTTGTTATTGATATGTTATAAATATGAAGAAATGATTAAGATGAGCAATAATTGCCATAATTATTAGAACGGATGATCAAGCGAACACTTATCGAAGATACAAGGACACAGAAGAAAGCGAGAGTGAAAAGTCATAAGGGCAGAGACTACTTAGGATTAAGGACTTCGAGAAAAATATCGTTGTTTTCCAAGACAATTCCTCTGTAACCGATCATGCGACGCACTACGAGCTAAAAGAGTATTCTGTTACGGAAGTGTATTTCAAGAAAGTTGTAGCGATCAGAAAGGTAATGTTAAAGAAATGTAATAAAAGGTAATGAATGTTAATGTATTGTATAAGTAATGTATTAGATAAAGTAATGTCATGTTAAGAAAAGAGCTAAGGAAGATTAGAAGCGAAGGTAAGAATGTATGAGTAAGTTAATGTAAAATTAAGGACCGAATTTACACACATATGTAGGAATGCAGAGTATACAGAAGGAAAACAAAGGAGAGCTAATTGCAGTGGATTTTCTGGGACCATTACCACGATCAAGTCGAGGTGTGAAGCACATATTGGTATGTATCGATGTGTTTTCTAAGGCAGTCCGACTGTACCCAATTATGCGACCCACAACCAAAGTTGTTCTAAAGATACTACTGCAAAAATATATTCCGTTATATGGAAAAATGAAGAAGATACTCAGTGATCAAGGTGTGCAATTCCAAAGTGAAAAATGGGAGAGGACGTTAAGGGAAAATGGAATACAACCAGTACTCACATCCATAAGACATCCTCAAGGAAACCTTGCTGAGAGAGTTAACAAAGAATTAGGTAAATATTTACGAATATATTGCCATAATCAACACAATAATGGGCAGAATATTTACCATTTATTGAAAAAGCCATTAACGAAAATTATAGTGAAGCTACAGGATACACTCCAATGGAATTAGAAGAAGATAAGAAGCCAACCAGATTTTGGACTAAATATCTAAACAAACCTAATAACCAAAATGTACCTGTACCAATAAGTGTGAAAATTGAATACGCAAAGCAACGAATAAGAGAGAGAGGTAACAAGAGAATAGAGAGATTTAATCTAACTCACAAGTTACAACAATTCAACGTGGGAGAAAGTATACTACTCAAAGCAAATCCAGTGGGAAAAAGGAGTGATAATACGGCGAAGAAATTCTTCAGACTTTATAATGGACCGTATACGTTAAGACAGCGAGTGGGACAGAACACTTTCATTGTATATGATGAGATACAGAAGAAAGAAATTGGTAAATTCCACGCAACGTCATTTAAGAAGTTCTACACATAAAACAGAGGTCATTGAAACCAGTCAAATCAGCTGTTTGTAAAGCCACCCTAATTCAAGGTCGCGAGCAGTGAGCGTACGAAAGAGGGGAGGTAAGACATTTGTATACACTCCTATTAAGGGTGAAATGACGAATATTATTCTTTATTATTTGTTATATTTTTTTCAAATAATAATAATAAATAAATAGATAAAAAAAAATTTATACTAAATAAATTTATTAAAATTTTTTTTGTTACCAAGCAGAGGAATAATGCGACAGTACAAATAAGTGATGTACTGAGCATGACATATAAAAATTTAAATTTACTTAATAAACTGTAAATAATTAATAATATATTAGAAATAAGCATGTTATGGATTGTAAGCTTGACTCAGACAAAAATATGAACAGGTGTTTCGACCTGAATCAACGTGCACACACACACAAATGTAACTGAAAGTGTGTACACCAGTATTTTGCTAGTGTGTGTGAACGCAGGTCTCTGCAGGCAAGTTTGCCACCCCAGTATGAATAATTGCACAATGACTGTTTTTCCATAATTATTCATAAACTAGAATTAAGAATTACAATCCAAAAGCACCATAAAATGTAAATAAATTTAATAAATACTGTGTGCGAAAACCACGCGAAAGTGACACGCCGTACAAGTGCAATAGTGAAATAACTGTGTACAAATCAAAAGGGTTAAGTTGCAATGTCCAAAATTACAATGAACATGTGTTGTAAAATTAGTTATAAGATAAGTATAAAAAAAATACTTACAGGACTCTGCAATTCGCAGAAATATAAAAAATACTGAATTTGACGAAGAGTGGGGGAACTGACGCCAAAGACAGTTTCTAACATGTCGATTTTGAATCACTGAAGGGTGTCGACCAAGACATGGGTATAAATAGGACACGCAAGCTTCAGTGGTTCTCTTTCTTGAATCATCCACGATGCAGCGGGAGCTTATGCCCGTCAGCACGGCATATTTATTAATATTTTTATAAACAGTTTAAATTGCCAGTTATGTACAAATACGTAACCAAGCTATAAGACAAACATTGTAATTAATAACAGCACTACTGAAGAAGTCCATAGCGATATGACGCTGGACAAGAGAAGAAGTTCCATAGCGATACGACGCTGGACAAGAGAAGAAGTTCTATAGCGATACGACGCTGGACAAGAGAAGAAGTTCCATAGCGATACGACGCTGGACAAGAGAAGAAGTTCCATAGTGATACGACGCTGGACAAGAGAAGAAGTTCTATAGCGATACGACGCTGGACAAGAGAAGAAGTTCTATAGCGATACGACGCTGGACAAGAGAAGAAATTCCATAGCGATACGACGCTGGACAAGAGAAGAAGTTCCATAGCGATACGACGCTGGACAAGAGAAGCAGTTCCATAGCGATACGACGCTGGACAAAAGGAGAGGACGAGAGAGTGAGAGACAGCCGACGCTGGACAAGAGGTGAAGAGAGACAGCCGACGCTGGAGGCGAGACGAAGATGAAGACCGATGGAACAAAAATGATCGAGTATGATTGACGACAATAAGGTGATAGACAACTTATTCATATCTTAATCATACACAGTATACAAAGACAGTTAAAGACATTAATATTTTATTTAAAAATAAGAGTAATATTTCTTGTATAGTAGAGTTAAAAATCATAGATGTTTAGAAATACGATTAACGTAACAATTATCAAATTAATATGATATAAAATGATTACAAAGAATATAAATAAAAACAATTAGTATTTGAGAAAACAGTACTGAGAAGTAATAACTATTAATCTTTTGAGTACGTACCATATATAGAAAAAAGATTTTAAAATTGATTTTGAAACATATTAATAGACTGAGTAGTCTAAAAATGAGATTTTTCTTTTATATACTATTTAGTAGCATAGAATGTTTAGTTAGTAAGGATGTATATATCTTAAGCCTTACGGCATTATAACAAATAATAACAAATGTTTTTTAAATTTTTTAAATTTACGTACAAAAATTTGTATACATACAATATAATATTATGCAACTTTTGCAATGTTGTAACGTTGCAATATATATATAGGAAAAAGTATATAATTAAATAATTATAAATATGGTTAATTACCCATGTTCGTAAGGTAAAGAAGTATTGTGTTGGGATGGAAAGTAAAGGGTTAAAAAATTGTGTTTCTTTTGAAGAAAGTAATTAAAGAAAAAGAAATAAAATTTAGTGTTGAAATGGAAAGAAATAAGGTGATATAAAAATAATAAATAATTCATGGGAAACAAATTAATTGTTGAGTGAGTTATTTCCGACAACCATCTTGTTTTCAGCTCGTCCAATTCGAATCCTGGACCTGGTAAGTAGCTTTCCAAATAGCAAACAACATGGTGGCTACAAGAGCCGAAAGTGTATAGTTCTAAACAAAGTTTACTAATAAATGTATAAACGTTAAAATAAAAGTTAACAATGGCGCCCGAAACTGGGACCATTTGCATAAATGAAATTTATGCAAATGTGGACCTGTTTTGAGGAACAGGATGGTTGTTTGGAATGAGTAAATTGGTATGTACGTAGAAATAAACTTAGATGACGAGAATGTCAGATAGGGTTATGTTATAATATGATTGATTTATGCGGATACCAGTACAATGACTTTAAAATTGATTTATGTGTATTATAAATAAGTAAAAAATTAAATAAGCAAAATGAATACTAATGAAGAGAATAACAAGGATGTCAGCTTCACTGACACTGAAAGTCAAATAAATAGCGACTTAAACGAGACTGAGTCGAGATTAATGGAAGGCGTAACGAGTCAATCGACGCCTACCCCAGTTAAGAAAGACGATAGTAATGACATAATAAATATGATGAAATTCCTTATGGAGAAGCAACACATAATGATAAGTAACAAATTTGATGAAGTAAACACTAACATGGATGAACAAAAGAATGAAATTAAGGAGATAAAGAGTAATTTTAATGATAAATTACAAGAGCAAAATAATGAAATAAATAGTAATTTTAATGCTAAATTTGATGAAGTAAACACAAAAATGAAGGATCAAATTAATGAGATTAGAAACGAAATAATACAACAAAATGTAAATCTTAATAAACATTTTGATGAAATTAATACACGTTGTGATAGTATTAAAGAACAAATATTAGAATCAGTAAACCACAAGTTCGATGAACAAGTCAATGAACTAACAGAAAATCTTGAAAGTAAAATAAATAATGTAAACGAACAAATGACAGATCAAATTAAAATACAAGTTAAAGAACAATGTATAGAAATAGAAAGTAAATGTACAAATAAGATTAAAGAAAGTAGTGATGATATAAAAAATAAAATAATGGATATCACTATAGTATTGACGACTCGGAACACTAAGTTTTTTATAAGTAAAAATGTAAAGTTTTACCTTACAGCCTTAACCGGCTTTCACCTTTAGAAGGCTTCATCAGAGGCTGCCATAGGTAGCGCTGTCCGTCTTGTTGTTGGCGACGGGGTAGTTTTTCGAAAGATTGAAGCTGTGTGTGTGTGGTGAGATGTGTTCGAATAATGCGTGCGATTTGAATTGTGTCTGTTTGTTTAGGATGTCGTTTTTATTTGTTTTTGTGTGTTTGTATATTTCTAATTGTTCTAGAGTGTCTAGTTTTCGGCCTTTTGTGTGTACGTGTAGAATGTTCATGTTATTGTCGATGTTTTTATATGTGTGGTTTGCTTCAATGAGGTGGTTTGCAAAGGTGGATTCTATAGTGGTGTGGAGTGCTTTTGTGTGTTCAATGTATCTCTGTTTGAAGCTACTTGTCTGGCCTATATAGAATTTATTGCAATTTGAGCAATTTAGCTTGTATACACCGGGTAGATCGAATTTGTTTTGTGTTTTGTGCGTGCGTTTTGATAGTGTGTGTTCTGTTTTGTTAGTAGTTTTGTAAGCAATTCTGTATCCTGCTTTTTTGAATTTGTGGGCAATTTTTTCAGTTTGTTTGTTGATGTATGTTAGTGTTATGAATTTGTTGTTTTCTGTCTTTGTCTGTTGTTTGTTTTGTGTTTTGTGTAGGAGTTTACTGACTATTGTTCTGTCATAACCGTTAGATTCTGCTAGATATTTTATCGTGTTTAGTTCGTCTTTGTAGTCTATTTCATCTAAGGGGATGTTGTTAAGTCTATGTATCATGGTTCTAAAAGCAGCTAGTTTGTGTTGTATTGGGTGATTGGAAGTGTTGTGTATTAGTGTGTCAGTTGTAGTTGGTTTTCTGTATATACTGAATTTGTGCCTGTGTTCTAGTTTTGTGATGGAGAGGTCTAAAAAGTTTATGGTATTGTTGTGTTCGTATTCGGCAGTGAAGGTTATGTTTTTATGTATTTTGTTTATGTGCATTAGTAACTGTTCACATTGTCTTTTGTTTCCCCTGTATAGTATTAGAATGTCATCAACGTATCTGTGCCAATATAGTATTTTATGTGAGTGTCTGTCATTGTTTGTGAGTATTTTTGTTTTTTCTAAGTGTTGGAGGAAGACTTCTGCTAGAATGCTGGAAATGGGGGAGCCCATGGGTAGGCCATCGTTCTGTGTGTAGTATTTATTGTTATAAGTAAAGTAGTTTTGTTTTGTGATAATGTTCAGAGTTTCTGTTATTTCATTGATAAGTTCGTCTGGTGTGTTGTTCTGTTTGAGTTTGTTTTGTAGGATGGTGATTGTTTCAGAGATGGGGATGTTTGTGTACAGGTTTTTAATATCAAAGGAGGCTAATGTGGCATTATGGGGGATGTGTATGTGTTTTATTTTTGTTACTAGGTCAGTGTTGTTTTTTACTGTAATGTTGTTGTCTGTTTGTGTGTGTTGTCTAATAATTTTGTCTAGATATTTTGCCAGTTTGTGTGCAGGGGCATTACGGTAGTTGATAATGGGGCGGATCGGAATGTCTTCTTTATGGATTTTGGGAAGCGCTTGGAGTGTAGGTGCTGATGGTCGGATTTGTTTCATGTAGGGCTTTTGTTTATGTGTCATAATGTGTTTGGCTTTGTTGACTATTTGTTTTACTGAGTTTTGGTATCTGTCGGTGGGGTCGTGTTTTAGTTCTGTGATGTTGTTCTGTTCCATGAAGTTTTGTACTTTTTTGTGTAGGTTGTCTGTGGGGATAATTACAGTCGTGTTGCCTTTGTCAGCTTTTACAAAATAATGGAGGTAAAAAGTGTATGTAAAAAATCAATACAAGAGAGTGTGGGGGTTATGAATAAACATAACCTTCAATACGAAAATAAATATGATAATAAACTTAGCATAATAGAACAAGATATTGTAGAAATTAAAGATGAATTGCATGTGGCAGTGAGCCAAAATTTAAATAATGTTGTGGAGCGAGTATTATATACTTGCGAAGCAAAAGATGATATTATATTGAACTTGAACAGTTTTGTTGTGACAACCGGAGAGTACACCCGATGCAGTTCCTGAGTAGGGTAAGGGAATTTAACCGGTTTAATAGCAGTAGTTGGGAGGTGAAATTATTAAAGATTTTAAAATGTTTTAAGGGCAGTTCTGAAATATGGGCTGAAGTACATAGAACAGAGTGGTAGTTATGAGAATTTCGAGGCAGCGTTCCGAAATAAATACTGGTCTGAAGAGGACCAGGAAATATTACGTAGTAGAATCATGGGTACAGGGAACTTTGTGGGACATAACAACAACGTAACCGTGTACGTAATGAGGATATTTAATGAGGCAAAATACTTAGAACCGCCACTGCCGTTTCGATCGTTGTTAGACATATTAGTAAACACCTGCCTAGGGAGGTACAAATTACATTAATGATGAGAGAGTTAGCGGATATAAACGAATTGGAAAATATATTAGACATATTTCAGAACATTAGGGACCTTGAAATAGGTAGGCGTCCTAACCAATCAGGTACAAATAATAACAGTAATTATACCCCACAAAGAGGGTCACAACAGGGACATGCGTACATGAAACAAGAGAATCATAGTCGAGACGGGGGGGTGGAAATGTACAGGATGCTCGGGAGAGAATTACGCCAGTAGGAATTTTTGTTTCAGGTGCAGGAAACCAAGGCCAAATCAGTGGAGTGGAAATACATCATCGCAGAACAATACACAACAGCGGGCAGGAGATGACCGCGGGGGAACATCAAGGAGCAATGGAAATAATAACCAGAAAGAGAAGGGGTACAGACAGAGCAGTACCACCGCCAGAACGGAAAACTGAGGCCAACAATGGAAGCAAGGACCCCACCATTGTCCACAGGGAACAACAGGGTCCAGGTAACAGACGAATATCATAATAATGTGATACAAATGGATATGATGAAGGAGTTGTTGGAGGAAAATGACACGGGAATTATGGAAACAAAAACCGGACTGACAGAGGTAATCGTAACCATAGAAGGTAAGAGTTTTAAAACATTAACAGATACAGGAAGTGAGATATCAGTAGTTTCAGAAAATATAATGGGAGAATTAAAAGAAGTAAATAAAAATATTCCATCATTACCAGTTGCGGGCGTAACAGTAGTGTGGGTAACAGGAGTACGGAGTAAAAGAGTTACTAAACAAGTACAATTGATGAAACAAGTATATTCATTAATGAAACCGAGTTTGAAAATACCTTTCTAGTATTTAAGGGACTAAGTTTAGATGTAATCTTAGGAAATGATTTTTTGGAGAGAAATAAAGCAATAATAGATTTTAATAAACGAATAGTAGAATTTAATAATGGAAATGAACCAGTCAGGGTTAATTTTAAGCGGGTGTTAGATGAGATTAGAGTTACGGGAGTAAAAATAATACAGAAGCGGGTAGGCGAGGGAGATATAGAAACCAAAGTGAATATATGTCGAGAGAGTGAGATTGTAGAGTATGAAGAGGGAGTTGTAGGGAGTCCCCAACGACAGGAGTTATGGGCAGTTGTGGAACGTTTTAGAGAGGTGTTTGCGGAGTTGCCTGGAAAAGCCAGGAACTATGTATGCGAGTTCAAGGTTCGGGAACACTCACCCTATATGCAGAGGAGTTATCCAGTGCCGTTTTCAAAGAGGAGAGCAGTGCAAGAGGAGTTGGATAGGATGATGGAGGGAGACATTATTGAAAGATCGATATCACCTTACTCGAACCCATTGGTAGTGGTAATAAAGAAAGACGGAAGGGTAAGATTATGTTTAGATGCTAGGAAAATCAATCAAATCATAATACCTGACCGGGAGTCACCGGAACCCATAAATGAGATTTTTCAGAAATTCAGCGGAGTCAAGTACATGACATCTTTAGATTTTACAGCAGGATACTGGCAAGTTCCGCTAGCAGCAAAGAGTCAGAGGTATACTGCATTTCTCTTCAATGGTAAGAACTATCAGTTCAAGCGTTTGCCATTTGGACTTAACACTAGTGTAGCAAGTTTTATAAAATGTTTAGATATGATATTGCACCCTAAGGACTTAGATTTTTTAACCGTATACGTTGATGACATATTAATAGCATCAAGAACATTTTCGGAACATTTAGAACAACTTGAGTATGTGTTAGATAAATTACAGAATGGGGGTCTAATGGTTAATTGGGAGAAGTCTCAGTTTTTACAAACTGAAATACACTTTTTAGGTTTTATTTTTACTCCAGAGGGAATTCTAGCTAACCCTGATAAAGTAGAAGCTATTATGCGCTTTCCAGAACCGAAGAATATTAAACAGCTACAAAGTTTCTTGGGTCTATGTAACTTTTATAGAAAATTTCAGAAAAATTATGCACAGACGACATCAAGGTTGAGTGTTGTTTTACAAAAGAATAAACCGTGGAAATGGGGAGAGAAGGAAAGGGATGCATTCGAGGAAATAGAGAAAAAATTTTCGAACATGATAATAATGAATCACCCTGATTTCTTGAAAACTTTTTATTTGCAGACTGATGCCAGTAACGTCGCTCTGGGAGCGGAATTATACCAGGAGGATAGCGACAAAGAACATCACACGATAGCTTTCACCAGCAGATCCCTTTTGGCAGCTGAAAGAAATTACACAACTACAGAAAAGGAATTACTGAGTATCGTGTACGCTGTGGGAAAGTTCCGCACATACATCTTAGGGAATAGGACAGTCATCAGGACGGACCACAAAGCGCTATCATTTTTGAATACCTGCAGATTAACCCATAGCCGTCTAACCAGGTGGGTACTAACACTACAGGAGTATAATTTTTCATGGGAGTATATTAAGGGGACAGACAATAAACTACCAGACATTCTTTCCAGGATAGATGTCACAGAAAATAAAACAGGGAGGGATCTTAAGGAGATAGAAATTTTTCGTTTAACAAGGGAAGACAGACTTTTTGGTGAGGATTTAAGGGATATTAAGAACATGCAAATATTAGAAAATAAATCGGGGAAAATAATTGCTAGTATAGAAGCCGATTCAAATGGGTCTGAATATAACACACATTTTCAGATGTATCAGGGAATTTTGTTCAAAAAGGTAGAAGGGGGTGAGCGTGATTGGAGATTAGTTGTACAAGAAGGGTTGATAGATCGAATTATTTGGTATTGTCATACAAGGTATGGGTATTTTGGTGCGAAAAATTGTACGAGTGTCTTAAAAGAGTCATGTGTTTTTAAGAATATGGAGAGGCGAGTACGAAGGTTGTTACGGGTATATGATTTGTGTCAGAGGTCTAAGGTAGTGAATTATAGGGTAGAAGGGGAGTTGAATTATATTAAGGTGGAGAGACCGTTTGATTTAGTTGCTGCAGATCTATATGGGCCATTGCCCAAGGGTAGGGGTGGAGTAATGTATGTTTTTGTTGTTTTGGACACTTTTTCTAAGTTTGTTAGGTTATATAGTGTGAAGAGAGCGACGAGCAGGGTGCTGAGCGATAAGATAATGAGGGATTACATGGTAAATGTAGGTAAGCCGAAGATAATTTTATCCGATCATGGACCCCAATTCATCAGCGGTAGGTGGAGACAGAGGCTCTAGGATGGGAAGGCATCATACCCAAGCATACGGCAGTATACCATCCACAGTCCAACCAGGCAGAACGGGTGATGAGAGAGATTGGTAGGATATTTTGGGCGTATTGTCACGCCAAGCATAGTGAATGGCCATTATACGTGAAGAAAGTAGAAGAATGTGTTATATTTTTTTTTTTACTGCTAATAAAATATAACTTTACACTTAGCCAATAATTGTATTTAATTTCAAATGTCGGGCGCCATCTTGTGATATATTAAAACGTGAAATTTTACTTACCTTTAAGGGCAGAAATTCGGTTAAGCGAACTAGAGTAGCAGAAAGTGTTATATGAAATAATGACACTTGGTTGAAATGTTTACCATATGACATTACCGTTTAATAATATTGTTTAATTACACAACATGTGATCCGTGCGAAATACGCACGCTACTATATGATAGATTGCGCCATGAGACGCAGTTCCTCTATACAAGTTAAAAAATCCCCTCAAACAATAGCCCTCCAAAATACATAATATGAAAATGTTGTTACTATATATTATTACAATGTTAAACATATATATATATTGTAACGTAGCGGTTGTTTTTAGAGTGTGTGTCTCTCCGATCCTTAAATAGTACTTTACTTAATGGAAACTTTGTTTTATTTTCCCCACGTTGTTAGCGTCAATCTGTAACGTAGCGGTTATTTAGCGAAACGTCCGTCTTATTCAAGCCCCAATGTTGGGTTCGCCAATTTGTAACGTTACGGTTTTTTAGAGGTACCAGCAAAACGTCTGTCTTGTTTACAGTCTCAGATCGGTCAGAACACCCCTCCGCAGTCGCCACTTATGAATTATAAGGACCGAAGTTTAAATAAAGTTGTTGGTAATGTTACTCAAACAAAGCAGAAATCGAGTGTGTGTGATTTGGGTCAAGTAGGGAAGTTGTTTAGCCTTATTTTGAAGAGAGAGCAAGTACCGTTTGTTTACACTCGGTTTAGACGATTTCTGAATTTTTTTCAAATATTCGCCGTGAACTGAATCAGCTGATTTTGATACGAGTCTCCAAACATAGGTCAACCAGACGACACTGTGGCAGAATATGACACGGTGGATCGACCTCTTCTATTTTGTTCTGAAACCTACTACAACTACCCACTACAAAAAAGGAAACACTTTTTTATTATTCAATATCATTTTTTCAATAATATTTATTATTTATATTATTGGTTTTTTCCCTTCCGCCAAAATACAAATATTACAATCGATATTTTCATTCTAGTACATGATCGACTTCATTGAGTAACAAGGAATTGTCATAAAAAATATACAGTTTTGAAAGATTTTTTTTTTTTTACAATTTTATCTTTTGTTTAAACATCAATCAACATATAATTCTTTGAGTTATTTTCCCCAGGGTTAAGGGTAAGTTCTTTTTGTTATGAGATGGTCAGAAATGGATAATTATACTACGCTTTACAAATATAGAAAAAATATTCAAAAATTTGTTTATTTCACTTAGTACGTAGTTCCGGAAATGTCCGTAAGAGAGCAGGTGGCGTTTGTTTTTATTAAAACATGTGTTTACGTTTTAATCGTTATGGACTACACGACCATTCCGTTTGAGGTTTCTTCTTTAAATATTAAAAGAAATGTTTATATTACGTCTCTTCTTGAAGTTCTTACTTGTGTGAAGCCGTTTCTCAGGTGGAGTTAGTATTTGGTGATAATTTCACAACCGTCCGGCAAATATTATCTCGTTAAAGCTCGAACTCTGCTAGGCTAGGCCTACTCGTCCTGGTTGGTTTTTTTTTCACTTTTATTATGGAGTATAGCAAGTTAACTTTGATAACTAAGGTAGTAGTACATCATGTTTATACTGTTCTTTAATTTTGTAACAATTTTGTGCTTTTCTAAAGGTTTCAAAAGGATATTTTAATAAAATTTTTATCTCATCATTTTTGTCAACTGGACTGGTTTTAATTTCAAATTCGATTAACAATACTTGTTATTTACGTCACTCTTAGTAACCCATAATTTTTTTATATCTTTTTATTAGTTCTGCTATTTACTTTTCAGTATATAGGCAGTTTGTAATTATTATAAATTTATTTTTGATTTACAGAAAAATAATTCTTTTTAATTTTGGTTTCTTTCCCAATTTGATCTACATAATCGTTTTCTGTTTATTTTCTTATAACTTTGGATATAAGTATTTAATATTTTTATTAACTTTAAATGAATTTATATATTATTTATTAATCTCTTATAGTATTCTTACACTGGACTATTTTCTTCTGCCATTTCCCTCATACAGTATTATTTTAATTTTCATTATCATTGATATTTAAATCTTTTAAGTTTTTAACACAAACCCTGGCTTATCTTACACAATAAAACCATTATTTTATAAAATATAAAATTAACATAGGTACTACACAATATAAATCCTACAATAACTAAAGACAATACATAATTAGTTAGTAGCATCATGGTCTACTATTATAGTTTATAATTCTCACATTTTAAGTACAATTCTGTAAGAAGTTCCCTTCACCTTCACATATTACCTCATTGGGTACACTATAACTCACTTGTCACTGTATATCGCTTTAATCGTTTATAATGTTTAGTGATACAATTTAATTTTGAGCTCGTTATAGTTTACCCATTTCTGACCTTTATGGTATTATAAGAGTTATCATTTATTGGGACCGGGTTATGTACCGTTACATAAAGCCCCCCCACTAGAACAAATTTATTTTGGTTTTACTCGTTTATTAAAATAAATTGTTGATTGTTTCAATTCTCCTAATATTCTTGGTTTTTTTTTTCTTCGTAATATCTTCCTTTATTTCAAACTGGTTGTAAACTGATTGGTAATTCAGACTAGTGGTAATTGCTGTTTTCTTACTCTACTCTCTCTCTCTTGGAGGCAAATTCATCAATTATTTATTTCTCTGGGTAGTGGTACTTCCACATTTTATTTGATAAGGACTGGTCACACTAATTATATTAAACTTGTTTTAACACTCGTTTCTATTTACTACTATAAATTATCTTTATCAATTAAGCTTCAGTCTGCTATCTTCCTTCTATTTTCTTCATTTATACTTCTGGAATCTAATATCACTCTTTTTAGCTATTTTATAATTATTATCCCTTAAATATTCAATTTCCCTAACATTTTTCCCTATCCTGTGCGGTGGTACCAGTCGGGTGGCCACTCTGGGTCCATACTCCGCTGTCCATCCTTACACCTTCTGAGACCAGGGGAACATCATCCCTGCTCATAAAAATTATTGCCGGAACCTTTCTACGGTCAATACATAAAAATAAAAAAATTATAAGTAGTAGTCAATTAGCGACTAGTACTAAACACTTTTGGGATTCTTCATACTGTAGCTGTTTGCATTTATTTATATATTTCTTCTTCTCCTTGATTCCTTCTTCTTTTCCATTAACTAATAGCATATAACATTATTTATAGGCCTTATGTTAAAATTCTTTTGACTTTACTTCTTGTGACATATTTCTCCGTATCATTTCTTCTTATATAATCTTCAATTCCGAGAAATTCTAATTATTGTATTAATTATCATCCTCCTTCAGTTTCATTGGAGTCATTAAATTATTCTTTATTCTTCTTATCTGAGCACATTACCATCAATTGTTTTTGTTCATTTAATTTTTCTTCTGTTTGTTACCATTAAAAATATTACTTTTTCCTATTATTTCATTTTAAATCAATTCTTTATAACTCTTATTTACTAATCTGTTATTATTTTTTGTTAAATCAACTGGTTTCGAAATATCTTAAATCGTATTATTTCTGAATAAATTAAGTAAGTTGTCCTTACATAGTTTTTATTAAATCGTCTTGTTCCTAGATAAATTGTTGAGTAAGTTGTTCTTACATTTTTTGGAAATTTGGGGTTTTTATTCTCTTTATTTTAAATTATATGGTTTCAAAATAACTTGAGTAAGATGTCCTTACATGCTTTTAGAATTTTGGGGTTTTTTTCCGCTATTCAATGGGTTGCTGGGTCGGTTTTCAGAATTTCAGTCCCCTTTTCTGGTTTGTTATTATTTAGGTTAACCATGGTCCATTAACTCAGGTACTACATGTTCTCGGATTACTGGGGTGTCTATAATGATTTTTGTCCTTGTTAAATATCTCTCATGTATCTGGTACTGTAACTCGGCTGATACAAAGTCTTCATTTAAGTCACAGTTTTCGGTCATATTTAGACCCTTTTTAATTGACAAGTATTGTATCTTCTCTAACCTAACGTAATCACTCATATATTCTATCATTCCATCCTCTTTGACCTCTGTATTATTTACATAATGTTCTATTGGTATACTCCGTCTTGAAAATAGGTCAGATACTCTTTGATCGTCGATATTTTTAACTGATATTTAAATTTATTCAAGTTTTTTGTTTTTATTCTATGGTGGTTTACCTTTGATATTCTGGTTGAGTTTTGTCTACAATTTCTAACTTTATTTAACTCCATTTGTTTATTAATGGGAGGGTTAAATATATTAATTAATCCACCCTTCCTCATCTCCATTTCTTCTTTTGTATTGTATATTTTCTTTCTCCATATTTTATTTATTTTCTTGATACTCTCTTCCATGGTTTGGATCTTCTCCTTGTCCTTTCTATTCTTATTTTCAGATAGTAATGTCTTCTGGTCTTCTCTAATTTCTGTTTCCTTGCTACTCTCTTCTGTGTTTGGACTTACTATAATACTTTCGGAAGTGCTGTCTAATGTTTCCTCCAAACTCTTGAAACCTTCATCCATTTTCTTATTTGTCTCCTCCTTGTATGTATCTGCTTTTTGGCTAAGTGTATTACCCTTTCCAAACTTCTCCCCGAAAGTTTCCCATATCTCCTTATTGAAATTCTCCATTTTACCTTCAATCCGCTTTAAACTTTCTTCGTTTATTTTCTCCATTTGTTTTAAACTGTCCCTCAAGGTTTCATTCTGTTTCCTTGAGTTCTCTTCCTGTTTCTTAAAATTCTCATCTATTTTGTCAAATTTTTCGCTCAAGGTTTCATTTTGTTTCCTTGAGTTTTCCTTATTTTCCTCCTCCATTTTGTCTCTTTTATTTTTTGTTTGCTTATTATCTTCCTGAATTTTGTTATTCCCTTCCATTATAATTCTTAACATCTCCTGTATGCTCATGTCTTCTTTTTGGGTGGGTTTATCTGGTTGGTCCCCTTGGGCATCATCTTCAATTATTTCCATTTCCGGATCCATAACTACTTCGGTTTCTTCTTTATCGCCTGTCTGTTGGTCCATTTCACTGTCCGTGACTAATTCTATTTCTTGTTCCTGTCCACCTTCTTCCTTCTCCTTTTCTTCTGCCCTCTTCTTCGATCTGCCTAGGGTATTATGCATTTCTTGTTTTCTCATAACTGCCGACGATAGTTAGATTTTTTGGGTATATTAATTTATTAAATATATCAAAATTCTTTTCTAATTACAGCCCTTTTACGTTGAGCGCCAATCTGTAACGTAGCGGTTGTTTTTAGACTGTGTGTCTCTCCGATCCTTAAATAGTACTTTACTTAATGGAAACTTTGTTTTATTTTCCCCACGTTGTTAGCGTCAATCTGTAACGTAGCGGTTATTTAGCGAAACGTCCGTCTTATTCAAGCCCCAATGTTGGGTTCGCCAATTTGTAACGTTACGGTTTTTTAGAGGTACCAGCAAAACGTCTGTCTTGTTTACAGTCTCAGATCGGTCAGAACACCCCTCCGCAGTCGCCACTTATGAATTATAAGAACCGAAGTTTAAATAAAGTTGTTGGTAATGTTACTCAAACAAAGCAGAAATCGAGTGTGTGTGATTTGGGTCAAGTAGGGAAGATGTTTAGCCTTATTTTGATGAGAGAGCAAGTACCGTTTGTTTACACTCGGTTTAGACGATTTCTGAATTTTTTTCAAATATTCGCCGTGAACTGAATCAGCTGATTTTGATACGAGTCTCCAAACATAGGTCAACCAGACGACACCGTGGCAGAATATGACACGGTGGATCGACCTCTTCTATTTTGTTCTGAAACCTACTACAACTACCCACTACAAAAAAGGAAACACATTTTTATTATTCAATATCATTTTTTCAATAATATTTATTATTTATATTATTGGTTAGGTTAGGTTAGGTTAGTAGAAATTTAATTTTGTTGTTGAACGGGGATGGGGACCCCTAAAGTTCGTGATAAAAAAAAACTTTCAATTGGCAATTATCCACAAACACATAATGGTTTTATTTTTTTAATAAAACATCCAAAATTAATGTGAATAACAAGTGCAACTCGTTAGGAGTTATTTCGTTCCCAAGTAATATCGTCAGTAAAGAGTAACCATATTACTTGGCAATGACATACAAATAATTGTAAAACTTGTAACGAACGTTAGAATGTTTGCATGTGTACCTAGTTTAACTCCAGGGGAGATAGTAGCTTAAATATCAGAAATAGAAAATAGCACACCAGTGTCTGGTGGTAGTTAAAAAGAAAATGATGTAATATGTGATGGGATTAAATATTGTGTGTAATCTCTAGTGGAAGTGGAGTGATTCAAAGAACATAGTAAAGCTATGATGATAATATAGAACTGATCAATGGACAGTGAAATTTAAATGATAATGTTTGTGAAATTTGTTGTAACATATGATTTTTTACTTTTTGTGAATTGTAGTAATAATGTGAAATTTAAATGTATAACATGTTTTAAATACGATTCCCCACATTTCGGGCGGTCCCGGCCTTACCAGCACAGACCGTGGTATTGGATGACAACCAGCTGTGGGCAGAATAATTGTAAACTGACCATGGTTGGTTGCCTTTGAAATTGGTATAACTTAGAAATCAAAAGGGGGTTTTCATCAGGGGAATACACATAACTATGGAACAGCGGCTATCACCGAAGGGGGTGATAGTGCTGCATTAAGGGCGTATGATTCATTATAGTAGGATTACTGGTGTCCTCGGATACCAGTAATGCCGAATTTTTACGTAACGTTGAAGCAAGAACGGTGTAAGCAGTGTTTGCACCCTAATAAAATTCAGTTCTTGTGGACGCAAATGGGCGCTACAGTCCAACATCAGTAAACAATAGAGTGTGTGGTAAGGAGCTGGCCGTTACAAGCCCGGGGCATAAATACAGCATTTATGCACAAGGTAAATGCCTTACACGGTTTATCCGTGAGGTGATTTACGTAATTGTAACTGGGTAAAGGGGGAATATTAGATAAGGATGGAGAAGGGGATTACTAAACTTTTAGTAACTAATTATTGAATATAAAACTGAATTATGTTGATGATGTAGAAGGTGTAGTTGATCTGATGAGATAACTAAATGATTTCGTATTGATTTAAGGAGTAATATGAAGATGCTTAATGATCGTTAAATAAATAATTTGTTCTGAAGTAGTTGATTTAAATGTGTTTATTTCTATATAAGAATTTTATTAATGAATTTAATTATTTTGAAATATGAATTATATAATGGAAGGTATTTGTAATATTGTAATGGGAAATGTTTATTTAAATTCTGATGGAATCAGAGAAATATTTTGAATCTTGGGAATAAGAATTAACAAGCGAAGGGCATTCAGAATGTTAGTATGGAAATTTAAAAAATGTTTTATATTATGTTATGTTAAATATATATTCATGAATATGTTAGAAGTTAAGAAAACCAGTGCTTCTTAACGCAAACCAGTGCACATCTAAGGGAAAACAGATCAGTTAGGGATATGGTATTATACAAGGCCACTACTTGATATTTTTTATTTGATGTTTTAGTGTTTATTTGATGTTTTAGTGTCTGGTGATGCTGTGGCAGCGGTCCTGTGCTGGCCTGCGCGTCAGAACAGGAGCGTCAAGTGCCTGTCTGGCCTTGCGGTGTTGGGATCTCGAGAGAGAAGTCCAGTAAGGTCATACAGGTGCGGTCACAGTCACTGGACCAGGGGGTAAGTAAACCATGATTTTTAATAAAACCTAGAGGGGGTTGTGGCAACATATCCAGGCTGATCCCTTTAGGAAGTATGAGAGTGTCAATAAGAGTTTTTATGCTTCAGCATAAAACCTCTCATTGAGGGGGTATTGTAACGGTACATATCAGCCCACCTAATATTTTGGGGAGACATAAAAATAAATACAAATAATAAGGGTAAATTTTATTGGGAACAAAAGTATAAATAAAAATTATAAAATATTATTCATGAATTATAACAACGTAGGAAGCAAGCGAGTGAAATAGTGTCAAGGTCAACATCCAGACGCAAGAAAAAACAATTACATTTCGCCAAACGAACTTTGACCGATGAAGTCACCAGTCACGCCACATTATGTAAGTGCCGATCCTTTAAAAACGTCACTTGGAATGCAAGGCGCAGTCGACCTCGCCTCAGAAATTGGCTTCATCATATCCAGAAAACAATGAAATGTGATCACGTGACCCCCCCCCCACCATTTCAGAACTCAATGCAGTACAATTCTGCCCAGTTTAAAATTACACCTTGTGCCGGCCGGTCACTAACCAAAGTTCCGAAACGAAATCACAGGCGCCCGGAGTTCTAAAAAAAAGAACGGTGAAATCAAAATTGCATATAAGTAATGTGAATTAACGAAATTTCAATTGGGCCCAACACCAAAAAGGTGTTCAAATGTGACTTAAAGAAATCGAGACATTAGTTATATCAGAATAACAGTTTTGGTTTGAACCAAAAGTGAAATACAAAAATGTGCGGAGTGAACAAAGTTACAAAAGAAACTGGAGAGTGGCGGATTCACCAAAAAATGAACAGCTAAGTAACCTTCGGGTATCACCTAACTTTTAAAATCAAACATAAATTTTATTATGAAAAGAAATATTTTTAATCACTAAAAAAATGAGATCTCATATGGGCATGGGGTATGTAAGACGGAGTGAATTAAATTATGTATTAAACTTAGGAGCGCTGGTTTGCTCAATATATACTGTATATAGTTAATGAATTGAATAAATATCATGGTTTCGTTTTATTTTTCTTCTTTTGAAATGTTAAACTTATATATATATATATATATATATATATATAGGAAAAAGTATATAATTAAATAATTATAAATATGGTTAATTACCCATGTTCGTAAGGTAAAGAAGTATTGTGTTGGGATGGAAAGTAAAGGGTTAAAAAATTGTGTTTCTTTTGAAGAAAGTAATTAAAGAAAAAGAAATAAAATTTAGTGTTGAAATGGAAAGAAATAAGGTGATATAAAAATAATAAATAATTCATGGGAAACAAATTAATTGTTGAGTGAGTTATTTCAGACAACCATCTTGTTTTCACCTCGTCCAATTCGAATCCTGGACCTGGTAAGTAGCTTTTCAAAGTTGGTAGCAAACAACATGGCAGCTACAAGAGCCGTAAACAAAGTTTACTAATAAATATATAAACGTTAAAATAAAAGTTAACAATATATGGTATAAGAATAAGGCTATATGTAGCAGTACTTTGCTAAAGGCAAACCAAAACGTCTAGGACAGTGATGGGCAAAGTACGGCCCGCGGGCCAGATCCGGCCCCCAGACTGGTGTAATCCGGCCCGTGACAGAGTTCTGAATGACAACTTACCTACACACATTATTTACCATGTTCCAGGGAAGAACAGTGTTCAGCTTTGTCAACCAAAAACAAAAATGCATTTTTTCGTATCACATTGTATTTTTTCTGTGTCTGTATTATGAACACAAAAAATGGTAACGGAATGGCATCAGAGCATTCACAACAGTAGTACGAGAGCAAGACAGACACGTCACAAGTGTAGTTATCCCACCACTCCAGCCGCTGCCTTCCCCTCGCCCATCCTATCGGCACATTACGCCACAGTGGATGAGTAATACTCTCAGTCAGTCTGAGTCCAGTGGCTTGTTACACAGCCTTTCTCAATTCAATATCGCGTATTCTTATAAGTTGTTGTTTGCTTTTTTGTAGTGAGTATTTGTGAGACATTTCTGATTTGCCATAATGGCAACTAAAAAATGTAAAGTTGATTCAGAATGCCGTGTTTTTAAAGATGAGTGGAGTTGGAAATACTTTTTCACAGCTTTTAAGGATAAACCGTTGTGCCTTATTTGAACAAAACCGTGGCCGTTTACAAAGAATTTAACATTTCCCGCCATTTTACATCTAAGCATAACAGTGCTCGTTATGAAGCCATGACTGAAGATGAAAGGAAACAAAAAACAGAAGATTTACGTAAGAAGCTCTCAGGTCAGCAAAATATTTTTAAAAAACAAAACAGTTCTCAAAAAGCTGCTACACATGCTAGTTATGTTGTATCGTACAATATTGCTAAAAGTAACAAAGCTCTTTCTGATGGGGAGTTTGTGAAACAATGCATGCTCCAAGTTTGTGATATTTTATGTCCTGACAAAACAAAGGATTTTGAGACTGTCAGTTTGTCTCGAAAAACAGTTACTTCTAGAATCGAGACAATAGATAAACACCTATTATCACAGCTAGAATCAAGAATTACTCAGTTGAAATTCTGTTCTGTTACTATGGATGAGAGTACTGACATAAATGATTCTGCTCAGTTACTAATATTTGTAAGAGGAGTTGATGATAACTTCTGTATTACTGAAGAACTAGCATGCATGCGATCATTAAAGGGGACGTCAAAAGGATCAGACATTTTTCATGAATTTGAAGAAGGCCTATCGACTTTAAAAGTACCCATAACCAGTATATGCAATATTACGACTGATGGGGCACCAAATATGATGGGGAAAAAATCTGGTTTTGTTGGTATAGTTAACCAAACATATCCTGAGAACAAAGTTGTATTTCTACAGTGTGTCATACATCAAGACACTCTGTGTAAATCTGCCCTAGACATGAAACACGTGCTTGATGTCATTATTAAAGTCGTAAATAATATTCGATCTCGAGCGCTTACTCACAGACAATTTCGAGAGTTTCTTGACTCAATGCAGTCTGAATACACTGACGTACTCTACTACACCAAAGTAAGGTAGCTTAGTGCAGGACGTGTTTTCGAGCGAGTTTGGGAGCTGAAATTATTTCATTCATGCGTGAAAAACAGATGTTTGAAGGCTGTGAAATTTTGGAAAATACTGCATGGCTTTCAGACTTTACTTTTTTCACAGATCTTCTGTGTCATATGAACAAGTTGAATGTTAAGCTGCAAGGAAGAAATCAATTTATTTACGATATCTGGGGGCATCTCAAAGGGTTTAAAATGCAACTAGTTCTATTTGAAAAACAGCTAGCTAAAAGAGACCTGTCCCACTTCCCGAGGCTAAAAACAATAGTCCCAGTGATGGAAGACAAACTTGTAAGCTACGAGGAAAGCGTAAGAAGACTCCATGATGAATTCGAACGCAGGTTTCAAGACTTTAAAAACATTGAACAAGACTTAAATATTTTCAGTATGTCATTTAATTTGGACTGTGAAACAGTGAGAACAGAATTTCAGCTTGAACTAATTGAGTTACAGTGTAACACTGAGTTGAAGCAGTTGTTTCTTAACGTCCCAAAAGTGGAGTTTTACAAGTCGCTATCGAAATCAAGTTTCCCAATTTTGAGATCTCATGCCCAGAAGATAACTGCTATGTTTGCATCATCCTATGCCTGTGAACAAGTGTTTTCTACCATGAAGCTTCGAAAAAGTAGTGTCAGAAACAGATTGACAGATGACCACTTAGCTTCACTTCTGAGAGTCAGCTCATCCCAGTTACAACCAAATTTTGAGACACTTTTAGAAACACAGTTACAGTTCCATTCATCGCACACTCCTTCATGCTCTTTCAATCATTAATTGAGTTTTGTAACAATATGTCAAGATTCAATAAGAAATTTATAAAAATATAGTTTTTCTATGTATTTTTTTTTAATAAATTTTGTTGGCCCGCCTAGATAGTTTTTTTTCCTCTGGCCCTCTCCTACAAACGTTTGCCCATCACTGGTCTAGGAGGAACCCAAATCGGTTAAGGATATGAAATGGTGAAAGGCCATTTGTTAATGTTTTTACTTGATTGTTACAGAGTCTGGGTGGTACTGTGGAGGTGGACCTGTGCTGGCCAGCGCGTCAGGGCAGGGTTGTCTAGTGCTTGTCTGGCTTTATGGTGTTGGAATCCTGAAGAAGGAAGTCCAGTAAAGTCATGCAGGTGCAGCCACAGACACCGGATTAGGGGGGTTGAGTAACCCACGATTTTAATAAGGAAATAAGGGGGGTCATGGCGCCATATCCTAGCTGATCCTCTTAGGTTTAGTCAATGAGAGTTTTTATGTTTTTACATAAAACCTTTCATTGGGGGGGGGTATTGTAACAGGACAAAAGGGGCATAATCATTTCATGTAATAATTTTATTGTTGGAGATGTGTGCGAAACTAGAACAAAGGGTACTTGAGCCACAGGACGAGCACGTGGCCATACTGCGTAGTAAGCCCACCACGTGTTTTAATGTAAAATGAATTTCCGGCTTCGAGAGACATCTGGAACCGTCTATGAGTGAAGGCAGGAGGCGAGGTGGGCATCCCGTGGAGCTACGTGGCCGATACACAAAGAGTGGATAGCGTACGCAGATCGCCCCAGTCAGCAACCCGCCTTCATACTGACCAGTTGTAATACGATAGTGGCCTCGGGCTTATTTCTTTTGGTAGGCCGAAAATGTTATAATAGGCCTACCAAAGGGTATTTAAATTATAATGGAACCGTAAAGGACAGTTCAAAACAGTGATGGTGGAATAAAAAGTGCTAAAATGTGAATTTTGGGTGTTTGAATAAAAAGGGGACTAGCAACGTAATAGTGCGCAATATCTGGAAACTCATGCAGCTAAGTACAGTGCAAAAACAAATTTAAAAGACCAATTGGCAAAAGTTTTTATAGTAAAACATTAAAAAATGATGAGCTCAATAAACGGGGATTAAAAAGATATGTAAAGAGGGTGAGAGAGTATAAAGAGAAAAAGAGAAAGTACTGGTTTGTAGATATAAAATTTACATGGGGAATTTTTATATCGTATAATTGTTATAGTAACATATAAAAAGAAAGTTAGAAAAAGAGAAAGAATTTAATCATTGATCAAAATAAATAAGAATTGTTTAGTAACATAACCATGTGTTAGAGTAGTTATTACGCCAAAACCTAACCTTATTTTCTGTGCAGAAAAACCTGCCTAAATGAACCTGTGAGATTTTTGATATAAGGGAATTAAATTAACTAAATTGTTTTAATGGGGAAGAGTGTAATAGTTTCCATACTCGCTCTTCAAAATATGGTGGCGACCTTGAGGGCTGTGTGGAATCTTCTGTTTGTGTTACAAGGTAAGTGCGTAAAAAAGTTCGTGGTCACCAGGATGAGTAAAGTAAGTAATATTCTTTTTGGGTGTTTGTAAATTGTTTTTACCGTTACATAATGTCTGTCCATTTTGGGTCAAATTTTGATGTTCCTATCACTAGAATGGATTTCAAGTGTTCGTCTGACAAGTTAGCCCTGTACTTTGATTTTATATTTATTTCTTGTTTAGTTATTTAGTAAACTGTTATAATATTTGAAGTATTTTGACGATCTATTTAAAAAAAGCACGTAGAATCGGCTGGGTTACTGCGGGCTGTACTTTGGAGACCCCTGGTTTAATGTACCACTAAATTTGTACTTGCTGAGCAACTTACTGTATTTTCTTTCCTTTTTTTTTTTTTGAAAGTATTCTAATAGTATAACAAACAGTATAATAAATAAAACTGTTCTACTTTTTTGGAACTACTCCACTGAGGGAGATGTAAAACACCAGGCTAACGAGTTACTAAAAGAAAGGGAGTTGTGACTGGCTGACCTAGTATAATTTTCATCTAAACTGTAAATTGTAGACCATAGTTTATAGTCTCCCTCCTCTCTCTTTAAAGTAAATGCTACCTGAAGTCTCAGTTTAGACTGATGAAGGTAAGTAGCAGAGGTAGAGATTATCAATCAATGAAGCAGGAGTGTCAAGCTGATATAGGGAAGTGGGAGTTAGAATCCTAATGGGAACCAAGGTCAGATTATAACTGAAGGAGAAAGTGCCCTATTTGGAGTACCTAAATTAATATATTTTTCTTAGAAGCAATACTAATCCATTTGCTATCTGTTAGTACTCTTCCATTAAACACTTTGTTGCTCGAAACGACTAAACTTGCACACGTTTTGTGTGCCTCCATTTTTGCTCAAAACAGATTTGCTTACTGTGCCTGTAACTTGCTGAATATGCATCATGCACAAGGTCAATGTAAATGAGTCATTTCATGTGAAACAATTGTGAGCCTGTAGACAATCATGCAGTGGACAATATAACCAATTCACCCAGTTTTAGCTGAAATGTTTATAACTACATTTCTCTAAAATTACTTTGTAAAAAGTGACTTGGTATGTTGTGTCTACCACAAGCCTGTAGTTACTTTTTGCTGATTCCTATGCATATTTCTCCTAAGAGGAGTCTAAATGTCAAGAAACATTGTGTTATTATGAATATAATGCTTTGTATGGGATTCAGGGAAAACGAAAAATATACAGTCATCAGTATAGACTTGTGTAGCAATTTGATTGTCTTTGTAAAATTCACGCTTGTTTTGTTTTTCTGAAATGTTTATGTGTACTGTGTTGGTTGTATATTTAACTTCAGCGCTAGTCCGCGGACAGACGGTGAATTACGAGAGAAGAGAAAACTAATTCGCGTCAGCCGCTCTCCGCTCTCTCAATAGTGGAAGCAGACTAGGCTTGACTAATAACAATCGAATCACCCAATATATTAACTGGTGTCGAGCGTTTTCGTAAAGTACTTAATTACTATATAATATAGAGATATTATCCATAATACAATAATATCACCCATATAAAAAATATTGTTTCCTTATACATAGATTGATATTGCGGTGCTTAAGAGAGACCACTTACAACTTCATAAATAAGAAAAAAACTACTATATATAAATTACCTTATGAAGAGTGAGGTAAAACATCTTATTATTGAATTATGGCTTGTCTATGAATTGAAGATTTCTGATGTCATCTGACTGAGAAGTCCCTCACTTTGTTACTCATAAAGCAGTACAATCAATAGTCATAACAGCAAATAATATTATAATATCATATAATATAATATAAGTCCGGTAATATATTACTTATAACTATATATATATATATATATATATATATATATATATATATTGTACTGTTGTTTTTTACTGATAGAATACAATAGAATACACAGGTATTGTAATTATTTAATAGTATAATACAATTAATAAATGTACCTACTGTTATTATGTTTTTTATTTACCAGTACATGTAAAGAAACTCTTTCTCTCAGGGTTAATGATTATTAAGTTATTTGATCGTATTTACGATTGTATCTATTATTTTCTTTTCTTTAAACCCAAACCAGATTCAGTTAATATGTAGTATTTTGATAATTAACCATGTAAAAAATAAATAACAGACTAATGTAACTTAACCGACTCTGAATTCTTCCAGCTGCCACGGGTTCACTTCTGATTGTTGTTTACCTTTTTTCAAAAGCAATATTAGGCTTGGCAATCTGTTCCTTCACACAAATTTCTTATTGCTCTCACCGCTGAATTCCGCTCTCCAGGATTACTGCAACACAGATGTCTCCTCGGAACACTTAATTATCCTTTATTTAAACTATTCTTCAGTCCAAGATTTTCCTCTTCGGTCGTCGTTCTATCAAGGATATTGTTATATTTCTCATATTATTATTTATTTATTAAATATTATAATCAAAACTCTAGTATCACAATTTAAATTCCTTTACTGTATTTTCTTTTCCTTGTTACATTAACTTGATGCTGTACAAATGTTATTTTATTAATTTAGACTCTTCCTGTAGTTACTATTAGATATATAATTAGACTCTTCATGTTACTCTTATTAAATTTAATTGAAGACTCATAACGTTACTCTTAATGAATTTAATTGAAGACTCATAACGTTACTCTTAATGAATTTAATTGAAGACTCTGTTTCTTTTCTCAGATATAATTGAAGACTCATAACGTTACTCTTAATGAATTTAATTGAAGACTCATAACGTTACTCTTAATGAATTTAATTGAAGACTAATACATTTCCTTCATCACTATACAATACAATTTTTTAACAATTTACAAAATTGCCCCTATGATAATTCCCTAATTTCTTTACATCTGTTTATCATATACCTATTAAAACATGTATCATTTTTCTATTTCTTATTAAATATCTTTGTTTTACCTCTAATATTCGTAATTCTATTGGTTATTTATTAAATTATAATTTTATTACTCTTTACTCTTCTTATAACATTCATTCCAATTTCATATATTATTTTCTGAACATATAACTAAATATGGTTTTATATCATATAGGAATCGACCTCTATGTTGACTGAGTAAGTCGATATTCCCAATGTTGTTTGTTTACATTCAATACAAAATCTGCATCCTTTCTCTTTTAAAATTTATTATCTCCCTATTATGTACTGTGTGCATTTTAACAGCAGTACATAATACCTTCCCTTATTTCATAATTTCAGAAACAATTTTAGATGAAATTTTGAAATAACCAACATAGTCTAATCTTAACATTTAAACATCTGATTAATTAGGTATTTGTACCTCACAAAAATCTTTTAACAAATTAGTTTTTTCTTTTATTAATATTACAAATATGGTTCCTTATTATCATGAATCATGATATCTTAAACACTTATTTATGACTTAAAACAACGTTAATTAAACCAACTGGTTTTTACATCAAAATAATAAATAATAAATAACAATTGTGCCTAATTTTATGGCTAAAAAACTCAAAAACATGACTAAAACATTCTCTTTCTTTCGGACCTCACCTTCCCAATCCGGGGCATACATTTCATTTGTTCTTTATTGCAGAATTCATTTATTTCTTATCTGACTTATACGGGTGAAGTTGATTAATATTGTAGGTTCCTTTAATTTTTCCACCCTGGTATTTTATTACTACCGTATTGTTATCATTCACTGTATTAATTATGAATGGGCCTACATAACATAAAAATAATTTTTTCATCAACTTCTCCTTACTGCTGGGAAGTTGTCTGTTACGAACCAGTACTAACTCTCCTATATGATAATCTATTTGTTTATATCTCTTCTTGTATTGTCGTCTGGCTCTTTCCTCTGCCTTCACTTTAATCCGACTCTCCATAATAACTTGTATGTCCTTCTGTGGTTGAATGAACCATGTAAAATCAACTAAACTTTCGATAATTCTGGGTGGGCGTTTCTTATACATTGCCTCATATGGTGTCACACCGGTACTATCATGATTGGCTAAATTTAAAAACTCCTCTGCTTTACTAACATATTCGCTCCATCTATTATGTTGATCATGGCAATATGTGCGGAATAAACGACCCACTTCTTTGAGCATTCTTTCGGCCGGGTTACTATTGGGATGGTAAACCGATGTTTTATACGTACGAATTTTTATGGCTCTCATAGCATTCTGCCACTTGACACCTTTAAATTGTGTTCCATGATCAGATATAATACTATTAGGCAATCCTACCTCCTTTATAAACTTTTCTTTAATTATTTTAACTATAGTGTAAGTATTGGCCTTAGTGATGGGATATAATTTTGTGAATCTAGTAAAACTGTCCATGATAATCAATACGTACTTGCTACGTCTCCTACCACTAGTTGGGAATGGTCCACAAATGTCAATAAAAATTTGTTCTAGCGATCTCAATGCTTGATTATTTATCCACCTTCCCTCATATCTAACATTAGCTAACTTGACTTTCTGACAAATATCACATGTTTCTATGGATCGAATTACTTTCTTTTCTAATTTATTCATGTAAAAGTGTTCCTTGAGTGCTGACACTACTTTCTTCTGGCCTTGGTGTCCATATCTCTCATGATAATCAACAATTAATTTATTACATACCTCTTCTGGCACTAAAATTTTCCAATCAGTATTTCTTTTGTCGGTGTTCCTAAACATCATTCCTTCATGAATCATATAATGTGATGTAGTGTTGGAAGTGCTTTCCATCCTTTTCCTCAACTTTTGTATTCTAATATCAGTTGGCTGTAATTTCTTTATTTCTTCCACGATGAGTTTTAATTCTCTTTTATTCCTAAAGCATGCCAAAACTTTACGTGCTTCTTTGGCCATTATTTCTTCTTGATCACCTACTCTGGATAATATATCCGCTACTATATTTTTATTGCCTGGTAAGTACTCCCATTTTATATGATACTCTTGTAACTGGAGCATCCATCTTGTGAGCCTTCCATGTGACATCTTACAGTTTTTAAAAAAGGTTATTGCTTGATGATCGGTACGTACTACTACCTCACTGTTTAATAAGTATGTTCGGAATTTAGTTATTGCAAAAACCACACTCAATGTCTCTTTTTCAGTTATTGTATAATTAAATTCTGCTTTAGTTAGTGTACGGCTTGCAAAAGCTATTACCTTTGGTTCTCCCTTGTCATTTTCTTGATATAACACCGATCCCAAACTTACTCCACTGGCACCACAATTTAAATAAAAAACTTTACTAAAATCTGGGTGACTTAACATGACGCACTGTAAAAATCTCTGTTTCACTTCATTGAATACTTCCTCATCCTTTTCGGTCCACTTCCATTTATTCTTCTTACAAATTAAAGGATGATAATGATGTGTTAGGTCGGAGTAATTACTTTGGAAACTTCTGTAATAATTACAAAGACCTAAGAAACTTTGTAATTGTTTTACATTTTTTGGACATGGGAAATTCTGTATTGATTGTATTTTATCAGGATCCACCGATATGCCGGTATCCGAAACTATAAACCCTAAAAACTTAATCTTGCTGGCTATGAATGTTGACTTGTCTAATTTTAGCGTAATTCCATGTTCTTCCAATATAGTAAGTACCTTATCAATTCGATGACAGTGTTCTTCCCAATTGCTTGATGCAATTACCAAATCATCGACATATACTGTAGTAAATTCAAAAATCTCCTTACCCAATACTTCATCAAGACATTTTATAAATATAGCCACACTATTGACCAGACCAAAAGGTAATCTTTTAAATTGATAATTCCTACCGTTTACTGTGAAACTCACATATTTTCTGCTTTCTGGATGCAATTCTACTTGCCAATATCCAGATACAGCATCCCAACTACTAAAAAATTGTACGTTATTACAACGTTTTAAAATTTCTCCTATGTTCTCAGGCGACGTCTTATCAGCAATTATCATCTGATTAATTTGACGTGCATCTAAACACAATCTTAATGACTTATCTTTTTTGGGAATTACTACTAATGGGCTAGTGTGTTCTGACTGACTTAGTTCAATGATGTCTTCACGAAACATTTTGTCGATTTCTTCCTGTACTTGCTCTCTTAATTTGTAGGGTATGGGATATGATCTTTTGTTAAATGTCACATTTTCTCTTAGTCGTAACTTACATTGCACTCCTACTATTTTGCCAGGTTTATTTGAAAATACTTTATAATGTTTCAAATAAATTTCCATTAACTGATCTATTTTCTCTTTGTTTAGTTGATTATTATGATTACAGAATTGTCTGATTTCTTGCATTTTCTCCTCCCACATTGGATTATTTATTGTTAACTGCTGTAGTGACTTTCTATTGATTAGTCTATCCTTATATGAGTATTCAAATTTATCACTTAATTTGGTTGAATTGACCATTTTCCTTACCTCTTCATTTCTATTTATAATTTTTATAGGTAGGCCTATTTTTTGTTTATCGTACGTAAATACCACCTGATTAGTTTCTAAATCAATAATAGTTTCATACTTCCGCAAGTTATCACATCCGACTAATATTTCTGTTTCTATATTTTGATATACTACAAATGTTAATGGTACCACCCTTCCATTGAATTGTACATTCATCATTATTTGTTTGCGAGCTGTTCTATTGGCTCGTCCTGTTACACCCACTATAGTAATTTTGCTCACAGGTAATTCATAAATTCTATTAGCCTTTCCTTCAGATGACGTGATTCCCTTTTCTTTTTCCTTTAATTCATGGTATTTAGTCATACTCATCAATGATATTTTGGCACCAGTATCAATAATAAAATTTTGACTGGTTTTCCCATATTGACCGGTAATAGACACTACATCACTCTCAATTACATTTTTATTGATTCTCTCATTGTCCATAAAATCCTGACCTAAACTGGTTATCCAAGACAGTGATCGGCTATTTGACTGTGGGTGACCACTGCACTCACTCACAGTCTTCTCTAGTTTTCCTGATTTTCATTTATGGTTACTCTCTCCTTACTTCCTGTTGACTATTTTCTGACTGGGAAAGGGAACTATGTTGCTCTCTATTTCTTAACTGTTCATAATTGTTGTTCACCTCACTCTTTCTCTCCTCACTGCGAGAATATCCATTTCGATCAGTCTCCCTCGGGTAACGACTATTGTAGATTCGGGAATCATAGTTTCGGCGTATAAAATTCGCTCGATAGTTATTTGAAGCGTGGTTGCCCCTATAATTATTATTGTAATTATTATTATTATTATTATTATTATCATATCTATGGTAATTCCGATTATCGTTTCTGTAGTAATTTCTTCCACCTTCCCTATCCTGGTATCTTGGAACATTTCTTTGGTCGTTCCTTTCTACTATTTGATTCCTATCACGGTTTTGTTCTTCCGGATATCTATTAGGGTAGCTATCTCTTCTCATATTCCCTTGTTTAACGCGATTGTCACAATTCATTTTCCTCTCATAATCAGTGAGTAACAAGGTCATCGCTTCTATAGTATTAGCTTGACTGGCAAATTGTGCTAAGCTTACCGTTTCAGGAAAATGATGACTCAAAGCTTCCACCACATATCTGTCATCCATGGGTGGATCTAAATATCTTGCCCTGCAAACATGCGATAAAAAATACGAGGTTGGTGTTTGTCCTATACTTGGATTGTACCTACCATATACTATGGTCTCCCGCACCCTTGTCTGTATGGATCACGTCCAATATTTATTTTTATAGCTGTCCACAAATTCCTGGTAGCTACTCAAGGTGTTTCTAACAGCATCCCACCAATAATCATTCATTCCATGGAACCCTTGATCTAACATTAGCTTAATTCTCTCCCATCTATTTTCCTTGGTACTATTCAAATATTCCTTCATTCTATTTAAATACTCCATAGGATTTTTTATATATCCTTTCATATGTGGCACCTCATGACTATTATTCTTGTCTTCTCGTATAACACATGTTTGATTACCATTTTGTTCTATTTCATTGTCCCATGGTATCCTCTATTTTGGTATTATTGCTGTCCAACTGTTGTCCCATGGATTGAATATTGCTCGTTACCTCCTGTTTGTGTTTGACCAATTCTCTCGTCATCTGTTCCATGACTTCTTGTTTATTTTCTCCTAATTTCTCTTCCACTTCAATAAATTATTTATTACCTCTCCACGTAATTGAGTTAAATTTTCATCAGTTTTCTCAACTTTCTGGTTAGTTTCTGTAATTCTATTCCTTATTTCTGTTTTATACTCATCTAACTGTTGTTTCAATTCCTCCTTATCTTCCCTCATTTGTTTCTTGAGTTCATCAATATTTTGTTTTAATAAGTTTTCATTATCTAATTTCATTTGTTTCTTTAATTTTCACTGTTACTATCCATTTTTTCATTTACTTGTTTCAATAATGTTTCGCTGGTTTTGTTATTCCCTTCCATTATAATTCTCATCATCTCCTGGAAATTTGCATCCATTGGTTGGTTTGGTTTCTTTGGTTGGTCCCCTTGGGCATCCTCTACTATTATTTCCATTTCAGATTCTTCCTCTTCAGCACTATTACTCCTTAATTCATATCGTTGCTCTGGTTTGTTAGCCATTTTACAACCTTTAACTTAATTTTAATTACAAATAAAAAATTTTTATGCTAATTAAATTCAACAAAATTGTGTTATTTGGTGCTGGTTTAAAGAAAATCTTTGCTTTCACGTATGGGCGCCATTATCTGTACTGTTGTTTTTTACTGATAGAATACAATAGAATACACAGGTATTGTAATTATTTAATAGTATAATACAATTAATAAATGTACCTACTGTTATTATGTTTTTTATTTACCAGTACATGTAAAGAAACTCTTTCTCTCAGGGTTAATGATTATTAAGTTATTTGATCGTATTTACGATTGTATCTATTATTTTCTTTTCTTTAAACCAAACCAGATTCAGTTAATATGTAGTATTTTGATATTAACCATGTAAAAAATAAATAACAGACTAATGTAACTTAACCGACTCTGAATTCTTCCAGCTGCCACGGGTTCACTTCTGGTTGTTGTTTACCTTTTTTCAAAAGCAATATTAGGCTTGGCAATCTGTTCCTTCACACAAATTTCTTATTGCTCTCACCGCTGAATGCCGCTCTCCAGGATTACTGCAACACAGATGTCTCCTCGGAACACTTAATTATCCTTTATGGCCACTTAAACTATTCTTCAGTCCAAGATTTTCCTCTTCGGTCGTCGTTCTATCAAGGATATTGTTATATTTCTCGTATTATTATTTATTTATTAAATATTATAATCAAAACTCTGGTATCACAATTTAAATTCCTTTACTGTATTTTCTTTTCCTTGTTACATTAACTTGATGCTGTACAAATGTTATTTTATTAATTTAGACTCTTCCTGTAGTTACTATTAGATATATAATTAGACTCTTCATGTTACTCTTATTAAATTTAATTGAAGACTCATAACGTTACTCTTAATGAATTTAATTGAAGACTCATAACGTTACTCTTAATGAATTTAATTGAAGACTAATACATTTCCTTCATCACTATACAATACAATTTTTTAACAATTTACAAAATTGCCCCTATGATAATTCCCTAATTTCATTACATCTGTTTATCATATACCTATTAAAACATATATCATATTTCTATTTCTTATTAAACATCTTTGTTTTACCTCTAATATTCGTAATTCTATTGGTTATTTATTAAATTATAATTTTATTACTCTTTACTCTTCTTATAACATTCATTCCAATTTCATATATTATTTTCTGAACATATAACTAAATATGGTTTTATATCATATAGGAATCGACCTCTATGTTGACTGAGTAAGTCGATATTCCCAATGTTGTTTGTTTACATTCAATACAAAATCTGCATCCTTTCTCTTTTAAAATTTATTATCTCCCTATTATGTACTGTGTGCATTTTAACAGCAGTACATTATATATATATAAGTAACTCTTTGAGTTTCTTGCAGGATACTCATATTATCAAATAGTAATTACTTCTGGAAGTAGACTGTATTATTTTTATAATTTTAATTGACCTGACACACGTTTCACTAACTATATCAGTATCTTCAGAGGTTTCAAAACGAAATGTCAATTAAAACAATAAAAATAATACAATCTACTTGCAGAAGTAATGACTATTTGATAATATACAGGGTGGTCCATGGGAATCTGACAATTTTTAAAGTGACAGGTTGACAACCCTGGCGTTCAAGCAGGAATCGGACTGGCTGTTGGCCTTGCATACCTTATGCCATTTCCCTTAAATGGAACAGTGGACTACTGCACACTGTGTGTCTGTAGTGGTAACTTGTTTAAAAAATAGTGATCCAGCTGTGATTAAGCAGCAATTATTCCATCGTCACTTTAATTTTCCACACCATGATGCTGTTCCTAGTTGCATTACGATAAAGTTGTGGATAAATAATTTTGGAACTACTGCTTCTGCAATGAAAAACAAACCACCATGTCCAGTTCACACTGTGAGAACCCCTCCAAATATTGACAGAGTCAGGCAGGCGATGTTAAGGAGCCTTCAATGCTCAGCAAGAAAGCACACATCAGTCCTACGTTTATCCCACAGCAGTGTCATAAGAATTTTACACAAAGATTTGAACTTTCATCCATATAAAATGTTAGTAGTGCAAGAGTTAAATACTGTGATAAAGCAAGTCAGGTAGTGTTTTGTAAAAATTTTTTGAACTTGTTAACTGATGAAATGGCCCAGCTAATGATCGATGAAGCACAATCAACAAACAAAATTTTCATTACTTGTCTAATACAAATCCTCATCTTCACAGTCCATATGTAACTGTCTGGTGCGCTGTGATAAATTTTTATATCACAGGCCCTTATATCTTTGAAGAGGAAGGACAAACAGTGACAGTCTCTTTTGTTTGATACATCCATACATAATGATGTTACAGGAATTCTTTGCTCCTGAACTGTATCATCGTGGGATTGGCTTGAACACTGTGTGGTTCCAGCAGAATGGAGCAACAGCTCACACTGCCAGAGCATACATGAGGCAGTTCAAGAGATGTTTCCAGGCCACGTAATTTCCAGAGGAGGAGATGTTGCATGGCTGGCATGATCTCCAGATCTGTCAGTATGTGATTATTTTCTCTGGGGATACCACTCAAGTTTAGAGTGTTTCTTAATAAACCTAACGACATTAACAAACTCGAGGCCCCCATACTAGAAGAAATCACAGCCATACCAAACAACATGGTGAAAGCAGCGATGCAAAATCTATGGAACAGACTCCAGCAGTGCATACAAAATGAAGGAGGACATTTAAGAGAGCTTAATTAAAAATGAACTTACACCTGTGAATGGCATCAAATTTGCTCTTATTACATAATAAAACAAAAGTTAATAAACTATATTTCATATTACTTATTTCATTTTTAAAATCATCACATCCCGTGGACCACTCTGTATAATATATATAGCAAAGTCACTTAGCAGCCACCAGTTGTACACATTACATAAACAGTTTGTTGTTAACAGAGTATCTCTTAGACTAAACACTGCAAACTCAACTCTTATAAACATAGTAACTGATTTGCTTGTACACTGCAAATTGAAAGTTATATATTACTATTTTCGATCATTGTTTTCCTGATTTTACTATTATTAAACTCTCATTTATATGAACTGAAATCTATAAACGCGCAGTTTACTTTTAAAATCTGAATCTTTATCTGTTCACTAGTATACTGCTTATTGTGGCAGGGCAGATGAATGTCAAACATATTTGTTTGATAATTACTTAACGCTTCCGGGCTGAAAGGCCGTGGTCGAGTGCTTGTGGAGAATGACTAGCTGGCTTCTGATTGGTTCGCGTTAAATACTTAAAGCAGCCAAAAAGTTATAAATAGAAACAGCGTAGCCGTCTCTTACTATTGCTTGTCCCTTTTCACTGGGAAAATTTTTCGGCATTCCATCTTTCACGAACTTTTCTTTGCTACTGAAGATGGCCACCGGTGGTGTCGCCGAAACGTCTAGCACTATAACAACAAGCATTCGACCACGGCCTTTCAGCCCGGAAGCGTTAAGTAATTATAGTGACACTGGCCTTGAAAGCCTATGTACTAGATATTTGTTTGATATTTTACTTCAAGATTATAAAAAAATATAGTTGACAAATTACAGTTAAGATGTACTGAAAAAGTTTCAGTTTATTTTGTTAGTTTGTGTTCTACGTCACAGTATCCATTATTTATCTACAAACCATTATTCTTATTAATTCATATGTACGGAGCTAGTAACTTTTTAAAATGAACATATTATTTTCACATGTTATGACATTATTTTTGTGTGAGTGGAAGTTAGTGGAACTAACCTTTCTCAATCCAATTTGTGACTTCTTTTTTATGTTGATGACACATTTCAAAGCTAATGTTTCACCATCAGATCGTAAAATATCTCTCACAGGAGGTCATCATAGGTTAAAAATCCAATATCATTTGCACTGTATATGCAACAGTTTACAGAATTAGAATGTGCTATGGATTTTAACTGATGATGACCTCCTACGAGGGCATTTTAAGATCTTATGATGAAGTATATGCTTTGAAACACGCCATCAATATAAATTGAAGACACAAGGTGGATTGAAAAAAGGTTGGTTTGGCTATTCATACAAGTGACTTGGATACCACTGTAAACACGCATGCTAGAGTAAAAGTTACCTGTAATTTCAAATGAATATGTCAATATTTTATAAAGGTAAAGAACTCTGAGGATAGTATAAGAAAAAATGTCATTGATTTTATGACACACAAAGCTCAGATAGGAAAATTTTTAATTGATGCCCCAAAAATGTTGAGAATGTGCTGCAAAAACTACTGAATTATGTGTAGGCCAATCAAATTAGTCAGAAAATGCCGATTTCGCGCGCAAATTAAGCACCGATTGACAGTTCTACCAGTGGTAGGAAATAGATAATACATAACACCTATACCAAACAGAACTCGAGATTTTGCCTATGCACAAAATGGCGGCCATCCAAAGTTGGTAAATACACGTTTTTCGCTTCTGGAGGCCGAGGAAAGCTTTGTAGCTGAAAAAGTGGTAAATATAAAATGTAGACAATGAAAAGACCTTTAATTTGAGCCATGGTACGATATGTTTCGTCAAATAGTTATTGCAAAAATCTCAAAAAACCATGAAAAATGCCTGTTTTTTGCAATGCTGATAGTTATTGCAAAAATAATGTTTTTTATATGTTTGTAACTTAAATAGGAAGCCCTTACGATTCTGAATCGAATGAGTTTTTGTAAAGTTGGATCGGTCAATTTGTTGCTGAGATACGTTAATTTATTTATCCCAGAGCACTTAATGTTTAATACCATAACTTTTTTGTTTATAAACATTTTGGGCTATTTCGACGTTTATTCTCTTCTAGAAGACTTATATTTCCATGTACTTTCTAGGGAAAATCAAAAAATTATTTTTTAACCCCCTGTTTTTTGCATTAAAAAAGTGGGCGATTTTTTTTTATAAACTTTTAGAGCTGGAGCATCACCCGGACATCGTACGAACTTCTAACTTCAAAATATCGAAAGCTGGCTTCGAGGCAAAGATTTTTTTTTTTAAAAAAGAAAGCTCTAGGACCAATAGGAGCTGAATTGCAAAATTTTTTTTTTAATCATAGCGGCTTTGTTTATAACAATTAAGAAATGAATCTGACGGCATTGGGTATCTAAGGAGTTATATTTTGCTATGACATGAATTTTTTTCTTCAAATCCATTTTATTTGACACTAAAAATAATGTTTGAAGTGGAGGCTACCGATGCCAGATGCAGGAGGTGGCGTGATCAGGGTTAATCACTTTGTTAGTAAGAACAGAATAATTATATAAAATATAAAGAATTATTCCACTTAAAAATGTTTGAAATACAATTAAATTGAAAAAAGAGATGCTGATGCTACACGTATAACCTCTACGACTAACTGTAACAAATAAGACATGTGGCAACAATACAAAGCAGCTGATGGTTTGGGCATGACATTGAGAGAGGGGCCCCCTCCACCGAATTTTTAAAAAATACAGATTTTTTTTTTAAATTTGCAACTCAGCTCCTATTGGTCCTAGAGCTTTCTTTTTTTTTTTTAATCTTTGCCTCGAAGCCAGCTTTCGATATTTTGAAGTTAGAAGTTCGTACAATGTCCGGGTGACGCTCCAGCTCTAAAAGTTTATAAAAAAAAATCACCCACTTTTTTAATGCAAAAAACGGGGGGTTAAAAAATAATTTTTTGATTTGCCCTAGAAACTACATGGAAATATAAGTCTTCTAGAAGAGAATAAACGTCGAAATAGCCCAAAATGTTTATAAACAAAAAAGTTATGGTATTAAACATTAAGTGCTCTGGGATAAATAAATCAACGTATCTCAGCAACAAATTGACCGATCCAACTTTACAAAAACTTATTCGATTCAGAATCGTAAGGGCTTCCTATTTAAGTTATAAACATATAAAAAACATAATTTTTGCAATAACTATCAGCATTGCAAAAAACAGGCATTTTTCATGGTTTTTTGAGATTTTTGCAATAACTATTACACGAAACATATCGTACCATGGCTCAAATTAAAGGTCTTTTCATTGTCTACATTTTATATTTACCACTTTTTCAGCTACAAAGCTTTCCTCGGCCTCCAGAAGCGAAAAACGTGTATTTACCAACTTTGGATGGCCGCCATTTTGTTCATAGGCAAAATCTCGAGTTCTGTTTGGTATAGGTGTCATCTATTTCCTACAACTGGTGGAACTGTCAATCGGTGCTTAATTTGCACGCGAAAAAAAGCTAATTTGATTGGCCTAGTGTGCTCACATTGAAAAGGATTAAGACTGTAACAAAAGAACTAGAAACATCTTTATTTTCTTTGCCTCCTAAGAAAGTAATACCAAAATCAGTATAGATGATTTTGACAAAGCTGCTATTATATTCATAACATTCTTATGTCACTGCACTGAAGGGTCTGTTTCTACTCTTAGAAAACTAGTGTAAAAAAAAAAAGGGGGCTGGTTTAAGGTGGAAAAGACAGTTTATTTAACACATTGACTGCTAGTTACTCAGATCTGTGTAGGTAGGGGGACACTACAGGATACAGAAGTGCACTACCCGCTTCTGAGTACCTGTGGTATGTGAAATGTTTTTGTTTAGTCTGAGCTTCCTTTTTGTGGTAAGTGGATTGTATGTTGTGAGCAGCTGATGTGTTAACTAAAATTTTTTAACTGATTTCGTTTAAATGGGGAAAACTGCAAACTAATATGCTTTTGGTTGATGACCACCTCCACATACATTACAGCTGATTGAAACTTGAACAGCAATTAAAGAATATAGGGTAGAAGGCCAGCCAATTTTCTACTCTGACAAAACTTATAGTAGCCACATGCACTCTAAAAGTTGGTCATACAAAGAAAGAAACCAGAGGAAATTAAAGTTCTTTATTCAAAATGTCAACAAATTACAGTAATTCATGCAGGAGGTGAAACAGGTTTTATTCCAGGCTGTTTTACAACGTCGAAATCAAGATCAAGTAAGGGTAACTACCATCAATAAATGAATTTGGAAAACTATTAAAAATGGTTACAAGAAAAGTTAATACCTAACCTGCCCAAAAAAAGTGTTGGTAGTAGATAACAATAACATACCATATCACAACTTCAAATAGACAAGGCACCCAATTCACGTTCTAAGAAAGCTACATGAAAAAGTGGTTAGAAAATCACAGTATTCCTTTCAGAGATGACATATTAAAAGTATAACTGTATGAGTTAATATCACAGAATTAATAGCAGCATGTTTGTTACATTGTCAATTAAATTTTAGCTATGAAGGGACATAATATTATCCATCTTCCAATGTATCAGCTTCCAGAGCTCAATTCAACAGAATTAATCTGAGATGAAGTAAAGAACTAGATAGTATCATATAATACAATTTTAAAATTGAAAGATGTCTTGCTGTGTGAGAATAAAATTTCTGACATCAGGCAAAAGAACTGGCAAAGAAAATGTAATCACACCAAGAAGGTAGAAGAATTTCAAATTACTCAAGGTAGATGGAAAAATCTAATGAGTCTTGTATTATTTAATTACATGATTGTAAAATTCTTCTGATTTTACAGAAACCAAAGACAACAAAGATTATGATCTTTCTAGTTTCAAAGAAATGGAAGAAGATAATCAAAGCACATTAAATGCTTTATAAAAAGGCTTTATGCTTTAGAATTTAATGTGTTATTATTATTATTATATGTTCTACTGTATTTTGTTTTTACTACATATTTATTCAATATTTTATTTAATAAACACATGAAACTGAAATGGTATTAAAATTGTAATGTATTCCAGATTTATAATAATTTTTGATAAGTGAAAATTTAAAGAAATAATTTCTTGGACAAAGGTATAATTATTCTGTTTTGTATAAAGAGATGGTTAAGGTTTACAATAATTACATTAGTTCCAAAATACTTTTAGCTTAGACCTCTACTATTGTATTATTATATTTAGCCCATATTTAGTTATTTTAAAGCACATAGGCTAAGCATTTATGCATAAGGCAAATGGAATGTAAAAATATGTGCTAATACAAGGCAAAGAGTTTCAGTGAACTAATGTGGATGTTACAAGACTTTACCCCCCCCCCATACAGTTCAGAGATCTACAGTTCGTAGACAAGCTCTCTATATATTTTTTAAAAATCACTCATGTTTAGCTTGTTATTATGTTACGTCCATTACTTCTAAGTGTTTGTAGCTTTCTTAATGACCATTATGATGTAAGGTTAATGTTTCTGTTATCTGAAGTTTTTGGTATATAAGCCTATTACAGCCACAGTTACTTTCATTAAAGTATGTCCGCACTGTATTTCTGAACAAGTACTGAATATAGAGTGGTGTGAGTATTTTAAATATTTTGAAGTAACTTCTGAAAATGGTTGAGTGCTCTGGCTGTGAATACTTGGCACTGCTGAAACTGAGGTGCACAAATACTGCATACAGCTCATCTGTGCTGTGTACCAGAAAAGTTAAAAGGGAAGTTAACAGGAATTCACTGTTTTTCAGTAGTAAGCTGAAAATGTCCTGATTAATGCCCTGGAATTAAAATGTATTATTATTGTTATATTATTATATAATGTTAATAAAATTAGCTTATGGACAGATATGGACTGACAAGGAGAGGGTAAGGTACATAAAGTGCCTCATATAACAGGTCAGTGGTTATTCAATGCCTCGCAAAAATAGAAAACTGTCTGCTGATGGTTTGAGGAAATTGCAGCCCTTTGAAGGAAGTGTTTGTACTTAAGATGGAGAGACGAAGAGCATGGTGAAGAAACCCTGGAGACACAGAGGCTTAGGAGTATAAGAAAGATAAGAAGAATCTCCAAGACATCATTAAAAGAAGCAAGCGCTTAAGAAGTGGGAAGCACTCAGGAACATTCAGGGGACTGGCATACACAATTGTATTGCTCAAACTAGGAGCTTAGTTGGCAAGCTCCATGATGGATGCAGATAGAATGCAAAATGTCGTGGATGTTCTTTTTCCAGTATCCAGTAAGACCAGGAGAAACAGACCTTATACCTCTAGAGAGAGTTTCATTCTTCAGCAAGGATGTTAAGACAGGATGTAAACTCCATAAAAAATATGAAGGCACCCAGGTTGATGGAGTGCCTGTGGAGGCACTGAAGATGATGCGTGAGCTTGCCTTCATTTCCTCATAAACATGTGAAATCAGTGTCTTAGAGAAGGTGTGTTCTCCAAAGCATGGAAGGTGTAACTGTTAATACTGATCAGTAAGGGTAAAGATGATCTAGCTTCTGCATCAGCTTACACACTACTGCGCATGTTGAACACAGCAGGTAAGTTGCTGGAGTGGCTGCTAAAGAATGCCAGGGGTTTACCTGAGAGGCAACAGATTTAGATAAGGCTGATCTACAGTTGGCACCACAGGAGTGGTGAAAATTGCCCACAAAGCTCAACATGGAAGTCACTATATGAGAAGAATAATGTTGATAGCAACACTGTATGTTAGAAATACATTCAACTCCTTCGGATGGGCTGACATGGTAGATGCTCCAGAAAGGATTTTTTGAATACTGGATTACTTATTACATATAACGAAAAACCATTTAAGCTTGTGGGAGTTCTATTCCATTTCTGATGGGCCCCATAGAAGGGAAGTCACTTCTAGGCTCCCCAGGTCAGATCTTTGGTCCAGGTTGTGGAATACATCCTATGATGGAATCCTGCAAATTAAGATGCTGGATACACTTTCCTGGTTGGTATACAGACAACACTGCTCTGCCACTGTCATTGTTGCCTGAAATACAGAAGAAATTCAGTGGAGATGGAACCAAGTCATTCTACAGGTTAACTTTTGCTTTGAGACACATGGGCTAAGCCTGATGACAAAAAAAAAATTAAGATCGTCTTGCTCATCAAGTGACATATCCTCCTTCCCCTATAAAAGAGGTGCATGTAGGGACTGAAATAATTGAAAGTAAAAAGGTATAATTACTTAAAATTATTCTACTGGGCACAGATCAAGTATGTAATACAGAAAGCTGGCAAGACAACAGCAGCTAACAGTATGCTCATGCATATTGGGGGCTGACCAATCCCTAGCAGGAAGAAGCTCTTAATGACACTATGCATGCCATACTTTTATATGGTTATGAGTTGTGGGCTAATACACTAAAGAAAGAAGTACAGAAAGCAAATGGCTTCACTACAGTGAAGACGAGCCCTTCAAGTGGCATGCTCTTACCAAACTGTGTCAGAGATATTAGTTGTATGGATCATTCCTATCGATCTGATGGCTCTGGAACAGAAAGAGATCTATAAACTGAAGGTAGATACAGAAAGGGGCATATCAAGAGCTGAAGCCTGGGATCTAACAATTCATCATTGGCATGACTGCTGAAACAAAACTAGGGGCAGATGGACTTACAGACTGATACAGAATCTGTGGGAGTGGCTGGATCACCCACTTGGTGAGATCAGCTATTACCTCACACAATTCTTGACTGGAAACTCCATACTGCTTGTTTACGATGGATAAAGCCAGGTGTCAAGCATGCCTCTATTACGACTTGAATCTGGACAATGTGAATCCCACTTTCTTCAAATGTAATACGTGGGCAATAGAAAAAGAGACTTGAGGTGGAGACTGGTCAGCACATCTGATAATGTCATGACAATGATGTTATCTTAAGAATCAAATGGGACTAGGTGGTGGCATTTGTAAAGAGTATGCTGCACAGAAAGAACCAAGAAGAAAAAGACCTTTGAATCATCAGTGGGAAGCAAGAAGGAACCTAGTAGTGACTAAATAAAGGCCTCCAACTTGATGAAATGCAAAAACAGTCCCCAGGTGGTTAGTCTGAAAGAAGGTGGTTTTTTTAGTAGATAGGAGTCCCATACCAGAGCGCTGTATCTATGAACATGCATAATGCACTTCCCCCTTACAAAAAGCTTATATGCTACCACTAATTTGGATCAATTGTGAAAATGTACCAGAATAAGTAGGATTTTCAGATAGTATCTACTGTAATATGAGCCTCCAGGTGGTCTAGTGGCTAGCGTGGGCGATTGATGTGCTCGTGATCCCGGGTTCAATTCCCGGTGGAGGCTCCGTATGGCATGCACTCAGCGTCATGAGGCAGAACTGAGTAGCTGACTGAGATAACAGTGGTGGGGCCTCCTGGAATACCACAACTAGTGGCTGGCGGCGCGTTGTACTGGCCATGCAAACCGTAAAACTAAACACAAAACCCGTGCAGTATGCCTTGGTCCTTTAGGGACTGTTGAGCAGAGGTTTATTTTATTTATATACTGTAATATAAGTGTGTGTCTGAAATTATGTTGTCTAAAACTGTATAAACAATTAAGTATTTAACTATTTTATATTCTTACCTCTTAGAGGAGTAAGGATTTAAAGGATACACCTTTAAAGGATTTAACTCTTTTGTATTCTGTGACCCATATTTCACAGATCTTATTTCACATGTTTTATCTGAAATGGCTACTATAATGTCCTATGTGGAAACAATTTTGTTTGTATGTGTATCTAAATTATAAAAGAGAAAAGAACAGCTACAGTGGTGTGAATATCTGGAGTGAGTGGTGTGGAAGTAGGAAGATATGATAAAAACATATTTTAGCTAAAAGTAAGTGAAAGAAGACAAACAGGCTGACCCAGAATGCACTGGGAAAATAATATCAGAGATCTGAAATATAGCAGAAAAACAAACAGTTGTACTAATTATTTGTATGTGGAAATAAAGCAAATACAAGAGAGGGAAATTTATAAAGAAGGTGGATAAAGGGCCCAGTGCCACAAGATATAAATGTAAATAGAGAAAAAATAAACAGAAGTATTTTAAATTATTGCTCACCTATATGTGCAACTGCAGAGAAGCCATTTTTAGGTGTATCAGTATCTGTGAAGAACTTTACAAATAAGCTATTACCAGTCGAAGTAATATAATTTGGTGTGGATAAACAATACTTTCCAAAAAGAGGGGAAAGTTCAGTTGCACCATCCCTTATTTCAATATATTCAACTGCACAGCTGAAACAACATATTATTATATGTTACTAAACTTATACTTTAATACTGCAGCAGCATAATTTAATATAACACAAATTTTTCGAGGCAATCACATCTACATTTAAAAATTTTGAATAAACACTCCTTCCATCTGCAGGTTCAGGTGAGCTGTTCTTATGATCCTAATATTACCTGACTTTAAATATTTAGATATCTATTTAGATACTGCTTAGTATATATTCCCTCGGATATACTTAGGATAGCCTCCTGTGAAATCCACCTAATTACATTCATTGGACTCAAAATTTATATTAAAAAATATAAATACTATTAGTAGTAACATTTCCAAAGTTGCTAGATATAAATATGATGTTAAAAAAATTATTGAACAATTTAAGTATATAAAAACTCAAACTGACAGATTTAAAATGTCTAACGTTACCAAAAAATGAATAAAAGTTGATACAAACATTATGTAAAAACTTATCTTTAAGGTTCTACAAGATTGCTGCCTACAAACATGTCAAAAAGTTATTAGAAAATTCAAATTCATTAAAATTCTGACCAGTGGATTCAAACTGATAGCTGAAACCTTAAAATATGATTTGAAATTATTAAAAGTATGCACAAACTCTATACTTTAGACACTAAGTTCAATATCCTAAAGTTAAAATTTTAAATGTAAATATCAATTTTGAAACATCAATATAATAAAAAAATCGTTATAACATCCACACACACACACACACACTTTTTTCTTTGTTAATAACTTGTTGTTTCTTACAGGATTCTTGTATTTTAAATATATATGTAATCTAATTATATTACTTCTCCAAGTAGAATGTTCTTATTTCTTGTCATTTTATTTTAACCTGATTTGAATTTCACAGAATATTTCAGTGTCATCAGAGGCATCAGAGGTTCCTAAATGAATTAACAAATAATCGATTTTGTTTTGTTTTTAATATAAAAATAACAAATATTTGATTTTATTTTTATTTAAAGTTCTGATTGTTGTAATGTTTTACTCAGCATTACAGTTTACTTAAACATTATTTACTCAGTGTTTGTTTATTTAATGTTTATATTTTATTTATTTTAATAAATTTATAATTTTAAAATAGATCATCTTGTTCTGTTTTTATTTGAGTTTGTTCTTTAATTAACAAATAATTACTGTAAATATTAAGATTTATAATATTATATTATTTATAAATATTAAGATTTTCTTTTTTAATATTCTTATATTATTCAAAAATATTCTTTTTTTGACCTTTTTGTATGTTTTTCATTAATTTAGTATTTTGAATGTCTGGAAATTTATGTTTATATTTAGACAATGCGTCACTAAATTAGATTTGTAAATATTTTGTTTTAAAATGCAAACCAAATGGAGATTCTTTTTGTATATTTATCGTAAATGTTAGATTTAGTTTTAGGTTTTATTCTATTGAAAACTATATTATCTGTGTTATATTTTAAAATTTGTATCTTTAACATTTTGCTTAGATTGTGACTTATTTTTCCATAATAAATAAAGTTTGTAGATTTTATATTATCATTAATAGGCAGATTTTTATACAGAAGTAATATAATTTGATTGTGTGTGTGTGTGTGTGTGTGTGTGACTTTTTGAAATATATATGGGATGGGAATAAATATTGTGGGGCTGTGTCAAAGCCACAGCCACAATTCTTTTGGGCGTAAAATATGTTGTGAGAGCTGTAGGGTTACAAGTGTAGTGTGGAAATGAGCAAAGATATGATTAATTAAAAACAGTATATTTAAATATTGAATTTTAAACACACACATTATTTAAAAATTTACAGAGACAACACAAGTTTACTCACAAATTATTACAATGTCGTATTTACAGAGGCCTGCACAACTTTACAAAGTTTTCTTTCAAGATTATACACAAGTTGTAGAATTGGCTCAAGCAAGACTTTATTCACAATGGACCTATGATACGAGATGTAGCTGGTATAAAGCAAGAGATCAACATTTTTATTTCGGGCGAAAATCAAATCAATTGTGGTGATACCCAGTGTTGTCAGCGATCACATCAGTACATACATAGTGTAAGTTAAAGTGTTCCTCTGTAAAGCCAGAGCATGTAAGTTAGTCTGTGCACCAACAGTGAAGTCTCCCATGATCACTATCGGCACTTCAGTCTCTGCAGTCACATTGTCAAATATTTTTGTTATATTCTCAGAGTACCTAATCATTGTCCCGAAGATCACAACTTGTGATCAGGATAGGATACAAACACACCCTAGTACAAATTTCAGTTTGCTGATTTGGCATTTAGTGTGATGTCCACCAGACACATGTCTCCAACAGAGTTATACTTACTTCTTGGCATTCAAGTCGATCTCGATAACTCGGCATTTGGTGGAATTGCATACATTTCTGTAAATTGCAACACCTCAGGTCACTGCCTTTGAGGAGCGGATGGCTGCAGAGTCATATTTGAGTCATTCCTTTGCACCTTCAGCATTTCTATAATAGCAAAATACTCTGACTTTTGAATCTGACTGTCGGATTGCAGTCAGCCACATGTGAAATCAAACTCTGAGCGTTAATGTTGGTTATTATAACCCTGAACGTGTTTTCCGTTTTGTTAGTCTTCTCATCCTCCTCATAGTGGGTGGATAAGCATCACACTCACTGTGTAGTTGTCAGCAACTGGTGTTGTTGCAGTATGGCAGTGGCAGATGTACTCAGTTACGGGTCAGCAGTACTCGCTTGCAACACACCGTGCTTGGCCACTGCATCTTTGAGGGATTGTCGATAAGCTTTCTGACATTCAGCATTGGTCATTGTAGGCTTTTTGGATTCATCAAAACCTGCTCTACTCTCCCGTGCACATTCACGGCGCTTTTGGGCATGTCTAGCATCCATATACTGTGACATTTTGCCCAAACACCCAATTTTTGTGACTTCACACATGATTATTCACTATTTGCATTACTGTCACTGTTATTACACTGTAGATAGTCCTTGATTAGGCAAATTCAATGACACCTCACTCAACACTGTATCACTTCAGTCTCGATCTACATTAATTTTACTAGGCACCAAACAGAGCAAAATGTGACTGGGTTTCTCACTTCTTCCCCACAGTGGACAATAAAATACTGTGCTGAATCAGTTCTGTTTATAACATTTGATAGCGTGCCTTTAGAACAGAATATACTAGAAGCGTGCATGCTTTGTTGTGTATAAGATATTGCAATCTCTTTTGTGATGTGATTTTGTAACACTAGAAATTCTAGCTGAGGGGGTGGCTGAAACTGTTGGGCTGAAAGGTAAGACATATTCTAAATCAATAAGTTCAATGTATTTACATATAGTTACAAGTTTTACAAAACTCTTTCTATACTTTTTGTGAGCAATTGTTTTTATTGTAGCTTTCTACTTCTTCTACTCTGACATCTGATTCACCATTGGTTTCAACAGAATTACGAAGTTTTGCCATTACAATATTTCCACGTACATAGTATTAAATGCTTCTCAGCATTTATGCACCTGCATGCTGCTTCGTATCCAGTTTTGCAGTCACAAAAAATAATTTTATGATATACCTAATAATACCAATTAGTATACAAGAATGTTAAAGATCTTTCTTAAAATACACTTAACCTGAGTTACACTAAATCTAATGAAAACACAATGTACAGTAACAGTGCCTACTACTAATAAGGTTAGTATTACTGTGTAAATAAACTCTATGTTTTTAGTTATCAAATTTAATGACCTTAAAACACCATAATTGAAATATGTTACAAAAATTTGTAATTACTATATACAATCAGAAAATAAAACTTCATAGACTGATAACAACAAAAACATTTATTTTAAAATGTTTATGCCTTCTATATATTTCAGGAATTATTTTTTATAGGAATTAGTTATAAAGATTTACAGAACTTACGATTATCAAATAAATTTAGTAACACAAATCAAGTGATAACAATAACAAAATGTCATCCCCCTTCCCTTCTCTCTCTGATCACATTCTGTACTCTGTGTACATATATATATAAGAATATTATTTATTGACCATGTTAATTATAGTACAGTCACTGAAGCAAAACATTATTTTTTATAGGAATTAGTTATAAAGATTTACAGAACTTACGATTATCAAATAAATTTAGTAACACAAATCAAGTGATAACAATAACAAAATGTCATCCCCCTTCCCTTTCTCTCTGATCACATTCTGTACTCTGTGTACATATATATAAGAATATTATTTATTGACCATGTTAATTATAGTACAGTCACTGAAGCAAAAAAAAAAAAATAGAAATTTCAAATTAAGTGGCTTCTACGAGATTTTTTGCATAGGGCTAGATAAAAAGTAAGAAAGAATTTTAAAAAAAGTTTATAAAAATTCAGTCGCGGGTTTTCAAAAAAAGGGAGGGGGAAGGTACAAAACATTAATTTTTGGTGATTATCTTAAAAAATATTAAATTTATGAGAATAATACAAAAGACCAAAAAGGAAGAGCATAAAAGTCTGCATTAAAAAAGTTATTAACATTTTTTTGTCAGGGCGATAATTTTAGTAGAAAAATTAATTCAAAATTAGCCAAATTTTTCGTGGATTTTCAATAAAATACATGTTTATTTAATAGTGTTACTAGACCGGTGTGTACTGTTTATGTCTCACTGTTGATTTCATCAATTTGTAATATTTCTCTCGTATGTACCTCTCTTTGATTGTTTTAATATTTTTTCAATTTCTTATATATCTGGGTTTGCTAGATATAGTAATATCGTTAATTATGATTATCTTATCTCTCTACTTAATATACAAGTGTTAGTGTGAATGTAACTGATGTATATAGGGTGTTATTCTAAAATTCCGCTCAGACATAGTCTGCCTTGCAGAGAATTATCAAAATTTCGTGTGTAACTCTCTTCTCTTTGGTATCGGAGAATTCCGCAACAAGCACTACAGTTCCGAAACAAACGAAATTTATAGGTTAACCCACCATGTACGGTGGCTAGTTATTATACACTTAGTCTGTTTAATTCTTATTCCCAATTCATTAAATAATACCCAAATAATAAGATCCTGAAATTATACAATGTTTCTTTATTAATTCAACTTGTTAACATTCAATAAGATTGGTTTTACTTGATATACGAAAGGCTATACGTTGCGTTAATCAATTATTGTTCGGTCCAATATTTTATTTTAAATTCAGTTATATTTTTTTTATAATTAAATTAGATTCAGGGTGTGAAGGTTCTTTCAACTGCGGGGAAGATTAAAAATACATAGATAAGAATGCAAGATGTTACAAATTTAAAGTGTTGTTGTGTTTAATATTATTTATACAATTGAAAATTACCATACGGAGAACTAAGCGACTCTGGAAGGCGGTTGTTTTTAACCTCGTGAGTTGATGCCTCGTGTCAATCAGAAAGGAGATGATTTTCTTTATTCTTGTCTTCAAGTGGTAATAAAGTGGAATCCTTGGTCCTGGTTGATTTAGAAATACCGCTCCCTTTGTTCATCAACTGCCAACCTAGTGGTTACGTTCTTCAGCAAACTCTGGATCCAAATACGTTTTCTATCGTATGATGTAAACTGCGATGTCCAATGTGATGTTAAGGTTATTATTTTTCGTTTGGTTTGTATGATTAACTCTTTTCACAGGTAGTTCTTTATATGGTATTATTAGTTCATTAAATTATCATTTGTTCTTGATCTGATATTGGGCAATCCAGGTCATTCCTTTTTGGAATTCAATTACTTATTATCGTTTGTATGATGCCACTATACAATTTAGTTAATGGTTGCTGGCCTAATTCTGACAATTAATTATTCATATATGTTGACTTGTTATTGTATTTAAATAATTTAGAATATTTTAGTTTTATTAACCATTTCTCTGGGTTTTAATCTCATCACGTTCAGATCATAAATTCCAATAATACAAATCAACAAATTATATTAATTTTTGTTGTCCCTAGCAACAAATTTTTTTTTTAATTCTTTTTCAATGTTTTGTTATATAGTGATAATTTCATATATTATTCTTCCACTCATCAAAATAATTCCTTATTAAACTTCCATTATATCAGAATATAACATTATTTATAGCTTGTTTACTAATTTCTATATATATTCTGCTGGTTTTTCAATCTTAGTCTGTTTCTTTCCATAATTATTATTTTTCCGATATCAAACGTTATCAATCGATATCATTGCACTATGGCATTATCATAATTTGTTTATATTAAGTTGGTTTATTATTTATTATTAATTATCATAGGTTTTTTCTAACTCCTTGAACTATACTCATTAATTATTATTAACTTCTTTACCTAACCTTTATATTCTGAGTTGTTATAGAGTGTTATTGGCTGTTAGGCCTTTTATTATATTTGGATCTACTTCTGATTATAACTGGTTAACAACTATAGCCTTTTTATATAAGTTTACAAACATAATCAAACCTTAACTATGTACATGTACACAAATAATTATTCTTATTATATCTAACAACAACTTTATCTTGACCTATGGATCACATATAAGAAAAATTGAGATCAATTAATACTAATTAACTGATTTCCTTCACCTTTCTACAACAGTAAACAAATAATACATATTGCTTCATTACCTGATATTACATCAACAAGTAAACTTCATAAGCTAACACAAACTTTAACATAACATTTATGGTAACAACATAACATTATTCAATTCAGAATCATTACTTTCGATTAACTAGTAATGTATATTATTGACTCATTTTTATCTATTTTCACCGTCATTTACTTTAACAGATTCGATATTAGTTTCTTTCTTATAATTCTTATCATTATTTTTGATTTATTTACTTTTCACTGAACATTGATTTCTTACTATTGTCTATATTACCGGTTTATTTTTTATTGCTATTACTACCTTGCATCCTTATTCATTTTTACACAATGATAAAGGTATTTATTTGACCCTTGTATTAGTATGGGATTTAAATATTTATTTACCTATTATATTTCTAATATTTCTATTTATGTAACGTCGAGGACCGCATTTCTGCTGCGTTACATATGCTCCCCCTCCTAAAGAAGTTTAATTTACCTGAATGTAATTTAGGTCAAGTAAACTTGTATTTTTTTTTTACATGCCTTTTCTTCATATCAATTTTAATGGTTAATGATGGGATTCTCAATGTAACTTTGTTAGACTAGTATTCACAATTCTTTATTTAATGACATTTCATTACTCCTATTAACATTCTTGGTTATATATAATTTTCTTTAAACAGTATTTGTCGATCGTTGGTTACAATATTCAATGATACTTTAGGTTCCCTTCTCTTCTACTTCTATTTACTGCAATCACTGTATTTCTCCATTATTCTTCTGTCAGCTATTTTCCTTCTGTTTTCTTCGTCATTCTTTTCTGGAATTTGATGTCATTCTTCGCAACGATTCTAATATTCCTTAAATATTTAATTTCCCTAACAATCCCTAATATGTGCATTGGTACAGTTCAGAGAGGCACTGTTTGGCTTCATACTCTGCTGTCTACACTACACTTCAATATAGTACAGCTGGAATTCCTCTACAGTCAGCTATAAAATATAATAATATCATAATAATCTTCTTAATTAATTAATAATAAACATTTGGAGAATTCTTTACATTGTCGCGTTTTATATTTAATTATTCCTATTTTTTATACTTCGTGATTCCATTTTATTTTCCTTAATCATTTTCTGATAACACTTCTGACAGTCATTATCTGTAATTAGTTTTGATCTTCTTTCTTGTTGTGACAGTAACTCTAAGTATCATTTCTTCATTTGTTCTTATAACTCCAAGACTTTCTAAATTGTAATTGTTTTGATTATTATTATTACTTAATTTCAGTGTAGTTACAGTCATTCACTCAACCATTGTTCTTCTTATCTTATTTCATTACTTTGTCTGGTTACATTACAATGAATTATGTTGATAAACATTTTTTCTTGTTCCCTTTGATATTATACTGGTCATAATCAATCGTTTATTTTGGTTGTTCATTTCACTTGGCAATGCGGTATGTATTTTAGGTCATATTATTTTTCTTTTACTATTTTGCATAGGTACTTTTTGATATAAAAAATTTTTATCTTGGGGTTTCATTATTCCTTATTTATAATATTTCTTCGTAGACATATAGTAATATTTCTGGTTTTCTTCTGTAATCTTGGGGGTTGTTATTAACTCTTCTTAATACCTTCTTCATAACTATATAGTAAGTCGTACTTACTTCCTTTTGAATGCTGTGTTCTCTATTTATATAATATTGTTCAAAAAATTCTTTAGTAAGTTGTGCTTACATACCTTTTGGATTTAGTGGTCTTTCTCAAAATTCAAATTTTTTTTAATTCCAAGTGTTTTCTCTTCAAAATTGGTAATAAGTTGTTCTTATTTTAATTTAGGATTTATTGGATTTATTAAATATTTCCGTTCGTCTTGTTAGTATTTTATGATGGGTGATGATATTTCTTCATAATATTTTTTTATAGACTCCTGATTATATGTTCCCTTAATCTTTTTCGTGATAGGGTTCATTATTTCATATGTATTATTATTATTATTTTTTGTTATCACATAGGGTCCAGTATATAATAATAATAATTTTTTCGTTATTCCTTCTAGTGTGCTGGGTAACTCCCTGTTTCTTATTAATATTTTCTCGCCAATTTGGTACTTTATTGGTTTTGGATTATTCCTTTCATATTTCTTTTTCTTTATTTCTGCCTTTTCCATTATCCGGTTATAAAATTTAACGTTTTTTAATTGATATTCTGGGTTTGTTGGAAAATTGATGATATCCTGGATTTCCCTAGGTGGAAGCCTTTCAAACATAACAGTATAGGGGGTATTTTCAATCGATTGATGGTAAGATATATTGAGAAACTCTTTGGTAAGTGACAAGTATTCGTACCACCTCCTCTGTTGGTCATGACAGTAAGTTCAGAGTATTCTGCCAACTTCCCTCAATACACGTTCTGCAGGATTGCTGCTGGGGTGGTATACTGAAGTCTTATATGTTCTAATGTTGTGTTTTAGAAGACTATTTCTCCATTTGCTTCCCTTGAACTGCGTACCATGATCAGTGATAATGGATGACGGTTTACCAATCTCTATTATGTAATGTCCAATGACTATCTCCAGAATTTTCTTGGTCGTGGCTCTGCTGATAGCGTAAAGTTTAGTATATTTAGAAAAATGATCAAAAATAATAATTATAAATTTATATCTATGGTTCCCTCCACTGCGTGGGAACGGTCCACATATATCCAGGAATACCTTCTCCAGCTTATGGTTGGATGTAATAGGGATCATTACTCCCTCCTTCTTCTCATTGTTATGTTTAACCATCTGGCAGATGTGACATGCTTTGATTGTTTTTTGCACCTTTCTGTTTATATTTTTTATGTACACTTGTTCTTCCAGGGCTTTGACGATTTTTATGGCTCCCATGTGTCCATATCTTTCATGGTAATCCAAGATTAATTTGTTTTCCACAGCTGTGGGAATTACTAATTTCCAGTTTATTTGATTAGGGGTAACTTTAATAAATAATCTATCATTATGTATACAGTAATATTTTGTAATAACTTCATCAGCATTTTGCACCTTCTGGCGTATGTTTACTAATTTGGGATCCGATTTTTGATGTTGATTAATTTCGTTTGTTATTATTTCTAAATCCTTCCTACTCTTAATAATATGGTACACTTTTGCAATTTGTTCCTTTTCTCCCTCGAACGATTGGTCTTGTATGTTTATTCGGGACAAGATATCGGCTGCTATGTTCTTCCTTCCAGGTATATATTCCCAATCAATGCGATATTCTTGCAATGCAAGGACCCATCTAGTTAGCCGACCATGACTGAGCTTACATCGTTTTAGGAATGAAATTGATTTGTGGTCACTCCTTACAGTCACTGGGTATCCAAGTATATAAGTTCTGAACTTATTGCATGCGTAAACTACACTTAGCAGCTCCTTTTCAGTAACATTATAGTTGCGTTCGCAGTTGTTTAGCACTCTGCTGGCGAAACTAATTACCATGTGATGTCCTTCTTCATCTTCTTGATATAGAGTGGCTCCTAAACTAACATTGCTTGCATCACAATTTAGATAAAAGCGTTTGTTAAAGTCAGGGTGGTACAACGTAACAGTCTCTAGAAATTTTTCCTTGATTAATTGCAGAACTTTATCTTGTTCTGGTCCCCATGCCCATTTGTCCTTGGATGATAGTTGTTTTTGGAATTTAGCAGTTATTTCCGAATAATTATCTTGGAATTTGCGGTAATAGTTACAAATTCCAAGGAAGGATTGTAACTGTTTTCTATTTTTTGGATTAGGGAACTGTTGAATTGCTTCGACTTTCTCTGTTGAAGGTGTGATACCCTCCTCAGACAAATTAAAACCTAAGAACTTTACTTGGTTAGCGATAAATTTAGATTTGTTTAACTTTTTGAGTGTTATATTATTTTCGGACAGCTTTCTCAGTACCTGTTCCACCCTCTCGCAATGTTCATCCCAATGTGAAGAAGTTATAAGTAAGTCATCTACGTAGACTGTAGTGAATTGTAGTGTTTCTTGTCCCAATATCTGGTCCATGCATTTTACAAATATAGCAACAGAATTAATTAATCCGAAAGGTAGCCTTTTAAATTGATAGTTCCTTCCGTCAAAAAGGAACGCCATATATTTTCTACTATTTGGGTGCAACTCAACCTGCCAGTATCCGCATACCGTATCCCAAGTACTAATGTATTTGATGCCATGGAATTTTTTTAAGATTTCTTCAATCTCGCCCGGGGAAGTCCTATCGTTAATGATCATTTTATTTATTTCCCTAGCGTCCAGGCAAATTCTCACCTTTCCGTTCTTTTTCGGGATTGCCACTATGGGACTGGTATAGGGTGATTGACTGGATTCTATTATGTCATCCTTAATCATACGATTAATTTCTTCCCGAACTTCGTTTTTTATTGAATATGCTATTGGGTAGGATTTTCTACGAAAGTCCACTGATTCTTTAAAATTTATCTCACACTGGTAGCCTTTTACTTTACCTGGAGCATTGGAGAATATGTGTTTGTATCTATTATATATTTTAATTAAATTTTCGGCCTGTACCTTACTTAATTGTTGACAAGTTTTTTCTCTTTGGAATTCTCGTATCTCTTCCAACTTACTCTGCCATAATTCGGGATTGTCGTCCTCATATTGGATGACTTCTTGTATGTTATTGTTCTTACAAAAATAACTTTTTATGACCTGACATTTGTCGTCAACTGGAACGGTTCTATTAGCATCTATCAATTCGGCTGTCCATAATCCTTCTTCGGATGTTAATGATACCATTCCTTTATGTAAGTCAATTACTGCTGAATGCTGTCACAATATATCGCATCCAATCAATACATTGAACGGTAATCCCGTTGCGACCAAGAATCCTATTGGTATAGTTATATTATTATTGGTAAGATCGAGCGATACTTGTTTTTTAACTGTTTTATTTTGCCGTCCAGTGGCTCCAATGATTATCACATTATTAACAGGTAAGGTAGGTATAGGCAACTGGCCTTCTCGCTGTATTTTTCCAGTTCAGTACTATCTATCAACGAGATGTTGGATCCAGTATCTATCATTATTGTGGATGGTATTCCATTTAATTTAGCTATTACATATATAATTTCATTATTACTATTACTGTGTACATGATTATTATCCTCTTCCAATAAATCTTCTCTAACATTTTTTAAATAATGGTTAGTGATTATAGTTATGGTATTATCATTCGTAGGTTTATTTGCCATTCGTTGTTCCCCAAGATTACGGTTCAGTGAAGGGTATTCTTCATTTTTCACTGCCTCTATTAGTTTAAATGAGGGCTTCCCCCATCTTCGCTATTTTCCGGTTAGTTCGGAGGTTGATTTTGTAAAGGTTCAGGTCGGTCCTCTGTATTATGTTCCGCTGTCCTATAATTTCTTTCATTTTGATAATTGTCTTCACACCGGGATTGATTATAATAATTGTTATATTGGTGAGTCCTTGGGTAATACCGTCGCTGATTGTTTTGAGGTCTGGAATAGATATAATTAACATTGTGTCTATAATTATTGGGTCGGTTGTCCCCATCTCCTCTATTATTACGACTGTTGCGATAATTATAATGATTATTGCCACGATAATTATAATTCCTGGTATTATTATTCGAGTGATCGTTCTGTGTTCTATTCGCGTTAACGTTCTGAGTTGGTCGATTGTGATCATTATTATGGGAATTTGTTTGTTGATCGTTACTATTATACTTATGGTATTTATAATTTAGTACTCTGTTTCTTTGATACTGAGTTTCATGCTCATAATTCTCAAGGAATTTGGCCATGGCTGGAATTGTTTTAATTTGGCTACACATACGTGCGTTCTTTATTCCTTCCTCATAATGGTAGGATAGCTGTATCACTAAACATTCTTCGGGAATTCTGGGCTCTAAATTCCGTGCCATGCATACTTTTCCGAGGAAGTATGATGTAGGAGACTGTCCTACGTTCGTTTCATATCGACCGTTGCTCAAATTATTTCTAACCATGTTCTGGGTCAACTCCGACCAATATTTTTCTTTAAATTGCTTTTTGAATTCGGTCATGTCCTGTATATCCGGACGCACTGCCGTCCACCAATTATCATATGTATCCTTAAATGTCTCATCAATCATACCGCGTATCATACTCCAACGGTTATCTCTATTTCATGTGATCAACTCTTCCAATCTCTTTAAAAATTCCATCGGATTACGTTTGTAATTTCAAAAATTAATCGACTCCCGGTTATCGTGGTTAGTTGTATGATTATGCTGGCATGTCCTATCCCGCCATGAATCTACTTCTTCTTGTAACTGTAGTTCGCGTCTACTAATTTCCTCTATTTTATTTTTACTTGTATTAATTAGACCTTCCATATTGTTTAAATTGCCATATACTCTTTCGAGTCGCTCACCCATGTCTGTCTGTATTTGCGTAATCCCTTCCTTATTCTCCTCCCGTATCTGATGTACTTCTTGTTTAATTTTCTCATATTTTCCGGTAGATTCCTATTGGATTTCTTCGACCATTATTTTACTCTCATTTTGTATGTCATTAATTTTATTTTGTAATTCCTCACGAACCTGTATTACTGTTTCGTTAGTTTTTTCTAATTTTTCATTTGTTTCGGCTATTTCTAATTTTCTTTTCTCATTATTTTGGTCCACCTTTTGGTTAATTACCACATGGATATTTTCAATTCTTTCGTTAATCTGCCTTAAATTTTCTTCGTTTACTTGTAGGATTTCTTCCTTCATTTGTCTGAAAAGTAGTTTTGAGGTTTCCTTAATTTCCTCATTTATTTTGTCGAATTTCTCATCCTGTTTCCTAGATTGTTCTTTTGAGTTTTCCAATAGTATTCTCAACATCTCCTGCATGCTCATGTCTTCCTTTTTGTTGGATTTATCTGTTTGGTCCCCTTGGGCATCCTCTTCAACTGTTTCCCTTTCCGTGTCCATCATTACTTCAGTTTCTTTTTGATCACTTGTCTGTTGCTCTATTTCACTATCTGTGACTACATCTATTTCTTGATCTTGTCCACCTTCTTCCTTCTCCATGTCTTCTGCCCTCATCTTTGATCTACCTCTGGTATTATGCATTTTTATTCTCCCACAGTTGCCTACTCTGGTTAAGTAATATTAATATAATTATAGTTACTTAACTTAAGCCCTACACTAGTTGAGCGCCAATTTGTTACTAGACCGGTGTGTACTGTTTATGTCTCACTGTTGATTTCATCAATTTGTAATATTTCTCTCGTATGTACCTCTCTTTGATTGTTTTAATATTTTTTCAATTTCTTATATATCTGGGTTTGCTAGATATAGTAATATCGTTAATTATGATTATCTTATCTCTCTATTTAATATACAAGTGTTAGTGTGAATGTAACTGATGTATATAGGGTGTTATTCTAAAATTCCGCTCAGACCTAGTCTGCCTTGCAGAGAATTATCGAAATTTCGTGTGTAACTCTCTTCTCTTTGGTATCGGAGAATTCCGCAACAAGCGCTGCAGTTCCGAAACAAACGAAATTTATAGGTTAACCCACCGTGTACGGTGGCTAGTTATTATACACTTAGTCTGTTTAATTCTTATTCCCAATTCATTAAATAATACCCAAATAATAAGATCCTGAAATTATACAATGTTTCTTTATTAATTCAACTTGTTAACATTCAATAAGATTGGTTTTACTTGATATACGAAAGGCTATACGTTGCGTTAATCAATTATTGTTCGGTCCAATATTTTATTTTAAATTCAGTTATATTTTTTTTATAATTAAATTAGATTCAGGGTGTGAAGGTTCTTTCAACTGCGGGGAAGATTAAAAATACATAGATAAGAATGCAAGATGTTACAAATTTAAAGTGTTGTTGTGTTTAATATTATTTATACAATTGAAAATTACCATACGGAGAACTAAGCGACTCTGGAAGGCGGTTGTTTTTAACCTCGTGAGTTGATGCCTCGTGTCAATCAGAAAGGAGATGATTTTCTTTATTCTTGTCTTCAAGTGGTAATAAAGTGGAATCCTTGGTCCTGGTTGATTTAGAAATACCGCTCCCTTTGTTCATCAACTGCCAACCTAGTGGTTACGTTCTTCAGCAAACTCTGGATCCAAATACGTTTTCTATCGTATGATGTAAACTGCGATGTCCAATGTGATGTTAAGGTTATTATTTTTCGTTTGGTTTGTATGATTAACTCTTTTCACAGGTAGTTCTTTATATGGTATTATTAGTTCATTAAATTATCATTTGTTCTTGATCTGATATTGGGCAATCCAGGTCATTCCTTTTTGGAATTCAATTACTTATTATCGTTTGTATGATGCCACTATACAATTTAGTTAATGGTTGCTGGCCTAATTCTGACAATTAATTATTCATATATGTTGACTTGTTATTGTATTTAAATAATTTAGAATATTTTAGTTTTATTAACCATTTCTCTGGGTTTTAATCTCATCACGTTCAGATCATAAATTCCAATAATACAAATCAACAAATTATATTAATTTTTGTTGTCCCTAGCAACAAATTTTTTTTTAAATTCTTTTTCAATGTTTTGTTATATAGTGATAATTTCATATATTATTCTTCCACTCATCAAAATAATTCCTTATTAAACTTCCATTATATCAGAATATAACATTATTTATAGCTTGTTTACTAATTTCTATATATATTCTGCTGGTTTTTCAATCTTAGTCTGTTTCTTTCCATAATTATTATTTTTCCGATATCAAACGTTATCAATCGATATCATTGCACTATGGCATTATCATAATTTGTTTATATTAAGTTGGTTTATTATTTATTATTAATTATCATAGGTTTTTTCTAACTCCTTGAACTATACTCATTAATTATTATTAACTTCTTTACCTAACCTTTATATTCTGAGTTGTTATAGAGTGTTATTGGCTGTTAGGCCTTTTATTATATTTGGATCTACTTCTGATTATAACTGGTTAACAACTATAGCCTTTTTATATAAGTTTACAAACATAATCAAACCTTAACTATGTACATGTACACAAATAATTATTCTTATTATATCTAACAACAACTTTATCTTGACCTATGGATCACATATAAGAAAAATTGAGATCAATTAATACTAATTAACTGATTTCCTTCACCTTTCTACAACAGTAAACAAATAATACATATTGCTTCATTACCTGATATTACATCAACAAGTAAACTTCATAAGCTAACACAAACTTTAACATAACATTTATGGTAACAACATAACATTATTCAATTCAGAATCATTACTTTCGATTAACTAGTAATGTATATTATTGACTCATTTTTATCTATTTTCACCGTCATTTACTTTAACAGATTCGATATTAGTTTCTTTCTTATAATTCTTATCATTATTTTTGATTTATTTACTTTTCACTGAACATTGATTTCTTACTATTGTCTATATTACCGGTTTATTTTTTATTGCTATTACTACCTTGCATCCTTATTCATTTTTACACAATGATAAAGGTATTTATTTGACCCTTGTATTAGTATGGGATTTAAATATTTATTTACCTATTATATTTCTAATATTTCTATTTATGTAACGTCGAGGACCGCATTTCTGCTGCGTTACATATGCTCCCCCTCCTAAAGAAGTTTAATTTACCTGAATGTAATTTAGGTCAAGTAAACTTGTATTTTTTTTTTACATGCCTTTTCTTCATATCAATTTTAATGGTTAATGATGGGATTCTCAATGTAACTTTGTTAGACTAGTATTCACAATTCTTTATTTAATGACATTTCATTACTCCTATTAACATTCTTGGTTATATATAATTTTCTTTAAACAGTATTTGTCGATCGTTGGTTACAATATTCAATGATACTTTAGGTTCCCTTCTCTTCTACTTCTATTTACTGCAATCACTGTATTTCTCCATTATTCTTCTGTCAGCTATTTTCCTTCTGTTTTCTTCGTCATTCTTTTCTGGAATTTGATGTCATTCTTCGCAACGATTCTAATATTCCTTAAATATTTAATTTCCCTAACAATCCCTAATATGTGCATTGGTACAGTTCAGAGAGGCACTGTTTGGCTTCATACTCTGCTGTCTACACTACACTTCAATATAGTACAGCTGGAATTCCTCTACAGTCAGCTATAAAATATAATAATATCATAATAATCTTCTTAATTAATTAATAATAAACATTTGGAGAATTCTTTACATTGTCGCGTTTTATATTTAATTATTCCTATTTTTTATACTTCGTGATTCCATTTTATTTTCCTTAATCATTTTCTGATAACACTTCTGACAGTCATTATCTGTAATTAGTTTTGATCTTCTTTCTTGTTGTGACAGTAACTCTAAGTATCATTTCTTCATTTGTTCTTATAACTCCAAGACTTTCTAAATTGTAATTGTTTTGATTATTATTATTACTTAATTTCAGTGTAGTTACAGTCATTCACTCAACCATTGTTCTTCTTATCTTATTTCATTACTTTGTCTGGTTACATTACAATGAATTATGTTGATAAACATTTTTTCTTGTTCCCTTTGATATTATACTGGTCATAATCAATCGTTTATTTTGGTTGTTCATTTCACTTGGCAATGCGGTATGTATTTTAGGTCATATTATTTTTCTTTTACTATTTTGCATAGGTACTTTTTGATATAAAAAATTTTTATCTTGGGGTTTCATTATTCCTTATTTATAATATTTCTTCGTAGACATATAGTAATATTTCTGGTTTTCTTCTGTAATCTTGGGGGTTGTTATTAACTCTTCTTAATACCTTCTTCATAACTATATAGTAAGTCGTACTTACTTCCTTTTGAATGCTGTGTTCTCTATTTATATAATATTGTTCAAAAAATTCTTTAGTAAGTTGTGCTTACATACCTTTTGGATTTAGTGGTCTTTCTCAAAATTCAAATTTTTTTTAATTCCAAGTGTTTTCTCTTCAAAATTGGTAATAAGTTGTTCTTATTTTAATTTAGGATTTATTGGATTTATTAAATATTTCCGTTCGTCTTGTTAGTATTTTATGATGGGTGATGATATTTCTTCATAATATTTTTTTATAGACTCCTGATTATATGTTCCCTTAATCTTTTTCGTGATAGGGTTCATTATTTCATATGTATTATTATTATTATTTTTTGTTATCACATAGGGTCCAGTATATAATAATAATAATTTTTTCGTTATTCCTTCTAGTGTGCTGGGTAACTCCCTGTTTCTTATTAATATTTTCTCGCCAATTTGGTACTTTATTGGTTTTGGATTATTCCTTTCATATTTCTTTTTCTTTATTTCTGCCTTTTCCATTATCCGGTTATAAAATTTAACGTTTTTTAATTGATATTCTGGGTTTGTTGGAAAATTGATGATATCCTGGATTTCCCTAGGTGGAAGCCTTTCAAACATAACAGTATAGGGGGTATTTTCAATCGATTGATGGTAAGATATATTGAGAAACTCTTTGGTAAGTGACAAGTATTCGTACCACCTCCTCTGTTGGTCATGACAGTAAGTTCAGAGTATTCTGCCAACTTCCCTCAATACGCGTTCTGCAGGATTGCTGCTGGGGTGGTATACTGAAGTCTTATATGTTCTAATGTTGTGTTTTAGAAGACTATTTCTCCATTTGCTTCCCTTGAACTGCGTACCATGATCAGTGATAATGGATGACGGTTTACCAATCTCTATTATGTAATGTCCAATGACTATCTCCAGAATTTTCTTGGTCGTGGCTCTGCTGATAGCGTAAAGTTTAGTATATTTAGAAAAATGATCAAAAATAATAATTATAAATTTATATCTATGGTTCCCTCCACTGCGTGGGAACGGTCCACATATATCCAGGAATACCTTCTCCAGCTTATGGTTGGATGTAATAGGGATCATTACTCCCTCCTTCTTCTCATTGTTATGTTTAACCATCTGGCAGATGTGACATGCTTTGATTGTTTTTTGCACCTTTCTGTTTATATTTTTTATGTACACTTGTTCTTCCAGGGCTTTGACGATTTTTATGGCTCCCATGTGTCCATATCTTTCATGGTAATCCAAGATTAATTTGTTTTCCACAGCTGTGGGAATTACTAATTTCCAGTTTATTTGATTAGGGGTAACTTTAATAAATAATCTATCATTATGTATACAGTAATATTTTGTAATAACTTCATCAGCATTTTGCACCTTCTGGCGTATGTTTACTAATTTGGGATTCGATTTTTGATGTTGATTAATTTCGTTTGTTATTATTTCTAAATCCTTCCTACTCTTAATAATATGGTACACTTTTGCAATTTGTTCCTTTTCTCCCTCGAACGATTGGTCTTGTATGTTTATTCGGGACAAGATATCGGCTGCTATGTTCTTCCTTCCAGGTATATATTCCCAATCAATGCGATATTCTTGCAATGCAAGGACCCATCTAGTTAGCCGACCATGACTGAGCTTACATCGTTTTAGGAATGAAATTGATTTGTGGTCACTCCTTACAGTCACTGGGTATCCAAGTATATAAGTTCTGAACTTATTGCATGCGTAAACTACACTTAGCAGCTCCTTTTCAGTAACATTATAGTTGCGTTCGCAGTTGTTTAGCACTCTGCTGGCGAAACTAATTACCATGTGATGTCCTTCTTCATCTTCTTGATATAGAGTGGCTCCTAAACTAACATTGCTTGCATCACAATTTAGATAAAAGCGTTTGTTAAAGTCAGGGTGGTACAACGTAACAGTCTCTAGAAATTTTTCCTTGATTAATTGCAGAACTTTATCTTGTTCTGGTCCCCATGCCCATTTGTCCTTGGATGATAGTTGTTTTTGGAATTTAGCAGTTATTTCCGAATAATTATCTTGGAATTTGCGGTAATAGTTACAAATTCCAAGGAAGGATTGTAACTGTTTTCTATTTTTTGGATTAGGGAACTGTTGAATTGCTTCGACTTTCTCTGTTGAAGGTGTGATACCCTCCTCAGACAAATTAAAACCTAAGAACTTTACTTGGTTAGCGATAAATTTAGATTTGTTTAACTTTTTGAGTGTTATATTATTTTCGGACAGCTTTCTCAGTACCTGTTCCACCCTCTCGCAATGTTCATCCCAATGTGAAGAAGTTATAAGTAAGTCATCTACGTAGACTGTAGTGAATTGTAGTGTTTCTTGTCCCAATATCTGGTCCATGCATTTTACAAATATAGCAACAGAATTAATTAATCCGAAAGGTAGCCTTTTAAATTGATAGTTCCTTCCGTCAAAAAGGAACGCCATATATTTTCTACTATTTGGGTGCAACTCAACCTGCCAGTATCCGCATACCGTATCCCAAGTACTAATGTATTTGATGCCATGGAATTTTTTTAAGATTTCTTCAATCTCGCCCGGGGAAGTCCTATCGTTAATGATCATTTTATTTATTTCCCTAGCGTCCAGGCAAATTCTCACCTTTCCGTTCTTTTTCGGGATTGCCACTATGGGACTGGTATAGGGTGATTGACTGGATTCTATTATGTCATCCTTAATCATACGATTAATTTCTTCCCGAACTTCGTTTTTTATTGAATATGCTATTGGGTAGGATTTTCTACGAAAGTCCACTGATTCTTTAAAATTTATCTCACACTGGTAGCCTTTTACTTTACCTGGAGCATTGGAGAATATGTGTTTGTATCTATTATATATTTTAATTAAATTTTCGGCCTGTACCTTACTTAATTGTTGACAAGTTTTTTCTCTTTGGAATTCTCGTATCTCTTCCAACTTACTCTGCCATAATTCGGGATTGTCGTCCTCATATTGGATGACTTCTTGTATGTTATTGTTCTTACAAAAATAACTTTTTATGACCTGACATTTGTCGTCAACTGGAACGGTTCTATTAGCATCTATCAATTCGGCTGTCCATAATCCTTCTTCGGATGTTAATGATACCATTCCTTTATGTAAGTCAATTACTGCTGAATGCTGTCACAATATATCGCATCCAATCAATACATTGAACGGTAATCCCGTTGCGACCAAGAATCCTATTGGTATAGTTATATTATTATTGGTAAGATCGAGCGATACTTGTTTTTTAACTGTTTTATTTTGCCGTCCAGTGGCTCCAATGATTATCACATTATTAACAGGTAAGGTAGGTATAGGCAACTGGCCTTCTCGCTGTATTTTTCCAGTTCAGTACTATCTATCAACGAGATGTTTGATCCAGTATCTATCATTATTGTGGATGGTATTCCATTTAATTTAGCTATTACATATATAATTTCATTATTACTATTACTGTGTACATGATTATTATCCTCTTCCAATAAATCTTCTCTAACATTTTTTAAATAATGGTTAGTGATTATAGTTATGGTATTATCATTCGTAGGTTTATTTGCCATTCGTTGTTCCCCAAGATTACGGTTCAGTGAAGGGTATTCTTCATTTTTCACTGCCTCTATTAGTTTAAATGAGGGCTTCCCCCATCTTCGCTATTTTCCGGTTAGTTCGGAGGTTGATTTTGTAAAGGTTCAGGTCGGTCCTCTGTATTATGTTCCGCTGTCCTATAATTTCTTTCATTTTGATAATTGTCTTCACACCGGGATTGATTATAATAATTGTTATATTGGTGAGTCCTTGGGTAATACCGTCGCTGATTGTTTTGAGGTCTGGAATAGATATAATTAACATTGTGTCTATAATTATTGGGTCGGTTGTCCCCATCTCCTCTATTATTACGACTGTTGCGATAATTATAATGATTATTGCCACGATAATTATAATTCCTGGTATTATTATTCGAGTGATCGTTCTGTGTTCTATTCGCGTTAACGTTCTGAGTTGGTCGATTGTGATCATTATTATGGGAATTTGTTTGTTGATCATTACTATTATACTTATGGTATTTATAATTTAGTACTCTGTTTCTTTGATACTGAGTTTCATGCTCATAATTCTCAAGGAATTTGGCCATGGCTGGAATTGTTTTAATTTGGCTACACATACGTGCGTTCTTTATTCCTTCCTCATAATGGTAGGATAGCTGTATCACTAAACATTCTTCGGGAATTCTGGGCTCTAAATTCCGTGCCATGCATACTTTTCCGAGGAAGTATGATGTAGGAGACTGTCCTACGTTCGTTTCATATCGACCGTTGCTCAAATTATTTCTAACCATGTTCTGGGTCAACTCCGACCAATATTTTTCTTTAAATTGCTTTTTGAATTCGGTCATGTCCTGTATATCCGGACGCACTGCCGTCCACCAATTATCATATGTATCCTTAAATGTCTCATCAATCATACCGCGTATCATACTCCAACGGTTATCTCTATTTCATGTGATCAACTCTTCCAATCTCTTTAAAAATTCCATCGGATTACGTTTGTAATTTCAAAAATTAATCGACTCCCGGTTATCGTGGTTAGTTGTATGATTATGCTGGCATGTCCTATCCCGCCATGAATCTACTTCTTCTTGTAACTGTAGTTCGCGTCTACTAATTTCCTCTATTTTATTTTTACTTGTATTAATTAGACCTTCCATATTGTTTAAATTGCCATATACTCTTTCGAGTCGCTCACCCATGTCTGTCTGTATTTGCGTAATCCCTTCATTATTCTCCTCCCGTATCTGATGTACTTCTTGTTTAATTTTCTCATATTTTCCGGTAGATTCCTATTGGATTTCTTCGACCATTATTTTACTCTCATTTTGTATGTCATTAATTTTATTTTGTAATTCCTCACGAACCTGTATTACTGTTTCGTTAGTTTTTTCTAATTTTTCATTTGTTTCGGCTATTTCTAATTTTCTTTTCTCATTATTTTGGTCCACCTTTTGGTTAATTACCACATGGATATTTTCAATTCTTTCGTTAATCTGCCTTAAATTTTCTTCGTTTACTTGTAGGATTTCTTCCTTCATTTGTCTGAAAAGTAGTTTTGAGGTTTCCTTAATTTCCTCATTTATTTTGTCGAATTTCTCATCCTGTTTCCTAGATTGTTCTTTTGAGTTTTCCAATAGTATTCTCAACATCTCCTGCATGCTCATGTCTTCCTTTTTGTTGGATTTATCTGTTTGGTCCCCTTGGGCATCCTCTTCAACTGTTTCCCTTTCCGTGTCCATCATTACTTCAGTTTCTTTTTGATCACTTGTCTGTTGCTCTATTTCACTATCTGTGACTACATCTATTTCTTGATCTTGTCCACCTTCTTCCTTCTCCATGTCTTCTGCCCTCATCTTTGATCTACCTCTGGTATTATGCATTTTTATTCTCCCACAGTTGCCTACTCTGGTTAAGTAATATTAATATAATTATAGTTACTTAACTTAAGCCCTACACTAGTTGAGCGCCAATTTGTTACTAGACCGGTGTGTACTGTTTATGTCTCACTGTTGATTTCATCAATTTGTAATATTTCTCTCGTATGTACCTCTCTTTGATTGTTTTAATATTTTTTCAATTTCTTATATATCTGGGTTTGCTAGATATAGTAATATCGTTAATTATGATTATCTTATCTCTCTATTTAATATACAAGTGTTAGTGTGAATGTAACTGATGTATATAGGGTGTTATTCTAAAATTCCGCTCAGACCTAGTCTGCCTTGCAGAGAATTATCGAAATTTCGTGTGTAACTCTCTTCTCTTTGGTATCGGAGAATTCCGCAACAAGCGCTGCAGTTCCGAAACAAACGAAATTTATAGGTTAACCCACCGTGTACGGTGGCTAGTTATTATACACTTAGTCTGTTTAATTCTTATTCCCAATTCATTAAATAATACCCAAATAATAAGATCCTGAAATTATACAATGTTTCTTTATTAATTCAACTTGTTAACATTCAATAAGATTGGTTTTACTTGATATACGAAAGGCTATACGTTGCGTTAATCAATTATTGTTCGGTCCAATATTTTATTTTAAATTCAGTTATATTTTTTTTATAATTAAATTAGATTCAGGGTGTGAAGGTTCTTTCAACTGCGGGGAAGATTAAAAATACATAGATAAGAATGCAAGATGTTACAAATTTAAAGTGTTGTTGTGTTTAATATTATTTATACAATTGAAAATTACCATACGGAGAACTAAGCGACTCTGGAAGGCGGTTGTTTTTAACCTCGTGAGTTGATGCCTCGTGTCAATCAGAAAGGAGATGATTTTCTTTATTCTTGTCTTCAAGTGGTAATAAAGTGGAATCCTTGGTCCTGGTTGATTTAGAAATACCGCTCCCTTTGTTCATCAACTGCCAACCTAGTGGTTACGTTCTTCAGCAAACTCTGGATCCAAATACGTTTTCTATCGTATGATGTAAACTGCGATGTCCAATGTGATGTTAAGGTTATTATTTTTCGTTTGGTTTGTATGATTAACTCTTTTCACAGGTAGTTCTTTATATGGTATTATTAGTTCATTAAATTATCATTTGTTCTTGATCTGATATTGGGCAATCCAGGTCATTCCTTTTTGGAATTCAATTACTTATTATCGTTTGTATGATGCCACTATACAATTTAGTTAATGGTTGCTGGCCTAATTCTGACAATTAATTATTCATATATGTTGACTTGTTATTGTATTTAAATAATTTAGAATATTTTAGTTTTATTAACCATTTCTCTGGGTTTTAATCTCATCACGTTCAGATCATAAATTCCAATAATACAAATCAACAAATTATATTAATTTTTGTTGTCCCTAGCAACAAATTTTTTTTTTAATTCTTTTTCAATGTTTTGTTATATAGTGATAATTTCATATATTATTCTTCCACTCATCAAAATAATTCCTTATTAAACTTCCATTATATCAGAATATAACATTATTTATAGCTTGTTTACTAATTTCTATATATATTCTGCTGGTTTTTCAATCTTAGTCTGTTTCTTTCCATAATTATTATTTTTCCGATATCAAACGTTATCAATCGATATCATTGCACTATGGCATTATCATAATTTGTTTATATTAAGTTGGTTTATTATTTATTATTAATTATCATAGGTTTTTTCTAACTCCTTGAACTATACTCATTAATTATTATTAACTTCTTTACCTAACCTTTATATTCTGAGTTGTTATAGAGTGTTATTGGCTGTTAGGCCTTTTATTATATTTGGATCTACTTCTGATTATAACTGGTTAACAACTATAGCCTTTTTATATAAGTTTACAAACATAATCAAACCTTAACTATGTACATGTACACAAATAATTATTCTTATTATATCTAACAACAACTTTATCTTGACCTATGGATCACATATAAGAAAAATTGAGATCAATTAATACTAATTAACTGATTTCCTTCACCTTTCTACAACAGTAAACAAATAATACATATTGCTTCATTACCTGATATTACATCAACAAGTAAACTTCATAAGCTAACACAAACTTTAACATAACATTTATGGTAACAACATAACATTATTCAATTCAGAATCATTACTTGCGTTACAATAGACATGCAATTTTTTCAGGAATTAAGTACAAAAACTCATTATTATTCATATTATTCATATACTCATATTATGTATATATTATTATATATAATTTTTTACTTATTTATTACACATTATAATAAAAATGTTATTAAAAAATGCACTTTATAAAATATATTCAAAAATAGTTTTTCTTCGAATCACTGAAGATTTTGACAAAAAAATAACTTTTAAAACACATTTCTTATTTATACAAATTATAAATTATTTACTTATAACTTATTATGATTTACAAAATTATTAAAATATCGTTTTTTTCTTCGTTTTTTTTGAATTTTTTATAATTATCAAGGTGGAAAATAACTTTTTAGTACTTTTATTATTTATTTATAAAATTTAATTATAACAATTATTTTTATAATGATTAATATATTTAAAAATTGATTGCTTTTCCAATTTCTTGAAAAGATTCAGAAGTCAAGTCTTCTATTTCTATTTCTCCTTCATGATACACAATATTTGAAAAATTTGTGCACAAATTTCATTCACAGTTTCCACAAGCCGATGAACAGTACAATCCACTTTTTCTGCAACTGCATAATTTTCCATAATCTTTTTTTGCAATTACAGAAGATCATTTGCAAAAGTGACTTCAGTGCGGGTAACTGTGACATTTGTATTGGTGTTAACATTTCATTTTTAATGCTCCAACACCATTCTTCAGGTAAAAGATCGTTGCCAAGCCATTTTTGTGTTTGTAAATATACTCTGAAAAAATGATATTTTGCGGCATCTGCAGTTGGTGGTAATGTTTCCAAATTCATTGCCCTTTTCTTAACTGCCTTTGTAAAAGAAATATATCTAGATTCATTAATATCTTTGACTTTTTGTGAAGCATTATAATATAAATACTCAATAAACATATATGTCCACTTTTGAGGATAATTTCATGTGGCTGATTTGGCTGTGAAAAAACTTGTACAGCTGCCGTAAGTTCTGGGTTTTTCTTGCTTTTTATTTTAAAGGACTTAAAAATACCGTTTTTTCCTTTATTATGAAAACACGAAGTTGTGTCATACCCTGTCATTGCATGCATAAATAAGATGTTTTCTTTACAGAACGGATATTTGTTGAAACTGTTGGAAGAAAAAACTTTTCTTTCATTTTTGCCTTTTCCCAGTTTAAGGTAAATAGATAGTCTTCGTTTTGGGAGTTAATGCTGTCAACAAAACTAGAATATCTATGTCACCTGTGACTACGACTACATTTTTGAAACAGTGTTCTATTGCGGTTTTAACAATCAGTAAGTCAGCATCATCAGTATCTTGTTTCAATCAGAATTATTACTGTTGCACACCACTATAGAAAAATTATTCCGATTAGCGCTTTCAAGCTTCACAGCTCATTGTCAGATCGGCATTAACAAGAGGAAGTAAAAACCAAACCCTTCACACACCCACCCCTCCCTTCCAGCCACACACAACAAGCTATAATTCAACTGTCCCTTCCCTACCTCCAAGCCCTGTCACCCCCGTCTGTACAGTTACATATTTTTCTAGCACATTCCTTGTGTTTGTGTTGTGTGTGTGTGTGTGTGTGTGCATTTTTTTTTAAACTACCGCCTTTCTCATTTACACTTGTGGGTGCGGTCACTCACCCTTATTTTAAAACATCCAATAGTCCTATGCAATTTAATTCTTAATGTTATCTATCCGTCCTCTTTAATTACTTTTACCTATCTCTTATTATCTATCTTTTACTTTTTAATTATATTATAAAACATTTCTTCATTATCAAATTTAGTTTTAATATACATTAAATTGTCTAACCCTTTTTCTCTTTCTTTCAATATTTCTAAATCCTCCCTAAGCTTCCTTTCAACTGTATTATTTACTATTTTTAAAATTTCATAATCTTCCAAAGGATTCACAAACCTATGGTTTTCTTCTATGAAATGTCTTGCATATATCGAATTCGTTGTTCTATTACTTTCTCCACGTTTGTGGTCAGACAATCTGCATACGAATTTCTGTCCTGTCTCACCTACGTACACTTTGTTACAATCCTTACATTTTAATTTATAAATTCCGCTTCTCTGTAATACTGGGATTTTTTCTATATTTGTATTCCTTATCTTATCAAATACCGTTTCACATTTTTTAGTAGCTATATCTACTCCGTATTTATTAAAACATTTTATAATTTTCCTGGTATGTGATCCTATGTATGTCAATGACCCTGCATAATTCTTTTGTTCTGGTTCTACTTTAGCTTTTTGTATGTGAATACTTTTCATAACTTTATCCACTATGTTGTTGTCATAATTAATATTCCTTACAATTCCCTTTATCGTTTTTAACTCCTTATCTTTTGTTTCTATCTCTTTTAAACACTTCTGGGCTCTATAACAAAATGAATTGATTGCCGCCATTTTATATCTATAAGGATGGTAAGACTCTCTTGGTATAATTATATCAGAAAACAATTCTTTCCTAAATATCCCAAACTGTAGTTTTTCATTATTTATATTTTCTATGTTTAAATCTAAGTAATTTATTTTCTTATCTCCTATCTCTTCTTTAAACTGTAAGTTTTTATCCTTATTATTTACCTCATGTATAAACGCATGCACTTCTTCTATGCTTCCTTCCCAAATTACTAATACATCGTCATTGTATCTAGTCCATAATTTTATGTTGTCTTTATACTTAGTGGAACTTATTAATTGCTTTTCAAAATCATTCATGTATATTTCTGCAAGAATAGGTGATAATGAAGATCCCATAGATAATCCTTTTTTCTGTATTTAAAACTTGTTATTGAACCTAAAATAGTTTTGAATTACACATTCTTTAACTACTTTAATCAATTGTTTTTTATACCTGTATTCTCCCATGTTATTATCATTTATTAACTTAATAACCTTATTTACTGTAATATTAGTAAACATGTCCTTAACATCCAGTGATATCAATTTTGTATTTTCATTAATTCTAATATTTTCTAGTTTTCTATCAATTTTACATTATTTTCTATGCTGTATTTTTTCCCAAATTCATATTTCTCTTTCAATATTCTGCTAACTTCCTTTGATAATTTATAAATTGGTGCATTAATAAAAGAAACAATCGGTCTAATTGGTTTTAATTCTTTATGTATTTTAACCTGACTTTTAAAAGTTGGTGCTGTTGGATTACTTTCCATTAAATACTTTTCTTACTTTCTTCTATAAATGTTATTTGTTTCATCATTTCTTTTATCCTTGACTGGTACTTACTTATATAATCATACTTTATTTCTTCATATGGTCCTTCACTTATAAATTCTTCCGTTTTCTTTATGTATTCGTCCTTTTTTAATAGCACCATTGTATTTCCTTTGTCTGCCTTCGTAACTATAATATCTTTCTTTTTTATTTTATTTTTTAGTTTATTTACAGTTGATCTCATTTTTTGTTCATTTTTTGAGTTACATAAATTTTTCTTAAATATTTTATCTACTACAGTACCTACTTCCCACCTTATTTGTTTTTTATCATTTTCATATCCTAGTTTTTGTATTATGCTTTCACATTCAAGAATTGTTTTTTCTTGATTTAATTTTGGTAGCGGCGCATATTTTAAGCCTTTTGCTAACATTTCTTTTTCTTCTGTATTGAAAGTTACCTCTGTAAGGTTTATTACTCTTTTTTCATAGTTATTTTTAGAGAGGTGTTCCTTTTTTATTTCTTTTTTTTCTTATTAATTTCTTTAACTTATCTACCATTTTTTTTCCAATTTCTTTTCTACGTACCCCAAACCAAAATTATATATCTCTTCTAGCTCTACATACGAGTATATTCTTAACAATTCTATATGTTTCTCATATAATTCCCTATTATATTTATTAACTAAGCCATACAGTGACCTTATTTGTAATTTTATCCGTAACTTCTCGCTTTGTTCTTTTACTTTTTTAGCTACCGCGTTCTTATTTTTAATTTTAACTTTCGCGTATTTCGGAATGACATTATTAGCCAGACATTGTTTATTGAACCATATTTAAAAAGTAAAAGATAGATAACAAGAGATAGATAAAAGTAATTAAAGAGGACGGATAGATAACACTAAGAATTAAATTGCATAGGACTATTGGATGTTTTAAAATAAGGGTGAGTGACCGCAGCCACAAGTGTAAATGAGAAAGGCGGTAGGTTTTGAAAAGAATGTACACACACAATACATAAACACAAGGAATGTGCTAGAAAAATATGTAACTGTACAGACGTGGGTGACAGGGCTTGGAGGTAGGGAAGGGCCAGTTGAATTATAGCTTGTTGTGTGTGGTCAGAGGTGAGGGGTGGGGGTGTGAAGTTTTTGGTTTTTACTTCCTCTTGTTAATGCCGATCTGACGATGAGCTGTGAAGCTTGAAAGCGCTAATCGGAATAATTTTTCTATAGTGGTGTGCAGCAGTAATAATTCTGATTGTGATTATAACCACTAACACAACTTTCTTCATTAAATATCTTGTTTAACAAGTATATTTTCTTTTGCTAAGTAATTTGCTAAGATTGAAATCAAACGCTTCTTATTATTTATATTCGAAAGAAATTTGTCTTGAGTCGTTGTAGCATTCATGTTTTCAGTAGAAAAGACATCACAACATTTCTTATTGTTTGAACTATAACGTCTCTCCTGTTAAGACATTATAACATAGGAACCAGTTTAATTGGTTGCTGTTAATTAAACTAGCTGCCGTAGTTAGTAAAAATTTCTTACCAATTAATTAGGAAAATGTATATATCAGGAATTTGTCCAAGGTTACATAAATTTATTCACTCGCTGGATATTAGCGAAAACATCTCTTTATTATTGTATCTTAACTACGGATTTAAACATAATACCTTTAATTGTCATCTTTTTGTTTTTACTTTACTTTAAAAGAAAATTCTTATAGATTCTGCATCAAATACTCTTTAAATTGTTACTCTTATTATCTCAAAATCATACAGCTGTGTATTACTTTGATTACCACGGATCCAGGTTCTAACTTTATAATATTCTAACATACTTCAACATCATCCAAACTATTTGAAGAATAGTCTGATGTAATTTCATATTAACTTTTACCTTTAACCATCATCAGATTACTACTATCTCATTACAGAAACTACAAACATTAATATGCTAATATTTATGTGATTTAAATGAGTCTTTACAAGAAACTTTACTGTTCTTTTTGTTGAGGTTGTTAAAAACAATATATGCACAGAAGTTACGGTTTAGTGACACCTGAGTATAACGTGAATCTGCAGCTGGTCGTCTTGATGATCCTCTTCAGTAGGTTTTCCTGGATGTAGTTCGTTGTCGTTCTGGTTCCTCCATTTAATTTGTTGTTTCAGAATTGTGATCTAGGTCATGACGCTGGGATTCTGCTACTTGGAGCTCGTACAGTTGTTGTCGTAACTTCACTCCTGACGTTGGTGTTCACTTTTCACATTTAATTTTTTAACAGCACTTTTTTACATGGTATGGAACATATCTTACCATTTACTTTTCATAAAGAGATGTGTCGGCTAAGTTTTTTTTTATTAATAATACTTTCTCAACATCTGAACTACGTTACTAGTTTTAAGTTTCATTTCGTTTTAGCTACATGTGGATTATGTAAATGAGAAACACTAACTTCTTGTTACATCGTTTTAGCAACATAAACGTAAGTTTAACTTCACGACACATTTTCAAGCTGCTTACATGTCAGAGATTCTCGGTCGACTGGCGTTAGTTTAGCGGCAGAGAGTAGGGAAGCAGGCGCAGTTTACACGCTGAGAGAAAAGTAGTTCGTACTTTTATTATTATTAATTGTCCATTAATTAACTACTATAAATTATCCTACCTTTTCTTAGTTAGGAGTTATGTATTTCATTTATTATTATTACGTCTTTTATTTAAATAGAATGATTATTAGTTTTAGCTTAATAACAGTGTACTTTGCATGTTCGTACTAGCCTTTTTACAAGTTGAATCAGGTATCTAGGTACAGAGGGAGGGTGGATTATACTCTCACTTGTTATAAGGACAAAAATTTATTTGAGCTATTTAAATTGCCTTTAAATCGTCACAGAATGACGAATTCGTTCTAAAGCTTTAGTGCTTCGACTGTTATTAGCATACCCATCGAAAACAACTATAACGTCCTAACCAAAATGACTTTGTACATATGTTACATATTTGTTTAAAATATATTTAAATGAATCATTTTGATTCCACTGAACACGATGAAGGAGCATACCACCATGACATATGTATAATTGGTGTATGATATATTGGTCTCCAGTTGCACGTCATCATTAACAAATAATTCAAACAATGTTGATTTTTGAGTTTTTCTAAAACATCCTTCATGAAATAATGACATTGGATAAGGTGTCAGTTCAAATTGAAGATAATTTTTTAACTCATTGTCGGATTGTTTTGTTACACAAATCCGTTGGAAATGTAAATTAGGATCTATAGGAACGATATTTTCATCGGAAAGCTGTATAGTAGTACTTATTGATGAAAGAGGTAGAACTCGATCTTTCAGCTTAAATTTGAGATTCAAAAAACTTGTATTAATAATTTTTTCCATACTACTTTTACCAATATTTTCAGCATTATGACAATTGATACTCTGCCCTCCAGTTAAACCTGTAGCTATAGATATTAGTTGTTCATTATATAAAAAAGGTTCGTGCGAAGAAAACCACTTCAAAATTATATTAATGTTTGCGTTATCCCTAGTTGTTTGAGAATCAGTAGCATCAATATGTTGTTCTGAAGATGAAAATTTAACGTTGCAAAATAACTCAACTTGTTCACATATATCATGTGAGTATGGTAAACTAATAATCCACCTATTTTCTGTGCTTTCGGTAAATCCTCGTTGAACTAGACCTCCAGTGCTTTTCATTATTCGCATTAAATCTTGTTCTATAGCCATATCAGTATAACTGCCAGACCAGAATTTGTCTATGCGCCTCACTGTACAAAATCCTTTCTGTATAAAATTTTGGTATTCTTGTATTGTAGGATCATGTTGAGTACCTTCTTGTGCATGTAATATATACTTTTCATCCATTTCATTTATAAAATCTTCCATTTTTTGAATATACAAATGCGCAGATTTTGTGTAATTAAAGTGGCCACATGCATGAAAATACGGTAACATTTGCTTAATAATATTCAATTGCAACTTGACAGTTCCCATTTTTTCAGATCTCATAAAACTTTTTGCAATTGCTACCATACGAACACATTGAATCCACAATTTTGCAGTACTTCCTCTTCTTTCTATTTCTAACATTTTTTCACAGAAAAGAACTTCTTATTTATTGCACTCAGAATAGAATTTTCTTGTATATTATTATATATACTGGTGGATCATTTTCAAAATTTCCAGAATCTTTGTTATGCATTCTGTTTCTTCATATGAATATATTATTTCGCTCAAAATCTTTTGACATAGTGCTACATATACTAGGTTATGTCGGTATAACTTCTTGAACAACTTTTTCAAGAAGATATTATTAGTAAACTAATAGACTTTATTTCAAACTAATTGGTACAATACATTACTCCTAGTACTAAATATAATATACATATATTCAATATTTTAAATCTTAGAATAAAAAAGCATTAGGCTACTATGATTTTTGTAATTCATTTATCAGTATAAAAAGCTTTATTTTATAAGAAAACATTATAATTAAAATATTGGACTTTGTTTTAATTCATCTGGTTCAATAGATCACTCTCAGTACTGATTAGAATATGCGCATATTTCATATTTTATTAAATTTTGAAATAAAAAAGCATTATTATTATTTTGGTAATTAATATATTAGTATGTGAAGCTTTATTTTCTAAAAAGAGATAATTAGAAAACTATTACATCTTATTTTAATCATATTGGACTTCATTTCAACATAATTGGTTCAACATATTCAGATGTGCTCCATATAATAACTGCACTTGTGTCAGCAAAAGTTTATATTGTAACACCACTTTTCTTAGAATTTGTACACAAACTTTTAATAAATTCATTTTACTTAAAACTTACCCTAATTTGTAAGACTCTTTTTATCATAGAATAGTTTATTTAACAATCCAATGGCTTTATCATTACAGATTCAAAAACTTCACTCATATTTTTCACTTTAAGACACTAATAGTACCAAAAAAGTTCTTAAATTATTCACCCTTTGTTAAAAATAAGTCTTCAACTTGACATTTTACTCGCATATATCACTTGTATCGTAGAACCTTTTTATTTTCAAAAATTAATTAAGAAGTTGCAATAATTTCAAAAAATAAACACTACACGTGCTCCGAAATAAAATAAAAGTCGATCCGGCAATGGTTTACACACTAACACTTACAACGTAGAAGCTTGTGTGTCGGCTCACTGCGCATCTGTATGGTGCATGTGCCAGCTGTCCTCGCTCTCCCTAAAATTCTTCAACTTTCAGGGTCTGTTCTTTTTATGCCCATGCACGGATATAAATTCTCAATATGTAGAAGAGAAATCTCAAATATTGTAGTTTTACGTACAATAGTTACATTTTAATATATTTTTTTAACTATTAATATTAATATGCACAATTGACATATTTTTACATTTATTAATAAAAGCTACATTTATTTAAATTTAACTAAACTTTAACAATTATTTACACCGCAGTCTTATAGAAGACACTTTGACCAATACTTGTTCATGTTAAAAAATATTTATTTTGAAAATTTCTGTAGAAATTTTAAGTTAAGAAAATGATGTATACTGTACTTGCGAACTCAAAAAAATGATAAACATTAAAACTTGCTCATTTTATGTCAATAAATCAATACTAATTTTTATTATTTTTTTCGAAGACCTATATATGTAAAGTTCATATTGTGAAGTTTTTTTTAATGTAAATGGATTTGTAATCTATATATTAATACATGAAGAGAAAACTTTGTACCCCTTTTTAAGCATATTGCGCGCACGGAGGAGTGTGAGATTTGGCATAGTTAAAGTTTATATGGAGAAGGAGTGCAAAAAGCTAAAATTTATATATAATATGTGTTACAAATACATTAAATTAAATTAAATAAAACATTCATTTGCACTTGAAAATTCATTTAAACTTTTTCAAACAATAGTAATTGTTAAAAATAAAATAATTTTGTTGCCAGGCAATAAAATTATAAATTTTTCATTTTAGTGTACGTTCATACTGCCAATGTCAAACACATAATAGTCTGTCGTTTGTTTACGTTCATACTGCCAATGTCAAACACATAATAGTCTGTGGTCAAACAGTCGCACAGAGTAGAGATTGTCGCCAAAGAATTTTAAAATTTTGACAACAAATAATTACTGACAGATTGACTGAATGAGCTGTGAATTTTGTGTGATTTCAAATGTTCCTTTTTCAATAGTCTGTGGAGTGTATGTCAAGGCAAAAAAGCGTTTATTTTATATTTTGTATATTAGATATCTGTGTTTTATATATTAATGTGCAGTTGAAAGTGAAATACAGCTTGCTTAATATACACCTGTTGCAAAAGGAAAATTTTGTAGCAGCAATTTGAATTGACTTACCCTCGCCTAATTATTATTGGTGGTTTCATACAAGTGAGTACATTTTATTATTTTTAAATTAAACCTTGTCTAATCTTAGTTTCAGTAATTTCATTACATGTTTTTTTTTACATTCAGATATTCGCACCTACTCCATTATGCCTCGACATAGAACATTGACGGGTCGGAGTGAGAGACAAAGAAGAAGGAACATATATTCGCGTGAAAGTCAAAATGATAATAGACCAAATGCAAATTTAAATAGTGTAAATAGTATAACATTGACGGGTCGGAGTGAGAGACACAGAAGAAGGAATATATATTCGCGTGAAAGTCAAAATGATAATAGACCAAATGCAAATTTAAATAGTGTAAATAGTATACAAAATGATGAAATTATTTTGAGGGATACATTTAAATGCGCACTGAATGTCATTCCAAGAAATTTTAATACTTTTGATTGTGGATTAATGCATTTACAATGCAGGTTTTGCAATGCACAACATTTCGAATCTGAGGTCACTTTAGGTGGAAGGACTGCATTCACTTCATGTTGTCATAAGGGTAAAGCAATATTACCGGCCTTAAGTAAAAATGAATACTTTAAATCATTGTATGATGGACTTACTTCAAATGAACCTTCAATAAAAAGAAAGTCAAAAAATTATTTTGAAAACATTCGTAAATACAATTCATCATTTGCTATGGTTAGCTCAGAAGCTAAAATTTCGGATACAGTTACGCGTGGAGTGTATCATTTTAAAATACATGATGTTTTTTATCACAGATCAGGTCCAATGACTGCTGGATATGGTCGCTCACCACGTTATGCGCAATTATATTTTTATGATGTTGACACTGCTGTCAATTATAGATTACATGAACACTATAATCAAACATGCAATAACAATATAATGCGTGAAATCTCTCTTGAATTGGAACGCATTAATCCTTTCGTTCGGTCATTCATTGCAATGAAAGATCATTGTCAGAGAGTTGAAAATCAAAATAAAAAAATTTGTATGCTCATTAAAGTAAATCGTGATTTAGATCTACGCCGTTATAATGATGCAGTTCAAACTGATGTAGCAGTAATATTTAGTACAGTTGATGGTGAGCCACCCTTTGAACGAAATATGGTTTCGTTTTCAAAAGTTAATGGTACCATTAAAAATATCTCTGTTTTGGATTCATCATTGGACCCTTTAGCGTATCCATTTCTTTTCCAAATGGTGATACTGGGTGGCATATCAATATTTCTCATAATGTACCAACTACATCTAATTCAAAAGGGCCCAGAAATAAATTAACCATGCTTCAGTATGCAGCCTATCGACTTGCAATTAGAGAAGATTTTAGCATGTTGCACCATTCACAAAAATTATTTCTGCAGTGGATATTTGATATGTATGTGAGAATAGAGGGCACAAGGTTACATTTCATTCAACAAAATCAAACAAGTCTTAGGTCTGAAGTTTACAACAATTTAACAGATTATTTAGAAATGAACCCCAATGCCAATAATGTTGGCCGTAGAGTAATTTCACCATCTTCATTCAATGGATCTCCAAGGAATATGTATCAGAATTATTTAGATGCAATGTCAATTGTACAATATTTCGGAAAGCCTTCTTTGTTTATTAAAATGACTTGCAATCCAAGTTGGCCTGAAATAGTTAGCAATATTGGTCTAGATGAGTCAGCTAATTTTTGACCTGATATTGTTGTGCGTGTATTCAAGTCCAAACTGAAAGCATTAATTGAGGGTCTTACACTAAAAAAAAATCTTCGGTAAAGTTGAAGCACTCATTTATACAATTGTGTTTCAAAAGAGAGGATTGCCTCATTCTCAAATTTTACTCTCTTTAAATGAGCAAGATAAAATTGTTAACGCTACCGATATTGATAAAGTTGTATCTGCGGAGATTCCTAACATTCAAACACATCCTACATTACATGAATATGTTGTAAAACACATGATGCCTAGTCCATGCGGTGTACTTAATCCAAATTCTGTATGTATGAGAGATGGAAAATGCACAAAAGACTATCCAAAACGATTTAATGAATTTACATGTGAATCACTAAATGGATATCCATTATACAGAAGGCATGATAATGGTATTAGTGCTGAAGTTCGCGGTAGTTGCCTTGACAATCGTTATGTTGTACCATACAATCCGTATTGGCTTGCCAAATTTAATTGCCATATAAATGTTGAAGTATGCACTACAGTTAAAAGTGTTAAATACATTTATAAATACGTGTACAAAGGCTATGACAGTGCATCTGTTGAATTAGGTTCAGAGAGAAATGAACCAGGTCAACAAATACAAATTGATGAAGTTAAAATTTTGTAAATGGCCGTTATGTCGGATCAACTGAAGCTGTATGGCGCATCTATGAATTACCAATGCATTTTAAATCACATGTCATCGTTAGACTTGACATTCATTTACCGCGTAGACAGAATGTTTACTTTCGAGAAGGGCAAGAATGTCAAGCAATTGAAAATGCAAGACAAACAAAATTATTAACATTTTTTTAATTGAATCGATCAGATCCATCAGCGCATGAATATAAGTATATTGAAATTCCTTTGCATTATGTGTGGGAAGATTCCCGAAAAAAATGGAAGAAGAGAAGGCGTGGAGGTGATAAAATCATTACACGCATATATGTAGTATCACCAAAAGACATCGAACTTTTCCATTTACAATTGCTTTTATTACATGTCTGTGGTCCAAACAGTCGCACAGAGTAGAGATTGTTGCCAAAGAATTTTAAAATGTTGCCAACAAATAATTACTGACAGATTGACTGAATGAGCTGTGAATTTTGTGTGATTTCAAATGTTCCTTTTTCAATAATCTGTGGAGTGTATGTCAAGGCAAAAAAGCGTTTATTTTATATTTTGTATATTAGATATCTGTGTTTTATATATTAATGTGCAGTTGAAAGGAAATACAGCTTGCTTAATATACACCTGTTGCAAAAGGAAAATTTTGTAGCAGCAATATGAATTGACTTACCCTCGCCTAATTATTATTGGTGATTTCATACAAATGAGTACATTTTATTATTTTTAAATTAAACCCTGTCTAATCTTAGTTTCAGTAATTTCATTACATGTTTTTTTTACATTCAAATATTCGCACCTACTCCATTATGCCTCGACATAGAACATTGACGGGTCGGAGTGAGAGACAAAGAAGAAGGAATATATATTCGCGTGAAAGTCAAAATGATAATAGACCAAATGCAAATTTAAATAGTGTAAATAGTATACAAAATGATGAAATTATTTTGAGGGATACATTTAAATGCGCACTGAATGTCATTCCAAGAAATTTTAATACTTTTGATTGTGGATTAATGCATTTACAATGCAGGTTTTGCAATGCAAAACATTTCGAATCTGAGGTCACTTTAGGTGGAAGGACTGCATTCACTTCATGCTGTCATAAGGGTAAAGCAATATTACCGGCCTTAAGTCAAAATGAATACTTTAAATCATTGTATGATGGACTTACTTCAAATGAACCTTCAGTAAAAAGAAAGTCAAAAAATTATTTTGGAAACATTCGTAAATACAATTCATCATTTGCTATGGTTAGCTCAGTAGCTAAAATTTCGGATACAGTTATACGTGGAGTGTATCATTTTAAAATACATGATGTTTTTTATCACAGATCAGGTCCAATGACTGCTGGATATGGTCGCTCACCACGTTATGCGCAATTATATTTTTATGATGTTGACACTGCTGTCAATTATAGATTACGTGAACACTATAATCAAACATACAATAACAATATAAGGCGCGAAATCTCTCTTGAATTGGAAGGCATTAATCCTGTCGTTCGGTCATTCATTGCAATGAAAGATAATTGTCAGAGAGTTGAAAATCAAAATAAAGAAATTTGTATGTCATTAAACTAAATCGTGATTTAGATCTACGCCTTATAATGATGCAGTTCAAACTGATGTAGCAGTAATATTTAGTACAGTTGATGGTGAGCCACTCTTAGAACGAAATATGGTTTCGTTTTCAAAAGTTAATGGTACCATTAAAAATATCTCTGTTTTGGATTCATCATTGGACCCTTTAGCGTATCCATTACTTTTTCCAAATGGTGATACTGGGTGACATATCAATATTTCTTATAATGTACCAACTACATCTAATTCAAGAGCGCCCAGAAATAAATTAAACATGCAATGCACTCATTTATGCAATTGAGTTTCAAAAGAGAGGATTGCCTCATGCTCACATTTTACTCTCTTTAAATGAGCAAGATAAAATTGTTAACGCTACCGATATTGATAAAGTTGTATCTGCGGAGATTCCTAACATTCAAACACATCCTACATTACATGAATATGTTGTAAAACACATGATGCATGGTCCATGCGGTGTACTTAATCCAAATTCTGTATGTATGAGAGATGGAAAATGCACAAAAGATTATCCAAAACGATTTAATGAATTTACATGTGAATCATTAAATGGATATCCATTATACAGAAGGCGTGATAATGGTATTAATGCTGTAGTTCGCGGTAGTTGCCTCGACAATCATTATGTTGTACCATACAATCCGTATTTACTTGCCATATTTAATTGCCATATAAATGTTGAAGTATGCACTACAGTTAAAAGTGTTAAATACATTTATAAATACGTGTACAAAGGCTATGACAGTGCATCTGTTGAATTAGGTTCAGAGAGAAATGAACCAGGTCAACAAATACAAATTGATGAAGTTAAAAATTTCTTAAATGGCCGTTATGTCAGATCAACTGAAGCTGTATGGCGCATCTATGAATTACCAATGCATTTTAAATCACATGTCATCGTTAGACTTGACATTCATTTACCGCGTAGACAGAATGTTTACTTTCGAGAAGGGCAAGAACGTCAAGCAATTGAAAATGCAAGACAAACAAAATTATTAACATTTTTTTAATTGAATCGATCAGATCCATCAGCGCATGAATATAAGTATATTGAAATTCCTTTGCATTATGTGTGGGAAGATTCCCGAAAAAAATGGAAGAAGAGAAGGCGTGGAGGTGATAAAATCATTACACGCATATATGTAGTATCACCAAAAGACATCGAACTTTTCCATTTACGATTGCTTTTATTACATGTCTGTGGTCCAAAATCATTTGAGGATGTTAGAACATACAATGGAATTATACACACTTCTTTTGGTGAAGCGTGCCATGCTCGCGGCATTGCTTCAAATGATAATGAATGGCGCGAATGTTTAAATGAAGCAAAAGAATTACATTCACCAAAACAAATGCGAAATTTATTTGGTTACATTTGTGCATTAAATGTGCCAGGCAATGCACTGTCGTTATGGAATGAGTTTAAAGTATATCTTAGTGAAGATTTTTTGAGAGATTACAATGAAGAAGTATCCTTTAACACAGCTCTATTCGAAATTGAAGATATTTTTTAATGTTCATAATTTGTCATGTCAAGAACTTGGTTTACCAGTTCCCACGTATTCGCAGAGAACAGACGAAGCAAATGCTATTGATCCAATAGAACAAGAGTTTCTGTTTTGTGAGCATTATGAAACTGCAAATATTGAACAGCGTAATCTAACTGATCATGTGATTCGTGAAGTTTTGCACCATGATACTGGATCTAATGTTTTTTGTTTAACCGCTCATGCAGGTTGTGGAAAAACATTCACACAAACAGCAATCATTCTCAAATTAAATTCGCTCAATCTTAGTTGCATTGCAACAGCGTTCAGTGGCATAGCTTCAACTCTATTACTTGGAGGTAGAACTTTACACAATGTGTTTAAATTGCCTATACCCATTTTGGAAAATTCTGTAGAGAATATTACCGCAAATAGTAGCTACGGACGTTACATAAATTCATCATCATTGATAATTATTGATGAAATTTCTATGTGCCCACTCCAAGTGTTGAAAATCATAGACAGATTATTCCACGATCTATGCGATGAAAATGATAAACATAAACCATTTGGAGGGAAAACGATACTTCTGTGCGGTGATTTTCGGCAAATCTTACCAGTTGTCCCACATGGATCACGTGCAACTTTAATTGAAAATTGTGTCACGAGTTGGCATAAATTTGTTTATTTTCATAAAGTAACGTTTACTCAAAATATGAGAGCCTTACCAAGTGAAATAGAATTTGTCGAATTCTTGAAAAATATTGGTAATGATGATGCCCCACAATTCCCTCAGTTTGGTGAAAATATTATTGAAATACCTCAGCAATTAATAGGAGATGAAAATAATATTATTAATGAGGTGTATGGAAATATTTCCGAAAACATACTCTCAGATAACATATTGAAGTCAGTTATTTTAGCACCTAAAAATGATGATTGTACTTTTATTAATACTGATATACTTAATCGAATACCAGGTGAACAGAAAACATATCATAGCTACGATAAAATAATTTGTGATGATGACAATGAAATCAATAACTATCCAGTAGAGTTTTTGAATTCTTAGACTATTAGTGGTTTGCCACCACATAAGTTAGTACTGAAAGTTAATTGCATCGTTTTACTGATCAGAAACTTAAATACAAAGGAAGCATTAGTCAATGGAACAAGAATGCGCATCAAGTGTATGCATCGTAATGCTATTGACTGCGAAGTTTTAACTGGAACCGCACGGAATAAGAGAATTTTTATTCCACGTATAAATTTAACTTATTCCGGTACTGTTTTACCATTTAACTTTCAAAGAACTCAATTTCCAATTATACCTGCATTTGCGATGACAATAAATAAGTCTCAAGGACAAACATTCGAAAAAATTTGAATTTTATTGAGGCAGCCAGTTTTTACACATGGTCAATTGTACGTCACAGCAAGTAGAGTTCGATCATTCGATGGTTTGAGATTTTATATTTCCGAATATAATGGCCAAGGGCATTTAGCAAATGATGAAAGAGTTTTTACAAAAAACATCATTTACACAGAGGTTCTGAATCATTAAATTCACTTTCAAACTATTTTAAGTTTAATGGACAACATTTATTTTATTAATACGTGAAGAGAAAACTTTGTACCCCTTTTTAAGCATATTGCGCGCATGGAGGAGTGTGAGATTTGGCATAGTTAAAGTTTATATGGAGAAGGAGTGCAGAAAGCTAAAATTTATATATAATATTTGTTACAAATACATTAAATTAAATAAAATAAAACATTCATTTGCACTTGAAAATTCATTTAAACTTTTTCAAACAATGGTAATTGTTAAAAATAAAATAATTTTGTTGCCAGGCAATAAAATTATAATTTTTTCATTTTAGTGTACGTTCATACTGCCAATGTCAAACACATAATAGTCTGTCATTTGTTTACGTTCATACTGCCAATGTCAAACACATAATAGTCTGTGGTCAAACAGTCGCACAGAGTAGAGATTGTCACCAAAGAATTTTAAAATGTTGCCAACAAATAATTACTGACAGATTGACTGAATGAGCTGTGAATTTTGTGTGATTTCAAATGTTCCTTTTTCAATAGTCTGTGGAGTGTATGTCGAGGCAAAAAAGCGTTTATTTTATATTTTGCATTTATTTTTTTAACCGCCCGGATTTTTTGATTTAATGAAAAATATATGAAAAAATACGAGGCACGTATTTTTTATTTCATTTTTTATTTTGCATTAATTTTTTATTTAAATTTTATATAATTCGAAAAAATAGGCAAAATAACTGTGTAGCCTTGGCGAAACCTGGTCAGTATGGCAATAAAAAAAACCCAAGGAAATGTCAAAAAACGCGTTATGCTTTTTAAATATGGCTTAGCCAATCTAAACCTCATTTTTCCTATCTTTCATATTTTTCATATAACTCAAAAATTAATGCATAGAAAAAAAAATTAAAAAATTATATAAGCTTTGTAACAGATAATCTTCAAACTGTTTTCAAATTTTACCAAAAATGAAATGTAATCCACTGGAATTGAAAACAATGTATCTTATACTTCTATGAATGTCAAGTCTCATTTTTATTAGCGTTTATTTGATTCAATAATAACATGAAAAAATTAAAACTGACAATGAATTATATCAAAAAATAAATACGAATACAAGCTGTAATTGTGTTTTTTTTTCAACTGTTACTAACATTAAGTTTTAAATTTCATAGGTATTGCAGGGAATTAAGGCAAACAACACACGCTAATGACATATTTGTACACGCTCGCAGCTGACGTAACAGAACAAAATTCAAAAAAATTATATGCAATGATTATAGAGGTATACTCTTTGACAAAAGAAACTCAATAACGTTCAAACTTAAAAATTTAATGAATTACGGTTGAATTTCGACCACTGGGCGACCACTAGTAAATTGTTAATATGTTTATGCATTAGTTGAAAAAAATAAAAAACAAAAAAGTTATTACTTTACTTTAAGTATTTATTAACAATTTAATTATTTTCTTTTCATTTTACGTAAAAGTTTTAGCTTTAAAATGCTTTTTGATTTTTGTCTCTATGACTATTATAACGGATTTTATTAAAATTTGTATGTTGCAATGTCAGAAATAATTAGCCTTCCCGCTCATTGGGGCGGACTCCGACAATCAATTTTTTTCTAATATTTCAATTCCATTTTTCTCACAAAGTATTGGCCTGACAAAAAAATGATAAATAACTTTTTTGTAGAGAATTTAATGCTCTTTAATTTTTGTAATTTGTCTTTTTTTTCGTAAATTTGTTATTTTTCAAGATAATTGAAAACACTAATGTTTTGTATCTTCCCCCTCCTCTTGTTTTGAAAAACCGTGACAGATTTTATGTAAACTTTTTTTTAAATTGTTTCTCACCCTTTTATCTAGCCTTATGCACAAAATCCCGTAGAAGCCACTTAATTTGAATTTTTTTCCTTCAGTGACTGTACTATTATGGTTTCAAGTGGATATAGAGTTTTGGTCAAAAAAATGCATGTTTTATGCGACGTTTCGAGATTTATTTTATCTCATATTCATGTGTATATTTTTGAGTCACAGATACACACATACTGCAGTATATAAAGTGAGGAAAAACATAATTAATATGTATCATGTTTTTGTATCGTAGTGTAGTGTATAGTTTTGTGTATGTGTGTATCTGTGAATCAACAATATATGCATGAATATGAGATAAAATAAATCTCGAAACGTGGCATAAAACCTGCATTTTTATTAGACCAAAACTCGATATCCAGTTGAAACTGTGTGTGTGTGTGTGTGTGTGTGTGTGTGTGTGTGTGTGTGTGTGTGTGTGTGTGTGTGTGTGTGTGTGTGTGTGTGTGTGTGTGTGTGTGTGTGTGTGTGTGTGTGTGTGTGTGTGTGTGTGTGTGTGTGTGTGTGTGTGTGTGTGTGTGTGTGTGTGTGTGTGTGTTTATATTATTTTTTCTAGGTGTACCCGTACAATTAATATTTCATGTTATTATGGTAAATGCTAATAAATCTATAATGTCTGTTTATATTTATAAAAAAGATACACTTGAAAAATGGGATGATTTTGAGAAAATGTATTCTTCCTTTTAGCTTAAAAAAATGTAATCCAAATTAAAACAAATATTAACATCTATAATAGCCAACTTGCAAACTGCTAAAAAATATATATTAATATCTTTTTTTTGGCAAAGAAATTGATTTTTTTCAAGCCTGTGTTTGGCAATGGGAATCTGTTTTTTGATGAAGCGATTTGTTTCCTCCAACATTTGAAACTGTTTGTATTTATGTGCATGAAAGTACTGTGTCACCATAATAACTATTTAGACAAATTACTCATTCAACCACTTAAATTAATTTTTGTAGTTAATATTTATAATACTTTATATGAATCTCTTTCCTTCTAACTGCTGACTTAAAAACCATTATTTTCAACCTATAAATGTAAAAATGCAAAAATAAAAAAATATTTTGAACTGCCAGACATTTTTATTTGTTGGTTGAAAATTATTCATTATCTTTGACATTCTTAACACTATACTTTAATCATATAACACAATTTATATATGCATACAGTACTCAACAACACTTACCCAGGAGAATGTGTTAAGTCAAATCTGTCAACAAAATCAAAATGGACAGTTTCACCAGGTGGAGCAAGTATTTTCCATGTGCAAGAAGTGTGTGGTACTGGTATGTTTGGGTAGTTTGGTGAAGTAAATGATGTTTTGTTATGTTCTGCGGTCAAAACTTTGTCACCTCCACAAGCAAATGATACCTCCTCATATGTCATTACCATTCCCTAAAATTTAAATTTGTATCAAACTTTCAAATAAATATATAATAATCTACTAATTTACTAATAATTATTATAGAATATTTTATACATTTTTAAAGTAATTTCATACTTTTACTTATAATTATTATGGCCTTTATCGAAACAAAGGTAAAAGCAGAGAAGTAATTACTGGAGATGAAAATAACTCAATTTTTCAGGGTCCTGATTTGAGTTAGAAAAGTAAAAGACAAGGAAATTCTAACATATTTTTTTCTGAAATTTATTATCTGATACTGATGACTTATGTGTTATACTGTTGACAAACTTTCTGAAAAAAGGAAAAAATATTCACCATAATACATTTTTAAAAAGACTTGCTAGATTTATGGATTTTTAACTAATTTATGAGATTCAATAATATTTGTGTTTGTCCATAAATTTTTCATTAATAAACTTTTTGAACATAAATTTTTATTAAACAGTTAAGTGTAGAGAAAGTGTAACACTGTCAAGTCTTCTAATAAGTACAACAAAATTATCACGTATTAAGAAATGTTGGTGAGTTGGTTTGGAAAAAGCCTAAAATTGACAAAATATCAGTGGTAGAATGTTATTACCACAAAATTTATGGTGAAGGATGAAAGGTTTCCTAGTTTGTCCATATTTATTTGTTTACATTACCAGTATGTACAAAAATCTTTTCTCTTATATCTTTACTGATAAAGGTTGCTGTGTTTTCATTCTAACTATAAGTATAAAATTAAAATGTCAGTAAGTAATGTTTAGATTAAAACAGGACCAGTAACTGTTCTATAAAAATTTCAATACCCCCCTCATCATTACCTGTTTAGTTTTGGTAGGTACATATAACATTTCCCATGTACTCAAGGGTCACCATTAGAACTCCATATATATATAACCAAATAATGAACAATTAATATGTAACAGACTTTACCTGTGCAGCTAGTTCTGCAGAATAACTGACATATAATCGATTGCTGGATGTTTTTGGTACCACAGGAAGAATAACACCACAGTATTTACCATTACCCAATAGTGGTGAATCAGAATGTCCGCCATTAAGCAACTATAAAAGTAAAATAAGAAACACTGTTGTACTGTTTTTATTAATAAATTCATAGAAAAATTATTAAACTATAATGTCATTAATTAATTTAATAATTAAATATCACTATAATATTGACGACTCGGAACACAATGTTTTTTATAAGTAAAAACGTAAAGTTTTACCTTACAGCCTAAACCGGCTTTCACCTATAGAAGGCTTCATCAGAGGCTGTCGTTAGTAGCGCTGCTCGTCTTGTTGTTGGCGACGAGAAAGTGTTTCGAAAGATTGAAGCTGTGTGTGTGTGGTGAGATGTGTTCGAATAATGCGTGCGATTTGAATTGTGTCTGTTCGTTTAGGATGTCGTTTTTATTTGTTTTTGTGTGTTTGTATATTTCTAATTGTTCTAGAGTGTCTAGTTTTCGGCCTTTTGTGTGTACCTGTAGTATGTTCATGTTATTGTCGATGTTTTTATATGTGTGGTTTGCTTCAATGAGGTGGTTTGCGAAGGTAGATTCTGTAGTGGTGTGGAGTGCTTTTGTGTGTTCAATGTATCTCTGTTTGAAGCTACGTCCTGTCTGGCCTATGTAGAATTTACTGCAATTTGAACAATTTAGTTTATATACACCAGGTAGATCGAATTTGTTTTGTGCTTTGGGCATGCGTTTTGATAGTGTGTGTTCTGTTTTGTTAGTAGTTTTGTAAGCGATTCTGTATCCTGCTTTTTTGAATTTGTGGGCAATTTTTTCTGTTTGTTTGTTGATGTATGTTAGTGTTATGAATTTGTTGTTTTCTGTCTTTGTCTGTTGTTTGTTTTGTGTTTTGTGTAGGAGTTTACTGACTATTGTTCTGTCATAACCGTTAGATTCTGCTAGATATTTTATCGTGTTTAGTTCGTCTTTGTAGTCTATTTCATCTAAGGGGATGTTGTTAAGTCTATGTATCATGGTTCTAAAAGCAGCTAGTTTGTGTTGTATTGGGTGATTGGAGGTGTTGTGTATTAGTGTGTCAGTTGTAGTTGGTTTTCTGTATATACTGAATTTGTGCCTGTGTTCTAGTTTTGTGATGGAGAGGTCTAAGAAGTTTATGGTGTTGTTGTGTTCGTATTCGGCAGTGAAGGTTATGTTTTTATGTATTTTGTTTATGTGCGTTAGTAACTGTTCACATTGTCTTTTGTTTCCCCTGTATAGTATTAGAATGTCATCAACGTATCTGTGCCAATATAGTATTTTATGTGAGTGTCTGTCATTGTTTGTGAGTATTTTTGTTTTTTCTAAGTGTTGGAGGAAGACTTCTGCTAGAATGCTGGATATGGGGGAGCCCATGGGTAGGCCGTCGTTCTGTGTGTAGTATTTATTGTTATAAGTAAAGTAGTTTTGTTTTGTGATAATGTTCAGAGTTTCTGTTATTTCATTGATTAGTTCGTCTGGTGTGTTGTTCTGTTTGAGTTTGTTTTGTAGGATGGTGATTGTTTCAGAGATGGGGATGTTTGTGTACAGGTTTTTAATGTCAAAGCATTTAGTGCCAAAGCACAAAACAAATTCGATCTACCCGGTGTATATAAACTAAATTGTTCAAATTGCAGTAAATTCTACATAGGCCAGACAGGACGTAGCTTCAAACAGAGATACATTGAACACACAAAAGCACTCCACACCACTACAGAATCTACCTTCGCAAACCACCTCATTGAAGCAAACCACACATATAAAAACATCGACAATAACATGAACATACTACACGTACACACAAAAGGCCGAAAACTAGACACTCTAGAACAATTAGAAATATACAAACACACAAAAACAAATAAAAACGACATCCTAAACGAACAGACACAATTCAAATCGCACGCATTATTCGAACACATCTCACCACACACACACAGCTTCAATCTTTCGAAACACTTTCTCGTCGCCAACAACAAGACGAGCAGCGCTACTAACGACAGCCTCTGATGAAGCCTTCTATAGGTGAAAGCCGGTTTAGGCTGTAAGGTAAAACTTTACGTTTTTACTTATAAAAAACATTGTGTTCCGAGTCGTCAATATTATAGTGATATTTAGTTAAGTAACGGACACGTCATGGACAACGAAATCCAAGAATTTAATAATGTTATTTATTGAAATTAACACATGCTTTCTTGTTTACATAAATTACATATTATATTCTAATGTGATGTTTCCCTCAACATAAAGAATATACCTTAATATAAAACAATGTATTATTAAAATAATGAAGGACAAAACAATAATTGAGTAATTAACTTATATCATGATATATAAATGTTAAACAATAAATATAAGTTCATTGTAAAATAACATAATAAAACCAAGATACCATATATGACTATCTGGAACTTTGTAACAAATAACTCCAGTAGAATGAATAAGAAAGATGGCACAAAATAAGTGAAAGCCTATTCAGCAGAACCTAACTGGATTACCAATTAGGAAAGTGATTATAAACTAAATAAAAATTTAATGAAACCAAACAATAAAGCTAGAGAATAATAATTCTACCTGAGTGTGAATGAAATCACATAGACAATTCAGAGAATAATTATTATTAGATAAGTGTATAATAACAGTTTTAAGTTTGTACAAACATGTTACAATGTAGGTTAGGTTAAGAACCATTGTTATATGTTGAAGAAAGAGAAGAACATAAAGAAGATTGTAAGATAAATAATTTCATAATAGAAAGTATAAACAATAAACTAAATAATAGATAAGACAATGATACATAACTATTGTTGGTTATGAACAAAATAAATGATCAATAGTAAGAAACTAATGTTACACCCCAAGCTTACATGTACTTGGTAGGAAAAAAGAAAACAATTGGTATATATAAAACATGTTGAATAATACTCAATAGATTGAATGATAATGTATTTTAGTTTAGTAAGTTATTAGTAATCAAAGGTGTTAATAATGGACCATTCACAATGTAAATAACTAGATGACCCGGCAGACTTTGTACCGCCTCTAAATTTTTTTTTCATTTTGCTGAGGCCAAAAAAAATGATGTAGATATTTATTTTTTAATTTAATAATAATTAGTAGAAGTATAACTGTCATCAAATGTTATCTAAATTGGCAGTTATTGATGAATGTTTGGCTTCGCGCAAGTTGATGGTGGCTGATGATGGATGTTTTCATGTGACAGACGAATATTATAAGCAGCATAGTGATAAACACATGGACCATTGTTATTAACAGAAACAACATTTTGTCTTTAAATTAATAAATTTATTTCATGTATTTTTATATTAATTGAGTAATAATATAAATGATTTGTTTTCCATGAAATTTATTTTTTGCTTATTTTGACAATAATAATTGTTTTGAAAAAATAAAAATAAATGAAATTATTAAAATTGAAAAAACAAATGTTTATATTTAACGTAAAGCTAAATCATGAACGATATTTGTGGTTTTGCCTTGGGGGGCGTAAACAAATAAATTTGATGGTCGACCAACACGGGAACACGCAACGTATAATTGACCGTGTGAAAAACATGGGGTTTCTAAATCCAACCCGCATATATTCATTGTTTAACCCTGCGCTTTATTTATAGTCATAGCAAAGGCCAGCCGGATAGGAAACTGTAAACGTTTAAATTGAATTGTTGAATCAGCGGGAATCATTGGTATCCTTGGCAACAAAACATGATCACCCTTGAATTTTCCGTTTAGAATTGTTGCCTCTATTAAATTCCCCATTAATTTTTTGACGACTAATCTCGTTCCATTACACAGCCATGGTGCATTGAGATTGCGCAGTAAAATGATCGGTGAACCAATTTTTACTTTTAAATTGTGTGGTGGTAAACCTGGTAAGTCCAGAGAATTAAGAAATTCTGCTGGAAAATGTACAGCTTCGTTTTCATCTACGACTGTATCAATTGACTTAAATGAAATTGTTTCGCAGTGCAACATGTCTTGTATTTTAATATTCATGTCATCAACATCAACATTTTTTGCAGCCAGTATCGCACGTTCGCTGAGCCATTGATGATCATGGATATTTTCGCGATTATTTGGGAACACGTTGTTAATTAATAATTCTTTCATATCCATAATGTTACAGAAGCCATTCGGCAAATTAATTGTTCGAGTATTTAGATCCATAACAATTGTTCCATTTCCAATATTGAGTAGTTGTTTAGAAAATGAGTCAGCCAAAGGATCATTATAAAGCATTACACGCATGTTAGTTGTTAATTTTAATGTGTGTACGTTTCGCCATAAATTTGAAGATTTTAGGCATGCATTTATTTTGTCTGCATATGTCGAACATGGTATAACTGGCAATGTTTGTTGGAAATCGCCTGATAACAAAATGAGTGCACCTCCGAATAGCCTGTCATTTCCTCTTAAATCTTTGAGTGTTCTATCCAAGGCTTCCAATGAATGCTTATGGGCCATTGTGCATTCATCCCAGATGATGATACAGCATCTTTTGAGGACTTTAGCCATACTAGAATGTTTGTTAATATTGCAAACAGCGTTTTCGTTTGTTTGTATATTAATTTGCAGTTTAAGGGCGGAATGTGCTGTCTTGCCACCGTCTAATAAAGTAGCAGCAATTCCAGATGATGCAATTCCAAGGGCAATGTGACATTGTGCACATATTTTGGCCAAAATTAGTGATATCAGAAATGTCTTACCAGTTCCTCCTGGTGCATCAAGGAAAAAGAAGCCGCCTTGCTGAGCATCAACAGCATGCACAATTGTATCGTAAACCGTTTTTTGTTGTCGTGTCAATTTTGGTTCATTAATGTTAACATATGCAATCAATTTGTCTGTATTGTATGACTGCTCTCGTTGCACATCACGATTAAACAGATCACTTGCTGTCCGATTCGGTGCAGGCATTCCTAAACATGCAAGTGCTTCATTAGCAATTTGCAAACAAATGTCCTCAATTAGAACCAGTGATTCATTATAAATCTCTGGCGTGAAATTTAAATCGGTATTTTGCTGTATTGTACGCAATCGGTGCAATATGTCTTCGCTCATTGCATCTTTGTATTTATCCCATAAAGCGTCTGGTTTTGTTGGGAAGCATGTGGTTAATAAAAGTGCGAACAAATTGTGTATTTGGTGTGCTGATGAAGTAAACGAAGCATCAGCCAATGTTAAATCCCAATGTGTATCGTCTTCAAGCAGTTGCAATCCTCGGCATGCGTCATGATTTGATGCATATAATTGGCCATTAACGGTCCTTAAATATTCAAATGATGTTGGGCCACGGACATTAATTAACAGCAAGTTTAAGCCCAAGGGCCCAAAAATTTTCAGTAGTGCATACATGCATGTAAAATTGTTACTTCCATCGAAATGCCCTTTAATTCGATACCCCATATGCTGTATTTTCTTTTTTACAATTTTTACCTCCCCCTCCCTTGGCCAAACTGACACCCCCAACCGCCCAAAAATTTTCAATAGTGCATACATGCATGTAAAATTGTTACTTGCATGGAAATTCCCTTTAATTTTATACCCCATATGCGGTATTTTCATTTTTTCCAATTTTTACCCCCCCCCCCTTTGGGCCAACCTCACACTCGGCACATGTAAACCTTACTCTGAACCTAACGAACATATGGTGCAAATATGAGCTCTATCGGATAAGTGGTTCAAAAGTTTTAAGAACATTTACAGACGTACACTGAATTTTTATATATAAAGATAACAAATCAACTTTGACAAACAAAATACATCTACTGTGTAAGTTAGTAATGAACATTACAGGGAATAAAGATTGTATTAGATTATAAGAGATATAGTAAAAGTTCATGTAATTCATAAGGAATAATTAATAACTGTTGAACTGTATTAGAGTTAAGTAATTTTGTTTAAAGAAAATAATTATAGTTCATAGAACAATGGACATTATGGTGCCTAGAGGGTAATTCAATGTTTTGTTAAAAAAGTTAAGGTTTATAGTTATCAGTACTAATACTAAAATGTCTTTTATTAACATAAGATAAAATGTACAACCAAAAAAATTTAGATATGTATCAAATAGGGCTAGTTTTAAGCAAAAATGTTAGAATAGGCCTTCAGTTAAAAATGTTACTTTGTAATTACTGGACAGAAATATGGCTTAAGAGATCTCAAAACGATCAGCATAAAAAATGCATTTTAATGGTGATAATATCTTTGTTATATTCAGTAACATAAGGAAAATATGTCAATTTTAAGATTTTTTAATAAATTTGATCAAAAAAGTGATGCTTAGGTTGGTGTCTGTAGGTGTGCATCAAACCATAAAACGGAATTTTTGTGATTAAAAACGGAATGCTTGGTAATTCCACCAATCAGAATCTTTCACCAGTCAGGTGAATCAACCCATAATGCACCGCCAACGAGTTAGTCATTCGCCAGTAATGATACAGTAAAGAACACCTCTGTGACACGGAAAATGTAAATAGCCTCCACCCCAAATTGTAAATAGTCTTATCCTCTAAGTCTCGAACCCGAGTGAGGTTAGGTGAAGTGTAAACAAAAGGCGAACTAACCTATAAGCGGGGACGTAACCTAACAGTAACAGTGAACATCATAGTATAGAAACACTAACACTATTATAATTATTTTGCATTTAACTATTATTTAGGTGTACTTAATATTTAAACTTGAATAACCTAGTTATTGGTTAACCTCAAAACCGGACTCTGTCTAATATATGAACTGTTCGTCACTTTAGATTTAAGTTGTTATTTTATAATATTACGTTTAATCTTGTTGTAATGTTTTATTCTTCAAAAAAGACATTTTTGTTAATTACTGTAGTCAAAAGAACCCAAAAGGTAAATTTTCATAACGTAAACAGTAACCGATATCTCTGAGATTGTGAACTCATGCTACCAACTGTTGAACTATCAATACAACAAGCCTGGTCAATTATATTTACAAGAAATGTTATTCATTTTTATATCAGAAGAATAGAATAGAATTCTAAAAGAAAAGTGAAAGTAATTAATGGTGTATGAATTATCATTTTTACTAATTAACATTTTATTTGCAATTTATGAACATTAGTGTTTACACCAACTCCAGAAAAATAAGTTGGTGGTACCTATTTTGGAACAACACGTGATTTAACTAGGTCAGTGATCTCTCATAAGGTAAAGAGAATAAATTAAATAAAACTTACGAATATCCATTAATACAAGCTTTTAGTATCTCAATTAATACAAAAAAATAAAAGAAAGATAGAACAACCTAGTTGTATACCATCGAGCACCTGTGAATAATGCCACTATAATTACAAACCAAACAAACCTGTATAATTTATAATTGAAATTAGCAAAAAACGATCTTACACCACGACAAATGAATTAACAATTAATAGAATAAAGTCAATTATCTTGAACCGTAAGAAACAAACTACTCATAAGTTTATATCATTATAATTTAATTTGTAATCCATTAGATATTAAAAAATTGGCGTCCAACTAGTGAGGCTAGAAGTAGGAGAGAACTGTATAGTATTTCAGGGTATTCTTTTAATAATTTATACTCTAGCGATGGCTACAATAAACAACGAAAATGCCAAGAAGAGCAACTTCATCGAAACGGAAAGCAGAGGAAGAAATGGAACTAGACATGCTAGAAAAAGAGACAACACCTGTCAAAGGAATTGAAATATTATTACCGACAGAAGAGATGGACAAAACCACAGAAAGTGTCGACGCGAATAGCCTAAGGGAATTCCTGCAGGAAGCGTTTAAACAAACGGACAGGAAGATGGACAGTAACAGTGAAACACTGAACAAGAAAATGGAAAAGAATAACAAAACACTAAAATGACAGATAAAGGAAGACAGTGAAACACTGAACACAAAAATTTAAAAAAAATAACGAAACACAGAATCATTAAAAAAACAAATGGAAAATAATAACGAAGCGTTAAAACAACAAATGAAACAACAGTTAGAAGCCTACAGAGAAGAAATAAAACACAGAATCACTGAAACAAATGACAAGATTGAAAGAACTAATGAAACATTAATACAATTCCGTAAAGAAATTATAAATCAAATAAACAATGTCGAAGATAACAGTAAAATTAGGGTTGAGATACTTCAACAAGAAACCCAGGAAAAATTAGAAAAATTGCAAGACAAGATAGAGGAACAACATGACCAGATAGGGAATAACCTGGGACAAGTACAATATCAGGTAAACAACAATAAAGAGAAAATCGAAGAAATACAAAGGAAGGAATTGATTAACATCAGGGAAGAAATAGAATTATTGCAAAACAGACCGATAAACTACACTCATGTACCACTAGGAGAAAATAGAGATACAATTCAGTTTAAATAATATCTAAGAAATCCCCTAGAATTCCTGGAAATATTGGAAGGATTATTTAATAGGAATAAGGAAACCGGTGGCACATGATAAAAAATCTTTTAGATGAGAGTTTCAAGAATATTACAGATAATTGGTGGACGGCAATAAGGAATGATGTCCACAATTATACAGAATTTATACAAATAGTCAAAACCAAATGTTGGTCGGAGTCTATACAAAATATCGTCAGGATAACTTATGCAATGGCAGGTATGACTCGACAAGAGGCTAAACACCGACAGCCTACTTTTTAGGTAAAGTTTGTGTAGCAAGACACCTAGAACCAAGAATCCCGGAACAATGTCTGGTAACCAAAACGTTGTACCATTTCAAAGAAGTACGTGCCAGACTGTGTGGACAAGTGAAAACGATCGGCGGAATGGAAGCCCTCTTGGAGAGTTATGAGCAGGAGGATTATTACAGAAGAAATCGCCGGAGGCCCGAGAATCATAACGAGTGGCGGAATGAACAGAACTGTGATAACAGACAGCGAGTAAATTAAGCAAGAGCCAATAATAGTAATCAAAGTTCACAAAACAACCGATTCCGAGGTCGTAGAAGAAGTTTTAATAACGAACAGACCTACAGGAACCAATACCGAAGAGACAAAGACAACCGACGTCCCCAAAGGAGTCAAAGTGAGGAGAATCGACGATCTAGAAGCTGGGACGGAAGAAGAGATGTACGCTCCAAAAACCAGCGAAGGAATGACCAAGAGCAACCAATAAACAATGACGGGAGTAGGGGAAACGGGAATCCGCAGTGAGAACACAGGATAGCCTGTCACTGCAAGCAAACACGGGGCAGATCAGAATGATAAAACCATCCAACCAAATTGACGAACCTATAACAATTATTCAGAACTACTATTTAAAAAATATCCAATCTGATCTGTTAGAAGAGAGAATGGTGGAAGAGGGTAAACCGAATAGTGACATAATATACGTCAGAGTAGAACTACAAGGGGTGCTGACAGAAATAATGATCGACACTGGAGCGAACATTTCTTTAGGCCTAATAGATAAAACCGAATTGAACAGGATACAGGAGGCACACACGGAGAAAATACCCACACTGCCTATCAACAACGTAACAATCATAGGAGCAACCGGAAAACAAAATAAATCTGTTAAGCAACAAGTAATCCTTGATGTTACAAGTGAAGGAATAGGAATTCCCATGGTGTTCTTAGTAGCCCAGGAGCTACCCTTTAAGGTCTTAATAGGGTGTGATATGCTACGGCGACACTCTGCTATAATTAATCTGGCCAGTGGAAGAGTGAAACTGAGTTCAGACGGTTATAAATGGTCTACTGAGATAATTGGAAGCCAATGTGCCCCTCAGTACAGACGTTCATACCACATTAGGGAAAATAATAGGAAAAAAGGAGCTTGTAACGACAGAATCAAATTTGTGGCAGGAAAAATTGCAGGAAATACTATCATTCCGGGGAACGGGCTCTACAAACATTGTCAGTGTGGAACAGAAGCAAAGGTTAGTAGACATCTATAATAAATACCGAAGAGTATTCTCCGATTCACCTGGTAAAGCAAAAAATTTTTTGTGTGAATTAAAGTTCCAGGATTCAGTGAATTTTAACTGGAAGTCGTATCCTATAGCCCAGTCATTAAAAGAAGCGGTTAGAAAAGAAGTCCAACGCATGATCAAAGAGGACATAATAGAAAAAAGTAGTTCACCTTATACCAGCCCCATTGTAGCAATACCCAAAAAGGACAGACAGGTGCGTTTATGCCTTGACGCCCGTGAGATCAATAAAATGATCATAAACGACCGAACATCTCCAGAAGAGATAGAAGAAATAATGAAAAAGTTCCATGGTAGTAAATTCATGAGTACATGGGATCTGTGATACATGATACTGGCAGATAGAATTATACCCGAACAGTCGCCAGTATGTTGCCTTTATCTTCGAGGGAAGAAACTACCAGTTCAAACATTTACCTTTCAGATTAACGAATTCAGTGGCTATCTTCATCCAATGTATGGACCAAATTTTGGGAAAGGAAGCATTAGAGTTTGCAACTGCGTATGTGGATGATATATTGATAACTTCAGCAACATGGGACGAGCATTGCCACATAATCGAGTTGGTATTGAGAAAACTTCAGCAAAACAACATCACACTTAAAACTCGATAAATCCAAATTCATCACACAGGAACTACAATTTCCCGGATTTATACTGTCAGAATTCTGGGATAACGCCGTCACCCAAGAAGGTGGAGGTAATACAAAATTTTCCGAAACCTAAAATCATTAGGCAATTGCAATCCTTTTTAGGGATTTGCAATTATTATAGAAAATTCCAACAAATTTATTCGGAGCTGACCGCTAAATTTCAGCATTTACTTTGTAATGTCACAGAACGTTCCATAAAGGAAATTAATTGCAAAGTAAATTATCATAAGAGGAAGGTGAGATGAACAGTATCGAACCCAAGTAATCCAAAAAATTTTGTAATATTGTCCGATAATTAATGCCATTAACATGAAAAAACGACAAAGACTATGACCAAGACTCAAACCCCATATATTGTTTAAGTGAAGAACAGTGTAAAACTGATAATGTAATATAAGAGAAACAGATAATCTCAGAAATGACCAAAATGAGGTCATGACATATTAAGGAATGTAACTCTGAATAGGGTATAAAAAACTATTTATTGTGAATTAATGGACAAGATCTATTATTATACTTTATAATATAAATAAAATAAATGTATTAAATGATTTGAACACATCATTAAAAAGGATGTAAGTTAAAATAAAAAATATATAAATGTTATGACAAAAAATCAAGGTTTTGGAGTTGAGACAAATCACTCAGATTTTATGTGAAAATTAATTATTATAAAATTAATATAAAAACTATATGTAAATGTCAATTAGACAAAGACAAACAAATTATTTTAAATAGAGAAAGCTGTAAATTGATTAGAAGTCAATTAAAATAATCAAAAACAGTGTTAAACTGAAAACATGTGATGAACATATAAAATTGTAATATTTATGAATTTAATGTTGTCAAAATGCAACAAAATTGTATTCTAAAGTTGAAACACAATATAAAGTAACTATACTTATATATATGATCACCTAAAACACTTGAACAGTCAAGTTATGAAACTATTTACCTATACCATACCAGGCTGAGGCCAAAAAACAATCACAAAAAATAATCATATTTGACAGAATAATTGCAGAATATTAGAAAAAATAAAGGAAAAAGGTACAATCCTATAATGTACAATGGAAACATACTTGCTCAATTGAAGACAAGCTTAATTCATAGAGAATTTTTAAATATAAAAGTGAAAATTGTCACACCAAGAAAATAACTCATCTGTGCAAAACAGTGAGATGCTAAGTAATATTACAATAAAAATAAAATGTATTAGGATAAACCAGGTATTCCCAAAGATCAATTTTGCTGGTATTTGCTAAGATAAACCGACTTTGACAAAATTCCCAAAACAAATTACTGACACGAGCCTTCTACATTGAGTTTGGAACTAGCGCTGAGACGGCAGAATAGAGAAACCACGCAGTCAGCTGTTCGCTGCTGCCAGAATTCAAAGCATAGAAACAGTACGAAGTTTATTTCAATCGTGTGGAGTTTTAAAACCGTAATTTGACTTATAAATAGTTACCAGTGCGTGAGGAGCGTAAACACGAAGAGGCGCAAGATTAGAATCGTCCCCAAGAACAGTGTCCAGTGAAGGAAATACTTACCCACCGGAACGTGAGTTGTTCAAAAGTTAAAATCATTTTTACCTGGTATCCTTGTCACACAGTTGTACTACACATGTCAAACACCTTCAAATCACACAAATTTTGTAAAGCATCCCACTGATTTGTCTTGATAGTTCAAAGGAGTCACGTCCTGAGTATAAAGTTTTTTCATACATTAAATTCATGCTATTCAACTGAGCAATAAAATTTTTTATCAGCCAATGATTAATAAAAAACTTGTCAATAACTTGTTTGTAACTCTGCAATTTTGTTTAATTTGAGTGTTAGTCCTTCAGACGATTTTTATGAAAAGAAAGATCATTAAACATACGTTATTTATAATTCAAACTGTCTTGTTCACATTTTTTTATATAATTAATTTAACAACTAAAAAATCAATTTTTAATAATAATAATTTCTTGGAACAAATATCCAAGTGGCGCCCACATACACATATTAGCATAAGTTGTGTTTGCAGGACAACATCGTCGCAGAGAACCCAGCAATTAGTAAGTATTAAAAGTGCGCGGAGTGTAACACCCGATATCACAACATAAACAACACACAATATAAGTTGGTTATAACTTTCAGCAAAGAACAAGTGGAAATGAGACCAAGATAGAAAATGAGAACTTTAGTGTAATTAAAAGTAAATTTTTAAATTCTGTGGTACTACACCACCACGATTTTAACAGAAGATTTTACTTAAATTGTGATGCCAGCAACGTCAGCCTGGGTGCAGAATTGTATCGGAAGACGAAGAGGGAAACCATCTAGTGGTTAGTTTTGCCGTTTTGCCAGTAGAATGTTGAGCAGCTGTGAGAGGAATTATACAGTTACAGAGAAAGAACTACTTAGTGTAGTCTTCGCATGTTTGAAATTTCATACATACATATTAGGATATCCATTGACCATAAGGTCAGACCATAAATCAATTTCATTTGTTAAAAAATGCAAACTCAACCATGGCCGACTGACAGGGTGGATTCTCATCCTGCAAGAATACAACATACACTGGGAATACGTGCCTGGAAAGCAAAACGTCATGGCTGACGGACTATCCAGGGTAAACATAGAGAGAGGAACCTTCGACATAGATCAGGAAGACATCGGAAAAGTATATCATATTCTACAATCCAGAGAAGACTTGGAAAGGGTTTTAAACAAGGTTAAAGAACTGCAAGCCACCGATCCCAAACTAAAATCAATCAGGGAAAGATTAGAACATCATGATTCAACTATAATACTATTCTATTTTGTACATGATAATTTAATATTTACACATCCCACATCAAGAGACAATATGTGGAAGTTATATATACCAAGAGCCGCCGAGGCACCAGTCATACCGGACTATCATGTCAGATACGGTCATATGGGACCTCTCAAAGTAGTAAAGGCGTTACAGGAACATATGTATATAAAGGGGATCAACAAAAGGGTAAGACAGACGGTGAGATGTTGCAAGATCTGTCAGATGGTCAAAGTGAATAATGAGCGAAAGGAAGGCTCACCATCACTTCAAACCAGAACCTTGAGAAACTCTTTATCGACATATGTGGGCCATTCCCCAGGAGTGGAGGAAGAAGCAGATTCAGGTATATAGTTATTATTTTTGACCACTTTTCAAAATTCACGAAACTATAGCCCATAAGTAAGGCTACAACATGAAAAATTCTCGAGAGAATAATACATAAATACATATCCTAGGTGGGAAAGCTGGAAACGATTGTGACAGACCATGGTATGCAGTTCAAGGGCAAGAAGTGGACGACAGAACTACTGAATGTAGGAATCAAGACATATAAAACCTCAGTATATCACCCCAGCAGTAATCCAGCAGAACGAGTACTCAGAGAAGTAGGGAGGATCCTGAGAACATATTGCCATAAAGAACACCGGAACTGGAGCAAGTACATGGAAGCAAAGGAAACATTCCTAAACCTGGCTTATCACAATACACTAGGAGCCAGTCCTTATCAAGTAATGTTTAACCAACCACCACCCAGAGAAATAACGTCACTGATACAATTCCCACCCATGGAAAGGGAAGATTTGGCTATGACCACCATATATAACAGAGTCCTTCATAAGGCGGAACTGCACAAGAAGAGAGATTAAAAACATAAAATGAAGATCATAAAATACAACCTAGGAGAGAAGGTACTAATCAAAAACAGACAACTGCCTAGTTCAGTAGAAGGAATCGCAAAGAAATTATTATTGTTATATACAGGACCGTTTATTATTACCAAGGACAAAGGTAATAATACCTATGAGTTAACGACACCAGTCACAAATCGAGTCAAAAGAGTTTATAATCAAGCCGAAATCAAAAAGTTTGATGGATTTTAAAGAGAAGGAGAAAATTATTAATAGCCGTTTATTTCAGTAACTTATAAAAATCTACTGAAATAACCAGACTTAAAGGGGGGGCATTATGTAACATGATGTTTCCTCAACATAAAGAATATACCTTAATATAAAAAATTGTATTATTAAAATAATGAAGGACAAAACAATAATTGAGTAATTAACTTACATCATGAGATATAAATGTTAAACAATAAATATAAGATCATTGTAAAATAAAATAATAAAACCAAGATACCATATATGACTATCTGGAACTTTGTAACAAATAACTCCAGTAGAATGAATAAGAAAGATGGCACAAAATGAGTGAAAGCCTATTCAGCAGAACCTAACTGGATTACCAATTAGGAAAGTGATTATAAACTAAATAAAAATTTAATGAAACCAAACAATAAAGCTAGAGAATAATTCTACCTGAGTGTGAATAAAATCACATAGACAATTCAGAGAATAATTATTATAAGATAAGTGTATAATAACAGTTTTAATTTTGTATAAACCTGTTACAATGTAGGTTAGGTTAAGAACCATTGTTATATGTTCAAGAAAGAGAAGAATATAAAGAAGACTGTAAGATAAATAATTTCATAATAGAAAGTATAACCAATAAACTAAATAATAGATAAGACAATGATACATAACTATTATTGGTTATGAACAAAATAAATGATCAATAGTAAGAAACTAATGTTACACCCCAAGCCTACATATACTTGGTAGGAAAAAAAACAATTGGTATATATAAAACATGTTGAATAATACTTTACAGATTGAAAGATAATGTATTTTAGTAGAGTAAGTTATTAGTAATCAAAGGTGTTAATAATGGACCATTCATAATGTAAATAATAACAAATCAACTTTGACAAACAAAATACATCTACTGTGTAAGTTACTAATGAACATTACAGGGAATAAAGATTGTATTAGATTATAAGAGATATAGTAAAAGTTCATGTAACTTGTAAGGAATAATTAATAACTGTTGAATTGTATTAGAGTTAAGTAATTTTGTTTAAAGAAAAGAATTATAGTACATAGAACAATGGACATTATGGTTCCTAGAGGGCAATTCAATGTTTAGTTAAAAAAGTTAAGGTTTATAGCTATCAGTACTAATACTAATATGTCTTTTATTAACATAAGATAAAATGTACAAGCAACAAAATTTAGACATGTATCATATAGGACTAGTTTTAAACAAAAATGTTAGAATAGGCCATCAGTTAATTATTACTGGACAGAAATATGGCTTAAGAGATCTCAAAACGATCAGCATACAAAATGTATTTTAATGGTGATAATATCTTTGTTATATTCAGTAACATAAGGAAAATATGTCAATTTTAAGATTTTTTAATAAATTTGATCAAAAAAATTATGCTTATGTTGGTGTCTGTTGGTGTGCATCAAACCATAAAACGGAATTTTTGTGATTAAAAACGGAATGCTTGGTAATTCCACCAATCAGAATCTTTCACCTGTCAGGTGAATCAACCCATAATGCACTGCCAACGAGTTAGTCATACAGTAAAGAACACCTTCTCTGTGACACGGAAAATGTAAATAGCCTCCAACCCAAAGTGTAAATAGTCTTGTCCACTAAGTCTCGAACCCGAGTGAGGTTAGGTGGAGTGTAAACAAAGGCGAACTAACCTACAAGCGGGGACGTAACCTAACAGTGAACATCAAGTGCTGTGAAGTTTTTTTTTTATATTTAAAGGACATTATAGTGAATAAATAATAACAGTGAATTATATTAAATGTATAAAGAAAAGGAAAGTATAGAGTGCATCTAAAAAATATATAACCCAACTTAATATTTAAGTATCACTATACCACGGTAACTTTTATATAGCCTACACTTGTGAACTAAGTTTATTACCATCACAGTATAGAAACACTAACACTATTATAATTATTTTGTGTTTAACTATTATTTCGGTGTACTTAATATTTAAACTTGAATAACCTAGCCACCATTGGTTAACCTCAAAAGCGGACTCTGTCCAATATACGAACTGTTCATCACTTTAGATTTAAGTTGTTATTTTATAATATTATATTTAATCTTGTATTGTAATGTTTTGTTCTTCAAAAAAGACATTTTTGTTAATAATTATTGTAGTCAAAAGAACCCAAAAGGTTATATTTTCATAACGTAATATGCTTGACAGCTTATTTGAGTGTATTACTTTTTCAACTGTCCCTGTACCACAGACAGAATATAAAAGATATAACGTCAAGGTAAAAGTTAAACTAAATACAGAAACATTCACACAGTGCTTTGGAACCAACTCCAACCGTTTTATGAAACTTGCAGAGCTATAAAACAATTTTTAAAAAGCCTACACAACCATCTAACATGTTATGTGACCCTTTAGAATAATTTTCTGAAGTGTATCTTTAATCAGATAAGAAGTAAATACTTCATATTATATTTTTAACATTTTATTATAAATTTTGTTATTTTTATTAGTAATAAAATTAAATTAAGAATTTTAAAGTTTATTCTTTCATATTTACAAAGAAAGTTAATTAAATTACAATTTTAATTACTTAGGAAACCAAGTGCTTTCCGCTTGTGCTAATGAAATAATTTTGTAACTTTATGTGAAAAGTTAAATAAAAAAATAAAAGAAACTTTGTATATCTACTGCTATTTAGAAGAAATTTAAAGACTAATAACAATGACAGTAACAAGAAAAAACTGTGTATTTGTAATGGCTGTATGATGTTAAACTTAGTTGTAGTTTAATTTTATCAATTAATCATTCCGTCTTCCTCTGAACTCTGTAATTATTCTGTAATTTGCACTCTGTCTCTGATAGTGCACTCTGTACCTGTGAGAGCCACTCAAGTATGTATGCTCACAAATAACAGATAGACATAAACCAGTTTACCATGTTTTAAAATTACAGGTATTCAAGATACTGGAAACATAAGTTTTTTAATTTATGGTTGACAGCTTATTTGAGTGTATTACTTTTTCAACTGTCCCTGTACCACAGAGAGAATATAAAAGATATAACGTCAAGGTAAAAATTAAACTAAACCATGTCTTCTAAACATTACAAAATTATATATTTTCAACAGAAGGTTAAATTAGACGTTACAAAACATTAAGCATTACAAAATAATACAATTTTAATAAAAGCTTAAATTGGACACAAGTAGTCTTGGCAGTTATATTCTGCACTGACATGATTATTTTGACAGTACAGTATATAAAATATTATGGATACTTTCATATTGTTACACACCACTTATGCCTCTGTTTAAAGTTTTATCATTATTAATGCTTTTGAATATTTTAAAAATCTTGAAGCTTGTGATCGTTGGTTTAGTAATTGTTTAGCCTAAATAAAATAATTAGTTTGTTTTATGTTCGGGTTCAATGAGTTCGTAGTTGGTTCTCGACATTCTCTCGTTGATAAGACAAAACTATTTATGTTACTACTCACTGAAATTAGTAGTGATCGGATGTACAGGTACTTACTTGTAGTAGTGTTCTAATAGCAAAGCTGATTTGCATTGATGGTCAGAAAGTTTAAAATTATTTAAACCCACTTGTTACCGCCACCAATGCTGCCAACCATTGATGCTGTCCACCTAAGCTGTAATGTCTTAGTCTAACAAAATAATCTGTCAAAACTCTTGGATGGGGTATAAATTATTTTTATTCTCCGAACTTATGTTTGAATTGTGGTTAAATTACAATAATATTATTTATCATTCTTTTGGTTCAAGTTTACTAGTAGACTCTTTAAAATTATAATATCTCAGGGTTTACCATACTTACTGTTTAGTCTTCGCCACATGGGACGTTAATGTTTAGTTTAATTATTTTATAAATAAAGTAGGTTCTTTGAGACTGCAAGATACAAAAAACATAAAGCAATGTACTACTATCATTATTTAGTTGTGGGAGAGTGATAACCTTATTAAAATTTCTTAATGAATAACATAAAAAACAAACATGTGACTTTTGTCGATCTTTGAGGTTAAAGCTAGTTTAATTGGAACATTAATCAATCAACTTTAAATTATTATTACCTCTTTAACAACATTAAAATATCCGTTACGGTTAGGAATTCATTTTTATGAAAAGATTCATTATCTGCTTCATCAAATTGGATAACACAAAAAATACAGATATTTGGATATTCCTCACTAATAGGGTTGAACATTATTAAATATTTTGGAACAATCTTAAAGTTAAACACAATACATAATAATTAGTATATGATAAATCAAAGTTTTTAAAGTTTATCATAAATTAGTTGATACATCCTATCTAGGTATGTTCATCAAGTTAATTCTGAAAATAAGGTTTGGTTAAAATTAATTCACTTTTTTTCTTTTTTAAATTCGCTTAATCGTTCTTGTTACACTTAAAACCTATTAATTGTCCATATGACCAAATCTCTTCTCTTACAATTACTACCATTTAATAAAACATTTTAATCAATTAAATACATAAAGTCATTTGTCTTTGTTTCTTAATTTCTTCAATAATAATTATTTGAATTATTAATTTAAATATTGTTCCAAGCTTTGTTGGATTTAAATTGATATAATATGGTCAATCAGTTTTGCTGATATTGTCATTGAAACTTTTATTACTATTCTGAATATTTAGTAATTGTCACTTATACTTGCGTTCGATGTTGTTTCTGGTAGTATCACTATTAAAATTCTTTACTTAATTAAATAATATTTAATAATTATTATTTATTTCACTGCCTATGCGCACATACTCCGGATTAGAACACTGAAATAAAAATACTTTCACTTTGTTTACATTCGACCTAACCTCAATTTCGCTATTCGATGTTAAGACGATTTTGATCAGCTGTCGGCTATCAATTCTGCTTTGTTGTCTTCGGTGACCTGCGTGGATCCCTCGTCGAAGTCTCGAGATGAACTGTGTACTCGCCCAAGACCGACACTACAATATCTCAGACCTTAATGCTTGTATCAATAGTTGACAACATGGCGGCAATCGTTGGGAAACAAACCGGCGTGAGTTTGTTGTTCTGTGCTGGCGTGTTCCGTAGTGCTGTTTGGTTATGTTGAGGTTATTTTGCGGAAGAGTTTGTTAGTGTTGTGATACATAGTGTAAAAAGTATACCAAATCAGTCCATAGTATATTTTATACCATTTCTCCAATACTAATTATTTTAAGTTATGTAAACTATTTGTACAATGGGTCGCAGCTGCTGTGTACCCGGTTGCAAATCCATTTATGGTAAAATATACGATACATCAACATTTAAGTTTCCAAAAGAAAGGGCATTAAGGGAAAAATGGGTGAAGCTGATTCACAGAGATAATTTTGAAGCGAATGACAAAGCTGTGGTGTGCATTAAACATTTTGAACCAAAGTTTTTGGTTAGGGAAGACGTTTTTCCTGTTGAAAATGGTGATCCTATACGTGTGCCACGAAAAATTCCAAAGCTAACGAACGATGCATATCCCACTATCTTTCCTAATCAGCCTTCCTATCACACATTAGCTATTCCTAAAGAAAGAAAGAATCCTCAAGAACGTGTTCAGAAGCTCTTGCAAAGAGATGAAGGTAGTTTTAGTGATTGGTGTGAACATGACAATATACCTGACTTTCAGTATTTTAAAAGTGAAGTGCAGAAAAGGAATGTACACCTATTTACAATCTCGGTAAAGGATGATTATGTTGCCTTTATTAAATTAAAGGATGATTCCTTTAGTAATGTGCCATTAGTTTCAGTGTGCTTTAAAATATCAAATTCATTAGAAGTACAAGTGTTTCATAAAAATGTGTGTTTGCCTTCAGAAACATTTAAATGGATATTACAGTCTGAAGAACAAGAGGATTTGAAGTGTGACAAGCGGACCAAATTTGACAATCTGGTGAGTCATCTAAATGGTTTTACATATAACTCTATTGGTACCATTGACACAGTACTAATTTTAGTGAATTTTCTGAAACAAGCACTTACTACTGAGAGTGATCTTGATGATAATGTAGCCCCTAAAATACAGTTTGCTTTGGAGCAATTACAGCTTGCACTAACAAAAAAAGTGAGATATTCTTCTGAGCTCTTAATATGGGCAGCAACCATTTGTTTTTCATTTCCTGCTGCATATCATCACTTGAGGAAAACAAATGTATTAACATTACCTCATCCTGTCTATTTAAGACAGTTTTTATGTAAAATGGGTCCAAATAGCCCTTGTATCGGCCCATCACATATAGCTTTTTTGAAAGAGAAAAGTAAATTACTTGAGGAAAACGACAAAGTGGTTTCATTGATGCTGGATGAAGTGTATGTGAATTCAAAATTCTTGTATAAGGCAGGAAAGATACTAGGTGTAGCTGAGAATAAGTCAGAAACTGATAGAGCAGGCACAATGCAAGTTTTCATGGCATCATCTCTGCATTCAGACTACAAAGAAGTAATAGCTCTCTTTCCTGTAAAAAATGTGCATTCTGATATGCTAATGAAACTAACAATGGATATACTAAAGGTAATGAATGATATTGGATTTGATGTAGTCTGTTTGGTAGCAGATAACCATAGTACAAACAGGAAAAAGTACGAGCTTATGTGTGGTGGCAATTTACAGCCATGTATTGCATATCCAGCTGCTCCATCCAAATCTCTCTTTCTTTTGTTTGACAGTGTGCACTTACTTAAGTTTATATGAAATAATTGGTTAAATGGAAAAAATGTAATGTTCATAATCCCAAATATTGAGGAAACATTTAGTTTCATTAATGACCTAATGCATTTTGATGAAGGGAGTGTTGTGTGTGAATATACAGTTAGTGAAGCAAGATTTTCAGATTTGAGGAACCTGTTTCATTCAGAGAAAAACAAATTGTTAAAACTTGCTCCAATGCTAGTGAGAAAGTCTATATACCCAACATCTATAGAGAGACAGAATGTATCCCTTGCACTCAGCGTTTTTGATTCTACAAATGTGGCAGCATTAGAAGTTTTGAAAAGTCAGGGGATTGAAATTTCTGATGGTACTATACAGTATTTAAGACTGATCATTAAATGGTGGAAAATTTCTAATGTGCAGCATCCCATGGAAGGAAAATACACAAAAGATGATGATGCTAACCCAATCACTGGGCCCAATGATTCCAAACTTCTGTTCCTTGAAAGTCTAAAAACATATGTTGATATTTGGCATGCATCAGACTCCCATGGAAAACTGACCAATGAAACATACATTGCTTTCTCTCATACGCTTGCAGCAGTAGTTCAGTTATGCAAATATATTTTTAATAGATACTACTGGTCCTACATCCTTACAGCAAAACTGCAAACGGATACTTTAGAAGCAAGATTTGGAGCATATAGAAGGCTAAGTGGTTGCACATATAATGTTTCTGTCAAGCAAATCTTGGAATCTGAGAGAAAAAGTGATAGGTCTACTGAAGCTCAGATCCACTAAGCATGGTGAACTTACTTTAAATGATTTTGCAGCAAAAGTGAATTCTAACATTGTTACAAAACAGATATTGATAGTGTAGTTGATGTAGATGTTATTCGCAGTATGATCTCTGTTAATCCTGCCCCACGATGGAGCGCCAATCTGTTACTGAACAGATATATATAGTGAGTGTGTAGATGGTTGTTGTATGCGTGATTGTAGATACGCTCCGGTATCCACAACGATATAAGATAATAAAATTTGAAAATGTAATTATTATTAGTGTGTTGATTATTGTTAATTGTGTGGGTATTCCCATTTAAATCTTTCAATTTAAAAAGTATTTTAGCACTCCACTGTTCACCTCCCCACTTACCATATGTGGAAGATATTACTGTTCTGTTTGGTGACTGCTTCTACTGTAACATACACTTTACACATACATGTGGATATTCCACTTGAATATCCTAAATAATATATATGCACAAATAAATAAATTGAGGGTTTAATTATGATTTGAATTATAATAAATATTCAAATTCTGCCGCCACCTTATGATAGAACTAGTAATGAAAACTAAACTATTTTAACTTTTGAAATTAAAAACTCTTTCCACTGGTAAAAAATAATTGAGATTTATTAACAGTTTTGATATGCCATTAACTCCTTTAAATCAACAATCAATCACTAATAGTTTTACAGAAAAATAATTACTATGAACAATTTTTTAAAAAGAAACTTTTAACCTCAAGGCTGGTAACACTGAAGGTTGTTACAATAATTTTAGTTAGAGAGGTTATGTCCTCTTTACACAGTTAAATTACCAAGTTCGTGTGATCTTTGAAGTTGCATGATGCCAGATGCAAGATGTTATTTTTTATAACAATAATTAAGAAATAATTAATACAAAAAAACAAACAAACATTAAATATAAAAGTCGTTACCATAAAATCGATAATTATCGTACTATCGTACGCTGGGTACAGGGACACAGCAGTTAAATTGAAAACACGTGCGTTGTGCAGCACTGTTAAAAATTACTGTTATTATTTATTAGTTGGCTATAAAAATCATTCATTGGCAAGAGAAAAAGTTTATAATAAACAAAAAACTCTTGAAATAGCTTTCATTTAATTTATCTTACTTGAGAACAGAATTATGGAAAGGTGACAAATTGTCGTTATTATTTTTAGGTTAGTTAACCAAACGTAAGTAGTTATTGTGGTTAAATCTATTGTAATACACTTTTAAATAGGCCTTAATAAAAGTTCACGTTACGATTATACATACTACACTCGGCCTACGAGCATGTGAAAAGTAAGAGTTTATCAAGCTAATTTACCCAATGACAATATTAATATTTATAACATACTAATTATCAGCAACAGAATGTAACAATTACTTTAGTGTACCGACTCTTAAAAATTATCCCAGGGCGCCAGTAATAAATAAACACAATTTGACTGTTATTAATTAAGTTTTTAATAACTAATTTGTATTTACATATTACAAAATTTGTAGATCATTACCTTTAATAAGTTTGCTATAAAATTTGTTTGTGCTTATTTCTTGGCTATGAATTCTTTGACTAATTGAGTCACCAAGTATGAGTTACATACATTTAAATTTAATAGACAATAGTACAATAAGTGTTCATTTTATTATTTACTTGCATGTTGAATCCACTCTGCGCCGCGATGTAATCAATTCTACACGTTCCAGGCGGGTAGCCGACGTTAATCGTCGAGCCCTTATCCTTGTTAGTTTTGCACTAATTGATACACTTGTTTCACAGGTATTAAACACCATTCACTTTGACAACTTAGTGATAACTACACATGTGCCGTATGCTAATACACTTGTTGAATACACAGTATATTCTTTTAAAAAGCTAAGTGCGTCTAACACCAGATTAATAACTGATTATTAATCGACCGTCCCGCATCATGACATTTCACTCATTTAAATCGCACTGTATTTCGATTTAACGATTGATGCTGTGTTAAGTAAAACTTGGATATGTTACCCGATTTTAACTTATCTTCTCTAATTTCTCTGCACGTTATTCTTGTAAACGATTATTAAATGTTTATAATATGTAGCTTTCACAATACTTAATATCGCGTTACCGTGACTGACTTACGTGGCGATTGAAATATACTTAACCAAATTACTGAGAAATTATTATTGCAACTAATACGAGTCTAATATCTGTAATCTCTTCGTTGACTGCCCTAACTTCTTACACTCCGTATTTTTATATTTCGCTAAAACTACCCACACTCAATATCGACAAACTACACGCCTATTGGTCTGACTTACCGCTAAATTCAAAACTACCCAATCTGTTTAATGGAACAGCCCGCGCAAAAAATGACGCTATCCGCTATTCGTCCTCAAAATGCGCGTGAACACGTGGTATGAAACTTCGCGTCACCTTCCATTTCACATATACGCTCTCTTTTGTTAGGTGCACTTAACTTTTACAACCTTAGTAAATGTTTCTTACATCCTAGCAAACAATACAGTTTTATGACGGTCCGACCCGTCCGTGACAAAATATAAATTCTTAGCCGACTTACTGGCGTCAACGCAAGGTCGTCTTTTGAATATCTATCGCTCTTTACTACATATTTTAATGTTTTCTTACTTCTAAAGAAAACCACCGCTTTCTATAAATTTATCTTTCTCCCTGGGTACCATATGACTTTGTCCCCGTAAAATTGTTAAGAATACAATTTTCCGTGATACTATTATTCATTGAATTCTTACTAGTCTAAATACATATATTTCCTTCATAATTCATTTGATGTGTAACTATCAGTTCATAGAATATTTTTCGCAAAAAAAATTATTTATTAGTCAAATCAAACTAAATGATTCAAATGAGTGACTATGCGTGACGCTCATATTTGTAATATTTAAACTAATATTGACTTTCTTAATTACGATAAATCGTAAAACATTATGTTTTAAATTAACAAAATGTGAAATAATTCCTTTTATCGAATTCTGATAATTTTCATCGTTATTGATACACTTCGATACTACTGACTAGAGTAGTACCCAAACAATAATTTTTTGTTTAATAATAGAAATTATTATTTCCATTTTATTTATTAAATAGTGAAAATATAGTACTCCCTGGTTTTTTATAAGACACAAACTCGAAAATACGACCGATATTATACACTGGCCATATTTTATTATTTAAATCACTCCGCACTAGACACTCGATTGTTATTGTGAAATATACAGGTTATGTCTGTAGCGTACTCATGTAATGTGTCGCGCACAATTCAAATATAACTTAATACATTTCTTCGCCAATCTTGCTCGCTGAATTATACTAGTTGACACTTTGACGACTGGATGAAGACTGTCACGCTTCTCCTAAGCGTCTCTGGCTTGTCTGGTTGATTTCATTTATTCGATTGGTGCAAATTGTCGAACTCTCTAACCCAAAACACCTTGTTTAAATAAAACTTTTAATTTTTTACCAATTTCGTATATGGGTTGGAGATTATAGTGACGTAAGCGTTGATACACAAAATGTTTACAAAGTTTATAATCGCTATAACTTTTTTATTAATTGTCACATCATTGAATAATTAGTGGCAATAAATCGCGGACACCCTGGGCTTTAAATAAAGTCCAAACAAGAATAGAATCCGTCCATTATTAACTTATTACAACGATTTCACAAATTCCTATGGTGAATCTTAATATTAATAAGTTTATTTCACCTTACCTTACTCTAAATACACAAAAATACTTCTCATTAAACGTTTTGAGTCCATTTCTCAATTGCTTAATACAAAAAATAGGTGTAATTACTTATTCAAACAATGTTTGATAATGGCGTCTCAAGCGTCCATATTTGATTATTTATAATCGCTTATAACACTATTATTTCTTATTTAATGACATTTGTCTGGTATTCTTACAATAATATATACATTTATTTACCTCGGTTTACACTTTATTATATGAAACTGTTGTGTTCCATATACTAATGTTCTTATCTAACTACCTTCTGTTCTCTTTTCTTTTAAATTGTCACTTTGTTAATTATTTTTCCATGTAAGGTATATAATGTTGAAAATGCAAATAGTGTACAACTATAGTACCTAGTTTATTTAATATATTTATTAGTCTCTCGCTATCTGAAAGCTTTCCAATCCTCAGTATTGGGTTTGTTTACATCAGGTCCTGACATGGCAGTCAGTTGGTTTTTAATAAATTAACAATTAAATTGCTATTATCACATTTAATATGTGTTCTCATAGTAGCTTCAGATATCTCTCCGACTACTGATAACATTTTTATCCACTTTTGAACAAGTTTGGATAGTGCATTTTGTTTAATTAACTGGTTACATAGTGTTTGTTTACATTTGGTTCCACTATCATAGTCATTTAGTTTTCAATAATTAGACTATAAAACTACTATTATTATACTTATGATCTGTTCCCATAGTAGTATTAGATATTGTTCTAACTACTGGTAACATTTTCAGTACTCCTTGAACAAGTTTTAATACTGTATTTTACTTAACTAACTTGTTATATTGGGTTTCCTTTCATCTAGCTTTGTGCTATTATATTTAATCTGCCTTATGTGCAGTGTATTTCAGTATCAAATATTATTTATTAGCGTGCATCATTATTTATAATGAATCTTTGATTGAAACAATTGTTGATGGTTGCTTGGTTTAATTAACATATATTATTTTTTGTGTTATAGGTGCATTCTCTTTGGGGTTATGTATCAATGTGCGGCATATTCTTATGCAGTATATGCTTCTACTATTATGACTGCATTATGGTATTCTATTACAATGGTTTACTTGTTGATTAATACACATGTTTACACTATTTTTCTAAACAATAACACAAATATTCTTAATCTAATGGTATTACATTTTTTGTAGTGTTGTATCTAATTTCTGGCACATTGGTTATTTGATACTTAACAAACTAGTTTGTTTGTTATTATTTTTTCTGGGATTTCTTTATATTGTGTTCTGTCTTGTCGTGGCATTCAGTTATATTTCATTTTAAAAACTTACAAAGTTTTTTACTATCAGTTTCTATGAACAATGGTTCTACTGTTCTATCTTACATTTCTTGGTGGTCTTATGATTATCTATTTTGGATTACATTCTTCATTAAATTGGTCACACTAATTGTCTGTGCATTTTTAACAACTTAATCTTTGATGTTTCCACTATAAAGGTAACACATTTTTCTCTGTTATAAACCTTTCTCACTTGTATTGTCTGTGGGGTTTATCTGAGTTAAAATTGGTTGACTTGTTACAGGTTTTCACACTTACATTAAATTTTCACTATTACTGTTTGTGATTTCTTTAATATGCTAAACACTGTTTCTTCATAGTTGATAATAGTGATTCTTCTTCCGGTTACTAGTATAGTTTCTTGTATACTTGGTGAATGGTGATTTCTTGTATTGTTCATATATTATTTTCACTCTTCATGTCATGTTCCCTTGCTCTTCTTCTTCCTTTCTTCTTTTGGTTTAAACGTCTTCTTCAATATTTCCATTGTAGTAGTCGCTGTTCCATAGTATTTATATTTATAAATAGATTGGTTTGTCTGCCATCATTGTTGTTGCTCTTGAGTTGTCTCTTCTTCATTTTGCATAGTCATTATTTTGTTTGTTCCCCTCACTGTTGGAATCCTGTTGTCTTCTTCTTCATAGTTATTGTTTTGTTGGTTCCCCTCACTGTTGGAATTCTGTTGTCTTCTTTTCACCTTACATATTTATTATTTTTGTTGTTTCCCCTCACTGTTGGAATCTATTGGGCCTGGTTTCTAACATTTTACATTGGCTCATGGTCATTTTCGTTCTCTCTTTTGTACTCGATGCTGCTATATTACACTTCCTTCTTCTTTGTTGGAATTCTACAATAATATATCTGTAGATACACACTTCTTGTTTACATTATTTTACTTACTTAGAAATATTTTCATGATTTCCCGTCACTTGACGTAATAATTGTTTACACTATGTAACTACCAAATTTGGTACGTTACAACATCAAAGACACAACAAATGAAAACTTTGAAAAATTAGAATCTGCGCTAGACGAGTTAGCCAGTATTCCCATTATGGATGAAGATTTGAAAGTTTTGTTCTGCATTGCCAGCTATACTAGCAGCAAAGTACTTGAAAAGTTGAGAAAAAGTGGAAAATGTTCTGAATGTGCAGAAATGTGTGATGTGTGCAAATGTGGCATTCTGCTAAAGAAAGTAATCAAGAAGAGTGTTAAAGTGCTTTCTAATATTTATATTAATAACTATGTTAAATTCTTAAGTGAAAAGTGTGTTTCAAAGGAAATTGCTCGAACACTTGAGAAGCAAAAAAGAAAAATACCCAAAGAGTTAGACTGAGCAGCAAATAAATTTCTTCCACCCAATAGGTACTTCTTATCAAATTACTTCCATGTTGTAACGACGAGATTCTTACGTCTCTGTAAAAGTGTATGCTTGTGTGTTCGCCTCACACGTCGTGGTCGTTACTTTATGTTGCGCTGACGATGTCCGTAGCGATACTTCGAATTACCAGTACACGCGAGTGAAAACCTTATCTGTTCTTCAATAGGTGTTCATAAATCCCGGGTGGCGCCAAATTGTTTAATTAAAACAATTAAATTAAAAAATAGGGTGATTAAGCGTTCTTAGCTATGACGGTATGGAGAATTCGAATTTACTCCCGCCTTCGTTCGACCTTCTTAATCGAGCAGTTATTTCGCCGAGTTTCCGACGTGAGCGCTTACCGTCACCCTTGTCACCCTTTCGTTAAAATACACAAATATTATAATACACTTTCCTATGGAATAAAGAACAGTGGTTACAACTCTGTACTAGTTTATTTAATTGTAATTGGTAATTATTCAGTGTTATACAAACTTATATTTTGTTATTCAACAAATTTGCACCGGCAATTATTATAAGCCAAAAATCTCAAGGTTGGCGAAGTGACTTTGAACAAATTATTCAATCAGACATGGCGATTGAAATCGTTTGTTTACAGTTAATTTTGTTCAGATTCTGGATTCTTGTGATTACGAAAAAAAATATCAATAATGTTTACAATAAAGTACACTACCTTACATTAATTGTACTTAGATAATATAATGTGTAATTATAATTTGTTCCTGAAGTGTGGTAAAGTGTGTTTCAAAAGTTTGTAATTTTCATACAGTGTAACGGTACGGAATTGTATGCTAAAAATAATAACTCAAATAAATTGTAATCCCAATGTAGTCAGTATTCACCTAAGGGGTACCCCCTAGTAACCAGCAAAACATACAATGTTATTGTAGACTGTTGATGTCTAGACAGCCCAGCCAGACGTATTACGCAACAGCTTGCCAGCTCAGTCTCTGTGTAAATCACAGTAAGAACACTTTATCACCAGTGTTTGCATCAGACGGTTACCCTAAGCAGTCAGTCATCTATAAGTTAAAGTAAAATCAGTGGCCTCGGGTGCAAGATAGGCTGAAAATAATCTAATTGGCCTATCAAGTAGAACAATTAGTAAAGGGTTAACGCGCAGTTTGCCAAAAAACGTGCTTGCGAACAATGTAAGCCGACCGACTGAAAAGGATAGTGATGTTATTTGTGAAACAGCATTATTATTTTGTGATTGACAAAATAATCAAAGTTAAACAGCATAAAATCAGTTTTCGGAGTGTTCTACAAACAAAAAGTGCATAAGACGTGGTGGCGTAAACCGTGGATTGCAATGACCAGATGAGTAGCAAACTAAAGAACATAATCAACTGAATAAAATTAAACATCATTTTTAGTAATTTCCTTTGTTATGAATAACGTATTAAATTTCAAATGAGATCTCTAAGGGAACACATGTACTGGTTCATAATAACTTGTCATAGGCTAGTTGATTATTCATTGTTTATTAGTTGTTTATTCGTAAATTCAAATTTAACCTTAAAATAAATTCAGATTTTATTTAATATAAAGTATGTGTTAGAGTAAGTCATTACGCCATAACCATATCCTATTCTATGCTGAAAACCTTGTCTAACGTTCTATGGGATTTTCTGAGTTTTAAGGGTAGTCAGATAGCGGGATAATGTCAATTTTTCTAAGGGCAAGAGTGTAAAGGTGTCGATATTAAACCGTAAAATATCAGGCGACCTGGGTAGTTTAATAAGGTAAGTTAACGGGATTATGATGGCAGGTAAAATTCTGGCAGCGGTGAGTTTTAGTAGTAATATTATTGGATTATATTTTGTATAAATGGTAAAAGAGCAATACCGTAACAGTGGCGCCGCTGCCAGGATGTTCGTATAAATATTATATGAACTAGACTTGTTTTGAGGCACAGAAAATAGGTTGTGGTAATGGCGTATTTGTAAAATTTTGAATTATTGCATAGATTTATGTTTTGGTAGCGTAACGTGCTTGTGAAATTATTGTTTATTTTATATTTGGATAGCGAGTTTAGGTGTGGAGTATTTTAATTGGGTGTGTAATTATTGTGTAATAGGAGGGTTGGAATTTTATAAAGGGGTATTATATAAAAAATTGAATAATCATGGCCGAAGTAAGGGAAACCGTAGAAAAAAAATATTCATGGGATGACGTGTTGAATCTTTTGAAAACAATGGATGATAATAGGGAGAAGCGTTTTAAGGAATTAAGGGGTGTTATTAAGAAGGGTTTTGACGAGTTAAAAACAGTATTAGATGAAGGGGCGGAAGTGATAGATACGGGTTTTAATAAACTAAAGGATGTTCTTGACAAACAAGACGAGAAGTGGGGAGGAGATAGCTGTCAATTAAAGGAGAATACAGAAGTCGAATCATAACAGGTGAGTGGTAATAATGTTGTTAATAATAGTGAAGGAATAATAAACAAGGTTAGTAGTTGTGATAGTGGAGATAATAATGATGATGATACTGTTACAGACAATAGTGTTAGTTTAAGTACAGATGAAATAATAGATGATGAAGTAAATGACGATAGTGAAAATATATGGGTTAATCATAATGAAGACACAGGTAAGTGTAGTGAGAATATAAATAATGCGGGTAAATTAAAAGAAAATGACCTAAACCAGGTGAGTAGTTCTGATAGTGGAGGTAATAATAAGGATGATACTTTTACAAATAACGGTATTACTTAAAGTGCAGTGGAGATAAAAAACGAGGTATGTGAGGTCAATACAAATAATAATCAGAAAGAGGTTAGTTTAAATGTAAAACAGGTGGCCGTAAATATGGTGAGCAATAATGTTAGTTGTGATGACGTTAACAAGAGTGAGATATTTTTATATAAAAATATTGGTGATATATTGAGTAATAGTAATAGTGATAATAAGAGTAGAAAGTTAGTTGGCATTAGTAACGGAGTAATGATTAGTATTGATGAGTTGGAAAAAGAATGGAGAGATAATTTAAATGTAGAGGGTGAACAGGGGGCAAATTTTTCTGGGGTTCAATGTGAAGCAAAGAATTCACAAGTGGTGCATGAGGATAAAAGATCCTCACTAGGACATTTGGGCGACAATGGGGCAGCAAATATAAGTTTTTTATGTTTATCTGGTAGGGCCAGATGTAGTGTAAATAATAAAGTGGTGTTGCCCTCTGTGTGGAGTGAGATTGTGAGAGTGATTATGAAGAGCGAGAGAGAGTGATTGAGTTGTTCAGATTAAGCAGAGATTATGAAGGTTTAGTAGGGAGAATAAATATTGAGAGAAAGGATTATATTATTAGCAATGTAGACTTACCTTGTGCAGTAGTAAACAATGACAGTGATTATATTGATGATAAATATGTACCTGTTGGGAGAAGGAGTGTACTTGTAGTAGCAGACAATTGTGATAATGATGTAACTCACCTGGGTGTAACAATAAATACTGATGGAGACTTGACAAAGAATACTAATGCGGACATGACTTATGATAAAATAATAATGGGGGTAACCCTAAGAATTATTATGGGATATTGGAAAAAATGAATTTTTACTTCCATATTCCTTAAGGAATGGAAGTATGGTGATGGCAAAAAAAATCGTGTTCGAGATTATTGCAGATTCTGATTCTACTACACTCAAAACATGAAAAAAAGTCGTTTTCCGAAAAGTGTCTGTGTGTGTGTCTGTCTGTGTGTGTGTGTGTGTGTGTCTGTGTCTGTGTGTCTGTAGATTTTTTTTCTATGGCAAACGATAACTGCCGCAAATTCAAACAGAATCAAATAATTTTTTGCATACAGCCCTGATTTGTAGAGTACTCACGACCTATTGTTTTTGGTGAAGATCGGTTGAGGGAAAGGGGTGGTTATTATACAAAAGATAGCCATATGATGTGTATAAATAAAAATGAACAATGTTATGTGCAGAAAAGATTAATTTTCGACGACAGGGGTTAGACAATTTAAGAATGAACATTTAATTATTTGAGTTAAGGGCAATTACTTGGCTTATTTAAGTAATGAGGTGTGGTAAACCATAAAATTATGACGGAAATTTGTAAATAAATGTGTTAATGTTAAATGTATTGTGTCAAGATTATCTTGTTGTAATGTATATTATAGCTTATGTGTAACACATGTTTGTAATAAGAATGAAGGGTATAATAATAAATAATAACATTTTATTTTGCTAACTAAGGAACAAGAGGTAATAATGAATTTTATTTTGCATTGTGTGTTTATATTAAAAGTATTTTAAATAATGTAACTAAAGAAATTGTTTGGATTTGAGTTGAAAGGAAACTGCCTTCAAATGTGAATTTCAGCAATGTATTTAAATATAAATGATTGTGAATATAAATTTAAATATACTGTGATTGAAATTGTAAAATCAATGGTAACTGATTACAATATTCAAAGGAAGTATTAGTGGTGATGTAATCAGGAATGTTGAGACTGAGTCAGTGTTTATAAAACAAGTCTTGGAGACCACTGTTGATGTAAACAGGTATGTTTACAGGGTGATGTTTACAGTAATGTGTTGGAGTTGATAATTATTTTTATTTTGCTGAATCATTGCTAGGAGTAAATTCTCTTATGAAACAAAAGAAATACCAGATGTGAAGAAATGAAGGTAATTTTTTATGAATAACGTAGTGTTTTGATTGTAATGCAGTTAATATTTATGTGAGAGGATGTTGTTAATGTAGAATCATTTTGAAAAATGTAATTAAAGTAAATGAAATTGTTTTGAACAAATGAGATTGATATAATTAGGAGTTGAGGAATTAAATTAAATTAAATTGGTAATTCAGGAATTAAATTAATTGAAAAGGTGAATTTTAATAATAAATTTAACTTAATTCTGGTTTGAATTTTGGATTGGAATTCTAAAATAAATGGTAATTGATTAAAATGTAGTGAATAAAGTTTTATTTAATTGGAAATTTGAGATTAAAGTTATAAGGTCCATACAGTTTATTTTTTAAAGGTAATAATGCATTTTGTTTGTAGTATGTATCCTATAATAAGGTTGTTAGTATAAGATCTGTATTTTATGTAATCCATGTATGATTTTGGTGGGTGATGCATATTGTATTGTAGAAATAAAAACCAGTACTTTATAAAATAATGAACCAGTACTTTGCTAAGAGGAAGCGAATCAGTTGAGGATATGGTATCATGGAAGGCCCTTTAGTAATATTTTAATTGAATGTTTCAGAGTCAGGTGATACTGTGGCGCGTGCCTATCTGATTTTATGGTGTTGGGATCTCGAGCAGAGAAGTCCAGTAAGGTCGGATGGGTGCGGCCACAGCCACCGGACTAAGGGGGGTAAGTACCCATGATTTTAGTAAGAATCTAAGGGGGGTTGTGGTGCCATATCTTCACTGGTCCTCTTAGGTTAGGCAATGAGAGTTTTTATGCTTCGACATAAAACCTCTCATTGGGGGGGTATTGTAACGGTACGGAATTGTATGCTAAAAATAATAATTAAAATAAATTGTAATCCCAATGTAGTCAGTATTCACCTAAGGGGTACCCCCTAGTAACCAGCAAAACATACAATGTTATTGTAGACTGTTGATGTCTAGACAGCCCAGCCAGACGTATTACGCAACAGCTTGCCAGCTCAGTCTCTGTGTAAATCACAGTAAGAACACTTTATCACCAGTGTTTGCATCAGACGGTTACCCTAAGCAGTCAGTCATCTATAAGTTAAAATAAAATCAGTGGCCTCGGGTGCAAGATATGCCGAAAATAATCTAATCGGCCTATCAAGTAGAACAATTAGTAAAGGGTTAACGCGCAGTTTGCCAAAAAACGTGCTTGCGAACAATATAAGCCGACCGACTGAAAAGGATAGTGATGTTATTTTTTTGAAACAGCATTATTATTTTGTGATTGACAAAATAATCAAAGTTAAACAGCATAAAATCAGTTTTCGGAGTGTTCTACAAACAAAAAGTGCATAAGACGTGGTGGCGTAAACCGTGGATTGCAATGACCAGATGAGTAGCAAACTAAAGAACATAATCAACTGAATAAAATTAAACATCATTTTTAGTAATTTCCTTTGTTATGAATAACGTATTAAATTTCAAATGAGATCTCTAAGGGAACACATGTACTGGTTCATAATAACTTGTCATAGGCTAGTTGATTATGCATTGTTTATTAGTTGTTTATTCGTAAATTCAAATTTCACCTTAAAATAAATTCAGATTTTATTTAATACTAGCAAAATACCCGTGCTTCGCTACGGAGTTTCACGTTGTACATAATTGTACAATTATTGCTCGCTTAGTAGTATAGGATTAGATAGATTGTACAAATTCTCAACTCTTAGTTTGTTTATTTACATTCATAGCAACAGCTATTTATTATTTATTTCGAGAAAATCGTTAGAGCCGTTTCCGAGAAAAAAAGGACATACATTTATTAATTAATTGAACTTCGAAATTTTCTTGACTATAAGAACCTGCAAACAACGAAGTTTTTTTCAATTTAAAACAATGATTAAAAACTCAGGTCGAAATGTACTTGGGGTTTCCAGTAAACTGAGATGTCAACCACTTCATTTACCAAGTATGCAATTCCCGCGATAAATTTCAGTATTTGGTTTTTTGCCCCTTAGGACTGAAAGTTTTTAAAACCGTTTCTTAGTGAGCACCTATGATGAAGCTACGTTCAAAGTTTCATTGATATCCATTCAGTGGTTTCAGAGATATCGTGATCAGTGAGTCAGTCAGTGGTATTTGGCTTATATAGATATCTATATCTAGCTGATTTACCCAGCATTGCTCGGGTTCATAATTTATTCATAGGCTCATAGGCACCTATTCTTGTTCTAACGTTATATTACTTGTATATTGTATAATCTTCCTTATATTTTTATGTTCGCATTCTCAATGGAGGAATACTCTGTAGCGCACCTGTTTAAGAACATGTCATAAACTGTATTCTTATATCTGGAGAAGAATTCTGTTGCGCGTGATGCTCCTGCTCGATTTCTAACTCTGGGAGAGGGCGAACAGCTAAACTAGTTTTCAATAAAATGTCTACAGTACTTGCACACGCTGCATACTTAACTGTCGTTTTATAATTCATTGTGTTAATGTTGAAATAAGGCATTTGTTAAATTAGTGTCTCCTAAACTTATTCTAACAATACAATACCTCTATAGATTTCAGCTTATCAATTTTTAAATTCAAACTGAAGCAAGTGCATTTATATTGTCTGAACACTATGATCTGAATATCAAAACTTTGTTTTTTATACTCGCTTATAACTTACTTCGATCTTAACTTATCCACTTTTAAATTCAAACTGAAACAACTCTGAATTCACACACTATTAAGAAGTTTCTTAAGATGCATACACCACCTTTGATATCATAACCTATATCTTTATTTATAAGAACCGTGGACTCTGGCCCCGCCGTCTTTCGCGGGATCCGACCTAAGACTCCCCGGGTTCCGTGGATGAACTCCGGGGAAGGCCCGTCGGACGACTCCCGCGCTATTTCCTACGCGGGAGACTTCCACCGATGCTATGGTAACCAGAATCTATTCTATTGGGTTGCCATAGTAACCAGATCTAATAGTTTTTTAAGACCCAAAGGGCCCCCAGAGGATCATATAGAAAAAAAACCTGTCCTATGTAGGTTCTCCCATTGCGTAAAATATTTGTGCCAAGTTTGGTTGAAATCAGTCCATTGGTTTAGAAGGAGATGTGGAAGACCCCAAAGGACCCCCCAAAGGATCGTATCGAAAAAACACTTATCCTATGTTGGTTCTCCCGTTGCGTAAAATATTTGTGCCATGTTTGGTTGAAATCGGTCCAGTGGTTTAGGAGGAGATATGTGGAAGACCCCAAAGGACCCCCCGAAGGACCCCATCGAGGAAAACACCTATCCTATGTTGGTTCTCCTGTTGCGTAAAATATTTGTGCCAAGTTTGGTTGAAATCGGTCCAGTGGTTTAGAAGGAGATGTGGAAGACCCCAAAGAACCCCCCAAAGGACCCCATCAAAAAAAACACCTATCCTATGTTGGTTCTCCCGTTGCGTAAAATATTTGTGCCAAGTTTGGTTGAAATCGGTCCAGTGGTTTAGGAGGAGATGTGGAAGACCCCAAAGGACCCCATCGAAGAAAACACCTATCCTATGTTGGTTCTCCCGTTGTGTAAAATATTTGTGCCAAGTTTGGTTGAAATCGGTCCAGTGGTTTAGAAGGAGATGTGGAAGACCCCAAAGAACCCCCCAAAGGACCCCATCGAAAAAACACCTATCCCATGTTGGTTCTCCTGTTGCGTAAAATATTTGTGCCAAGTTTGGTTGAAATCGGTCCAGTGGTTTAGGAGGAGATGTGGAAGACCCCAAAGAACCCCCCAAAGGACCCCATCGAAAAAACACCTATCCAGTGTTGGTTCTCCCGTCGTGTAAAATATTTGTGCCAAGGTTGGTTGAAATCGGTCCAGTGGTTTAGGAGGAGATGTGGAACATGCATACATAGATACATACATAAAATGGGGGTGAAGTTTTTTTTTGCCCCTTAGGAGTGAAAGTTTTTAAAACCATTTCTTAGTGAGCACCTAAGACCTATGATGAAGCTATGTTCAAAGTTTCATTGATATCCAGTGGTTTCAGAGATATCGTGATCAGTGAGTCAGTCAGTGGTATTTGGCTTATATAGATATAGATAAAGTATGTGTTAGAGTAAGTCATTATGCCATAACCATTTCCTATTCTGTGCTGAAAACCTCGTCTAACGTTCTATGGGATTTTCTGAGTTTTAAGGGTAGTCAGATAGCGGGATAATGTCAATTTTTATAAGGGCAAGAGTGTAAAGGTTTCGATATTAAACCGTAAAATATCGTGGCGACCTGGGTAGTTTAATAAGATATTGTGCCAAAGGCCATTATATGGATGCGCTTGAAGAATTCGAGATATATAGAGGTCATAATAACCCAGATGTGTGTGACGACATACTTAATGATAAACTTAGCTTCAGGTCCAGCCCACTGTATGATACCGCGCTGCGATCGATTACAGATAATAATAGATAACAGGTTCCATTGACGCAGTTCAGGCATGCTACACGTGGTGCACCGTGTTCGTGTAATAGAACGCCTTTATATGTTTTAATATATTTTTGTATTTATTTATTATGTGTTTGTTTTATGTGGATTTTTTTATTTTTTAACGAGCTCCTCTTGGAGTGATGGTCTGAGGATGGGCCACATGGCCTGAAACGCGTAACCAAATACAAATTACGCTTGACGTCACTGGACGGAAATTAAGGTAAATTATATATAAGTTTATAAGGTAAGTTAACGGGATTATGACGGCAGGTAAAATTCTGGCAGCGGTGAGTTTTAGTAGTAATATTATTGGATTATATTTTGTATAAATGGTAAAAGAGCAATACCGTAACAACAGGTTATTTTTCTAGTTAACATAAGTTTAGTGTTTTATTTTTTTATTAATCTTTGAAAGAAATAATATCATCAGTTTATAGTGAGAGTTCAGATTGCTGTGAGAAAAATTTAAAGAGAATTTAATTCAGAAATTCGGGTAATTTAGCAATACTTATCAACTCAGTCGACTTGAGGTGTACTGTCATTCAGTTGAAATGGGTTGGGGTCTTCAATAGTCTTCAGTCTTCAATTATCTTGGAACTTAAGTACGTTTGGCTTCTTTTTCGTATTAGTTGTTGAAATTTATTAATTTGGAATTTGTTAAATTGGTCCTTGGCATCAGTTAAATGTTCTAGTCCTTCATCAGCTTCTTACGTCTTCATCTTTTCAAATTAGGATTACTTTTTAAACGTTTTATATTCAAATTCTGGTCATTTTCGGCCTGGCGTCTATTCCTGTTGAGCGTCAAGAATGGAATAATAGGTTCTAATGAAAAATTCATAAATAACTTTTCAGTTGTCATGGTAACTAATAGATCCTGATTGGCTGAACTTGACTTAAGACCATTGTTATCATATTTGAATTTTTATTCAAAATTACTGTATATATTCTGATTGCTATTATTCTTCCGTCTTCCTCTTTATGTATTAAATATTATCACTACTGTTCGTATTTTCTTTCAAAGATCATTTTGACATCCCACCAATCTGGGTTTTCTTATATATTATTGTTTGAACATTTATGTTGATATTATCTAATTACATTTCTTTCTTATTTTATGTCCTTAGTTTAACATTTATCTTTTAATATGATTCACTAATTATCCTTGACTAGTTATTTGCCTTGGATTTGCTAATTTCCTTGTTAATTTCTTACAATTTGTAGTTAGTGGTTTTATACAGTTAGGCATTTCATAGGCCTAAGTAGTAATTGGCCTTATTTACTTATTTTATACTAATTACTTGTTAATTTACTCTCATACATGTTTTGTGTTGGTATTATAAATGATTTGTTTACTTGTTGACTTGTTTTGGATCTGTTTTATAATAATTGAATGTTTTCATTAGTTTCTACATTATGGTTTGTTTATTATTTTCAAACTGCCCTTCAGTATTATTAGATTTATATTACTTTATCTTTTTTCTTATTTATTTTGCCAGTGTTTATTATTTGGCAATTATTTACTATTCTCTATAAAATATAATATAACATTTAGGTTTATGGTCTGTGTAATCCCTTCAGCCATATTCCTATTCATAGATTTAATCGAACAATTCTTTAACAGCTATTATGCAACGTTTGTTTACAATTTGTTTCATTCTTAATTATTTTTTGGGTGATAAACATCATCACACCATTCAAATTTCCTTAACTGACTATCCCTTAGAATATAGGGTGTTTATTGATTTTGCCTTTATTTTCTTTACTATATTTTTTCTTATATAAACTTTACTCTCTAACCATGGTAACACTAACTTTTGACCTTCCATGGGATCCCTTCCCTGAATACCATTATATCCCTCATTTACAATTAATCTTAATACTATCATTAACAAAATTCTTATTGAATAATAATGTTCACCATTAAACCTTTAGTGTTCATTACAGATTATTGAGTGTTTATACCTATCAATAGGGTTTCTTATTATTTTGGGGTTTTACACTGTCACTTTGCACTTTTATTTTAAGAGTTATTAGTGGGTAATCCCTAACATTACATTTTCTTTGTCACTTACTTATGTTCACTATCTCACTATCTCTCTCTTTACAAAGGTTAGTTATACAGTTCCTTATAGAGTCCTTTATTACATTTAAACTCTATTTCTTTGGTTAGTGTACTTTTAGTTTGTCATTACTTTATCGGGTTTTATCAATTATCATTTACTTTGATTATTTAGTCGATACTAATAATTATCTTTTACATTTGTTATTTATTGGTTTCTTTTTCATTATTATATTTGAGTGTAACATTTCTCCTTTTTTGTTCTATATCATTCGTTTGTGTTTTATCCTTTGATTTCATTTTATTTCCTTTATACTTGGTTTGTTTCACTTTCATTTTCCTTCTTCTTCGATTTCATCTTATTTCCTTTTATTTAATTTTATTTTGGTTTTCCCCTTCTCATTTGGTTTATCTATTGATTCAATCACTTGGGTTGGGTCATGTAGTCGTTTGTCGCGTCATCATCATTTTCTTTTCTTTTGTTTAAACATTTTATATAGTTAATTCATCGTTTTTTCCCTGGTATTGGGGTGGCTTGTTTGTGTTGTAACAATGTTCATGTCCATTTCCTTGTCGTGTGATATATTAACTTTTTCAAGTTTTGATTTGCTGTACATCTGAATCTGAATTTATGAAGTATTGCATCAAAGTGATGCAAGGACTGAATTATGTGAAAATGTTGTTGGCAACTTGGATGTGTGCAAATGTGACATTCTGCTAAAAAGTGATTGAAAAGAGTGTTAAAGTGCTTTCCAGTGTTTATATTATTAAGTATTTACATTCCTAAATGAAAAGTGTGTTTTAAAGGAAATTGCTTAAATACTTGAGAAACAAAGAAGAAAACAGCATGAAGAAACTGAGGCGAAGGTTACAAATGCATCGAGTTTAAGCTGATCTGCAAATAAATTTCTTCTGCCCGAAAGGTACTTCATATCAATTACTTTATGTTCTTCCTGCACATTACAAAATAATAGTAACCAGAATTTACCAACTGCATGTTTTGATTGATACTATACATTTGATTCTCAGTTGCATCTTGACTTTTTGCTTCTATTTATCTTTTAGATGAATATGTTGTGTTTGCCTTTGTTGACCAAAGTTTAGCATTTGCATGCTATTATTAGTAGTACATAATTTAAACTGTAATTTGAGTTGCATCTACAATTTTTGCTTCATAGAATTTTTGCTCCTTTGGTGATCGCTATTTTTTAGGAAGCAATTAGGAAGAAATTTATTATTATTATTTATTATTATTTCATAACATTTTAAAATGGAGCAAGAATAAGTGCATTCAATTAACCTTGATTTTAAGCTGAAAGTATGCAAGGCTATAATTATAGGGCTTACTTTGCATGATGAGAAATTTAACATATTATTTATACTTCCCCTTGAAAATGTAAAACTAAGCTTTAATGTGACATACTTACATATTTTATGACAACCCCTTTAGCGAAGCATATAAAATTATCGTCATATCGCTAGCCCCACTACTGAAATATTTGGCCTAAGACTGCCACCATCTTGTTTTTTGTGTTATGGTCTGAGATATTGTAGTTGGTCTTGACTCACCTGTGTCAAAATCTGGTTCCTAATGCTCAATAATGACCCCTGATTGGTCAGTTTTTGCAATTTCTGTGTACTTTAGGTATTATTCGGCAAAATAGGCGTTCTTGGCATCATCTCGCTGGGTTTGAGATTATCAAAACTCGGTTCACTTATGTAAGCCCATGGAATTTTAAATAATTAATTCCTTATAATTCAAATCGTTCACTTATAAGTACTCTAATCAACTTTTCGTTACTCCCATTGCTTCTGTCTTTTTAATACGAGTATTTCGGTTACCCACACCATATAACTTTTGATAATGATTAACAAAATAAACTTATTATTAATTTTTACCATCTATTTACATATATTATTTTCCATTTTATCTTATTTATTCTGTTCAATTTTAATAAACTTTTATCACTACTACTTCCGTATCAATTATTAACCCTTCTCATTAAAGTTTAAGGTGGTAATTTGTTAAAAATCGTCTATGGTAGTTTAGGCCTACCTCAATATTTTTTTACAATGTCTTTATCCTTTTCTTATAATAATATTTCTTACATCTAATGCATTATTATTGTTTACCTTTGTTCTCTGTGACATCTTATAATTATTGCACAGTAGTATTTTATATAATTACCTAATTATTATTCATAATAATTCTATTTCTTTTGGCTAGACACCTGGTCTATGACATTGCTAATTGTTTTTATTCATTTTATGTTAGTATTGGTTTCTAAACCATATTTTCTGTGACCTATCTATACTGAACTAATCATCACAACTTCTGATTACCTCAGTATTAGCTAGTATTCTTTTATTTTAATTTATTTACACTTTCCATCAGCCTATCATTCAGTATCCTTGAGTGTTACTTTTTTTTCTTATTCTACATTACATCTTCATCTTTTGATTACATATAGTTAGCATAATGTTTATTATAGTAATGATAAGGTTTGGCAGTGTTTTGATCTGCTCTGGTATTCTGACATTTGTTGGTAAATACCTACTGCTTCATGCATCTGGGTTCATATATAAGTTATATTTAATTTACATCATTAGTATTAAATTCATGGCAAAAATTATTGCGTTGCCTTACATTAGTGGTATTACATATCAGTTGTCATACTGACATTAGTCCCTTTTCTTTTATTATCATTTTATGTGTTATTTATATTGTTCATTGTGCCAACACTATGCTGTACCTCTGAGCATGTTATTTTACACTTCTAATGTACACAAGTCCTTCTATATAATTATTTTTGTTAATGGAATGCTCCTTCTAGTCTCTAGTTTGCTTATATTATAATATACTCTAGTCTAAGAACATTCCTGTTATTTATTTCGGGCAATTCTAATTGAAACTTGCTGGTTAGTTTAGGTTATGTGTCCCCACCTGGATTCCTAACAATGGTTGGACCTTAGATTTTGTTTTTACATATTGTACTGAATTCTTCACATGTATTATTGCTAGTTTTTATTATTTATAGTTAGATGTTTCTTTTTTTGACTATCTCAACATTATTGTTGACTAATAGTTTTCTCTTATAATCTTATATCTACCTTATATATTGAACTAGTCTTTTGGACAGCATTTAGTTGTTATCTTTATACATTCTTAATTTATACATTTACAATTCTTATATTCACTCTCCCCTTTATTTTCCCTACCATCGTTGTTTTACCTTTGAGTTCTGGTTATATTGTCAAGTCATTGAAGTTAAGTTATTAATAGTTTGATGTCAGTGTCATGTTATAGCATAAGGTTTTAATTCAGCTTTTAAATCACTTGTTTTTTCTCCATCATTATCAATAGTTTATATTCTCATGATTTATTTTATTCTTGTCATTGTTTATTTCTTCTTGTAGTTGAATCCATTTTATTTTTCCTAGTCGCACTGATTCTATTATCATTCTTAATAAATCTCTTGTTATGGGTGTTGCTGTCTTCTTCTCACTGTCTGATCTATTGGGTATTTGGGTCAATGTTGTCTTGTCTTCAGTTGTGTGTCTTCATTTCTTCTGTAATACATTATTTGTTAATCATAATTTCTTTATTCTCCTAAATTAGTCACTATTTGTCCTAGTTTCTTCTTTAATTTTCCCATTTTGTTGTTTATTTTGCTTTGGATTGTTTATAATCAGTTTGTTTTATGTTGGTATTGGGTTGATCATATGTAATGGTACAATATCTACAGATTTTTACAGTTTTACATACTCTACTTACATACTACAGTCTTACATATTACTAACTTACAGTACTGTAAACAGAACTTATTTTACAAAATACGTTATTAAGAAATATCATACAAGAACATAGTTACTGCTACAGGTCTGCTGATTTGGGACACCAGGAAGATTGATGTAATCAAATGTGATATGAATTGTTCGTCCAGCACGTACAGTTATTGTCCACTGACATTCTATAGTGCTTACATAAGCACCATGTTGTGTAATGTTTCTGGTGTCCAGTGTCCCACCAGGACCTGTCAGTGAACCTCCACAAACTGAAAAAAAAATATACATACAAACACATTATTAACATGATTGCTTCTCTCACTTAAACTGTAACATCTTTATCACAATCTCTAATTATAGGTTGTAGCAAGTACTATAACTTGAGTTGCAGTATATACTACTGTATTGTACGATGATAGTCTGAAAAGTTATGGACCTCGACCATAGGCGGCAGCACTATCACAATCTGTTTTCTGTTGTTGGTACTACATCTATTGTTAGCATGTGTGCGCAATTTCTGGCCATTCTACCAAATAAATTGTATTATACAGCCATTTAAAACAGAAGTGTTGACAATATTCATCAAAATTGAGTATCGTGCGGTTATAAAGTTCTTTGTGAAACCAGGTTTAACACCAAGCAAAATTTATTCAAGGTTTGTTAAGGTGTATGGGGACACTTCTCCTTCACTTTCAACAGTTAAAAAATGGGCTGCTTGCTTAAATGTGGTCGTACCAGCCTGGAAGACGATATGTGTGAAAGATGTCCAAAAATGGCAATAACTCCGGAAACCATAAAAAAAGTGCATAATATGGTTTTGGATGATTGCCAAATTAAAGTGCATGGAATTCTTGAGACTATAAGCATTTCAAAAGAGCCTCCAGGTGGTCTAGTGGCTAACGCGGGTGATTGATGCGCTCATGGTCCCGGGTTCAATTCCCGGCGGAGGTTCCGTAAGGCGTGCGCTCAGCATCATGAGGCAAACTGAGTAGGCGCTGAGATAAGAGTGCCACCTCCTGGCTGTGAATACCACAACTAGCGGCTGGTGGCGCGTAGTACTAGCCATACACCGTCACACTAACACAAAAAGCCGCGCGGTATGCCTTGGTTTTTAACGGACTGTTGAGCGGAGGATTTTTTTTTATAAGCATTTCAAAAGAATGCTTCGGACATATTTTACATGAGGAATTGCAAATGAGAAAGCTTTGTGCTAGGTGGGTGCCACGCTTGCTCACAGCAGACCAAAAATGCATGGGCATGAAAATATCTGAACTGTCCTTGGAGCATTTTAATAAGAATAAAAAATACTTTGTGCATCAGTTTACGATGGATGAAACTTGGATCCACCACTACACACTAGAGTTCAGACAACAGTCAAAACAGTGGACAGAAGCTGGTTGTTCAGCGCCAAAGAAGGCAAAGTCAATTCCATCAGCAGGAAAAGTCATGATGTTAGTGTTTTGGGATGCTAGAGGTGTTTTGTACATTGATTACATTGAAAGGATGTAATAATAACCAGTGACTATTATTCCAACCTTTTATCAAAACTAGTTGAAAAAATTCGTGAAAAACAAAATTTTTTCCAGAAGAAAAAAAATAATTTTTCACCAAGACAATACACCTGCTCACAAAAGTGTTTTGGCAATGGAAAAATTAAGAGATCTCTGCTATGAAGTTGTCCTTCCTGTTTCCCAGATTTGGCACCCTCTAACTTCCATCTTTTTTCCCAAACCTAAACTCTTTCTTGCTGGTTAGCGTTTTTTTATTGGACCAAGAGGTGATTTCAGCTTTAAGGAGTATTTTGTAGACCTTACAGAAAACCAAGGGATAGTGCCATTGAAACATCACTGGAATAAATGTGTTATGCTAAAAGGAGAGTATGTTGAAAAATAAAAATATTTTTGAAATTATAAATTCATTTTTTTATTGTTAGGCCAGAACTTTTCAGACTGCCCTCGTATAACCTTTACTAAACAAGATAGTTCAGTTCAATTAACCAGATATAACCAGGTACTCAAAATAAATCTGAAATTCTAAACATATCAGCTGACTAGAAATATTATTTTTACAAGACCTTAGAAATCGGTCCAATTGGTGGATATGTATGAACATACACATGAAAACAATCATATAACAAAAAACAAAGCAGCTAGAAAAGAAAATGGAAACTGGATTTACTTTACCTGTTTTAGCGACTGCAGAAAACCCACTACCATTTAATCCAACATCACTTTCGAAAACCACTTTCATTAAATTTGTACCATAGAATGTCTGACTTGTTTCATTTAACAAGCAAAGATGAGATTTCTTTGTCCATCCTTGTCTGTCATTTGTTCCTAGACAAACAAAAAAATAATAAATTACTTAATACTTTTATTTTTTATTTCTTCTTTGTTCACTTCCTTACATGTTTTTCGTACACGCTGTAGTATGTACTTCCATAAAGGTATGTCTGTGTACTTTCATGCTCATCTCAAGTACACATATACACATAAGAAACTGTTAATTAACTCATGTCATTAGGTGTAGTGTTATTTTACAAATTTCACAAATGTATGTAATTAAAATAACTACAGAAATCAGTTTACATACACTGAGATCATTGATATCTAGCTTGAAAATGCCTATATTATGAAACAGAAGAAAACTAACTTTTCTCTTTTTAAGAGCTGTTGTGTGTGTGCACGTGTGTTACTACCTAGCTACAGGATTATGCTTTTATAAAATGTGAGTCTAAATTTAATACTAAGATTGAAAATTCATGTATTAAGTTTCAGTATATTTCTTTGTTAATTTCTCTCTGTGGAAAACTTGCAATTAGATATCTCCTTGTATATTTTTACTACATTTTCTGTGAGTTAAGTAAGAGACAACTGAGAATGTACACATTAATAAAAATTACAGATTTCTCCCCTTACGGTAAGAATACAGTTAAAAACCATAGACTATATTTTAGGATTCTAGTACCATATGTGCATATCTATATTAAATTCTATAATATTCTTCTCCGTCTATAATGCTTTTTGTCTACTACTGATCATCTATAGTAACTTTCACCATAACGTTCACCATGTTCTGGATCTATGAAACAAAACATGCACCAAAATTGTTTGACTTTCACAAAACATGAAGCAGCATGCATTTCAGGTTTTTTTTTTAACCTTTACATTGAATAAAGTGATCTAATGGAACACAAAAGTCTTTACAGTTGAAACTGATCTTATCTACATTTATTACAGTTGTATTCAGCTTCTGAATAATCCACTACATTTGATTAATCAAATATGTTTTTCTTAATTTGATCTAATTACAGAGCAACAAAATACAAACATTCAAGCTGTAATGTCTCACATGAGTAAATATACAATACTTCTGTAACTCAAGTGTAACATTAATCTGCTTTCTATGATCTAATCTTCTTTGCTGCTCTTTACCCTTCATAGAGGTCTGCAAGACATCTAGTCAATTTACACAACAAGAAAGTAAGAGCATGCATAGTTATAGCAGGAGGTATGAGGCAAACAGCCTGTGCACTCTAGAATTCATCTACAGAATAATAGAATAAATACTCTGGAAAAATGTCATTGGACAAAGTGTGGCAGATGTAATTATGATTCAACGGCATTATTTTGATCTCCAAAATGTTTCAATAATGTATGTGGATGACATTTATGGCTAGACAAAAACTACTATTTGATAGGAATAGACATGGATTACATATCAAAGTGTGTGTTAAACTACGTCATTTTAACCTTTTCAGACTAGCATCCAGATTTATTTAGTAAAAAATGTCAACTGCCAAAGTAATAACCTATCTTATTAAAAATAATTATTTGTTGCATGAGATCTGTCCAGAAAGTATCCAACCATTTTAAATATCTTGAAACATGCCACGTGACCTTAACAAAGCCATGTCACCAGTCAAATGAAACATTACCGGTACCTCTGAAGCATGAACACTAGACTCCCATTGGATCCTTCATTTTTCAGTGAGACATCATTAAGTAAGTGCTTGTGTTTTGTGTGACCATCATGTTCAAACTTGGACATTCTTTCATAGGGACACTCAAGTGATTAACAGGGCCTTTAGGGATATTCTGTAAGTGATGCTCAAATTAAAGTGTGGTACCAATGCTTTCAAGATGGCTGCAAATCCACATATGGTAGCAACATCAAAAGGCCAGGGTAACTTTATTTTTGATGGATGAAGGTTTGGTCATCATAAAATATCATCCTTCAGATCAGACAATAACTAAGGAGCACTATGCAGAAATTCTTTGCAGGCTGTTGTATAGAGTGAGGAGAAAATAGAAGCAGCTGTGAGCAAATGGTGACTGACACCTTCGCCATGGCAATGCACCTGCACATTCATTGTGCATGGTACAGAATTTCTTGGTGACACATGATAAAGGTTGTTCAGCCACCCTACAGTTCTGATTTGCCTCCCTCCAACTTCTGGCTCTTTCTAAAACTAAAGTAACTACTGAAAAGGAGATTTCAGATGATGGACAAGATTCAGAAGAATGTGATAAGGCAGCTGATGGTGACTCTGAAAGAGAGCTTTGCATATTATCTTAGAAGTGGAAGACACTGGGATAAGCATGTGAAATCCCAGGAGGAAGACATCAAAGGGGACTAAATCTCCATTTGCTAAGTAATTCATTTTTCTAAAACACGTGGCTGGATACTTCCCAGACAGATTTCTTATTAAGATATTATTTGTTTACATTAAGACAGTGAAGACTACCTAAGGAAGAAAGTAAGACTTGATTACAGTTGTTTGTTCACAAATTTGTAATTGCTGATAAGTGTTTTTTTTTCTTGGGATATCAAATTCATATACCATAATGATAAGCCAAATATACTGAACATCAGTTAAGGAAGTAAACTTTATTAACAGAACACATGAAAATTAGAAAAGTATTTACAAACTTACCATCAAAAATTTCTATGAAATCTGCAGTACAACCATAATAATCTTCTTCCAGATCTACAACACTGAAACTTAAAGCAATGTGATTATCAGGTGTAGTTTCTATAATCCATTCACAGTGTTTATTTGAGCCATAACCTCCAGGGAACCCAGGACTTGTGAAAGGATAACTTACATTCTGACCAGTTCTAAAGCCTATCATAGCTATTTCTGTGCAGTTTGGTACTGAAATAAAAATGAAATCACATTTTCTAATGTAACAACCTTTTTTTAAGTGCTTACATTCTATAACATTAATGTAATTAATTTAAATTAACATTTATCTTACACACATGTATAATCACAGAGACAAATTATTTATATTAGTTATCTACGTCTCTGGCAGTTCTCACTCTATAAATGTAAATTACCATTCTGGCTTCTATAAATACAATTTTCAAGCCCTAAATGCCTCGATTTTAAAGCTTTCATATAAAATGACTGTATTTTACTGAAAATTGTCAGTATTGGTGACATAGTTCCAGCACAGCTAAATAACTACATAGCACATAATTTCTCTATTAATTATACAGTATTTGTATTATGTCTACGCATTGTTTTCTCATTATGAACTTAAACAAATGAGACTCACAGTTAATAATTTAATACAATTTAAAAAAAATGATATATGTTACTTTTAAATACCTTAATTTAAGTCACATGTAATTAAACAATGAAATGTGAAAGATTGAAAACTGAGCTCCTTATTTATTTATTTATTATTTTTTTTTGCTGTTTCTATAAGGGCCAATTTACATGTTTCCAATAGCACAGCAAAGATTTTTCATGTGATGGAGGGCTATAGACCAGGATTTTTCTATAGTGATGAGTTGTGGATAATACGCTGATGTGGTTTAAAGGATTCACCAGTTTAAAGCCTAATGAATATGTCATATCACAACTGCTTGTAGCTTAGTACTTCCTGTCTGCTGATTTTGCTGTAATGTCTCCAACATATTCACTACAAGGGTTGTAACATCCCACACTCTACATAAATTTACTTATTTTAGATAAACTTTTATTGATGGATTTAAAATTAAAATAAAGGTTCATGACATCAAAAAATCATTAAGAATTCCGATTAGGTAATAATTATCAATGAGAACTTTGTAGGTAATAGAACAAATTTAATTTTGTATGTAAAAAACTTATAAGTACAATGACGTGTACGTGATCAAATCCAAATCAACTTCTACTGCCTATTTCAAAAGTTGTCAAAAGCTATCTTCAGGTGTGTCCAAATACCCAAGTTTAATTTAATTTTATTTAGTACCTTTTATTTCAAACTCTGAGATCATGTGAGATCACAACCTTCTCAGGTTTATTCTAAAAAGTACTAATATATTTCTTGAAGAATTTCGATTTGAACCCCATTCACTTTTCTACTTTACCAAAAATGTTCAAGTTTAGCATATAAATGGTACATCAGAATGCAAATATTATTTTTACTTCTCTACCTGGAATGCTTCCACACAAATGTGTGTGTGTTTTACACACTCATATTTTTATTAACTTTGGTTCTATTAAGTTTCTTCAGGATATCAAATATAGCACCCTCCCACTAATCACAAAATGTTACTGGTATAACATCCATCATTACTTTCTAGAAATTTTCTTGTCTTTTTCAGTATGTCTGTAATTCAATCCAATTAGTTCTACTGGATTTTCAGTATGTTTTTTACGAATTCTGATCTTATTACTCACCTCTCTTGTGCTTTCATGTGTCATATGAAAAGTGTTTTTTATTATTCCCTACACCAAAAACTAATTTTTGCAGCTGACAATCAGCATGTTTGAATTCTAATCTTCTCCCCATAAAACCCAAAATTTCAAATTCTGGTACTTAACTATTTGATTACAAAATTAAAATTCCTCATCTTTTGAAACTGAAAACATTCTGCGTACCACCCGCCCGGCCATCGAGCTCCGCCGCACGAGGAGTGGGACGCCCTCCTAGACAGCGATCTCCCAACCATCATAGCCGGAGACCTTAATGCCAAGCATCCCTCTTGGAACAGCAGAACGTCAAACCCCTACGGCAATTCTCTCCGTACGGCTGTCAAAGATGATCTCAGTGTCCTCATCATCGGCCCGTCTGAACCGACATACTTTTCCCGTGCGGGTTATCCACCGGATGTCCTTGATATTGTAATTGTCAAGGCCGTCCCCTTTCATCTACAAGTCAGCGCGGTGTCGGACCTCTCGTCCGATCACGACCCCCTGGTTGTAACTGTCTTGCTGCCGTCGGTCTCACCCCGACTTCCCGATCGTCCTGTTAGGAGAGTCAATTGGTGATCCTACCACGATGATCTGGCTAGGCAGTTACCATCTGTCCCTCTGGAACCACTTGTCTCTTGTGACGACGTGGATCTCCGGGTACATCAGCTCCAGGACCTCGTCCAGTCTGCAATGGACAAGCACACCTATACCGTTCCGGTGACTAATAAACGCTCTGACCTTCCTGCGGAAGTTCTCCAGACCATCCGATTATGGCGCCAGCTCCGCCGCAGATGGCAGCATACCCATGACCCTGCCACTAGTCGGCGTTTTCGAGCCCAGTCGGAACACGTCTCGCAGCTTCTGCTTGACGTAAACGCGGATCGATGGGACTCCTATTTGGAGGCCTTGGAAGTCGACCATGCCTCCGTATGGAGAGCCGCTGGTAGATTGAAAGGTGAAAAGAGGACTCACCATCCCTTGAATACCCCGGACGGCACTGTATACTCTGCAGAAGGCAAGGCGGAAGTCTTCGCCGACTGTATTGAGGAACAGTTCACCGTCCATAGAGGCATCTCTGACCCGGCTCATACGGCCGTCGTCAGGGATTTTCTTTCTGGATACTTTTCTGCTCCCCCCAATGACCCTCCTAATTTGGTCGACGAGGAAGACCTTGTGTCTGTCCTTAGCCGACTGAAGAAGAGAAAGGCTCCTGGCCCCGATCGCATCGGCGCCACTGCGTTCCTGCCTTTGGCAGTTGACATTCTTCTTGAGCTGTTGAACTCCTGTCTCCGGCTGAGGTACTTCCTCCACCTGTGAAAAACCGGTAACGTCATCATGATCCAGAAATCCAAAAAGCCACCCACACTAGTAATCTCAAAGGTATTCGAGCGTCTTCTCCTGGCCCGTATTCGGCCCCTGGTGGATGGTTTCATCCGCGAGGAGCAGTTTGGGTTTAGGCCGAGGCACTCGACTACTCTTCAGCTAGTATGGGTTGTCACCTGTCTAGCCGATGCCGCCAACAATCATCAGGCAACAGGCGCCGTCCTGTTGGATGTGAGCAAAGCCTTCGATAAAGTCTGGCATGAAGGCCTGCTCTACAAACTGGTGCGTTCGCCACTCCCGGCATCTATCGTCCACTTGCTCCGATCCTATCTGATGGATCGTACCTTCAGGATCAGCGTCGATGGGGCGTTCTCTAGGGTTCGCCCTGTCACCGCTGGCGTCCCACAAGGATCTGTCCTCGGCCCCGTTCTGTACGTCCTGTACACGAACGATCTGCCTGTTTATCCCGGGGTCACGTTATCTCTATTTGCCGACGACGCGATGTTTTATTTTAGCTCGCTTTCGCATTGGCGTAACGTTACAATGCCAGTTGGCTATGCTTCCGGACTGGCTAAGGAAATGGCGGGTAGCGATCAATACGGAGAAATCCAAGGCGATCTGCTTTACTCATAAGTCCATTTCCCGATGCCGATCCCTCTCCTTAGAGGGGAGACCCATCAACTGAACTGTGACGGTGAAGTACCTAGGCGTTCGGCTTGATCGGCGCCTAAACTTCAACGCCCACGTGACCGCAACCCTCAACAAGGCTCATGGCGTCAGAGCCAAACTATCACCAATGCTCTCGCGGAACAGCCGCCTGGCTGTCCGTACAAAACTTACATTGTATCTACTGTTCCTCTGGACAGTACTCACTTATGCGGTGCCCGCTTGGTGGCCTCTCCTGTCGGCCACCAACAGGCATAGGCTGACTACGCTCCCTCACGGGGTCCCCGTGGTTTGTGCGAAATTCTGCCATCCACCGGGGTCTCCGTGTTCCCACCTTAGAGGCCTTCGTCTGGTCCTTGGCAACGAATTTGTTCGCCAAGGCCGGCGAGTCCCCTTATCTGCACCTCCAAAGGCTGAACAGCATGGAGAATACACCGCCCCTCACCGCGTTAGGCGCCCTAGGGTGCTGTTAGACGACCCCCCCTAAGTTCATCACATGAACCCCCCAGAAACGAACCCCCCAACCTTCTGGAGACTAAAATGATCACCATCATTCACTACCTGTGCCTACCGAAACTGTAGTCAATCATGCTGCGGCAGATTAGATTGGACTGATTTATTGCCAGCATCGGCTTTGCCGATTCGGCAGGGCTGTGATCCGGGACACGGGCTCCCGCGAGGTTGTGCAAATGCCTTCCTTGAGAGAGCCGACTGCCCCGGTGACGAGTCCCTTCGATTCGGCCGCCGCCTTCGGGCGGTTGAGCCTCTTGTTCTTGCCAGCGCGCCTCTAAGTTTCTGTGGGCTATGCCCTCGGGGACTACAGAGCTGCGCCCAGGCATGGCAATTGGCTGAAGCCATGACACCTGAGATCCCTGTCAGCACCTGCTTTGCTGATTCGGCAGGTTAATGACCTGAGACACGGGCTCCCGCGAAGTTGTGCAAGTGCCTTCCTTGCGGAAGCTGGCTGTCTCGGAGTCATTCCTTACCGTTTCGGCCGACGCCCTAGGGCGCTCAAGCCTCTGGTCCTCGCCAGTGCGTCACTACGTTCCCAAAGGCTAGCCTGAGGGGACCATGGTGTCGCACCTCGGCGGGACAATTGGCTGAAGCAAAAGCTCAAGCTTGCCTCCGTGGTGGCCTTGTAATTTATCATGGACCCGCAGACTGCACCATAACTCCCTTGTGCAGAGCAAACGACAACGCTGACCTGTTGGCACCTGGCGTTCATCAGGCCTAGGTCTGGACAACGCAAACAAATTAGGGCGCAAGACGCCCGCGCATCATCCATCCATCCAACTGAAAACAGATATCCTCTATCTTTATACATTTATTACATCCTTAACATAAAATACTATTCCTTGACTTCTCATTATAGAAATATAAAATAAATGAAATTATTTTAAATTAATTTTAGGTAATTAGCATACCCAGGATTTGCTTTTGGACACTAAAAACATTATTCCGTACATATTGTATGTACAACATAAGAAAAGAATATTATTATACAGTCTTCAAGACTATGGCATGAATAATTAAATTAATTTTATATCAATAATTAAAATTGTATGTTTAACTATTTTATAGAAATGGATGTATGTAGAGTGGAAAAACTCAAGTGGTATTCATGTGGACAGAGGAAAAAATTTGCTGACAGTCTGGTTCTCAAAAAGTAGAAGATTAAAATGGTTGGGTTATATAATGGATGACAGCAGAACAACTAAAAGAATCACAGACTGGATACCAATGGGTAGAAGAATTATAGGAAAAGAATTATTTGAGGTGTACGAATATGAGAGGATGGAGAAGGTTGTGTGGTGAGAGGTCAGACTGGAGGAAAATTGTTGAGAAGGTTAAGACCCTCACTGGGTTGTGATGTTAGAAGAAGACAAAGAAGGAGAAAAAAAATTTTCACCAGCCACAAATCACTCACTATGAGAAGATCAAACCATCCAGATGTCATGTTGCCCAAAAGTAGCCTTGAGTGGTCCATAAGACGCCACCAACAATTAACAAAGTGCTGTGTGTGGTTAACAATGAAAAAGTATTCATTTTACTTAAATCTGTATTGTAAACTATTATCTTTAGACTTGGTGTTTGGTAGTCCATTTTATGAAGTTCTGAAATTAAAAGTGTAGACATCCTCAGAGATTCAAACATTATATACTGCATCACTTGATACATGGAAGTGAGCAATCGCTAATATGTATTGGTGATACCTACTGTGACGTTACTCTTCCTGAGTCTTCCCACACGATACTCTTACCTTCAAAGGGAATGCTTGAAAGAGACATACTTTAGAAACCGGCTCTTCATTGATTGTAACATAAAGTTTTCATGCTTTTTGTATCATTTTGTTATCGTATGTACTAACGAATTGATGAGATGTACTGAGATGGTTTGATGAAAATATGTTTGATACAAAAACAATTTTGGTTATAGGAACAACTTAAGTTAGTTTTGTAGTGACAACTATACTAATTACTATAATATGTAGCCAAAATTTAATTCATGTTAATACACTGGGCTAAAAAATGTACATATAAAATTGTTAATTAAGGGACACATATAAGCTAAACAAATCAAAAATATAATAATTACAAAATAAAAATCAATATTTTTATACAGATTTTAGCATGGCTAACTTAGTGGACAACTTACACGTATCAACATGAATAGTTGCATCAGTTTCTTTGCGCAATGTCTGCTGCCATGATAAATGAAAATATGAACCATGTACTACAGGGTCACTATAAAATCGTATGTACACCACATTGCTAGAAGATGTGACAGGGCTAGGTAGGTTAGCACCACATGCTCTCAAAAGTGAAGGTGACTTATCATCAGCTCCATCATATACCTGAACACATCATTCAAGATTACATTATTTGTTTAAATTTTTTACATAAATGAATGTTTTTTTCATAAAAACCCAATTTGAATGAAACTTATTTTTAAGAAGTTTTAATAAGCTTGTTTCAACAAAAACTATGAGCATACTTGAGCAAATATTTTTTCAATTAAATAAAATCATAACAGAGAAAACCACTCACTGATATCTAAAAGCACTTATATGAATTTTGTTGAAAAGGATCTAATCACAGCTTTTTATGCAGAATCAATTTAGCACTTACGTATAAATCTACAAGACATAAATACAGATTTTACCAAAAACACAGACACTGTTTCTTATTATTATGCTCAAATCTAGTTTATTTCATATGGCAATGATTGTTTGGAACAAGTAGTTCAGTGGACATAACAGTTGAACATGATACCATGTTCTGTCAGAAACTTATCAGAATCGCTGAAATCATCAGAAGATTCTACAAGACTTAAAGTGTTACTACATTAAAAGAGTGGTTTGACTGATACTGGCTGTGTACTGGTTATTGTGATAACTGCTCTGTAGGCTGTAAACAAGCAGGAAAGATGAGATATTTATAATTCGAATAAGAAGAATAGAAGAGGAGCCAAAGCAACAGGAACAGAAAAAGAAGAAAATAGAAAAACAAACTGGGCAGTTCTTGACATGCTGGAGTGTGTAAACTGTGTAAAGTTGAGGTCATCGGCTTTCCTCCTGATATCACCCTGCATGAAATCCAGCAAGCCCTTGAGTTCTGGGGAACAATTTAAACTCAATCATCCTTTCTTCTCACTGGCAGGTATACCACCCACAATACCTTTCTTGTGAAGCATCAGAAGGTAAGCAACTACTAATTCATCTATTCCCTTACCAACCTCTTTTACCTATGGGTAAAAGTCCAGGCATTCGAGTTCAGACCTGGCCAAAGTAGTGTTTCATTGCCATTGTCAGGGGCATACTAGTGTCTTCTATCACTAGCCTACCCAGTGTGTGCAGTGGTGCTGAAGGTCACCATAAGGACAACTGTCCTTGTGTGAGTGTACGCCACTGCTACATGCACAAACTGTGGTGAAGGCCATCTGGCTAGCTTTCACAGTTGCAAGTTCTACTTGACAGTCTTGAAAACATCTGGCAAGTCCCCTAAGCTGCCAACCTCTTCCCAGGACGTTCAGTCTGTACTAGTTACCATCCACTACTCCTCATGATCCTTCAGCTCACCCAGGGTTAAGCCTCTTTGGCTGGTGGCATGGAATGCACATGGCGTTTTGTTTCACCACGCCAAATTGGCTGCCTTTGCCACCGAGTACGACCTGGACATCATACTCCTCTCTGAAACTTTCCTTACCTCTGCTGTGTCTTTTCAGCTTCCAGCTAGTACAATGTATCTCATGGATAACCCAGCTCAAAACAACACTGCTCATCCCAGCGGTGGTATAGCAGTCTTGGTTCACAGGCACGTTGCCCAGTTGCCTATCGTTAACTCCCCTTCTGGTGAATCATCACCTGGCAACAGTGGTGGCCCTCTGTATCAGGCATTGAGAGGTTTGTCTCATCTCAGCATACCTTTTACCTGGGTGCGACAGGCCTCCACTGCACGAGGAGTGGGACACCCTCCTTAACAATTGCTACTGGAGACTTTAACTCCAAACATCTCACTTAGAACAACTGTGTCACAAACCTGCGTGGCCAATAGCACTATAGCTATAGTGCTCTATAGCTAAATTCAGCATAATCCTCAGGTCTATGTTCTTGATCCTGATGCACTGACTTATGTTCCCAATAGCAGACTCCCTGATGTCCTTGACATTGTTATTGTCAAAGACTTGGCCTGCCCCATTACTGTTAATGCCATGTCAGTTCTCTTGTCCGATAACAACACACCTCTCCAACCTCCATGTCAGGAGAGTCACTTGGCGTTCCTACCACAAAAAACTTCACTGAGCAGTGCCTTCTGACCCACCAGTGTCCATTGCCAATCAGGCTGATGCGAACCACCTGGCCAACAATCTCCAAGTTGTCATGATGTCATCAATAGATAAGCACTTATCTAGTTCCTGAGAGTAACCAGCAGCAGTCTCAATTGCCTGAAGAGGTGCTTCTAGCAATTCAAAAATGGCGCCAGCTTTGCCAGAGATGGCAACAAACCTGGGATCCCACCATGAAATGTAGGTTCAATGCACAATCTAACTTTTTTAAGGAGCTTCTGCCTGATTGTTATTCAAGCAGCTTCTGCCACTGCAAATTGTTGGGACTCATATCTCAAGTCTGTGGAAGTCAGGCCCAAGTCTGTCTGGCAGGCTGCAAGCTGACTTATTGGTGAAAAAAGGGCCCACCATCCCCTTAGATCTCTGGATGGAACTGTGTACTCAGTAGAAGGGAAGACTGAGTTCTTTGCAAATTCTATGGAGGAGCAATTTACTGTCCACAGAGGTGTCTGTGACCTCGACCACTCAGCCATGGTCAAGGTCTTCTTTTCTGACTACTTCTCCCACTCTCCTGATGACTTCCCTTCCCCGTTAGACTGGGCTGATACGCCATTGGCTGTCAGTCAACTTTACCCTAAGCAGTCCCCTAGCAAGGATTGGATCAGTGCAGCGGCACTTCAACATGCTCCCTGTAGTCTCATCTCACTGGTTCATGAGCTGTTCAATGGATGTCTCTAGCTCCATTCCTTTCCTCATAAACTGCATATGCTTCCCAATCATCTCCCCATCTCTCTTCTGCCAGTCATCTCAAAGGTGTTTTGAGCACTTCTGCATGATCGGATTGCTTCCCCACCACCTATTTGGATAAGATACATTCACAGAAGCAGTTCGGCTTTCATAGAGAGCACTTGACAACCCTCGATGAAGGCCTTCTCTACAAACTTGCCCTGTCCTTCTCCTCGCCTCTTTTGTTTACCTTCTGTGGTTGTATCTTTGCATCTGCTTCTTTAGGGTATGCTTTTGATGCATTGTACTCATTCATTCGACTGTTTGCCATAAGCATTCCTCAAGGTTCTGTCTTTGGTCCTGTTCTGAACCTTGCATACATAGACAATCTGCCCATACAGCCTGGGGTCACATTTTTGCTCTATGTCACTGATGCCATGTATCATTACAACTCAGCTAACCTCAGTTTTGGCACTGGCATGGCAAAACATCAGCTTCCCCTACTTCCAGATTGGCTATGAAATGGTGGGTGACAATCAATACAGAGAAATCTAAGGTGATCGCCTTCTCCTGTTAGTTCACTTTCCAATGCCAGACCCTCTCCCTAAACGAGAGTTCTATCACATTGAAATTGACTGTGAGTATTTGGGCACCACTCTTGACCAACACCTATGCTTCAGTCTCCCAGTGCCTCCAGCATGCACATGGCGTCAAAGCCAAACTATTTTCCTTCTTTCATATCAAGGTTCATTGGCTATGCACACTAGACTCACGTTCTCTCTGCTCTTATTTCACCTATCCTAACATGCGCAGTGCCAGCATTCTGCTCCCTGCTTTGACCCAACATTGTAACTCTCGTGGAAGCCTTCCAATCCTGGACCCAAGGATACATCTCAAACTCTCCCTGGTTTGTCAGAAAAACACCCCCTGCTCAATGATCCTCCATAAGCCATCTTTTGGCCATGTCCATGCCGGTGCATGGTGACAGATGGAGAGGAAGGAGATTGCGATTACTCTAGATGTGCTTCAGTTGCCATCTCCTATGAGTGCTTCCTCACTTTCTGCTCTCTCCCTTGACCCGACATTGCCTTACAGCAGCCTCTAGAGACTTTTCCTGGGCTGGTTTGAGGTGCTTGACCCATTGTGGGCGGGCAATCTCTGCCTTCCAACCGAAGGATCTCTAAAGACTCCCCATTCCACCGTTGCGTACCTTCTATGGTCCAAGGTCCAAAGTTAAAAAAAAAAAAAAACAGCTATTCCATACCTCCAAGTGAAAAAATTAACATGTAGGATCATTCCTTGCAAAGCATGGGATCTCTATTCATGGTAACATGCAAGGGACATGCAGTCATCGGGCTTGTCCGATGTGGATACTGCAACCACCAGGGCATGTCAAACTACTGCCCCGCACACCTGAACCTGGATGCAAAAAATTCATTCTGCCGGACGACGTGAAGGAAGCAAGAATGGGGAAAGAAGAAAGGAAGAGCAAAAAATGGAAAAGAAAGAAAACGAAGTGAAGCCCACTGACAGCAGCAGATTCTAAACCCCACTGCTAAGTGATGAGGACTGTGGCACAGAAACAAGAGTGAGGAGAGCCGCCGAGCATCATACTGGAGCTTATATGGAATTAGCTGCAACTAGTGTCCTTGCCCAACAGTCCTTTTAAGGACCACAAAAATAATATGTTCTATGATTGGTGCCATTTGTCTTGCGACAAAATATTAGTAAAGGAATGAAGGTTGTCCATAATAATGATCATCTTTTCACTTTTGTTGATCCCAATATTGAGCAGAGTTTAATATTGAAGCAGATGCTATTGAAATTACTAAAACCTTACAGGGAACTACAAAAGACATTGTGAGGTAATATGAAGCAATATACAAAAACTAGTTTCAATTTAAAAGAAATTAATTTTTTTTTAACTGAAGTCTAAAAATTAGCATATTATTCTAGTACTAATTTGCATACATACTGTTTACAGCACAGGTATATGAACTATTGTATAGCAAAATTGAAAGCTAAAGGCATATGCACAAAAATCAGTTTCTTCATGGACAAGTCCACTTTGAAATTGTGAATGGCAGGAGGGTAACGGAGAATCAACCGCTATGCAAGTAAGGTGTTGCCAACATACTTGTCACGTTTTAGTTACATTGTTCATTAACGTGTTACATACTACCTCAGTCTTGCTTTTGTTATTATTATCTCAGTCTATTATTAATTATGTTGTTGTTTTACAGTTCATTTTAATTGTTATTTAATTTCTATTGGTAGTTTAATTCTATAATTACGTATTTTCATAATTTGGTTACCACCAAATAATGCGATTTATTAAAATGGATACTGCTCCTTCAAACTCAACTAGCAACGGCAAGAAACTCAGTCTATTTCTAAGAAAAGCTGAACAATGATAGGCGTGAGGGTCAATATACACCAACAGAATCGAAATTAAAAGTTAAGCTTCTTAAAAAACGAAACTATTCATGTTAGTATAACTTTTGCACACACTTGGACGAGTCTGAAGGTTTTTTATTAATGTCTTGTGTATCTTTACAATAAAAATAAATAAGTATAAAACAAACAGTACAGAAATAATGCTAGAATATTAGTTCTATTATGATATGAAACGTATACATTGTAACACCACAAAATGTTACATAACCTAGACATTCACCAGAAGGGTAAATAATTACACTGAAGTGATAAAAATGAATCATTTATAATGAATGTAGCAAAGAAGAGAAGGACCAACAAAGAAGAAAGAAGAGGAAGGATCCCAAGGAGCAGTGATGAATACACTGCATGACACTACAACAAACACTATGACTGACTCTAACTAATGGACATGCACAGTTCACAATAAGCTGTCAAACAAGCCAGTCCATGACATTAATGTAGAGTCATGTGTTAATAAAACTAATTAAATAATGACGGAAATAATGTAATATCAGTAACAGCATTTTGGCTGAAAGTAAAAGAACCATGACCAATAAATGACAAAGCCTATGACTAGATTAGCTATAGCCACAATGTATATTAAAACTAGCATTACAAGCCCAGATGTAATATTAGTAAGTAAAAATAGTTATAAAAGGAAACCTTATATGGATGAGTAACTCCCTTATTATACAAAATGTAACTAGTAACAATTATTAAGGCATAAACATAGTACTAAGAATGTGTCTAGCCCATGCCTAAACAAGCATTTGTCAGTAAATTAATAAGGAAACAGGACTCCTAGTGAACATAAAATTTACTGAACAATCAATATAACTAAACGAAATGTGAAATACCACCACTCAGTTGTTAATGAATAACGTTAAATTGAGTAGGCCAAACGAAATGTAATTAGAGAATAAGGAATTTTTATAATACTGTATTACCCAAATTATATTAAGATTTAATATTGTACAGTTATAAATAGCTCTTAAGTATAATCATAGATGTATTAATGTTCAAACAAAGACGTTCTAAAGAAAACGCAGTGTGAATCACTAAATGTAAAAAGATAGGAAATAATCGCATTATGGATTGCTAGCAGACGACAGTGAGAAACCATGTTTCAAAACATTATTTATGAGCATTGTCAAAGAAAACGAGGTTAAAACCAGTGTTAAGCCACATCAAATTAAAGCCCGGAAACTAAACTTTAATTTGATGGTAGTAACCTCGAGATCGGAACTATAATAAGTGCATAGTGCGCGTTAGCATCATTTATTATTAAAAATAAGAAATTGTTCGAGTAATACTAATAACAGCGAAAGCTGAGTAAAACAACCGCGCCGGTGGCCGTTATAAAAAACTATACGTGATTGTAACGGTTATCAGAGCCAATCAAAAAAGAGTTTACTAAACGACTTTTCTCCCTAAGCACGATACAGTGAAGGGGTATATAACCAGCAGCGCAGAAAATTCGTTACACTTTTTGTCATCTACTCGAGCGATACAGTCGCCGCTCGACAGCGTAACATTTTTAATGACTTAACATAGCATAACAACAACAAACCTTTCAAAATTTCTTCGAGACAGTTAACAATACAGCAATTGACTACAAGGAAGTGCTTCGACAGTAAAGTGAATATTTTAATTAGTGCGTGATTTCAGAACGAGAGAGAGAATATTGTAATCAGTAATTTAAATAGCCCAGTTTTAGTAAGAAGAGGGCAGACTCCTCGTTCAAAGTGTGTATGAAGTGTAATTAACCAGTGATCATTATAATCCGATCACTGGAGTGTTTTTAAATTTTAATCTATATGATTAAAAGAAATAAGGTAACACAGTGACCATTTATATTACTATTCTGTTTGCGCTGATCATTATTTACCACAACATTGTACTGACGCAAGGACAACAAAACTTTCAATCTTATACACAGAATCAATTTATTTAGCGGATTAATGAATCCAACGTAAGATATTTGTGTTAGTATTAAGCATCAAAATATTTGTTAGTAGATAAGTAAGCGTAACGAACGCTAACCTGAAAAATAATTACGAGTTTTTAAAAAGAGGCCAAATTACTAATTATTATTAGATTAACATCTGTCAAGGCATATGATAATTTTATTTGTATTTCAAAGAGCCTACCCGTGAGGTAAATCATATATTTAAAAGTTAAATTTGTTAATAGTTATAAGAGTTTTATTGTTCTAAACTGAGCTAGGCCGTATTGTAAATGGGCAAATTAACATCAAGTTTATGTCAACGTAATTATTGTATTTTTAATTGTTGAATTGTTTTAAAGGGTAAAATAAACCCCCGATTTTATTCAGTATAAACTTGGATTATATTTATTTCATATAGTTAATTAATACTCAACACTGAGTACAGTGAGATAACTCTGAGTAGAGACTTTACCATATTATATCTGAATTGTGGTAAAAGCATCAAGCAGTCAAACGAAACATAAGTGAATTTATACAATTCTAACATTTATTAATTTGTTTTTTCATGGGAACTGTCTAAAGTAAACCCACGTGGCGCCCACATTGCACACAAGGAGTAATCTAACCTTGTTTATAAAGTAAGCTGGTCTTAAGAGCATCTTGACAGTTTATTTTTTGGTAAGTGAACTTCAGAACTTCCAGTATCATGAACAGGTACGTGAAAGTGTTTTTATTATAAATTATTTGTCCAGACGAGACGTGACGGTACGTACACTGACAACACTTAACCAAGAAGAGGAGTTCCACTGCAAGATCGACGCTACAGTTACATTCATCCACCGACCAGCGATTAATATATTATTCACTATAATTATCAAACTTTACAAAATAAACAATATTTACCAATTATTACTAAAGAGCATTAATGCATATAAAGTAAAGAGAGTTCATATTAACGTTTTAAGTTGTAACACGAGATTCCGCTACAATCGATATTTAACTTTAATTTTAAATATAACATTATTTCTAACAGAGAAGAATCTCGTTTGGTTACAACATGTGTGTGTAAGCATGCGCGTTTTCGTTTTGAGTAATAATAAAAAGAAGTAGAACATTAAAATGAAAAAAGTATTGAATATTGCATGTTATAACTTTAACTTTTTGCTTTATTCACAATAAAAGTTTGTTTTGCTAGCTGGTAAAATATAAACGATCTCTCTGTCATTCATCTGTTACTTTTACGGGTTGTAATACTTGTGGGGTTAAAAGATGTTCTTAATAGATACGGTATTATTTCCTAAAATACTGTACTAAGATAACACAATTTTCCTTCTTCTCGAAACAGATGTTTGTTATCTAGGATTAAAAGATTTTCACAAGAAAGCTAATATGAAGAAGTCTTCCTTTTATGATAAACTGCAGAGATAGTCAAGTGTACATAATTAAGGAGTGGAAGTGCACAAGTGCGTAGTTTGCACATTCTATTCCATTGCGATAATAGCTAGTAGTACATCTAAACAGCAGACAATTCAGGACTAAAAAAAAAAAACACCGAGATAAATTTATATAACATTTCATATGTAACAGAGAGAGAGAGAGAGAGAGAGAGAGTGGGAGGGGGAGAGAGAGAGAGAGAGAGAGAGAGAGAGAGTGAGACATCCGTTGTAAGTGAAACACAGTTTACAAACAAATCTTGTGCACGAATTTTGGTTACTATTTGAAATAATATTCAAACATTGGCTAAACTGACGCTCATAACAAGAATTCTCTTCTCACATCTCAGAGTGACTCCCACCACATCACCATTCCCCTCTGACCACACGCGTTTTGCGCATTCCCAAGCCCTTAGCTTTCAAGTTTGCTATACATGGTATTAACATAAAATAACAATACAACTTTTGCAGAATATTAGTTGAAAACATTCCATAATATTAAAATATAAAGATTGTTTTTATAGACAGTACTGTATATGTTTTCAAGTAACTTGTTTTCTTATTCTAAGTACTAAGTCTTTTTATCCACGGTACCATAGCCACAGTATTCTCAATTCTTAAAAAATGTAACTCCTATGTAAATGTAAATAGTAATTCCTATTGGATTACTGCATTTATTTGTCAAAATTCCTTAAAATGATCAAACTTTTGCTAGTTGATGGTGACATTTATCAACAAATTTTGTGCACATTTATTATAATTAAGCAACAGATGATGGATATTTTATATACATCTTATACACAGATTTTTATGAGTGTGATACGGATGTGTCCTTTTTGGGGGGTTAAGTACCACTTTGAGTATTGATGTTTTCTAGAATGTTTCTGCAGATCCATCTCTGCCATCTCCCTCGTCAATGACTTGAGATGGAATGATTTTTCATCTAGGTTGACATTATGTTTATAATGGTTGGGACATAAAGGGTACACTCCTATTGGTAGTGGTTCCTATTATACAAACTCATGTCTGTTAAAGCTGACTGCTTATCAGAGCAGTTAACTCATTCCATCCTAAGGTACTGAGGAGAAATCTGCCTGATGATGGCAGAGGTGGATCTGTTGAAACATTGCAGAAAACAGCAGTACACAACATGGGACTCAATGTGAAAAAAATATTTATTTATTATATTGAATATTGAACTTTTAATAAGGTTACCTCTAGGAATATATAACACTCCGTTGAATATATAACATCCATATAAAAATCAGTGAATATTATCCGTACTGCCATTCCATCTTCAACAGTAATTCTCCAGTAGTAATCTCCTTGTTGAATATATGGTCTCGGATACAAAGGTGAAGCGATCTCCCCTGATTCCCCAGTCAGTTCATTTCCATGCACTGAGCAATCAAAATGTAAAATAAAAACTGGATTGTTTTTACTATTACAACAATCTACTTCTAAGGATTATTTAGTACTTTTTGTTACTAAATATGTTCATAACAAGGTATATAGAATTTACATTATGAATTTTGTGAACATTAAATTGATATACTGTACTTACATTTCATATTACCTCGTGCACTATACAAATGTAATATTATAACATACCGTAATACAAATATTCTTCTCCACATTAAAGCTGATGGAGCTTTATTCAAGACAAAATAGCTGATGGTACGCCAATTGCTTGAAACACGTTTAACAGGTTATAACAGACAAAGTTCTTTTCACATCAAAGTACCAGTAGTACTTGACAGTGAAAGTCTAAAGAAATATATATTTCAATTCAAACAACATTACATGAAATGTGCACACTCCATGTTAAACAGTCAGTAAAATGTTATTATCCCACTGTGGAGCATCATAAAAAGCAAATATTAACTGTCAACAGACCTTACATTAGTACTTTGCTATATACAAACATGAAATGACTACGAGTAATCGCTTTTGATTATCCTAAACAAAATTAGTTTTCTTTAATAATTATAGAAAACACATGACCGCACACAACTATCACAACCTTAAAAGTGACTTAATTTAGAAGTTCTATTATAATTGTTGTAAAGTTTTCAATTCATTGCAATATTTTCAGTCCACCTAAGATCACCGTGCACTGTACTACAAAAATGATAAAATGTTTTAAATAATTTAACAACATTTAGCATCCTAAGTATATTTTGTTTAATATAACTTCGGAATTCACAGCTCATGGTGGGAATACTGTGCTGTACAAACACTTTGTCTACTGCCGACAGGCTGTTACTCACCACAGAAATTTTAAACATTTTAAGAGTTGAAATATTTGTTCTTTTCTATCGGCATTAATTTGAGCTTTGATAAGTTCATAATCTAAATAGGCTAACCAAGAAATAAGCAATATTAAGACTGCATTCATATGTCGTATTATTATTATTCATATACATAATATTATTATTCACGTTATTAATATATTCATATGTCATACTGCATATTATTTCTGTCATATTTATAGCATCTAGGGCTCAGTTGATATTGTAACTACTGAATTCGGGATGTCCTTCTTATTTTAGCCTCACGTTGGAGTCGTCAATCTGTAACTACATCTATGACTGCCCGTATTATTATGCCACACGTTGGGTTTGTCAATCTGTAACTACTCGCCCTTGTCGTATCTGTAAAATGTTTACACTTGTTTTTTATATGTAGAAAGTGTTAAGGTGGTGTTCGCCTCACACCGGTCGTTACAATGATAGTTGTCACTACTGAAGTGTGTAGCGTGGTCTCAATTATCAGTACAACCTACCTGTTTATTCATAGGGGTTGCGAATCCCGAGTGGTGGCAAATTGTTTACTTTAAAACAATTAAATTTGTGAAATTACAAGTTAAATAAGTATTGTCAGCGTTGACGGCTGGAGCATTCAAATGATTCCCGCCGCTGTACAGCTTGTCGTATTGTCCACTCGTGAAGAGTGCTAGTTGGTTAATCGGTAGAAATTGCTAACACACACATATATTATACAACGTCCTACGAAATAAAACAATGGTAATGCTCTGTACTGTAATTTTAATTCAAATTTAATCATTAATCAATGTGACAAAAGTATTATAAATTATTTTTCAGTAAAATTGCTCTGGCTTAGAACATGAAACAAATCTCTAGGTTGGCGAAATTGATTTTGAAATGAGTTACATTAACACCGAGATGGCGTCTGTTTACACACGGTATATTAATCTGTTCCAAAATCTGGGGTTCTTTGGATTATAAATAAAACATAAAAGCTGATTACATTAAAAAAGTACACTACCGTACCTTATCCGTACTTATATTGTATAAAGTGTTTTTACAAATTGTTCGGTAGTGTCGTATTAGTTGTTACAAAACTCGCACTCTAATGTGAGGTTATATCTTAATTAACAATTGTTTTACGTAAGTTGATTATGATTCAAACCTTTGAAAGAAAATTAACTTTGTTTAATAGTGAGAAATTTTGATTGATTTGAGAAATATTTAAAGTGATTTGGTTTCTGGGATAATTGAATTTAGTTGATACTTTTTCAGACGGTGGTGATATGTTGTCGTCTGGGGTACCGGTTCAGACGGTGGTGATATGTTGTCGTATGGGGTAATGGAAATTCATCAATGTTGGGGCTGATTTAGGCTTCGGGCATCTTCTTCTATCTCGTCTTGGGACTTTCTGCTATTTAATTTCTTTTATTTGGTTCCAGGACATAGGTTAATATTAGAAGCTTTGCATCTACTCGTCATCGGTTCTTGTAGTCGACTTCTGAACGTATTTTGAACTTGTTAAGGTAAAATTTTGGTCATCTCAATCTTGCGTACCTCTTACCTCTTACCCACGCGTCATTTTTTCAAGTGTATATTTTTTAACGGAAAATTAGTATTCAACGGCCCGTTTCTATGGTAACAGAAACCCTTTGATTGGGTAAGGCCGAGATTAAAAGCATTGTTAAGAGATTTGAAATTTTTATTCAAATTTATTATATATTTTCTGGCTGATTTTATTCTTCTGTCGTCCCTTTTGGGTATTAAATAATATCACTGTTGTACTTATTTCCTTTCAAAGATTAAAACGATACCTCATAAGGTCATATTCTATTATACATTAACTTTAGTCTAATTATTTTGATACTTGATAATTACATATCTCTTTTAAATTAAACTTTTATAGTAAAATTTCTCTTTTAAAATGATTTACACATAATTATTGGCTGGTTGCTTGCCTTAGATTTGTAAATTTCCTTGTGAATTTGTTATAATTGATATTTGTGTGTGTCTGACAGTTAGGCATTTTCATTGGCTTAAGTAGCCATTATGGTATTTTACTTATTTCATTTAATTATATTTCATTTCATTCTGATAGGCTTTACTTTGTTATTACAATTGTTTGTGTTGTGTTTTGAGTCTGTTGGTGTTCTGATTACATGTCAATATTGCTTTCTCTATCTTAATATTTAAAACATAACAATTAGGCTTATGGACTGCAAGTTTCCTTCAGCCATATCCTATTCATAACATTAAAACGAACAATTCTTTATAAGTTATTAGAGTTATTATTTTGAGTGAGAAATATCATCACTTCCTTCCAACTTATTATCTGCTAATTTTTTGTTTACAATACATATTATTTTTATTGTGATAAACAACATCACTTTTATAAAATTTATAACTATCCCTTATAACATGGGTGTCTTTGATTTGTCTCTAATTTCTTAATTTTTAAACAATCTTTACATTCTCTACATGTCAACACCTTCAATTTATTCTTTCCTGGGATCCTCCCATTTAATTACTATTGGTTATAATTAAACTTAACTCTCTTAAACATCTTTTCTTAAATAATAATGTCATCATCACTTTCCAGTGTTCAGTATATCTTATTCTATAATTCATACTTAATACTATTTTTCACCATATATTTATTCACTGTTATTTTTCCACTTTTAAACCTTTAGTGTTTTTTACAGATTCATTAAGTGTCTATTTTCTTTATCAGTCACTATTTCTTATAATTGTTATATTCTATATCTTACACTATTCCCATTTATACCTCACCTTCACTTTTAAACTATCTATAGTTAATTATAATTTAATTAGCGTACCTTCTTTATCACTTCACTTTGGGGTTTTTACACATACACTATTGCACTGTATCACTGTTTATACTATGTGTTTTTTAGTGGGTAATCCCTATACTTATTTCTCTTTCTATTTCTCACTATTTCTTTCATTATAACATGATACTTATTATTAATGACATTTTGTTATATCTTTCACTACCTCTACCTTTAATAATTGGGTTAGTGTACTTTTCTTTAATAAGTTATTTTTTACTGTTTTTCGTTTAAAACAGGTATGTAAATTATCTCATTTACTATAATATTTCTTTCCATTAGTGGATAATTATTTGGGGTTTATTTACAATATTCTATATTTGAGTATACCATTTCTCCCTTTTATATGTGGTGTCTCTTATTTCTTGGTTTCACTTCGTTTCCTCTTCCTTCTTCTTCTTCTCCTTCATCTTCGATTGTCTTCATTTTGATTCGGTTCTCTTCTATTAGTTCTATTAGTTAATTTCTATTTAGTTGTAGGACTTTGTTCACTTCCTTTAATTGTCTTTATTCTTCTTTGGTTCTGGTTTCTTCCCTTCTTTTGTTAGTTCCTATTGGTTGGGTCAATTACTTTTTCTTTGTGTATTTTTCGTGGTTCCCTTCTTCTTTTGTTAGTTGTTGTTGGGTCAATCACTTGGGTTGGGTAATGTCATCGTTCGTCGTGTCATAGTTTTTATATTTTATTTATTTTTAATCATTTTATTTTATATGAAGTATATTTACTTTTATAATTATAGTTTTTATCCTTGGTACTGGGTTGGCTTATTTGTGTTGTAACATAATGCCTCTCCTTCAAAACTGATCATTTTAATAAAACACTAGCATAGTTTTTTATGAAATTATCAGTTGTATATAATCTTTTTCCTTTTCTTTCTGGTTTGTTTCTCCATTCTTTATTTCTCTTCTTACTTAATTCATTCCATTTTATTTGGATCTGTTTTTATTTATTTCCATTAGTGTGTTTTCCCTTATACACAATTTTTTTTTCTAACTTTTAGTAGCTGGTTTCTCCCATTACTACTCATTTTTTCTGAGACCAGAGGAACATCATCTCTGCTCAGTTTATTTGGATTGCTGGACTTTTCAACAGTCAATCTTAAATACCTTTTTTGTCAACTTGTGACTTAAATTAATAATAATAATATACTTTGGGATTGTCCACCTTGTGGTTTGTTTTTAGATCACTTTGGCCTTTTACTCATTCTTCCTTCCGCTATACCTTTGCTATATACTGTCATTTGCTCATACCGTTGATTGTTTTTTATTTATTTATTCATATGTTAATTTCATCATATCTAACTTTTTAATATTTTGTTTTCTATTCTTCTTGTGATCATTTTAATTGTCTTAGACATTTTTATTCTTTTCTTGGTTATTTAGCAATATTCTGCTTTAGCCATTTCTCGTATATTTGTTTTATACATAAATTCTCTTTTTCCTTGTACCAGTTCAGTTTTTTTTTTTTCTTTGGAATACTTTTAATTCATTATAATTTCAGGTATTTATCTCAGCAGTTTCTGCTTGATTTTATTTTTGTTTATTTTGATTTGTATTAAATATCATTTTTGATAATTTTTTGTAAGTTAGTTTTCTTACTTTATAGGAATGTTTGTAGCTTATTCCTTTTTAGTTACTTTTTGTTTCATTATTATCGTAAGTTTGTGATTCTTACTTTTTTATATATAGGAATTTGTGTAACTTATTCCTTATTATCTCACTTTTTATTTTATACTTCATATATCAACCTTTTAATAGACTGTAAGTTGATTTAACTTGATAGGAATTTGTGTAATTGATTCCTTTGTTTTTTACATTTTTATTCATTTATATTAATTTTTTCTATTCCGCATATATCATATAAATAATTTAGTAAGTTGCTCTTACAAACTTTTTAAATTTTGAAATATATTTATTTCATTTCTAGTTATTTATTCTTCATCATAAAACCTTTTTATTGAAGTTTGGTTGTAAACTCCCTTTATTTTTCTTGTATTTATATTACTTATTTGGTAAGTGTTATTACCATTATCTCTTGTGATAACGTACGGGCCATATATTTGGTTATACAGATTACTATTCATATTACTATACACTGGACCTTGTTATTTATACTTTTTTGTAAGTTGACTTCTCCTTTTCTTTCCTTGTTATTGCCTTCTCTTGTATATTTCACTCTTTGTTGGCTTTCTCCTCTACTCCTTCAAATGTCTGATGGTTGAACATTTATTCTGGATGATGTTTTTAACTTTTATTGATTATGGTTTATTATTTCTTATTTAATTCGTCTTAGTCGTTTCTTGTCGATTCTTGTTTTGGTGATTATTTAGTGGTTTAATTTAATTTTAATACTTCTTTCCTTCCATTGGGTTGCTTGGTCAGTAACTCGAAGATCAGTCCCTTTTCTTGGTGTGTGGTATCTTCGCTTAGTTTACCCATGGTCCATCAGTTCCTCTGCACTTGTGGTTCGGATAACCTTGGCGTGTAGAACTATTTTCTTACTGGTGAAATAGGTATCTTCTATCTTGTACCACAATTCTTCTAATATCATATGTTCATTTGTATCCATGGTTCCATCGTTCACTTTATGATGTGGTTTATTAATCAAAGGAGTTAACGGTACCTCCCTCATTAATGTTATCATTGATTTTTTATTTTGCATTTCCAATGCTGGTAGATTCCTGTGTTTTAGAAACCTTTGTAATTTGTGACACACTATTCTGTTGTGGGTCTTTTCTATTTCTTGTATCTGCCATTTACGTATCGTTTTGCTGAAGTTTTCTTCCGCTAGTTTGTTGTGGATTCCCTCTATAATTGCTGTTGAGGTCCTCCTACAATCTTTATACTTCATTAATTTGCTTTGGTAGGTAAGTGGCAAATCAAACACCTCAATGAGTCCGTTCTTCATCATCTCCACTTCTTCTCTTGTTTTGATTAGTTTCTTTTTATATACCTTTCCCATTTCCTCTGTTTTCTTAACCTTCTTAATTATCCGATTCTTCTTTCTTCCTCTTCTACTGTTGGTTTTTATGCGCTTGATTTCCTCGGTGTTATTGTTACCTTTATTTTCAGAAAACAATACACTTGTTTCTTCTACAATTTCCATCTCCTTACTACTTTCGGAAGTGGTGTCTAGTGTTTCCTTCAATTGTGTGAAACTATTATTTACTGTTTCATTAAGTTGATCTACTGGGTAACTTGTTTCTTCCCATCTCTTATTCATCCCTGTTTTTGTCCGTTTGACTTCTTCACGAAACTCTACTAGCATGAATCTTAATTCTTCTCTGTTCTTCTCACCATCTTCCTTCATTTGTCGGAGGAGCGTTTCGTGATTATTTTCAATCTTCTTATTCACTATCTCCAGATCCTTTTTTATCTGTTTCTTTAACTCTTCACTCCTCTTTTCGAGCGTCTCTTGGCTTCTCTTCAATGCCTCCTGGTTGCTTTCCAATTTATGATTCAGAAGTTCTATGCTCTCCTTCAAGAATTTCCTGTCTTCCTTTCTTTCTTCCTTTGCCTCTTCCTTCATTTCGTCTATTTTTTCATTCGTTTTCCTTGAAGTTTCATTGAAATTATTATTAATTTGTCCAAATTGTTCCATCATGAACTTCATCATTTGTTGCCTCTCTTCAGTTGGCGTGACTGGTTGGTTGTTTACTATTACTTCTGCTTCCATTTCTGGTTCCGGTAAATTTGGATTTTCCAGTTGGTCATCCTGTGGATGTTCTTCAAACAATCCTCCAATCATTTCCTCAACTACTTCCATTTCTTCTTGGTTTGATGCTTCCTTACGTTTGAGCCTTGTACCCATACTATGTCTATTCATAACCGCCGCTAGTTGTCCTTTCTAGCCTCACTATGTTGGTCGCCAATCTGTAACTACTGAATTCGGGATGTCCTTCTTATTTTAGCCTCACGTTGGAGTCGTCAATCTGTAACTACACCTATGACTGCCCGTGTTATTATGCCACACGTTGGGTTTGTCAATCTGTAACTACTCGCCCTTGTCGTATCTGTAAAATGTTTACACTTGTTTTTTATATGTAGAAAGTGTTAGGGTGGTGTGTTCGCCTCACACCGGTCGTTACAATGATGGTTGTCACTACTGAAGTGTGTAGCGTGGTCTCAATTATCAGTACAACCTACCTGTTTATTCATACGGGTTGCGAATCCCGAGTGGCGCCAAATTGTTTACTTTAAAACAATTAAATTTGTGAAATTACAAGTTAATAAGTGTTGTCAGTGTTGACGGCTGGAGCATTCACATGATTCCCGCCGCTGTACAGCGTGTCGTATTGTCCACTCGTGAAGAGCGCTAGTTGGTTAATCGGTAGAAATTGCTAACACACATATATATTATACAACGTCCTAAGAAATAAAACAATGGTAATGCTCTGTACTGTAATTTTAATTCAAATTTAATCATTAATCAATGTGACAAAAGTATTATAAATTATTTTTCAGTAAAATTGCTCCGGCTTAGAACATGAAACAAATCTCTAGGTTGGCGAAATTGATTTTGAAATGAGTTACATCAACGCCGAGATGGCGTCTGTTTACACACAATATATTAATCTGTTCCAAAATCTGGGGTTCTTTGGATTATAAATAAAACATAAAAGCTGGTTACATTAAATAAGTACACTACCGTACCTTATCCGTACTTATATTGTATAAAGTGTTTATACAAATTGTTCGGTAGTGTCGTATTAGTTGTTACAAAATTCCCACTCTAATGCGAGGTTATATCTTAATTAACAATTGTTTTACGTAAGTTGATTATGATTCAAACCTTTGAAAGAAAATTAACTTTGTTTAATAGTGAGAAATTTTGATTGATTTGAGAAATATTTAAAGTGATTTGGTTTCTGGGATAATTGAATTTAGTTGATACTTATCAGTTCAGACGGTGGTGATATGTTGTCGTCTGGGGTAATGGAAATTCATCAATGTTGGGGCTGATTTAGGCTTCGGGCATCTTCTTCTATCTCGTCTTGGGACTTTCTGCTATTTAATTTCTTTTATTTGGTTCCAGGACATAGGTTAATATTAGAAGCTTTGTATCTACTCGTCATCGGTTCTTGTAGTCGACTTCTGAACGTATTTTGAACTTGTTAAGGTAAAATTTTGGTCATCTCAATCTTGCGTACCTCTTACCTCTTACCCACGCGTCATTTTTTCAAGTGTATATTTTTTAACGGAAAATTAGTATTCAACGGCCCGTTTCTATGGTAACAGAAACCCTTTGATTGGGTAAGGCCGAGATTAAAAGCATTGTTAAGAGATTTGAAATTTTTATTCAAATTTATTATATATTTTCTGGCTGATTTTATTCTTCTGTCGTCCCTTTTGGGTATTAAATAATATCACTGTTGTACTTATTTCCTTTCAAAGATTAAAACGATACCTCATAAGGTCATATTCTATTATACATTAACTTTAGTCTAATTATTTTGATACTTGATAATTACATATCTCTTTTAAATTAAACTTTTATAGTGAAATTTCTCTTTTAAAATGATTTACACATAATTATTGGCTGGTTGCTTGCCTTAGATTTGTAAATTTCCTTGTGAATTTGTTATAATTGATATTTGTGTGTGTCTGACAGTTAGGCATTTTCATTGGCTTAAGTAGCCATTATGGTATTTTACTTATTTCATTTAATTATATTTCATTTCATTCTGATAGGCTTTACTTTGTTATTACAATTGTTTGTGTTGTGTTTTGAGTCTGTTGGTGTTCTGATTACATGTCAATATTGCTTTCTCTATCTTAATATTTAAAACATAACAATTAGGCTTATGGACTGCAAGTTTCCTTCAGCCATATCCTATTCATAACATTAAAACGAACAATTCTTTATAAGTTATTAGAGTTATTATTTTGAGTGAGAAATATCATCACTTCCTTCCAACTTATTATCTGCTAATTTTTTGTTTACAATACATATTATTTTTATTGTGATAAACAACATCACTTTTATAAAATTTATAACTATCCCTTATAACATGGGTGTCTTTGATTTGTCTCTAATTTCTTAATTTTTAAACAATCTTTACATTCTCTACATGTCAACACCTTCAATTTATTCTTTCCTGGGATCCTCCCATTTAATTACTATTGGTTATAATTAAACTTAACTCTCTTAAACATCTTTTCTTAAATAATAATGTCATCATCACTTTCCAGTGTTCAGTATATCTTATTCTATAATTCATACTTAATACTATTTTTCACCATATATTTATTCACTGTTATTTTTCCACTTTTAAACCTTTAGTGTTTTTTACAGATTCATTAAGTGTCTATTTTCTTTATCAGTCACTATTTCTTATAATTGTTATATTCTATATCTTACACTATTCCCATTTATACCTCACCTTCACTTTTAAACTATCTATAGTTAATTATAATTTAATTAGCGTACCTTCTTTATCACTTCACTTTGGGGTTTTTACACATACACTATTGCACTGTATCACTGTTTATACTATGTGTTTTTTAGTGGGTAATCCCTATACTTATTTCTCTTTCTATTTCTCACTATTTCTTTCATTATAACATGATACTTATTATTAATGACATTTTGTTATATCTTTCACTACCTCTACCTTTAATAATTGTGTTAGTGTACTTTTCTTTAATAAGTTATTTTTTACTGTTTTTCGTTTAAAACAGGTATGTAAATTATCTCATTTACTATAATATTTCTTTCCATTAGTGGATAATTATTTGGGGTTTATTTACAATATTCTATATTTGAGTATACCATTTCTCCCTTTTATATGTGGTGTCTCTTATTTCTTGGTTTCACTTCGTTTCCTCTTCCTTCTTCTTCTTCTCCTTCATCTTCGATTGTCTTCATTTTGATTCGGTTCTCTTCTATTAGTTCTATTAGTTAATTTCTATTTAGTTGTAGGACTTTGTTCACTTCCTTTAATTGTCTTTATTCTTCTTTGGTTCTGGTTTCTTCCCTTCTTTTGTTAGTTCCTATTGGTTGGGTCAATTACTTTTTCTTTGTGTATTTTTCGTGGTTCCCTTCTTCTTTTGTTAGTTGTTGTTGGGTCAATCACTTGGGTTGGGTAATGTCATCGTTCGTCGTGTCATAGTTTTTATATTTTATTTATTTTTAATCATTTTATTTTATATGAAGTATATTTACTTTTATAATTATAGTTTTTATCCTTGGTACTGGGTTGGCTTATTTGTGTTGTAACATAATGCCTCTCCTTCAAAACTGATCATTTTAATAAAACACTAGCATAGTTTTTTATGAAATTATCAGTTGTATATAATCTTTTTCCTTTTCTTTCTGGTTTGTTTCTCCATTCTTTATTTCTCTTCTTACTTAATTCATTCCATTTTATTTGGATCTGTTTTTATTTATTTCCATTAGTGTGTTTTCCCTTATACACAATTTTTTTTTCTAACTTTTAGTAGCTGGTTTCTCCCATTACTACTCATTTTTTCTGAGACCAGAGGAACATCATCTCTGCTCAGTTTATTTGGATTGCTGGACTTTTCAACAGTCAATCTTAAATACCTTTTTTGTCAACTTGTGACTTAAATTAATAATAATAATATACTTTGGGATTGTCCACCTTGTGGTTTGTTTTTAGATCACTTTGGCCTTTTACTCATTCTTCCTTCCGCTATACCTTTGCTATATACTGTCATTTGCTCATACCGTTGATTGTTTTTTATTTATTTATTCATATGTTAATTTCATCATATCTAACTTTTTAATATTTTGTTTTCTATTCTTCTTGTGATCATTTTAATTATCTTAGACATTTTTATTCTTTTCTTGGTTATTTAGCAATATTCTGCTTTAGCCATTTCTCGTATATTTGTTTTATACATAAATTCTCTTTTTCCTTGTACCAGTTCAGTTTTTTTTTTCTTTGGAATACTTTTAATTCATTATAATTTCAGGTATTTATCTCAGCAGTTTCTGCTTGATTTTATTTTTGTTTATTTTGATTTGTATTAAATATCATTTTTGATAATTTTTTGTAAGTTAGTTTTCTTACTTTATAGGAATGTTTGTAGCTTATTCCTTTTTAGTTACTTTTTGTTTCATTATTATCGTAAGTTTGTGATTCTTACTTTTTTATATATAGGAATTTGTGTAACTTATTCCTTATTATCTCACTTTTTATTTTATACTTCATATATCAACCTTTTAATAGACTGTAAGTTGATTTAACTTGATAGGAATTTGTTCCTTTGTTTTTTACATTTTTATTCATTTATATTAATTTTTTCTATTCCGCATATATCTTCTAAATAATGTAGTAAGTTGCTCTTACAAACTTTTTAAATTTTGAAATATATTTATTTCATTTCTAGTTATTTATTCTTCATCATACAACCTTTTTATTGAAGTTTGGTTGTAAACTCCCTTTATTTTTCTTGTATTTATATTACTTATTTGGTAAGTGTTATTACCATTATCTCTTGTGATAACGTACGGGCCATATATTTGGTTATACATATTACTATACACTGGACCTTGTTATTTATGTTTTTTTGTAAGTTGACTTCTCCTTTTCTTTACTTGTTATTGCCTTCTCTTGTATATTTCACTCTTTGTTGGCTTTCTCCTCTACTCCTTCAAATGTCTGATGGTTGAACATTTATTCTGGATGATGTTTTTAACTTTTATTGATTATGGTTTATTATTTCTTATTTAATTCGTCTTAGTCGTTTCTTGTCGATTCTTGTTTTGGTGATTATTTAGTGGTTTAATTTAATTTTAATACTTCTTTCCTTCCATTGGGTTGCTTGGTCAGTAACTCGAAGATCAGTCCCTTTTCTTGGTGTGTGGTATCTTCGCTTAGTTTACCCATGGTCCATCAGTTCCTCTGCACTTGTGGTTCGGATAACCTTGGCGTGTAGAACTATTTTCTTACTGGTGAAATAGGTATCTTCTATCTTGTACCACAATTCTTCTAATATCATATGTTCATTTGTATCCATGGTTCCATCGTTCACTTTATGATGTGGTTTATTAATCAAAGGAGTTAACGGTACCTCCCTCATTAATGTTATCATTGATTTTTTATTTTGCATTTCCAATGCTGGTAGATTCCTGTGTTTTAGAAACCTTTATAATTTGTGACACACTATTCTGTTGTGGGTCTTTTCTATTTCTTGTATCTGCCATTTACGTATCGTTTTGCTCAAGTTTTCTTCCGCTAGTTTGTTGTGGATTCCCTCTATAATTGCTGTTGAGGTCCTCCTACAATCTTTATACTTCATTAATTTGCTTTGGTAGGTAAGTGGCAAATCAAACACCTCAATGAGTCCGTTCTTCATCATCTCCACTTCTTCTCTTGTTTTGATTAGTTTCTTTTTATATACCTTTCCCATTTCCTCTGTTTTCTTAACCTTCTTAATTATCCGATTCTTCTTTCTTCCTCTTCTACTGTTGGTTTTTATGCGCTTGATTTCCTCGGTGTTATTGTTACCTTTATTTTCAGAAAACAATACACTTGTTTCTTCTACAATTTCCATTTCCTTACTACTTTCGGAAGTGGTGTCTAGTGTTTCCTTCAATTGTGTGAAACTATTATTTACTGTTTCATTAAGTTGATCTACTGGGTAACTTGTTTCTTCCCAACTCTTATTCATCCCTGTTTTTGTCCGTTTGACTTCTTCACGAAACTCTACTAGCATGAATCTTAATTCTTCTCTGTTCTTCTCACCATCTTCCTTCATTTGTCGGAGGAGTGTTTCGTGATTATTTTCAATCTTCTTATTCACTATCTCCAGATCCTTTTTTATCTGTTTCTTTAACTCTTCACTCCTCTTTTCGAGCGTCTCTTGGCTTCTCTTCAATGCCTCCTGGTTGCTTTCCAATTTATGATTCAGAAGTTCTATGCTCTCCTTCAAGAATTTCCTGTCTTCCTTTCTTTCTTCCTTTGCCTCTTCCTTCATTTCGTCTATTTTTTCATTCGTTTTCCTTGAAGTTTCATTGAAATTATTATTAATTTGTCCAAATTGTTCCATCATGAACTTCATCATTTGTTGCCTCTCTTCAGTTGGCGTGACTGGTTGGTTGTTTACTATTACTTCTGCTTCCATTTCTGGTTCCGGTAAATTTGGATTTTCCAGTTGGTCATCCTGTGGATGTTCTTCAAACAATCCTCCAATCATTTCCTCAACTACTTCCATTTCATCTTGGTTTGATGCTTCCTTACGTTTGAGCCTTGTACCCATACTATGTCTATTCATAACCGCCGCTAGTTGTCCTTTCTAGCCTCACTATGTTGGTCGCCAATCTGTAACTACTGAATTCGGGACGTCCTTCTTATTTTAGCCTCACGTTGGAGTCGTCAATCTGTAACTACACCTATGACTGCCCGTGTTATTATGCCACACGTTGGGTTTGTCAATCTGTAACTACTCGCCCTTGTCGTATCTGTAAAATGTTTACACTTGTTTTTTATGTGTAGAAAGTGTTAGGGTGGTGTGTTCGCCTCACACCGGTCGTTACAATGATGGTTGTCACTACTGAAGTGTGTAGCGTGGTCTCAATTATCAGTACAACCTACCTGTTTATTCATAGGGGTTGCGAATCCCGAGTGGCGCCAAATTGTTTCCTTAAAACAATTAAATTTGTGAAATTACAAGTTAAATAAGTGTTGTCAGCGTTGACGGCTGGAGCATTCAAATGATTCCCGCCGCTGTACAGCGTGTCGTATTGTCCACTCGTGAAGAGTGCTAGTTGGTTAATCGGTAGAAATTGCTAACACACACATATATTATACAACGTCCTACGAAATAAAACAATGGTAATGCTCTGTACTGTAATTTTAATTCAAATTTAATCATTAATCAATGTGACAAAAGTATTATAAATTATTTTTCAGTAAAATTGCTCTGGCTTAGAACATGAAACAAATCTCTAGGTTGGCGAAATTGATTTTGAAATGAGTTACATTAACGCCGAGATGGCGTCTGTTTACACACAATATATTAATCTGTTCCAAAATCTGGGGTTCTTTGGATTATAAATAAAACATAAAAAGCTGGTTACATTAAAAAAGTACACTACAGTACCTTATCCGTACTTATATTGTATAAAGTGTTTTTACAAATTGTTCGGTAGTGTCGTATTAGTTGTTACAAAATTCCCACTCTAATGCGAGGTTATATCTTAATTAACAATTGTTTTACGTAAGTTGATTATGATTCAAACCTTTGAAAGAAAATTAACTTTGTTTAATAGTGAGAAATTTTGATTGATTTGAGAAATATTTAAAGTGATTTGGTTTCTGGGATAATTGAATTTAGTTGATACTTATCAGTTCAGACGGTGGTGATATGTTGTCGTCTGGGGTAATGGAAATTCATCAATGTTGGGGCTGATTTAGGCTTCGGGCATCTTCTTCTATCTCGTCTTGGGACTTTCTGCTATTTAATTTCTTTTATTTGGTTCCAGGACATAGGTTAATATTAGAAGCTTTGCATCTACTCGTCATCGGTTGTTGTAGTCTACTTCTGAACGTCTTTTGAACTTGTTAAGGTAAAATTTTGGTCATCTCAATCTTGCGTACCTCTTACCTCTTACCCACGCGTCATTTTTTCAAGTGTATATTCTTTAACGGAAAATTAGTATTCAACAGCCCGTTTCTATGGTAACAGAAACCCTTTAATTGGTTAAGGCCAAGATTAAAAGCATTGTTAAGAGATTTGAAATTTTTATTCAAATTTATTATATATTTTCTGGCTGATTTTATTCTTCTGTCGTCCCTTTTGGGTATTAAATAATATCACTGTTGTACTTATTTCCTTTCAAAGATTAAAACGATACCTCATAAGGTCATATTCTATTATACATTAACTTTAGTCTAATTATTTTGATATTTGATAATTACATATCTCTTTTAAATTAAACTTTTATAGTAACATTTCTCTTTTAAAATGATTTACACATAATTATTGGCTGGTTGCTTGCCTTAGATTTGTAAATTTCCTTGTGAATTTGTTATAATTGATATTTGTGTGTATCTGACAGTTAGGCATTTTCATTGGCTTAAGTAGCCATTATGGTATTTTACTTATTTCATTTAATTATATTTCATTTCATTCTGATAGGCTTTACTTTGTTATTACAATTGTTTGTGTTGTGTTTTGAGTCTGTTGGTGTTCTGATTACATGTCAATATTGCTTTCTCTATCTTAATATTTAAAACATAACAATTAGGCTTATGGACTGCAAGTTTCCTTCAGCCATATCCTATTCATAACATTAAAACGAACAATTCTTTATAAGTTATTAGAGTTATTATTTTGAGTGAGAAATATCATCACTTCCTTCCAACTTATTATCTGCTAATTTTTTGTTTACAATACATATTATTTTTATTGTGATAAACAACATCACTTTTATAAAATTTATAACTATCCCTTATAACATGGGTGTCTTTGATTTGTCTCTAATTTCTTAATTTTTAAACAATCTTTACATTCTCTACATGTCAACACCTTCAATTTATTCTTTCCTGGGATCCTCCCATTTATAATTAAACTTAACTCTCTTAAACATCTTTTCTTAAATAATAATGTCATCACCACTTTCCAGTGTTCAGTATATCTTATTCTATAATTCATACTTAATACTATTTTTCACCATATATTTATTCACTGTTATTTTTCCACTTTTAAACCTTTAGTGTTTTTTACATATTCATTAAGTGTCTATTTTCTTTATCAGTCACTATTTCTTATAATTGTTATATTCTATATCTTACACTATTCCAATTTATACCTCACCTTCACTTTTAAACTATCTATAGTTAATTATAATTTAATTAGCGTACCTTCTTTATCACTTCACTTTGGGGTTTTTACACATACACTATTGCACTGTATCACTGTTTATACTATGTGTTTTTTAGTGGGTAATCCCTATACTTATTTCTCTTTCTATTTCTCACTATTTCTTTCATTATAACATACTTATTATTAATGACATTTTGTTATATCTTTCACTACCTCTACCTTTAATAATTGGGTTAGTGTACTTTTCTTTAATAAGTTATTTTTTACTGTTTTTCGTTTAAAACAGGTATGTAAATTATCTCATTTACTATAATATTTCTTTCCATTAGTGGATAATTATTTGGGGTTTATTTACAATATTCTATATTTGAGTATACCATTTCTCCCTTTTATATGTGGTGTCTCTTATTTCTTGGTTTCACTTCGTTTCCTCTTCCTTCTTCTTCTTCTCCTTCATCTTCGATTGTCTTCATTTTGATTCGGTTCTCTTCTATTAGTTCTATTAGTTAATTTCTATTTAGTTGTAGGACTTTGTTCACTTCCTTTAATTGTCTTTATTCTTCTTTGGTTCTGGTTTCTTCCCTTCTTTTGTTAGTTCCTATTGGTTGGGTCAATTACTTTTTCTTTGTGTATTTTTCGTGGTTCCCTTCTTCTTTTGTTAGTTGTTGTTGGGTCAATCACTTGGGTTGGGTAATGTCGTCGTTCGTCGTGTCATAGTTTTTATATTTTATTTATTTTTAATCATTTTATTTTATATGAAGTATATTTACTTTTATAATTATAGTTTTTATCCCTGGTACTGGGGTGGCTTATTTGTGTTGTAACAATATAAACTGATTTAAATAATAACATGGATAAGCCAAATGATTTTTCAAACAATCAACTTTATAGAAATCATTTTTCTCACCTTGCATTCAAGCATATCTTACATTCAATTCCTGGATTTTGTTGTCCATGATGTGTCTGTTGATTAACTAATTATAAATCACTAATGACTCGGAACACTACTTTTTTTATTAGTAAAAATGTAAAACTTTTACTTTGTAGCCTGAACTAATTATCGCTTATTACTGTTATCACTGAACTAGCTTCTTCAACAGCTGCCACTAGGAGCGCTGTCTGTCTTGTTCTTGGTGACGGTGAAGTCGTTCAAAAGAGGCACCGTGACATATTCCGAGTCAGTAGCGATATATTTATATCTTACATTCAGTGTTTGATCACTAGGTTTCCTGATAACACATGCCACTCACTCTCTGTAATTTTGGGGACAAAGGTTGTTGATATTTTGTGTTTTATCTGACACAAAATCTATAGTGCCAAGCTATCACAGCTTCCTGCTCTAGTAAAATGTTCCTGCCAGAAAATGCTTTGTAAGAAAACTCAGTTTCCTAGAGTAATTATGTAAAGATTAATAGCTGCCAGTGAACATATCAGTATCTTTCAAGGAAACAATAACTTATGGAGAGTGGTAAGTACTTTTCTCTGATAGCACATGTGATCACGGCATCTTATGATGCCTTTTCAGAATGTTTCTAATTTTCTCACCACTCTTGGACAAGACCTTTTCGTTACAAGGCGTAACAAGTACTGATGCCTCTGCCACAGTAGCTTCACCATCCTCTTGTAGTTCATATTTTTCTTTACATATGTTTAAACTGCTTTTGTTTATTTTAAGAGCTAAAATTGTTCTTTCTACAACTTTTATCAACTGTAATTAATGGTCCATCACTGTCTCTTCCTTTTCAAATTATCTCACAAAGTACAGACTAACTTTTAGCTTTGTCCCTTTAAAACAATACTCTGACCAGTACTTTTTACTTTCGTTTGTTGTACACAATAATAATAAACAAAAACGGTTAAATTCCCAAAATAGAAGACAGAATACCTTGTATATATTGAAAGCAGAGCCGTGTTTATTATCTGTCTACCCATAAGGACTGGCAACATTAATTACTTTGGTATGGGAGGGATGATCTTAAACATGTTTGGTCTTAAACATGATCATTTTATGTCTCTTCCAAAAATACCAAATACCCACTCCTTCACATTCTCAAGTGTAAATTTGGAAGTTATATTAAATAGATCATAACATCTGTCAAAGGATGACAATCATGAACTGTCATGATTACTATACAGGTGTATGACTTGGGACTTACAAATACTATAATACAGAAAATAAGAGATAATTATATTATAAATTTATACCAAAGGTTTGTCTTTATGTTTTACATAGTCATGAATTACCAAAGAGAAAACACCTGTTTTGTAAGTTTTCTTTTAGTTGGCTGACAATTTCTAAAACACGAGTACTGATGCAAAAAATTCAAATATGTGCACACGTTAAAATTTCAAATATAAATCCATGTTTTAAATAAGTTTAAAGACAAATTTAAGTAAATCTTACATAAAGTATAATACGCTGAAAATCCAGGTCCACTCCCAGTTGTGTCACTTCTAAATTTAATCCAAAGTGATGAGGAAATGGTTATGTTAGAAGGAAGTTCTGAACCACAGAATACGCCTTGCAGTTGTCCAGATGATGAGCCTTCACGTATTTCAACATAGTCATCATTACAAAACTCACTTTCTTCTAGATTAAACTGTGTAAAACTGAAAGAAACCTTGTTGCCTGTAAAAATACAAATTCAAATGCCAACTCAAGTTTTAAAAAACAAACAACTTCTGAATTATACATTAAGTACCAAAATTAATTAGAAGCTAATCATTTAATAATTAACTACTTTTGTTTCAATTAAAAGCAGTGGCGTGAGGTCACGGGAAGCACTGCTTCAGTAGTGATTGGCAACACACTATCTGCAGTTATTTAAAGTACATGTTATTAGTTAATTGAATAATTTTAAGAAACCAAAATAAAATGCACTGGAATTCTCTAACGTGACTACTTAAACAAAATTTTAAGTAGACTGACTTCACACGCAGAGTAGGTGAAGCAGGTTCATCGCAGCTTGAGGTAGCCTGGTGTAGAGAGGTGCATGCACACGTAGAAGAGAGAAAACCACCAATGCAGTGGTTGCTAACTAATGCTAGCTTCAGTTGAGTTGAATTGCATGGTGTTAACTTTGCTGGTATCGCTGTGTGTGTTATGTTTTATTTAGTACAACATTTAAATTGTATCCGTTTTCCGTTTTTAACATTTGAAGTTATCATTATACCTTTTTAAATAGTGAGTCTTACAAATTTTATATTGTTGTATTTAAACTATACGCATTATATTTGAAGTTATAGTTATAAATTTTAGAATAGTTTCAGTGTTGGTTTAAATATTTTCTACACTGTTAGTTTGAATAATAAAAGACCTTTTGGCAAAACCTTTTTCTTGCTGGTAATTTAACAAAACACTGAAATTATAAAAACTGGTAATCAATTTTAGAATAGTTTCAGTGTTGGTTTAAATATTTTCTACACTGTTAGTTTGTATAACAAAAGACCTTTTGGCAAAACCTTTTTCTTGCTGGTAATTTAACACTGAAATTATAAAAACTGGTAGGCCGACCCCAGATCTTTCAAACTTAACCCAAGAATCTGGAAAGTTTACAAAGGCACTTCCATACTAGTATGTACAGCAAATTGGCCTAGTGATTATGAGTAAGTATAAGTGATTGGCTGGTAGTGCTGAACTAAATTTACTATTTTGCTGGTATTGTTTGTTGTTTGGAAAGGACAGGAACACTGGTTGGGAAGACTGGATTCAGGCATTTCGGAAACCTAGTTAAATATATTGCCAGCCATGAAATTACTGTGATTCATCCTCATTCATCATTTGTACTGCTGCTTACACTCAGAGTAGAATAGAAACTGCGTTAGATAACCAACACTTAATTCGAGATATCCGCTCAGAAGCAGAAGGTGTTCAACAGAATAGACACATTCTTAGGAGACTAATTAACACTGTTTGTTTTCTAGGTAAACAAGAGTTAGCATTTCGGGGACACGATGAAATGGAAAAGTCAGTTAATTGAGGCAATTACGTAGAACTTCTAAAGTACACAGGCGAATATGATACTCTTCTTGTGGAACATATGGGAATATCTACTGTATATAGGGGACTGTATAATCGAATACAAAATAATCTCATTGAATCGATTACCTCAGATCTTGTAGTAGCTATAAAAAGTGAAACAAAGGTTTGTAGCTGAAATCACATTAGTCGATGAAAGCACAGATGTTCCAAATAAAGCACAGTTCTCTATAGTTTTACATTATGCATATAACGGAGAAGTGAAAGAGAGATTTTTAGGATTCACTGATGTAAGTTGTGATCGACAGCACAGGCTACTGCAGATCTCATTCGCCCAGTTTCTGACTGAATTTGAATGCAGTGAAAAACTAGTCGCTCAAGCCTATGATAACGGGCAGCAACATGGCAGGAAATTGTAATTGTAGTACATACTATAATTAAAATAACTAATATGCAAGCTCTTTGTAAATTGCTATGTTCATGTTTTAAACCTTGTTATGTCCCAAAGTGTCAGGCACATACCTGAGTGCAAAGTACCTGAGTTTTTAGGATACATAGTGGGATTGCAGCATTTTGTTGAGATCTCCAAAACGCACTAATTTGTAGATGAGTTTGTGTAGCGACGACTTCGCAATGTGTGTCCAACGTGGTGGAATTATGCCTCTAGATTTGCAGATACTGTGTACAAGAACAGAAGTCAATTGTGTGATGTATTCAGTACTATGTTAGATCACCTTGAAGAGATCGAGTCTATTATTTTTGCTCTCGTTAGTGGAATTTTGTCAGTGTTTACGTACTTCAAGTTTGTGTTTCTCTTAATTACTTTCAATAAAATATTTTCATATGAAGTGCTATATAATATTCTTCAGAGTCAAGCCAGCGATATTTTGTATTGCCTAAAGAAAATTGCAGAAACTCGACAAAGTATATCATCTCTCCGTTATGACTTTGAAGATATTTATCTTCAAACAGACTCTGTCTGTAGTAGAGGAGCCATAAAAGTGAAGGAATGTGAACTACAAGTACAGTCGAACATCCATATAACGAAGTGTCACGGGGCACCAAAAATTTCATTATATGGAAAATTCATTCAGTAGAAACAAATAAAAAATATTGTGTATGGTCGAGCAAAAACACGAATAAAATGTATATTATATTTGGGTTTTTCACTAACTTGAACTTCTATTCACCCCATGTAGTCTGAATTACAGAGGTTTTACTGTATTGTCAATATTAGTGTTACTTGTATTACTCCTTCAGGCTATTATACACCTTGCGAGTAGGGGTGTGGCAAGCCTGGAATGCCTAGTTGGACTCTAATTTTACTTCAACTTGATTTGAGTGAGGTTCTTTCCTTTATTCTATCCTGTTGGTCTCCCTTGACAAAATTCTCTTTTTTCCTGATTCCGATGTTATGAAAGTTTCAAAGACTAGGAGTTCTTATTTTCATATTTTTCCTTGATTTTACAAAAATGTGTGTACTTATATGGCAATGGACAAAACATATGGACATTCATGGGGAGCCCAGTTTATCTAGAAAATTCACCTTCTTCAGAGGCTGCCCCATACATTCTTGGGGGGGGGGGGGAGTAACTACTGCTAATAGGTGAATGTAATCTGGGCATGAGGGCTTGTAACAATCCTAGAGTTTCAGTATAGAACCAGATTAGCCAGCTCCAGAGGCAAAAAGAGGAACATCTTTGAGAATGCAAAAGAGTACTCAAGGAGATGGGGGTTGTTGCCAGAAAGCAAATGATACAAACAAAACTATAAAAAATGGGATGCAAGCCATCTTGATGCCTGGAAGCTAGTGAAGCTAAAGGAATGGAAACATTTTCTGGACTTCGAGAGTAGTGCAACACAACCTGGAGAATGCAAAACTAGTATGCCTTGTCCACCAAAACACTAAGGCTCCATAAAATCAATAAGAGATAAGCCTGAAGATGAAGAAAAATGCTAGAAAAGATAAGGAAGGGGAGTAGAGGCAGATTATGCACCTTCAGGATAAGTTTTTAACCAGCCAAAGAAAAAAGACTAAAAAAAAAGGGTTAGAGTCAGGAATGGAACAACACCCACGCAGACTACAAAAGAAAAAGATGAACAGACAACAATGTTAGAGTGACCAGCTCTAGTAGATCTGCCTGGGACTGGAACAAACCATTTTTGGTTTAAACCTTGTTGAAGATGATGATAATGATGATGAACAATCAGAGTTCTTTATTATAAAACTGGCAGAAAGCAAGATATGTGTAGATTTACTACAGAAACTGTGGTAGTAAATCAAGCCAGAAGAAGTAAAAGTGGTCTTAATGGTCCAAAAAACAAACAGAAAAGGAGATGTCTGCTTGAACACATGGAACAGTACTGAAAACATGCAGAAATTTCAAGAAAGCATGAAAGAAGTAATTGGAAAGAATACCACTCTACAGCATATAGTCCTTAATATGAGAATTGAGATTTGGATTAAATGACAAAAGAAGTGGATGTACACAAAGCCTTAAAACCCGTCTCTCCTGACAGTAAGGAAAACAGAAAAGTTATCACAATTTTCTGGGCTGTTAGGCTGTAGTCTCGGTTGTCTATGTTTACTTCCAAACATTTCGTCCATGCCGGTGATGGATACCTTCAGTGGCATGGGAACAGATTATAACTCACAATAGAATTCAAACACAGACTGTTTTGTCTGACTGACTGACTGACTCTGGGCTGCATGGTTGTGCGTTGCAGAGATAAACCACTCGGTTTTGCGTTTTGAGCTACCTTCTGGAGCTCCTGCCTTATGGCCTTGCCCAAGTAGAGTGATCTTGCTCTATAGCAGGCTTTCCATCGACTGTCTGTGCTAGCCTACACTAGTGCCGTATACACCGAGGTAGTTTAAGAGGGTTATCTGACTACCTTGCCGCACGTGCATAAAATTTGCGTGCAAGACGCCTTATAGAGTCATCCAGGAATCTGCTCCTCAATCCAAAGAGTCTGCTCCTCAGAAGGCATCAACATGGGACTTTGGGTGCTATCTCTTCAAACTTGTCTATGGAGAAATTGGCAACCACAGGGCTCAGAGGGACTTCCATCTGTATCAAGTGACTCCATCTGTCTGCTCAAAGAATTTATCTACGTGGCTGCCAATTTATATATGGAAACATTTGATGAGATGACAAAAACATCTATGCCATTAAAACTAAAGTGTTGGTTCCAGTATGTAGACGACACTTTTGTTGTTTGCAGCCACCATGGATAGGAGTAGCTTTATCGTTTCCTTAATCATCTGAACAGCATTTATCAAAGAATCCAATTTATCTTGGAAAAAGAAGTGGACCACAAGCTGGCATTTTTGGATGTGTTGTTCCTGGGAAGGTCTGATAGGAGCTTTGAACACAGAATCTATTGAAAGCTAATGCATACAGACCGCTATTTAAGTTGTGACTCTAATCATCTAATAGATCCAACAGTCCCTGTGATCAGTGAAGGACACCAGGGATGTATTCCTCATGTGGTGTATACAGAGTGCCATGTTCTTATGGAAAAGTATATATTGGCACCACAAAAACGGCAACAGTACTCGCTTAGGTGAACACAAGTGACACTGCCATCTGGGCCAAACGCAGATGTCTGCTATAGCAGACCACACAATATCTAATGAAGACTATACAATCTCGTTTGGAAAGATCCTGGTCCTGTCATCAACTTGGCTGTACTTTGCTTGGTTGCAGAGGGAGGCAGTTGAAATATACAAGCACAGTGACCACAGCATTAATAAGAAAGAGGTATTGCATTGTAGTAGCAGGGCATCTTTACACCCATGGCTTGGTTGCAGCATCTGGGTCAAACCCTATGGCTGCCAGAAGATAACTGGACTGGTTCTTAAAACTGGAAAGGGAGACCGACAAGCATTTTTTGCTAGATGGCGGGGGAAGAGTTCTTCATGTTATGGCACTGCGACTGTGTTCATCCAGGTGACAGGTGTCACCAGTCTCAAACACAGTAGACGGACATTTTGAGGTATTGGACACTCTCCATGAAGCAGTGTGATCAGCATGCTAGAATGGGTCCCTGAGGAGAGTTAGGGAATTGGTGTGAATGAAGATACGCTGTTAAGGTGGGTAACAGACGTTCAGCCCGAGGGTTTCTTTGTGGTGGGTCATCAAGAATCGACCGAGGGCGTTTGACCCAGTTTGAGGTGGTGGTTCTACTAATGGTCCTTAGCTAGGGGAATGTAGAGGTCTAGGCAGCAGCAAAGACAGTTACTGCCAGCGATCAGACAAAGGCAGATAAAGTGAGAACTTGACCTCCACGCCATTTCTAACAAACCAAGGAGATCCCGACAAGAAATTGTTTTAGATGGAAATGTTAGAGTTTCCAGTCCAGAAGCAGGTCCAACTGATGCTGCAGCTTTGTACTCACAAACCGCGGGGACAGGAAGCTGCAGTGATACATAGCGTCATTGTTGAAGAGGGATAATGTGACACCGGGCAGGACTGATAGATCGTTAGTGTACATTAGGTACAGAAGATCCTGAGTGACACGTCGAACTGTAGACAGAACCTATTAACACTCACCCTGAAGGTATGGTCATTGAGATATGACCAAATAAAAGTCACAGTGAATGGAGGAATGGGCGAGTTGGCGAGCTTGAAGAGAAGACTTCGTGGCCAAATTTATCAAAAGCCTTACTCACATCCAGCAAGACCGTGGCCATAGATGCTTTCTTGTTGGCATCATCAGACAAGTGTGTAATAACGCGGACTAACTGAAGGCTGCTCAAGTGCTCTCTGCAGAACCCGAACTGTTTGCTGCGGATGAAATCATCCAACAGTGGCGAGATATGGGTGAGCAGGAGATGCTCATACACCTTGGAGATGACTGGCAGGAGAGAAATTAAGTAATAGCTTTCAGGAAGCATTTGCAACTTTATAGCTTGGGAATCATGATGATCTTGGCACGGAAAATACTGTATCCAGGAACAGGTGTTAAACAGGTCTAGAATGCAGTCAGTGCCTGAGGCCAGGAGATGTTGGAGTGCAGCAGCCCTGATCCCATCAGAACCAGGGGCACGATGGTGGTTAAGTCAACAGATAGACATAACAAGCTCATCCCTGTTGAATAGGGGAGGGTATCTACTGGAAGGTGGGGAAAATGTCCAGAAAGGAAGTCCTGAATGACTGCCAAGTGGACAGGGTCTGAGACGCCTCTGTAAACAGTAAATTGTGCAAAGACCTCTGCCTTGCATTCTGCTGAATACAGAATAGTCCAAACACAATCATGTTCGTAGTTTCCAAAGTGTTGTAGTTCTCTTCTCACAGGTCAGTCTACTTGCCACTCTTCAGATGGATGCGTGGTCGAATTCCAGAGACTCAAGATAAAGAGTCCCGTTGATCAGACTACTATGTACTACAAGAGTTGCTGAATGTAAAGAGACTGGACCTGAAATACCATTTGACCTGTCATTAGTGTCATAGGTGTCAGTTATTATGTTTCCATTGTACCCACAATGATCAGTGTGACCAACATAACAATATGTTGAGCCAGTGAGTGTGTAAAAGATTTTCTAAAGCAGACTTGAAAAGTGGGTTCAAAGGTATCCTAAGAGGCATTAGCTTCAATACAGTCATTAGTTATCACCACAATCATTTTGTAGTAAGCATTTAATGTCCAATAATAACTACAGGAAATAAATACAGTTTATGTGAGTAAATTAAAATATTATGACATTACCCGGGCTTGTTGTTATAGTCCAAACACATTCAGCATTTTCAGGATAACCATCCGGAAAATTAGGAGATGCAATTCCACCATGTTCTGATGTAAGTTCTCCACCACAAGCTGAAAAAATTGTATTAACTACATTAAGGGTGAATTGACACACTATCTCTCAAACTTAGTAAAATATAGAACATGTCATAATAACTTTTTATAACTGAACACATGTTATATTGATAGTAATGAGTATTAAAATTGTGTAATAATAAAACTGAAAATACTTACCAACTGACAGCACAGAATAAATTGCAGAAAAACTACCAATTACAGAACCTATTGTCCTCACAATTTTCACAGTCATTGCTTGTCCAACACTTCGGATTGGCGGAGGAACTTTAGTACCACACATCTGGCTAAGCACATTACCATCTTCACCCTCACCTTCATATACTGTGAGGTAGTTATAAGAACACTCAGACCCTTCATTTTCTGACCTGGGGCTGATGTCCAAATGTGTTACAGTTAAAGTGACTCTTGATTCTGTTAAAAAATATTAATGTCTGAGTAGACAATTTACTGAGACAACTGGTATATACATAGTTATACATTAATAAACCGATAGACTACTACAACTATGACAGGTTTATATCTGATGCAGTTCAATTCATATCAACATTTACAATAAGGAGAGAAAATTTCAGATATGAAGGGTTTTATAGATGAACAACGGAATCTTATTTCACTATGCGATTAAGATGTTCCATAAAATTATAGTGTGTGTGTGTGTGTGTGTGTGTGTGTGTGTGTGTGTGTGTGTGTGTGTGTGTGTGTGTGTGTGTGTGTGTGTGTGTGTGTGTGTGTGTGTGTGTGTGTGTGTGTGTGTGTGTGTGTGTTAAAAGTAGCATTATATTTAATCAAGCTTTATTAGAAATTTAAATGTTGACGTATAGCAACTATAATGCATCATAAATAGATTACCAAATAATTGTAATATAATAAAATTAAAATCACAAAAATAATTTAAGTAACTGATTAAAGTTAAAGTAAAATATTATGGATAGTGAAAGCATTATATCATGATACAGTCAGGGCTGCCCACACATATTTGTGATTTTTCTAACAAATTTTGTGTACGGGTTTTAACAAACAATTTTGTCAGTCAAAAGAAAGAATATTTATATTATCATGAAAAAATTGTTTTATAATTACCTAAAAAAGATACGTTTTTGAACAGAATTGTCTAACCACAGACATATACAAAGAATAGCAAAGACATACAAAGAAACAGAATTTTGTAGGTCTGGAATGTGGAAACACTGCAAAAATGAAAACATTTACCCCACCCACATTGAAGCAAACCACACATACAAAAACATCAAAAGTAACATCGATATTCTACACGTACACAGAAAAGGCCGAAAACTAGACACTCTTGAACAATTGGAAATATACAAACACACGAAAACATATAAAAACGACATCCTAAATGAATAGACACAATTCAAATCACACACATTATTCGAACATATCACACCCCACACACACACAACATCGATCCTTCAAAAGTCGATACCATTGCCAAGAACAAGACGGACAGTGCTCCTAGTGGCAACCTCTGAAGAAGCTTTTTGAAAGCGAAAACTGGTTCAGGCTATAAGGTAAAACTTTTACGTTTTTACCAATAAAAAACTTTGTGTTCCAAGTCGGTAGCGATTTAATTATATTTAGCTAATTAATGGACACGTCATGGACAACGAAATCCAAGTATTAAACTAAGTTATCTGAATACACATGCATGTACATATAGGCCAAATATGAATCAAGTCTAGATCAATATAAATTACATTATAGTAGTTAGTATACATTTAATTGTTACTACATATAAGATTAAATGTTTAAATATATTATTAAGATATTTAAATTTGTAAATTAAGTATAAGCATTTTAAAATACTGAAAAATGTTAGTAAATACAGTGAATAAAATTGTAATTTATAAAAACTAAGAATATATCCTTACAACCTAACAACACAAAATAAAAGAGGAACAAATTTAGCATCACTGTTAATTAAAAAATCATGTCTTAAAGAAACCACACATATAAAGTAGAGTCTCCAACAAATTATGTAAATTAACAAAATAATAAGGAAGATTTAAAAAATATTGTAACAAACGAAGTGACACAAAAGCTGATTATAAAGAACAACAACTGTACACAATAACAGAGAATATTATACAACATATTGTTACGTAATATAGAAAAAGTGTTACGCCATTACAATACATTCTAGTACATTGGAGAACGTTGTTGTTCTACTCTATTCCTGCAGCTGTAATGTGTACATGGTGCTTAACACACGAGGCAGTGTTACATAATACGGAACAATCTCGTACATTTGTTAGCGTTGGGTCTCCTACGAGGTGAGCTTAATAAACAAGTCACTAAAATATCGGAGGTACAAGAATCAATGACACTAAAACTAGCTGTAGTAGAAAAACCTGTCTCCAGTGTTGAAAAATTGATGTCTACAAAAACATCTGTCATAGAAAAATCCACATAAAATAAAATATCTGCAGTAGAAGACTCAATTACAAACATCAGAGAACAAATTAAAAATGAACTCGAGCAGTTCATGATGACACAACCAAAACAGATGTCTGAGCAGACTGTACCAATGATAAAGACAGAAAAAGACAAAGTAACTAAGACAATAGAGAAAGTCTGTTTGGCTGCTGTTGGGACAGTCCATGTCAAGGCTCCAACCTTAGATGGAAGCGGTCACTGGACAACGTACCTTCGCCAATTTGAAGCTGCTGCATGCGCAAATAATTGGACAGAGAAAGAACAGGCAGTTCACTCGTTCTCACTTTATAAGGACCTGCCGCAGAACTATTACAGAAAGTCCCACTTGACAGCCAGAACACTTAAGCCGAATTGATAAAAGCTCTGGAATTACGGTGTGCTGATAAACATCTGTGAGATGTATACTGCACTCAGCTGAGAGCAAGGCGACGGCATTCCGGGGAGAGTCTTCAAGAGTTTGAAGCAAGTATAGACAGACTAATTAGACTGGCCTATCCTGAAGTGCCAGATGATTTTCAAACGAGGTTCATGATGCAGACATTTACTGCAAGACACCAGAATAGTGTGTACGCCCTGGTACATGCTTTGCAATTTGAGGCTGCAAAGTCAGCGTCTGGTTGGGCAAGTCATAAAGTGCACGCTAAAAGATCACGATGGCACAGACGATGAAGAAGACGAGCAAAAAATATAGACCCAACGAGCAGCGCCACAGAATAAAGTAAGAAAGGATGGAAGACCAAACTGTTATAGATGTGGGAAACCTGGACATCTACAACGAGATTGTCGGGTTAGAGTTCAGCAGCAGGGAAACGAAAAGTAGTTGGAAAAAGGGGTGGTGTGCTGACTAACTGGAGGAACAAAGCTCCTAGACAATATGCAATTTCTACACTTCAGAAAAATAGCAGAAGCTTGATGGTTACCAGATTCGTTCAAGAAAGGCCAACCTCGATTACAGTTGACACACGCGTAACAGTTTCCATTGTGCGCCCCGAAGTGGTAAAAGATCTGAAACCAATCTGGTGCTCTTGCAGCTTGCAAACAGCTACTGGACGGCCTGTAAAAGTGTTTTGAAAAGTGAAGATACACCTATGCCTCAGTAGACTTGAGTTTTATCATCAAGTACTTGTTGTAGACATTGTGGATGAAGCAATTCTTAGTGTGGATGCATATGGATTTATAGTCAACTTCAAAAACAATGTCTTGAGAATCAGAAAATAAGAGGTAATGATCTCCACAAGTAATACATCAGAAAAATCAATAGACAAGATAAATCAAGTGGACGTGTACTGTTCTGCCAAACTTCGAAAAGATCATCATGGTTAGAACCAAGATAGATACTAGGGGCAACCAGTGCTCTATATTCGAACCCCAGGTAGTCAGCACACCAGGCATACTAATTGAAAGAAGTTTATTAAAACCTGACGAAACTGGAAAACTACCTATTAGAGTGCCGAATATTTTGGATCAAGCTGTCACTTTACAAAGCAATACGCTCCTAGACAAATGACTCCTGTGGCCTGGGTAGCCGGAATGACGCAAAGAAGATGCAGTACTACGGACATTTCCAAATTACCAGGGGAACTGCAGGAATTATTGAACAGATCTTCTAATGACCTCTCAAGTGGTGAGGTAAAAGAACTCAGAAGGCTTTTGTATGAATTTAAAAATTCTTTTGCAGTTCGGGGCCAGTCATTGGGAAGAACCTCTCTTGTACAACATTGCATCCATACCGGGAACACAATACCGATACGCCAAACCTCCTCAAAGTCCTACATTATCTAAGCAAGAGGAAATGTCTTGGTTAGTACAGGACATGTTGACAGAGGGAATAATCGAGCCTCTGTCAAGTGCTTGGTCTTCTCCTGTAGTGCTGGTAGCGAAGAAGGATGGTGGATTGCGTTTCTGCGTATACTACCATAGGTTAAATGATGTTACAAAGAAAGACTGCTATCCATTACCTCGCGTTGACAATACACTCGACACGTCCGGAGCACAGTGGTTTTCCACATTGGACCTGAAGAGTGGATATTGGCAAGTGGGTCTTCATCAAGAAGACAAGGAAAAGACCACTTTCTCAATCCCAAGTGGCTTATTCCAATTTAACGTCATGCCATTTGGACTCTGTAATGCACCGGCAGCCTTTGAGAGATTGATGGACCTGATACTCTGAGTAAAGCGCAGTCTGTTTTGAAAGAGATGCATGATGGAACATCTGGAGGCCATCTTGGCGTTAACAAAACCCTTGACAAAATACGGAAGCGATTCTATTGGCTTCATCTTCGCAACGACGTAGAGGAATGGGTTCGGAGGTGTGAAATATGTGCTGCAAGCAAGGGCCCACAAACCAGAAGCAGGGGGAAAATGAGACAGTATAACGTTGGACTGCCTTTCGAGAGAATTGCCATAGACATTGCTGGACCATTCCCAGTTACTGACGATGGAAACCGGTACATCATGGTTGTAGGTGACTATTCATCATGGTGTTCTCTATTCAAGAAGGAAGTACAGTATCTGTGCCATCTGGTTTTGGCAGCAGGTGTTAGCATGGATCCTAATAAAGTAGACACCATAAGAGACTGGCCAGTTCCGAAGTGTAAACACGGACTTTAAAGTTTCCTGGGGTTATGCTCATACTACAGACATTTTGTGAAAGGCCTTGGTACTATTGCTAAATCACTACATAAACTAACGGAAAATAAACGAAACTTCCAGTGGTCGAGAAAGTGTGACCAAGCATTTAGGACTTTGAAAATTGCATTATGTTCGCAGCCAATTCTCGCTTTTCCAGCTTCCAAAGGGAAGTACATCGTAGATACAGAGGAAAGCAATACTGGTCTAGGAGCAGTTTTGTCTCAAGTGCAAAACTGTGAAGAACAAGTCATAGCGTATTACAGCAATATGCTTTCTAAACTAGAAAGAAATTATTGCGTTACAAGAATAGAGTTGCTGGAAATCGTCCGAGCTTTGGAGCACTTCCATAAATACCTCTATGGAAGGGAGTTTTCACTATGCACCGACCACGCCCTGCTTACATGGCTCTTGAGATTTAAAAATCTAGAAAGGCAGTTGGCAAGGTGGCTCAAATCTGCAAGAGTACAACTTCAGGGTACAACATCAGCGGGGGCGTATGCATGGTAATGCAGATGGCTTATCACGAAGACCGTGGCCGGAAGACTGCCGACATTGGCACAGAAAGAAAGAACAAAACACAAGCAAACATGTTCAAGCCATCACTGTAGATTTCCTGGCAGGCGGCTAGATGACACAAGATTTTCGACAAGAACAGGTGTCTGATGATGACATTGGACCAATCTTGATAGCAAAAGAGGAAGGTCGCCGCCTGGATTGTATAGATATCTGCCATGGTTTGGAAGTGCTGAAGGGCTACTGGGCACAATGGGAATCTTTTATCTTAGAGAACGGATTGTTTAAAAAGGCTTGGGAAAGTGCAGATGGATGAGACGTGGTCATACGAGGGTGGTCTGAAAAGTTCTAGGCCTAACAATGAAAAAACAAATTTTAATTTCAAAACGGTTTTTATTTTTCAACATAATCTCCCTTAAGACTAATACATTTGTTCCAGCGATGCTCTAATGCCATTATCTCTGTAGTGATTCTCTGGAAGGTCCTGTTCAGCTGCAACCACCTCTTCATTAGAAGAAAATCGTTCTCCTGCGAGGAAGTGCTTGAGTTTCGGAAAGAGATGAAAGTCAGAGTGAGCCAGATCTGGTGAATAGGGTGGATGTTCCAGCAATTCATAGCGCAGATCTCTCAATTTTCCCATTGCCAAAACACTTTTGTGGGCGGGTGCGTTGTCGTGATGAAATATGATTTTCTTCTCCAAACCGGGTCTTTTCTCACGAATTTGTTTGTCTAGTTTTGTTAAAAGATTAGTATAATATTCTCTGGTTATTGTTCTACCCTTTTCGAGGTAATCGATTAACAAAATGCGTTTAGCATCCCAAAACACCGATGCCATTACCTTTCCAGCTGATGGGACCGACTTTGCTTTCTTTGGCGCTGAACAGCCAGCTTCTGTCCACTGTTTTGACTGCTGTTTAGATTCTGGTGTGTAATGGTGAATCCACATTTCATCCATAGTAATAAACCGATGCACAAAATCAGTTTTATTTTTGTAAATACGCTCCAAGCACTGTTCACAGATTTTCATGCGAATGCGTTTTTCATCTGCTGTGAGCATGCGCGGCACCCATCTTGCGCAAAGGTTTTTCATATGCAATTCTTCATGCAAAACATAACCTACACGTTCTTTCAAAATGCCCACAGCCTCAGCAATTTCACGCACTTTAATCTGTCGGTCATCCAATACAAATCGTGTATTTTTTCGATTATTTCTGATGTTGTTGTACTTTTTGGACGTCCCTCACGTGGATCATCTTCAAGGCTGGTACGGCCACGTTTTAACTCGGCAGCCCATTTCTTAATTGTTGAAAATGAAGGAGACAATTCCCCATAAACTTTGTGAACTTCGAATGAATTTCATTCGGCATCAAACCTTCTTTAACAAAAAATTTTATCACTGCATGATATTCAGTTTTATCCATTGTACAAAATATACACAATTACACTACTTCAAATAGCTGTAAACAAAAAACTACGTGATAGATTGACTTGCAATTTCACATGAATTGTTGTGACAGGCATACCAACCTAAGAAGAAAAAAAACTTGCTCATAGAGTTGATGTCTATGATCGAGGCTGAGAACTTTTCAGACCACCCTCGTACAGTTGATAGTTCCCTGAAGTAAAGTGCAAACTGTTTTGAATGAGATGCATGATGGAATGTCTGGAAGCCATCTTGGCGTTAACAAAACCCTTGACAAAATATGAAAGTGATTCTGTTTGCTTCATCTTCTCAACGACGTAGAGGAATGTTTTCGGACATGTGGAATATGTGCTGCAAGCAAGGGGCCACAAACCAGAAGCAGGGAAAATTGAGACAGTATAACGTTGGACTGCCTTTCAAGAGAATTGCCATAGACATTGCTAGACGATTCCCAGTTACTGATGTTGGAAACCGGTACATCATGGTGACACTTTACTAAGTGGATGGAAGCCTACGTGATTGCAAATCAGGAGGTTACCACTGTGGCGAATGCATTAGTTCACAACTTCTGTTGCCATTATGGAGCCCCTATGAAAATCTATACAGATCAAGGAAGAAATTTCGAATCAGGAGTGTTTAAAGAATTATGCCATCTACTGGGAATTCGAAAGACCAGGACAACGTCTCTCCATCCTCAGTCAGATGGAAAGGTTGAGAGGTTCAATAGGACACTCGAGCAGCATTTTTTGAAAGTTTTTGATGAGAACCAAGCAGACTGGGACCAACGTATACCACTATTCCTTATGGTGTATAGGTCATCAGTACACGACACAACCGGCGTGACTCCAGCAAAATTGGTGTTTGGGCGGGAGATTCGTCTTCCTGGGGACTTGATGTTTGGATCACCTGAGACTCAGTCCCAAGAGCCACAGAACTATTCCTCGCAATTAGAAAACCAACTTCGAGAAATGAATCGCTTGATAAAGAGGACAGCTGAAGATAGCCAGTAATAAAATGAAAACTCGGTATGACATTCGCAGCAATAGTGTGGGTTTCCAAGAAGGAGACCAGGTTTGGTTGTTTAACCCAAAGCGTCATTGTGGTCACTCACCTAAACTGCAGACTAACTGGGAAGGACCTTACACAGTGAAAAAAAGAATCAACCATGTTGTCTATCAAATTCAACAGGAAGAACAGCGAAAGTTCAAAGTCGTCCACCTAGATCGCCTGGCCAAGTATTACTTCAGTGACGGTTTGCCAGTTTGGGACGAACAGGCTTAAGGAGGGGGCAGTGTTACATAATGCAGAAAAAGTGTTATGCCATTACAAAATGTTCTAGTACATTGGAGAATGTTGTTGTTCTACTTTACTCCCGCAGCTGTAATGCGTACGTGATGCTTGACATGCGAGGGAGTGTTATGTAATACGGAACAATCTCGTACATTCGATAGCGTTGTTCGAGAAGTTTCTCAATTAGCCCAACGGTGTGTGTTTCTGCAAAGGTCGCACTGAAGTGTCCTCTAGAATTTTCTATGGCTTGTTAAGGACACATATTATGGAACCCTCCAGACTATAAACAGCCCATACCTCCTGCTTAGTTTCCAGTTATTGTCGGGTGATTACTCTGTGCGTTCAAGGGGTTATTAGTGAAAAGTAATATTGTGGCAAAGTGTTATGTGTTTTATAATCGTGTGGGACAATTGTAATACAATTGTGTTTTATACTAGTTGACATTTATTGTGTGTGAACAATTCTCATTTGATTTTTGTAAAGGACTATCTTGTTGATTAAATCTGTTTAATTGTGATAATTAAAGTTGGTGATTAGTGACTTAATTGGTGTCTTGTATTTTGTTTTCCACTGTACCATACAACAACGATCACTAGACCGTCATAACAATATTGAGTGATAGACATCATAAAACTGTATAAACTAAAATTAATTTAAGAGTTTATGTAAGCATGGCATCCTTTAACTGTGTATTGCCTATATAGCATTCAAATAAATACACTCCACTAAATAAGAGACAATATTTAGTCTCTTAGGGGAAAGTTTGTGGTATACTAGTATTACAAATTAAAGTAAATGAATAAAACACAAAGTAATACAAGCAAATAGTAGGCTATAACAGACAATATTTTAATTATTTGTTATGGAAAATACAGTTTACATTATTTGCAATATAAATGAGTTGGCATTTTGTAACAGTAGTTTCAAAGAAATCCATTTGTGCTAATTTTTGTCACTCGAAAACTAAAAAAGAAAATTTTGTGATTTTTTTTATAACAGGGCCGTTTAAAAAAAGCCCTAACATTCAAAAACAAAGTAAGGGAATGTACAGTAGCGCGGTAATTTTTACATTTATAGGTTGGCTAATCTGCGCTTTTAACTTGCTCAATTCATGTCCGTACATCTGGACAGTTCGTTACTTACGTTCGCTAGTGGCGGTCGGCCTGCGCCCGCTGCTATACTGTCACATTTTCATTTCTGTTGTCGCGACAACTATTTAGGCTTTAGGCCTTACAACATTATATATTGCATACATGCAATAAGCTAGCAATACATTGCTAATACGTGTTCTCACGTAATTCGAGTGTCGCGTACTCGCGCCCCTATTCATACAATTCATCATACGACAATTAATGTAGGCCTTAGCCCAAGACTTTATATATGGCCTTCTAGGCTTTACTTTACTTTCATTAAATTAATTATTCAATGTAACATTACGACTTGTATTTACGATGCGCTCATTAGCCAATCTTATATTCAATGGTGACACCTAACTATTTCATTCTGTATATGTGAATAATTTTCAATAAATGTATTAACTACAGTCCACTCTCTCTTCATCATTTCTGCATCCTGGCGAGTTAACTACAACAGCTTATCGACATTACATACTTAACATACTTAACATTTTTTTTGGTCCACACGTGCCGGACTTAACAGGGAATAATTATAACATTTAAAGTTTTTTGTTTTAAATTAAGGGCTCATGCAACATTAGTTGAGCCTGGGTTGTTTGTAATAAAGAAATACCTGAATAGGTGTGAAGAGCTAACTAGTGAACCTTGTAGTTATGGTATAGAACAGGTGTACAAAACACATCCACAGAAGCAAAAATATGGAAATACAGTAAAACCTCTCTAATTCGGATTATATGGGGCGAAGCCTAGTCCGAATTAGAGAAAAATCCGAATTATAGAATATTTTATAGAAATTCATACTACAGTATAGGTAAAGTGCTGTAAAAATAAATATTAAAACTACCTAAATATTAATGGAAATTTAAATTGATTGTACTTACAAAATGGATAACTAAATTCACATAAACAACAATCTTTCACCATCAAAGTTTTCAAGTTAAGTTCGCACGCAAAAAGTTTATAAGTAATGCACACCTGCAATTATTAATGTACGTAAATATAATGGAAATTTAATTTTATTGTGAAATATTCGTCTATCGGCTAATACAACAAGCACAAGTATATAGTGGCATGTAATTTTTCATTTCGCGTAATCTACTGTTACAGATTTGGTTCCCTTTTGGTCCACCGTAAATATACGTAAATAAAAAATAAAAATACGGGCGTTTCATCGGCATTTCCCATGTGTTCAAGTGAATAATTATACTTCTTGCATAAATGAATGACAAACCGCTGATACTGTAGGAGTTTTTCTTCGTAGTCACTCGGTAGTTTTAGCGCGAGTGATGTACGTCATTTAAGCGCAAATCCATTTCGCCGCATCATTCGTCTTATACACCCGAAGCTGGCTTTGAAACCGGAGACTTTTAATTCTGCGATTTCTAAAGCTTTTAATTTTAAAACATGTCTAATGACAGGGAGTCCTTGCCTTCTTAAAAGCCGTACGTATTCACAGATGCTGGACTCTACTGCTACAAAACGCCCAACTTGAGGTCCCGCGAATGCTCGTCGCGCAGTATTTGCATGTAAAAGTCGTTCCTTCTGTTTTCTCCATTGTCGAATACAGGATTCATCAATATCGAATTTCCTTGCGGCTTCGCGATTGCACGTTTTTTCTACATTTTGAATCACAATTAATTTATAATTCGCATCGTACGGGTTACGTTTAATTTGATCTGACCGCATGCCTTTAGTCTCCACAATATCACTCATACCACAAACGCACTACAAAAACGCCGAATGAAAACAAAGTACAGATAAGCGATGTTGTCGCTGTTACAATAGAAAACCATACTGTCAGTTTACCCGTTATTTAGAAACATGTTACTCACACCCCCTCTACTCATCCTTTGTCTTGTTGCCTACAGAAGGGTGCAAGCACGCCCACGTGCGCATGCACCTACACTTTATCTTCCTATTCTTTCTTCAGTTTGCTGTTAAAACATTCGGTTGTAGTCATAAATCATAACGCCAGAGTTAACTACAGCCAGGCAAACTGCTGTTGCTTAGGCAGTAAACAACTCATAGATACCAAAAGCGTTCGTCCCGCCAGAAGTCAGTTATAACTTCGAATTTCATTAGCGTGCGAATGCAAGCTGCAGGCCAAATTAGCGACCATGTTTTTAGGAGAAAAAGTGTGGCTTGTATTCGGAACAATACGGTATTTGCATGATGTTAATAGTATTAAAATTTCAAGTGTTATAGGCATATCTGATTTAAATATATCCTCAAAAAACAAAATTTGCGATTTAACGGACTTTCGATTTTACGGACACCCCTCAGCCCCAATTAGTCCATTAAATCGAGGGTTTACCGTATTTACCTCTAGCACTCATATTGTAATACAGTACTGTAAATTAATACTAAACAGTGTTTGAAGAAAATGCGGTTTGAAAAGCTGTACGCAACTAAGAAATAACTTCAGTACAATAGAACGCACACGAATACAATAACAATGACGCACACACTACCAAAGCAGCAGTTGAAACTGGACTAAACTGGGGGTGCATATCGCACATTTTGCCAACATAACACTTTAATAATTCCCTAAAGGCAAATGTTTCACAAAGAATTCATAAAATTAATTTTTTTTGTGAATTATAATTTTTTTTTAGGGAGTCCGAATTATCGTAAGTTCTGAATTAGAGAAGTCCGAATTAGAGAGGTTTCACTGTATTTCCTTTCCCCTTAAAAAAAAAAATAAGTAAATAAAAAGAAATGTAAAGTAATGCAGTTGTCTGACTTCGATATAGACGTAACACACTGGTTAGTTATGGAATTTTATGAAAAGTGAGAATTTCCACCAGCAGAAAAAAATCGACAGAAAATTATAGAGTACTTTAATTTTTCTGGTAGTGTTACATAAGTTAAGCATAGTTTATAAAATATAGGATTTTCTTTAAAAAAAATTAATGATGGATGAACACTCTTGCTTGAAATATCTGATATAGCTAAAGCTAGAGTAGTTTTTATGAAAACGTACAGAATTAAAAATGAGAATGATGAGAAACCAATTTTTTATTTGATGAAAGTCGGATTTCTCAAATCATTCTCCAAATTTAATTTGGCATCATTCTACATTAGGAGGCAGTTTAAAGTGCTTACTGGTAGGGAGGAAGAATAGTTATGTTGTATGCTGGATCCAAGAAGACGGGGTTTTTGAACGGGAGAAAGTTGATTTTTGTGTGTAGTTCAGCTTTGTCTTCTGAGATGAATGCCAGTGTTGTTAAAGAATGGTTTAATAACCAGTTACTTAATTTATTAGAAGAACCTTATATTATAATCATGGACAATGCTAGCTATCATTCAGTTCAAGTAAATAAACCTCCAAGTATATCCTCTAGAATAATCAAAACTGAAAACTGGTTATGTTAAAAAAACATTCCGTTTTCACAGTGTGAGGCCAGAGTTGAACTTATAGTAAAAGTGAAACAACATAGTGGTCCAAAAGTTGTAACCATAAAAAATAACCGAAATATATAAAACAAATAAAACCACTACCAGGACTTACCTGCACGCAATTACAACACTTACCTGTTATTGAAATTCCACCAGAAGACCAAGGTCGCCACGATTATTTTTTATATAGGATAAAATATCGAAAACCTTTACACTCCACCTTAAATAAAACGGACAATTTAGCAATCTGACCCACCCAATTAATAATTCAGAAGATTCCGGAACGTCTAGACGAATTTTTTCAACACAGAAATAAGACAGTGGTAATGACGAAATAACTTAGACTAACACATTTTCAAAGTAAACTAAATCACTTTACTGAATTAAGTCGATTTTCACTGCTATGAGTACAAAAGAATTAGTTATGATTAATTGTTATAATTACCAGAATGAGAATGCTACATAATCAAGTTTTAATTACCTTAAACTATACTTTCAACTACGGCAGCCCATATTGCCCACGCACTCTTCCATACCTTTTGTTTTTTATATACATTCCCCTTTATTTATTCAATTTTTAAATATTCCGATTGTTATCCGCGGTGCCCGTCCACGAACACGATACCGGCCGAACACGCGGTTGGTCCCGTAACTTCACTATTTGTTTTATCACTTCAATCTCTCCACATCACTGTCAGTATTACTCACTCCGATATGTTCATTACCTTCTGGGGTCCCGGTCGGTCTTATTGAGTAAAATACATTTGCGAAAACTCGACCAACCGGGCCCAAACCGAAACTTTAGATGTCTGTTACTGTAGTTGGCGTCCTGTTGACTGTATGGCGTCTCTGCTTAAAGTCGACTGTTCCGTCACGGTTAAACGTAACAGGTACATGTACCTGTTCCTGGAGGGAAGCTGTTGGTCACTGCCATCAGGTTTTAGTCGCCGTTGGTGCTTAATTGCGGTGGCATAACCATTTTATGCATGGATTAAAGCTGGTATGTGTGTGGGTCCAGAGGCCGATATTGGACTTGGTTCCGCTGACGTCATTGGAAAGGCCGGTCTCTTGGCAGTGTTTCCGGGAGTTCTTATAGAAGACAACGAATATTTTTTACGCTCTGGCCATCTTGAGTTTTTTGTTAGAGCGTCCTTTGAGCGCGTGCAGGTGTAGTTGCGCTTGAGCGTTGACACACATTTACAGAGTTCTTAGAATTTTGTTGGAGGTGCAAATGCTCTGCCGCATTCCTCAACAACAACTGCGCCTTATTGCTTTGTTTCACTGTTCTGTTATACGGACAAATACGTTGCACAATACAATTACAGTTTTACAAATTTATTATACCAGTCCGCCCGAAAACGAAATAAATAAAATATATATATGCCCCAAACCGTTAAAAATAAAAACACCCAAAAATGACCCGCTACAATACCCCCTCGATGAGAATTCTGCTGTCCACGACAGAAGAAATCTCATCGATAAACCCCGAAGAGGACCGGTGAGGAACTGGTGCCAACAACCCCCTGGTTCTTACTCTCATGGGTACATGACCCCCCTGGCTCAGCGACTATGGACTCATCTGAACGAGATCACTGGACTTCTCCGTCAGAGATCCCAACACCGAGAAATCGATCAGACTCGCACCACGGCACACCTCGCCTTCTCGCATGCTACCCCCAAAAATCCTCAATCCCTGGCTAAAATTATTCCAGCTCCTCCGCCGATGTGGTTCCCCTTTTTGCAAGCTGGGCTGCCTTTAGCAAATACTGGGCTCACACACGCTAACATTACATGTTACCCTAACACATTAAAAATAAAAATTTTCTTTTAAAATTTATTATAAATTTAAAAAATTCAAAATTCAAAAAAAATAATCTTTTATCAAAAATTCTCTTCCTTGTTTTTTCTAATTTTTGTTTCACATGACTTAACCTAGACATTTCTACGAATATAAACACATCCTTATTCTAACAGGAGAATCACTTATAGTCTACCAATATAATGCAATACAATAAAAGAAACATGGTTAATGCATACACAATAAAAGAATCATTACTCAAAATATTCATTCGCTGGCAGGCGAAAAATCATGTTTTTTTTTCCAAAAAATTAAAATTTTCAAAATTTTAAAATTAAAAAAAATTTTAATTTATTCATTAAAAAATTTTATTAAATTTATTTATTAAATAACATTTATTAAAATTATTCAAATATTGGTTTGAATTAATTAATCAAACAAATTAAAATTAGCTTCCTACTATACAAGCTTAGTAGGTGTATGACCTCATCAGCTGATCGTAACTAGGTCAAGTCCAAAACCCCTTGACCTACATATGTTATATATAAGTTCTGAAAACACATTGAACATCTGTAATATCCTAACTTGAAATACAAAACATAGTAACATAAAATATTTAAAATAACCAAAATATTAATATAATAATCAAGTTGACATTTAAATTATTTAAAACAAACAATTCTTGACTTTACATTATTTTCAAATTTTATCAAAATTCTGTCACTGGTGAAAAAAAAATAAACAATTGTATATTCTCTATCATGAATCTCTCTTTTTGCTTAACAATCTTACGTTAATCTACTGTGGGTGATGTAAATTATTCATTCTCATTTACTGTATTACTAGATCTGTATACATATATAATCTTTACCTCTCCCTATGGCTCTAATATTAATCAACTTCAACCCCCATGACACCCATCTCTACCAAAATATCTACTAATCAAGACACTCTAAACCCCAACTTATCATTTAACACAATTCGCCACCTTCTCTACATATAAAATACTCTCTAACCCTTTGTATATAGGATACGTGTTTCCCCTACCCAAAAAACTCAATTCCCTTATCTGGCGGCCCGGATTCTACCTAAGGCGGCCCCTTCCCCACTAAAATCTATTCCTATCCCGTCCCAACCCTTGTTGCGGACTCCTACATTACACTACCCTCTAATACAAAATTGCCATCCCCAAAATCTCAATCTCATTTCATTACTACAATTACACAAAATAACCTCATTAACTATAAAAACAACAATATGTCACTCAAAATCTACATAAAGTCTCCATTACCACTGTGTCAACATTAATACTTCACCAAACTCTGTTATATTACATTAACTCAAAAACAACATTACATCATATTCATATATACTATTTCAACTTCGACTTTCAATTCAATTTGGACAGGTCTACGTGTCCCATAAAACATTTATCACCCATGAATTATCTTTTATTAATTTGCATAAATTATTTTTATTTTATTTCTCATATTCTTTCTATCTTTACTTCAAAATATCTGTAGTACATTAAACATTAATTATTTGTAACATTTACTAACCAATATACCAGTGACGTTATTGCTGATCAGCTGATCCTACTAACACGATGAGAATACATCTTAAAATCGAACAAATTACATGGAATATACATATTTATTTTTATTTATTCTCCCTTCTCACCTCATTGTTTCCCATTTCTCTGATTCTGGTTATTTATGTTAGCCTGCCAGACGATTTACTTATTGGCTTAAACAAATACACACATAATAAAATTACATATTCTTATCAATGCTTATCTAATAGACAACAATAAAATAATACACTTAACATTATAGTATGAACACCTTATTTTAAAATATCTAAGCTAGGCCTCCGATGGAGGTAACACTCACTGCTACCCCCAACCCTTTTCGCTACTTGTGAGAGCACAGGCCACCCCCACAGTAACCACGTAGTAACTAATTACAATTGAAAACTAATTAGAATTTTTGTATACATTATCATATAATATTTGCATCAACACTCGTCTAACCCATTCATAACCTTTTACCGTTTGACTTTCTTAAACTTTTCAAAATTTATTATTAATAATCATTAAATATCATTTTTCATTTATTATTAAAATTTTTTAATTATTATTTTTATTAAACACAATGATTGCATTAAAATCTCACTATTCCATTAACACCTCAATCACACCTGTAAACATTTTTTATTATTATACATGATTATAGAATTTTTCTACTTACAATCCATTTAACATGATATGCCCACAAAACATAATCACCACCATCTCTGAAACATTTCACAAAATTTATTAATTTAAATTAAATAATTTATCATTCATTACCAACTTTGCATCTCGTAAATAAATTAACTTTACAAAAAAATTAATTATACAACCTTTACATAATCAATTAAAATATTTAAAATATATCAAATTATTTTAATTAAATTAATTATTAACAATATAGAATTCATTACCATCCAAACAATTATAATTCTCTGATTACTTGTTTTCAAAATTAATTTGGTTTATTTATTTCAATATTTCAATATTATTATCACAACAATCATCTTACATACACACATATAAATATTTATACATATTTTATTTTATAAATTATAAATACACACATATTTTATTTACAACTCTTGTTAATTATTATTCCATTTTTTCCACGTTTCTGTCCAAATCTGCCATGTCAAAAAACCATAAAACATAATGTTTAAATGTCTTTTATTGTTTTACAGTCTACCCTCCATCGTCAAAGATTAATCTTGCTTTTGTATAACACTGTTCAATTATATTGACATACATATTGTTGTCTTGTGTGTCATAACCAAATAATTTCAATTTATCCGTTATACCATAATAATCATTCACCAAGTCTACGTTAAGTATTTCTGTTAAATCTCCGTCAGTAAATATTTCCAATATCGGGTTAGTTACTTTTGTATTATCAATTAGATCATTCTTGTTTAAATACACTTCTAATCTTTCTTTCAACTCATCATAATCTCTCTTTAATTCATATACTTCTATTTCTCTCTCATCATAACACCATCTCATAAAATCATTCCACACAGAGGGTATAAACTTATACAAATAAAATAAACTCAAATCTTCTACTAACACGGGACTCTTGCCCTTCAAAAACTCTTGCGACCACATTAAATCATCATATATAATAAAAGGAAAATTTCCCCTCTGTCCCCACTCTACTACAACATTATTTTTCCTCTCTCTCTCCAACTCACTGACACACATTAACATCTCATAATCACTACATTCTACACTTTCATTAATACTCTCCTTATTTATTTTTTCCGTATCACTTTCTGATACCAATTTCTCAAACACATTATTATTCTCAATATTAAATTCATTATTTTTGACATTATTGTTATTATTTGTCATTATATTTTCATCATTTGCTTTCACACTATTCTTCACCCCCACTATACTCTCAGAATTGTCTACTATTTCGTCATTTTTACATTTTGTCATATTTAACACATTGTCACCTAATTTCTCAAACTTCTGTTCTAACTTATTTAAACTAGTTTTTATTGTTTCGTTAGTGCTTTCTAAATGTTTATTCATTTCTTGTATTTCATATTTCAACTCGTTTATCTCCCTACTTTGTCTATCTAATTTTATGTCATTACTGTCAAAACGACTATCAAATTTATCTAATTTTATGTCATTATTGTCAAAGCGACTATCAAATTTACTACTCACTTTTTCAAATAATTTATTATTCATTTTTTCTAATTGATTAAGTAAAATACTCATTAGATCATCATCCATCTTATTGTATTTTGTTGAGGTCGGGGTTACTTGAATCCCTGAATCCTCTGTATTATCTTTTTCATTTGTGTTATGCACATTCATGTTTTTAATATAAACCTAACCTACTTAATTATGTACGATAAAATTTTTATACATTCGTCATTACCACATCCTATTTTCTGTGTATTAAAATAGGTCTATCTCGTATAAAATTACAATTAAACGAAAATCCTGGCAGCGCGTCGACATTTGTAACAATAAAAAATAGGCCGAAATATATAAAATAATAAATATAACCACTACCAGGACTTACCTGCACGCAATTACAACACTTACCTGTTATTGAAATTCCACCAGAAGACCAAGGTCGCCACGATTATTTTTTATATAGGATAAAATATCGAAAACCTTTACACTCCACCTTAAATAAAACGGACAATTTAGCAATCTGACCCACCCAATTAATAATTCAGAAGATTCCGGAACGTCTAGACGAATTTTTTCAACACAGAAATAAGACAGTGGTAATGACGAAATAACTTAGACTAACACATTTTCAAAGTAAACTAAATCACTTTACTGAATTAAGTCGATTTTCACTGCTATGAGTACAAAAGAATTAGTTATGATTAATTGTTATAATTACCAGAATGAGAATGCTACATAATCAAGTTTTAATTACCTTAAACTATACTTTCAACTAAGGCAGCCCATATTGCCCACGCACTCTTCCATACCTTTTGTTTTTTATATACATTCCCCTTTATTTATTCAATTTTTAAATATTCCGATTGTTATCCGCGGTGCCCGTCCACGAACACGATACCGGCCGAACACGCGGTTGGTCCCGTAACTTCACTATTTGTTTTATCACTTCAATCTCTCCACATCACTGTCAGTATTACTCACTCCGATATGTTCATTACCTTCTGGGGTCCCGGTCGGTCTTATTGAGTAAAATACATTTGCGAAAACTCAACCAACCGGGCCCAAACCGAAACTTTAGATGTCTGTTACTGTAGTTGGCGTCCTGTTGACTGTATGGCGTCTCTGCTTAAAGTCGACTGTTCCGTCACGGTTAAACGTAACAGGTACATGTACCTGTTCCTGGAGGGAAGCTGTTGGTCACTGCCATCAGGTTTTAGTCGCCGTTGGTGCTTAATTGCGGTGGCATAACCATTTTATGCATGGATTAAAGCTGGTATGTGTGTGGGTCCAGAGGCCGATATTGGACTTGGTTCCGCTGACGTCATTGGAAAGGCCGGTCTCTTGGCAGTGTTTCCGGGAGTTCTTATAGAAGACGACGAATATTTTTTACGCTCTGGCCATCTTGAGTTTTTTGTTAGAGCGTCCTTTGAGCGCGTGCAGGTATAGTTGCGCTTGAGCGTTGACACACATTTACAGAGTTCTTAGAATTTTGTTGGAGGTGCAAATGCTCTGCCGCATTCCTCAACAACAACTGCGCCTTATTGCTTTGTTTCACTGTTCTGTTATACGGACAAATACGTTGCACAATACAATTACAGTTTTACAAATTTATTATACCAGTCCGCCCGAAAACGAAATAAATAAAATATATATATGCCCCAAACCGTTAAAAATAAAAACACCCAAAAATGACCCGCTACAAAGTGTATGAACTGGATGAAATGGCTTTTGAACACGGACATGGAGTAATTTGTTTGCCTCCCTACCAATGCCAGTACAACCCAATTGAATGGCACAAGTACAAGACACGTTGCCAATCAAAATAAAACTTTTTAAAAATAAAAGACATTCATCACTTGGCAAATCAGGCTTTAGATAGCATAACTGTACAAGACTGGGAAAGATGTGCTCATCATGTTGAGAAAATAATGCTGGACAACTTTAATAGAGCAGTGGCTACAGATGAAGTAATTGAAGACTTCGTAATAAATTTATCTGAAAACAGTGACAGTGATAGTAATGATTGTGATACAAATGCTGGTGATGAATAAAATTGAAGTGACACCATAATGTTACACGTTATTAGTTATTTTTTATAAGAACAGACACCATACCTTATAAGCATAATTGGTAAGTAAAATAAAAGTACAGTAGAACCCTGTGAATCCGAATTAATTGGGAATGACCCCTGTTCGTATTAAGCAGGATGTAAAAGGTAATTTATGTGGAATGTGTATTAAGTTCACTGCAGACTACAATCTTTTCCATCAGTGTCAATGACCGCACACACACACACCTAATGTTGGCCATAGTCATCACCTTGCTTAGAATAGTCACCACAATGTACATAGAATATTGTGCACAGTACATGTTGTTGTAACTCTCTTCAGTTCATTTTTAACAACCACCTGTTTACATAGTCCTATGGTACTGTCTGATATTTACAGTGTATTATAATCTACAGTGTGTTGTAATCTTGTTTTTATTAACTTTACGTTACAGTACAGTAAAAATGTAGAGCAAGCATAAACATAATTCATGTTCACTAAAAGACAAGTTACAAGTGATTAAACGTTTGGATAAAGATGAAAGTGCTACTAAATTGGCTAAAGAGTTTGGTGTCGGAAAAGCAACTGTCAACAACTGGAAAAAGAACTGTGCTACAATTGAACAGTTATGTGCAAAAACATCTGCTGAAACTGTCAAAAATGGCAAAATCAAATGTGTCAGCATTTGGCAAAATTGACGAAGCATTGTATTTATGGTTTACACAAGAAAGGGAAAAGGAACTCCCTTAAATGCTTCACTCATACAAGAAAAGGCTAAACAATTAAACTCTCTTTTAAAGGGCGATGTTTCATTTACCATGAATAATGGTTGGTTAGATCAATAGAGGAAGAGACATGGAATTCGTCACCTAGAATCTGTCACCAAACGTGTGGCAAAATTTTATCTTCTGATCAAACTGCCACTGATGATTTTGAAATTAAATTTAAAAATTTGCTATATTCTTTAAACATGTCTACAGAGTAAGTTTACAACGGTAATGAGACAGGTTTAAATTTTAAAATGCTTCCATCTAAACGTTTGGTGTCTGGGAAAGTCGAGTGTGTTGTGTAATCACAATGTGTGTGAAGTGTCATGTAGCCACATATATTATCTATCACTTCAATTAAACAATATAATGTTGATCTTAACACCATTAAAATTCGGCCAAGTGAGTGAGGCCTGGAGTCATGACTTCAGCTGGAGAGAAGCAGATGAGGACAGAAGCCACCACAGCTAAGCAACTGCTCCCTCTAGTCATTAGTTCCCTCCATCACTCTCTCTCTCTCTCTCTCTCTCTCTCCCCCCCTCCCCCTCCAATAACAGGGCATATTTCAATGACTGTGTGTATGTGTGTGTGTGTGTGTGTGTGTGATACATTAATAACATTGTAGTAATACATTAATGACATAACAAACCTTTACACCAATGTTCCCGTAAAAGAAAATATAACTACATTAGAACAATTACTAAAAATAAATAACACATCTGAAACACACATAAAAGAGATCATCCATCTAACAAAAATTATCACTGATCAAAATTATTTCGCACACAATAACATGTTTTACATTCAAACAGATGGACTACCCATGGGCTCCCCTATATCAGGTATACTAGCTGAAATATTTATACACACCATAGAACAGGAACACATACTGAACAATAACAAATACACCGATAAAATAATATATTGACACAGGTACGTTGATGACATTTTACTCCTCTACAATGGCAACAAAAGACAAATAGAAAATTTCCACAAATACATTAACACTATACACCATAAATTAAAATTCACGTTTGAAATAGAACTAAATAATAGCATAAACTTCTTAGACCTTACAATCACCAAAACAAACAACACACACACATACAAAATATACAGGAAACCCACCACATCAGACATGGTCATACATAACTCATCCAACCACCCAACTCAACACAAACATGCAGCTTTCAACTACATGCTCCATAGGCTCACTTCAATTACCCCTAAACACACATGACTACCAAGAAGAATTAAACACAATCAAATATATAGCAGTCAAAAATGGATACAACCCCGATTTAATAAATAAACTACACAAACGCATCCTAAACACAAAAAGTAAAACACATCAGACCAACAGCACACAACCCAGTAAATACATAACACTTACATACTACAATTCTAATACGCACAAAATTGCAAACACATTTAGAAAACATAATTATAAAGTAGCCTACAGAACCAACAACACCATTAGGAAACACATAAATAATACTAACAAAGACACAGACACATACAGCAAAACAGGGGTATATAAATTAAAATGTAATGATTGTCACCAATTCTACATCGGCCAGACGGGAAGATCTTTTTCCTCCAGATTTTCAGAACATTTAAAAGCCCTCACCACAAACTACATACATTCCACATTTGCCACACATTTACAAAACGAAAACCACAGTTACACAAACATAGAACACAACATGGAAATATTACACTACTTACCTAAAAGTAGAAAACTAAACACAGCTGAAAATTTTGAAATATACAGATATCACGCACTACAACCAAACAACATATTAAATGAACAATTACATTATAGATCACATACACTATTCGATACACTGATCCAAACACACAATTTGAACCTCAGCGCCAATTCCTTCTCACCATCAACCCCCACCACACACACCTATAGTCCATAACCGTTATTCTGTAAAATGACATTCAGTATTTACTCCCACTGAGGAAGAGGAACATCACCTAGAAATGTATGGGGAAGTGATAAAGAAAGTAAGTTCATATTGTGAAAGTATATATATATAACAACATTTACAGAATATCTCCTGACTCACAGTATCACAATTAACTTTATCACAATGCCTCAAATGTAAAATACAGCACCTAAACAGGTGTCATATATATATATATATATATATATATATATATATATATGACACACAACACCTCACATAAACATATATACTGTATTAAAAATTAAACAATTACCTGGCTTCTCAGCAATAATGTACCAAGTGCAGTTACTATCATAATCCCAATTTCGCAACACTTGTACTGACTCATGAACACTTATTGTGCCAGTGTCAGAAGTAACAATACGTGCACCACAAGCCTGCACAGGATATACATCCCATTAATTTCAAATTACAATACAACACAGATTACTATAAATTCCAGTTACTAGTAATTCCAGTGTTTACTTACACTTCAAAATTAAACTTTAAGGATTTGCATACATACACTCCTACTCACCTCACCTGTACGTGTACGCAAATGTGAGCACACACACACAACTTTATGATTTTAAGAGAAATTCCTTCCCATTTGATTTCTTTTATTTCTTCCCAGAGTAAGTAGGTCTGTTTTAGTGAACAATGTAAGAATGTATTATTTGTTAATTATGAATATAACTCTTTAAAATATAAACTTAACAATGTAACATACGACATAAATTTATAAGTACTCACAATAGTGTATGTTGCATTAAATCCTTTTGCAGAAAGGGATCCATCAGACTTAAATCTTATCAACATAACATTTGACGTAGAAATCACAGAAGGGGGAAGAGTATTCCCAGAATGAGACAAAAGTAATGGGGCATCAACTGTATAACCATCATACACCTACACATGTCATAAAAAATAATAGTAATAATAAAGCTCATTGGTATAATATACATATATATATAGAATTAACATACAATTTATATAATACCAAATTCAAGCATTTTGTTTAGCAACAAATAATTTAAGAGAACCAAAAACATAAAACTCTTACTGGAACTATTTGCAAAAACTTCTCTTATAGACCGCAAGCCCATGCTAAATTTTTAGGGGGTCTTATGATACACCTTGAAACGGTATAATTTAAGTAGTCCTAAGGGAAATAATAATTTTGGGCCCTATGCCGTACATTTTGGGTGGTGCATGTGAAAACTGCGGAAAAGTGATGGGGTATAATTTGTCAAACGATTTTTTATGGCTTTAGTACACTTAGATAGTACTTAAAATTGTGATCTTCCGAAACCGAATGCCGTACAAAAATAATGCGACCGGAAAACAGGAGAATTTTTCATTTTCCGAAAATTGACCTCTATATACAAAGGTGATAAGATCCTATACAGCGTTTGTAAAATTCGTTTTTAATATTAACAAGGATCTATTATTTCGCTATGCCGTATAAATTACTTGGGCCATGGGATCAACCCCCTACCCAAGACCTTTATTAAGGGTGGTGATTTGAACCTACATAAAACTTGATTATTTTAATACTACTTTATACAATAACGACTTTTGTCGCCATGCCGTACATTTTAGTTGGTGCAGGTGGCTGGAATGGAAAATTGAATTTTCCGTCCCAGGGTGGGCTTTCCTGGTAAAAAATCTGTGTACGGCTTTAGTACATTCAGACAGTGCTTAAAAGTGTAATCGTTCAAAACCAAGTGCCGTACAAAATTAATGGAACTGCAACGCAGGAGAATTTTTCGAAAATTTTCTGCTGTATAAATATAAATAGATCATAAAAATGTCATACTTTTTCATACGGAATTTTAATAAAATAATATTGTACACGTGAAATTTTCAAAAATTAATAGTTTAATATTTTTCATTATTTAAATTTTAATAAAGAAAAGATGAAATACAAATTCAAAAAAAATCTTCTACTTTGAAATACGAACAATTTTGTTCTCTCAATATGTTGCATTCGTCTATGGCCGACTTTTATCATAAAAGAGGAAGCAACAGTGAAGATTCAGACAGTGAAAATTAACAACATTTTAATAATGTAATAAAATATAAGTTGTCATAATATTTTACTGAATGTTTTTCTATAGTTTCTCTTGTAAAAATTTAGTTCATAAATATTTGTAGCTTTTTTACTTTTTAGCTTTTATTTTAAAATTATGAGATAAAGAAATATTTGTGCGTACATATATATTGTATGAATTTTTCAAAATAAAAATAACAGAATTTTTAGAACCTTTTTGCAGTTCATTATATATACAGTAAACCCTCGATTTAATGGACCTCAGTTTAACGGAATTCGGATTTAATGGACAGAATTTGCAAAAAAAAAAAACCTGAAACATCAAAGCATGATAATGTTTTTAGGCTTTTGAAACGTATAATGTGCATAAACTGCAGACTCTCCTGTTCTGGCGATATTGCTTGGCTATCGTTTCTTTTCTTCTTGTTTTGAAACATGCAAATTTTCTCATCTTCAGTTGTATTTGATGAGAACGGAGTATTCATTTAATTCTTCATGATCCCTGTCTTTGCGTTGTCGTTGACGGAGGCGTCGCACATGTTCAGTGGAAGATATCACGACGACTAACACTGAACAATATACACTGATATGCATCTTATTTCACTGTGAAATATTCGTCCATCGGCTAATACAACATGCACAAGTATATAATGGCACGTAATTATTCATTTCCCGTAATCTACTGTTACAGATTTGGTTCCCTTTTGGTCCGCAATTTTTTTTAAAGATTTTAGATGTCAAATAATATTTTGGAACTGATGCCGTACAGAATCAAACGATCTTGCACCCTAGGTCTAGGGTAGGGGTAGTTGATCTCGCGTTTACCGCCCCATGGCCCAAGTAATATATACGGCATAGCGAAATAATAGATCCTTGTTAATATTAAAAACGAATTTTACAAACGCCGTACAGGATCTTATCACCTTTGTATATAGAGGTCAATTTTCGGAAAATGAAAAATTCTCCTGTTTTCCGGTCGTATTATTTTTGTACGGGATTCGGTTTCGGAAGATCACAATTTTAAGTACTATCTAAATGTACTAAAGCCGTAAAAAATCGTTTGACAAATTATACCCCATCTTGGGTTATCATTTTCACTTTTCCGCGGTTTTCACATGCACCACCCAAAATGTACGGCATAGGGCCCAAAGTTATTATTTCCCTTAGGACTACTTAACTACTTAAATTATACCGTTTCAAGGTGTATCATATGATCCCCTAAAAATTTAGCATGGGCTTGCGGTCTATTATAATAAACCTAATGAAAAAGATAATATCCAATAAACTTTGCCACCAGCAAAAATATGATTACAAATTTGATCTCCATTTTACATAGAGACAGTAACACCAATTCATTAATGAACCACCATGTTCTGATAGACAAAATGGCAGCCATCTAGACGTTAGATGTGAAGACAATACGAGGACCACTTTGTGAGTAAGATTATCTTCTAGTACAGACTACGATTAGGTGTTGAATAAACAACAAAAGCCATGAGCAACAACAAAAGACAAACAGAATTAACACAGAAAAACTAAGCACGAAGATGTCATAGAAAACTAATAAAGAAATATTATCAACTGAAGAAAAATGGTGTATAATTAAAACAACTGTGATGGATGCATTCATAGATGTGATAAATGGAAATGAGATAAGACAAAACAGAGTGACATGGTTTGGAAAGGAGTGCATACAATCAATGAAGGATAGGAAGCCCACAGAAAATTTGTACTGAGGATAACAAGAGAGAGACAAATTGATTTGTAGCAGGATAAACAAAGGATAAAGTATATAGAAAAAGAAAAGTGTTTCCAAAAATAATCAAATACAGAAAACGGAATAAGACTTTAGAGGAAAATGAGAGGAGCGTATTATGAAACTGATGTAAACCTCATACCAAACTATATAAAGGTGAAAAAGGTCAAATAATTTGTAACAAACAAAATGTAATGATACTGGGAAACAGTATTTTGAATCCTTTCTTGGACACAAGTAGTTCAATACAAATGTAATGTGAATATTTTAGAAACAGATGGAGCAGAGATAATTACCCCAATATGTAGAAAGTAAAGTTTTTAAGGCTCAAAAACATAATAAACCGAGAGGAATGGATAACTTACTCTCATTACTCTCAGGATAAAAGAAGGAAACTGATAATCAGGTACTGCAGCATCTCCTGGGAAGTTCGAAACATCATCAACATGAGATGAAGAAGAGATCCACAATTTTTCAAGTATTGTAAGTGTTTGAGTCAATCAAAATCCTAGTCAAAGAATTTGGTATCAAATAAAAATAAACTAATTAATTAGAAATAATAAGTAGCAAAATATATTATTATAATCAAAATTTCAAAAGTACTAATTACTGATAAATTTATTAACTTTGTTGCAGAAATGTGACTACAAATATATAACAGAAATACTTGTGACGGTACACAGGTACACACTGGAGTCACAATTATAAAAAGGAGTAAATATTTTAACCATTTTAATTTTGGGATGTAATCCAAGTAAAACAGCATGAAAATACGATGTAAGAAAACTGGGTGTGAATTGTAAATAAGTGAGTTGACGGCTATTTTTAGCTGTGCCAAGCCCATAAGGCTTTGTATTTTGACTGACGTCACGGGTCTAACCCTTGTTTATATAACATTGGAATGCGGGTTGGGAATCGCCAAACCTCAAGATGGAACGTTTAGCCAAGAGGGGGAATCACATAACCAGCGTTTAATAAAAACATTCACGAGTGACTTTCTGCGAGAGATCGATCTTCAACCCCGTGCCGTACGGCAGCGTAAACAGTCCGCGAGCGCAGACTAAATTAGTAAACAGTCCGCGGGCCCACCAAAAAAGCGAAGAAATGTAATCGAAGTGAGTACTCAAGTGGTTGTTGAAATTATCAAAACCGTGATAAAACAGATTTTCGGAAGTATGTGAACAAAAAGTGTGTTCAAGAAACATGGTGACTTCAGGACCTAAAGTTGCAGATAAGTAACTAGTTGGGGGTAACGAAATTCGAAATTGTATCCTTTTAGAAAAAACCTCACTTTATTACCACTCAAATAACGGAATTGATATCTCAAAAAATGGGGGTTCATAAAATAGTATGGAGCGTGTGTGAAAACAAAAAAGTACTGGTTTGTCACAATAACATTTAATTTTGAATTTATGTTTGTTCACATTTATGATATTATAATCAAAGTATAGAAAAGAGTCAAATTCACATTTAATTTTACATTTATGTTTGTTCACATTTTTTTATTTTGTAAACAAAATAACGAGAAGTGGTAAAAAATGTTCTAGTGTCAATAAAATGAGATATTTGATCGACGTGAACACGAGTTAGAGTTAGTCATTTCACCTCAAATAACCCAATTCTGTTTTCAGGTTAATCTAACGAACCTTAGGGTAATTAATCTGACATAGTATTTGTGCGTCTGTGAAATCATAAGTTGGTAACAATTGCAAAATGGCGTCCGGAATGGGATGTAATAACAGCTGTTTTTCTTGTACAAGTGTTTAAAAAGTTACTGATAAATTAAATAGTTACATACTTGTATTAAGATTCATGACACTAATACTTGATTTGTGTTTTTTTTTAGGCAGCAACTGAAATAGAACATTTGTATCACTGTCAACACCTTGTTCATTTACCAGTATCACAAAATTTTTCACAACTAAAAATAACACAGAAAATACAATTTCTATCTATAACTGTGATATCGATTATTGACACAACCATAATTTATACAAACAAAAAGATAACACACAAATCTAATACTAATCTACAATGTGGTATCAAAAACACACACTACCACTATAACATAATCCACTGAACTCAGAATCGAGACTGACTGACTTCTCCATCTACTACTGTTTATATATAGCTGGTAATGACAGCATTCACAAGTATACGTTATCTGAGTAAGTCAAGAGCATTTCAGGTACTATAACTAGAATCTTGTAGAACAAACTACAAAACTACAAGCATGTCAGTGGGTCCTTCAAATCTGGTATCAGGCAGCCATATGATCTGGTTTAGCTCCTTTCCTGAATTCTAAATACAGTTGATATGCTCAATCCTTCTTCTTTGGTAACACAATGGGTTATGCCCAGCTAGATGGTGATGGTTCTATTAATCCTTAGCATTTCCTTTCTTTTATCTTATCCAGAATAAACTGTATTCTATCTGGGTTTATATGATAGGGTCTCTGTTTCAAGAATGCATCATCCTTACAGTTAATCCTATGTTTAACTGTTGTTGTGTAGCTTATCTTCCCTGGATAAGAGTCTGTGTTATAACTTATGGGTAACTACGCAGCAATTCTCTGAGCTACATCTCCTTTTTATTGTCCAAGTGACCTATTTGCAGATCATCCTGAGGTATTTGAGGTTTTACTGAGGTAGTTATAGCTCTTTACTTTTTAATGTTTTTAATGCTCCTGTCACATCATGCCAATCTCAGCTGTTTATCCTTCCCTAAAAATATTTTATGTGCAGTGTAGTCTATAATCACTCCATACATATCTAAATAGTTATGACCCAAGATTTGACATCTGGTGACAAATTCTTGATTATTTGAATATGCAATTCTACGTGTATGGCCAAACACTTTGCTTTCAAGGATGTCTAGCCTACCACCTGATAATGTATGTAGTTGTCAGCTCCCTGGACTTCCTCATGCTTACAAAGTTTTCCTGATTGAAGTAATTTGGCTACATTCATATTAATAGAGGAGTGGCTTCCCTGGGAATCCAATACAGCTGTAACCAACTTGTTTTTGCTGTTAATGCTAATGGCTAGGCAGAGCTGGTAAGAGTTCAAAGTAATCTGCCTAATGCCACTGTTCCATAACCACTTGTCTCTACATACAGATACTGATTTCTGGTCTTGGGTCGACGAAAGAAGAAATTAAAATTGCACTCTGAACCTCACTTTTTACGACTAAGCGAAGGAACTAATACTACACAAAATCCATTGGAACCTGTAACCACTCGAACTTCAAACATTAGCGAATATTAAGAATTGGGACTTCCACTACATCCTGGGACACAAACACCAACTTTTATTTAGAAGCTGGAGACTGGACTGGCGTATCTCAGACATTGGTACATCATTCAGCTACCATCACAAGTCTATCGGAGCGCTGCCATTACAAGTAAATTTCGCCAACATATGGTAAAACTCAACTTATGTTTAAATATTAATTAATAAGATTTTATGATTAAATTGTAATACCTTGTAATCTTATTTTGCATTTTCTGACCTTACTAATAGCCACAAGAACCCTTCATACCCTGAGATTAAGAAAAAATAACAATATAATTAAAATTAAACATCTAAAATCTGAATTCGGTAACTAATCGATTCATTCCAGTGTGATCGATGTGTTGTACCTGTCCCAAGAGATAACATCTGTTTTAAAAAATATAAAAATAAAGAATCTTTCCTGAAATTGATGAATTAATATTATTTGTTGATGATTTAGTGTTTTGAATAATTTATAGAGTATAGAGAGAGAAACGAGAGGAATACAAGGCTTAGAACAACTTAACCTATAATAACCGGCTGACTATAAACCACAACGCTAGCCCGCGTACAGCTGTTGAATTACGAGAGAAGACAAAAACTATTTACGGATCTTACTCTCCTCTCTTAATGTTGTGTACAGACTAGGCTTAAATAGTAACAAGATAATCATCAAATATACTCACTAATATTGTACTCTACTCTTTCCGAACAGATTTATTTATTACATAATATATTAGAGATAAGAACATATTATATTTCTCAATAATTTTTATTACCAATTAACGCTTGCAGCAGGTGACTGTTCACAAACAGAAAAAACATATCACAAGTCACTTTTTATTACAAATTGACAATTTCAACAGTAAGGTAAAGATAAATACGGGAGTATCTTCTTGTTATTACAATATATATGTATGTTAAATCATGTGTTATCTTTATGTCAGGTGTTATAAAAATGGATATTTGAAATATTTGGGGGTGTGATATTTAAACAATTTATATGATTATTTATATTTATGGGATAGTTTAATATGATTAAAATACAAAAAATATGATTTAAGAAATATTACCATAATTATGTGAATCATGAAAATTATGAAATAATAAAAGTTGTTATTTGTTTGCTAATAGAGTTTTAATTGCAAGTCCCGTCTCACTGGACCCAGCACATTTTATGCTTCTTCTAGGCCTTCTGCCTAGTTTTAAATATCTAGTAGCCCCTTTAAAAAAATAAATAAATAAATAAATAAAGAGGGGTTACATTTATCCATTCTAAAATTTAACAATTAAGTTAAATAGTTAAACAATTTTTTTACAATTAATTTAATAATTATTTTTTTAATGGTAATCTTAAGTCTGCTCACACACCACATGATTTATTTCTTAATTAATATCACATCTACACTGAACATTCTCAATCATACAGTAGCATTCCCTTCTACCGCTACCATGATTTTCATTGCTGAACTCAGTCTACAACACTCTTTACAGTTTGTTTGCACCTTATAATTAAACGTTTACTCTTTCTACATATGATCTGTTTCTTTTCATCAAAAACTAAAACTGGACTTCATTATTAGCTCATACATTTGTATCTGTAACCAACATTGCTCAAAACAACAAGCAACTAAGATTATTGAATGTAAAATTGGTTAGGCTATGAGATATTACACTGTTACTGGAGAAGCTGTTATGAGATCTCAAACAGATTTTAAAATATATCCATATCAACTGCTTAGATAAGTTGCACAAAAAATACCAATACAAATTCTCACCTCAATGTAGATTTCTTTTTATTAACCATGTTAAGATTTCCATACAGGAGGATATAAGTATTTTTGTACTATGCATTTGATCACTAACTTATATTTACCATTACAGATACTCATACAAATATAATAAATGCATCTCACATTATAATATACGCACATCGACATATATAATTACTAATGTCTATAGAGAACAGATTTTAATAAATGGTAATTAACTAGACAGATTAATTTTATGACTAAGCTGAAACAGTATTTTAACCTAAATGTAAAATGTAAGGTTTAAAACGTTATTTTACATTCAGCATAAGAGCCATACATTAAATCACATCTTTTCTACCATACCAATAAGTGTGATGTTTACAATTTAAGTTACTCACGTTCACATAATCTGTAGTCGTATTATCTCTTGCAGGTTCCACATCAAAATCTACAAATGTCAAGTTTATAAGATGTGAGGAACCAACCTCTATCTGCCACATACAGTCATCATTATGATCATATATCAATGGATAATTTCTAGAAGTGATTGTACCATATGGAGCTGTGAAGCGTCCTCCACATCCTGTAAATAATTCAAATTACATTATAACTACTTATATAGTTTTCAGAAATTACAATTGTATTAAATTTAAATTAAATTAGTAATCTTCTGATAACATTTCTTTTGTTATCACACAATATCTATACATTTACATTTTCTGCCTTAGTCTAGTTCAAGTATGGTGATAATTTACAAGGATATAGGCCTACATAGAAATAATGAAACATTAGAAAAGTTCTATCAGAAATAAAATAAAGTAACAAAAGGAAACACCTAAATACAGGTGTTAAATTATTTAAAACTATTTGTTACACACCAATAATTTAACAGGTAAAAGAAAATATATAAATGTACCCAAAAAAAAAAATACAAAATTGTACAGTGGTTATAATTAACCAATTAAAAAAGTGGTTACAGTATTAAAAGCGCACAAAAGGAAATAGTCCAATATATTTTAATGTTACTGAATAGAATTCACACAACAGTCTTTTTTAAATCTCATTACACACTATAATTATTTTAAAAAATTAGTTCATTTGTTGCGAAAAAGAGTTATCACTATGATAATTAAATGTAGTGAAAATTTGTAATGACACTGGTAACTTTAAATATAATTATAATAATAAAAATAAAAAACAAACAAAATCAGGCTGACATAGTTAAATCTATTTAAAAGTATTCAAATTAGTTCATTTCAGTGACACATAGAATTACAGAGGTCACCACGTTTTTTGCAGCTACATTTCTTGGTTTGACACTTAGAAGTACAGCAGCAGTGATTATATCCCTGACACCCTGCCAACTGATTCCAAAGTCACCATTTTATATAGAGAAATCTCCTTTGAAGAAACATTTTCTGTGTTAAGAAGTTTCTCTTTACATACTACAAACTGGTTTATACTGCATAGCTTCTTGAGTGTTCCATGTGCATTACAAATTCGGTAAAAAAAATCACTGTTGTGTACTGCAACCAGAACTGCCAGAATATTATGCGGATCAGTCCTACCGTGATCAGCATCAGGTGCAGGGACTGTTAGTGTAATCACCAACTGAGGCAGGGGGAAAATGTTCCTGAGAACTGTACATTTTTTGATTAACTTGTTCATGTAAAGTATCTTTGGGTTTTTTTTCTCTTGTTTTTTACCTTTTCTTTTTTAATGCACAAATGTCATGTAACTGATGCACCATAACCTTCTTATTTAGATACACCATATATTGAACAAACTGGTCTTGTACATTTGAGACAAAAATGAGCTTTTAAAGTTTCTTTTCCACAAATTTGCATTCTTTGGGGTCTTCATGTGTTCCAATATTTATCAAAGGTTCTTTGAAAGAAGGAGCATTTTCCTATTTCTTTATTAGAAATAATTTCTCTTTCTGGTAATGCAATTTTGTTTGTCACAACTTCCTCACTGATTTTGTTAATTAGTCCAAGATTCACTTCGTATTGAATTGCCCGAATCTTTTAATGGGGTAGGGTTGAAGTTTTGAGTTTCCTTTTTGTATGGAGTCTGCTGTATACCTCCATGAAATGTTGTGGTTTTTGTAAACTAGACACATATTAAACATTCTGACCATTTGGATGTTAATCATTCTTCAGCCATGCAATTAAAATACTTTGGATGTCCTGATTCGCCTTTTCTACAGATCCTTGACTCTAACTATGATTGGGCTTACCATGTACCATTTTAACTCTGTCCCACATTGAACAAATCTCTTTAATTATATTATTTGTAAATTCAGGTCCATTGTCAGATTGGAGAATTGTTGGGGAACCAAATATTAAACATATCTCTAAGCGATTATATGCTACTTCTTCCACTTTCTTAGATTTTAATTGTCTTAGATGTACAACTTTTGTCAAATAATCCTGATAGACCATGATAAATTTAAATTCCTACCCCTTTTTGACTGCATATTGATCAAGTCAACCTGTCCTCTAAAGTTCAGCTCAGATTAAATAATAGGCTTTATGACCAATCCCTTTTTTTTGGTGCACTATGTATGATCTGACATTATTTACAAAGTGAAATTTATAGCGGAAAAACTTCATATGTTATATTTTAATACTGGACCTGCAGTTCTTTCAACATTTGAGTTCAACCTCCATGCCCAATTCTTTGACGGGTTTCAGATAAAAATTTTGTATATCTCGACATTTTGTATGAAATACCAAATTTTGGTCTCACCTGCTTTCAAGGGTGAGATCAATGTAGAAGCGTCTCTTACTCATAGTACAACTTAAAAGCTTCAATATCGCTTGTAATGTTGCAGCTGTTTCCCTGTTGTTTTCTCTTTACCAGCCATTACCTCGTCAACAAGTTTGCAATATTGTTCTTCTATCAGGATACCACTATTATTTTCACATTGCTAGCCACAATTTCATTAAATTTTTTGTAAAAAGCATCATGAGAAACTATTTGATTATTGCCACTATTCATTTTTGATACAAAAAAATAGCACAACATGGAATTACACAGCACACTTTAAAACACAACTATAGCAGCATGCCGTCCCCACTCTCCTAACCACACAACCATTCTTGTGTGCATAGTCCATGGCATATCATATGAGGTTTTATTTCCAAGATACACAAGCCTATCCCTTCAATTACTTGTATCTGCCTCATTGGATCTTTTGATACTGATACACAACAGTGAAAGCTGTAAAAGAAATTGAATGGCCAACATTCACTACTACGAAGCAGTGAAAATTGGTAAATACAGTCAATTATTGGCAACTGTCCCATTTCCAGTTAACACAGCAACATATACAATGAACTAACCCAACCATACCTATAAAGTAACAAATCCACAAAAATCTATTTCACAACCTACTGTACAGCACAATTTTGATATTCATTAACATTTTCAACAAAGTCAGCTTCCATGGAAAATGACCACCAGCCAAATAATAAGATTGGAATTAGTTTGCTAATAAGCAACAAATTCCAGAAATCCTACCACCATCTTAGCACCAGATATATTTTCCACATATAGGCATCACAACGTAGTACAATCACTAATAAAATTCTTTTCATATTTCTCAACAATTAAAGTTTACAAACGCAAAGAATAAAAGTCATTATATTTTTTTATATTAATCAAACAATAGCTGGACAATAACTAAATCAAATAAATGTTAATAGACTGATAGCATTCTATGCTATAAAGAACTACTTCATAAATTATGTAATGTTCTAAAATAAGTGAATAGTGATTTTCCTAATAAATTGATTTTATAACTTCATTGGTCTTTCTTAACTAAGATGTTCCTTTCTTAGCAGACACACAGTACCATGTGTGCTATGGTCATAAAACAATAACAATTAATTAATACACCTGCAAAATATTGATCATAAAACATAAAATGTCAAGACATAATAATTATTCCAATCTTACGTGATGAAACAGTCACAAAAGTTGCACTAAATCCTTTTCCAGTAAAAGACTCATCAGATATAAATCTGACAAAAGCATGATTTCCTGATGTTGTTACAGTAACACTGTCTTTCTGAGCATGGCACAATTCTGTTAACACCGGAGAAGTATCATCTGGACCTCCATAAATCTGTGAAACAAAGTTTAATGTTTTATAAAATGAATGCAGTTTTAGTTCTGGAGTAATCATTCTACTTTTGAAACACTGTATAAGAATTATGAATGTGTTGAAAGTAAAGATGTATCAGTTCATGTTACCTGGGAACGCTACTAATCAGCTGATAACATCATACATTTTTGTAACAATTAAATTTTATATGCTTAGCTTGTGTTGCTTTATCTAACTGTGCAAATTTTTATAGTGCTCATTACATACAGGTGGAGTTGTTTAAATATCTTGGAAGTTTGATAAGTGAAGATATGTCCTGCACTCATGAAATTAGAGCAAGAATTGCTATAGAAAAAGAGGCATTTAATGGGAAGGAAAGACCGCTGTGTGGCAAAATTAATAAGAATTTAAGAAAAAGGTTAGCCAAATGTTATGTGTGGTGCGTTGCTTTATATGGTGCAGAAACATGGACACTGAGGAAGGAGCATGAGAAAAGATTAGAAGCATTTGAGATGTGGGTTTGGCGAGCAATGGAAATAGTGAGGTGGGTTGATAAAGTAAGGAATGATGAAGTTTTAAGAAGAATAGGGGAGGAGAGAAAAATCCTGAAGGTAATAGAAAATAGGAAAAGGAATTGGTTAGGTCATTGTTTAAGAAGAGATTGCTTGCTTACAACTGCCATGGAGGGTATCATAGAAGGAGAAAAAAGAAGAGGGCATAGAAGAATGAAGTTAATAGATAGCATTAAAATCAGAGGGTGTTACGAAGAAACGAAAAGACTCGCATACGATAGGACAGCTTGAAAAGCTTTTACTATTTGAATACCTGCCTTTGGGACAGAACACCAAATAAAATAATAAATTAACACAGAGTCCAACTATGCTATTATTTTTCATATTTCAGTTTTTTATTTAAATACTTTCGATGTTATAGTATTCTCTTGATATTGTAACGATACAATTAAGCCAAATCCCGTACCAGTGATAAAAATGATAATTCTTGATATAAAAATACTTCATATAAAATAAAATGTTTAAAAAATGATTAAAATGTAAATATTTCGACACGACGTACAACGATATTACCCAACCCAAGTGATTGAGCCAACAACCTAAACATAAAGAAGGGAACCACGTAACATACTTAAGAAAAATATGATAGACAAATCAATAATGAACACAGAATTAAAGAAGAACCAGAGGAAGAGAACAGATCCCTACAATTAAACGGAATTTAAACCAGAAGAGAAGAAGAGGAGAACGAACCAAGATGAAGACTATTGAAGATGAAGAAGATGAAGAAGAGGAAGAATGAAGAGGAGACAGGTTAAACCCAAGGGAAACTAACACACATATAAAAGGGAAAGATAGTATACTTAAGGATAGAATACGGTCAATAAACCTCGAATAATTATGTATTAATGAAACCAATATTATTATTGTCATTAATTTAACCTATGTACCCATTTTAAAGACAATACAATTGTAAAATATAATAATATAGAAAAAGTACACTAACCCAGTCAGAAAGGTTAGATTTAACAAAACACAACTAACCTAATATTGTTAATAGTAAATATCATACTCAAACAAAGCAGTGAGAAATGGTAGGTGAAAATATAGGGATTACCCATTAAGTAACACTAAATACAAAACAGTGAACCAAAGTGAAGTGCTTTAGTGAAGTGTAAGTACCCTAAAAATAGTGAAAGTGTATGTGAAACATTAAAAATAGAATGATAAGTAAGGAGACACTCTGTAAAACATTGATGAACAACCAATGATTGGAGTGATATTATAAATAGTAATATATCTAGGAGTAATTAGAAATAGTATTCCAAATTAATATAAAGGAAGCTTGTGATATTATTCAGGGAGAAAGCCCAGACAAATAACTTGTGTGAACATGGTATGATAGAATAGAATTAAAGTTTTGTTATTAAAATTAAGATTGCAAAGAATACAACACCCCATGTTGAAAGGGGAATTAACCTTCATAATTTTATGAAAAGTGACAATGTTTATCACTTTAGTTTGTAACACAAGAAAGAAATCAATGTTAGTACTAATAATAACTCATGACTTGTAAAGAATAGTTGGTTCAATGTTAAAGGAGGAATATGGCTGAAAGGAACCTACAGTCCATAAACCTAATTATGATATTTTAAAGGAAGAGTAATGAAAATATATATTGAATAGTAGTTAAAACACAAACAAATAAGTGAAGCCCATCAGGCTGAATTCAAAAATAATTTAAAAAGAAATACACTAAAAAACAATCATGGCTGATTTTGACTATGAAAACATTTAACTGCCAAAGACATTCAAATGTAAATTGTATCAATTTCACAAGAAATCTTACTAATCTAAGACCAGTGAATGGACAGTAATTATATATCAGTTATTTTAACACAGAAATATCATTGTAATAGTTTAATTTAAGAAAAATATGTTATTTATTAAATGTCAAATAATTAGACTATAGTTAATATATAACAGAATATGACCTTATGAGGTATCATTGTAAACTTTGAAAGGAAAGAAAAATAATAGTGATGTCATTTATTATCCCAAAGGAGTTATAAAGTAATAAAACCATTAGGAAAATACTTAATAAATTTGAATAAAAATTCAAATATTTTAACAATGTCTTAAAGGAGTAATTAACCAATCATCGAATTATGGTTACTATGACAACGAGCGTTTGGGGGCTTATTTTCCGTTAAATTATATAGACTCTGAAAAAACGACGCGTGGGTAAGCGGCACGCGAAACTGGAACAATTAAAATTTTAATTTAAACAGTTACAAAAAGTCGAATCAGTGAACCAAGATGACCCAAAATGAATAGATGTCAATCTACGAAGAATTCACGAGGTCCAGGAACCAAATTAACTAAATTAATTAAAGAAAAACCCAAGACCAGATTGAAGAAGATGTTGGAAGTTTAAAACCAGCCCAAAATTCGAAGAATATACGACTATCCTGATGACGACATTTCAACGTGAGATGAACTGATAAGTACCGAATAAATTCCTTAATCCCAAAACCCCAAATTACTTAAATTATTTTTCAAACGATAAAATTTCTTACTATTTAAAAAGTAATATTTTCTTTCAAAGGTCAATGCATAATTTACTTACTTAAAAAACATTTTATTAAACTAAATATAACCTTATTTGAGAGCACACTTTTTGTAACAGAAATACGACACTACCGAACAAATTGTATAAACACATTATAATTTCTAAGTACGTATAAGGTATGGTAGTGTACTTTTTTAATGTAACCAACGTTTATGTCTTATTTCATGATCAAAAGAACTCCAGATTTTAAACATTGTAATTTATTAAAAGTGACAGATGCCATTTCGGCAACGATTATGTTTTGAAATCAATTTTGCCAACTCTGAGATATTTTGTGTTTCAAGCTCTAAGCCGGAGCCGAATGTTATAAAATTATTTATAATTCATTTGTCATATTTATTGATGACTAAATTTGTATTAAAAAACACAGTACAGAACATTATTATCTTGTTATTTCATAGGATTTTGTAGAATATATGTGTGTTAGCGAAGTTTTAAGCAACAGACAACTAGCGCTCATCACGAGTGGACGAGTCGACAACCTGTATAGCAGCGGGAACAATTCGAACGCCACAGCTGTCCATGCTAATACCACGTATTATCTTAGAAATTAACTATTTTAATTGTTTTAACAGAAACAATTTGGCGCCACCCGGGAATAGCAATCCCTATGAATTAACAGGTAGGTTGTACTGGTAACATTGACAACGCTACGGACTCCAGTAGTGACGTCGATTTATGTAACGACCAGTGTGAGGCAAACACACTACATTCACACTAATACACCAAAATAAACAAGTGTGATACATTTTAACAGGTACGACCCAATTTTCTCGTTACATATTGGCGACCATCAATATGAGGCTACGAAGACTAACTAGCGGCGGTCATGAATAGACACGGTATGGTTACGAGGCGCAAAGGGAAGGAAGCACCAAACCAAGAAGGAAACCCAGAAGAAATGGAGGAAGTTGAGGAAGTAGAAGTGGAGGAAACGACTGGAGAATTGTCAGAAGAAAACCCACAGGAGGACCAAATGGAAAATCCCAATCCACCTGAACCGGAATTAGAAGCAGAAGTCATGGTAAATAACCAACCAGTCAAACCAACAGAAGAAACGAAACTCGATAGTTTGATGAGAATGATGATGGAACAAATGAACAGATTAGAGTCGGACAAGGAAGAGAGAAAACGGGGCAAGGAAGATTTGAATAAAAGATTAGAAAAACTGGACCTAAACAGTGAAGATTTGAATAAAAAATTAGAAAAACTGGACCTAAACAGTGAAGAATTGAAGAAGCAAATGAAGGAGAGTATAGAATTCCTGAATGACAAAATAGAGAGCAACCATGAAGACTTGAAGAGAAGTTAGGAGGCATTGGAAAAGAAGAGCGAAGAGCTGAAGAAACAGATCAAAAAGGATCTAGAATTAGTAAATAAAAAGATGGAAAATAATCATGATATTCTCCAACGAAAAATTGAGGAAGAAAGTAAGAAAACCAAGGAGGAATGGAAGCAACAACTAGTCGAATGTCGAGAAGAGATCCGACAAACGGTAACGGAGACCAACGAAACAGTGATACAAATCAGAGAAGAATTAAATAATAAAATTAGTAACGTTGAGGAGGAAGGTAAATTGAGAGCGACGGAATTCTACCAAGTCCTTACTGAAGGGTGCCAGAAGAACAAACAGGAGGTGGTCAAGGAACTGGAGGAGAGGCACCAAGAGCTACAACTGGATGTAAACAATCGGGTGGAGAAAGTATACACCGTCATAGATAAAATAGACGGAGTGACCCGAGAAAACCGAGAAAAAATCCAGGGGATCAATATATGAGAGAAACAGATGCAGGAAGAATTGGATGCATTAAGAGAAAAACCATATAATCACACACAGTTCATAACCAGTGAAAATCGAGAAATAATCAATTTTTGTAGCTACCGGAGAAACCCGATAGAATTCCTCAAACTGGTAGAAGAGCTGATAGAGAAGAACGGAGAAACCAGGTGGTCCAGTGTGAGAAGTATGATCGATGAAATGTTCCGTGACACCCATGACAATTGGTGGACGGCCACACGACCTGAGATCAATGATACCCAAGAGTTCAAGAAACAGTTCAGGGAGAAGTATTGGTCCGAATCAACACAGAATGTGGTCCGCAATGACATCAGTAACGGAAGGTACGAGACACAAGGAGGACACACGTTAACATCGTACTTTCTGGGAAAAGTATGCTTAGCCAGAAATTTGGAACCCAAGATACCCGAGGAGTCGTTGGTAATACAACTGGGTTATCATTACGAAGAAGCCATCCAGAAGGCCAGAAGACAAGGGAAAATTAAAACAATTCAAGGAATGGTTAGTCTATTGGAGGACCTGAGAACGATAACCAGTATCGAAAAAACAGGATCACAAACCAAAGATACAATAAGTGGAATGAACATAACAATACACCTAATTTCCATGGACCATACAGTCATCCACAAAGCAATAATCAGAATAACTGGGGCCGAAATAACAATGATAATAATGCAGTACAAACATTCAATGGAAATAATCAGCATCACCCTCCGAATAATCAGCCTGGTAACAGAGGTCAACAGAACCATCACTCAGGAAATCAAAACAATAATAGAAACAGCCCAAATAATAATAACCGACCAAATGAGAATTACCGAGGAGTGGAACCTGAACAACGTACCAACGGTCACCCCAATGACTATAATTACTACGGCAACCGGTATCATCCCAATTACCAGTACAACCGGGGACCCGGGGGTAATCAGAATAGAAACGACGACAGACGTCGAGTAAACTTCATCCGTGGACAAAGGCAGAATAACCAAAGAAGATATAGCCCGAACTGGCGTCCTAACTGTTATTATCAAGTATCAAATAACAATAATAATCCATCAGCAGAGAGTAGGAGCGATGAACCACCTCGCAGTGAAGATAACCACCGCCAGGAACCCAACACCAACCAAAATAATAGCGGGAATTGGGTAACAGTCCATGAGAATCCGGGTTTTTCAATACGGCATGATACGACAAGTAATGACGAAGGACCCCGGACAGCTCAACTAAACAACATAAGGGCAGAAACTAGCCAAGAACCACCTGATAACCACAGAAATGAAAGTAATGTAGAAGATGATTTAAACTATGGAGAGAGGGTATGGCCCCAACATGTGGTAAGGTGGTGATGACATGAATAAAATATCATCCAGAATAAGTGTGTCTACCAAGCACTTGAAGGAGTAGAGGTGCATAATAACAAAGAGTCGAACAAGAGAAGGAAATAATAAAGGAAAGAAAAGGAGAAGTCAACTTACAAAAATAAATAACAAGGTCCGGTGTATAGCAATATGAATAGAACAATTATGTATATCATAATAGACCGTATATCATCACAAAAGATAATGGTAATAATACTTACCAGATCAGTAATATCAATACAAGGAAAATCAAGGGAGTTTATAACCAAACTTCGATAAAAAAGTTTTACGAAGAAGAATAAAACCATCGTGAAATGAAACATATTTCAAAATTCCAAAAGAGATTGTAAGAGCAGCTTACTAACTTATTTAGATGATATATGCGGAACAATAAAAAGAATTAATATAAGTATATAATAATGAAAAAAAAACAAAGGAAACAGTTACACAAATTCCTTTCAATTTAAATCAGTTTACAATATGATAAAAGATTGATATATGAAGTATGAAGTAAAAAGTGAGATAATAAGGAATACGTTACACACATTCCTATATAATAAAAATGTAAGAAGCACAAACTTACAATTATAATTAAAACAAAAAATAGCTAAAAAGGAATACGCTACAAACATTCCTTTAAGGTAAGACAATTAACTTACCAAATAATTATCAAAAATGATGTTGAATACAGAATAAAATAAACAAAAATAAAATCAAGCTCAAATTACTGAGATAAATACTTGAAATTATACTGAATCAAAAGTATTATAAGAAAAAAAATAATAAAATTTTACCTGGTACAAGGAGAGAAAGAGAAATTGTATATAAAACCAATATACAGATATGCCTAAAGCAGAATCCTGCTAAATGACTAAGAAAAAAAATTATAAGATAAATGTCTAAGACAATTAAAATGATCACAACGAGCATTGAAAATAAAATAATAAAAAGTGAGATATGATGAAATTAACATATGAATAAAGATAAAAACAATCAAGTGTATAAGTAGATGATAGTGTATAGTTAAGGTATAGCGGAAGGAAGAATGAGTAGTAATGACAAAGTGATCTAAAAACAAACCACAAGGTGGACAATCCCAAAGTATATTATATTATTATTATTGTATTATTATTATTAAGTCACAAGTTGACAAAGAAAGTATTTAAGATTGACTGTTGAAAAGTCCAGCAATCCAAATGAACTGAGTAGAGAAGATGTGCCTCTAGTCTCAGAAAAATGAGTAGTAATGGGAGAAACCAACTACTGTATAAAGGGAAAAATTTGTGTATGAGGGAAAATGCACCAATGGAAATAAATAAAAACAGATCCAAATAAAATGGAATGAATTAAGTAAGAAGAGAAATGAAGAATGGAGAATCAAACAAGGAAGAGAAGGAAAAAAGTTATCTATAACTGATAATTTCATAAAAAACTATGCTAGTGTTTTATTAAAATGATCAATTTTAGAGGAGAGGCATTATGTAACGATACAATTAAGCCAATCCCGTACCAGTGATAAAAAAGATAATTCTTGATATAAAAATACTTCATATAAAATAAAATGTTTAAAAAATGATTAAAATGTAAATATTTCGACACGACGTACAACGATATTACCCAACCCAAGTGATTGAGCCAACAACCTAAACATAAAGAAGGGAACCACGTAACATACTTAAGAAAAATATGATAGACAAATCAATAATGAACACAGAATTAAAGAAGAACCAGAGGAAAAGAAGAGATCCCTACAATTAAACGGAATTTAAACCAGAAGAGAAGAAGAGGAGAACCGAACCAAGATGAAGACTATTGAAGATGAAGAAGATGAAGAAGAGGAAGAATGAAGAGGAGACAGGTTAAACCCAAGGGGAAACTAACACACATATAAAAGGGAAAGATAGTATACTTAAGGATAGAATACGGTCAATAAACCTCGAATAATTATGTATTAATGAAACCAATATTATTATTGTCATTAATTTAACCTATGTACCCATTTTAAAGACAATACAATTGTAAAATATAATAATATAGAAAAAGTACACTAACCCAGTCAGAAAGGTTAGATTTAACAAAACACAACTAACCTAATATTGTTAATAGTAAATATCATGCTCAAACAAAATAGTGAGAAATGGTAGGTGAAAATATAGGGATTACCCATTAAGTAACACTAAATACAAAACAGTGAACCAAAGTGAAGTGCTTTAGTGAAGTGTAAGTACCCTAAAAATAGTGAAAGTGTATGTGAAACATTAAAAATAGAATGATAAGTAAGGAGACACTCTGTAAAACATTGATGAACAACCAATGATTGGAGTGATATTATAAATAGTAATATATCTAGGAGTAATTAGAAATAGTATTCCAAATTAATATAAAGGAAGCTTGTGATATTATTCAGGGAGAAAGCCCAGACAAATAACTTGTGTGAACATGGTATGATAGAATAGAATTAAAGTTTTGTTATTAAAATTGTAACGTTACCAAATATGGTAGTTACATAATATAAGCTAACATAACGTCAAGTAAGAGAAAAGCATGGAAGTATGTCTAGATAAATAAACCTAAGTGTATAAAAGTGTGTATCTACAAATATATTAATATAAAAATCCAACGATGAAGAAGATAATACTAACATAGCAACATCAAATACAAAATGAAGAAAGAAAATGCCATGAGCCAAAACAAAATATCAGTAACCAGACCCAATAGGATCCAACAGTGAGGGGAACAGACAAAATAAGGACCAACAAACTCCAACAGCGAGGGAAATAAATAAAAATAGTGACTACAATGAAAATATTAAAGAAGAAGAAAGAAGAAGGACAAGGAAGCGTACCATGAAGAGAGAAGAAGATGGATGGATCATGCAAGGACTCAACATAAACCACGTGTACTAAAGACTATATAAGTGACAAAAGAAGTGATGATTATCAAATATGAAAAGAAAACCAGTGTTTAACATTTAAGGAACCACAAACAATTACAGTGAGTACTTAACATAGATGTGAAACCTGTGAATAGTTAACTAATTTCAACTGAATAAACCACACAAACAATCCCAGTGATGAAGTTTATAGTGTAAGAAAATATGTTAATTTCATAATGAAACAGCAAGAATTAAAATAGTCAAATAAACACAAACAATGAGTGTGACTAATTTAATAAAGGTTGTGACCAATACAGATAATCATAAGACCACCAGAATAGAATAAAATAGAACAATTATGTTATTGTTCATAGAGAACTGACAACAAATAAAAAACCTTTGTTATGTATCAAACAAAGTGACAGGAATTGAATTCAACCAATGACCAGAAAAATATTGTAATTAATGCAAAAAGATTTGTGTTATTGTTTAAGAAGGAATTGTATAAACATGTGTAACAAAATAATTAAAATATTATAGTAAGATACCATACTGAAGTCATGTTAGTAGTAGAAAAATACTGCATTAAAACATGTGGTACATTTGTTACATAACCCATAGGGAAGACACCTATGAAACAGAAAATCATACATGTTAATGTAAATAAATGATCATCAACTATGATATCAATCAAGAATTTGTTATAAATAATAATAAATCCTAAGAGACAATGTATTATATTGCAGCACAATGCAAATAAAACAAACCAAGCAAATATAATGGCACAGAGATAGTAGAGATGGAACAAGTATGCCAATTTAGTTAGACAAAATACAATATCAAAACAGATACCAATGTTAATAAAAGTATTACCAGTAGTGAGATAAATATCTGGTACTACCTTGAGAACAGATTTTGAACATAATAATAACAGCATTGTAACCGAAATATTGTAAACTAACTAACTATGTACATATAACCAGAAGTAAGCTGAACCATTGTATAACTAACTAGCTAAGAAAAATACTGTATCAAAGATTGAACACAGATTGTTAAGGTTGTTACCAGTAGTAAGAGGGAATCCCAATGCTACTTTGAGAACAGACTATGACCATAAAAACAGTCATTTTATATACAAATAATTAAAAACCAAATGAATACAATGAAAGAACCAGATGTAAACAAACCTTGAGGAGCAAGTTATTTATGAAAAATATAACATGTAAACTTGTTTAAAAGTAAATGAAAACATTATCAAGAGTCAGAATAATGTCTAACACTACTTTGGAAACCCAAACCAAGTGTAACAATAACAACTTAGTTATTGTATTAACAAAAAATAAATGACTACTATAATATGACACAACATAAACAGACCCATTACTGAAAAATTGAAGGGTTCTGAACTAGCTAAAAGCTAACCATTATGTATAATGAATTAGGTACAATGTGTGTACACTAATTACAATTAGTATATAATACAATTTATATAGAAAAAACCAAAAATAAGGTAATGATTGTATAAGAGAAATAGGAGGGGACTAAAACAATGTAAATAGTAGATTAAACACAGTCATATACAAATATTCTAGTGTAAAATTATGTAAATAAACGTTACTAGTATTATTAGATCGCAATATTACTATTTTAAATAAGAAAAATTAGTTTTAAGCACATTTATAAAAAATCAAATATGGACGCCTAAAGACGCCATAACGAAATATTGTTTAGGGAACAATTATTCCCAAATTTTGAATCAAACCAATTGAGATATGGACTCAAAGTGTTTATTTAAAAAGTGTTTTAATATAAATAAGTAAAATTTGGTGTAATAGACTTATAAAAATAAGATACACCACAGATAATTAATAAAATCGTTCTAGTGATAGAAGTGATGGACGGAAAATAATCATTCTTAGACTTAAATTAAAGCACAGGATGTCCGCAATTCACTGACATCAACCATTTAACGATAGGACATAGCTTAAGAAAGTTATTGTGATTTTAAACTTTTCAATTAAATTTTTGTACCAGTGCTGACGTCACAAAGCCTCAAACTCAAAACCGAATTTGTTAAAAAATTAAATATTTTAAGAAAAAAAGGCTTTTGGGTCAGAGAGTATAATTTTCTCAACCAATAGAATGAATGAACCTTAGGCAGACGAGAAGCAGACGCTTAGAGGAAGCATGACAGTTCACGATCAGTCTTTCAACGGAGAGGCCACGCCACTCGCCAACATGAAAAAGTTTTAATTTTGAATTTGTGCGCGGCAGTGACATTAAGTAAATCAACATACATAACCTTAATACTACACCAATATATACGAGTGAAAGTGCGGAGTTATTTATTTATACAAGTACGATTAGTGTATAATATCAATCGTACTTGCGTGTGTTGTGAAAGATAAAAAACAGGGAGTACAATTTTTTATTTAAATAATATTGAAACCGACATAATAATTTTGTAAACAACTAATTTTGATACTACGCAAGTCAGAAAAGGCGAAGTATTAAAAACTATGATTGAATTATCAGAATTAAAGGAAATATTAATTCACAATTATTAAAATATTGAAAAAATATTTTAATTATTTATCATTATTAAAAAATTATGTTAGAAACATTCATTACTAAAAACGAGTAATAACAATAGTCACTCAATTGACTAAAATTGTTTTTCTTGATTTTTCGATGTTTTAAAGTAAACATTATTAGCTTTCATACGAAAGAATAAATGTAATCCTGATAATAACACATCAATATATTACAAATAATGTGTTTATATTTAGATTAAGAAATAATAAATATTAAGAAATAGTAAACCATTATAACAATACCCGTTATAACATAACCTTAGAATCGTAACGGTAACTTGTCAATTTCACTGTTACCAGTCTGTTCTCAAGTAAAATCCAAACCAGATAGAAATAATAACAAGAGTTTTTTAATAAATTTTTCTCTTGCAAATAGATAATTCTCAAAGCGAATTATTAAAATAAAGTGATACATTTTAACTGTATAAGCCAACGAGCTTGATAATTGTCAGACGAGTACTAAGAGTTGCGTGCGCATTCCCGCGTACGATAGTACCATAACTATCAGTTATATGGTATTAATTTTAGATTTTTATATTTGTTTGTTTATTATTAATTATTGTTCATTTTATATCGTTATTAATATTACATCTTGTACCTGGTATCATGCTACCTAAAAGAACCTTACGAATATGGTAATTCACTGATACAAGAGAACATAACCTCTTGAGATTAAAATATTGTACAAATAACAGGTTTACCAACCTTGAGGCTGAACAGAGTCTTATTTTGAATTTTTAATTGTAATTATTATCTATAAGGTTGTTAGCTATTGATTGTTTATTGTTCAAAGATTTTATAATATCTCAAATTGTTAATAAACCTCCACTTTTATTACCATTGAAAAGAGTATCATTTCAATTCTAAATTAGTTCATTTATTTTTAATCAGTTCTACCAAAGGTGGCGGAAGAGTTTGAATAGATCTAATAATTCAGAATATTATTTAGATATTATTTCACTTATATTGTGTGTGACAACTATATTAAATATTCAACCTGAATATCTATCTGTATATAAAGTGTATGTATTTCAGCGGAACCGTCACTGAACAGGACTGAAATATCCACGTGTGGTAAGTGAGGGAGGTATATAACAGAGTGCGCGAAACATTTTAAATCAAAAAGTGGATTATTAATACGCACCCATTAAACAATACAATCACACTAATAATCATAATAGTTGCAATTACGACAATTTATAAAAAACAACATTATCGTAGATACCGGTGCGTATCTGCACTCACACACTACATCACTATAAATCTACACTTGTACTTGTACTTGTAAAAACTTGTTCTATCACAAGTTGGCGCTCCATCGCGGGGCAGAAGTGAGTGAAGATCCACTACGAAGGGTTATAAAATATTATCGTACTATCTACGAATCTATAATAATCACACAACAAACTATATATCAAAACTTGTATATTACAAGTTGGTGCCCAACATCTGAGCGCGGATTAGGGAAAATATACCATAACCAGTAACCTAATCACCCCAATCCGTAAAAAGACAGCAGGTACATTACCAGCATATCAAGATGTACACCAGCAGATCAAAATCGAGATCAAAGTCGAGATCAACATCGAGAAAGAGGACAACAGGAGTGGAGAAGGAGGCCAGAAGGGAAGAAAAGGAGGCTATGTCGACGGAAGACGTGGAAGAAATTTTAGTGGAAATAAAGGACAGACTACTTGAACCGGCGGAGGGGGTTCAACAACCAGATGAGGAGCCGGAAATCGTACTACAGGAAAGTATACCGGAAATCAGCCAACCCAAACAACCAATGGTACCCGGAGGAATCGACTTCATGGAAATGTTCAAAATGGTGATGGAGAAGATAGAAGAGAGCCGGAAATCATCCAAGGAGGACAATCAGTCACTGAAGGAAGGCCAGGAATCATGAAGGCGGACTTAAACAGTAAAATAGAAGAAGCCAGACGATTGACGAACCAAAAAATAGAAGAAGGCCAGAGGGAGAGTCAGAAAAATATGGAGTTATTAAAAGAAGAATTTAATAACCAGATAAACGAGACGAACAGAAGGATGGAAGATGGGCAAAGAAAAACCGAAGAATTGTTGGAGAAGAAAATGGCCATAATGAAAGAAGATTTATCGGCAGAGTTGGGAGTAAAAATCGACAAGATCAACAGGAAATTAGACCGCATGAATAAGAGAATAAAGGGAGATGACAAGGAGATCGTGGAATCAATAAATACGGTAGTGAAGGATGATTACAAGCAGTCAAGAAAGACAATAAAACGATGTTGTGAAGAGGCAGAAGAGAGTGTTAAGAAGATAAGAAGAGAAATAATAGTAGACGATCGAATGGAGATTGAAGAGGTACCTGAAAATAAAAACATGGAACCGACAAATCCAGAGCCTAAAGATAGTGGAGATAAGAAGATCCAGATAATTCAAGAAAAGGAAGCGGTGAAGATGGAAGAAAGAAGAACCATGCGTCCAAGGAAGGCAAGAGTTACAAAAGAATTAATTGAAATGACTAGAAATGGTCTAATTAATGTGGTCAACTTACCAATTATCAACCATGAAGAAAGGGTCTTCAGGAAGGAGTATCGGAGGAGTATCATGGAGGTGGACGAAGAGGAAGATTATGTAACAACGAAGAAGAAGATGACCAACAGAATCTCTCAACCACGAATTTCCAAAAGAAGAGTGAAATACTTTAAGAAAAAGGAACGCTACCAAGAGAAATGGGACCGGATTGTCGAAGGATACGCTAGAGAGATCAGAGAACTGCAGAAGAAGAGGAGCCAATTAACGGAAGTACCCAATCAGAAGATAGATGACGATACCCAAACCAAATTGAGAGAGTTACCAAACATCAGTACTGACAGCCACCAGAAGAACAATGGAAACAAATATATTGAAGAAAGAGAGAGAAAGAAGACAGAAGAATGGAAGGCAGACCCAGCCCAAATAACTTTCAAATGGAAAAACCAGATGATAGCCCGATATAGGTCAAGAACGGACAGGAGTATGGATGCTAAGGAAGTCCGATCGACAAGAAGAGAGGAGAACGACGATTACGGTTAAAATGAATAAAATATACACTGAATTATGGGACCGACTATTGTGATAACCGGTAATACTTACAATCAAACTTCAATGAAAAAATATATTGACCATTAAAATATGGGACTAAAAGTGAAAAGATAGCGATAAGAATTATTTTATTATGGATATTATGTAAAGGATGAAAATATTTGTTATGAAAAATGAAAGTATACTTATGAATAACTGTTGACTATATCAAGATGAAAAATGAAATGTGGCCACGAAGGTTATTGTTATTTAAAAAGTGAAAAATGAAAATATGATTATAAAAATAGATGTTGACTGAAGAAAAAGGATGTATTATTGTTATGAAAATTATTATGTGCTTATATTAAATGAGAAGTAATCGTATAACTATGTATTGAACATTGAATATATATTGTAATTTTATAATGTGAGAAAACATGCTCTCAAATAATTAATGTAAAGGATTCAGAACATTGTATTTATGAATAATAGCGTACTATAATAAAGAAAATATATACGAGAAAGACAACTAACATCCCTGGCATAAATACTTCCAAGAGCCACGTCAACCAGTAAAATTTAACATCTTACCCGTACTATAAAGAAGGAGCAATATACGAGATCGACACCCTACATCCACGGCATATATGAGATACATCATTAATTCCAAGAGCCACGTCAACAAGTAATAAGAACACCATACCCGTACTATTGAGAAAGGAAGAAGGAGCAAATGAGAAGTTGGAAGAATAAACCAAAGAAATGTATTAATGTAGACAAACCACCACACACAACCACAATATCCTAGTGTATTTTACCAGAGAAAAGCCAATACCACATGGAATTTAAATACCAAATAAAACCATGAGAAAAAAAAATAATAAGTGTACTTATGAGTTATATCTAGAAGAATAAAACCTGAAATGAAGAATATGACGAGACGACGTTCAAAGTGATACAAAATGAAGAGATTAATCAATAATGAAGAAGAATGGAAAATAATATACTAACGAAGATAATCATGAGAGTATACCAGTGAGGAAATGTAAAACAAACTATCCCTATAATATGTGAAGAATATCGTTAAGTTGAATCAAGAAAAGAGAGTATAACAATGTATAAACCGCAGATGCGTGAATTAATCCCAAGGATATTTATTATTTGTCGGAAGAACGACCACTATTATTATTTTTTGATGATTTGAGATGAATTGACTGATGAGTAATGCCAGCAATCATTTATTATTATTGAAGGAGATGATTTGCCTCCATATTTATTGAAGTTAGTATGGCCAGTAGAGTTGAATAGCCATAATGAGCCGCTCTAAACTGCCCCAGCTAAACTTATGTTAGGGAATTAGGGAACTAAATAAACAAGGGAGATGATTACATAGAGAAGATATAAATATGATTCAAATAGAAGAAAGTGAAAGGGATATATGGAAAAAAACATGTGAATCGACATGGAATGTACAACAATTGATAAATTCTTCAATGAAAAATATAGTATAATAATAATTCAGAATTAATCAATTCTTATAGGAAGGCATATGTAACGTTACCAAATATGGTAGTTACATAATATAAGTTAACATAACGTCAAGTAAGAGAAAAGCATGGAAGTATGTCTAGATAAATAAACCTAAGTGTATAAAAGTGTGTATCTACAAATATATTAATATAAAAATCCAACGATGAAGAAGATAATACTAACATAGCAACATCAAATACAAAATGAAGAAAGAAAATTCCATGAGCCAAAACAAAATATCAGTAACCAGACCCAATAGGATCCAACAGTGAGGGGAACAGACAAAATAAGGACCAACAAATTCCAACAGTGAGGGGAACAGACAAAATAAGGACCAACAAACTCCAACAGTGAGGGGAACAAACAAAATAAGGACCAACAAACTCCAACAGCGAGGGAAATAAATAAAAATAGTGACTACAACGAAAATATTAAAGAAGAAGAAAGAAGAAGGACAAGGAAGCGTACCATGAAGAGAGAAGAAGATGGATGGATCATGCAAGGACTCAACATAAACCACGTGTACTAAAGACTATATAAGTGACAAAAGAAGTGATGATTATCAAATATGAAAAGAAAACCAGTGTTTAACATTTAAGGAACCACAAACAATTACAGTGAGTACTTAACATAGATGTGAAACCTGTGAATAGTTAACTAATTTCAACTGAATAAACCACACAAACAATCCCAGTGATGAAGTTTATAGTGTAAGAAAATATGTTAATTTCATAATGAAACAGCAAGAATTAAAATAGTCAAATAAACACAAACAATGAGTGTGACTAATTTAATAAAGGTTGTGACCAATACAGATAATCATAAGACCACCAGAATAGAATAAAATAGAACAATTATGTTATTGTTCATAGAGAACTGGCAACAAATAAAAAACCTTTGTTATGTATCAAACAAAGTGACAGGAATTGAATTCAACCAATGACCAGAAAAATATTGTAATTAATGCAAAAAGATTTGTGTTATTGTTTAAGAAGGAATTGTATAAACATGTGTAACAAAATAATTAAAATATTATAATAAGATACCATACTGAAGTCATGTTAGTAGTAGAAAAATACTGCATTAAAACATGTGGTACATTTGTTACATAACCCATAGGGAAGACACCTATGAAACAGAAAATCATACATGTTAATGTAAATAAATGATCATCAACTATGATATCAATCAAGAATTTGTTATAAATAATAATAAATCCTAAGAGACAATGTATTATATTGCAGCACAATGCAAATAAAACAAACCAAGCAAATATAATGGCACAGAGATAGTAGAGATGGAACAAGTATGCCAATTTAGTTAGACAAAATACAATATCAAAACAGATACCAATGTTAATAAAAGTATTACCAGTAGTGAGATAAATATCTGGTACTACCTTGAGAACAGATTTTGAACATAATAATAACAGCATTGTAACCGAAATATTGTAAACTAACTAACTATGTACATATAACCAGAAGTAAGCTGAACCATTGTATAACTAACTAGCTAAGAAAAATACTGTATCAAAGATTGAACACAGATTGTTAAGGTTGTTACCAGTAGTAAGAGGGAATCCCAATGCTACTTTGAGAACAGACTATGACCATAAAAACAGTCATTTTATATACAAATAATTAAAAACCAAATGAATACAATGAAAGAACCAGATGTAAACAAACCTTGAGGAGCAAGTTATTTATGAAAAATATAACATGTAAACTTGTTTAAAAGTAAATGAAAACATTATCAAGAGTCAGAATAATGTCTAACACTACTTTGGAAACCCAAACCAAGTGTAACAATAACAACTTAGTTATTGTATTAACAAAAAATAAATGACTACTATAATATGACACAACATAAACAGACCCATTACTGAAAAATTGAAGGGTTCTGAACTAGCTAAAAGCTAACCATTATGTATAATGAATTAGGTACAATGTGTGTACACTAATTACAATTAGTATATAATACAATTTATATAGAAAAAACCAAAAATAAGGTAATGATTGTATAAGAGAAATAGGAGGGGACTAAAACAATGTAAATAGTAGATTAAACACAGTCATATACAAATATTCTAGTGTAAAATTATGTAAATAAACGTTACTAGTATTATTAGATCGCAATATTACTATTTTAAATAAGAAAAATTAGTTTTAAGCACATTTATAAAAAATCAAATATGGACACCTAAAGACGCCATAACGAAATATTGTTTAGGGAACAATTATTCCCAAATTTTGAATCAAACCAATTGAGATATGGACTCAAAGTGTTTATTTAAAAAGTGTTTTAATATAAATAAGTAAAATTTGGTGTAATAGACTTATAAAAATAAGATACACCACAGATAATTAATAAAATCGTTCTAGTGATAGAAGTGATGGACGGAAAATAATCATTCTTAGACTTAAATTAAAGCACAGGATGTCCGCAATTCACTGACATCAACCATTTAACGATAGGACATAGCTTAAGAAAGTTATTGTGATTTTAAACTTTTCAATTAAATTTTTGTACCAGTGCTGATGTCACAAAGCCTCAAACTCAAAACCGAATTTGTTAAAAAATTAAATATTTTAAGAAAAAAAGGCTTTTGGGTCAGAGAGTATAATTTTTTCAACCAATAGAATGAATGAACCTTAGGCAGACGAGAAGCAGACGCTTAGAGGAAGCATGACAGTTCACGATCAGTCTTTCGACGGAGAGGCCACGCCACTCGCCAACATGAAAAAGTTTTAATTTTGAATTTGTGCGCGGCAGTGACATTAAGTAAATCAACATACATAACCTTAATACTATACCAATATATACGAGTGAAAGTGCGGAGTTATTTATTTATACAAGTACGATTAGTGTATAATATCAATCGTACTTGCGTGTGTTGTGAAAGATAAAAAACAGGGAGTACAATTTTTTATTTAAATAATATTGAAACCGACATAATAATTTCGTAAACAACTAATTTTGATACTACGCAAGTCAGAAAAGGCGAAGTATTAAAAACTATGATTGAATTATCAGAATTAAAGGAAATATTAATTCACAATTATTAAAATATTGAAAAAATATTTTAATTATTTATCATTATTAAAAAATTATGTTAGAAGCATTCATTACTAAAAACGAGTAATAACAATAGTCACTCAATTGACTAAAATTGTTTTTCTTGATTTTTCGATGTTTTAAAGTAAACATTATTAGCTTTCATACGAAAGAATAAATGTAATCCTGATAATAACACATCAATATATTACAAATAATGTGTTTATATTTAGATTAAGAAATAATAAATATTAAGAAATAGTAAACCATTATAACAATACCCGTTATAACATAACCTTAGAATCGTAACGGTAACTTGTCAATTTCACTGTTACCAGTCTGTTCTCAAGTAAAATCCAAACCAGATAGAAATAATAACAAGAGTTTTTTAATAAATTTTTCTCTTGCAAATAGATAATTCTCAAAGCGAATTATTAAAATAAAGTGATACATTTTAACTGTATAAGCCAACGAGCTTGATAATTGTCAGACGAGTACTAAGAGTTGCGTGCGCATTCCCGCGTACGATAGTACCATAACTATCAGTTATATGGTATTAATTTTAGATTTTTATATTTGTTTGTTTATTATTAATTATTGTTCATTTTATATCGTTATTAATATTACATCTTGTACCTGGTATCATGCTACCTAAAAGAACCTTACGAATATGGTAATTCACTGATACAAGAGAACATAACCTCTTGAGATTAAAATATTGTACAAATAACAGGTTTACCAGCCTTGAGGCTGAACAGAGTCTTATTTTGAATTTTTAATTGTAATTATTATCTAAAAGGTTGTTAGCTATTGATTGTTTATTGTTCAAAGATTTTATAATATCTCAAATTGTTAATAAACCTCCACTTTTATTACCATTGAAAAGAGTATCATTTCAATTCTAAATTAGTTCATTTATTTTTAATCAGTTCTACCAAAGGTGGCGGAAGAGTTTGAATAGATCTAATAATTCAGAATATTATTTAGATATTATTTCACTTATATTGTGTGTGACAACTATATTAAATATTCAACCTGAATATCTATCTGTATATAAAGTGTATGTATTTCAGCGGAACCGTCACTGAACAGGACTGAAATATCCACGTGTGGTAAGTGAGGGAGGTATATAACAGAGTGCGCGAAACATTTTAAATCAAAAAGTGGATTATTAATACGCACCCATTAAACAATACAATCACACTAATAACCATAATAGTTGCAATTACGACAATTTATAAAAAACAACATTATCGTAGATACCGGTGCGTATCTGCACTCACACACTACATCACTATAAATCTACACTTGTACTTGTACTTGTAAAAACTTGTTCTATCACAAGTTGGCGCTCCATCGCGGGGCAGAAGTGAGTGAAGATCCACTACGAAGGGTTATAAAATATTATCGTACTATCTACGAATCTATAATAATCACACAACAAACTATATATCAAAACTTGTATATTACAAGTTGGTGCCCAACATCTGAGCGCGGATTAGGGAAAATATACCATAACCAGTAACCTAATCACCCCAATCCGTAAAAAGACAGCAGGTACATTACCAGCATATCAAGATGTACACCAGCAGATCAAAATCGAGATCAAAGTCGAGATCAACATCGAGAAAGAGGACAACAGGAGTGGAGAAGGAGGCCAGAAGGGAAGAAAAGGAGGCTATGTCGACGGAAGACGTGGAAGAAATTTTAGTGGAAATAAAGGACAGACTACTTGAACCGGCGGAGGGGGTTCAACAACCAGATGAGGAGCCGGAAATCGTACTACAGGAAAGTATACCGGAAATCAGCCAACCCAAACAACCAATGGTACCCGGAGGAATCGACTTCATGGAAATGTTCAAAATGGTGATGGAGAAGATAGAAGAGAGCCGGAAATCATCCAAGGAGGACAATCAGTCACTGAAGGAAGGCCAGGAATCATGAAGGCGGACTTAAACAGTAAAATAGAAGAAGCCAGACGATTGACGAACCAAAAAATAGAAGAAGGCCAGAGGGAGAGTCAGAAAAATATGGAGTTATTAAAAGAAGAATTTAATAACCAGATAAACGAGACGAACAGAAGGATGGAAGATGGGCAAAGAAAAACCGAAGAATTGTTGGAGAAGAAAATGGCCATAATGAAAGAAGATTTATCGGCAGAGTTGGGAGTAAAAATCGACAAGATCAACAGGAAATTAGACCGCATGAATAAGAGAATAAAGGGAGATGACAAGGAGATCGTGGAATCAATAAATACGGTAGTGAAGGATGATTACAAGCAGTCAAGAAAGACAATAAAACGATGTTGTGAAGAGGCAGAAGAGAGTGTTAAGAAGATAAGAAGAGAAATAATAGTAGACGATCGAATGGAGATTGAAGAGGTACCTGAAAATAAAAACATGGAACCGACAAATCCAGAGCCTAAAGATAGTGGAGATAAGAAGATCCAGATAATTCAAGAAAAGGAAGCGGTGAAGATGGAAGAAAGAAGAACCATGCGTCCAAGGAAGGCAAGAGTTACAAAAGAATTAATTGAAATGACTAGAAATGGTCTAATTAATGTGGTCAACTTACCAATTATCAACCATGAAGAAAGGGTCTTCAGGAAGGAGTATCGGAGGAGTATCATGGAGGTGGACGAAGAGGAAGATTATGTAACAACGAAGAAGAAGATGACCAACAGAATCTCTCAACCACGAATTTCCAAAAGAAGAGTGAAATACTTTAAGAAAAAGGAACGCTACCAAGAGAAATGGGACCGGATTGTCGAAGGATACGCTAGAGAGATCAGAGAACTGCGGAAGAAGAGGAGCCAATTAACGGAAGTACCCAATCAGAAGATAGATGACGATACCCAAACCAAATTGAGAGAGTTACCAAACATCAGTACTGACAGCCACCAGAAGAACAATGGAAACAAATATATTGAAGAAAGAGAGAGAAAGAAGACAGAAGAATGGAAGGCAGACCCAGCCCAAATAACTTTCAAATGGAAAAACCAGATGATAGTCCGATATAGGTCAAGAACGGACAGGAGTATGGATGCTAAGGAAGTCCGATCGACAAGAAGAGAGGAGAACGACGATTACGGTTAAAATGAATAAAATATACACTGAATTATGGGACCGACTATTGTGATAACCGGTAATACTTACAATCAAACTTCAATGAAAAAATATATTGACCATTAAAATATGGGACTAAAAGTGAAAAGATAGCGATAAGAATTATTTTATTATGGATATTATGTAAAGGATGAAAATATTTGTTATGAAAAATGAAAGTATACTTATGAATAACTGTTGACTATATCAAGATGAAAAATGAAATGTGGCCACGAAGGTTATTGTTATTTAAAAAGTGAAAAATGAAAATATGATTATAAAAATAGATGTTGACTGAAGAAAAAGGATGTATTATTGTTATGAAAATTATTATGTGCTTATATTAAATGAGAAGTAATCGTATAACTATGTATTGAACATTGAATATATATTGTAATTTTATAATGTGAGAAAACATGCTCTCAAATAATTAATGTAAAGGATTCAGAACATTGTATTTATGAATAATAGCGTACTATAATAAAGAAAATATATACGAGAAAGACAACTAACATCCCTGGCATAAATACTTCCAAGAGCCACGTCAACCAGTAAAATTTAACATCTTACCCGTACTATAAAGAAGGAGCAATATACGAGATCGACACCCTACATCCACGGCATATATGAGATACATCATTAATTCCAAGAGCCACGTCAACAAGTAATAAGAACACCATACCCGTACTATTGAGAAAGGAAGAAGGAGCAAATGAGAAGTTGGAAGAATAAACCAAAGAAATGTATTAATGTAGACAAACCACCACACACAACCACAATATCCTAGTGTATTTTACCAGAGAAAAGCCAATACCACATGGAATTTAAATACCAAATAAAACCATGAGAAAAAAAAATAATAAGTGTACTTATGAGTTATATCTAGAAGAATAAAACCTGAAATGAAGAATATGACGAGACGACGTTCAAAGTGATACAAAATGAAGAGATTAATCAATAATGAAGAAGAATGGAAAATAATATACTAACGAAGATAATCATGAGAGTATACCAGTGAGGAAATGTAAAACAAACTATCCCTATAATATGTGAAGAATATCGTTAAGTTGAATCAAGAAAAGAGAGTATAACAATGTATAAACCGCAGATGCGTGAATTAATCCCAAGGATATTTATTATTTGTCGGAAGAACGACCACTATTATTATTTTTTGATGATTTGAGATGAATTGACTGATGAGTAATGCCAGCAATCATTTATTATTATTGAAGGAGATGATTTGCCTCCATATTTATTGAAGTTAGTATGGCCAGTAGAGTTGAATAGCCATAATGAGCCGCTCTAAACTGCCCCAGCTAAACTTATGTTAGGGAATTAGGGAACTAAATAAACAAGGGAGATGATTACATAGAGAAGATATAAATATGATTCAAATAGAAGAAAGTGAAAGGGATATATGGAAAAAAACATGTGAATCGACATGGAATGTACAACAATTGATAAATTCTTCAATGAAAAATATAGTGTAATAATAATTCAGAATTAATCAATTCTTATAGGAAGGCATATGTAACGTTACCAAATATGGTAGTTACATAATATAAGTTAACATAACGTCAAGTAAGAGAAAAGCATGGAAGTATGTCTAGATAAATAAACCTAAGTGTATAAAAGTGTGTATCTACAAATATATTAATATAAAAATCCAACGATGAAGAAGATAATACTAACATAGCAACATCAAATACAAAATGAAGAAAGAAAATTCCATGAGCCAAAACAAAATATCAGTAACCAGACCCAATAGGATCCAACAGTGAGGGGAACAGACAAAATAAGGACCAACAAATTCCAACAGTGAGGGGAACAGACAAAATAAGGACCAACAAACTCCAACAGTGAGGGGAACAAACAAAATAAGGACCAACAAACTCCAACAGCGAGGGAAATAAATAAAAATAGTGACTACAACGAAAATATTAAAGAAGAAGAAAGAAGAAGGACAAGGAAGCGTACCATGAAGAGAGAAGAAGATGGATGGATCATGCAAGGACTCAACATAAACCACGTGTACTAAAGACTATATAAGTGACAAAAGAAGTGATGATTATCAAATATGAAAAGAAAACCAGTGTTTAACATTTAAGGAACCACAAACAATTACAGTGAGTACTTAACATAGATGTGAAACCTGTGAATAATTAACTAATTTCAACTGAATAAACCACACAAACAATCCCAGTGATGAAGTTTATAGTGTAAGAAAATATGTTAATTTCATAATGAAACAGCAAGAATTAAAATAGTCAAATAAACACAAACAATGAGTGTGACTAATTTAATAAAGGTTGTGACCAATACAGATAATCATAAGACCACCAGAATAGAATAAAATAGAACAATTATGTTATTGTTCATAGAGAACTGGCAACAAATAAAAAACCTTTGTTATGTATCAAACAAAGTGACAGGAATTGAATTCAACCAATGACCAGAAAAATATTGTAATTAATGCAAAAAGATTTGTGTTATTGTTTAAGAAGGAATTGTATAAACATGTGTAACAAAATAATTAAAATATTATAATAAGATACCATACTGAAGTCATGTTAGTAGTAGAAAAATACTGCATTAAAACATGTGGTACATTTGTTACATAACCCATAGGGAAGACACCTATGAAACAGAAAATCATACATGTTAATGTAAATAAATGATCATCAACTATGATATCAATCAAGAATTTGTTATAAATAATAATAAATCCTAAGAGACAATGTATTATATTGCAGCACAATGCAAATAAAACAAACCAAGCAAATATAATGGCACAGAGATAGTAGAGATGGAACAAGTATGCCAATTTAGTTAGACAAAATACAATATCAAAACAGATACCAATGTTAATAAAAGTATTACCAGTAGTGAGATAAATATCTGGTACTACCTTGAGAACAGATTTTGAACATAATAATAACAGCATTGTAACCGAAATATTGTAAACTAACTAACTATGTACATATAACCAGAAGTAAGCTGAACCATTGTATAACTAACTAGCTAAGAAAAATACTGTATCAAAGATTGAACACAGATTGTTAAGGTTGTTACCAGTAGTAAGAGGGAATCCCAATGCTACTTTGAGAACAGACTATGACCATAAAAACAGTCATTTTATATACAAATAATTAAAAACCAAATGAATACAATGAAAGAACCAGATGTAAACAAACCTTGAGGAGCAAGTTATTTATGAAAAATATAACATGTAAACTTGTTTAAAAGTAAATGAAAACATTATCAAGAGTCAGAATAATGTCTAACACTACTTTGGAAACCCAAACCAAGTGTAACAATAACAACTTAGTTATTGTATTAACAAAAAATAAATGACTACTATAATATGACACAACATAAACAGACCCATTACTGAAAAATTGAAGGGTTCTGAACTAGCTAAAAGCTAACCATTATGTATAATGAATTAGGTACAATGTGTGTACACTAATTACAATTAGTATATAATACAATTTATATAGAAAAAACCAAAAATAAGGTAATGATTGTATAAGAGAAATAGGAGGGGACTAAAACAATGTAAATAGTAGATTAAACACAGTCATATACAAATATTCTAGTGTAAAATTATGTAAATAAACGTTACTAGTATTATTAGATCGCAATATTACTATTTTAAATAAGAAAAATTAGTTTTAAGCACATTTATAAAAAATCAAATATGGACGCCTAAAGACGCCATAACGAAATATTGTTTAGGGAACAATTATTCCCAAATTTTGAATCAAACCAATTGAGATATGGACTCAAAGTGTTTATTTAAAAAGTGTTTTAATATAAATAAGTAAAATTTGGTGTAATAGACTTATAAAAATAAGATACACCACAGATAATTAATAAAATCGTTCTAGTGATAGAAGTGATGGACGGAAAATAATCATTCTTAGACTTAAATTAAAGCACAGGATGTCCGCAATTCACTGACATCAACCATTTAACGATAGGACATAGCTTAAGAAAGTTATTGTGATTTTAAACTTTTCAATTAAATTTTTGTACCAGTGCTGATGTCACAAAGCCTCAAACTCAAAACCGAATTTGTTAAAAAATTAAATATTTTAAGAAAAAAAGGCTTTTGGGTCAGAGAGTATAATTTTTTCAACCAATAGAATGAATGAACCTTAGGCAGACGAGAAGCAGACGCTTAGAGGAAGCATGACAGTTCACGATCAGTCTTTCGACGGAGAGGCCACGCCACTCGCCAACATGAAAAAGTTTTAATTTTGAATTTGTGCGCGGCAGTGACATTAAGTAAATCAACATACATAACCTTAATACTATACCAATATATACGAGTGAAAGTGCGGAGTTATTTATTTATACAAGTACGATTAGTGTATAATATCAATCGTACTTGCGTGTGTTGTGAAAGATAAAAAACAGGGAGTACAATTTTTTATTTAAATAATATTGAAACCGACATAATAATTTCGTAAACAACTAATTTTGATACTACGCAAGTCAGAAAAGGCGAAGTATTAAAAACTATGATTGAATTATCAGAATTAAAGGAAATATTAATTCACAATTATTAAAATATTGAAAAAATATTTTAATTATTTATCATTATTAAAAAATTATGTTAGAAGCATTCATTACTAAAAACGAGTAATAACAATAGTCACTCAATTGACTAAAATTGTTTTTCTTGATTTTTCGATGTTTTAAAGTAAACATTATTAGCTTTCATACGAAAGAATAAATGTAATCCTGATAATAACACATCAATATATTACAAATAATGTGTTTATATTTAGATTAAGAAATAATAAATATTAAGAAATAGTAAACCATTATAACAATACCCGTTATAACATAACCTTAGAATCGTAACGGTAACTTGTCAATTTCACTGTTACCAGTCTGTTCTCAAGTAAAATCCAAACCAGATAGAAATAATAACAAGAGTTTTTTAATAAATTTTTCTCTTGCAAATAGATAATTCTCAAAGCGAATTATTAAAATAAAGTGATACATTTTAACTGTATAAGCCAACGAGCTTGATAATTGTCAGACGAGTACTAAGAGTTGCGTGCGCATTCCCGCGTACGATAGTACCATAACTATCAGTTATATGGTATTAATTTTAGATTTTTATATTTGTTTGTTTATTATTAATTATTGTTCATTTTATATCGTTATTAATATTACATCTTGTACCTGGTATCATGCTACCTAAAAGAACCTTACGAATATGGTAATTCACTGATACAAGAGAACATAACCTCTTGAGATTAAAATATTGTACAAATAACAGGTTTACCAGCCTTGAGGCTGAACAGAGTCTTATTTTGAATTTTTAATTGTAATTATTATCTAAAAGGTTGTTAGCTATTGATTGTTTATTGTTCAAAGATTTTATAATATCTCAAATTGTTAATAAACCTCCACTTTTATTACCATTGAAAAGAGTATCATTTCAATTCTAAATTAGTTCATTTATTTTTAATCAGTTCTACCAAAGGTGGCGGAAGAGTTTGAATAGATCTAATAATTCAGAATATTATTTAGATATTATTTCACTTATATTGTGTGTGACAACTATATTAAATATTCAACCTGAATATCTATCTGTATATAAAGTGTATGTATTTCAGCGGAACCGTCACTGAACAGGACTGAAATATCCACGTGTGGTAAGTGAGGGAGGTATATAACAGAGTGCGCGAAACATTTTAAATCAAAAAGTGGATTATTAATACGCACCCATTAAACAATACAATCACACTAATAACCATAATAGTTGCAATTACGACAATTTATAAAAAACAACATTATCGTAGATACCGGTGCGTATCTGCACTCACACACTACATCACTATAAATCTACACTTGTACTTGTACTTGTAAAAACTTGTTCTATCACAAGTTGGCGCTCCATCGCGGGGCAGAAGTGAGTGAAGATCCACTACGAAGGGTTATAAAATATTATCGTACTATCTACGAATCTATAATAATCACACAACAAACTATATATCAAAACTTGTATATTACAAGTTGGTGCCCAACATCTGAGCGCGGATTAGGGAAAATATACCATAACCAGTAACCTAATCACCCCAATCCGTAAAAAGACAGCAGGTACATTACCAGCATATCAAGATGTACACCAGCAGATCAAAATCGAGATCAAAGTCGAGATCAACATCGAGAAAGAGGACAACAGGAGTGGAGAAGGAGGCCAGAAGGGAAGAAAAGGAGGCTATGTCGACGGAAGACGTGGAAGAAATTTTAGTGGAAATAAAGGACAGACTACTTGAACCGGCGGAGGGGGTTCAACAACCAGATGAGGAGCCGGAAATCGTACTACAGGAAAGTATACCGGAAATCAGCCAACCCAAACAACCAATGGTACCCGGAGGAATCGACTTCATGGAAATGTTCAAAATGGTGATGGAGAAGATAGAAGAGAGCCGGAAATCATCCAAGGAGGACAATCAGTCACTGAAGGAAGGCCAGGAATCATGAAGGCGGACTTAAACAGTAAAATAGAAGAAGCCAGACGATTGACGAACCAAAAAATAGAAGAAGGCCAGAGGGAGAGTCAGAAAAATATGGAGTTATTAAAAGAAGAATTTAATAACCAGATAAACGAGACGAACAGAAGGATGGAAGATGGGCAAAGAAAAACCGAAGAATTGTTGGAGAAGAAAATGGCCATAATGAAAGAAGATTTATCGGCAGAGTTGGGAGTAAAAATCGACAAGATCAACAGGAAATTAGACCGCATGAATAAGAGAATAAAGGGAGATGACAAGGAGATCGTGGAATCAATAAATATGGTAGTGAAGGATGATTACAAGCAGTCAAGAAAGACAATAAAACGATGTTGTGAAGAGGCAGAAGAGAGTGTTAAGAAGATAAGAAGAGAAATAATAGTAGACGATCGAATGGAGATTGAAGAGGTACCTGAAAATAAAAACATGGAACCGACAAATCCAGAGCCTAAAGATAGTGGAGATAAGAAGATCCAGATAATTCAAGAAAAGGAAGCGGTGAAGATGGAAGAAAGAAGAACCATGCGTCCAAGGAAGGCAAGAGTTACAAAAGAATTAATTGAAATGACTAGAAATGGTCTAATTAATGTGGTCAACTTACCAATTATCAACCATGAAGAAAGGGTCTTCAGGAAGGAGTATCGGAGGAGTATCATGGAGGTGGACGAAGAGGAAGATTATGTAACAACGAAGAAGAAGATGACCAACAGAATCTCTCAACCACGAATTTCCAAAAGAAGAGTGAAATACTTTAAGAAAAAGGAACGCTACCAAGAGAAATGGGACCGGATTGTCGAAGGATACGCTAGAGAGATCAGAGAACTGCAGAAGAAGAGGAGCCAATTAACGGAAGTACCCAATCAGAAGATAGATGACGATACCCAAACCAAATTGAGAGAGTTACCAAACATCAGTACTGACAGCCACCAGAAGAACAATGGAAACAAATATATTGAAGAAAGAGAGAGAAAGAAGACAGAAGAATGGAAGGCAGACCCAGCCCAAATAACTTTCAAATGGAAAAACCAGATGATAGCCCGATATAGGTCAAGAACGGACAGGAGTATGGATGCTAAGGAAGTCCGATCGACAAGAAGAGAGGAGAACGACGATTACGGTTAAAATGAATAAAATATACACTGAATTATGGGACCGACTATTGTGATAACCGGTAATACTTACAATCAAACTTCAATGAAAAAATATATTGACCATTAAAATATGGGACTAAAAGTGAAAAGATAGCGATAAGAATTATTTTATTATGGATATTATGTAAAGGATGAAAATATTTGTTATGAAAAATGAAAGTATACTTATGAATAACTGTTGACTATATCAAGATGAAAAATGAAATGTGGCCACGAAGGTTATTGTTATTTAAAAAGTGAAAAATGAAAATATGATTATAAAAATAGATGTTGACTGAAGAAAAAGGATGTATTATTGTTATGAAAATTATTATGTGCTTATATTAAATGAGAAGTAATCGTATAACTATGTATTGAACATTGAATATATATTGTAATTTTATAATGTGAGAAAACATGCTCTCAAATAATTAATGTAAAGGATTCAGAACATTGTATTTATGAATAATAGCGTACTATAATAAAGAAAATATATACGAGAAAGACAACTAACATCCCTGGCATAAATACTTCCAAGAGCCACGTCAACCAGTAAAATTTAACATCTTACCCGTACTATAAAGAAGGAGCAATATACGAGATCGACACCCTACATCCACGGCATATATGAGATACATCATTAATTCCAAGAGCCACGTCAACAAGTAATAAGAACACCATACCCGTACTATTGAGAAAGGAAGAAGGAGCAAATGAGAAGTTGGAAGAATAAACCAAAGAAATGTATTAATGTAGACAAACCACCACACACAACCACAATATCCTAGTGTATTTTACCAGAGAAAAGCCAATACCACATGGAATTTAAATACCAAATAAAACCATGAGAAAAAAAAATAATAAGTGTACTTATGAGTTATATCTAGAAGAATAAAACCTGAAATGAAGAATATGACGAGACGACGTTCAAAGTGATACAAAATGAAGAGATTAATCAATAATGAAGAAGAATGGAAAATAATATACTAACGAAGATAATCATGAGAGTATACCAGTGAGGAAATGTAAAACAAACTATCCCTATAATATGTGAAGAATATCGTTAAGTTGAATCAAGAAAAGAGAGTATAACAATGTATAAACCGCAGATGCGTGAATTAATCCCAAGGATATTTATTATTTGTCGGAAGAACGACAACTATTATTATTTTTTGATGATTTGAGATGAATTGACTGATGAGTAATGCCAGCAATCATTTATTATTATTGAAGGAGATGATTTGCCTCCATATTTATTGAAGTTAGTATGGCCAGTAGAGTTGAATAGCCATAATGAGCCGCTCTAAACTGCCCCAGCTAAACTTATGTTAGGGAATTAGGGAACTAAATAAACAAGGGAGATGATTACATAGAGAAGATATAAATATGATTCAAATAGAAGAAAGTGAAAGGGATATATGGAAAAAAACATGTGAATCGACATGGAATGTACAACAATTGATAAATTCTTCAATGAAAAATATAGTATAATAATAATTCAGAATTAATCAATTCTTATAGGAAGGCATATGTAACGTTACCAAATATGGTAGTTACATAATATAAGTTAACATAACGTCAAGTAAGAGAAAAGCATGGAAGTATGTCTAGATAAATAAACCTAAGTGTATAAAAGTGTGTATCTACAAATATATTAATATAAAAATCCAACGATGAAGAAGATAATACTAACATAGCAACATCAAATACAAAATGAAGAAAGAAAATTCCATGAGCCAAAAAAAATATCAGTAACCAGACCCAATAGGATCCAACAGTGAGGGGAACAGACAAAATAAGGACCAACAAACTCCAACAGTGAGGGGAACAAACAAAATAAGGACCAACAAACTCCAACAGCGAGGGAAATAAATAAAAATAGTGACTACAACGAAAATATTAAAGAAGAAGAAAGAAGAAGGACAAGGAAGCGTACCATGAAGAGAGAAGAAGATGGATGGATCATGCAAGGACTCAACATAAACCACGTGTACTAAAGACTATATAAGTGACAAAAGAAGTGATGATTATCAAATATGAAAAGAAAACCAGTGTTTAACATTTAAGGAACCACAAACAATTACAGTGAGTACTTAACATAGATGTGAAACCTGTGAATAGTTAACTAATTTCAACTGAATAAACCACACAAACAATCCCAGTGATGAAGTTTATAGTGTAAGAAAATATGTTAATTTCATAATGAAACAGCAAGAATTAAAATAGTCAAATAAACACAAACAATGAGTGTGACTAATTTAATAAAGGTTGTGACCAATACAGATAATCATAAGACCACCAGAATAGAATAAAATAGAACAATTATGTTATTGTTCATAGAGAACTGACAACAAATAAAAAACCTTTGTTATGTATCAAACAAAGTGACAGGAATTGAATTCAACCAATGACCAGAAAAATATTGTAATTAATGCAAAAAGATTTGTGTTATTGTTTAAGAAGGAATTGTATAAACATGTGTAACAAAATAATTAAAATATTATAGTAAGATACCATACTGAAGTCATGTTAGTAGTAGAAAAATACTGCATTAAAACATGTGGTACATTTGTTACATAACCCATAGGGAAGACACCTATGAAACAGAAAATCATACATGTTAATGTAAATAAATGATCATCAACTATGATATCAATCAAGAATTTGTTATAAATAATAATAAATCCTAAGAGACAATGTATTATATTGCAGCACAATGCAAATAAAACAAACCAAGCAAATATAATGGCACAGAGATAGTAGAGATGGAACAAGTATGCCAATTTAGTTAGACAAAATACAATATCAAAACAGATACCAATGTTAATAAAAGTATTACCAGTAGTGAGATAAATATCTGGTACTACCTTGAGAACAGATTTTGAACATAATAATAACAGCATTGTAACCGAAATATTGTAAACTAACTAACTATGTACATATAACCAGAAGTAAGCTGAACCATTGTATAACTAACTAGCTAAGAAAAATACTGTATCAAAGATTGAACACAGATTGTTAAGGTTGTTACCAGTAGTAAGAGGGAATCCCAATGCTACTTTGAGAACAGACTATGACCATAAAAACAGTCATTTTATATACAAATAATTAAAAACCAAATGAATACAATGAAAGAACCAGATGTAAACAAACCTTGAGGAGCAAGTTATTTATGAAAAATATAACATGTAAACTTGTTTAAAAGTAAATGAAAACATTATCAAGAGTCAGAATAATGTCTAACACTACTTTGGAAACCCAAACCAAGTGTAACAATAACAACTTAGTTATTGTATTAACAAAAAATAAATGACTACTATAATATGACACAACATAAACAGACCCATTACTGAAAAATTGAAGGGTTCTGAACTAGCTAAAAGCTAACCATTATGTATAATGAATTAGGTACAATGTGTGTACACTAATTACAATTAGTATATAATACAATTTATATAGAAAAAACCAAAAATAAGGTAACGATTGTATAAGAGAAATAGGAGGGGACTAAAACAATGTAAATAGTAGATTAAACACAGTCATATACAAATATTCTAGTGTAAAATTATGTAAATAAACGTTACTAGTATTATTAGATCGCAATATTACTATTTTAAATAAGAAAAATTAGTTTTAAGCACATTTATAAAAAATCAAATATGGACGCCTAAAGACGCCATAACGAAATATTGTTTAGGGAACAATTATTCCCAAATTTTGAATCAAACCAATTGAGATATGGACTCAAAGTGTTTATTTAAAAAGTGTTTTAATATAAATAAGTAAAATTTGGTGTAATAGACTTATAAAAATAAGATACACCACAGATAATTAATAAAATCGTTCTAGTGATAGAAGTGATGGACGGAAAATAATCATTCTTAGACTTAAATTAAAGCACAGGATGTCCGCAATTCACTGACATCAACCATTTAACGATAGGACATAGCTTAAGAAAGTTATTGTGATTTTAAACTTTTCAATTAAATTTTTGTACCAGTGCTGACGTCACAAAGCCTCAAACTCAAAACCGAATTTGTTAAAAAATTAAATATTTTAAGAAAAAAAGGCTTTTGGGTCAGAGAGTATAATTTTTTCAACCAATAGAATGAATGAACCTTAGGCAGACGAGAAGCAGACGCTTAGAGGAAGCATGACAGTTCACGATCAGTCTTTCGACGGAGAGGCCACGCCACTCGCCAACATGAAAAAGTTTTAATTTTGAATTTGTGCGCGGCAGTGACATTAAGTAAATCAACATACATAACCTTAATACTACACCAATATATACGAGTGAAAGTGCGGAGTTATTTATTTATACAAGTACGATTAGTGTATAATATCAATCGTACTTGCGTGTGTTGTGAAAGATAAAAAACAGGGAGTACAATTTTTTATTTAAATAATATTGAAACCGACATAATAATTTTGTAAACAACTAATTTTGATACTACGCAAGTCAGAAAAGGCGAAGTATTAAAAACTGTGATTGAATTATCAGAATTAAAGGAAATATTAATTCACAGTTATTAAAATATTGAAAAAATATTTTAATTATTTATCATTATTAAAAAATTATGTTAGAAGCATTCATTACTAAAAACGAGTAATAACAATAGTCACTCAATTGACTAAAATTGTTTTTCTTGATTTTTCGATGTTTTAAAGTAAACATTATTAGCTTTCATACGAAAGAATAAATGTAATCCTGATAATAACACATCAATATATTACGAACAATGTGTTTATATTTAGATTAAGAAATAATAAATATTAAGAAATAGTAAACCATTATAACAATACCCGTTATAACATAACCTTAGAATCGTAACGGTAACTTGTCAATTTCACTGTTACCAGTCTGTTCTCAAGTAAAATCCAAACCAGATAGAAATAATAACAAGAGTTTTTTAATAAATTTTTCTCTTGCAAATAGATAATTCTCAAAGAGAATTATTAAAATAAAGTGATACATTTTAACTGTATAAGCCAACGAGCTTGATAATTGTCAGACGAGTACTAAGAGTTGCGTGCGCATTCCCGCGTACGATAGTACCATAACTATCAGTTATATGGTATTAATTTTAGATTTTTATATTTGTTTGTTTATTATTAATTATTGTTCATTTTATATCGTTATTAATATTACATCTTGTACCTGGTATCATGCTACCTAAAAGAACCTTACGAATATGGTAATTCACTGATACAAGAGAACATAACCTCTTGAGATTAAAATATTGTACAAATAACAGGTTTACCAGCCTTGAGGCTGAACAGAGTCTTATTTTGAATTTTTAATTGTAATTATTATCTAAAAGGTTGTTAGCTATTGATTGTTTATTGTTCAAAGATTTTATAATATCTCAAATTGTTAATAAACCTCCACTTTTATTACCATTGAAAAGAGTATCATTTCAATTCTAAATTAGTTCATTTATTTTTAATCAGTTCTACCAAAGGTGGCGGAAGAGTTTGAATAGATCTAATAATTCAGAATATTATTTAGATATTATTTCACTTATATTGTGTGTGACAACTATATTAAATATTCAACCTGAATATCTATCTGTATATAAAGTGTATGTATTTCAGCGGAACCGTCACTGAACAGGACTGAAATATCCACGTGTGGTAAGTGAGGGAGGTATATAACAGAGTGCGCGAAACATTTTAAATCAAAAAGTGGATTATTAATACGCACCCATTAAACAATACAATCACACTAATAACCATAATAGTTGCAATTACGACAATTTATAAAAAACAACATTATCGTAGATACCGGTGCGTATCTGCACTCACACACTACATCACTATAAATCTACACTTGTACTTGTACTTGTAAAAACTTGTTCTATCACAAGTTGGCGCTCCATCGCGGGGCAGAAGTGAGTGAAGATCCACTACGAAGGGTTATAAAATATTATCGTACTATCTACGAATCTACAATAATCACACAACAAACTATATATCAAAACTTGTATATTACAAAATTAAGATTGCAAAGAATACAACACCCCATGTTGAAAGGGGAATTAACCTTCATAATTTTATGAAAAGTGACAATGTTTATCACTTTAGTTTGTAACACAAGAAAGAAATCAATGTTAGTACTAATAATAACTCATGACTTGTAAAGAATAGTTGGTTCAATGTTAAAGGAGGAATATGGCTGAAAGGAACCTACAGTCCATAAACCTAATTATGATATTTTAAAGAAGAGTAATGAAAATATATATTGAATAGTAGTTAAAACACAAACAAATAAGTGAAGCCCATCAGGCTGAATTCAAAAATAATTTAAAAAGAAATACACTAAAAAACAATCATGGCTGATTTTGACTATGAAAACATTTAACTGCCAAAGACATTCAAATGTAAATTGTATCAATTTCACAAGAAATCTTACTAATCTAAGACCAGTGAATGGACAGTAATTATATATCAGTTATTTTAACACAGAAATATCATTGTAATAGTTTAATTTAAGAAAAATATGTTATTTATTAAATGTCAAATAATTAGACTATAGTTAATGTATAACAGAATATGACCTTATGAGGTATCATTTAAACTTTGAAAGGAAAGAAAAATAATAGTGATGTCATTTATTATCCCAAAGGAGTTATAAAGTAATAAAACCATTAGGAAAATACTTAATAAATTTGAATAAAAATTCAAATATTTTAACAATGTCTTAAAGGAGTAATTAACCAATCATCGAATTATGGTTACTATGACAACGAGCGTTTGAGGGCTTATTTTCCGTTAAATTATATAGACTCTGAAAAAACGACGCGTGGGTAAGCGGCACGCGAAACTGGAACGATTAAAATTTTAATTTAAACAGTTACAAAAAGTCGAATCAGTGAACCAAGATGACCCAAAATGAATAGATGTCAATCTACGAAGAATTCACGTGGTCCAGGAACCAAATTAACTAAATTAATTAAAGAAAAACCCAAGACCAGATTGAAGAAGATGTTGGAAGTTTAAAACCAGCCCAAAATTCGAAGAATATACGACTATCCTGATGACGACATTTCAACGTGATATGCACTGATAAGTACCGAATAAATTCCTTAATCCCAAAACCCCAAATTACTTAAATTATTTTTCAAACGATAAAATTTCTTACTATTTAAAAAGTAGTATTTTCTTTCAAAGGTCAATGCATAATTTACTTACTTAAAAAACATTTTATTAAACTAAATATAACCTTATTTGAGAGCACACTTTTTGTAACAGAAATACGACACTACCGAACAAATTGTATAAACACATTATAATTTCTAAGTACGTATAAGGTATGGTAGTGTACTTTTTTAATGTAACCAACGTTTATGTCTTATTTCATGATCAAAAGAACTCCAGATTTTAAACATTGTAATTTATTAAAAGTGACAGATGCCATTTCGGCAACGATTATGTTTTGAAATCAATTTTGCCAACTCTGAGATATTTTGTGTTTCAAGCTCTAAGCCGGAGCCGAATGTTATAAAATTATTTATAATTCATTTGTCATATTTATTGATGACTAAATTTGTATTAAAAAACACAGTACAGAACATTATTATCTTGTTATTTCATAGGATTTTGTAGAATATATGTGTGTTAGCGAAGTTTTAAGCAACAGACAACTAGCGCTCATCACGAGTGGACGAGTCGACAACCTGTATAGCAGCGGGAACAATTCGAACGCCACAGCTGTCCATGCTAATACCACGTATTATCTTAGAAATTAACTATTTTAATTGTTTTAACAGAAACAATTTGGCGCCACCCGGGAATCGTAATCCCTATGAATTAACAGGTAGGTTGTACTGGTAACATTGACAACGCTACGGACTCCAGTAGTGACGTCGATTTATGTAACGACCAGTGTGAGGCAAACACACTACATTCACACTAATACACAAAATAAACAAGTGTGATACATTGTAACAGGTACGACCCAATTTTCTCGTTACAGTATTCAACCTAATCTGAACCTATTACAATATTTCATTGAATTATAAAAAAATGTATAAAAACATTAAAACTATCAACAATGAAAGAGGAAGAAGATGAAATACAGCAACAACGTACATCATATAATCCTAGAGCTTTCAGAAACAAGTAAAATTTTTCTGTGATGATACAAAACATTTGTTTTTCTTTTTTTTTTGAATTCTCAAAAATTGGATTTTATATGTTTTTTTTTTCAGAAAACCTGTTATAGGCCTAACTGAAGACTACGCTACATGACTGAAATTTTTACCGTGTTTTACATGTATAGTTAGGTAAGTTTCTTGAATGTTCAAAGATATATGACCAATTATATGTGTTAATAAAAGTTTAAAAATAAATTAAATACCATTTAATTTTAAAAAGTTAATATATAATATACAATAGTAAACAACCGAGTGGATGGAAAGTACCTATTACACAAGAATGTATTAAGTTAAGTCTGGTGATAAAAAGGATACTTTATTTCTTAAAATTGGATAAAAAATACAGAAGTTAAAAAAGTTTTTAGAAGACAAACATGTCAACAAATTTGAGTTTTTTGGGGGTATGTATGTTGTGAACCTTAAAATTGTTATCTTATTATTTAATTATGAATATTTCATTACCAAAAATAAAGTTAATTAGGATACAAATTATATATATAAATTATATAAATAAGTAAAAATTTAAAAAATACAAATGTCAGTGGCGGACCCCTGTAAGTAACTGTTTTAATAACAGAATGTCATAGTGATATAACATTTTTTATTTCCTGAATGTAATATTGCTACAACAAAATTATACATAAAAAAGTTTATTAAAGTTCACAGTACCTTTAAAGAGTCAAATCTACAGTTCGGTGAACTCTCAAGGGAAAAGGCATGTATCTCGATCTCTATACTTCTAGTGTAGTCTACTGTTATCTTCCATTCACATGTTATAGGTTGTGGATATGCTCCTGGATAATTAGGAGTACTGAAAGATCCATAGTTACGATTTACAAATTCAGCACTGCAACCTGTTAATTTTAAGAATACCTGTAAGCAATCTAACAATTTGTAAACAATGTATTTTGTCAAAACAGAACTGTATTTAGAAAATAAACAAGTAATAAGTCATCTAAAATAATTTCCCTAACTTTAAGGCTCTCAAAGTTATCACAGAATCTATATAATATATGTAAGCCACTATAAGGGCTAACTAGGATGTCTGAAAAGACAGAAACAAATCTCAGATTCTATTTATTCTGAAATGTTAATACACTCCTAAGGCAAGTACTTTTATGGTTTTAGTTTTAATGATATGAGAAAAACTAAAAAAGTTTTATTTTAATGTAATTGTATAAAACGCATACAATTACACTGTACAATTCAAAATAAATATCGGTATGGGGAACCATACATGACTTCCATATTCTAAGATTTATTTTTAAAATCATTTTCGAAATGAAATATTACCATAGAAACTACTTCTTTCTACTTACTGCTCCAGCCTTAACCACAGTACTGTGGTCACTAACATATACCACCTCACGTTATCGCACTCGATTTTCACTGATGATGGAAGTCAATGGCATTGCCGAAACGTCTAGTTTTGTAGAAAACATTGGACTACGGCCAAATATCCTGGGAAGGAATTTTAACAAAAACTACTTCTTTGTTGCCGATAACGTTGTACACATATATATAAAAAATATGCATAAAATTAATGGCTTGTATAAGTTAATGATTGATCTCCATTAAGTAGTGCTCAAGTTTCCAAAGTTTTAATATTATGATGTCCGTAATTAAAACATCAGAGCAGGTTTAGTGTGTATGAGGATTCACCGTGGACAAAAATTTTCAACATTTCCTATTGAGCATTGCTTAGAATAAATCTGCGAATCTACAGTGTACGTTTCACAGAACAAACACGCGGAAAAGAAGGAGCGCTCCGAAGTCACTCATGGACCCTCAGCATCTTGCAGAGGGTTCATTCCCTAAAGACGAAAAGTCTGTCTATGAATCGTCTGTAAACACGTGCAGTTACACTGCCCAGCGATCCACAGGAAGCAAATCGCTATCCACGCTGGACACTTTTTCGGCTTGCATGTTTTATGTTGGTATGGGTTCAGCACTTTCCATTTAAAAACCCTTCAAATGTAAGAAAATAAATATGAATGAGGCCAGAAATAACGCGAATTGTGTGTGTGTGTGTGTGTGTGTCTTTCCTGCCTTTTTATTGCGGTAGTGATAATAATAAAATGGAAACGTAAACAGTACATAACTGAGATATGCTTGCCTGCCACGCACGATATATTTTCTCTTATACATGACTAGCAGAATACCCGTGCTTCGCTATGGAGTTTCACGTTGTATGTAATGAAAATGTTAGTTTAATTAATAAAGTTTAATTAAAGTAGTCTTCTTAAAAATAAATAGCTGTTGCCCACAACTTCGTTCGCGTGGTCTTCAATTTAATGCGATAATATATTTAGAACAGAATCTATTCTATTGGGTTGCCATAGTAACCAGATCTAATAGATTTTTAAGACCGCAAAGGACCCCCCAGAGGATCGTATCGAAAAAAAACACCTGTCCTATGTTGGTTCTCCCATTGCGTAAAATATTTGTGCCAAGTTTGGTTGAAATCGGTCCAATGGTTTAGGTGGAGACGTGGAAGACCCCAAAGGACCCCCCAAAGGATCGTATCGAAAAAACACCTATCCTATGTTGGTTCTCCCGTTGCGTAAAATATTTGTGCCAAGTTTGGTTGAAATCGGTACAGTGGTTTAGGAGGAGATGTGGAAGAAACCTTCGCGGACGTGCGCACAACAACTCACCGAAGTTTCATCGCAATCGGATGAATGGTATAGGAACGCATACGGGACAAACAAAGAAACATTCATTTTTATATATAAGATGTAAACTATACCACTTACTTGACATAAACCGTGATAGCTAAGCTAATGTACAACATATATGTATTAATTATACACATAAATGTTCCTCGATAGACACTCTATATATTGGCGAAAACTTGAATAAAATCCGTTCAGTACTTCCTGAGATTAGCGATTTCAAACACAGAGAGAAAACGGACCGACTTTACTTTATACTATGTACAGATTTACATTAAAATGAAAAAATTATAATTTTATTGCCTGGCAACAAAATTATTTTATTTTTAACGATTACCATTGTTTGAAAAAGTTTAAATGAATTTTCAAGTACTTTACTCTTGTTAAAACGTAAAAGGTTGCAGGTAAACTACCCCTTCCCCTTAACCGATCTTCACCAAAATCAAAAGCCCTTGAGTCCTCCACAATTCAGTGACGTATGCAAAAAATTATTTGATTCTGTTTGAATTTGCGGCAGTTATCGTTTGCCATAGAAAATACGCTTGATAAAAAATGTTGCAGGTAAACTACCCCTTTCCCCTCAACCGATCTTCACCAAAAACAATAGGTCTTGAGTACTCTACAAATCACGGCTGTATGCAAAAAATTGTTTGATTCTATTTGAATTTGCGGCTGTTATCGTTTACCATAGAAAATACCCTTGATAAAAAAATGCTGCAGGTAAACTACCCCTTTCCCTTAACCGATCTTCACCAAAAACAATAGGTCTTGAGAACTCTACAATTTAGGGCTGTATGCAAATAATCTTTTGATTCTGTTTGAATTTGCGGCTATTATCGTTTGCCATAGGAAATACCCTTGTTAAAACAAAAAACGTTACAGGTAAACTACCCCTTTCCCTTAACCGATCTTCACCAAAAACAATAGGTCTTGAGAACTCTACAATTCAGGGCTGTATGCGAAACATTATTTGATTCTGTTTGAATTTGCGGCTGTTATCGTTTGCAAAAAAAAAAAAAATTTCCCTTGATAAAAAAAAAACCGTTGCAGGTAAACTACCCCTTTCCCTCAACCGATCTTCACCAAAAACAATAGGTCGTGAGTACTCTACAAATCAGGGCTGTATGCAAAAAATTATTTGATTCTGTTTGAATTTGCGGCTGTTATCGTTTGCCATAGAAAAAAAATCTACAGACACACACAGACACACAGACACACACACACACAGACACTTTTCGGAAAACGACTTTTTTTCATGTTTTGAGTGTAGTAGAATCAGAATCTGCAATAATCTCGAACACGTTTTTTTTTTGCCATCACCATACTTCCATTCCTTAAGGAATATGGAAGTAAAAATCTGAATTGACAAATTAAATCAAATCAGTCAAATCATATTTTTGTCTGTACTACCAGAAAGACATGAAGTGTACAAAAATGCATTTTAGAACAGACCTTTGTTGTATTTTTGTTTTTCATTCATTAAATCAACACAAAATGTATACTACATATATAAACTCTGTATTACAATTCCATTTTGCAGTACAAATAACACAATGAAAAGTAACGCTTACATCAATTGGGTTTCAAAGTGGTTTGTCACAAAGAATTGTTTGTTACATCAGTACATGTAACATATCACATGTATCAGTGATTAGTTGCCTCTCTCTTCAAAGAAGGCTATTTTTATTTATATTTATTTATTATTACTCATGAACCTGTATGTATATTATGAACCTGATTGAGGTACAAAATCTCGCAAATATCACATCTCTCAGTATAATCTTGTTATTTTATGGTGGCCAGCAACTTATATGACAGCAACATATGCAGTGCCATGTTTTTTTGTCAGTACAAGACATCCCATCAAACGTTTATGCACAACACTGAATCAGCCACCATAAAGTAACATGATCGTATGTATATGTGGCTGCATGCTGCTTGAGTAGTGTAAGACCAATATTCAAAAGTTTTTATGGCATCTGAATGCGATAAACTGTTCAGTGCAAAAATCTTCCAATCATAACTCTCTTCCATCCCATTCCATGGTGAATGGTGAATGCACTTCTTACCAACTTTCAAGCATACTTGAATGAACACTGTGAGGTCAAATCAATCTCATAGTATGAGGTGAATAGTTTTTCATAACATCCAAACATAATCTAGGCCTATTCTATCCTAATATATGCTTATTCCCATTAGTTAGAGAAATAATGTGATCTAGATACCACTGTACCACTGTTAGCCACATTGTCCTATATGTGTGATACAGCTAAAATAATGTAGGTCAGAATTACAGTAAGTTCTGTTTAGAGTCAGAAAGAGAGTAACTTCAAGTTTGATCTGGTGTTATGTCTGACATACCAATAATTTAAGAAATAAGTAAAAAAAAATTGTGTAATCTCTCAACTTCACCCTAAGCAATTTTACTCAGAATTCCTCAATTTTAAATAAATTATGCATCAAAAATAGTTGTTGTTATCCACTGGGAAAGACTACAAGTGTAAAAATTGTTTCCATCCATTTTAATACAAAATTATAAGGTAAACCTATTAAAGGTTGGCTATGATTGGCTTTAAATTATCATTCTTATAATTACTGGTAGATTAGTATAAGGGATATCCAGAAAGTGAGTTCCATTCATAAATACTGACGCAGTATTGATACCAGCACGTTGTTGCGATCCAAGGCAATGAGTTTGTTGATTCATTGGCAAGGCAGAAACACCATTTATAAACAACTGTATGTCAAGTAAGCTTCACTGGATGTGTTTATAATGTCTAAGAAAATAGAGACGCCTACTGTATATGAAAGCAGGTGTGCAATTAGTTTCTTGAATGCGAAAAGCATTAAACTAACTGAAGTTCACTGTCAAGTTTGCAATGCTTATAAAGAAGAAGCAATGAGTGATTAGGTGGTAGAGAGACGGGTCTCGCTTTTTAACAAAAAACAGGAAAATGTTCATGACGATGAACAGAACAGGCAGCCGTCTTTATCGAATGACAACACGATGCAGGCCGTTGAAGAGAATATTACAAAGAATAGATGATTCACAATGATGTCGTTCTCCCTGCATTTTCAAAAATTTCATATTCAGTACTTCATGAAATTGTGTCTGAAAAACTAAAATACTAAAATTGTGTGCACTCTAGGTTCCAAAAATGCTTACAGAATAACACAAAATGAAACGGTGGGACAGTGCATTGAATTTTTGACATGATTCAGGCAGCAAGGGAAAGACTTGCTGAGCCATATAGTCACCGTGGAAAAGACGTGTATCACACACAAACTCTGAATGAAAACAATAATCCATGGTGTGGAGGCACACTTCATCGCCTGCAAAGAAAAAATTCATGTCTATGTTTTCCTTTCGAAAAGTCAGTGCACAGTTTTTTGGGACAGAAAAGGGGTTTTGGTTATGGACTTCTTGGCTCAAGGCTCGACAATGAACTCGGATGTCTATTGCAAGTTGCTTAGAAAATTGTGTCGTGGAATTCAAGAAAAGCAGCATGGGAAGGTCACTTGGGGCATTGTGTTGATTCACGACAATTCTTTTATGTTTCGATTTATATTAAAATCAATAAACCATTTATTAATAAAATAACGTACTCTTTATACACTCTTACCTCTATACGGTCCTGGGTCCCTCACACGAACTCGAGGCCTATAAACGTGATTTAGTTTAGGGTTAAGTGTTATTAATAACTACTCTCATTGCTTTTGTTAATTCATTCCAACTTTATTAAACATTCTTTACTACTTTTGAATTGTTTCAGAATTATATTCCAAACAATATTTAGGTCAAATCCACATTTAACAAATATTATCAAGTTTAATATTCTCTCTTATCATACTGAAAAAAAAATATAGTTGTTTAACTTAATCAATAATAAGGCGACCCAGCATTGCACACCTCACACTCATTCAGTTTATTACCCCATAATTTTAATTTAGAGATCTCTTTATGTTATAATTTTTGTATGATTTTAAAAAGTTTATATGATATACGGTTACTTGGTTTGATGATCGGGTCGACCTCCTGCTACACTGGTTGTCCGAATTATGTTCTCACTGTTTAATTTTGATATCACAAATGATGAATTAATGTCTCACAGTTAGTCCATGTTAAATTGCTGTTTAGTTAAACTCACATTTTAATACTTTTACTAAATTTTTGGCTCGCGGGCCATTGTTGCATCCGGCCACGAGCCACAGCTGTTGACGATAGATACTGTTTTCATTACATTTTTTATAAGCGAACGAGATGAAAACTGGTAGCCGGCGGATGCACACGCTGCTTGCGTCCATTGCGTTGAGATGTTTTTGGCCGACTGACACTGTTTTCTGTGCTCACGGCGCGAAAGAATGTATTAATACGTGCCCAAACCACGGGAACGTTGGCCGAGGGAGTGCGCGCTTGGAGGCACGTACGCACCCTCGTTGAAAGTCTGCATTCCAATGCCAATTCACACCAGTTTCGATGCTACACTTGGGCGAAATAAAATTGAGAATATTCAAATCACAAATACTTAAAATTGGTTTTACCCCTTTTTGCCCCGTTACAATTCCCGTTCTCACACACTGATACTACAACACAATATCTCCTCACAACCTTTGACTGTACAACCCAGACCTCACACAAAGCGAATATCATCTTTTCAACCACTAGAAATCCTCCGTTAGTAGGCAGAGGTTCCATAACAATAACAGCATCAAATAAGCTGTTTAAATCACAGGGCGACACAAGTTTGATAGCTGTGCAGGGCGAAGGGCATGCCCGTCATCCGCTCGTATACTGCGTCCCGAGCTTCAAATAGAGCTCCTGCCGCAGGGACGATAGATGGGGCTGGATTTAGGGTGTCGCCTGCTACCGGCCATGGGTGCCAATTAAGTATCAGTTAAGTGAGGGTGAGAGTATGCTGAGGCCGGGTGCAAGATTCTCCTGGCACAGATTGGTAGTGACCGAGGGCGCTAATGAGGTGGTTGCCCTGGAATCGGGCGGAGCGGCGATAGAATTTTTGGGACAGTATCTGTATAGTGGCATCCAGGGAACGGACATGCAGGGCTTCACGGATGGTTCTGTTTGATGTCAGATACTGGGCTTTGCACACCCAGCGCAATCCTCGAACAAGGAGAGACTGAAGCTTTCGCTTATGGGTCTTGGCCAAGTAGCCCCAAACGGAGATCGCGTAGTTAACCATCGGCACCACATAGGTGGAGTCGATAAGTTTCCCTAGGTGGCGGGTCATGGTGTTGCTGCATAGCATGGGACGGAGTTGATATAGATGATTGGCAGTCTTGCGGGCTACTTGTGCAGAGTGTGTCCGCCAGGTAAGACGATGGTCAAGGTGGACCTCGAGGTACTTGACCTCTTGAGACCAGGGCAACAGAGTATCGCCTACGTATAGTCTGTCTGGGAGCCTTAAGCGTCTGGAGATGACTATGGCTGTGCTCTTGGCCGCGTTGATGGCAACCCTCCATCTCTCTGCCCACTCAACGTATTCGTCCAATTGGCCCTGGAGCCAGATAACTGCCATTTCAGTTTGATGATCAACGGCATACACTGCCGTGTCGTCAGCAAACATGGCCAAACTGCTGCCAGCCAACTTGGGCACGTCGTTGACGTACACAGTGAGAAGCAGGGGGCCCAATACGCTTCCCTGAGGTACACCAGCCGTAATAGCCCTTGCCGAAGAAAGGGTGTTACCAACTCTCACGCAAAAGGTTCTGTTCCGAAGAAAGCTAGCAATCAGTAAGTCACAGTCAGGAAATGATGAAGGTGTACAATACCTGGTGATATACTATGAAAAGCACTTCAACAATGACGGCAATTATGTAGAAAGGTAGTTTAAGATGCATACTTCAAGCTGCAATACAAATGTTTTGTGGAACTTACTTTCTGTAAAAAAAATCTGTTTTACTCATCAAATTAGGAACGTTACTACAGTATTTTGCTGTCTGTTAGGATGTCCTGTAGTAAACCTTTGTTTATGCATTTCTATAATAAAACATTAGCTTAACCAGTTTTCAGTTTAGTTGAGCAAGAAATTTAGACTCAATGTTAGCTTTGCTACTATAACGGCTGTATACTATCTTTTATAACTTCTGTATACTATCGCCCTTATAACCTCGGGAGCCGGGTTAATTGACGTCAGTCAATTAAACAGGCTGCCATAATATTCACAAAATATTATATATTTAATTAAAATACAACGTAACAAAACACTTAACTGGAACCTGTGAATTAAGGAATATTATATTCGTGTTGCCAATTTAATTCACGCATATTTACGTTCATGAAATCTCTTTATTTACATGGTAATTAGCATGAAAGAAAATGAGTTACTGTCTTATTATTAAAAAATCAAATAGGATTGTGATTTGTTTTGTTAAAACATACATATATATACTTAACCTACTTTTCGTTTACTCTATTTCGTTCAACTGATTAGTTAACTATTAAAAAAATAATAACTGCATAATGTATTCATTAATAAACTTGGTTAATTATTTATAAAACTTTGATAATTCATACCCTCGGATCCGAGATATATCCTTTCTTTATATTAAAGTTAAACAATTTACTTCTGCTGCCATTTGAAGAATGGGCTTATTAATATTAGCATGTTATAGTCATTAAAGCTAAATACATCATTTTGTTTATTACAAAGTTACAATGGTAATTTAATTCGGCCAGTCTTTTGTATTATTATATTAATTTTATTTTTGTGTCAATTGTCTTTCATATTTTTATTAAGTAATTTCTGAACTACAGAAGTTTGACTTCTGTGTCACCTCTATGTAGCATCCTCGGCGAATCGGGGTTGTCTGTAGTAAACGGTGGCTATGCAGCTTCTGGTCTATCCTGAAGGTCTGAAGAAAGGTGTAATAATGGAAGGTGTGGTTCTCTCTCTTTTTGCAAGGTTGATCAGATTCTGGTGCTGGCAGTGGTGAGAAACTTTCACTTGAACTCACTTACTTCGGTTTTCCCACCCTTTTACCTTATAGTTAAACTGTTACATATACTGTGATCTCTATCACGTTGACGTGATATTAAATCAACTGCAGAGATGTCATAAACACACACTTAAAACGTATCAAAGATGTTAAACATATTGAAATTACTGCTAATTATTGCTATCAGCTTTACTACGCATTAGCTTAAAGAAACTAAGAGAGTGAATGACATATTCTTTCATTCTCTATAATTTTGTAGTTACTTCCTACATTTTCAACTGTACTGTTCTCGCTGCGGAGTCTGATTTACAACTAATTTGGGGCGCGCACCACTGGCTTAGCGATTTGCTTGTCACGCGTGTTATTATTTAACGGCGCGAGAAATAGTTCTTAATTTATTAATTATTATTTTTACTTATTTTAAATTGCTGGTTTATTACGTCTCTCTATAATTTATTACTCGCTGAAGAAACAGGAGGTGGTTTACATATTTATTTGTTTAACATTATTTAGTTTTCTATTTATTTCATAGGGAGAGAAATTATGTAGTTTCATTTAGGATTATATTATTTTTACCTCTTTTTTTATTTTGTGCTATTTAACCCTATTAAATCGTCACACTACATCATAATATAATGGGTTAAATTAGGTTACAAAAACTTTCACAGCCTATATAATCACAGTTATTATCTAAAACTTTCATGCTTAGTGGCCATGGTTTATTGCTAGTTTCTCATCACTGACATTTCAGCAGCCTGGATTTTTATCCAGTGTTTGGGACATACCTCTCTGGTTATCTAACACACGTGTTACCAAAATGTCAATGACAAGAAACTTTGGCAAAAGACTGCACGTAATCAGTCAAGAAGTTTTAGATAATAACTGTAATGGGTGAAATGTTTGGTGTCAATAATAACATCAACAAAATGTATTTGTCAATACAAAAGTGTCGTTATTATCATAAGCAAAAGAGGTTAAGTTTTAAAACTTGTTTTCATTTTCACCCTGTACAAATAACAGTAATGATTTGAAATATGATTATGCCACAAAAACAATATATCATAGAAAAGAAACTGGTTAAATCCTGAAATTATATGTAGTTTTGCATTCATTCAGTTGTGAAAAACAAACAGTCAAGAAGAGAAAAAATATTCTTAAAAACGATTAACGATTACGTTACCTGTAACCACCCACTCCATACGGAATCCATTATAGTTAAAATTATGATCAGAAACAAAATGCACATACAGATGATCTAAAGAAGTGTTAGAAGATGGAGGTATGTCAGACCCACAATGATGGCCAATTAATTTACTTGGTGGGCCATCTCCTTTTCCTTCCTTCAACTGTAAAGTAACAATAAAAATTACAAATTAGTTTCAACCCAAAATATGAAACTGTAAAAGTAAAATATTTCCATTGTACATGACACTTTAAGACTAAATTGTTGTGAGATTAGCATGGAAAACATCTTGGAATAGCAGAATCATTGAATGCCACACAAATTTACACTCACAAGTTTTGTTAAGACATATATGAAGCAGTCACACTTGAATTACAATAATTCTCATACGTTCCACAGGTCTCCAATATACAATATGCACAACATGTAATAAGTCAATGATACAAAGAAAAAATTGATGAAGAGTCAATGAGTCAAAAAATTTACAAGACCATAATTTTATCAAATACATTAATAACACTTGTTAAGTACAATATACATTATTTCCTAAAGTGTTAAAATTATTTGCAAACTGATGAGACACCAGTAGCATGCCTCTTAGCATGAACGTGTTATTCACATATAGATGACAAGCCTGTTTTGGCCAGAAAGAGTTGTTCAGCATAAAGAAGCAGCTGGCAGTTCAGCAACCAAGTACAACACAGTTGAAGTATTGAAGATAGTTAATACAAAAAACATTGTTATTTATAGCGACTTACACTTATTAAGCGACTTACTTACTCATTAAGCATATTTGTCCTGAACTGGAATTGCTGCCTACCAAATGTTTTGGTTTCAGTTGAAACCCCTTTTTTTCGCTGCCACAACACTATTCCACTACTTTCAAATGCCTCTCCTTCAATTACAATGTGCCTTTTCAATTCATCACCAACCTCTTGTGTAACACCCTATTAAGTGTTCTTTGTTTTTCCTATAACTAGGCTCTTCACAAATTGAGCTTTTTTTATTCCTTATGCTTTTGGTATGTCTGTTTTCTGATCAGATATCCAGCAGATTTGTATGCTACAATTCTTTCTCTCCAGAAGCCTTGACCCAATCAAGCTATCAGTTTATATCAACTTTTCCCAACACTGTACAGGTTCATTTGCAGTCTAGATGATAGGAGAACAGAATTGAAGCTAAAGGCTATGCGCTCTATTGGAGCACACAGTGGATAATGTACGGACCGTGTCAACTAAAGTGTGGCCACTTTATCTTTAATGAATCCTTTAACAAGCAGGTTACTTGGATTTTGTTGTCTATGACGTGTCTGTTGAGTAACTAAGTTTAAGTAACTCATAATTCTATACAAGAAAAACAAAAGACAATGCGAACAGCTATTAACCCACGTAAACAAAATTCACAAAAACATAACTTTCACTGCTGAATATGAGCACAACAATAACATAAACTTCCTAGACCTCACCATCACAAAATTTGAACAAAGACACAAATAATATGGAAAACCCACTACAATTGAAACACTAATACACAACTAGCTGCCTTCAGAACCATAATACACAGACTAAACAACATCCCACTAGGTGAAAAAGACTACAAAGATGAACTAAACACGATTAAATATCTAGCAGAAACCAACGGATACAACAGAACAATAGTCAATAAACTCTAAACAACCACAAAACAGACAACAGACAAAGACAGAAAACAACCAGTTCATAACACTATCATACATCAATAACCACACTGAAAAAATAGCCCACAAATTCAAAAAAGCAGGATACAGAATCTCATACAAAACTACAAACAAAAGAGAACACACGCTATCTAAAAACACACACAAAGAACAAAACAAATTTGATCTACCTGGTGTTTACAAACTAAACTGCTCAGGATGTAACAAATTCTACATAGGCCAAACAGGACATTGCTTAAAACAGATACACATAGACATACATAAAAGGAAACATGGATATTCTACATGTACACACAAAATGTGATGATTTCATTAATTAAAAATAAAATAAATAATAAAATAGGAAATGTAAAAGCTGAGCCATTTAAATTTTAATAAATCGCACATTTAAACTAATTTTATATCACTACCATAAATCGTAATAATATTTAATAAAGAGATTAAATGGCAAAAAAGTAATGTGAGTGTAAAGATAGGGAAACCCCTATATTAATTTTACCCTGCATAGACATGCACTAACCGGAATTAACCTGAATACGGTACCAACCCATAAACAAACTAATAATCCTTATAAATTTATATTAAATAAATAAATAAACAAGAACACAGTAGTGTACTATAATAAATTCTGTAATAAAGAATATATTTGGATAATTAAAAGGTCAAACTTTAATCCCTTAAATAGAGAAGAAAGGTGGAACTATTTTGTTGCGATGTGTAAACTCCGCACAGTTAACTTACCCGTCCTAACATAGTAATTCAATCGAGATGGAGCGCTCTCGTAGTAAACACACGCTTGAACCATGTCCCAAAGTACGACAATATGTTTTTTCATTTAGAGTACAGCTATAACAATGTGCAGCGGAAAGTAGTGGCAAATTAGTGTGCTAATAAGTTTATATGTAATCTATAAAACCAAAAGGAATAAATAACTGTGTGAGGGATAACATCTCATTTGTCTAATTTGTAAGATCTCAATGTTGGTTTAAAATAATAAGGTACGAGGTACCTAAAGTGAGAACTTTTATAAACAATAATGTGACATGCATTTCTGCGACAAACAAGAACATTTACGGCACTTATACTACTAACTATGCTTAACTACTAGACTTCTGAGGACCTCAACCCTACTTCATTATGAACTAATCACTTCAGGAACTTCAGCAGGAACGTAAACTCCACTAAAGATCAACCGTTAACGAACACCACAAGGACCAAGGACCCGGACATCGAGTAAACTTCTGAATATCACAGGTGACACAGAGACTTGTCCTCCGTGATTAATTAAAATTCTAACAAATGAATTGTTAAAGGCAGTTTAAATAAATATATAAAGACTTTAGTGATAATCACTTTATAACATGTAGTATGTCTTACGATTCAAAAATGTTTGTAGTAGCAAGTAGTGCTTATGTATATATATAAAGCTTCTCTGATACAAAAATTTTAGATTAAGTCCATTCTTCAAATGGCCCCCCAAATAGTATGATAAAATATGAATAAGTGAGCTTAACTCACAAACAAGTTTAATGTCCCGGATCCGTGGATAATGCTAGCACATATAAATCCTTATGTTTTGGTCCCCCCTTTTTTTTTACAAAATATTTTATTAAATTGTAAACTTTATTAAGAAAACCTTATGTGGGAATATTTATGTAGAGCTGTTGTAGTAATTGTTTAATAAATAGATGTCATTACTTTACACACACACAAAAATACTGAGTGAATAAATCATCAGACCCCCTTGTAAAAATTCCTTTAGTTAGAACTACAGCTGGTTTAACTAGTAATTAAAAGTTAATTACGAGTATGGCAGCCCGTGCAATTGATCTGAGGTAAGTATGCACAGGTTCCCAATGTTATAACGTAGGTGAGACGTTATAAAAAGGCCGAAAACTAGACACTCTTGAACAACTAGAAATATTCAAACACATAAAAATGACATACTAAACAAACAGACACAATTCAAATCACACATACTATTCAAACATATCACACCGCACACATACGACATCAATCTTTCAAACAACGGTGCCATCACCAAGAACATGATGGACAGTGCTTCTAGTGGCAGCCTCTGACGAAGCTTGTAATAAGCAAAAACTGGTTCAGGCTACAAGGTAAAAATTTTACATTTTTACCAATAAAACACTTTGTGTTCCAAACAGTAGTATTATATTTATAATTAATCAGAATCCCTTATATCTTCTGAAGTGGAGAGATTGTGTGCTGTAATGCACTTTACTACTTCACTTACAGGTTCACATTCTATTCTCTTCTTCATAGTCCCCAAATAAACTGCTTGAAAATGACCATGTTCTATATACTTATACACCTTAAGTCGCCTGATTTTTTGACTTATTTATTTATGAAAAATAAAAAAATTGCTAAGACACGTGTAGTTACTAGAAACTCGTGTTATTATTATTATTATTATTATTATTATTATTATTACTATTATTATTATTATTTTGTATGTATACATTAACCAACATTTTACATAATGTTTCTAAAATTAAACATAAACAGTTTTATAAAGTTACATTTTTGTAATTTTTTTAATGAAATCATTTAAACAACCATCAATATTCAATCAGACATCTGCAAGAGTAAAAAAAGAAGGCTAAGTTTCAGTGATAAAGAAAAATATATTGTAAAGCAAGAAAACAAAAGCACAATCAGCAAAATTAAATTTCCATTCTTCGATTTCGTTGTCCATGATGTGTCCATTACTTAACTAAATATAATTAATTCACTACCGACTCGGAACACAAAGCTTTTTATAGGTAAAAACATAAAAGTTTTACCTTATAGCCTTAACCGGTTTTTGCTTTTAAAAAGCTTTTTCAGAGGCTGCCGTTGGGCGCATTGTCCGTCTTGTTGTTGGCGACTGTATCTGTCGATACATTCTTTAGACGATAAATTTGGTCGATAAAGGTTTATCTTTGGACTGCATTTACTACATACAACTGTACAAATATTTAAAACTATTTATTGAAGGTGCTTAATTACCTCTACATAGTCATATGTGCACTGTGAAGATGGTACATATGGTTGGCTTCTATCTTCCACTTCAAAATGCGAAAAACTGTATTTTATTTGATTACCTCTAGGAGCAGCAATAGTCCACAGGCAATTTCTATTATTTGGGTATGGTCCAGGAAAATTAGGAGACTCAATAACGCCATACAAACTTTTATGTGTAACATTGCATACTGTTAAAACACACAAACATAACCAATAAATAGCTACTAGATAATTCACAATTGCTACCTCAAATAAAGCTTTCATATGTTATGGAAAACTTATACTGAACAGTGTTTGAGATACAAAAACCATATGCATATGTGGTTCTCATGTTTTTAAAGATATGAAAATACTTCTTTTTATAACATTATTGTTCATCTTTACATATTTGTACCTTCTGTGTGCACACATTTTAACCACAACAAGTTTGGTTTGAACACTTCGCTGAGGTGTAAAAAAAATTCTTTTCCTTTGACTCTATTCCAACACTTTGTATGAAGTATAGCTGTTCGGAACTAGCTGATATTAAATACAATTTCTGTCATCTCTGACAATGCCATTTTAATTATATTTTTATGTGACCAAAGATAACATTACCTGATATACTGTAACTGACTAATTTACAGATAATCTAAAAGTCCTAAAAAATGAAATTTTGTCAAATGTTATCAAACTTCCTTTACTAAGTTGAATCAAAGATAATTTGTCAAGACCCTCCCTCTTTATCTCCCCTTTTTTACCGCCCTCTCACTCTCACTCTGTTTTTGGCAATTGGGTTAACACTATTAACATTGGGACTTAAACTTTCCCTATTAAGGTTGTAGCATAACAGAATTATCACATTAAAATTTTAAATTAATGCAACATAAATAAAGAAGAAAATATCCATAGTGAGTGAGAATAATAAATGGTTAAAGATTAAACTAAAGAAACTGTACATTAAGTCAATAAAATGTTAATAAGAATAAACAATAACAAAGAAAACTATTGGTCAATAACCTAACAATAGTTTAAACAATAACAATTATAACCTACAATATAAAAACCCAATAAACCAGCAGTATCAATTATCAATTAAAAAATATATAGAGGAGAGATAAAAAAATTACTAAATTCAAAAAATTTGTAAGAACAACTTACACCAAACATTCGAAGAATTATGAATTAACAAAAAGAATTTTGTTAGATAAAGGTTACTAAATTCAAAAAATTTGTAAGAACAACTTACACCAAACATTCGAAGAATTATGAATAAACAAAAAGAATTTTGTTAGATGAAAATGTCCAAATTCAAAAGATAGTAAGTACAACTTACACTAATTATTTGAAAAACTATTATGAATAAAAAACGAATTTTGATGAATGAAAATTTTAAAATTCAAAAAATTGGTAAGACCAACTTACAAGAATTGCTTGAAAGAAACTATTAAAAAACTTACACATAAAAGAGTTTTGGAATAAAGATATCTAAAGTTAAAAGATAGTAAGTACAACTCATACGAATGATGAGAAATAACTCTTAAATATAAAAAGAGATTTTGTAAGAAAGAGATACAAAATTCTAAAAGAGTAAGAACAAATCACACTCATAAATTGAGTGAACTCTTACATAAAAGAATTTGAAGGTAAATGGAGTACAAATGTATAAACTCTCTCTCAAAATCTCCAGAGACCGAAACAAAAAGAACATGTTCCAGTAAACAAAGAGAACAACCAATGTTAAACAATTGGATAATTCAATCTTACCAGAACAATGAGTTAATAAATGTTAAAAGTATCAGAAGAAGGAACGTAACAAATCTTCATAAAAACCAGTGTTAATAAAGAGAAAAAACCCTCAATAAACTATCACAACTATAAAAACCATACTATAGTTTGTATTGTAATAGTGACTATGCTAACTATGACCACTACTATCAATTATGTAAATGAGACAATTAAGACAAAAATGATACAGAATTTCAAATAAAAAAGAGAGAAGAAACCAGAATATTATATAATTTAATCAAATCAACTTAACCAAACTCACAAAGAAAATATTTTGATAAAGATGGAACAATGAAGAAAGACCAACTAAGTAGAAACCAAATATTAAGACCAGAAACCAAAAACCCTGGTACTATTAATGATAATATTGTTGTAATAACCACTATTATAGTGATAAGTGATAAAGAAATAATTAACGTTATGCCATGAGCAATAAAATAACTCATTGGATACCAAACGGAAGAAAAAATCTAGATAAATGCTAATTACTATGTAAACAAGATGAAATGATGAAACGATGAAATGTATATTATACCACATACCTAAACCACATAATATGGAATAAGCTTTAATAGAGAAGAAGAGTCAAGTGTATAAAAATATTAATTGATATAAAATATTATGAAGTGAAGAATCTAAGGATGTTTATTTTAGTCAAAAGAGACTACTTTTACTGATTATTTATTTTTATGACTGGATGTAGAAAATGCCATCAGTCTTATATTTTGAGCAGAGATGATAATACCTCTGGGCTCAATTAATTGAAGTATTGGACAGCAGGGATTGAAGCCAAAAGTGCCACTCTGAACTGTTCCAACTCATATGTTAGGGAATGTTAGGGAGTAAACATACTGGTGAGGAAGCACCAAATAAGGAAGGATGTAAAATGATAAAGTTATACACAAGATTGATGATTACTTATTAATGAAAAAAGGAAACTAATGAAGGAGATACACATCATCTGAGAGGAAGCAACGGTGGAAAAAGAAGGTATATAAAGTGAAATCATGAAGAAAATATGGTAAATAAAAAGAATTAGTAGTAATTATTTCATCCATACTAAGAGTATGATCTGAACTAATCACTTTTACAGGAGAGCATATGTAGCATAACAGAATTATCACACTAAAATTTTAAATTAATGCAACATAAATAAAGAAGAAAATATCCATAGTGAGTGAGAATAATAAATGGTTAAAGATTAAACTAAAGAAACTGTACATTAAGTCAATAAAATGTTAATAAGAATAAACAATAACAAAGAAAACTATTGGTCAATAGGCAAATAACCTACAATATAAAAACCCAATAAACCAGCAGTATACCCAGTAGATTGGGGAAGCAGTAAAAAGGAAAGGAAAGAGATAAAAAGGTAAAAACAATTTTAATAAGGGAAATTTATAAAGTCAAGAAGCAGAGAAACCCCAACACAAAACCAACAACAAATTAGCAAAGAGTTATAAATAAACATTAAATGAAACCTAATATTCAGATAAGATGCACTGAATTAATGCCACAAAGAGAAACCACAAGACAAGGAATTTACTAATATAATAAGGAGGAAAGGACAAAATATGTCAAGATTCCTAAAAAGAGCCTAGGAATAAGAAGAGCTATTCCAAAAATGTTAATAAAGGAATACATACCCATTTGAAACTAAACTAAAACCAATATATGTTAGACCCAGTAACTCAAGTTACAAGATACAATACAATTAAAACTGAACTGTAAACTAGGTATAAGTATAATGTATAACAACCCAAAAAGACTACCATAGAGTAGAACCCACTAAAAAGACTACCATAGTGTAGAAAATATAAAGTGAAGTGGTGTAATAAAAATTAGAAACTACAGTGAGTGTAGTGAACAACATAGCAAAAAATCCATGTAAAATATTCAATGAAGGAGTTGGAAAAGAATAATATAAAAGGACTACCATGAGTGTAGAATAATACTAGTAAAACCATAAGAATCAAAGACAGTCTAAGGACTGACAACATTATTAGTAATAAGAGTTTTTTAAATTATATATTAGAAATACTATTACCAATAAAATGTTTTTTTTTTAATTACAGTTAAGTAAATTGTGAGAAGGACATAAATACCAAAGGACAGTTCATAACTGAGGGTATGACTAATAATAAGATGTTTTTTATTTATTGTTAATCAGATAATATATTAGATATAAGGGGATAATAGATATAAGATATTTTTAATCACAGTTAAGTTGTTACCAAAAGAAACATAAATACAAAAGACAGTTAATGACTGACAGTATTACTAGTAATAGGATGTTTTTATTTTCTAATTAAATTATGTCTAGGGAATAATAAGGATAAGATATTTTGTTATAACTAAATACGATAGTTAAAAATGATAAGTATAAGATATTTTGTTATCATTGGATGATACAGTTAAAAATAATAGGCATAAGATGTTTTTGTTATAATTAGATGATATATGAAAAATAGTAGATAATAAGATGTTCTGTTGTATTCAAAATAATGTTAACTAATTTTCAAGTTTGTTAAGGCAGAGAAGGCAAGTAGGTAATAGGAATGTTATAATTTTATTTAAAACTGTAAACCATATAAAAAGTACAAAGCAGATTAACTAACACACCACTATAGAAAAACAGACCAGTAATGTAAACCAAAGCCATCTACCAGAGAGTCAAACTCAATTAAATAAATTCAATCAAACTACATAATATAATGAATAGAATTTAGTCCATACAACACAAAAATATGAAAATGTAATCAGTACAGATACAAATAATAACAAATGTAATGACAAAAGAAGAAAATTAACTTTATTTGGAAATAACTAATACTAGGCCTAAAATGGTAATCAGCTCAGATTAAAAAGTAAATTAATCAATATTGAAGTGTTATAACAACAAAATTATTAACAACAAATAATAATCATGGAGTGAGTAATATTATTTCATGGAAATATTAACAGAAAAACACTTGTAAACCATTTAAATACTAAATCTGTACAAAATATGAGGCCTACAATAAATATCAAAAATTGTAAATTTTAGGCTTATCTGAACTTAAAACAGACCCAGCTATATATCAAATTATGTAAAATTAGCTTAAGAATATTGCTGAATAGTTAGATTTTCGTGAAATTAATAAATAATTGAGTTACAGCAATAAATAGGAAAACTTGTTATGTATGTATAGAAGTTAAAACAAATCCAAGACATGTACTTTTATAAAAAGACAATGGGAAGAGGAAAAAGACATTTCATAAATTACCCCAAAACGATGACTTTCAGTCATCAGTCTATTGTTAATTGTTAATGTGAACAGTTCAGAAATTACTGACAGAAGACCAAAAAAGTATAAATTAGTGAAAAAACTATGAGTGCAGCCTCGAAAAGTGTAACAGAGGTTAACTAAGTAAATATAACACCAACAGATGATAAATAACACTAAACTAATTCAGAACAACCGCAAGAACATTATCTAAAATGAGCACCAGAAATCAACTGCCATTTTGAGAAAATTTTAAACCATATTATCAGAACACGAATCCAACACATTTGAACACCGAACACTGCACCAGTAAACAATCACAGAACGACATCGCAGAAGAAGGAAGAACACTCCACACTATATTCCAGACTACTGCAACTTTGCAGAGAAAGGAATTCTCATTTATTTCTGAGGGAGAAGATCCAACATCGTATCAGCAGTGCATAGCAGAGAAGTTGAGGTGACGGCGGCCATGCTGGATTTCTTAGCGAGCACAGAACACAGCCTCCTCGAAGCCAGTGACGTCATTCGACGAATGGTTCGATTTTACTTTTAATAATTGACAATTTACATAATAATGTTGTTTTTTCAGCCATAACAATTTACTTTAAAATAGTTGTAAGCATTGTATCTTGTTCCTTGCCCTCTCTGACCATTTCGACAGTTAAAAGAATCCGAATTAATTAATTTTGTAAACATATATTTTGTCAATTTTGTTCACTACCGACTTGAGAAAATATCAACCAATGCCTGGTCCACGCGTAGCAAAAATGGCGCATAATTTCAAAGGTTAATAAATGAACATAATTATTCAGTTACAAGTGTTTGTATTTATTTGTATAGTAAATGCTAGTTATTCATTTCTTCTAAAAATAATTTAGAGTGATAAAAGAAATATTCGAGAAGAAGAAGAAGAAGAGCAAAGTCAAAGAGAGAATTAATAGATCTAACTACACAATTAGATTATCCATAGAAATAAATATTTTCGGAACACAAAATCTTACTTATTTAATTGGAAGTAATTAAAAAACATACAATTAATTAATTAAATTAAATTAATTAATTAAACAAAAAATATATATTATAACTAACAAAAATTTTTACTCATCAACACATTACACTTTTTTATACATTATTTATACTACTAATTTATTATTTGTAAGTAGGTTTAATTACAAGGTTTACAGTTGAATGCCACTAACGAAAGTAAAAGGAAAACATCGTATAATCGTTTTTAAAATAATTTTCCCAGTTTTTTAGTAGTCCAAATTAGGGAAGTCAGAATTAGAGAAGTTTCACTGTACTGTAATTACTAAAAAATATGTACAAAAATTTGATCATTAATAGATGAAACAAAATTAATAAGAAGTATCAAAGTAGGTTAATTTCTAATAAAAAATACTGACTGGAAAATCTTATATATTGTGAAATGTTAGTAACAACTCACTAACACTTGAAAATCATCAATAATAATATCTAAATGATATATGTGATCTAAGTCTTCTTCACTCACTGATTTCATAGAAAAAGAACAGAATATAGCAAAATCAAAGATAACGTTTGAAAACGGAAGTGCCCAAGATCAAATCAAACCATCCTTTAGGTTAAAGTATAAATAAAGAGCAATTGTAGATTAGCATCCCTTGTCATAAAAATACATGTAAGTGAATAAATTTATAATTCGTACAATGCAAGAATTATGAACACAACAGAAGTAGATAAATTTATATGATGCTTAAATTATGAACAAAACATGGTGATAAGTAAAGGTGTAGTTAAAAAATATTATAATGGTAACACTCCTCAAGATCTTATATTCCTCAATGGATTGTAAAGATGGATAGCATGTAGTTACACAGTTAATTTTATAAGGATACATTAAATACTTATAAAGTTTCCACTTTCTTAAGTATTAGATATTTACCTCCTGTAATGTTTAAATTATACACAACAGTAAGGTAACAGAAGCTGAATAAGTTCTCTGTGTTGGTAGAATAATAAAAAATAAACACATACATCACTGCTACTCAGAACTTGACTCATTATTCAATTAATTTTTAATATTTGTAGCAATGAAATACAACAAACCTGACTGGTAGTGAAGACTGAATCCCCTCCCTTGAAAACTGGTATCTGACTGGAATTTAATATACATCGTATTTCCTGTTGAGATTAGGTGTGGTGGATGATGGTTGTCACAGAATTTCCCCAGTAATTTTGATTTTGAACTTGGCCCATCGTATATCTGTAAACAATATCAATGAATTAATTAAAAGATATGTTTTAACTAGGGCAGTTTATTCTATCAAGACAGTTTTATATCCTATAGTCACAGACAACAAAGAAACAAGCATTGTTGAATGTTCACTACTATATCTATAAGATGAAAATCCTTCTACTTCACATTTTACAGAGTGATTAAAAGAAGTTGAGCAATTATTTAACAAAGTGGAATTTCTATTATATTGACAACAGAATACCTCTATGTAATCTAAAGCACATCTCCTATGCCCTTCAAGGTCAATATCAGTTATAACTAACTGAATAAAGCTGCCCTGTGATACACTAATCTTCCAGTAACAATCAGCATTTCTCCCATACTCCTGTGGATAATTTGGTGAGGTAATAGATCCTGTGTAACTTGTTAACGTACCACCACAGCCTAAAATTAAAATTTTTGTATGTAAGTAAATACTTATCATACATTTTATACTTAGTAACTAATGTTAAGGCCTGTAACTATGATAAATACCTAGAAAACCAATATTACAAATGTAAGGTCATTGGTACAAATGTTATTTAATTATAAATCAAAAGTTATTTTAAGGGATATATAAGGGGTTTACTTTTCAAATGCTGTATTGTGGAAATGTTATACTTCAATGAATATTATTTACGACAATGATATTAAGCAAATGGCAGCATCTGCGTTTTTTTACATCAAATGGATTAAGATAGACATATTTGGTAAAATAATTATAATTCACTTGTAACTATATTTTTTATTTAAAATATTTAGGACCATTTATTTTTAAATACATTACATGAAGTAAACTATTTTGAAAATGGAAAAAAATAAAAATAGCATCAAAGGAGATTGTAAAAGGATTACAAAGGAGATTGTAATAACATTTGTTGATTTCAAAAAGGCCTTTGATTCTGTTGATAGAGAAACTATAGATAGAATAATCCGAGAATTTGGTGTTAAATCTAAATTGGCAAATCTAATCCGTGAAACCCTTACAGACACAGTCTCAAAAGTAAAATTCATGGGAGAAATATCTCAACCATTCAAAATAAATACAGGTGTAAGACAGGGTGATGGTTTATCCCCAATTCTTTTTAACTGTGTCTTGGGGAAAGTAGTGAGAATTTGGAATGAAAAATTAAAGGAATGCAAAATATCACCAATCATGTTGGGAAGAAGGAACAAACGTATTGAAGTAAACTGTTTGGCATTCGCAGATGACTTTGCTATAACTTTCTGAACATCTGACATCTGCAGTAACACAAGTTAATTTTGTAGAGGACACAGCCAGTAGAACAGGCTTAAGAATTTCTGCAGAAAAACCAAATTGCTCACAAACATTAAAAATGCACCAAAGTTCCTGGTAACAGATATTGGTCGAATAGAAAGGGTTCGAAAATTTAAGTATTTAGGAGAGATAATTCAAGAGAATGGCTTGGAAAACTCTGCTATAGAAGAAAGGATTCATAAGATGGAATGGGCATACGGTGTAACTAAAGATATTTACAATAAAAGGTGCATATCTAAAAATGCAAAAATAAGGCATTACAGTACAGTAGTGAAGCCAGAATGCCTATATGCAAGTGAATGTCTAGGATTGAATTGTAATTTAGACACATTAGAAATTTTGGAAAGACGAATTATTAGGAAAATATTAAGTCCACGAAAAACTTCAGAAGGTTGGAAATTAAGGAGTAATGATGAAATATATCAAAGTATAGAAAGTATAACAGAAACAATGAGAAAAAGAAGACTATTATTTTTTGGACATTATATAGAATGGATGACAATAGGTTGACGAAGCAAATCTTCAAATATCTGTGGGGGAAGAAGTCAACATCAAGTTGGATTAAAGAAGTCCAAAAGGATTTAGAAAAAAATAATATACAAGCAGAAGAAGCAATTGAAGGAAAAGTTTTTCAGGCAAAAGTGTTAAAAATGGAGGGAGTCCAGGGTAGGAGAGAGAAAAACGCAGGTTCAAAGTGGACTGAAGACAGGAAGAGGAGACACGGTGAGAAGATGAAAGAGTATTGGAAAAAAGGGAAAGAACAAAGAGTAAAGAATTGAAATTGGCATGTGGTCCCTAGATGGCCGATACGAAAAAAAAATTGCATCAATGTGGTACAAAAGTCATCTAATGTATAATATCTTTATTTTGTAATACAAGCACCATTTTTACAATCTACTGACAAATGAAAAATTAAAGAACTGGTTTATTACATGAACTGGTTTAATGGAAAGTAGAACGATATGTCCTATATTTATATGAGATAAAATAATGAAATAAAAATGTGCAGTTATTCAAAATAAACACATTGCTCACATTATATACATAATAAAAGAAAATAGTTAGAAATAGTATGTATATTTTGTGTAGGAAGCAATATTTCTTTTATTAATGTACAGTATTAATACACAATTTGTTGATTGGTTTCTTTATGTAAAGTAACCGCTAATCACATTTTGAAATTACCAGTTGCTGTTCCATCCCATGTCATGTAAAATCCTGTAATGTTTTCTTGGTAGTTTGATCGATCAGCATAAAAATGTATGTACATTTCATTACTTAGTGATTTAAATGTTTTTGGAATATCTGTGCCGCAGTACTTCCCAATAAGTGGGGATGTTTCATATCCACCATTCCTGAAAAGAAAGTTGAAGAATTGTTTTAATGAAACATGTAAATTACATATCCATATTTTAATATAACTTTAATTTTAACTTAATTAAACAATATAAATTTTGGGCTTATTTAAATATTTCAAAAGCAGGATGGTGAGATCAGTTTGAATGTTACTAACTAAGCACTGAAGTAAATTCAGAGATCAGAAACATAAAGTTTCAATTTCTGGAAGTCCTCCTTATCAGAAATTGCTCCATTATTTTTGTACAGTATTTTACTGACATATTAAAATAGGCAAGTGCATTGAGTAGAAGGTATCAATTACTATAATCTACAGTATCCAATTAAATAAACATAGTCTCATGTGATTAAGATTGATGTCCAAGCTGTTAGGCTGAAGTCCACACATTTCACTTGGTAAGCCAGCTGTCGTTTTGGCCATGCTCACATTGGTCATCATCATGGCAAAGAACTAAGGTTTTTAAATGCCTGCTAAGGACTAAGTTAAGATCAGTTCCACTAGAAGCTCATTTATATTTATAACTTTTTTCAGCTGTTCCAGTTGTTTCTATAACTTGCACTGTGAAAGCTGTGAGCCAATATCGTGTATGTCTAAGCACTGACCGCTCAGGGTCTCCCCATGTCTATTCATATTCAGGACACCATGCTTGAAGATCTTGATTGATCAACCTCTCTTTGCAACTGAGTGAAGTACTGACAAGTCAAGGACAAGTACTGGACCTCTGCAAACAAGACTGTATGGGCTCGACTGGACAACACATGGTCCATCTCATCCAACTTTGGAGCATGTGCTGACCAAAATGGCAGTATCTCTGGTGTTCAACAATGCAGGTGTTGACAATACACTTTGAGTGCTAATATACACTTTACCAAAGTACTCATGTGCGCACTTTGTACACACCACATGAAGCAACCAGATTCCTTGCATCTTTCACTGATTGCAGGTACTGTTGGATCTTCTGTGTTGGCATGAAGACAGTACGTACCCCACACCACTTAAGCAACTTCCCAATGAGGTATGTCATGCTCCTGACATAGGGCAAGACTTCTGTGGTGACCACCTGCTGCTCCTCTGATGATGGCCTTTGTGGGAATGGCTGAAATGTCTGGGTGTTTTACCGAGTGAAATTTATGGCTATGGCATAACAGCCCAGACAATAACCCTAATCACATTGACAACTGGGTTAATCACATTATCAAATCCATAATGTGTGAGAATTTGTGTTCTCTGATCACAGTCTCGTCTTCACATTATCAGTTTATTTTATAATTAAAAGCAAACACTAAAAATAATCCAGACTGCACAAAATAAAATAATTCCAAATAAAATACAGAGACAAATTAATATAACTGCATTTCCAACTTTTAAATTGGTATCTTTACGCACTTAAAACATGCATACTTTCTCACACAGAGACTTTGTCCTTGTTAGCTTCAATAACTTTTACCTTATAGCTGAGGAATAATGATACAATAATAATTAGCTGTGCCAAAGCAATAACAATAAATAGTTTTTCTTACTTTAACATACTTTAACATAATGTTTCTGAAACTGTCACACCAGAAGCCCTGAACCTACTATCACATACAGAACTTTACTATGAGAGTGGGAAAGTTTACTTTTATCAATCTTTATGTTTTCATGGTATAACTGAAAAGCACTTAATTACTAAAACAGCAAAACATGATGTAGAAACATCTGTTGTACGGTACTCTATTAGCTTAACTAACAAATTTCAGAAGTTAGATACAGACATAAAAAAAACATCTGTAATATTTGCTTACTGGTCAGTCGGCACTGACTTCATTGGCATACTACAATAATTTGTACAGATAAATTACATTACATAATCTTTGGTTAAAGGTTTAAATAAATATTAACACTTGCAAGGTTTATCTAAAGCCATAAAGTGTTGCCTATATGCTAACAACCATTTATCACAAATCTGCTAAAAATAAACACACTACTTTAATCTTGTTAATAAAGTGTTTCTTGTCTGTCCATAATATTTTACAGGAAATTTGATTCTGTTTATACAAAAGAAAAACCAATTACAATTAAACACTTAGAAGTCAAATCAATAAACTCTTTTTAAAAGCCAGTAAACTATTATTCCTAACTCCACTTGAAAATTATTATATTTTATTTGGTAGAACGCTAGTATCAAGAATAAAAACTAATGATGTATTTAGATAATGGCAAAACAACAGTGTTTTGTACCTTATCTCAACAAAATCATATAAACATCGTCTGTGGAATTCAATACTGAAATTGTGCACTGCAATCTGTATATGCTGACCCATTGGCACACGGATCACCCATGTACAGTCTTTATGATCTGGGTATGTCTCAGGATAGTTGGGTGACTTAATCACTCCCATTGTTGTGTAGAAATGCCCTCCACACACTGTGAAAGTAAAACTGATTAATTATAAAATTAAAGACCATCATTATAAAGAAGATTGAGCATTCAAATGACAAATAATCTTCTATGAAGAAACACACGAATACATATTGAATGGTGTGATCTCTGTATATTGCAGTGTAGTTCTGTTGACATAAAATAATAATGTTAGGCTCTGAGTTACTTAAAAATATCTACAGCAGTACTTACAACCTACCTCATAAAAATATAATTACCAGTATTACAGTATACTGTGTTTCACATGTGCAATCTTTATGAATTGAATTCTCAATAATGTGCTAAAAATACTTAGTAGACAAAAAATTAAAAAAACTATGTATTCAACAGATATTGGATGATTGCACTATATGAACTATAAACACATTTATTTGTGTTACCCTTTAGTTAGTGACTGACATTCAACAAACATATTTTTAAACTACTCATTAGAAGCAGAGAAAGAGTGTACATGAGAAACTAATAGTGCGTCAAATTTGTTAGTAACAGAGATATATTTTACTCTCCTGTAGTAATGCTAAATTTAAATAATTGTGATTAATTATGGAATGGGTGGTCTTTTAAATTTGTTAGTCTAACTAGTTTGTGTAGCTACAAAACAGATCCTGACATCAGAAAATTGCTTGAAGTAATACTGAAGCTATTTCCTACAAGATCTTTTGATCAGAAATCAATGTTGAATTGAGCATAATTGAAACATGATATTCAAATAGATCATGACATGTTGGGAACCTAAATGTTATGCTTAATTGCCACCTTTCAACATTTGCCACAAATTTACACTCAATTGTACCAGTGTCTGAACATTTAAAAAACGGTAAAATCACTCTATTGTACCCCCACCCTCTTTATCTGTTCATTTATATCATGAACATGATATAAATCTCTGAAATATCTGATTTATTTATTATGTTCATTTATAACTTTGTGTTAACTACATTTTTTAAACTGAATTGAGAAGACAAGAGAACGTTCAGTCAAATTTAGCTTTAGACATAATGATATTGGGTTAAGCATTTCATATAGGATTGTGCTTAACACACGATCTTGTGTATATAGGCAATCAATATTGTGTACTGTGTTAATCAATATTACACATGGTAGTAATGGTATTATAATTGAGAGATTTAGGAAATATTTCATACAAAATATTCTAGTAGCACACTTACATTTCCTTGCATCAACAGTAACATAGTTGGCTAGAAAACCACTGTGACTGATACTTTCATCAGATTTGAATACTATTGTTAAAATGTTATCCTGACTAGTTATTGCTGGTGGTGTTTGTCTTCCACAGTACCTGCAAAAAAATTAAACATTAGGTACAAATTAGTGTCGTATATCTACAGGTAATACTGATGGTTATACATGACACTTTATGTTGCTATGTAATATTATCATTCTTCATAAACTGAACATTACTAACTTGTGTGTGTGTGTGTGTGTGTGTGTGTGTTTGAGAGAGAGAGAGAGAGAGAGAGAGAGAGAGGAGAGAGAGAGAGAGAGAGAGAGAGAGAGAGAGAGAGAGAGAGAGAGAGAGAGAGAGAGAGAGAAGAAATACAGCAAGTGATAACTCTCTCTCATTTACTCTTTCTAAATATTATCTAATACAGGGACATTTATACTTTTGTAATGCTCCTGTTTTCTGAAGTTAAATTTTATTTTAGTTACTGAACTGCTGAGCACAATATACACTGTTAATTAATTCTGGATTCTGGATTTAATTGGATGCTATCAGTAGTTAAGTAGATGGAAAACGCCTCCTTTTAACAATACAATAAAACTAATATAACCTGTACTTCTTTTTAATTATCAGTAATGAACAATGTAAAAATTTACTTACACGCTATTATTTTCAAGGTATGTGACAAATTTAAAGTTCTATATACTAAAATAAATAATGCGTGTTTACTATATGTTATCACCAACACTATCACAAAGGGAGTTTCATACTACACTGTATTAGATGTTACAATTACCAGGATATTTGGTCTGATGTTAAAAATTGCATCTTTACTAAACCTGGCATTTTGATGGCTCAAATGGTCATTTTCAACGAGACACAACTGATGGTATAATGAAAAATGTCCCAAGAACTTTGGTAACAAAGAGTGACAACCACCAGAGATGCGCTTCTCTATAACTTTTTCAAAGACCAACTCACCAACTCATATTTGTTTGACTCATGTCAATCACTTGTCAAACCCAGCATGATGATATCTGATTAATTCACTTACAGGACTACACTCACAATCAGCAGGTAGAACTATACTTGTATAGGTCTCCATGCATCAGCACTGGGAACCAGGCTAAATTAACTGCCATATGTTTATCTTGATATTTATTCATACAATTATCACCATGCTTCAGGATCTCCAAGGAATCAAGGAACAGGCAAGGGAAGTAACTTCAGTTGGTGGCCAAGACTTTGGATTATCAAACAAGAATGTGTGGTCATGCTTCCAAGCATGCCATCCTACTGCAGACTTCTCCAACTAGCCCAAGCGACAGTGCTGTCTGTGTTCACCAAGACAAGTATTGATTTGGTGGTGTTGGCTGCAACAGTCGCCTCAACGATGACCTGTAGATGGTGCTGATCTGCTGGAAGCCAAAGAAGTGCGTCTCTGGGAATTGACAATTTTTGTTACCAGACTTTCTGGGACATTTACCATTATGCCATGAGTCCAGCCTCTAATGAAGATGACTGCTTGAATAATCAAAACATCAGGGAATAGCAAAGGTGCAGTTGGGACTAAAATGGTGTGATCTAAGACTGAAATTATTCCTTCCTGACATTTCTGCAGCATGTGCAGCAGCCATCTTCAGAACAGGAAACCAGGTAGAAAATTGTCCCAACATTCGAAACTATGCAAAAAAGTAAGTTATCGTAAATATGCATTTAAGGGGGGGGGTGAGTGTCACGACTATGCTTATCAGATGATGAGATAGCATAATCTTTGAAACACCTGACTGTAAATAAGTCTGTTTATTTCTAATTATTTCAAGGTGTTTTAATAAAAACTAAGTTGTTTTATTATACACCAAATCATATAGTTAAATTCCTACTTACAGACAAGCCTCTCTAGATTTTAGAATTTATAAATTATAATTTTAAATTTTCATTATGTTAGATGTAATAGAAATTAATAGATTATTGCTACTTGTAAGATTAAAGATATCCGGGCTGTTTGGCCGTGGTCCATGGTTTACTTCCAAACCAAACATTTTGGCAGCTCCAATGGCTGCCATCATCAGTGGAATAATAAAATCCTGAATGTAGGGTGTTCACATACAGGCCCACAGTACTGTGGTATAGGCTGAAGCTATCCCGCCATGCTACCTGTACTTATAAATTCAACAAAGTCCCATGTACAGGTAAAAATGACACCATCAGCCAATCCGAATAGTACTCAGGTAGAAACTGCACCAAGAGCCAATCACAACAAAGATGGTGTATGATTGGCTCGCACCAAGCTATGCCATTAGGTACTCAACAGTTGTTTTCCGCGGAGTATAGTGGGGAAGGCTAATGATGTCACGTGATGCCACCTGTGCTAATTGTTTACTAATTTCAACCCCCGAACAGGTAAGAACTGCATCATCGGCCAATCAGAAACAAGAAGGTGTGTGAGAGGCTCGCATCACGCCATGACATAAAGTACTTAATGCAATGCTTTTGCCCCGCTGATTCATAGCGATCACAGCATGCTTGTGGCAGAAGGCTTCGATGAGTCGAAACTCTTGTCGGCGGTGAGTGATTACTTCCCTCATCTTCATATGGAGTCCGTCTTGATTCACAAGCATGCTGCGATCGCTATGAATCGGCAAAAACTCTTTTTAAAACCATTTAGTAAATGTAGAAATTTGACAATAAAAAGTTGATAAATTCTATACAATACAGTAAATTGAGAATCTATAATTAACTTGTTGACACTATTATCAATATCAGATATTGTTTTTGTGGGTGGAGATAAGAAAGTAATTATTTTGTAATACTTGTCATAAAATGAACTTACAAGCTCACTTTAGTTAAAATCTTCTGCAGAAGTAAGTATTTTTGTATGTTTGTGTGTAGCTGGATTTTCAGCTGTCACTGTGACAAAAAAAGTGTATCATTTAAACAGAATATAAAACATGGAATAGGAAATGAGGGTGGCTGTATCCAGTTTGATTCCAAGATTTGATTTGATATGTAATAAATTCTGTATGCAAATGTTTATACTAAGGGCACTGGGAACTGAAAAAGTGAATAATTCCTTAAATGTATTAAAATGATTACGTTCAATAAACAAAAAAAACAAATGTTAATGACATTGAAATATGAAAGTGTCTGTTTTCAGTAAGCATAAAAATGAAATACGGATTTGCATACTAAACAAATATCCTATGTAACGTTCAAGGCAATCAGTTGGCTTTTTTTAAGTTATAATTTATTTAAAAAAATCATAAGTGAATACCCTATAAGTGCCAGATAAGAATAACTCTATCTGATTAGCATAAAAATTATCAGGCCAACACACAAGTGAGACATTTTATACTTTTCTAAAATAACTAAACTTCGGGTTTTCCACATATATTTGCATAAGTGATTTTCTGAATTTCAAAAAAATGTTCATAATTTCTTTTGTGCCACACACTGAACCTTCAAGCCTTTGAGGAGTAACATTCTATGACAACCACCAAATCCATTCTACACAATGCTTCCAGCTTTGAAATCAATTACAGAATTTGTAGGACCATCATATTGATCTGAAGAAATATTTTAAAAATTTTTAGTGTTTTACCAGGCTTGAAAAAAAACTTCCTTGTTTTCTTGCACAAGCAGCAGGTTCCTGAAGCTACTGGGATAAAAAACACTTGTTCACACATTTCCAATCAATTTTAGAAGAGCATTAGAAAAAAGGTGACTTGTAAGGCTATTTTTGGAAATTGTTTTTTGTATAATTTTTCAAGGGCTAATATTTTATTATGCTGTTATAAATTTGTTCTAAAAACCATGAGTGTCCATTAAATCAAGTGTTAGAATCAGTTTAAAAAATATGCCAATTCTAAGATATTCAATAGCAAACATTTGCTATTTTATTTACATAAAAGGTATGATTACATTTGTGTTTTTATTGTTTGGTATGTTCCTAAAACATAACTATATCAGCTAATCATATATTTTCTTAAATAAAAGCTTAGTACAAATATTATACCTGTGATAACTTTTTTTTATAAACTTACATCATTTTGAAAAATTCTTTAAAGGGTTAACTTTTTGTTTTGAGGTACTTTTGTAGCATGGAATATGTAACCATTATTAGGAAAAATTTACTTAATTGTTTACTTTCACAATGAACATAAGTCTAAATATAAATACCTTCCTATTAGGGATCCTGATTCAACCGTTTTCTCATATATTAGAACATAATCCATTGCACACCGAATATGAGATTCTAGGTGAAAGCTCACCCAATACATCTGTATAATGTAACCAGGAGGTGCAACTATCATCCATGTACACTTCATATGCGTTGGATATGAGTCTGAGTAGTCACTGGTTGGTGAAGATATAACACCATGTTCATCCTTTAGAATACCACCACAACCTAAAATAAACAACAGCTTGAATGGGACAATTAAAAATATTTTCTGGAAGAATGGTAGTGATGAAGAATAAATTTTATAGTATCAAATTGTCAACCTCCTTAAATTGCAAATAACTATAGTTTCCCTTTATGTGAATTGATTGAAAATTTGTGCTTATAAGTAATAACCTTGAAAAAAGAGTAAATGGTATACTAAAATCTTTATCCTCTCTGTATGTTAGACAAGTAATGGTTTGGAAGGCATAGTAACTACACAACATATGAAGTACACCAAGTAGTTTTACAGATACCGTTATACATAACCAATCACTAACATCATGGCACATAAAATTAAGCAGTTTTCATGCAATGGTTAATCGTCTCCTTATAGTTACTTTATCCAAAGAAAATTTCAATAAAGAAGTAGATATTATAAAATCCATAGCAGAAAGTAACGGTTATGATGAAAGAATATAAACTCTTTAATTAAAAAAAAAAAAACAAGAAAATTATTTTAAAAAAATTTTATTCCACAGAGGGTAACAAAAAATTTCATTTAACAAGTTACATTCCGTTTATAACAGATAGGATTAATAATAGGTTAAAAAAGCATGGTATCAGTAAAAAACCATAATCTTGTTTCATTACTAGTCAACAATAAAGAAAAATCAAACACACTGGAGAAAAATGGAGTTTATGAAATACACTGTGCAGAATGCGATGCTATTTATATCGGACAATGTGGCCGTGCTCTGAAACATCACATTTCTGAACATAAGAAGGCAATTTTAACCAATACAGCCAATGCAGGTTTTGCAGATCATTGCTTACTACACAATCACTTCATAGATACAAAAACATAACACTACTCTACAACATACAAAAAAGTAAAAAAAATGGATGTGTTAGAAATTCTAGAAATTAAAAAAGCAATAAAAAATAACAAAATTTAACAAATGAACAAACTGATTTCTGTGTATCCCCTTTATTAAAAGCTGTTATTTAGTTTAATTTTATATTTTTCATTCAGATTATATTTAGTTTAGTTAATTTTATATTTTGCATTCAGATTATATTTAGTTTAGTTAATTTTATATTTTGCATTCAGATTATATTTAGTTTTTACAGACACTTGACATTCCCTTAGCTCCTGCAACCCCCCTGTCCATCTTCACACCTCACACATGTTCTAATACACGCACTAAACAGATGTGTCCACCACCACCCTTACATCCTCTGTTCACTCATCTCTTTGACAATGGCTTAAGAAGTCGAAACAGCTGTCAGAGTTAAATCAAATCTATGAAACCTACCAAGCGTTTATATATTTTTAAAACCTTTCTACACCAAGTGTGTATATGTGAAAATGTATATATGTATATGTACTATATGTAAACCATCTCTCACCACTCCCTAAACCCATCCTCCTTCAACACAGGTTATAATCATTTAGTATAGCTTGTAGCTGCTATAATGCAGAAAGCATGTACCATTTGTTACAGTATTGTGTTATTAGATTTCATGTAATTTTTACATTTTATGCAACTAAATGTAAGTTGTTAATTTTCCATTAGTACAAGCTCGGTACACAATGAATTTTCATAGATCATGTTTTTTACTATCTAGTCATCATAACAGGAATGGTGTCAAAAATTGGTTACAACTATCATAAAAAGTTTATAATACAGATTAAACCTTTTTTATATCGATTACTTGAAAAGAACAAGGATTTAACCAACCCATAAAAAATTAGCAGTGAAGTGGATAGTGAAAAGGTTTTATAAGTTATATATGTTATAAGGTTATATATGTTATAAGGTTATATATGTTTTATAAGAAAATCCACTGTCAATTTTATTTTCAGTCAAATAATCTACAGCAGCAAAGTAACAGGCTTTCTTACTGCTTCTGTTGAACTGCAGTGCAGATTCAAGTCCAGGATCACTTAAAAGTAATACAATTATTGTAGTATAGTGCAAGACTTATTTTATGTAGAAATCTAGTAAGTCGATTCTAATAAACTTCAGTTTATTTCTGTTGAAAATCAAATGCTTGATTTCCAAGCTAATGTCAGAACATGTCACCCTGGTGTACTCCATGCACCCTACCAATTCTCAATACATTTTTGAAGCTGATGGAATGGATTGCTTATCAGAAATGAAAGTCTGTTCATATGAATGTTGACATAGTTGCAATTTTCCATGGTGGAATACTTTCACAGGTCAGTCAAGAATACTTGATCTATTATTCCCTCCCCAAGCATTCACAATTATAGGTATTAAGTAATTCAATGCTTTGGTCAAGAACTGATCTGAGATATATTAATTCATTTGATTTATAGCTAATAATGTTCTTATTTGGCCATGATAAGATGGCCAATAGTAAAGAAAAAATTATTATACGTTTTTTCATGGCTGTAGATGCTTCCTAATCTCAACATCTGCCAGTTTTCACTTCACCAACATGCGAAAGGACCCAATTGTTGTTCAAAGTCAATTCCTAGAGAACGTTCAGTTTGTTTTCAGATACTTTTTCAACAAGAGTTTGATTTTCTTCATTAGCCATTCCAGCTCATTTTCCCAGGTTTTTATGCCTTTTACGTTTTTATGTAATAAGCTGAATTTGCAAAATGGTAAGATTTCACAGATCTTCATGACAGGTCTTTTTGGCATGATAGGTTCTTTGCAAGAACTCTGCTGTATTTGAAATTTCCCTTGCTATCAGCTGGAATCTTATTTTACCTTGTGTATCCTCTGTTTTGATTAGCTGAGAAACATGTGAGTTGCCAAATAATTTTCATTTAACTTCAGAATTTGGGGATTCACATCAAACTGTGACTTTTAGTCACATAAGCTTAATTATATAAATTTCGGCTCAACCTGCTAGCCATGGTGGTGAGTGATCTATTAGCAATATGCTGATGCCAAGGGCCATGAAATTCACTTGTTAGGCAAATGGCATACCACTGTAATACTGCAAAGATTAAACAGCATGCTATGATGAAATTTCTTGTAAAATAAGGCATATACTCAACTGGCATTTACAAAAGGCTTTAGGCATGAGTGATAAAACTCCAGTAAAACACTTCAATGGGACAAATGCTTTAAGATAGCCATATATTTGACAGCCTAAGAATGACAGTCCTAGCCAAGTGCCTAACACTCCATTACAGTTGTTTCTATAAACATTCAGCAAGTAGAATGCCTGTCCCTTGTGTCCCTTGACAATCATCAGGTAACTTGTTGCCAGCTTACAAAGGAGATGCATTTTTCTGTGAGAACTGTAAACACAATCTGTCTCAAACATTTGCATTACCATAAGGTTAATGCCTGGTACCAAAAGAGCTCCCAGCTGCAACTAGCACAAAGACTGAAAATGCACAGTGACTTGAAGGAACTTTCTGCAATAGAAAGTCAGGATTTACTGGATCTCACTGTCATCATCATCTTGTAACGGGACAGAATTGGGTGATGGATTTTGATTTAATTGTGAATGCAACGCAGAAGAGTTACCCACACAGGGCCTCAATTTTGACAATAGACATTCCTTGTCGGGGCACCTAGTTGCACATTCGGTCTGTCTGCCCTGCAATAAGCTACTTTTTCAGGTGCTCTGGAATGTGCACGATTGCGCGGATGCGTGTCCGCCCATGTGAATAATAACGTACGCGGTTAGATGGCCAGTTAGTGTGAATGTACTATACATAGTGTTAACTAATTATTGGGTCACGTGGTTCCCTTTTGCGCCTATCGGAAGCAAGAAGCCGAACACAAAAACGCCTTTTGCCATCCTGTGAGCGTCACTTTTGGCGTCTGTCGATCTACAGCTGCGGCTTTGGCCGGTTCAGCATTAAACCTCGCGAGCCAAAAAATTTAGTAAAACTTTAAAAATGTGTTCTACATATAATAAAAAGTGGAAATAAAATGTGAATAACATATAACGACAAGGGCAGCACTTAATTTTGAAGAATTCAATAGTAACATCAAACTAAAATGCAGTGAACAATGTGGACGAACTAAAGTATACGAAGTGGGACACGTGGTTTGCAGAGACGCCGTGAGTTAAGTAACCGATGACCAAGTCACTATACAACAAATTTATAAGAGCTCTAAATTCTATGGGGTAAAATTTAAATGAATGAATGTGTGTGCGGGTGAATACTGGGTTGCTGTAGTTTAATTAATTAGTAAAAATAAGTAATTGAATTTAATTATATAAGAAAGTAAGAAATAGACGTTTGTTATTTTGATCAATGGGGTCGTACCTCAATATTTAATGTCGTTCAATTGAATGTAGAGAATAGAGAAGGAGAAAGCCTGTTTAATTGATTCATAAAAGAAAAATGATAAAAGCATAATAAATGAGTTGAATTAGTTAACCATAAATGAGCGTAGTTATTGAAATACATAACCCTAAATCACGTTTATAGATCACAAGTTCGTGTGACGAACCCTGGACGACCCAAGGTAAGCAAGGATGAGTTTGTATTAATTAAAAATGTGGTAAGTAAAAGTAATATTACATTGGCCCACGAACTTGGACTGTTTTATAAAATCAATTGTATGTATTTTATGTAAACCACACCTACAAGTGGATATAAGTGTGATTTGGGAGTACGTATAAATTACGTGCAGGTTATGTGATGTGCACATATTTATTTACGTAATAAAGCGTATTAAACAGCTCATTAAATATAATAACTATGTAGCTGTGCACATATATATAGTTACGTAATACTTATAATATTAATTAATACTGAGTACATGTAAGGTTACATTTTTTTTTTTTGTAAGATTAAAATCTCATAAAGAATATAAAAAATGGATACTAATGAGATTGAAGTCGAAATGAGCGAATCAGCTGTCATAAGTGGCCTGGGAGTTCATTCAACTCCTAATGTGGGTCAAGACAAAATAGTCGAATTAAGTGTAACAGATGAAACAAATATGACAGAGGATTCGGGAGTTCAGTTAACTCCAACCTCAACAAAATGTAATAGTAAATTTGATAATGACATAATGAGTTTTTTACTAAAACAATTTAATGAATTGAAAGAACACCATAAAGAAGTCAAGAATGACTTCGATAAAATAAATAATCATTTTGATAGTAATGATGAAAAATTTAATGAATTAAGGGGTGAGATTAACGAACATTTTGACATAAATGAGGTTAAGTTTAATGAAATAAGGGGTGAGATTGAACAACAAAATATCAAAAGTGAAAGTAATTTGAATAAACATCTGAACGAGGTTGACGAACGTTTAATGACATTTAAGGAACAAGTAATAGAATCAGTAGAGGAACAGATTAAAGGTAAAGTAACTCAAATGGTAAATAAGAAGGTAAGTGACAGTGGTAGTAATATGATGATGAAAAATAGTGAAGAAATAATTAACAAGGTAAGTTACAGTTTTAAAAATTAATTAATAAATAATAGTGATAAAATAGTTTAAAACGAGCTGTTTAAGGGTGATATAGTGAAAACAAATAGTGATGCTGAAGTTTGTGGTGAAGTAGAATTTAATAACGAAGTGTTAGCGAGTGTTGATGAAATTGAGAGAAAGCGTGATGAAAGGTTAGGGTGGCAAAGGGCAAATTTTCCCCGTGATGTGAGTGGAGTAAGGACTCCACTAGTCATGATGTTTGAGGACAAAGGTTCCTCCAGAGGTTATGTGGAAGACGAGGTGTCTTCGAGTATTCCCTTAATCTTTTGTGGTGTTCTTGGAAGAGCCAAGAAGTGTAGTAAGTTTGTTGTGCCCTTTGAATGGAGTGAAGTAGGTCAGTGGTGTTGTGACCGGTGTTATGATGAGAAAAATGTTGAGAGAGATAGAATGATAGAGGCATTTAAGTTAAATAGAGGTTATGAGGGGTTAGTTAAGAGATTAGAATTTGAGGGAATAAACTATAGGAAATGCTTACCTTGTGAAATAGATATTGATGATTATTTTGATGATACCGTTGTAGATGATAAACACTTACCTTATGATGTGATGGATATAGTGGAGGAATATGATAATATCACTTACCTTATGTTAACCAAAAATACTGACGGAGACAGGACGAAAATTACCAAGGTAGACGGGTTTTATGAATTACCGTAATAGGGAATAATGGTGTCAAAGACTATGCTGATATAATTAATGATAATGGTCATTACAATAATAATTACAACGTAAGGAGTGTAATTAAAGATGATAATTGTTATGTAAAAGTAAAACTAATTTACGATGATGGTGGTTAAATAAACAATCAGTGAAGGGACATTTAATTATTTTAGTTTATGGTGATGACCTGGCTAAATTATGTAATGAGGTATGGTAAACGATGAAAATAATGACAAAAAATTGTAAATAAATTTATGGTAAAATTGTGTTTGTGTTGTAAAATGTATTTTATGTAAACAATGTGTGTATGTAGTAGAAATTGATTTAATAATAATAATAATATTTTAGCAGACTAAATAAATAATGAGAGTTTGTAATAAACGAATTGTAATTGAATGGTAATTAAAGTAATGTTGTGTTTAAATAACAGATTGATTTATTAAAATAAATGGTAGATGAATTAATTGATTAATTAATGTTGTATAATTGAATTTTGCTAATGAATTTAAATGATGTTTCTGAGATTTGAACTTTAAAATAAATAGTAAATGAATAAATGTAAAATGTGTTTAGTTGTGGAGTCATATGATTGTTATAATGTTTCAGAAGGTACATGGAGTTATGTACGCTATATTTGTTGTAATGAATGTTTATATTTTTGAATCTATGACAGTAATCATGTTGTATTTGAATATATGATTGACCATAGGTAAGTAAAAATTTGATAATGATTTTGAAGTAAAATAAAATGTTTGAATATTAACTTTTAAATGAGTGTAAAAGGTTTTAAATTAGGTGATTAAATTAATTTGAGGTAGGTATGAATTTTCTAGTGTAGTTTTCAAGGGTTAACTTAATGTAAAATGTGGAAAAAGTTGGAGTTTGGGTGATAATAATTATTTCAATAAGGCATTTGAGTCAGTCAAAGTTAATTTTAAATGGGTGTTAGACGAAATAAGAATTTCTGGAATCAAAATAATACAGAAACGGGTCAGTAGTAGGGACACAGTAGCGATAGTGCATGTATGTAGAGAAAGTGAGAGTAATGTAATTGGAGAGTAAACAGGTGGTGGTGAAATTTTGTAAAGAGGGTGGTGTGGTAAGGAGTCCTCAACGCAAGGCGTTGTGGCGGGAGGTGAATAGTTTTAAATGAGGTTTGGCGTAGTTACCTGGGAAAGGGCCAGGAACTAATAAGGGAATGAGTATACGGGATGGGAACACACATCCTAGGTACAAAGAGGGTATCAGGTATTTTGTAATAAGAGGAGAATGATAAAAGTAGAGTAGATAAAGTGTTGAAGGGGGTTATCATTGAGAGATTGGTGTCACCCTATGTAAATCCGTTAGTGGTCGTTAGAAGGAAGAAGGTGGGTAAGGTTATATTTAATGCCCATTCAATAAATCAAATCATTGTGAATGACTGGGAGTCACCAAAACAAATAAATGATGAAAATGTTAAATAAAAATTCATAGTTGAAATGTAATAATAAATGTAACAAATGAAAGAGTTAATAGAATTTGAAACTAAACCTAAAATTTAAATGTTTGTAATTTTATTCAGATGCAAATTAAATGTTTATTTTAATGGAATGAGATTTGTATTATTCATGAATGTTTATATTTTATTATGTGGTACTATGTTAGAGTGTAGGAGTTATAAACATGTATTATGTATTTTACATTGTATAATTTTGTGTATTTGTGTTAGTTGTCTATAGTGTAACTGAAGTAAGGTCATTCACCTGACAATGAGGTATCAGCTGATGACTGGTATGGACTGTATAATGTAATGTAATCAATTCATATGTTCTTTGAGTAATTAATTTAATTTAACAATTTGTTTCTTTTTATTGATTGTCAGAACATATGTTTCTGGAATTTATTTGTTTATTAATTATTGAAAAAAAAAAAAAAAAAAATTTAATTTTTCTTTGAAGTAGAGAGTGTATTTTATTTTGATGTTCACTATAGGTTGAGAATGTGTCAGCTGATTCACAATGTTTATATTATGTTATATTTAGCAATCAAGTGTAGTTACATTTAAATTGATGATAGAAATAAGTTGTTTATTTTATTTTGTTTATTATGATTGTTAGCATTTAGTCATGAGGAGTTATAAAGAAAAGTACAATCATTTAAAAGATTTTGGAATTTTGGAAAGTTGCAATTAAAATGATTAACTGAAAGAGATTATGTAAATTATCGTGAAAGGGAATCTTTGATAGTGGACTTAGATTTATTTCACTATTTGAACAAAATTTAAATACTTTAATTTGATTTGAACTAGTAACGTCGAGCAAACAAATAAAAGTTGAGAAATGGGAATGAACTTTGTTTAGAAGCAAATATAAAATATTTATGTGAATTTTATATTAATAATTAATGAATTAATGTGGAGATAGAGTGTTTAATGTAGTAATGAATATGTGTACACACCGAGTACTTGCTAAAGGGAATCCAGTATGTATGTAAGGGGAGATATATCGGTTGAGGATCTGGTATGGTATAAGGCTAATTGTTGATTTTATTTGGAATGTTACAAGGTTAGGTGGTACTATGGTGAGTACCTGTCCGACTTTACGGTGTTGGGATCTCGAACAGAGAAGTCCAGTAATATTGTTCAGGTGCAGACATAGTCGCCGAGCTAGGGGGGTTGTTTACCCATGATGTATTAAGGAATAAAGGGGGGTTGTTGGCGCCATATCCTCACTGATCCTGCTTCGACAGAAAACCTCTCATTGGGGGGTATTGTAACGGGACAGAATTGGGTGATGGATTTTGATTTAATTGTGAATGCAACGCAGAAGAGTTACCCACACAGGGCCTCAATTTTGACAATAGACATTCCTTGTCGGGGCACCTAGTTGCACGTTCGGTCTGTCTGCCCTGCAATAAGCTACTTTTTCAGGTGCTCTGGAATGTGCACGATTGCGTGGATGCGTGTCCGCCAATGTGAATAATCACGTACGCGGTTAGATGGCCAGTTAGTGTGAATGTACTATACATAGTGTTAACTAATTATTGGGTCACGTGGTTCCCTTTTGTGCCTATCAGAAGCAAGAAGCCGAACACGAAAACGCCTTTTGCCATCTTGTGAGCATCACTTTTGGCGTCTGTCGATCTACAGCTGTGGCTTCGGGCAGTTCAGCACAAAGCCTCGTGAGCCAAAAAATTTAGTAAAACTTTAAAAATGTGTTCTAAATATAATAAAAAGTGGAAATAAAATATGAATAACGTATAACTACAAGGGCAGCACTTAATTTTGAAGAATTCGATAGTAACATCAAACTAAAATGCAGTGAACAATAAGGACAAACTAAAGTATACAAAGTGCGACACGTGGTTTCCAGAGACGCCGTGAGTTAAGTAACCGATGACTAAGTCACTATACAACAAATTTATAAAAGCTCTAAATTCTATGGGGTAAAATTTAAATGAACGAATGTGTGTGCAGGTGAATACTGGGTTGCTTTAGTTTAATTAATTAGTAAAAATAAGTAATTGAATTTAATTATATAAGAAAGTAAGAAATAGACGTTTGTTATTTTGATCAATGGGGTCGTACCTCAATATTTAATGTCGTTCAATTGAATGTAGAGAATAGAGAAGGAGAAAGCCTGCTTAATTGATTCCTAAAAGACAAATGATAAAAGCATAATAAATGAGTTGAATTAGTTAACCATAAATGAGCGTAGTTATTGAAATACATAACCCTAAGTCACGTTTATAGATCACAAGTTCGTGTGACGAACCCTGGACGACCCAAGGTAAGCAAGGATGAGTTTGTATTAATTATTATGTGGTAAGTAAGAGTATTATTACAATCTGCAATGAAATCTGGGTGCATCATTTCACCACTACCATCACATAAAACACGCATCAAAACAGTGGAAACATACAGCTTACTGTCTCCAAAAAATTCCACACAACTGTATCTACAGTTAAATTTATTGCTAGTATTTTTTGAGACATACGTGGATTTTCTACCCTGTGGTATCAAATCAACAGTGAATACTACTCTCAAGTTCTACAAGATGTAGTAATTGGAAGGCCAGTGTTTCAGCAGTAATGATGGTGTGAAGCAGATAGTCCAAACATGGCTGTGGCGTAATAAGAAATCTTTTTACACTAGGCACTAGTGTATCCAGGCACTAGTGAAATGATGGGATAAGTGTGTTAATATATTATATATGTATATACAATATGAACAAAAAACATAAATTATATATAGACAACATAATTAGATTCATGAATAAAAAGAGAATGATATATGTTTTTTTAAAAAGGATTATATACTTGAAACAATAACAACATTGCTACTTTCTTCGAATGTAGCTAGTTGGATACAATACACCCATACAGATTTTAAGAACTGTATATTATAGAAGTTTAATGTAGGTTGAAAGGCAACAAATTATTTTCATCATCATAAGAACTTGTGAGCAAATACCTCTGCAATCATTTTACAATGATTTTCCTCCAGGGCAATTCTTGCCCAATTCACTATACCTTATATAACCTACTTCCACTATACACACGTTTTTACCTTGCTTGTGTCACCTATATTTTATTTCATTAACAAATTATAATTTAATAACTTTGTAAAAACCTTTATTGATTCATAGCATGGTTTTGTACTACATTACTTAACCAGGTTGATCCTAAATCTTATAACTGACAGTTGTTATGTGCTCTTTGTCACTAGGCTTTCAATCCTAGAAAGGTCTTTGTGATCGTCTGCTATTTTTTCCTAGTCAAAGGTTTTTCATCTCCACTTTGTTTTGTTACTTCTGAAAATGATATTATCCATTTTAGTTTTGTCATATCCATTTAACTGATTTCCTACATCTTCTAGTTATTCCTAGTATAGTCCTTTCACCATTATTCTTGTTCAGTTAGCAGTTTTCATACCCCTGTAAATTTTTCTGGCCCATAAGTAACTGCAAATGGCATCTATTAGAAACTTTCCTTACAAAACACAGCAGTAGTCTGTCACTTTTCACAATATTGTACGCAGTTCTTTCTTTTTTTGACATTATCTCAGTATGTCTCATTAAAAATGATTACAATACTTTGAGAATTTTGGAGAGGGAAATCAACTAAATTTTTTCAATGTGTAGTTTAATACCTCATGACAAAGTCTGCAAAAGCTTGCACCATGTCCAAGAAGACTGTAGAGTAAACCTTTTTTATTCCAATGCTGATTTTTATTTCTGTACAAAATTAAAGGTTTTGATATTAGTTTTTCTTAATATCAACTTAATGAGCAACTAAGTCTTTTAAGTGGCACTTTGTAAAGGCATTATATACAAATGACACCAATAAAACTGATTAATAACATTAAGCTTCATGTGAGTGGATTTCTGGTTTTCATATAATGGTAATTTCCATGGGTATAATGATATTTCCATGGATGCATTTTGGATGCATAATTCAGTTGATGCAGTTGGTTGGTTTTATACAGCTTTGAAACTGTCCTAATGCTTATCCAGTTAGCAGGTCAAATCCTGGGCCATTCTTGATATTTATATTACGTTTTTATTTACTTTGTCATCTCTGCCATTTTAGTATACTGAATATCTTTAATATTCTATATAATACCTTCTACACAAGTTTATTTATCCTATACTCCATCTGACTTGAATATATTCTTTATCCTTTTTGTGTTTATTCTTTGGTTCATTTTCCACCCATTACACTTACTGGTAGAGTTTAGATTTCTTTTGATTCTTCTGGATACCTTGAATTGATAGTACTGTTAATAGTTCATTATTTTAGAAACTTTTTGCTCTTTCATTTTTATTTTCTTAATGTACTGTGTCAATCACTGTGTGAGATTATTCAACAAAGTTTTACCTTGTGGTTCCTTCATTGACATTTTCATTGTGATATTGCTTTTTTTTAACTATCTGTTCTCTAATTTCCAAATTTCCATATATAGTAATCCCTTTTAGTTCTTCTTTGAATGTCTGTGTTTTTCTGTACTCAGTATTATACATCATCTTCAGCAAGCTCATACATTTTCTACTCCTTCAATTTGTTGATCTAATTTCTAAGTGAAACTCTTCCTGTTTACACTTTTCATGTCTGACAAAATCTTTCCAGCCTACATGCTACTGTATTACTTCATTCTCTATGAATAATATTTTCACATAATGTTAGAATTATTGGAGAGTTCACATTCTGATTTTAATTAGGTCATAAATAATTTAGAGAAATGTTCTTATAATGTTACGAATGTGCACGTATCATCATGTTGTACAGTAGAATCAGAATAACTGACACCAGATGAAGTTGCTAATTACACTTTTAATTACAGTTAAAAATAAACAAAGACACTCAAATGTAATTCTTCAACCTCCAACACACAGTAATGTAACAAACAATAAATGTTACCCTATTAACAGTGTCACACTGAGTAATACACAATAATCCCATCCACTTATTTATACCACACTGAGGTTCAAGAAAAATCTGGATGACATATTGAGAAAAATTGTGTAGTTACAGCTGCTCTGGAACTCATTAGAAACTATGTTAATATCCAACCCTGTAAACACTGAGCAGAACAAATGCCAGTAGAATAATCAACAAACGTCTGGAACAATCTCAAATGTTATGTTATCACAACGTGTGTGAAGTGTCACATAACCATGTTTGTTGTTTATCATCTCAATTTAGTAATAAGTAAATCAATTGAGTAAGTATTTTGTAGTCAAGAAGTTGGTTTTCCAGCTGAAAGGCTTTACCATTTCTGTTCTTCTTTCCACTTGTAAGTAATTTATTTTGGTTGTATATGGTACACCTTCCACTTATTCCCTTCCAATTTATCCCATGCTTGAATTTCTCCAAAACTCCCAATTCATAATACACAGTTAGATTTGATGCCATCCCCCCCATAAATCAAAAGTACTCATACAGTTAGAAGTAACAATAGTTTTCCTTTTTTTAGAAGTTTTAACTTTAGTGATAATGAGTTGAGACAGTTCTTTCCAAATTTTCAGATGTCAGGTCAGTGACACATTGTTAATCAACTTAGAATAACAATTGTACAATTAAGAAAGTTAATAGTTTTTAATGCCAAGTTGTTGAAAAGTGTGTTGAACAAGTAAGGAAGACACAATAGGTGGACAGACAGACAAACAGAGAGAGAGAGAGAGAGAGAGAGAGAGAGAGAGAGAGAGAGAGAGAGAGAGAGAGAGAGAGAGAGAGAGAGAGATTAAAACATAAAATATAATACAACATACAATTGATACAATTTTGTAGGTGTGTGTGTGTGTGTGTGTGTGTGTGTGTGTGTATGCGTGCACGTGCGCGTACACGTGCATACATTCATATGATAGAAAGGAAGTTGAACAATGAGTCTTACTAATATCAACTGTGGAGTAGTTGGCACGGAACCCTCGATTCTGAAGTGAAGAATCTGTCTGGAATTCTATATAAAGGTAGTTAAAGGTAGAATAAATAGGTTCTGGAATATTCTCTGGCCCACCACAATAAGTTCCAAAAAGTGTTGCATTTTCATTATCACCATCACGGACCTGAAAGAAACAAACGGCACATTAGAAATAGTATCACTATTTTTTCCAAAAGAAAAATGAAGCTTATCATTACATGAAATGAAGAATTCTTACCTTAACATAATCAAAGAAGCAATCTGATGTTGACTCAATGTCGAAGTCTAGAAATGTTAATGCAATAGTTTTTCCTAAAGGTTGTTTAATGATGTATACACATGTGCGATCAGCAGGATATGCATTTGGATAATATGGTGACAGAAGTTCACCTGAACTTTCAGTAAATGTTCCTCCACACACTAGAAACATAACAACAAAACTAATATGTATCTACTGTCTAAAGAACATGCCATTACAAGGGTTAGTTGAAAAACTCATGGAGCAACATCTATAGATTAGTGGTAGAACTAAAATTTTTAGTGTGCTGTAAGATTCACATTTCATGCAAACATCTGTTAACTTCCAAAGCTATCCATCGATTTATTCACTGTTTACCAGTTCTAAATTTATGTGTCATGTGTCTTTTGAAAAATGGACAAAATCAACAGACTTCTTGGATGCACAAAAAGTGCAACAACTCCAGATATCATTTAAAAAAATTTCATACACGTGTTGGAAAACTGATGATTGAGAGTGGATAACAATGCTGAGATCATAGGCATCTCACATGAGCATGTGTATCATATTTTAATTTAAAGGTGCAATATGGGTGCTGAATTAGGACAATCACTGTGGGGATCATGTTCAGTACTCATATTACTATGTTTAAACGTAAGCATAGCGAGTAGAAGGGGAAGTGTGCTCACTCCCGCTTGTAAAGCATTGCGACAATGGGACGGCTGAAGGCACGCTGGAGAGAGTGCGCCACAGTCGACTCAGATCCAGATGTGTAGTTGCTAGGCTGTGCACGTGAGTGTATGCTGGCTATTTTCGTAAAAGATAAGTGCAAAATAAAGTCGTATACGTGTGAGTGTGTAAGCCGAAGTGTGTGATATATTCATAAGATCATTATCAATAAAAATGCCGGCCTGTTTCGTGCTGGGATGTCGCTCTGGATATAGAACAGATAAAGGTAAACATTTCTTTACACCTCCTAAAAATGAGAAGCTGTTTTCAGCGTGGGCTAGGGCGATTCCAAGGAAAGATATCCCACTTACGCGTAAATCTGCTGTTTGTGAATGCCATTTTGCTGATGCTCTATTAATTAAAGCAGATTCCTTTGTTATTGATGGGAAACATGTGGAAATTCCGAGAATTAGATGGACCTTGAAGCCGGGTGCTGTTCCACATATTTTTCCTAGCTTTCCTTCTTATTTAAGTAAAAAATTAAAGGTTCGGAAATCCCCTGTGAAACGAGGAATCACGCAAGGAGTCCGCAGCTGGTGGCAATAGCGCTAAATGCAATATTTTAGAAGTAATCGACCCTAATCATAATCTTCCCTCTACATCTAAATTAACCAATTCTAGTGCTCATGATCCACCAGTTATTCAAAATTTGAAGAAAAGAATAAGAAACTTAAACAGGGACTTAAAAAGAACACAAAATAAATTAGCAGTTTACAAAGCTAAAATAAATTTGCTTGAAAGAAAGACGTGCCAAATCAATTCGGCTGAAGCAGAGGATCGCTTAAGTTGTCTAAGTAAGAAACAAAAACTTTTGGTTGACACGATGCTGAAGAAATGTAACGCTCGTTCCAAAGGCATGCGATATTCAAATGAATTTATATTGGACAGTTTGCTGTTAAAAATAAAATCGCCTAGAGGTTACAGACATTATGTGAAGCATGAATTACTACCTTTGCCTTCAGAATCTCACCTGAGAAAACTGTGTAAAGGTTTTAAGAGTAATTATGGTGTGAACGGAAACGCCATAAATGCGATTAAGGAAGCTTACGCAAATGAGAAAGATGAAAATAAACGGTTAGGAATTCTCATTTTCGATGAAGTAAAATTAAGGGAGGACATTAGATTCAATTCGTCCACTTTGAAAATTGATGGTTTTGTTGATTTAGGTGATGAGACTCTGGACAGCAATAAGAATATTCTAGCAAATCATGCCCTTGTGTTTATGTTCGTTCCTTTGCTGTGTAATTGGATCCAGCCCGTGGCAATTTATGCAAGTAAAAATGCCACTCCTGGGGACATACTTTCAAAAATATTAATTCAAGTTATTATTCAATTAGAACAATCTGGAGTGAAAGTGATAACATTCACGTGTGATGGTAGCCAGTCTAATAAAAGGGTCTGGACGATTATAGGGATCTCAGGAAAGGAGGGGAAAACAAAGTGCTTTATTGAAAATCCAGTTGACAAGAAAAGGAAAATATGGGCGTTCTCCGATGGTGTTCATATTTTTAAATGCATTCGCAATCATTTCCATGACAAAGTAAATTTGATATATAAAAGCACAGAAGTGAATTATGAATTTTATCGAAAGTTATTTAAAATTGACACATCATGTGAATTCGTCGGTCTTCGAAACTGCCCGCAGTTGACATCCTCCCACATAGACCCTAACTCATTTCAAAGAATGAACGCGAGGTTGGCTTTTCAGCTATTCAGCAACAGTGTAGCAAATGCAATTAGATTTTTCAGAGAAATGAAGCCTAATGAGTTTCGTGGCAGTGAGAATACTGAATGTTTAACCAGAGATCTCAATAACCTTGTGGATGTCCTGAACTCTACGTTGCCCGTAAAAGGACTGTACAAAGGTTCTCCCTCACACAAACTTCTATTAGAATTTTTAGAAAATATCAAAACTCAGAAGAACACATTTGCGTCCTCAAGAACTATGGAATCATTGAGAGTAACCCTGATAAGTACTCTTGAAATATCGGAATTTTTGTGGGCTAGAGGATTTACCTATGTTTTAACTGCTAAATTTAATCAATATTCCTTAGTGCGTCATTTCGGAATTTTGAGATCTCTAAGTTGTGATGATCATCCTTCGACCGTCGACTTTTTACATTTACATATGTTGCAATCCATATATGTTCCAACGAAACTTGTTCTAAATTCGTCAGCAAACAGTGAACCCAAAGTAGAAGCACCCCTTACTTCGTTTGTAAATCAGATGCGCGCAATGGCTAGAGAAAGTGCACAGAGGAGCAAAGAAATTAAGGACAGTGTAGAGATGAAAATCAAAGATAAAATTGTAGTGACTGACTGGGAAAATGAAATCACCCTCCCATATCAAGCAGACCTCGTTAAGCAGAATTTAGTGTTCTATCTGGCAGGCTACATAGTGAAAAAAAGTGACAAGTATATTAATTGTCCACAGTGTATTCGTACACTGTCTAGTGAACAAGTTCCTGACCCTTCGGTAGCAATGTTTACTTCCTTGAAAGATTATGGTTACGATAAAGATGTCAGGTATTTAACATACCCCTCCCGTTGCGTACTCCAGTTGCTTTTACAAGCAGAGGTGGTCATCTCAGACAAACTTCGCTCGGAACATAATTTATGGGGCGACATATTTTTCAACTGTTTGGATAGCATTGATTCTATCTTCGTCGGCTCTTCAGATTTAGGATGCAGTGGTGACCACAGAAGTGAACTTGCGGGAAAGTTAATTTTCCACTACCTCAAGTGTCGTTTTTTCTTCCGCACCAAGGAACTGAGGAAGGAGCTCCTATCATCCAAGAAAGCCAAGTCTTCGCGGAAGTTGTCCAAGGTTTCCGACAGCTGATGCAATCACGGTGAGTTCAGGGTAATTTTATATGGTTTGACACACAGATATTAGAAATGTAAGCAGTTTTTATCTTGATGTGTGTTGGCTTATCGTACCGCGACATATCCGGTTACCTCACAGATAGTTAACTGGTTATTAGATTCCTCAAATAATAATACGTCGATATGTGTGATAACTGTGTCTCTTAAGTTTATTTCTCGCAGTGATTTCCGTACAGATATTATTTGGCGTCTGCATGAAACGTAATCATAACAACAAATTGTCTCGCCCTGTCTTGCTTGTTGGATCTGTAACGACACAAGTGCGATCTGCTGGCTGGGCCAGGTAACAGCAAGAGTGAGCTGACTTCCTTGTTCTATAGGCTATGATGTAAGTATCTACTTCCAAACCATTGTTTTTGAAGGTGTAGTGTCTCCTGTTACATTTACCATTTTGTTGTGAATTTCCACTGGCCTTTTTTAATAAAGAATTCAATCACAACAAAGTAGCTGATTTTGCCCTTGTCATCCATTTTTCAAAACACATGTAACACATACATTTTGAATCGCTGGTAAACAATGAATAATATGTATTTGGACATTAACAGGTGTTTACATGAAATATGAATCTTAGAACACACTAAAAAATTTTATTCTACCACTAAGCTATAGATGTCGCTCCACAAGCTTTTCAACTAACCCACATACAAAAGATCAATATTGTGTAAATCGTATCAGACCACATCTCCTGACGATCTCTCAAGTGGTGAGGTAAAAGAACTCGGAGAGTTTTTATATGAATTAAAAATGCTTTTGTAGTTCAGGGCCAGTCATTGGGAAGAACCTCTCTTGTACAACATTGGATCAACATAGGGGATACGACACTGATATACCAACCTCTTCCAAGACCTCTGTTAACTAAGCAGGAGGAAATGTCTTGGTTAGTACAGGATATGTTGACAGAGGGAAAAAATCAACCCTTCGTCAAGTGCTTCTTCTCCGGTAGTGCTGGTAGTGAAGAAGGGTAGTGGTGGGTTATATTTCTACGTAGACTACTGGAAGTTAAATGATGTGATAAAGAAAGATTGCTATCCACTACCTCACATCAACGATACACTTGACATGCTCTCCGGAGCTCAGTGGTTTTCCACACTGTACATGAAGAGCAGATATTGGCAAGTGGGACTTTAACAAGAAGACAAGGAAAAGACAGCTTTCTTGATGCCACGAGGTTTTTTCCAGTTTAGTCACGCCATTTGGTCTAATGGATCTTGTTCTCCGATGCCTGACATGGAAAACTTGCCTTGTTTATTTAGATAAAGTCATAGTTAACAGTAGGAGTTTTAAATTCCATTTGGTAAACCTTAATGAGGTTCTACCTAGAATTCATGGTGCCCAACTGAAGCTGAGCCTGAAGAAATGTTCTCTATTCCAGAAGGAATTACAGTATTTGGGCCATCTGGTCTCGGTAGTTGGTGTTAGTATGGATCCCAATAAAGTAGACACTGTGAGAGACCCTGGCCAGTTCTGAAGAATAAACACAATGCTCAGAGTTTCTTGGGTTTATGCTCGTATTACAGACATTTTGTGAAAGGTTTCACTACTATTGCTACATGAGTTAATGGCAAATAAATGAACCTTCCAGTAGTCAAAAGAGTGTGATCAAGCATTCAGGACTTTAAAAATTACATTATGTTTACAGCAATTTCTTGCTTTCCCAGCTCCTGAAGAGTAGTGCTTGTAGCCACTGATGCAAGCAATACTGGTCTAGGAGTAGTTTTGCCTCAAGTGCAGAATGGTGAAGAATGAATAATAGTGTATGACATCAAGAGGTGTTCCAAAGTAGAGAGAAATTATTATGTTACAAGGAGAGAGTTGCTGGCTATCGTCCAAATTTTTGAGCACTTCCATAAATATCTGTATGGGAGAGTTTTCAGTATGTACTGACCATGCCGTGCATGCATGGTTCTTGAGATTTAAAAATCTGGAAGGGCAGTTGCAAGGTGGCTCAAACGTCTGCAAGAGTACAACTTCAAGGTACAGCATCAGCAGGGGCACCTATATGGTAATTCAGATGGCTTATCCCAAAGACCATGCTTGGAAGTTTGCTGACATTACTTCAGAAAGGAAGAAGAGAATGCAAATGAACACGTTCAAGTTATCACTATAGATTTCCTGGCATACGGTTAGATGACAGAAGATTTTCAACAAGAACAGATGACTGATGAAGACATTAGATTGATCTTTATGGCAAAAGAGGGAGATCATCACCCACACTGGCAAGATATCTGCCTTAGTTCCGAAGTGCTGAAGAGCTACTGGGCACAATGGGAATCTCTAACCATGGAGAATGGATTGCTGAGAAAGTACATACAGATGAGACATGGTCATGTAGCTGATAGTTAATAATAATGGCTCCCATGTGTACCACCGAAGCAGCTTAGGAGTCAGGCAGGGTAGGCTGCCTTATGCGAGCCGTACGGCATACAAGGAAGGCAGTGTGGCCATCACTACACTTCAGCCGTCCATTATTATCCCCAGGATGTTATCCCAGGTACTCATTTTCAACAGGCTGACTCAACCTTGGGGGTTGAAAAACGCACCTGGATTTTATGGTGTGGGCCCAGGAATCGAACCCAGGACCTCTAGATTCACTACGACTGAACCACTGACATATTCACTGGCTACTGAGCCGCCAAAGTTCCCTGTTAGCTAACTGATAGTTCCCTGAAGTATGGTGCAGTTTGTTTAGAAAGAGATGGATGATGAGGCATCTGAAGGTCATTTTGCATTTTGGTGTCAATATAATAATTGAAAAAATACAGAAATGATTCCATTGGCTTCATCTTTGTCATGATGTAGAAGATGTAACGGTACAAATTGTACCGTATGGGAAATGACTTGGAGATTTGTAATTTTCAAATGTAAATTTTAATAAGAAGGAATGACATGTGAATTAGAGTTGGTGTTAGTCACAGAAAACTGTGGAATGCGTTATATTTAGCCAATTGACCTGTGAACATTTCATTTCGAACAAAGCAGCCAATACATCACAACCCCATCCCAGGATGATCTAATGATGGAATGTGGGTACGGCCGAGCCAAACCTTAAATTTTGTATACATGGCAGCTGCTAGACAAAGGATTGGGACCACGTGACCGCCCCTCCCAATAAGACTGTTCGCTAACATCTTTCTGTGCCAGATCTCTTCACCGTTTCGAACTGTACAGTCGAAAAAGTCCACAGACAAAATTTAGAGTGGGCCCACTTGTTTGAAAAATGTAAAAGGTGTAAACGAAATCAGTTTTTAATCAGGACTAAATGAAATAATAGTTTTTCTTTAAAAATTATAGAATCAGTGAAAATACGGTAAAAGTAAAAAATGTAAAGAGTGATCGAAAGTGCGTGGTAACGTTGGAGCCAGCTGGACAATGAAAAGATAAGTAACAGAGCGGGAACAAAACAAATTATTTTTTGAAAGAAGTTAAAACAAAATCAAACACCATTTTAGAGCTTTATTGAAGGGAAATGTTGTAATCACTAAAATTTGAAATCTCATAAAGGCCTTGTGTGTGTGTGTGTGTGTGTGTGTGTGTGTGTGTGTGTGTGTGTGTGTGTGTGTGTGTGTGTGTGTGTGAAAATTATGTAATAAATATAAGAAGTGCTGCTTTGCGATGAGGAAATGTAAGTTTGTGTTTAAATATCTGTTTCTTACTGTTTTTGAATTTATGTAACCGTATATAAAAGACCCTGGTGGTAAGTAAATATGCATTTGGACAAAATGGCATCCAATAAGTACATAGACGCACAGCTGTTTTGAATACAGGTAAGTGTAAAATTGTTAGTAAGAAAAAATATGTTACAAATGGCGTGCGCGAACAGGGACGTGGACATAAAACTATATTTTATGGAAACGTGGGCCTGTCTTGGAGAACGGGTGTTATTTGAAGTGAATAAATAAAACATTATTTTTACATATAAGGAGACATATATATATATATATATATATATATATATATATATTATAACAGCACCAAATATTAATTATTTGGGGTTATATGTTGCCTGCATACTGAAAGCATATTTAAATAAATTATAACAGTCAAAACTCCATTTGTATGTAGAGCGTTGAAAATAATGCTTAGTAAAGCGACGCACACGTGGTCATTATGTAATCAGTTCGCTGTACTAGGGAGCTGCCACACCCAAACTGTTAATTATTAATATCTAGGAAACTAAGAAATGAAGGCGAAATCCAACATAGCCAAAATGTTTGCCGAAATATTAATAATGACGTGTGCAAATTTTACGCAATATAATTAACAAATGAAAGAGTTAATTAATTTAATTGAATAACTCCTGTAAAAATAGAGTTACATTAATGAGATTTTAGTATGTTATGAAGATAATAATTTCTGACAGATTGTATATTTTAGATTTCACACAACTTGGTTTGCAACCAAGTTATTGCAGAATTAAATAAGCACAGGAAATCTGGACCGACAATTTGGTTCCGCTGAAATAATAGTATTAGAAATAATATTAATTCTCCGTCTGTGGGAACCTAACTTCATTCTCACGGACCAAGGGAATTCAAATTTTATGTAGTAGGGAGAGTGTGTCAGCCAATCAAATCATTTGACCCAAGCCCCGACCAGCGAGGTGTTTTCAGGCTGAAACATCACTCTTCTGCCAGTACTCACGAAGTAAAGACGTAATTCTTCGATCGTCTAGTAACCATAGTGGTGAAGATCAAACAGAAGACTCTACATGGTCAACACACACGCAATTACGAACACAATAAACACAGATCAACTGTATAGCTCGTAATTGTGGCGTAAAGGCGAGATACTCTTCAGTACATCAACCAAGCTTATTGTGTACTACCAGTTAGTCATAAGCACGCAAGAGATCCACCAGACTTCAAGAATACAGCAGAGAGGCCGTCTAAATCATTGGTGAACAGCTGACGAGCAGAGCTACCACTCGAACGAAGCACACACACACACGCTGACGTGCGACGTGCGAATCGACGAGGGACAGGAACCAGTTCCAGCAGAGAGCCGTAGACGTTAAAATATTCACAAACAGCAAGGAAGCAGAGTGTTGCCGAATTTTTGAACTCAACGACCGAATCCAGCAGCTCTAAGCAGATTACTTTCTCTAGCGAAGGACTCGAATCGACGAGAAAAAATCGGAACGACATCCTCTTCAATAACAGGAAAGCAAAATCCACTTATTTATTTTTCAACATTAAATTTTCTATTTTTCATTTAAAAACATTGTAATTCAATTAATTCAGGTGCCATACAAAAATCAAAGACTCTAGTAATTAGGAATAAATTCATTGTGATAATCTGTATTGCAGTTTAAGTCATTAGTATGCTATAGTTAAGAAATAGAAGTAGTATAAAAGCGCTATACAAATCTTAACTAACAATCTAATTATTAGTTCATACTGCAGTATAACAGAACTCGAATCACTAGAAATGAAATAACGTGAACTAGACTGTCACGTCTAATTTATTTTGGAAAATTATTCTAATTAACTTCAGAGTTTTATATTTTGGTTCATGAACATTTAAATTCAATTTAGTAAAAGAAATTTAATCAAATCAAATCAATTAATTAATTAAAATTTAAATTGCAATTAACTCACCAAAGAACGAGTTTAGTTTCTTTTCAATTATGAACCAATCGAAAAACATTGATTCATTGTTTAGACTGTAAGAAATTGATAATATAATAACCATTTATTTCTTGTGTGTTGTTGGAGTAATAAACAACGTTTTATTACCCCATATAACAGTGTTTTATTGTTGTACGATAAAGCCTACCAGTCTCACAAAACTCTCCCCCTTTAAAGTAACCTATTTTGTGTGTTGTTGCAATAAATTTGAGATTACTAGCTTGCGAACTTCAAATCCAAAATCCACACGCCCTAGCCGGAAGAATCTGCAAGATCGGACAGCAGGTAGGTACTCATTCACAACACGACACAACAATAACGCATATAAGTAGAGTTACAATATATATATATATATATATATATATATATATATATATATATATATATATATATATATATTACAACATTGTTATTTGCGTGTTGTTGTGTTGTGTGAAAGTATGAGCACCTACCTGCTGTCCGATCTTGCGGTTTTCTTCTGACTAGGGCGTGTGGATTTTGGATTTGATTTCGCAAGTATGTAAACTCAAGTGTATAACAACAGCACACTAAATAAGCTATTTTAAAAGTGAAGAGTTTTGTGAGATTGGTAGGCTCCATAGTACAGCAATAAAAATACAATGTGGAGTAATAAAAACGGGGTTTATTACTCCAAACACACAAGAATGAAATGTGTGAGACCTCTTAATACAACAATACCATAAACTTCTTAGACCTGTCCATCACAAAACTAGAACACAGGCACAAATTCAGTATATACAGAAAACCAACTACAACTGACACACTAATACACAACACCTCCAATCACCCAATACAACACAAACTAGCTGCTTTTAGAACCATGATACATAGACTTAACAACATCCCCTTAGATGAAATAGACTACAAAGACGAACTAAACACGATAAAATATCTAGCAGAATCTAACGGTTATGACAGAACAATAGTCAGTAAACTCCTACACAAAACACAAAACAAACAACAGACAAAGACAGAAAACAACAAATTCATAACACTAACATACATCAACAAACAAACAGAAAAAATTGCCCACAAATTTAAAAAAGCAGGATACAGAATCGCTTACAAAACTACTAACAAAACAGAACACACACTATCAAAACGCATGCCCAAAGCACAAAACAAATTCGGTCTACCCGGTGTATATAAACTAAATTGTTCAAATTGCAGTAAATTCTACATATGCCAGACAGGACGTAGCTTCAAACAGAGATACATTGAACACACAAAAGCACTCCACACCACTACAGAATCTACCTTCGCAAACCACCTCATTGAAGCAAACCACACATATAAAAACATCGACAATAACATGAACATACTACACGTACACACAAAAGGCCGAAAACTAGACACTCTAGAACAATTAGAAATATACAAATACACAAAAACAAATAAAAACGACATCCTAAACGAACAGACACAATTCAAATCGCACGCATTATTCGAACACATCTCACCACACACACACAGCTTTAATCTTTCGAAACACTATCTCGTCGCCAACAACAAGACGAGCAGCGCTACTAACGACAGCCTCTGATGAAGCCTTCTATAGGTGAAAGCCGGTTTAGGCTGTAAGGTAAAACTTTACGTTTTTACTTATAAAAAACTTAGTGTTCCGAGTCGTCAATATTATAGTGATATTTAGTTAAGTAACGGACACGTCATGGACAACGAAATCCAAGAATACCTTAACTATTTACTATCATTTGCTCATACACTTGATTGTTTTTATATTTATTCATATGTTAATTTCATCATATCTAACTTTTCATTATTTTGTTTTCAATGCTCATTGTGATCATTTTAATTGTCTTAGACATTTTTATTCTTTTCTTGGTTATTTAGCAATATTCTGCTTTAGCCATTTCTTTTGTATATTTGTTTTATACATAACTTCTCTTTTTCCATGTACCAGTTCAGATTTTTTTTTTTCTTGAATACATTTGATTCATTATAATTTCAGGTATTTATCTCAGCAGTTTGAGCTTGATTTTATTTTTGTTTATTTTATTTTGTATTAAATATCATTTTTGATAATTCTTTGTAAGTTAATTCTCTTACTTTAAAGGAATGTTTGTAGCTTATTCCTTTTTAGTTATTTTTTGTTTAATTATTATCGTAAGTTTGTGATTCTTACTCTTTTATATATAGGAATTTGTGTAACTTATTCCTTATTATCTCACTTTTTTATTTCATACTTCATACATCAACCTTTTATTAGACTGTGAGTTGATTTAAATTGAAAGGAATTTGTGTAACTGATTCCTTTGTTTTTATGTTTTTATTAATTTATTTTATTTCTTTTTATTCCGCATATATCATTCTAAATAGGATAGTAAGTTGCTCTTACAATGTTTTGGAATTTTGAAATATATTTATTTCATTTCTAGTTATTTTATTCTTCTTCATAAAAATTTTTTATTGAAGTTTGGTTATAAACTCCCTTTATTTTTCTTGTATTTACATTGCTTATCTGGTAAGTGTTATTACCATTATCTTTCGTGATAACGTATGGTCCAGTATATAGCAATAACAATTTCTTTGCTATACCTTCCATTGTACTTGGCAGTTCACGATTTTTAATTAATATTTTTTCTCCCTCTTCATATTTGATTATTTTGGGTTGGTTTTTGCATATTTGGCCTTTTGTTTCTCTATCTTTTCCATTATTAGGCCGTACCATTTGTTTTTATCATACGGGTCTTCTGGGTTTTTTTGGGAATTCTATTATCTCTTGGATCTCTCTATTTGGCTTCCTCTCGAACATCATTAAGTATGGTGTATTTTCAGTAAATTGGTGATAGCTGATATTTAAAAACACTTCAGTTGAAGTTAAATATTTGTACCATTCTCTCTGGTTATCATGACAATAAGTTCTCAAAATGCGTCCCACCTCTCTCAACATCCTTTCTGCTGGATTACTACTCGGGTGGTATACTGAAGTTTTATAGGTTTTAATGTTTAGTTTTATTAATTCTTCTCTCCACCTTTTTCCCTTAAACTGCGTTCCATGATCGGTTATTATCATGTACGGTTTTCCAATCTCTGACATGTATTTATTTTTAATAATATCTAATATTTTATTTGTTGTGGCTCTGTTTATAGCGTATAATTTGGTGTACTTGGTGTAATGGTCAAGTATAATCATGATGAATTTGTATCCATGTCTTCCTCCACTACGTGGGAATGGTCCACATATGTCGAGGAATACCTTCTCTAGTTTGGCATTTGATGTGATGGGTATCATTGTTCCATTCTTCCTTTCATTATTGGTTTTGACCATCTGACACAACGTGCAGGTTTTTATATTTTTATTTACCTTTCTTGTAATATTTTTTATGAACAAATCTTCCTCTAAAGCTTTTACCATTTTGATTGTTCCCATGTGTCCGTATCTCACATGGTAATCTTTGATGATTTGATTTTCTAATGATTGAGGAATTACTAGTTTCTATGTGTCTTGGTTCTTTTTTGTTTTTATGAATAAGATATCTTTGTATACACAGTAAAATTTGTTAATAATTGCTTCGGATTCCATCAGTCTTTTTCTTATGTTTGATATTTTGGTATCTTGCTCTTGTTGTAACACTATTTGGTTTACAATATTTTCTAGGTCATTCCTATCTTTCAATATATAATACACTTTTGCTATCTTCCCCTTTTCTCCTTCAAATGTCTGATTTTCTACATTTATTCTGGATAATACATCAGCCACTATGTTTTTTCGTCCTGGAATATATTCCCATGTAATGTGGTATTCTTGCAGAGCAAGTATCCATCGAGTAAGTCGGCCATGACTCAATTTACACTGTTTGAGAAACGATATTGATTTATGATCGCCTCTGACTGTGATAGGATATCCTAGTATGTATGTTCTAAACTAGCCGCACGCGAATACTATGCTGAGCAACTCTTTTTCTGTAAAATTGTAGTTACGCTCGCAACTATTTAGTATTCGGCTGGCGAAGCTAATGACCAGGTGGTTTCCATCTTTGTCTTCCTGGTACAACTCTGCGCCTAGACTTACATCACTAGCATCACAGTTTAGGTAGAATGGTTTTTCAAAATTGGGGTGGTGTAATATGACAGTATCGACAAATTTTTGTTTAATTAATGCGAGCACTTCCTCTTGTTCAATTCCCCAAGTCCATTTTTCTTTTGAAGAAAGTTGTTTGGGAAATTTCGCTGTTAGGTGGGAGTAGTTGGTTTGAAACTTCCTATAGTAATTGCATATTCCTAAGAATGATTGCAATTGCTTCTTGTTTTTCGGTGATGGGAATTTTTGGATGGCTTCAACCTTCTCTTGGGATGGAGAGATTCCCTTCTCGGTCAAGTTGAATCCTAAGAACTTCACTTCTTTTGCAATAAATTTACATACATATAATTACTGGCCATTTACTGGTCTTACATTAGTAAATTTCCTTGTGAATTTGTTACAATTGACATTTGTGTGTGTCTGACAGTTAGACGTTTTCATAGCCAAAAGTAGCCATGATGGTATTTTATTTATTTCTTTTAAATTACATTTTAATTCAGCCTGTGGGCTTCACCTTGTTATGATAATTGTTTGTGTTGCGTTTTGATTCTGTTTGTGTTCTAATTACTGGTCAATATAGCTTTCAATATACATATTTTTAAAATATAACACTTAGGCTTATGGACTGCAAGTTCCTTTCAGCCATATCCTATTCATAACATTGAAACAAACAATTCTTTATAAGTTATTAGTTACTGTTGGTTTTAACATTAATTTCATTCTTTTGCTATTACTTTGAGTGATAAACATCATCACTTCCTTCAAACTCATTAATTTTATTTCCCTTCTAACATGGGGTCTTTTATTCATTGTATACTTAATTTTAATGCTAAACCTTATTTCAATACTACTATCTTCCTCCATTCCATGTTAATACAAACTGTTTTTACCTGGGCTTTCTCCCTGAATAATATCACATGTTTTACTTATCTCTATTTGAAATACTATTTTTAATTATTCTTAGTTATATGATTGTTCATAAGCTCACTCCCATCATTGATTGGTTTACCAATGATTTATTAAGTGTTTTCTTATTTATTATTACATTTTTATTACTGAAAATATCTATTTCCACGTATCACCTTCACCTTTAATTAACAGAGGTTTATCACTGATACACTCACTATTTTTGGGGTATTTACACTTTCACTATTGCACTTTATTTTGTTTCACTGTTTATATTAAGTGTTACTTAGTGGGTAATCCCTATACTTATTTCTCCTATTATTTCTCACTATTTCTTTATAACATAATTCTTATTATTAATGACATTTGGTTATTTACATTTCATTAAATCTAACTTTAATAATTGTGTTAGTGTACTTTTCTACACTACGTTACTTTTTTATTGTCTTTTGTTTTAAAACAGGTATATAAGTTATTTCATTTATAACAATAATATTTGTTACATTACTGGATAATTATTTGGGGTTTATTTACAGTATTCTATCTTTGAGTATACCATTTCTCCTTTTATATGTGGTGTTTGTTACTTCTTGGTTTCACTTTGTCTCGTCTTCATTCTTCCTCTTCTTCTTCTTCATCTTCTTCAACTTTAATTGTCTTCATCTTGATTCGGTTCTCCTCTTCTCATCTGGTTTAATTTCTATTTAGTTGTAGGAATTTGTTCACTTCCTTTTATTCTTCTTTGGTTCTGGTTTCTTACCTTCTTTTGTTAGTTCCTATTGGTTTGGTCAATCACCTTTTTCTTTGTGTATGTTTCGTGGTTCCCTTCCTCTTTGTTTTCTGTTGTTGGGTCAATCACTTGGGTTGGGTAATATCGTCGTTCGTCGTGTCATAATATTTATATTTTATTCATTTTTAAACATTTTATTTTATATGAAGTATTTTTACATTTAGAATTCTCTTTTTTATCCCTGGTACTGGGGTGGCTTATTTGTGTTGTAACATAATGCCTCTCCTCTAAAATTGATCATTTTAATAAAACACTAGCATAGTTTTTTATGAAATTATCAGTTATAGATAATCTTTTTCCTTTTCTTTCTTGTTTGTTTCTACATTCTTCATAGCTCTTCTTACTTAATCCATTCCATTTTATTTGGATCTGTTTTTATTTATTTCCATTGGTGCATTTTCCCTTATACACAATTTTTTCCCTAACTTTTATAGTAGCTGGTTTCTCCCATTACTACTCATTTTTTCTGAGACCAGAGGAACATCATCTCTGCTCAGTTCATTTGGATTGCTGGACCTTTCAACAGTCAATCTTAAATACCTTTTGTGTCAACTTGTGACTTAAATTAATAATAATAATAATAATATACTTTGGGATTGTCCACCTTGTGGTTTGTTTTTAGATCACTTTGGCTTTTTACTCATTCTTCCTTCCACTATACCTTAACTAAATATCACTATAATATTGACGACTCGGAACACTAAGTTTTTTATAAGTAAAAACGTAAAGTTTTACCTTACAGCCTAAACCGGCTTTCACCTATAGAAGGCTTCATCAGAGGCTGTCGTTAGTAGCGCTGCTCGTCTTGTTGTTGGCGACGAGATAGTGTTTCGAAAGATTGAAGCTGTGTGTGTGTGGTGAGATGTGTTCGAATAATGCATGCGATTTGAATTGTGTCTGTTCGTTTAGGATGTCGTTTTTATTTGTTTTTGTGTGTTTGTATATTTCTAATTGTTCTAGAGTGTCTAGTTTTCGGCCTTTTGTGTGTACGTGTAGTATGTTTATGTTATTGTCGATGTTTTTATATGTGTGGTTTGCTTCAATGAGGTGGTTTGCGAAGGTAGATTCTGTAGTGGTGTGGAGTGCTTTTGTGTGTTCAATGTATCTCTGTTTGAAGCTACGTCCTGTCTGGCATATGTAGAATTTACTGCAATTTGAACAATTTAGTTTATATACACCGGGTAGATCGAATTTGTTTTGTGCTTTGGGCATGCGTTTTGATAGTGTGTGTTCTGTTTTGTTAGTAGTTTTGTAAGCGATTCTGTATCCTGCTTTTTTGAATTTGTGGGCAATTTTTTCTGTTTGTTTGTTGATGTATGTTAGTGTTATGAATTTGTTGTTTTCTGTCTTTGTCTGTTGTTTGTTTTGTGTTTTGTGTAGGAATTTACTGACTATTGTTCTGTCATAACCGTTAGATTCTGCTAGATATTTTAACGTGTTTAGTTCGTCTTTGTAGTCTATTTCATCTAAGGGGATGTTGTTAAGTCTATGTATCATGGTTCTAAAAGCAGCTAGTTTGTGTTGTATTGGGTGATAGGAGGTGTTGTGTATTAGTGTGTCAGTTGTAGTTGGTTTTCTGTATATACTGAATTTGTGCCTGTGTTCTAGTTTTGTGATGGAGAGGTCTAAGAAGTTTATGGTATTGTTGTGTTCGTATTCGGCAGTGAAGGTTATGTTTTTATGTATTTTGTTTATGTGCGTTAGTAACTGTTCACATTGTCTTTTGTTTCCCCTGTATAGTATTAGAATGTCATCAACGTATCTGTGCCAATATAGTATTTTATGTGAGTGTCTGTCATTGTTTGTGAGTATTTTTGTTTTTTCTAAGTGTTGGAGGAAGACTTCTGCTAGAATGCTGGATATGGGGGAGCCCATGGGTAGGCCATCGTTCTGTGTGTAGTATTTATTGTTATAAGTAAAGTAGTTTTGTTTTGTGATAATGTTCAGAGTTTCTGTTATTTCATTGATAAGTTCATTTGGTGTGTTGTTCTGTTTGAATTTGTTTTGTAGGATGGTGATTGTTTCAGAGATGGGGATGTTTGTGTACAGGTTTTTAATGTCAAAGGAGGCTAATGTGGCGTTTTGGGGGATGTGTATGTCTTTTATTTTTGTTACTAGGTCAGTGTTGTTTTTTACTGCAATGTTGTTGTCTATTTGTGTGTGTTGTCTAATAATTTTGTCTAGATATTTTGCCAGTTTGTGTGCAGGGGCATTACGGTAGTTGATAATGGGGCTGATCGGAATGTCTTCTTTATGGATTTTGGGAAGCGCTTGGAGTGTAGGTGCTGATGGTCGGATTTGTTTCATGTAGGGCTTTTGTTTATGTGTCATAATGTGTTTGGCTTTGTTGACTATTTGTTTTACTGAGTTTTAGTATCTGTCGGTGGGGTCGTGTTTTAGTTCTGTGATGTTGTTCTGTTCTATGAAGTCTTGTACTTTTTTGTGTAGGTTGTCTGTGGGGATAATTACAGTCGTGTTGCCTTTGTCAGCTTTTACAAATGTGATGTTGTGTTTGTGTGCCTTTTCCCTCAGTTTGATGGCTGTGTGTATTTCTGAGTTGTGGTTGTTGTTGTCTGGTGTCTTATGTACTCCTATTGTGTTGTTTATATTATGTCTTAATGTGTCTTGATGTTCTGGTGCTGTGTTTTGTATATTTGTTTCTGTGTCAATTATGAGCTTTGTTAGTGTTTGGTTTTTATGTTTGTAATGTATGTTATGTTTTAGGCCTTTATCAAGGAGTGTTTGTTCGTTTTTTGTGAGTGTGACGTTCGTGAGGTCGTCCCCCATATCCAGCATTCTAGCAGAAGTCTTCCTCCAACACTTAGAAAAAACAAAAATACTCACAAACAATGACAGACACTCACATAAAATACTATATTGGCACAGATACGTTGATGACATTCTAATACTATACAGGGGAAACAAAAGACAATGTGAACAGTTACTAACGCACATAAACAAAATACATAAAAACATAACCTTCACTGCCGAATACGAACACAACAATACCATAAACTTCTTAGACCTCTCCATCACAAAACTAGAACACAGGCACAAATTCAGTATATACAGAAAACCAACTACAACTGACACACTAATACACAACACCTCCAATCACCCAATACAACACAAACTAGCTGCTTTTAGAACCATGATACATAGACTTAACAACATCCCCTTAGATGAAATAGACTACAAAGACGAACTAAACACGATAAAATATCTAGCAGAATCTAACGGTTATGACAGAACAATAGTCAGTAAACTCCTACACAAAACACAAAACAAACAACAGACAAAGACAGAAAACAACAAATTCATAACACTAACATACATCAACAAACAAACAGAAAAAATTGCCCACAAATTTAAAAAAGCAGGATACAGAATCGCTTACAAAACTACTAACAAAACAGAACACACACTATCAAAACGCATGCCCAAAGCACAAAACAAATTCGGTCTACCCGGTGTATATAAACTAAATTGTTCAAATTGCAGTAAATTCTACATATGCCAGACAGGACGTAGCTTCAAACAGAGATACATTGAACACACAAAAGCACTCCACACCACTACAGAATCTACCTTCGCAAACCACCTCATTGAAGCAAACCACACATATAAAAACATCGACAATAACATGAACATACTACACGTACACACAAAAGGCCGAAAACTAGACACTCTAGAACAATTAGAAATATACAAATACACAAAAACAAATAAAAACGACATCCTAAACGAACAGACACAATTCAAATCGCACGCATTATTCGAACACATCTCACCACACACACACAGCTTCAATCTTTCGAAACACTATCTCGTCGCCAACAACATGACGAGCATCGCTACTAACGACAGCCTCTGATGAAGCCTTCTATAGGTGAAAGCCGGTTTAGGCTGTAAGGTAAAACTTTACGTTTTTACTTATAAAAAACTTAGTGTTCCGAGTCGTCAATATTATAGTGATATTTAGTTAAGTAACGGACACGTCATGGACAACGAAATCCAAGAATACCTTAACTATTTACTATCATTTGCTCATACACTTGATTGTTTTTATATTTATTCATATGTTAATTTCATCATATCTAACTTTTCATTATTTTGTTTTCAATGCTCATTGTGATCATTTTAATTGTCTTAGACATTTTTATTCTTTTCTTGGTTATTTAGCAATATTCTGCTATAGCCATTTCTTTTGTATATTTGTTTTATACATAACTTCTCTTTTTCCATGTACCAGTTCAGATTTTTTTTTTTTTCTTGAATACATTTGATTCATTATAATTTCAGGTATTTATCTCAGCAGTTTGAGCTTGATTTTATTTTTGTTTATTTTATTTTGTATTAAATATCATTTTTGATAATTCTTTGTAAGTTAATTCTCTTACTTTAAAGGAATGTGTGTAGCTTATTCCTTTTTAGTTATTTTTTGTTTAATTATTATCGTAAGTTTGTGATTCTTACTCTTTTATATATAGGAATTTGTGTAACTTATTCCTTATTATCTCACTTTTTTATTTCATACTTCATATATCAACCTTTTATTAGACTGTGAGTTGATTTAAATTGAAAGGAATTTGTGTAACTGATTCCTTTGTTTTTATGTTTTTATTAATTTATTTTATTTCTTTTTATTCCGCATATATCATTCTAAATAGGGTAGTAAGTTGCTCTTACAATGTTTTGGAATTTTGAAATATATATATATTTCATTTCTAGTTATTTTATTCTTCTTCATAAAAATTTTTTATTGAAGTTTGGTTATAAACTCCCTTTATTTATCTTGTATTTACATTGCTTATCTGGTAAGTGTTATTACCATTATCTTTCGTGATAACGTATGGTCCAGTATATAGCAATAACAATTTCTTTGCTATACCTTCCATTGTACTTGGCAGTTCACGATTTTTAATTAATATTTTTTCTCCCTCTTCATATTTGATTATTTTGGGTTGGTTTTTGCATATTTGGCCTTTTGTTTCTCTATCTTTTCCATTATTAGGCCGTACCATTTGTTTTTATCATACGGGTCTTCTGGGTTTTTTTGGGAATTCTATTATCTCTTGGATCTCTCTATTTGGCTTCCTCTCGAACATCATTAAGTATGGTGTATTTTCAGTAAATTGGTGATAGCTGATATTTAAAAACACTTCAGTTGAAGTTAAATATTTGTACCATTCTCTCTGGTTATCATGACAATAAGTTCTCAAAATGCGTCCCACCTCTCTCAACATCCTTTCTGCTGGATTACTACTCGGGTGGTATACTGAAGTTTTATAGGTTTTAATGTTTAGTTTTATTAATTCTTCTCTCCACCTTTTTCCCTTAAACTGCGTTCCATGATCGGTTATTATCATGTACGGTTTTCCAATCTCTGACATGTATTTATTTTTAATAATATCTAATATTTTATTTGTTGTGGCTCTGTTTATAGCGTATAATTTGGTGTACTTGGTTTAATGGTCAAGTATAATCATGATGAATTTGTATCCATGTCTTCCTCCACTACGTGGGAATGGTCCACATATGTCGAGGAATACCTTCTCTAGTTTGGCATTTGATGTGATGGGTATCATTGTTCCATTCTTCCTTTCATTATTGGTTTTGACCATCTGACACAACGTGCAGGTTTTTATATTTTTATTTACCTTTCTTGTAATATTTTTTATGAACAAATCTTCCTCTAAAGCTTTTACCATTTTGATTGTTCCCATGTGTCCGTATCTCACATGGTAATCTTTGATGATTTGATTTTCTAATGATTGAGGAATTACTAGTTTCTATGTGTCTTGGTTCTTTTTTGTTTTTATGAATAAGATATCTTTGTATACACAGTAAAATTTGTTAATAATTGCTTCGGATTCCATCAGTCTTTTTCTTATGTTTGATATTTTGGTATCTTGCTCTTGTTGTAACACTATTTGGTTTACAATATTTTCTAGGTCATTCCTATCTTTCAATATATAATACACTTTTGCTATCTTCCCCTTTTCTCCTTCAAATGTCTGATTTTCTACATTTATTCTGGATAATACATCAGCCACTATGTTTTTTCGTCCTGGAATATATTCCCATGTAATGTGGTATTCTTGCAGAGCAAGTATCCATCGAGTAAGTCGGCCATGACTCAATTTACACTGTTTGAGAAACGATATTGATTTATGATCGCCTCTGACTGTGATAGGATATCCTAGTATGTATGTTCTAAACTAGCCGCACGCGAATACTATGCTGAGCAACTCTTTTTCTGTAACATTGTAGTTACGCTCGCAACTATTTAGTATTCGGCTGGCGAAGCTAATGACCAGGTGGTTTCCATCTTTGTCTTCCTGGTACAACTCTGCGCCTAGACTTACATCACTAGCATCACAGTTTAGGTAGAATGGTTTTTCAAAATTGGGGTGGTGTAATATGACAGTATCGACAAATTTTGTTTAATTAATGCGAGCACTTCCTCTTGTTCAATTCCCCAAGTCCATTTTTCTTTTGAAGAAAGTTGTTTGGGAAATTTCGCTGTTAGGTGGGAGTAGTTGGTTTGAAACTTCCTATAGTAATTGCATATTCCTAAGAATGATTGCAATTGCTTCTTGTTTTTCGGTGATGGGAATTTTTGGATGGCTTCAACCTTCTCTTGGGATGGAGAGATTCCCTTCTCGGTCAAGTTGAATCCTAAGAACTTCACTTCTTTTGCAATAAATTTACATACATATAATTACTGGCCATTTACTGGTCTTACATTAGTAAATTTCCTTGTGAATTTGTTACAATTGACATTTGTGTGTGTCTGACAGTTAGACGTTTTCATAGCCAAAAGTAGCCATGATGGTATTTTATTTATTTCTTTTAAATTACATTTTAATTCAGCCTGTGGGCTTCACCTTGTTATGATAATTGTTTGTGTTGCGTTTTGATTCTGTTTGTGTTCTAATTACTGGTCAATATAGCTTTCACTATACATATTTTTCAAATATAACACTTACGCTTATGGACTGCAAGTTCCTTTCAGCCATATCCTATTCATAACATTGAAACAAACAATTCTTTATAAGTTATTAGTTACTGTTGGTTTTAACATTAATTTCATTCTTTTGCTATTACTTTGAGTGATAAACATCATCACTTCCTTCAAACTCATTAAATTTATTTCCCTTCTAACATGGGGTGTTTTATTCATTGTATACTTAATTTTAATGCAAAACCTTATTTCAATACTACTATCTTCCTCCATTCCATGTTAATACAAACTGTTTTTACCTGGGCTTTCTCCCTGAATAATATCACATGTTTTACTTATCTCTATTTGAAATACTATTTTTAATTATTCTTAGTTATATGATTGTTCATAAGCTCACTCCCATCATTGATTGGTTTACCAATGATTTATTAAGTGTTTTCTTATTTATTATTACATTTTTATTACTGAAAATATCTATTTCCACGTATCACCTTCACCTTTAATTAACAGAGGTTTATCACTGATACACTCACTATTTTTGGGGTATTTACACTTTCACTATTGCACTTTATTTTGTTTCACTGTTTATATTAAGTGTTACTTAGTGGGTAATCCCTATACTTATTTCTCCTATTATTTCTCACTATTTCTTTATAACATAATTCTTATTATTAATGACATTTGGTTATTTACATTTCATTAAATCTAACTTTAATAATTGTGTTAGTGTACTTTTCTACACTACGTTACTTTTTAATTGTCTTTTGTTTTAAAACAGGTATATAAGTTATTTCATTTATAACAATAATATTTGTTACCTTACTGGATAATTATTTGGGGTTTATTTACAGTATTCTATCTTTGAGTATACCATTTCTCCCTTTTATATGTGGTGTTTGTTACTTCTTGGTTTCACTTTGTCTCCTCTTCATTCTTCCTCTTCTTCTTCTTCATCTTCTTCAACTTTAATTGTCTTCATCTTGATTCGGTTCTCCTCTTCTCATCTGGTTTAATTTCTATTTAGTTGTAGGAATTTGTTCACTTCCTTTTATTCTTCTTTGGTTCTGGTTTCTTACCTTCTTTTGTTAGTTCCTATTGGTTTGGTCAATCACCTTTTTCTTTGTGTATGTTTCGTGGTTCCCTTCCTCTTTGTTTTCTGTTGTTGGGTCAATCACTTGGGTTGGGTAATATCGTCGTTCATCGTGTCATAATATTTATATTTTATTCATTTTTAAACATTTTATTTTATATGAAGTATTTTGCATTTAGAATTCTCTTTTTTATCCCTGGTACTGGGGTGGCTTATTTGTGTTGTAACATATTGCCTCTCCTCTAAAATTGATCATTTTAATAAAACACTAGCATAGTTTTTTATGAAATTATCAGTTATAGATAATCTTTTTCCTTTTCTTTCTTGTTTGTTTCTCCATTCTTCATAGCTCTTCTTACTTAATCCATTCCATTTTATTTGGATCTGTTTTTATTTATTTCCATTGGTGCATTTTCCCTTATACACAATTTTTTCCCTAACTTTTATAGTAGCTGGTTTCTCCCATTACTACTCATTTTTTCTGAGACCAGAGGAACATCATCTCTGCTCAGTTCATTTGGATTGCTGGACTTTCAACAGTCAATCTTAAATACCTTTTGTGTCAACTTGTGACTTAAATTAATAATAATAATAATAATATACTTTGGGATTGTCCACCTTGTGGTTTGTTTTTAGATCACTTTGGCTTTTTACTCATTCTTCCTTCCGCTATACCTTAACTATTTACTATCATTTGCTCATACACTTGATTGTTTTTATATTTATTCATATGTTAATTTCATCATATCTAACTTTTCATTATTTTGTTTTCAATGCTCATTGTGATCATTTTAATTGTCTTAGACATTTTTATTCTTTTCTTGGTTATTTAGCAATATTCTGCTTTAGCCATTTCTTTTGTATATTTGTTTTATACATAACTTCTCTTTTTCCATGTACCAGTTCAGATTTTTTTTTTTTTTCTTGAATACATTTGATTCATTACAATTTCAGGTATTTATCTCAGCAGTTTGAGCTTTATTTTATTTTTGTTTATTTTATTTTGTATTAAATATCATTTTTGATAATTCTTTGTAAGTTAATTCTCTTACTTTAAAGGAATGTTTGTAGCTTATTCCTTTTTAGTTATTTTTTGTTTAATTATTATCGTAAGTTTGTGATTCTTACTCTTTTATATATAGGAATTTGTGTAACTTATTCCTTATTATCTCACTTTTTTATTTCATACTTCATATATCAACCTTTTATTAGTCTGTGAGTTGATTTAAATTGAAAGGAATTTGTGTAACTGATTCCTTTGTTTTTATGTTTTTATTAATTTATTTTAAATATCACTATAATATTGACGACTCGGAACACAAAGTTTTTTATAAGTATAAACGTAAAGTTTTACCTTACAGCCTAAACCGGCTTTCACCTATAGAAGGCTTCATCAGAGGCTGTCGTTAGTAGCGCTGCTCGTCTTGTTGTTGGCGACGAGGAAGTGTTTCGAAAGATTGAAGCTGTGTGTGTGTGGTGAGATGTGTTCGAATAATGCGTGCGATTTGAATTGTGTCTGTTCGTTTAGGATGTCGTTTTTATTTGTTTTTGTGTGTTTGTATATTTCTAATTGTTCTAGAGTGTCTAGTTTTCGGCCTTTTGTGTGTACGTGTAGTATGTTCATGTTATTGTCGATGTTTTTATATGTGTGGTTTGCTTCAATGAGGTGGTTTGCGAAGGTAGATTCTGTAGTGGTGTGGAGTGCTTTTGTGTGTTCAATGTATCTCTGTTTGAAGCTACGTCCTGTCTGGCCTATGTAGAATTTACTGCAATTTGAACAATTTAGTTTATATACACCGGGTAGATCGAATTTGTTTTGTGCTTTGGGTATGCGTTTTGATAGTGTGTGTTCTGTTTTGTTAGTAGTTTTGTAAGCGATTCTGTATCCTGCTTTTTTGAATTTGTGGGCAATTTTTTCTGTTTGTTTGTTGATGTATGTTAGTGTTATGAATTTGTTGTTTTCTGTCTTTGTCTGTTGTTTGTTTTGTGTTTTGTGTAGGAGTTTACTGACTATTGTTCTGTCATAACCGTTAGATTCTGCTAGATATTTTATCGTGTTTAGTTCGTCTTTGTAGTCTATTTCATCTAAGGGGATGTTGTTAAGTCTATGTATCATGGTTCTAAAAGCAGCTAGTTTGTGTTGTATTGGGTGATTGGAGGTGTTGTGTATTAGTGTGTCAGTTGTAGTTGGTTTTCTGTATATACTGAATTTGTGCCTGTGTTCTAGTTTTGTGATGGAGAGGTCTAAGAAGTTTATGGTTTTGTTGTGTTCGTATTCGGCAGTGAAGGTTATGTTTTTATGTATTTTGTTTATGTGCGTTAGTAACTGTTCACATTGTCTTTTGTTTCCCCTGTATAGTATTAGAATGTCATCAACGTATCTGTGCCAATATAGTATTTTATGTGAGTGTCTGTCATTGTTTGTGAGTATTTTTGTTTTTTCTAAGTGTTGGAGGAAGACTTCTGCTAGAATGCTGGATATGGGGGAGCCCATGGGTAGGCCATCGTTCTGTGTGTAGTATTTATTGTTATAAGTAAAGTAGTTTTGTTTTGTGATAATGTTCAGAGTTTCTGTTATTTCATTGATAAGTTCGTCTGGTGTGTTGTTTTGTTTGAGTTTGTTTTGTAGGATGGTGATTGTTTCAGAGATGGGGATGTTTGTGTACAGGTTTTTAATGTCAAAGGAGGCTAATGTGGCGTTATGGGGGATGTGTATGTCTTTTATTTTTGTTACTAGGTCAGTGTTGTTTTTTACTGCAATGTTGTTGTCTATTTGTGTGTGTTGTCTAATAATTTTGTCTAGATATTTTGCCAGTTTGTGTGCAGGGGCATTACGGTAGTTGATAATGGGGCGGATCGGAATGTCTTCTTTATGGATTTTGGGAAGCGCTTGGAGTGTAGGTGCTGATGGTCGGATTTGTTTCATGTAGGGCTTTTGTTTATGTGTCATAATGTGTTTGGCTTTGTTGACTATTTGTTTCCATGTCTTCCTCCGCTACGTGGGAATGGTCCACATATGTCGAGGAATACCTTCTCTAGTTTGGCATTTGATGTGATGGGTATCATTGTTCCATTCTTCCTTTCATTATTGGTTTTGACCATCTGACACAACGTGCAGGTTTTTATATTTTTATTTACCTTTCTTGTAATATTTTTTATGAACAAATCTTCCTCTAAAGCTTTTACCATTTTGATTGTTCCCATGTGTCCGTATCTCACATGGTAATCTTTGATGATTTGATTTTCTAATGATTGAGGACTTACTAGTTTCTATGTGTCTTGGTTCTTTTTTGTTTTTATGAATAAGATATCTTTGTATACACAGTAAAATTTGTTAATAATTGCTTCGGATTCCATCAGTCTTTTTCTTATGTTTGATATTTTGGTATCTTGCTCTTGTTGTAACACTATTTGGTTTACAATATTTTCTAGGTCTTTCCTATCTTTCAATATATAATACACTTTTGCTATCTTCCCCTTTTCTCCTTCAAATGTCTGATTTTCTACATTTATTCTGGATAATACGTCAGCCACTATGTTTTTTCGTCCTGGAATATATTCCCATGTAATGTGGTATTCTTGCAGAGCAAGTATCCATCGAGTAAGTCGGCCATGACTCAATTTACACTGTTTGAGAAACAATATTGATTTATGATCGCTTCTGACTGTGATAGGATATCCTAGTATGTATGTTCTGAACTTGCCGCACGCGAATACTATGCTGAGCAACTCTTTTTCTGTAACATTGTAGTTACGCTCGCAACTATTTAGTATTTGGCTGGCGAAGCTAATGACCAGGTGGTTTCCATCTTTGTCTTTCTGGTACAACTCTGCGCCTAGACTTACATCACTAGCATCACAGTTTAGGTAGAATGGTTTTTCAAAATTGGGGTGGTGTAATATGACAGTATCAACAAATTTTTGTTTAATTAATGCGAGCACTTCCTCTTGTTCAAGTCCCCAAGTCCATTTTTCTTTTGAAGAAAGTTGTTAGGGAAATTTCGCTGTTAGGTGGGAGTAGTTGGTTTGAAACTTCCTATAGTAATTGCATATTCCTAAGAATGATTGCAATTGCTTCTTGTTTTTCGGTGATGGGAATTTTTGGATGGCTTCAACCTTCTCTTGGGATGGAGAGATTCCCTTCTCGGTCAAGTTGAATCCTAAGAACTTCACTTCTTTTGCAATAAATTTCGATTTATCCAATTTAAGAGTAATATTGTTGTTGGATAATTTTTTCAATACATGTTCGACTCTTTCACAGTGTTCGTCCCAGTCTGATGACGTGATAAGCAAGTCGTCAACGTACACTGTGGTGAATTCCAGTGCCTCTTGACCCAACACTTGGTCCATGAACTTTACGAACACTGCTACAGAATTAATGAGTCCAAATGGTAACCTTTTAAATTGGTAATTTCTACCATCAAATATGAAAGCCATGTACTGCCTACTGTGTGGGTGCAGCTCCACCTGCCAGTACCCACATACAGTATCCCAGGTACTAATATATTTTATCCCATGAAATCTTTTTAAAATTTCCTCAATCTCTCCTGGTGAGGTTCGGTCATTGATAATCATTTTATTGATTTCTCAGGCATCCAAGCAAATCCGTAATTTGCCATTCTTCTTGGGTATGGCCACTATTGGGCTGGTATATTGAGATTGGCTATACTCAATAATATCTTCAGCAATCATTCTATTTATCTCCGTCCTGACTTCATTTTTCAGGGAATGCGCTATGGGATATGATTTCCTGTGGAAGTCTACAGGTTCTCTGAAGTTAATTTTACACTGGTATCCTTTAACTTTTCCTGGGGTATTTGAAAAGACATGTTGATAATCGTTATAAATTGCAATTAGTTTTTTAGACTGTTGTTCACTAATTTCCTGTAGAGGCCGTTCTCTTTGGAAGGTTCTGATCTCTTCCAGTTTCTGTTGCCACAAGGCTTTGCTTTCCTCTTCCTCGGCCATAGTGATAGACGGTTCACGCCTTTGACAATAATAACTCTTCAATCCTGGGTCTTGACTCAGAGCAATTGGAGTTGGAATACAATTTATAATATTTGCAGACCAGGTTCCCTGTTCTGAAGTTAGCAACACGACTCCCTTCTGCAGGTTTATTACTGCTGAATACCTTCTTAACACATCACATCCTATAAGCATGTTGAATGGTAGCCCACTTGCCACAAGAAATATAATAGGGATGGTTGATTCTTGATTATCTAACTCTAATGATATTTGTTTTCTCACCGTTTTGTTTTGTTTACCAGTTGCGCCAAAGATGATTTTATTATTTTTTGGCAGTGTAGGGATTGGTGTTCGAGAGTGAGCTTGAATCCGTTCTAATTCAGGCTGGTTGATTAGAGAGATATTAGATCCCGTATCCACCATAATTATGGTTATTGTGCCGTTTATGGTAGCCTTTATATGGACAATTTCACTATTATTTTGTTGTAATTGTTTGGCCTCTTCTTCGAGAAGTTCCTCTCGGATATTCTTTAGATAATTGTTGTATATTATTGTAATTACTTTGGTTTCATTTTTTGACATTACTCGACGTATCAACCCAAGTGATTGGTCATGTGAAGGGTGTCTATATTTTTCCACTGACCTGTTTAGTTTAAAGGTGGTTGTTGGCTGACTGCCAGGTTATTCGACTGGTCGTTCGTTTCATTGCTTAGTCTTTGTTGCTGGTTGTTTTCATCCCGAGGTGGTTCGTTGTTCCTACTCTCTGATGATTGATTGTTATTATGATTTGATGCGTGGCACCATGAGTTTGGGTGCCAGTTCGGGCTATATCTTCTGTGGTTACTCTGCCTTCGCCCACTGATGAAATTTACCTGACGTCTGCCGTCGTTTCTATTTTGGTTGCCCCCGGGTCCCCGGTTGTACTGATAACTAGGATTGTACCAGTTGCCATAGTAGTTATGGTCGTTGGGGTGACCATTTGTGCGTTGTTCCGGTTCAGCTCCTCTGTAACTATCATTTGGTCGGTTATTATTTGGGATGTTTCTGTTGTTATCTTGGTTTCCCGGATGATTGTTTTGTTGACCTCTGTTACTTGGATGATTATTCGGAGAAGGATTCTGGGTATTCCTATTAAATGGCTGTTCATCATTATAATTATTATTGTTTCGGCCCAAGTTATTCAGTTGCTGTTTTGTGTATGATAGTATAGTATGTTGACATTGGGTGCATTATTATGCTCATTCCATTTGTTGTATCGTTGGTTCATGATCCGGTTTTTTCGATATTGTCCATCATTCTCAAGGTCCTCCAATAGACTGGCCATTCCTTGAATCGTTTTTATCTGTCCTTGCCTCCTGGCCTTCTGTATAGCTTCTTCATAATGGTAACCCAGCTGTATTACCAGAGACTCCTCGGGTATCTTGGGTTCTAGATTTCGAGCTAAACATACTTTTCCTAAAAAGTAGGACGTTAAAGTGTGTCCTGCTTGTGACTCGTATCTTCCATTGCTGATATCATTACGGACCACATTCTGGGTGGACTCGGACCAATATTTTTCCCGGAATTGTCTCTTAAATTCCTGTGTGTCATTGATCTCGGGTCGAGTGGCCGTCCACCAGTTGTCGTGGGTGTCTCGGAACATTTCATCTATCATGCTTCTCATGCTGGACCACCTAGTTTCTCTATTTTTTTCTATTAACTCCTCTACCCGTTTGAGGAATTCTATTGGGTTCCTCCGGTAGCTGCGGAAGTTAATTATCTCTTTATTTTCGCTGGTTATTATTTGTGTATTATTGTAAGGTTTCTCCCTTAGTGCATCCAGCTCCTCTTGCATTTGTTTCTCCCTTAGACTGATCCCCTGGATCTTCTCTCTGTTTCCTCTGGTTAGTCCGTCTATTTTATTGATGACAGTGTATACCTTCTCCACATGATTATTTACATCTATCTGTATTTCTTGGTGCCTCTCCTCCAGTTCCTTAACCACCTCCTGTTTATTCTTCTGGCATCCTTCGGTAATGACTTGGTAGAATTCGGTCGCTCTCAATCTACCTTCCTCCTCGACATTGCTGATTTTATTGTTCAACTCTTCCTGGACTTGTATCACTGTTTCGTTGGTCTCCGTTACCGTTTGCCTGATCTCCTCTCGACATTCGACCAGTTGTTGCTTCCATTCCTCCTTGGTTTTCTCACTTTCTTCCTCTATTTTCCGTTGGAGAATATCATTATTATGTTCCATCTTTTTATTTACTATTTCCAGATCCTTCTTGACCTGTTTCTTCAGCTCTTCGCTCTTCTTTTCCAATGTCTCCTGACTTCTCTTCAGGTCTTCATGGTTGCTCTCTATTTTGTTATTCAGGAATTCCATTCCCTTTTGTAACGATTCTAATTTTTTATTCAAATCTTCCTTGTCCTGTCTTCTCTCTTCCTTCATACCCTCTTACATTGATTCTAATTTTTTATTCAAATCTTCCTTGTCTGACTCTAATTTTTTATTCAAATCTTCCGTGTCTGACTCTAATTTTTTATTCATTTGTCCAAATTGTTCCATCATGAACTTCATCATGCTATCTAATTTCGTTTCTTCTGTTGGTTTGACTGGTTGGTTGTTTACCATTACTTCTGCTTCTATTTCTGGTTCAGGTGGATTTGGATTTTCCAGTTGGTCCTCCTGTGGATTCTCTTCCAACAATTCTCCAATCGTTTCCTCAACTTCTATTTCCTCAACTTCTTCCATTTCTTCTTGGTTTTCTTCTTGGTTTAATGCTTCCTTACCTTTGAGCCTCGTAACCATACTATGTCTATTCATAACCGCCGCTAGTTATCCTTTCTAGCCTCACGTTGCTGGTCGCCAATATGTAACGATAAAATGAGGGTGACGTCCTTCTTATTTTGACTTCACGTTGGAGTCGTCAATCTGTAACGATCTCGAAGACTCGGTCGTACCTTTGTATAAAATGTTTACACTTGTTTATTAAGTGTATAAGTGTTAATGTGGTGTATTCGCCTCACACCGGTCGTTACAATAATAGTTGTCACTACTGAAGTCTGTAGCGTGGTCCAAATTAACAGTACAACCTACCTGTTCATTCATAGGGGTTTCGAATCCCGGGTGGCGCCAAATTGTTTATATTAAAACAATTAAATTTGTTAAATTACAAGTTAATAAGTGTTGTTAGCGTTGACGGCTGGAGCGTTCAAATGGTTCCCGCCGCTGTACCACTCGTTGCCGTATTGTCCACTCGTGACGAGCGCTAGTTGGTTACTGAATAAAAATTGCTAACACACATATATTCTACAACGTCCTATGAAATAAAACGATGGTAATACTCTGTACTGTAATTTTAATGCAAATTCAGTCATTAATTAATATGACAAAAGGATTATAAATGGTTTAATAACAAATTGCTCCGGCTTAGAACATGAAACATACATCCCCATGTTGGCGAAATTGGTTTTGAAACAAATTATTTCAATGCCGTCATGGCCTCTGTTTACATACAAAATATTAATCTGTTCAAAATCTGGGGTCCTTTGGATTATAAAATAAGACATAAAAGTTGGTTACATCAAAAAAGTACACTACCATACCTTATACGTACTTAAAGAGTATAAAGTGTTTTTACAAATTGTTCGGTAGTGTCGTATTATTTGTTACAAAGTTCGCACTCTAATGCGAGGTTATATTTTAATTAACAAATGTTTTTACGTAAGTTGATTATGCATTAAACCTTTGAAAGAAAATTAACTTTGTTTAATAGTGAAGAATTTTGATTGTTTTGAGAAATATTTAAAGTAATTTGGTTACTGGGAGAAAGAATTTAGTGGATACTTATCAGTTCAGACAGTGTTAATATGTTGTCATCTGGGGTAGTGGAAATTCTGCAATTTTGGGCTGGTTTAAACTTCGGGCATCTTCTTTTATCTCGTCTTGGGACTTTCTGCTATTTAATTTCTTTTTATTTGGTTCCAGGACATCGTTTAATCTTGGTAGTTCTGCATCTATTCGTCTTTGGTTCTTGTTGTCAACTTCTGAACGCCTTTTTAACTATTTAATGTAAAAATTCAGTCATCACAATCTTGCGTGCCGCTTACCCATGCGTCATTTTTTCAAGTCTAATAAATTTAACGGAAAATTCGTATTCAACAGAATTCCTATGGTAACAGAAACCCTTTGATTGGTTAAGGCCTCTTTCAAAAGCACTGTTATGAGATTTGAATTTTTATTCAAATTTATTATATAATTTCTTAATGATTTTATTCCTTTATCTTCCTTTTGGGGTAATAAATAATATCACTATTATATTTCTTTCCTTTCAAAGTTTAAAATGATACCTCATAAGGTCATATTCTATTATACATTAACTGTAGTCTAAATATTTGACATTTGATAAATTACATATCTCTTTTAAATTAAACTTTTATAATAATATTTCTCTTTTAAAATGATTTACATATAATTACTGGCCATTTACTGGTCTTAGATTAGTAAATTTCCTTGTGAATTTGTTACAATTGACATTTGTGTGTGTCTGACAGTTAGACGTTTTCATAGCCAAAAGTAGCCATGATGATATTTTATTTATTTCTTTTAAATTACATTTTAATTCAGCCTGATGGGCTTCACCTTGTTATGATAATTGTTTGTGTTGCGTTTTGATTCTGTTTGTGTTCTAATTACTGGTCAATATAGCTTTCACTATACATATTTTTCAAATATAACACTTAGGCTTATGGACTGCAAGTTCCTTTCAGCCATATCCTATTCATAACATTGAAACAAACAATTCTTTATAAGTTATTAGTTACTGTTGGTTTTAACATTAATTTCATTCTTTTGCTATTACTTTGAGTGATAAACATCATCACTTCCTTCAAACTCATTAAATTTATTTCCCTTCTAACATGGGGTGTTTTATTCATTGTATACTTAATTTTAATGCAAAACCTTATTTCAATACTACTATCTTCCTCCATTCCATGTTAATACAAACTGTTTTTACCTGGGCTTTCTCCCTGAATAATATCACATGTTTTACTTATCTCTATTTGAAATACTATTTTTAATTATTCTTAGTTATATGATTGTTCATAAGCTCACTCCCATCATTGATTGGTTTACCAATGATTTATTAAGTGTTTTCTTATTTATTATTACATTTTTATTACTGAAAATATCTATTTCCACGTATCACCTTCACCTTTAATTAACAGAGGTTTATCACTGATACACTCACTATTTTTGGGGTATTTACACTTTCACTATTGCACTTTATTTTGTTTCACTGTTTATATTAAGTGTTACTTAGTGGGTAATCCCTATACTTATTTCTCCTATTATTTCTCACTATTTCTTTATAACATAATTCTTATTATTAATGACATTTGGTTATTTACATTTCATTAAATCTAACTTTAATAATTGTGTTAGTGTACTTTTCTACACTACGTTACTTTTTTATTGTCTTTTGTTTTAAAACAGGTATATAAGTTATTTCATTTATAACAATAATATTTGTTACATTAGTGGATAATTATTTGGGGTTTATTTACAGTATTCTATCTTTGAGTATACCATTTCTCCCTTTTATATGTGGTGTTTGTTACTTCTTGGTTTCACTTTGTCTCCTCTTCATTCTTCCTCTTCTTCTTCTTCATCTTCTTCAACTTTAATTGTCTTCATCTTGATTTGGTTCTCCTCTTCTCATCTGGTTTAATTTCTATTTAGTTGTAGAATTTGTTCACTTCCTTTTATTCTTCTTTGGTTCTGGTTTCTTACCTTCTTTTGTTAGTTCCTATTGGTTTGGTCAATCACCTTTTTCTTTGTGTATGTTTCGTGGTTCCCTTCCTCTTGGTTTTCTGTTGTTGGGTCAATCACTTGGGTTGGGTAATATCGTCGTTCATCGTGTCATAATATTTATATTTTATTCATTTTTAAACATTTTATTTTATATGAAGTATTTTTACATTTAGAATTCTCTTTTTTATCCCTGGTACTGGGGTGGCTTATTTGTGTTGTAACATAATGCCTCTCCTCTAAAATTGATCATTTTAATAAAACACTAGCATAGTTTTTTATGAAATTATCAGTTATAGATAATCTTTTTCCTTTTCTTTCTTGTTTGTTTCTCCATTCTTCATAGCTCTTCTTACTTAATCCATTCCATTTTATTTGGATCCGTTTTTATTTATTTCCATTGGTGCATTTTCCCTTATACACAATTTTTCCCCTAACTTTTATAGTAGCTGGTTTCTCCCATTACTACTCATTTTTTCTGAGACCAGAGGAACATCATCTCTGCTCAGTTCATTTGGATTGCTGGACTTTTCAACAGTCAATCTTAAATACCTTTTGTGTCAACTTGTGACTTAAATTAATAATAATAATAATAATATACTTTGGGATTGTCCACCTTGTGGTTTGTTTTTAGATCACTTTGGCTTTTTACTCATTCTTCCTTCCGCTATACCTTAACTATTTACTATCATTTGCTCATACACTTGATTGTTTTTATATTTATTCATATGTTAATTTCATCATATCTAACTTTTTATTATTTTGTTTTCAATGCTCATTGTGATCATTTTAATTGTCTTAGACATTTTTATTCTTTTCTTGGTTATTTAGCAATATTCTGCTTTAGCCATTTCTTTTGTATATTTGTTTTATACATAACTTCTCTTTTTCCATGTACCAGTTCAGATTTTTTTTTTTCTTGAATACATTTGATTCATTATAATTTCAGGTATTTATCTCAGCAGTTTGAGCTTGATTTTATTTTTGTTTATTTTATTTTGTATTAAATATCATTTTTGATAATTCTTTGTAAGTTAATTCTCTTACTTTAAAGGAATGTTTGTAGCTTATTCCTTTTTAGTTATTTTTTGTTTAATTATTATCGTAAGTTTGTGATTCTTACTCTTTTATATATAGGAATTTGTGTAACTTATTCCTTATTATCTAATTTTTTTATTTCATACTTCATATATCAACCTTTTATTAGACTGTGAGTTGATTTAAATTGAAAGGAATTTGTGTAACTGATTCCTTTGTTTTTATGTTTTTATTAATTTATTTTATTTCTTTTTATTCCGCATATATCATTCTAAATAGGGTAGTAAGTTGCTCTTACAATCTTTTGGAATTTTGAAATATATTTATTTCATTTCTAGTTATTTTATTCTTCTTCATAAAAATTTTTTATTGAAGTTTGGTTATAAACTCCCTTTATTTTTCTTGTATTTACATTGCTTATCTGGTAAGTGTTATTACCATTATCTTTCGTGATAACGTATGGTCCAGTATATAGCAATAACAATTTCTTTGCTATACCTTCCATTGTACTTGGCAGTTCACGATTTTTAATTAATATTTTTTCTCCCTCTTCATATTTGATTATTTTGGGTTGGTTTTTTGCATATTTGGCCTTTTGTTTCTCTATCTATTCCATTATTAGGCCGTACCATTTGTTTTTATCATACGGGTCTTCTGGGTTTTTTTGGGAATTCTATTATCTCTTGGATCTCTCTATTTGGCTTCCTCTCGAACATCATTAAGTATGGTGTATTTTCAGTAAATTGGTGATAGCTGATATTTATAAACACTTCAGTTGAAGTTAAATATTTGCACCATTCTCTCTGGTTATCATGACAATAAGTTCTCAAAATGCGTCCCACCTCTCTCAACATCCTTTCTGCTGGATTACTACTCGGGTGGTATACTGAAGTTTTATAGGTTTTAATGTTTAGTTTTATTAATTCTTCTCTCCACCTTTTTCCCTTAAACTGCGTTCCATGATCGGTTATTATCATGTACGGTTTTCCAATCTCTGACATGTATTTATTTTTAATAATATCTAATATTTTATTTGTTGTGGCTCTGTTTATAGCGTATAATTTGGTGTACTTGGTGTAAAGGTCAAGTATAATCACGATGAATTTGTATCCATGTCTTCCTCCGCTACGTGGGAATGGTCCACATATGTCGAGGAATACCTTCTCTAGTTTGGCATTTGATGTGATGGGTATCATTGTTCCATTCTTCCTTTCATTATTGGTTTTGACCATCTGACACAACGTGCAGGTTTTATATTTTTATTTACCTTTCTTGTAATATTTTTTATGAACAAATCTTCCTCTAAAGCTTTTACCATTTTGATTGTTCCCATGTGTCCGTATCTCACATGGTAATCTTTGATGATTTGATTTTCTAATGATTGAGGACTTACTAGTTTCTATGTGTCTTGGTTCTTTTTTGTTTTTATGAATAAGATATCTTTGTATACACAGTAAAATTTGTTAATAATTGCTTCGGATTCCATCAGTCTTTTTCTTATGTTTGATATTTTGGTATCTTGCTCTTGTTGTAACACTATTTGGTTTACAATATTTTCTAGGTCTTTCCTATCTTTCAATATATAATACACTTTTGCTATCTTCCCCTTTTCTCCTTCAAATGTCTGATTTTCTACATTTATTCTGGATAATACGTCAGCCACTAAGTTTTTTCGTCCTGGAATATATTCCCATGTAATGTGGTATTCTTGCAGAGCAAGTATCCATCGAGTAAGTCGGCCATGATTCAATTTACACTGTTTGAGAAACGATATTGATTTATGATCGCTTCTGACTGTGATAGGATATCCTAGTATGTATGTTCTGAACTTGCCGCACGCGAATACTATGCTGAGCAACTCTTTTTCTGTAACATTGTAGTTACGCTCGCAACTATTTAGTATTTGGCTGGCGAAGCTAATGACCAGGTGGTTTCCATCTTTGTCTTCCTGGTACAACTCTGCGCCTAGACTTACATCACTAGCATCGCAGTTTAGGTAGAATGGTTTTTCAAAATTGGGGTGGTGTAATATGACAGTATCAACAAATTTTTGTTTAATTAATGCGAGCACTTCCTCTTGTTCAAGTCCCCAAGTCCATTTTTCTTTTGAAGAAAGTTGTTTGGGAAATTTTGCTGTTAGGTGGGAGTAGTTGGTTTGAAACTTCCTATAGTAATTGCATATTCCTAAGAATGATTGCAATTGCTTCTTGTTTTTCGGTGATGGGAATTTTTGGATGGCTTCAACCTTCTCTTGGGATGGAGAGATTCCCTTCTCGGTCAAGTTGAATCCTAAGAACTTCACTTCTTTTGCAATAAATTTCGATTTATCCAATTTAAGAGTAATATTGTTGTTGGATAATTTTTTCAATACATGTTCGACTCTTTCACAGTGTTCGTCCCAGTCTGATGACGTGATAAGCAAGTCGTCAACGTACTCTGTGGTGAATTCCAGTGCCTCTTGACCCAACACTTGGTCCATGCACTTTACGAACACTGCTACAGAATTAATGAGTCCAAATGGTAACCTTTTAAATTGGTAATTTCTACCATCAAATATGAAAGCCATGTACTGCCTACTGTGTGGGTGCAGCTCCACCTGCCAGTACCCACATACAGTATCCCAGGTACTAATATATTTTATCCCATGAAATCTTTTTAAAATTTCCTCAATCTCTCCTGGTGAGGTTCGGTCATTGATAATCATTTTACTGATTTCTCGGGCATCCAAGCAAATCCGTAATTTGCCATTCTTCTTGGGTATGGCCACTATTGGGCTGGTATATTGAGATTGGCTATACTCAATAATATCTTCAGCAATCATTCTATTTATCTCCGTCCTGACTTCATTTTTCAGGGAATGCGCTATGTGATATGATTTCCTGTGGAAGTCTACAGGTTCTCTGAAGTTAATTTTACACTGGTATCCTTTAACTTTTCCTGGGGTATTTGAAAAGACATGTTGATAATCGTTATAAATTGCAATTAGTTTTTTAGACTGTTGTTCACTAATTTCCTGTAGAGGCCGTTCTCTTTGGAAGGTTCTGATCTCTTCCAGTTTCTGTTGCCACAAGGCTTTGCTTTCCTCTTCCTCGGCCATAGTGATAGACGGTTCACGCCTTTGACAATAATAACTCTTCAATCCTGGGTCTTGACTCAGAGCAATTGGAGTTGGAATACAATTTATAATATTTGCAGACCAGGTTCCCTGTTCTGAAGTTAGCAACACGACTCCCTTCTGCAGGTTTATTACTGCTGAATACCTTCTTAACACATCACATCCTATAAGCATGTTGAATGGTAGCCCACTTGCCACAAGAAATATAATAGGGATGGTTGATTCTTGATTATCTAACTCTAATGATACTTGTTTTCTCACCGTTTTGTTTTGTTTACCAGTTGCGCCAATGATGATTATATTATTTTTTGGCAGTGTAGGGGTTGGTGTTCGAGAGTGAGCTTGAATCCGTTCTAATTCAGGCTGGTTGATTAGAGAGATATTAGATCCCGTATCCACCATAATTATGGTTATTGTGCCGTTTATGGTAGCCTTTATATGGACAATTTCACTATTATTTTGTTGTAATTGTTTGGCCTCTTCTTCGAGAAGTTCCTCTCAGATATTCTTTAGATAATTGTTGTATATTATTGTAATTACTTTGGTTTCATTTTTTGACATTACTCGACGTATCAACCCAAGTGATTGGTCATGTGAAGGGTGTCTATATTTTTCCACTGACCTGTTTAGTTTAAAGGTGGTTGTTGGCTGACTGCCAGGTTATTCGACTGGTCGTTCGTTTCATTGCTTAGTCTTTGTTGCTGGTTGTTTTCATCCCGAGGTGGTTCGTTGTTCCTACTCTCTGATGATTGATTGTTATTATGATTTGATGCGTGGCACCATGAGTTTGGGTGCCAGTTCGGGCTATATCTTCTGTGGTTACTCTGCCTTCGCCCACTGATGAAATTTACCTGACGTCTGCCGTCGTTTCTATTTTGGTTGCCCCCGGGTCCCCGGTTGTACTGATAACTAGGATTGTACCAGTTGCCATAGTAGTTATGGTCGTTGGGGTGACCATTTGTGCGTTGTTCCGGTTCAGCTCCTCTGTAACTATCATTTGGTCGGTTATTATTTGGGAGGTTTCTGTTGTTATCTTGGTTTCCCGGATGATTGTTTTGTTGACCTCTGTTACTTGGATGATTATTCGGAGAAGGATTCTGGGTATTCCTATTAAATGGCTGTTCATCATTATAATTATTATTGTTTCGGCCCAAGTTATTCCGGTTGCTGTTTTGTGTATGATAGTATGGTATGTTGACATTGGGTGCATTATTATGCTCATTCCATTTGTTGTATCGTTGGTTCATGATCCGGTTTTTTCGATATTGTCCATCATTCTCAAGGTCCTCCAATAGACTGGCCATTCCTTGAATCGTTTTTATCTGTCCTTGCCTCCTGGCCTTCTGTATAGCTTCTTCATAATGGTAATCCAGCTGTATTACCAGAGACTCCTCGGGTATCTTGGGTTCTAGATTTCGAGCTAAACATACTTTTCCTAAAAAGTAGGACGTTAAAGTGTGTCCCGCTTGTGACTCGTATCTTCCATTGCTGATATCATTACGGACCACATTCTGGGTGGACTCGGACCAATATTTTTCCCGGAATTGTCTCTTAAATTCCTGTGTGTCATTGATCTCGGGTCGAGTGGCCGTCCACCAGTTGTCGTGGGTGTCTCGGAACATTTCATCTATCATGCTTCTCACGCTGGACCACCTAGTTTCTCTATTTTTTTCTATTAACTCCTCTACCCGTTTGAGGAATTCTATTGGGTTCCTCCGGTAGCTGCGGAAGTTAATTATCTCTTTATTTTTGCTGGTTATTATTTGTGTATTATTGTAAGGTTTCTCCCTTAGTGCATCCAGCTCCTCTTGCATTTGTTTCTCCCTTAGACTGATCCCCTGGATCTTCTCTCTGTTTCCTCTGGTTAGTCCGTCTATTTTATTGATGACGGTGTATACCTTCTCCACACGATTATTTACATCTATCTGTATTTCTTGGTGCCTCTCCTCCAGTTCCTTAACCACCTCCTGTTTATTCTTCTGGCATCCTTCGGTAATGACTTGGTAGAATTCGGTCGCTCTCAATCTACCTTCCTCCTCGACATTGCTGATTTTATTGTTCAACTCTTCCCGGACTTGTATCACTGTTTCGTTGGTCTCCGTTACCGTTTGCCTGATCTCCTCTCGACATTCGACCAGTTGTTGCTTCCATTCCTCCTTGGTTTTCTCACTTTCTTCCTCTATTTTCCGTTGGAGAATATCATTATTATGTTCCATCTTTTTATTTACTATTTCCAGATCCTTCTTGACCTGTTTCTTCAGCTCTTCGCTCTTCTTTTCCAATGTCTCCTGACTTCTCTTCAGGTCTTCATGGTTGCTCTCTATTTTGTTATTCAGGAATTCCATTCCCTTTTGTAACGATTCTAATTTTTTATTCAAATCTTCCTTGTCCTGTCTTCTCTCTTCCTTCATACCCTCTTGCAATGATTCTAATTTTTTATTCAAATCTTCCTTGTCTTGTCTTCTCTCTTCCTTCATACCCTCTTACAATGATTCTAATTTTTTATTCAAATCTTCCTTGTCTGACTCTAATTTTTTATTCAAATCTTCCGTGTCTGACTCTAATTTTTTATTCATTTGTCCAAATTGTTCCATCATGAACTTCATCATGCTATCTAATTTCGTTTCTTCTGTTGGTTTGACTGGTTGGTTGTTTACCATTACTTCTGCTTCTATTTCTGGTTCAGGTGGATTTGGATTTTCCAGTTGGTCCTCCTGTGGATTCTCTTCCAACAATTCTCCAATCGTTTCCTCAACTTCTTCCATTTCTTCTTGGTTTTCTTCTTGGTTTAATGCTTCCTTACCTTTGAGCCTCGTAACCATACTATGTCTATTCATAACCGCCGCTAGTTATCCTTTCTAGCCTCACGTTGCTGGTCGCCAATATGTAACGATAAAATGAGGGTGACGTCCTTCTTATTTTGACTTCACGTTGGAGTCGTCAATCTGTAACGATCTCGAAGACTCGGTCGTACCTTTGTATAAAATATTTACACTTGTTTATTAAGTGTATAAGTGTTAATGTGGTGTATTCGCCTCACACCGGTCGTTACAATAATAGTTGTCACTACTGAAGTCTGTAGCGTGGTCCAAATTAACAGTACAACCTACCTGCTCATTCATAGGGGTTTCGAATCCCGGGTAGCGCCAAATTGTTTATATTAAAACAATTAAATTTGTTAAATTACAAGTTAATAAGTGTTGTTAGCGTTGACGGCTGGAGCGTTCAAATGGTTCCCGCCGCTGTACCACTCGTTGCCGTATTGTCCACTCGTGACGAGCGCTAGTTGGTTACTGAATAAAAATTGCTAACACACATATATTCTACAACGTCCTATGAAATAAAACGATGGTAATACTCTGTACTGTAATTTTAATGCAAATTCAGTCATTAATTAATATGACAAAAGGATTATAAATGGTTTAATAACAAATTGCTCCGGCTTAGAACATGAAACATACATCCCCATGTTGGCGAAATTGGTTTTGAAACAAATTATTTCAATGCCGTCATGGCCTCTGTTTACATACAAAATATTAATCTGTTCAAAATCTGGGGTCCTTTGGATTATAAAATAAGACATAAAAGTTGGTTACATCAAAAAAGTACACTACCATACCTTATACGTACTTAAAGAGTATAAAGTGTTTTTACAAATTGTTCGGTAGTGTCGTATTATTTGTTACAAAGTTCGCACTCTAATGCGAGGTTATATTTTAATTAACAAATGTTTTTACGTAAGTTGATTATGCATTAAACCTTTGAAAGAAAATTAACTTTGTTTAATAGTGAAGAATTTTGATTGTTTTGAGAAATATTTAAAGTAATTTGGTTACTGGGAGAAAGAATTTAGTGGATACTTATCAGTTCAGACAGTGTTGATATGTTGTCATCTGGGGTAGTGGAAATTCTGCAATTTTGGGCTGGTTTAAACTTCGGGCATCTTCTTTTATCTCGTCTTGGGACTTTCTGCTATTTAATTTCTTTTTATTTGGTTCCAGGACATCGTTTAATCTTGGTAGTTCTGCATCTATTCATCTTTGGTTTTTGTTGTCAACTTCTGAACGCCTTTTTAACTATTTAATGTAAAAATTCAGTCATCACAATCTTGCGTGCCGCTTACCCATGCGTCATTTTTTCAAGTCTAATAAATTTAATGGAAAATTCGTATTCAACAGAATTCCTATGGTAACAGAAACCCTTTGATTGGTTAAGGCCTCTTTCAAAAGCACTGTTATGAGATTTGAATTTTTATTCAAATTTATTATATAATTTCTTAATGATTTTATTCCTTTATCTTCCTTTTGGGGTAATAAATAATATCACTATTATATTTCTTTCCTTTCAAAGTTTAAAATGATACCTCATAAGGTCATATTCTATTATACATTAACTTTAGTCTAAATATTTGACATTTGATAAATTACATATCTCTTTTAAATTAAACTTTTATAATAACATTTCTCTTTTAAAATGATTTACATATAATTACTGGCCATTTACTGGTCTTAGATTAGTAAATTTCCTTGTGAATTTGTTACAATTGACATTTGTGTGTGTCTGACAGTTAGACATTTTCATAGCCAAAAGTAGCCATGATGGTATTTTATTTATTTCTTTTAAATTACATTTTAATTCAGCCTGATGGGCTTCACCTTGTTATGATAATTGTTTGTGTTGCATTTTGATTCTGTTTGTGTTCTAATTACTGGTCAATATAGCTTTCACTATACATATTTTTCAAATATAACACTTAGGCTTATGGACTGCAAGTTCCTTTCAGCCATATCCTATTCATAACATTGAAACAAACAATTCTTTATAAGTTATTAGTTACTGTTGGTTTTAACATTAATTTCATTCTTTTGCTATTACTTTGAGTGATAAACATCATCACTTCCTTCAAACTCATTAATTTTATTTCCCTTCTAACATGGGGTGTTTTATTCATTGTATACTTAATTTTAATGCTAAACCTTATTTCAATACTACTATCTTCCTCCATTCCATGTTAATACAAACTGTTTTTACCTGGGCTTTCTCCCTGAATAATATCACATGTTTTACTTATCTCTATTTGAAATACTATTTTTAATTATTCTTAGTTATATGATTGTTCATAAGCTCACTCCCATCATTGATTGGTTTACCAATGATTTATTAAGTGTTTTCTTATTTATTATTACATTTTTATTACTGAAAATATCTATTTCCACGTATCACCTTCACCTTTAATTAACAGAGGTTTATCACTGATACACTCACTATTTTTGGGGTATTTACACTTTCACTATTGCACTTTATTTTGTTTCACTGTTTATATTAAGTGTTACTTAGTGGGTAATCCCTATACTTATTTCTCCTATTATTTCTCACTATTTCTTTATAACATAATTCTTATTATTAATGACATTTGGTTATTTACATTTCATTAAATCTAACTTTAATAATTGTGTTAGTGTACTTTTCTACACTACGTTACTTTTTAATTGTCTTTTGTTTTAAAATAGGTATATAAGTTATTTCATTTATAACAATAATATTTGTTACATTAGTGGATAATTATTTGGGGTTTATTTACAGTATTCTATCTTTGAGTATGCCATTTCTCCCTTTTATATGTGGTGTTTGTTACTTCTTGGTTTCACTTTGTCTCCTCTTCATTCTTCCTCTTCTTCTTCTTCATCTTCTTCAACTTTAATTGTCTTCATCTTGATTCGGTTCTCCTCTTCTCATCTGGTTTAATTTCTATTTAGTTGTAGGAATTTGTTCACTTCCTTTTATTCTTCTTTGGTTCTGGTTTCTTACCTTCTTTTGTTAGTTCCTATTGGTTTGGTCAATCACCTTTTTCTTTGTGTATGTTTCGTGGTTCCCTTCCTCTTTGTTTTCTGTTGTTGGGTCAATCACTTGGGTTGGGTAATATCGTCGTTCGTCGTGTCATAATATTTATATTTTATTCATTTTTAAACATTTTATTTTATATGAAGTATTTTTACATTTAGAATTCTCTTTTTTATCCCTGGTACTGGGGTGGCTTATTTGTGTTGTAACATAATATATATTATGATATATATATTATATATTGTAACGAGAGTTCTGTACGTGTTCTTGAAAATGTGTATGTTGTGTGTTCGCCTCACACTGGTGTCGTTACATCAATGTTTTGCGCTAACGAAGTCTGCAGCGATGTTTTAAATTACCAGTACAACGTGAGTGGAAACCTTACCTGTTATTTCATAGGGGTTTATGAATCCCGGGTGGCGCCAAATTGTTTATTTAAAACAATTAAATTAATAAATAACTTAAGCTATGACGGCCGGGAGTATTCGAATTTGTTCCCGCCTTCGTACGACCTCCTGAATCAAGCAGGTAGTTTGTCAAGTTGCAGCGTGAGCACTGGCCATCAATTCTGGAAGTTCGCTAAAATGCACAAATTATACAATACACTTCCCTATGAAATAAAAACAATGGTTACACTCTGTACTAGTTTCTTTAATTATTGATTGGTAATTATTCAGTTTGACAAGAAAATTATATTTGGTTATTCAACAATTTTGCACCGACAATTGATATGAGACAATCTCTTATTTTATACAAATTATATCTCATTTTATTCTAATGTGTTTTGTTTTGTTATTATCCTATTTTTATGTTTCTATTATTTTCTACATAACTAATTGTCTAGTGTAATTAGAGCTGTATTGTTTCAACGTCTTATTTATCTATTTTGCCCTTGTTAACAATATGGGTACTACTTATTATTCTTTATCACATAAAACATAACATTTAGGCCTATGGTCTGTACAATTCCTCCAGCCATATCCTATTCATAACTTTAATTAAACAATTTTTTTAACAGTTATTAGGTAAAGTTTGTTTACAATTCATTTCATTCTTTATTATTGTTTGGGTGATAAACATTTAAACTTCCTTAATTGATTATCCCTTATAACCTGGGGTGTTTATTAATTTCATTTTTAATTTCTTATTTCTTAAATAATATCTACCTTCTCTCCATGGTAACCCCAACTGTTTACCCTTCATGGGATTCTCCCTTTTAAATACTATTGTATATAATTAAACTTAATTTCTTTAACAATAAGATTCTTTTTTAAATAATACTGTCATCATCACTCTTCAGTGTTCATTTCATATTATTAAGTGTTTACATCTAATACTATCATTAATAACATTCTTAATTATTAATATGGTTCACCATTAATCATTTAGTGTTTATTATAGCTTATTTATTAAACGTTTTTTATTTATCACTTTATTTCCTAATTATTTTGGGTTTTTACACTTTCACTTTTGCACTTCTTAAATGTTTTATTTTAAGTGTTTATAAATGGGTAATCCCTATAATTACTTTTTCTTCGTCACTTAGTTAATTTTATTTTCTCACCATCTCACTATCTCTCTCTTTATAAATATTATCTATACTATTAACAAGTTTATGTCTTTATAGAGTTTTTTATCACATCTAACTCTAAGTCTTGGGTTAGCGTACTTTTATTTTTCATATTACTTCATTGGGTTTTATCAAATCATTTACCTTTATTTTTGAATCGATAATAATACTTTTAAAAATTTATTTTTTACATTGGTTAGTTATTGTTTTCGTTTCCAATATTACACTTGAGTGTACCATTTCTCCTTCTCATATTCTATATTATGGGTCTGTATTTTCTCATTCGGTTTCACTTTATTTCCTTTATACTTGGTTAGTTTCATGTTCATTTTCCTTCTTCACTTTCATCTTATTTTGTTTTATTTTATTTTAGTTTTCTCCTTCTCATTTGGTTTTATTTCATTTGGTTGTATGGAGCCATCCACTTCCTTCAGTTGGTCACTTTCTTATTTGGTTTCGTCTTTTCCCCTTTTCTTTTGGTTCTTTTTATTTGGTCAATCACTTGGGTTAGGTCAAGTCATCGTTTGTCGCGTCATTGTCATTTTATTTTATTTCAAACATTTTATTATACGAATTATTTTTTATATTGTAGATTCATCTTTTTTATTCCTGGTATTGGGGTGGCTTATTTGTGTTGTAACAATATATATATATATATATATATGTTATGTAACGTAACAGATTTGAGGTCCCCAACGTTACATAAAAAAAAATGAAGTAACTATGGTCTAGAACCATACCCAATTATTAAGGTTACTTAGTAATTGATACATCTGAGGTGTACATAAATTTAAAAGATGTAACAAATAATATGAAATATAAAATACTATTCCAATTAATGATTAATGTGTTACAAATTGTACTTGTTGTTATGCTGTAGCATGGTAGTGTTTACAGGATGTTTATTTTATGTTTTGTGGATAGTAAGAGGGAAACTGTTGTTTTATAGAAGTACTTAGTCAGTGGTACTCCTTTCATTTTTGTTAAAATTGTCTTTAGACAATTAAGTATAAATACCTGTGTTAGGTATTATATTATGTTAAATGTATTGACTAAAATTGATTAATGAAGTTGTTTTGAATTAATGTTTGTAAACTTGGCCAGGATGGCAATAAGTGTTTGAAAGTTGACAAGTAGTTCTAATAATTATGTTTTAAAATAATGAAAGGTTCCAGGATGAATTAATTAATAGAATAAATTAAAAACCAGGAAATATAAATTAATGTAAATAGCCATAAACCAGTGACTATTTGTACAGTAGGTCAGGTAAAGAAAATTAAGTTAAAAACCAAACAATATTATAACAGTTGTAAGAAAACCTATAGGCCTAAATTTAATATTTGTAAAAGGAAATTGATACCTTTTTAATAAGTCCAGTCCAATGAAACTATAGTAAAACATACACGGTTTAATAAGGTAGATTGGGTGAGAGTTTTAGGTAATTTGGTATAATTCCAAGCATGGAGTATTTTATTAAAAAAGAGTAGTAATGTTTTATAATTCTGGCTCTAGGATATCAAATATTATCCAATGACAGAAAGTAGTGGTTGTTAGTGTAACTAAAATGTAAAAAATCTTGTTGATTTTCAATTATTCGATTGTTATATGCTATTGAGTTCAGATGAGGAGACACTTTTAAAAGGAATGACACAAATTACGAAAAAAAAAGAATCTAAATTAATAAATTAAAGTCGAAACTAATCCTACAATACAAACTGATGAATAATAAAATAAATTAGACTTCAAAATTATAACCAAATACCTTTAAAAAGGTCGAGAAATTCTTACTTCACTCCTCAAGATAATTCCGTTGGATTTAGTATTAAACCCGATTTCCCACATAACCAGGAGACTAATTGAGGGAAGCAAAGGGCCTAAATTAATGGAATTATAGAAAAATATACAAGGACCTTGTTTCTGAAGAAATAACCTTCACTTTCAAGAAGAAGTTATAATACGACTCCATTTCCAACGAGACCGACTACCGCGGGAATCGTAAGAGAAAAACGAAGATCAGAAGAGTTCCAGGGGCTTTCCAGTACATCACACCGCCAATTTTATTAAGAATCGGAACACTTTTTCTGGATGGAAGTAACCAAATTGTAATCTTCAACTGTTTACAGAAATACAATGCCGCCTTGAGAGTCATCAAACCCGGTAACACAAGCTTATTTTTAATTTTAATATAGTAAGAACTAATAACATTCTGTAATACTAAGTAACCTTAATTTTGCATTACCTGGCCTTACTAATCGTTAAAAGAATCACACGTACCCTGGGATAAGAGATATTTAATATTATATTTAATTTATATAAATTAAAAGGAACCTGGTCAACTGAACAATCGATCTATCATTGTATAATCAATATCATGCTATTATCATCTTGAAGAGAACTGTTAGTTTGAATTAAAGTACAAAATCAATAAAGAATCTTTCTTGTATATGATGATGTTATATGTTATTGTAGAATAGGTATTATATGTTGTGGGTGGAGTAATTTACAGGTAAAACGGTGATTAAAATCCGGTGAACCAGTTAACCTAGACGCAAGCCAATTACGAATAACAGCGCTAATTGTCAACAGCTGGTGGAACGTGAGATTGCCGAACTAGCGTGTTTCCTGTACAATTTTTGAATTGAATTATACAATACAGAGTGACTAGGGTTGGCGAGAATTCTTAATTCATTAAGTCAATACATGAAGTATATCATTGATATTGCGTAAACATTGAATAATTAGGTAAACCTGTATTATAGTATACCTAAAAGGTTATAATAACATAATAACAAATATATTTGCCTATTAAATTTGAGATACAGGAGGTCACCTACAAGACTACATAATTAATAACGTAATAAACTAATTTATTACAAATTGGCGCAAACCAACATGGAGCTTGATTAAACCCCAGTACACTTTGAAACATATAATTTATTACAAATTGCCGCCTTCAACGTGGGGCTTGACGTTGATACACGGGAGTCTCATAAAAGTAAATTAACCCTTAACAACAGTAAATAACTTATTACAAATTGGTGAACCCAACAGTTGGGCTTTCAAACATCCTCGAAAATAATTAATAAAGTAATAAAAAAACAAGTTATTACAATATATATATTGTAACGTAACGAAAATATGGGCCCCTACGTTACATAAAAAGTTTATAACATAATTCTCTTGTTATTCTTTTTGGCGTTCGTCTTCCTTATAACTTTTTCAATTGTTAATTATAATAACTGAGATTGCGGCTACTTATAAAGCTTTACTTGCTGAACACAATGCTGTTTTCAGAATTGCCCTACATTTATTAGTTATGAAGTTATTGCAGGTTGAAGTGATAATTTGAATTGAGTAAAGTTTCATGTTCGTACCGGTAGCAGACGTCGCTGTGACGAGGTTAGAGTGAGATGGCTGCGATTGTAAGCTCTCTCTCTTGCTTACGCTGCTATACTCGTACAGTCTAACACTTTCATATAACCCTCAGATAGGATGCTATTATGAATCGTTATAATATATATATATATATATAATTTGTGATGTTTTCAATTTGTTTCTTCTGCAGAAGAAACAAATTGAAAACATGACAAATTATATAATTACTGCAAGAAACATCGAGTTACTTATATAGAAAATGATATATATATATATATATATATATATATATATATATATATTGTAACGATAATAATAGAGGCGTCCTTCTTATTTTAAGGCCTCACGTTGTTTGCGTCACTCTGTAACGATATAGATTCGATCGTACCTGCAAAATGTGTACAATTTGTATGTGTTTTGTATGATTAGTGCGTTCGCCTCGCACCGGGTCGTTACAGTAATTTTGATGGCTAGCGATGTTCATAGCGTAGATATAATCACCTATATACTACGGCAGTAACCTTACCTGTTATTCATAGGGGTGTGATAATCCTGGGTGGCGCCAAGTCGTTTTACAAAACAACTAAAATTATGTTTAAACAAGTTATCAGCGTTGCGGGATGGTGCATTCAAATAGTTCCCGCTCGCACGGCCGTCCCAATCGTCGCTTCTGCTGTAAGTCTGACAACTTGCTTACTGCTACGATTTATTCTTAAACACAAGTAATTGGTATATAGCACTCCCTATGAAATGATAACGACGGTTACTCCCTGTAATAAATATTTTTTAATGGGTGATAACTGAAAACATTCACATTTACAATAATACAATTTTAAATTCGCATCGACTGATTACATGAGATCTTGCCTTCAGGTTTGGCGAAGTGATTTAGAAACCATTTAACCTTGCGTCGCTGTTTACATTAAGCATATTATGGTTATTATTGGTTTCACAAATCGTGGATCCTTTTGGCTATGAGTTAAAGAACTCCAATGGTTACAATAAAAATATATATTACCTTAATCTAAGTGTACATAAAAAATAATGTGTGCTGTTACAATCTGTGGTGTTGTGTTGTAAAAGTGTTCTGTAAGTTCGTGTTTAATTCTTAGGTTATTCAATGTTAACAAAGTTCTATTAAGTGTTAATTTGCTCAAATATTCTATGAAAGAGAAATATTGTTTCTATAGTGCGGTAAATTTACCTTTCAAAATTATTTAAAGTGATTAGGGTTGGTGGAAAATAAATAATTGGATGGTACTTAACACCTCAACGTGTCTAGGTGCCTTCGTAGTTTATTCGGGTAGGATGTGGCTGCATACATTCAGTTTTCATGGATTTTGGGCTTCACTAAATGGGGCGTCTTTTTCATCATGGGTTTTGACGTTCTTTTCAATGGATATTTTCTATTTAATTGGCCTTGGGTCTTCAATTATCTGCTACAACGGTCATCTGCTTCTCCCACGATCAAGTTCAGCAACTTTTGACAACTGTTTGCATTAATTTACACTAAAAAACGCTCTTCCAAATATTTGCATCTGCATTGGCTTAATGACGCTTCACTTCGTGTTAATTTCCAATGGTATTTTCGTCTTCAACCGCCGTTTCCATAGTAACGGTGTGAATCTGATTGGTTGATTTTGAGATGATGTATTGTTATCAAAATTCGAATTCTTCGTATATCTTCTGATTACTGTTATTCCTCCATCTTCCTTCCTGGTTATTAAATATTGTCACTATAGCATTTATTCTCGTTCACAGATTATTTTGATACCCCACAAGCTTGGGTAATTTCAGATTTTAAGTTTTTACAATTATGTTAATGCTTGTTAATTACATTTCTTTTTGTATAATAATGCCTATTACAATATTTTGTGTTATAAATGATTTACAATTTATTCTTGGTGATTCCTTCACCTCAGATTTTCTAAATTCTTATTCAATTTGTTATAATTTTTGGTTGTTTGGTTCTGACAGTTATGTTTTTTCTAGGCCTGAGTAGCCATTATAGTAATTTACTTATTTCGTTCAAATCACATTTTGTTTCAGCCTATTGGGCTTTACTTTGTTATTTTTATTAGTTGTGTTGTGTTTTGAGTCTGTAGGTGTGTTGTTTACTGTTCAATATTGCTTTCTCTATTTCAATCTTTAAAACATAACATTAGGCTTATGGACTGCACATTTCATTCAGCCATATCCTATTCATAACATTAACATGAACAATTTTTTATAAGTTATTAGAGTTATTATTTTGATTAAGAAATATCATCACTCCCTTCTAACTTATCCTTATTTGCTAATTTTTTGTTTACAACACATATCATTTGTGTTGTGATAAACAACATCACTTTTTATTAAATTGATAACAGTCCCTTATAACTTAGGTGTCTTTGTTAGTTTTTGATTTCTTACTCTTTAAACAATTTTTACATTCTCTCCGTGTTAACACCTTCAATTTATTCTCTTCTGGAATCCTCCCTTTTTACTTACTACCGGCTATAATTAAACTTAACTCTATTGAACATCTTTTCTTAAATAAAAAAGTCATCATCACTTCTAGTGTTTAGTATACCTTATTCTATAATTCACACTTAATACTATTTTTCATCAGCTATTTATTCACTGTTAATTTCCAAACTTTATCTTACCTTCACTTTTAAATTATTTATTGTTAATTATAACTTCACTAGTGTAACACTTCACTTTGGGGTTTTTACACCTACACTATTGCACTGTATCACTGTTTATATTGTTTGTTTTATAGTGGGTGATCCCTATACTTATTTCTCTTTCATATCCTTTATACTAATGACAATTAATACTTAATAATTAATACTTAATAACTAATAACAATTTTATCTGTGGTGTAAGTTGCCTTTTTATCACCTTAATCCTTAGTGAAGTTTCTTCACTAGGTCATTTTGTCTATTAATGGGTAGTAACCGTTACCTCTCCTTTCTCCGGATAACCATTGTTTTGGTTTCAATATTCTTGTTGAGTGCTTTATTACTTGTTTTGTGAACCATTATTGGTTTTCACTTCTGCTTGTCTCCCTCCTTTTCATTTTCATCATTTGATTAATACATTGGGTTTTTTCATCCATTTCTTTGGGTATTTTGGGGTCGTTTAAACCCATGAACTTGTTTCCTTTTGGTTTGGGTTTATTACTTTCTTATTCTCGTTGTTTATTTGTGTGATTCCCTTCTTTATTTGTTTCTTGTTGTTGGGTCAATCACTTGGGTTAGGTCAAAGTCGTCGTATTGTCGTGTCATATTCCTTATATTTTAATTAAATCAATCAGTTTATTTGATAAGAAGTATTTTTACATTTATAAATATATTTTTTATCCCTGGTACTGGGTTGGCTATTTGTGTCGTAACATAATGCCTCTCCTTTAAAATTGATTATTTTGATAAAACACTAGCACAGTTTTTTATGAAATTATCAGTTATACATAATCTTTTTCCTTTTCTTTCTTGGTTGTTTCTCCATTCTTTATTTCTCTTCTTACTGAATTCATTCCATTTTATTTGGATCTGTTTTTTATTTTATTTCCATTGGTGTGTTCTCCCTTATACACAATTTTTTCCCTAACTTTAGTAGCTGGTTTCTCCCATTACTACTCATTTTTCTGAGACCAGAGGCACATCATCTCTGCTCAGTTTATTTGGATTGCTGGACTTTTCAACAGTCAATCATAAATACCTTTTTTGGCAACTTGTGACTTAAATTAATAATAATATACTTTGGGATTGTCCACCTTGTGGTTTGTTTTTAGATCACTTTGGCCTTTTACTCATTCTTCCTTCCGCTGTACCTTTGCTATATACTATCATTTGCTCATACAATTGATTGTTTTTTATTTATTTATATGTTAATTTCATCATTAACTTTTCATTATTCGGTTTTCAATTCTCGTTGTGATCATTTTAATTATCTTAGACATTGGTATTCTTTTCTCAGTTATTTAGCAATATTTTGCTTTAGCCATAGCTTGTATATTTGATTCATACATAACTTCTCTTTTTCTTTGTACCAGTTTAGATTTTTTATTTTTTTTGAATACCTTTGATTCATTATAATTTCAGGTATTTCTCTAATCAGTTTTGAGTTTGATTTTATTTTTGTATATTTCCATTTGTATTAAAAATCATTCTTGATAATTCTTTGTAAGTTAATTCTCTTACATCATAGGAATTTTTGTAGCGTATTCCTATTTTGGTACATTTTGTTTAATTATTTCATATACTTCACATATCAACTTTTTAATAAATTGTAAGTTGATTGATTTCACTTAGTAGGAATTTATGTAACTCATTCCTTTGTTTTTATATTTTTTTATTTTAGGCCTCATAAGTCATCGAAATGTTGTTGCAAGTTGTGCACACATAATTTTTGAATTTTGACATATGTATTTTATTTACAGTTACTTGTCCTTCGTGATGACATATGGCCGTACATTTTATTATATCTAAGTTTATTTTGGTATCAATTAAATTCTCACGGTTGTGGATTTATTATATTATCATTTCCATTCCATATTATAGCCTTCTCCTTTTTGTTCGACACTTCGTTATTCTTCACCTCTTCTCCTTCAAGTGTTTGATATTCACACTTATTCTGGATGAGCGTACTACAGTCATTTAGTTTTCTTCATAGAACTTCTTTATTGAAGCTTGGTTGTAAACTCCTTTTACTTTTTTGGTGGTTATATTACTTATCTCGTAAGTGTTGTTTCCATTGTCCTTGGTGATGACATACAGTCCAACATATAATAATAGCAATTTTTTGGCTATTCCTTCAAGTGTACTGGGTAGTTCCCTGTTTTTGATTAGTACTCTCTCTCCCTTGTGGTACTTTATTATTTTAATTTGCTTTTGTGAATACCTTGCTCTTTGTTTTTCTATTTTCTCCATAATACGGTTATAACATTGGTTTTCATCATAGGGGTCTTCTGGGTTGACTGGGAAGTTTATTAAGTCTTGTATCTCTCTGTGGGGCTTTCTTCCAAACATCATCAAGTATGGGGTGTTTTCAGTAAATTGGTGGTAACTAATATTTAGAAATACTTTGGTAGAAGCCAAATACTTTTGCCATTCTTTTTGGTTGTTGTGACAATAAGTTCTTAGTATTCGTCCAACTTCCCTTAGCACTCTTTCTGCAGGGTTACTACTAGGGTGGTATTTGGAAGTTTTATAGGTTTTTATATTTTCTTTTAGTAACTCGTTCCGCCATTTCTTTCCTTTGAACTGCGTTCCATGGTCAGTTATTATCATGCATGGTCTTCCCACTTCAGTTATATATTTAGTTTTTATTATTTCTAGTATTTTCTTAGTAGTAGCTCTGTTTATTGCATATAATTTTGTATATTTTGTATAGTGGTCTAACATGATTACAATAAACTTGTATTTATGTCTCCCTCCACTATGTGGGAATGGACCACATATATCGAGGAATACTTTTTCTAACTTTGTTGTTGAGGTGATGGGTATCATGGTTCCCTCTTTTTTCTCGTTATTGGTCTTTACCATTTGACATATTATACATGTTTTAATATTTTGGTTTACCTTCCTTACTATATTTTTTATAAAGACTTCCTCCTCCAATGTTTTTACAATTTTTACAGTTCCCATATGTCCGTATCGAACATGATAATCCTTAATTATCTTATTTTCTAATGTTTTTGGAACTACAAGTTTCCATGTGCTATTATGTTTTCTTGTTTTAACAAAGAGTATATCTTGGTGAATACAATAATATTTATTCACAACTTCTTCATCTTCTAACAGTCTGTTTCTTATGTTTAGTAATTTTGAATCTTGTTTCTGCTGTACCACTACCTCGTTCAGAATATCTTCCAGGTCCTTTCTATCCTTTATTATACAAAACACTTTGACGATCTTCTCCTTTTCTCCTTCAAATGTCTGATCAGTGACATTTATTCTGGATAATTATTAATTTCTTTTTTGTTTCGAAATTAATGAAGGAGTAGGGTTCGTTTATTATAGTTTAATTTTTTCTTTTTTAATTCGTCTTAGTCGTTTCTTGTACCCTCTTGTTTTGGTGATTGTTCAGTGGCTTCATTTAATTTTAGTACCTTCTTCTGTTCCATTGGGTTGCTTGGTCATTAATTCGAAGATCAGTCCCTTTTCTTGGTGTGTGGTATCTTCGCTTAGTTTACCCATGGTCCATCATTTTCTCTGCATTTGTGGTTCGGATAATTTGGGTGTGTATAACTATTTCCTTGCTGGTGAAATAGGTATCTTTTATCTTGTTCCACAATTCTTCTAACATCATTTGTTCATTTGTCTCTATGCCTACGTTATTCAATATATTTTGATTAATCAAAGAAGTTGTTAATTGTACCTCCTTCGTTAATGTTATTATTGCTTTTTTATCTTGCATTTGTATTTCTTGGGTATTCAAGTGTTCTAGAGACCTTTTTAATTTGTGACACACTATTTTGTTGTGAGTCCCTTCTATTTCTTGTATTTCCCATTTAGGCATAGGTTTGCTGAATTTTTCATCCACTGGTTGGTTGTGAATTCCTTTTATAATTTCCCTCGGAGTCCTCCTACAATCCTTATACTTTATTAATTTGCTTTGGTAGGTAAGTGGCAAATTAAACACGTCAATGAGTCCGCTCTTCATCATTTCTAATTCTTCTCTGGTTTTTATTAGTTTCCTTTTATACACTCTTCCCCATTCCTCTGTTTTCTTAATTTTCGTAATTATTCGGTTCTTCTTTCTTCCTCTTCTGTGGTTGGTTTTTATGTGTTGGATTTTCTCAGGGTTATTGTTACCTTTCTTTTCAGAAAACAATATACTTGGTTCTTCTACATTTTCCATCTCCTTCTGTGTTATATTCTGATTACCCGGTTCCCTGTTCTCATTCAACGTTTCTTTGATACTTTCAGAAGTGGTGTCTGGTTTGTCATCCACTGGTTTGAAATCGCTGTCTAATGTTTCTTTAAGTTGGTCTGCTGGGTAACTCGTTTCTTCCCATCTCTTGTTCATCCCCGTTTTCGCCGGTTTGACTTCTTCACGAAACTCTACTAGCATGAATCTTAATTCTTCTCTGTTCTTCTCACCATCTTCCTCCATCTGTCGTAGGAGTGTTTCATGATTATTATCAATCTTGTTATTTAACACTTCAAGATCCTTTTTTATCTGCCTCTTCAACTCCTCACTCTTCTTTTCTAACGTCTCTTGGCTGCTTTCCATCTTGTTATTCAGGAGCTCTATGTTCTCCTCCAAAATTTTCCTGTCTTCCTTCCTTCCCCCTTGCAATAACTCTAATTTTTTATTCAATTCTTCTTTGTCTGACTCTAATTTTTTATTCAATTCTTCTTTGTCTGACTCTAATTTTTTATTCAAGAATTCTCTGTCTTGTTTCCTTCCCTCTTGCAGTGATTCATTAATTTTTTCTTCTTGTTTCTTTGAAGTTTCTGTTATAAAATTCATGATATCTTGCAGGCTCAAGTTCTCTTTCTGAATTGGTTTACTGGGTTGATCCCCGACCATTACTTCCACTTCCGGTTCTGGTTGAGCTGGATTTTCTGGTTGGTTTTCCTGAACGTCCCCTTCGACTAGCTCCCCGATTATTTCTTCAATTTCTTCCATCTCTTCCGGTTGATCTTCCCCTTCAATTTCTTTCTGTTTGTCCTTCCTGGTAACCATTGAGTGTCTCTTCATAGCCGCCGTTGGCCTTCTTTTACGGCCTCACCGGTTGGTCGCCAATCTGTAACGATATAATTGAGGTGGCGCCGTCCTCGTTTACAGCCCCGCGTGGGGTTCGTCAATCTGTAACGAGATTAATAGAGGCGTCCTTCTTATTTTAAGGCCTCACGTTGTTTGCGTCAATCTGTAACGATATAGATTCGATCGTACCTGCAAAATGTGTACAATTTGTATGTGTTTTGTATGATTAGTGCGTTCGCCTCGCACCGGGTCGTTACAGTAATTTTGATGGCTAGCGATGTTCATAGCGTAGATATAATCACCTATATACTACGGCAGTAACCTTACCTGTTATTCATAGGGGTGTGATAATCCTGGCTGGCGCCAAGTCGTTTTACAAAACAACTAAAATTATGTTTAAACAAGTTATCAGCGTTGCGGGATGGTGCATTCAAATAGTTCCCGCTCGCACGGCCGTCCCAATCGTCGCTTCTGCTGTAAGTCTGACAACTTGCTTACTGCTACGATTTATTCTTAAACACAAGTAATTGGTATATAGCACTCCCTATGAAATGATAACGACGGTTACTCCCTGTAATAAATATTTTTTAATGGGTGATAACTGAAAACATTCACATTTACAATAATACAATTTTAAATTCGCATCGACTGATTACATGAGATCTTGCCTTCAGGTTTGGCGAAGTGATTTAGAAACCATTTAACCTTGCGTCGCTGTTTACATTAAGCATATTATGGTTATTATTGGTTTCACAAATCGTGGATCCTTTTGGCTATGAGTTAAAGAACTCCAATGGTTACAATAAAAATATATATTACCTTAATCTAAGTGTACATAAAAAATAATGTGTGCTGTTACAACCTGTGGTGTTGTGTTGTAAAAGTGTTCTGTAAGTTCGTGTTTAATTCTTAGGTTATTCAATGTTAACAAAGTTCTATTAAGTGTTAATTTGCTCAAATATTCTATGAAAGAGAAATATTGTTTCTATAGTGCGGTAAATTTACCTTTCAAAATTATTTAAAGTGATTAGGGTTGGTGGAAAATAAATAATTGGATGGTACTTAACACCTCAACGTGTCTAGGTGCCTTCGTAGTTTATTCGGGTAGGATGTGGCTGCATACATTCAGTTTTCATGGATTTTGGGCTTCACTAAATGGGGCGTCTTTTTCATCATGGGTTTTGACGTTCTTTTCAATGGATATTTTCTATTTAATTGGCCTTGGGTCTTCAATTATCTGCTACAACGGTCATCTGCTTCTCCCACGATCAAGTTCAGCAACTTTTGACAACTGTTTGCATTAATTTACACTAAAAAACGCTCTTCCAAATATTTGCATCTGCATTGGCTTAATGACGCTTCACTTCGTGTTAATTTCCAATGGTATTTTCGTCTTCAACCGCCGTTTCCATAGTAACGGTGTGAATCTGATTGGTTGATTTTGAGATGATGTATTGTTATCAAAATTCGAATTCTTCGTATATCTTCTGATTACTGTTATTCCTCCATCTTCCTTCCTGGTTATTAAATATTGTCACTATAGCATTTATTCTCGTTCACAGATTATTTTGATACCCCACAAGCTTGGGTAATTTCAGATTTTAAGTTTTTACAATTATGTTAATGCTTGTTAATTACATTTCTTTTTGTATAATAATGCCTATTACAATATTTTGTGTTATAAATGATTTACAATTTATTCTTGGTGATTCCTTCACCTCAGATTTTCTAAATTCTTATTCAATTTGTTATAATTTTTGGTTGTTTGGTTCTGACAGTTATGTTTTTTCTAGGCCTGAGTAGCCATTATAGTAATTTACTTATTTCGTTCAAATCACATTTTGTTTCAGCCTATTGGGCTTTACTTTGTTATTTTTATTAGTTGTGTTGTGTTTTGAGTCTGTAGGTGTGTTGTTTACTGTTCAATATTGCTTTCTCTATTTCAATCTTTAAAACATAACATTAGGCTTATGGACTGCACATTTCATTCAGCCATATCCTATTCATAACATTAACATGAACAATTTTTTATAAGTTATTAGAGTTATTATTTTGATTAAGAAATATCATCACTCCCTTCTAACTTATCCTTATTTGCTAATTTTTTGTTTACAACACATATCATTTGTGTTGTGATAAACAACATCACTTTTTATTAAATTGATAACAGTCCCTTATAACTTAGGTGTCTTTGTTAGTTTTTGATTTCTTACTCTTTAAACAATTTTTACATTCTCTCCATGTTAACACCTTCAATTTATTCTCTTCTGGAATCCTCCCTTTTTACTTACTACCGGCTATAATTAAACTTAACTCTATTGAACATCTTTTCTTAAATAAAAAAGTCATCATCACTTCTAGTGTTTAGTATACCTTATTCTATAATTCACACTTAATACTATTTTTCATCAGCTATTTATTCACTGTTAATTTCCAACCTTTATCTTACCTTCACTTTTAAATTATTTATTGTTAATTATAACTTCACTAGTGTAACACTTCACTTTGGGGTTTTTACACCTACACTATTGCACTGTATCACTGTTTATATTGTTTGTTTTATAGTGGGTGATCCCTATACTTATTTCTCTTTCATATCCTTTATACTAATGACAATTAATACTTAATAATTAATACTTAATAACTAATAACAATTTTATCTGTGGTGTAAGTTGCCTTTTTATCACCTTAATCCTTAGTGAAGTTTCTTCACTAGGTCATTTTGTCTATTAATGGGTAGTAACCGTTACCTCTCCTTTCTCCGGATAACCATTGTTTTGGTTTCAATATTCTTGTTGAGTGCTTTATTACTTGTTTTGTGAACCATTATTGGTTTTCACTTCTGCTTGTCTCCCTCCTTTTCATTTTCATCATTTGATTAATACATTGGGTTTTTTCATCCATTTCTTTGGGTATTTTGGGGTCGTTTAAACCCATGAACTTGTTTCCTTTTGGTTTGGGTTTATTACTTTCTTATTCTCGTTGTTTATTTGTATGGTTCCCTTCTTTATTTGTTTCCTGTTGTTGGGTCAATCACTTGGGTTAGGTCAAAGTCGTCGTATTGTCGTGTCATATTCCTTATATTTTAATTAAATCAATCAGTTTATTTGATAAGAAGTATTTTTACATTTATAAATATATTTTTTATCCCTGGTACTGGGTTGGCTATTTGTGTCGTAACATAATATATATATGCTAGACAGTTATGTTATGATATGATTTGTTTATGTGTATTGTAAGTAAGAATTAAGTAAGAAAAATAATTACAATGGAGAATAATAATGATGAAGTCAGCCTAACTGACTTAACCGACATTACTACAGAAAATCAATCAAATACGGTAGTAACAGAAGTGAGTTAACATAATAATGAATAATGAACGGCGTTGCAAATCAATCAACGCTGGTCCAAGTTAAGAAAGATAATGAGTATTGTAACGTCACAAAAGTTCCATAATATTAAAAACACCAGAAGAGTGAATGATACTAAATAAATATAAGTAAGAACCAAGTATAAGTAACAAGGAAGAATGTAATAGTTAAAATTATAAATCATTAAAGAATGAAAGGAGAGAAGAACTTCAAGTGAATAGTGGTAAATCCACTATCTGCATAATATGACACTACAACATACACAGACAAATTGACAGGGACGAATTGACAAGACAAGTTTCCCAAATAGACTGTTAAGTGAGCTTAGTAAAACCTTTAATGAACCAAGCCAAATAAAATAAATAAGATTAAAGATGACAAGAATGATATTTGTAACATGTATTATTATTAGAAACAGCACATTAGATGAATAATGTCAAAGTACTGATGTGAAATACAAATATAAAGAAAGATATTATTGTTAACTATGAACTATGAAAAATAATAAGAGAACCGAACCAATTGTATAAATTATAATAATGAAATGAGCTAATGGTAACACTCAATGCAACCACTAAGTGTATCTAGATAATATTATAAGAAGGTAAAATTGGTAAAGAGAAGTACTGTTAGTCAAGGAACAAAACCTTGTAATGAAATAATAACAAACCAATGATGACACAAATAAATCATGAAAATAAGAATCATGTAGAGACCCTACAAAACAGAAGGAGATATAATAATTATAATTACAATAAAGGTGTAAATCACCTACTATGAGGAATAGTATAAGTATAGGAAATAAGAAAAAAAAAGTTGAATTAAGAATAGTCAAATAAGGAAGTTTATAATCAATAATCAACAAATATGTACTAATAATTAATATTGTTCAGCTGGATACAGCATTTATAAATAATAATATGTTCATTTCAATCAAATAATTATGTTCAGAATAGAAATTAAGGATAGTTAAACAAGTAATAAGAAAAAAGTTAAAAGTCGGATCTGCAACGTTTAGCAGACGATGCCTGTAAACAATGCATTATTTAGATTAGGCTACTATTAAAATAGGAATTGTTAATGAAAACTATAACCAAACTGGCATCAAGTCATGTCAAAATAAAGAGAAAGTAACAAGCTATACAATGCTAATAGTAGAACCTAATTTGTACTTGTAATAACTGAGATATAAACGTTAGCATAATAATTTTGTGCATTTTGAATAAATACAAGAAATAATATAAAAAAACGACACTGATGCTTCCAATACAATTATGTAATGGCTATAAATAGAATTACGTCATCGTGACATCATTTTCTACCAATCAGGAACTACCTTAGAAAGCAGTCAACACCGCCTAGCGGTGATCTAAAAAAAAATATATACGAACACCCAAGTAAACAAAACACATTTTGTCAATTACCACTCAACTAGCAACTACGAATCCAGACCAAAATTATCATCAAAATTTAATAATCAACAAGAAGGAAGAAGTTTAAATATAGTAAAGTGCATCGAAACAGTAGTGATATCTTTACCAGAAGTGCGATTTAAGAGAACGAGGTTAGGTACATTACCTAACCAAGTAAATTTATTAGTAAAGAAGAAAATATAATCGTTCATACGCGTAAACAGTGCAGTGAAATCATGATCAGTGTACCAGATCGTGAAGTGTGTTAATAAATAATCCATGAGATTATAATTCAGGGAGTACTGTGCCTTATATTTACCTTGTTTATGAATAAGCTGTTAGTAGAATAACACATAATACACCTGTATACTAACGCAAAAAACAATAATATCATAAATACTAAGCACCGTTTTTATTTTATTTAGAGGAATTACAATATTCCGAACATAAATATTCATGTATTAGCATTACCGTAACTAACCTCAAATGTGTCAAGGTTAAACGAACTTTTCGTCAACTGATTTCAATGATTAAAGGTGCCTAACCTATTAATTTAAAGTCTTGTAATAGCATTGTATCGCAAGGCATTGGCGTTTTATCCTGTAACTTAAAAGAAGTCACCCTTGAGGTATCAAATATTTGTAAACAAACAATCGATTAATGTTAGAGTTGTCATTGCAAACCAACTGAGTTAAAAAGGTTGAAAGCCGGATGATTTGTAATCCATTAGTAGTATTAATTTGAATGTATTAATTTGAAACGAGTACATAATGAGTAATAAACAAATGAATTGTGAACTACAAACATTGTCAGCAATTATTTAAATAAGTGATTAATTCTTATTTAATGATTAATGAGTTGCAATTTCAAAGCAAGCAACCAGTTAAGTTGGTTATTTGTACGAGTGAACCGCCAACAGATAAAATCAAATAAATAGATAAGAAGTAAATTAATTCAAGATATTCTTTTAATCACTCAACTTAAATTCAGTCAAAATTCAATTATTCTATTATTCAAATAAATTATTTTTATGGAATACTAACCAGGAATTCCATAATGGCACCCAGGTAAAATTCAAATATGCTCACTTAAACACAAACAGTGCAGTCATACTGTTTTATGAAAACTTAACAGTTTACAAACCAACTGAGACCAACTGAACTTCTAGTACGACACTAAAGGTATGTGAAGGTTTGAATTATATAAATAACTTTGTCAAAACTACACACTAACTTACACAGACGACATAATTCAACGGAAGTGCGAACGAACTTCAAGAGGTCTACAAAACTGTTTACATTCAACTAGCGGGGATTACAAACATTAATTAATCAAATATAAATAAACAACAATTATTTAAACCAGATATCATATTTAAACAGAACCAATTAAATAATTAATTATTGATTAAAAAATTATTTAACAAACCAGTGTTAAATTTAAATTCAGAGTCGAGCAACGAGTGACAAGTGTTAATTCAAAGACAATTAATGGGAGTTAATAGTAATAGATAAACAAATAAATACGAGCAAGAGGCAGTTTAAATTGTATTAGTATGAAATGCTGAAAATGATACAAATGATGTTAATTGAACAAAATATTAAAAATGAAAGAAATTTCGATAAAATAAATAGTTGTTTTGATGAAGTAAACACTAAAATGAGTGATAAATTAAATGAACAAAATACAAAAATGAAATTAATTTTAATGAGATGAACAAACGTTTGAAAGAAATTGATGAACATTGTAGTACTATTGTAAAACTGTTACAAGACGAAATTGATGAAACCTGAAAAAGAAGAGAGTAGGGAAAGTGAATTAAAACAGGTAAGTGATTTTAATAGTGAGACGAATAATAAGGTTGACAACTTAAGTGCAAATGAACATATGAATAACGGAGAAATAATTAACGAGGTAAGTGGTAATTATAATGATGAATATAATAATGAGTTAACAAGTAATAGTGGTAAAATAGTTTAAAAAGGGGTATTTAAGGGTCATACAGAAAAAATTCATAGTGATGATGAGAATATAGAGTTAGTAGGGGGTAGTGAGAGAGTAATGATAAGTATAGATGTGCTTGAGAGAGAATTCGAAGTGAGTTATTTTGTGGAAGTGGGGCAGAGGGTAAATTTTCCCCGGGTAAATGTGAAATAATGGTTTCACATGTGTTTAGGGAGGACGAGTGTTCCTCACTCGGAGACGGAAGGTTTCAAAATGGTCCCTTAAGTTTTTGTGGTGTTCCTGGTAAAACCAGGAGGTGTTTTTATAATGTTGTAGTGCCCTCTGCATGGAGTGAGACAGATAATGTGAAATGGGAGTGGGAAGGTGATTTTGTGAGAGGGAGAGAGGTAGTGTTGTTTGATATAAATAGAGAGTATAAAGAATTAGTAGGGATGTTAGATATAGAGAGAGTTGATGATATTGAGTTCTTACCTTGTTATGAGAATAGTGCAGCAATAGACGATGATAATGTTGATGATAAAAAGCACTTACCTGGCAGGAGAATTAGTGTACTTGTAATAGCAGATAATTATGATGGTGATATGACTTACCTGGTTTTAGCAAAAAATACTGATGGAGACAGAAATAGAAATATTGGTGTAGACAGGTTTTATGAGACAACGATGTCGAATAATTTGATAAATTATTGTTGTGGTATAACGAATAAAACAAGGTTAAAGGGTTATTATAATAATAATAACAAAATAAATGTAATTAAAAATGAATTGCGTTGTAATAATATAAGATTAATTTATGACGATGGTGGTTAGACATTTATTATTGATGAACATTTAATTATGAGAGTTAATGGTTTTAATTATTGGACTTGATAATGTAATGATTTATGGTTGACAAGAACAGTTAATGACGTATATTGTAGATAGTTTTGTATTTGGTTTACATGTGTTAAATATACTTATGTGGTAAGGTTATGTTAATATTCTGATAAGGTGTCAGCTGATATGTTGTTGGTATGTACATTGTATTTTGTATGATCAAGGTGTACAGTTATGATTGAGTTGATAACAACAATAATATTTTCCCATAAATGAAGTTTATAATGAAAGTAAAGCACTATGAAGGTAAAATGTTTTAAATGATGTAATTAAATTAATTTGATTGAAAAGAGGGATGTTGGTAATAAATTCAAATTTTGTTTTGGAGAATTGAATTGTATAATAAATGATAAATAATTAGAGGTTGATGATTAAAATGTTCAATAGAAAGTCAAAGTTGAAGTGATAATGCAAGATAAACTGTTAAAATGTTTAATCAATAGAAATTGAAATTAAAAGTTGTAATATTTGTAATTTTATGCAAATTCAGATTCAAGTGTGAAAGATTTATTTTAATGTAATAATGGTAATGTTCAATTTGAGTGTTTATTATGTTGTATTATGTTTATAATAGAAAACCTAAAGTGTTTATTGGAATATAAGGTAATCATGTATAGATACAAAACATGTATTGTATGTTTTAAATAGATTCCCCACTTTCGGGCAGTCACGACCTCACCAGCCCAGACCGTGGTTTTGGCTGACAACCAGCTATGGGTAGACTTATTGTACACTGACCATAGTTGGTTGCCTTTGAAATTGGTGTAACTTAGAAATTAACTGGGGGGGGGGGTGAATCAGGGGAAATCAACATAACTAGGGAACAGTGGCTACCATCGAATGGGATGGTAGACCGTTTAAGGGCATGTGACTAAATTTTAGTAGGATTACTGGTATCCTGGGATGTCAGTAATGCCGAATTTTTTATAATGCTGAAGCAAGAACGGTGTAAGCAGCGTTTACACCATAAACATTTCAGTTCTTGTGGAAGCAAATGGGCGCTACAGTCCAACATAAAAGTCAATAGAGTGTGTGGAAAAGAGCTGGCCGTTACAAGCCAGGGGCATAAATATAGCATTTATGCAAATGTGTAGATGCCTTGCACGGTTTACCCATGAGGTTATTTACCAAATTGTAACGGGGTTAGGGGGGATATATTAAAATGATGTGGAGTAGTAAAGAGATAATAAGATAGAGGAGAGTGATTATGTAATCACGGTAATAGTATGAAATACATTTGACTGACTGCATTAATGATGTCGTTTTCATTTTGATTTTTGTCGTTTTCATTTTGATTTTTTGGTAACAAGGTTTTATACTGTATAGAGTTAGTAGTGATAAGTAAATAAGAAAATAAAGCATTGTAAGGTAGAGCTGTAATTAAATATTTTGAATTAGGGATAAGAAGTAATAAGGAGATGGTCATATAAAATGTTGAAGTTAAGGAGTTTGTTGACATAAAAGGTGTATTAGAAGTTAAGAAAAAAACTGCTTCTTAACGCAAACCAGCACAGCTAAGGGGAGACCAGATCAGTTCTGGATATGGTATAATGCAAGGCCATTATTTAATGTTTTGATTTGATGTTTCAGTGTCTGGTGACGCTGTGGCGGCAGTCCTGTGCTGGCCAGCGCGTCAGAGCAGGAGCGTCAAGTGCTTGATTGGCCTTGCGGTGTTGGGATCTCGGAAGAGAAGTCCAGTAAAGTCATTCAGGTGCGGCCGCGGTCACTGGACCAGGGGGGTAAGAAACCCATAGTTTTAATAAAATGTAAAGGGGGTTATGGCATCATATCTGGACTGATTGGCTTAGGAAGTATGTGAGTGTCAATGAGAGTTTTTATGCTTCGGCATAAAACCTCTCATTGAGGGGGTATTGTAACAGTACAAATCATACCATATGGGAAATGTCTGGGAGATTTGTAATTTTCAAATGTAAATTTTAGTAAGAAGGAATGACATGTGAATTAATGTTGGTGTCAGTCACAGACCATGGAATGCGTTATATTTAGCCAATTGACCTGTGAACTTTGCATTTCGAACAAAGCAGCCAATACGTCACAAGCCCATCCCAGGATGATCTAATGATGGAATGTGGGTACGGCCGAGCCAAACCTTAAATTTTGTATACGTGGCAGCTGCTAGACAAAGGATTGGGACCACGTGACCGCCCCTCCCAATAAGACTGTTCGCTAACATCTTTCTGCGCCAGATCTCTTCACCGTTTCGAGCTGTACAGTCGAAAAAGTCCGCAGACAAAATTTAGAGTATGTAAAAATGTAATGGGTGTAAACAAAATCAGTTTTTAATCAGGACTAAATGAAATAATAGTTTTTCTTTAAAAATCATAGAATCAGTGAAAATACGGTAAAAGTAAAAAATGTAAAGAGTGATCGAAAGTGCGTGTAATGTTGGAGCCAGCTGGACAATGAAAAGATAAGTAACAGAGCGGGGACAAAACAAATTATTTTTTTAAAGAAGTTAAAACAAAATCAAACACCATTTTAGAGCTTTATTGAAGGGAAATGTTGTAATCACTAAAATTTGAGATCTCATAAAGGCCTTATGCATGTGTGTGTGTGTGTGTGTGTGTGTGTGTGTGTGTGTGTGTGTGTGTGTGTGTGTGTGTGTGTGTGTGTGTGTGTGTGTGTGTGTGTGTGTGTGTGTGTGTGTGTGTGTGTGTGTGTGTGTGTGTGTGTGTGTGTGTGTGTGTGTGTGTGTGTGAAAATTATGTAATAAATATAAGAAGTGCTGGTTTGCGATGAGTGAATGTAATTTTGTGTTTAAATATCTGTTTCTTACTATTTTTGAATTTATGTAACCGTATATAAAAGAAGGGTAAATTTCTAATTAATTAACCAATGTATGGTATTAATATTTAAATGGTAACATGTGTAAGTGAGGGAGAAAGAATATTTTTTGTCAGATATCAAATAAAGCTAAATTCGTTTGAAGCAAGTAGACTAGAATTATTACATTCACTTCAAGTAACCTAAATCCGTCACTTCAAGCACGCTTACTCGAAACCCTGATTTGACCCTGGTGGTAAGTAAATATGCATTTGGACAAAATGGCGTCCAATAAGTACACAGACGCACAGCTGTTTTGAATATGGGTAAGTGTAAAATTGTTAGTAAGAAAAAATATGTTACAAAGAATGGTGCCAGACCTGTGAAATATGTGCTGCAAGCAAGAGCCTACAAACAAGAAGCAGGGGGAAAATGAGACAGTATAATGATGGACTGCCATTAAAGAGAACTGCAGAGACATTGCTATTTTTCCACTTACTGAAGATAGCTGAAGACAACTGAAGATATCTAGTGACAAAATGAAAATGTGGTATGACGTTTGCAGTAATAGAAGAAGGAGACCAGGAAAAGGAAGGGGAAGGAATTTGGGTTTCGAAGAAGGCAACCTAAAGTGGTGCCATGTTCACTCCTTGAAACTGGAAACCAGTACATCATGGTTATAGGTGACTATTTTACTAAGTTGGTGGAAGCTTATGTAATTCCAAAATCAGGAGGTTACCACTGTGGCAATGGCATGAGTTCACAATTTCTGTTCCTGTTGTGGAGTCCTTATGGAAATCCATACGGATCAAGGGAGGAATTTTTAAAGAATTATGTGACCTACTCGGAATTCTGAAGATCAGGACATCGCCTTTCCATCCTCAGGCTGATGGAATGGTTGGAGGTCACTTAAGAAGATTTGCTAAACGTAGTTAGCAAGAACCAAACAGATTGGGACCAGCTTATAACATTATTCGTAGTGGCATATACATCATCAGTACACAACATAACCAGCATGACTCCAGCAAAACTGGTGTTTGGCCGGATATTTGTCTTCCTGGGAACTTGATGTTTGGATCACCTAAGACTCAGTTCCAAGAGCGGCAGAATTATTCCTCACAATTAGAAACCAACCATGATACAAGGATAACTGAAGATAGCTATTGACAAAATGAAAATGTGGTGACATTTGCAGTAATAATGTGGGTTTCGAAGAAGGAGACCAAGTTTGGTTGTACAACCCAAAGTGGTGCCATGTTCACTCCTCAAAATTTCAAACCAGGAAGGGCCTTATACTATGAAAAAATGAATCAACAATGTTGTTTATTGGATACAACAGGAAGGACAGCAGAAATTCAAGGTCATCCACCTAGAGTGCCTGGTCAAGTTATACTGCAGAGGTGGTTTGCCAGTTTGGGATGAACAGAAGGAGGGGGCAGTGTTATGCTCTTGAAATAAATAGTACCACATCGCTGAACGAATGCGTGATTCTAAGCACATGGTGCACGAGTCTGGTCCAGACATTTACACCTGGTTTGTTCTAGGGATTCTACCCCTTCCAGACATTTACTGACTACTCCACCAACATCCAGGATCACTACACAACTACAATGCAAGAGGACGGAGGTATGAATACTGGATTTTAAGCAGGCCAGAGTTAGTTACAGCTGGCGATTTATTCAGTGCAGATCAAGTGATTGTTATGGATTAGTGGAAAGTGATTATTGTGTTAATTAGTGCAGTCAATTTACACATGACTTACACATAGAAAATTAAAAATTATTTTCAATACATCTACTCCTACTGATTTTCAAAAAAATTTGTTTAGACTACAATATAGTGTTGTTTTCACAAAAATGTTGGCAGAAGGTGTGGTTCATTGAGACCGAACAATTACCAATTTTATTCTATAATAAATGCATTCTGGCATGATGCAAAACAGAATTTTAACAGAGTTCACTGACAATAGTGAAAATACATTTTAAAAACTTTACTCGTACATAGTTTTATTCAGAAATATAAAAAAAAATCTGTTAGAGCAAATCCAAACATCTGAAAAATATATAAATCCAAATGACATTTTAGGAATGTCTTCTGACTGTGTGTAATAAAACTCTTTTAATATGTTTCTGTAATACTTTCTCTGTGTGTGTGTGTGTGTGTGTGTGTGTGTGTGTGTGTGTGTGTGTGTGTGTGTGTGTGTGTGTGTGTGTGTGTGTGTGTGTGTGTGTGTGTGTGTGTGTGTGTGTGTGTGTGTGTGTGTGTGTGTGTGTGTGTGTGTGTGTGTGTGTAATATTTATAATGAATTTACCTCAAGATATTTTTTCCTTATTAGGAACATGTTTCGGGAACCATTGTGTTCCCATCCTCAGCCTTCGTGATTTTGAGTCTGGTGAAGTACTTGCGTGTTGGCTGATTGTTATTGTGGTTTCCTGTTGGCCTCTGGTACTTTAAATTGGTATTACTGAGTGTGATTGTGGTATATGTATTAGTATTTTGTTGTGTATTTTCGATGTTGAGTGCTTTGAAAATTGTATGTTTTGTATTGATTTGTATTTGTTCAGGTATTAGTTTGTTGTGTGTTTTATGTTTGTATATTTGTAAATTTTCCCAAATGTTCATTATGGTGCCTTTGTGTGGTATGAGTTTTATTAGTGTCATGTTGGTTATGTCTGGGAATTCATGTCCAGTGTTTATTGCAAGTGTGGCCAAATTAGATTTGTATATTTCTGTTTTTTTGTATGCGTTTAGGTGTTCAAAATAACGTTTTTTTCAGTTGTTTTTTTGTTTGTCCTATGTAACATTTATTCCAATCTTGGCATTCAGTTTTGTATATACCACTGATTGTTGTATTATCTGTGTTGTGTGGGTTATTTAGTTTTTGTAGATAATTTTTGTTAGTTTTGTATGCTATTTTAATGACTGTGTTTTAAACAGTATTGTTAGCTTTGTCATTTTATTATTTATGTATGTGAATGTGACGCATTTTTATTGTTGTTATTATTTTAGTTTTGTTCATTTTGATTAACTCTTAATTGATCAGTTTTTATTTTATATTTGGTTTTATTTTCTATTTTGTTTACAGTATTTTTATTATATCCATTTTCATATATAAATTATACTTAGAACTAACAAGTATATTACATCCAATTACATGGAATAATAAATACAATGACATAGAAAGTAAAATAAAATTTGAAAAATACAAAAAGGCAAATACAATAAACAGAAAACTCAACACATTAAAACAACACAACAAAAATTAAGAACAAAAAAACAAAAATAAATACAGATTTTATCCTCGAACCATTAACCTCAACACAGAATTTAACAAAAAAGAAACAGAATATTAAACAATATGTCAAAAACTAACCTAACTCAAAACATAAACAAAAACTAGAAAATTTAATAGTAGAAACAGAATTTGCCATTAACCTAATACAAGACAATATACAAGAAGAAAAACGAACAGAAGCAATACATATAATTAAATAAATAATCACAAGTGAAATAAAAAACAAATCTAAACAAAAGCAAGATAATAAAACATTACAAGAAATTAAAAATAAAGCAAATAACAACAATTTAATCATAACTAAACCAGACAAAAGCCAAGCAACAGTAATTATTGACAAAACAGACTACATCAGAAAAACTGAAGACTTCATCAACAATAATGATTGCATACAATTAAATAAAGACCCAACAGAAAAATATCTTAAACAAACGATAAAATTAATAAAAACTGCTAAAAACATTTTCAACAATAAAAATACAGACATATATATTGTAACTGTCGTTTCACCAAACATAAAATTAATAGCAGTACTAACTAAAAGATAATTTACTGACTGTAACAAACTATGGCTGACAATGACCAAAATACCAAGAAGTTAAAGATCCCAGGACAAAAGATGTAAATAAATAATTAATTAATCGCACTGTTGAGTACATTTACATATGTTTTTATTTGTGTTAAACTAATTCATTCTAATAAGACAATTTATATTATTATTAAAAACTTGTCATTACTAGTTAAAATGTAAATAAACCTAATTTAACTATGGGGAGGTCTGCGCATCTCAGACCGTTATTTTATTTATCAAAAAAAAATACATAAAGTGAATTATTTCAGTTTTACAAATATAAGATCAAACTATAATTATAAAAGTGGTATGGTATGACAGTGCTAGAAAGTAAGAATAACAGTGAAATACGGTAAAAAGGAAAAATTGTGTATAATGAAAGTGATTGAACATAATTATAATGAGCATTGAAGAAATATATAATCTATATGAAACAGGTATATAACACATATAGTGAAACAAAACAAATTAACTATTTGCAAAGGATAAAATTTTACATTAAAAACTTATAATAAAATAGTGTAAGGAAGAAAAGATAAAAGTTCAGCTGAATATTATTAATTAGAAATGGTACACCGAACCTGTGACCCATAAAATATATAGCCAAGGCCTTTAACTAAATAAATTAATGTTTTGAGTGAAAGAAGATTGATTGTTGAAAATTGTGAATTGCAAGCCAGAACGATTAAAAAATTACTGCCGAGTTTGATGGAAACTGAAGATCAATAAAAGCTGAGATGACCAGGAAAACCAACCCAAGACCTAGAGGAATGATGTTTTGATGGAGAGAGACCAAAAAACCAGGTGTCCAGGAGTGAAGAATCAACCAATAAATCCGTTGGGAAAACTGCAAGATTGGTGAGATCACTCCAAAACAATAACTGAAATATTCGAGCTAACATTGCGACAGTAAAAATATGAATTACCACAAAAACAATAACTGAAAAAACAATTAAAAAAAATAATAATTGTCAATTATTTTAGAACACTATTATAAAATAGTAAATTATAGATAAATAAATCACCTTATATCCGTCGTGTGACTTCGTTACGTCGATTAAAATGACGCGATTCAGAACATCTGCTCCATCATCAGATTAAATCGCTCTATTGAGGTCGTTAACAGTTAAAATCACATGTTACACATAATTGTCCACTATGTAATTCACTCGCTTTCTAAATGGTGCGCACCATGACGAAGCCGATCGGACACTGAATTATTATCTGAGTGATTACGCCTAAGCAGGTTCAATGCTGTATCGTATAGCGGGTTGGATTTAAAATTTAAATGGTCATTCAATATGAAGTCTCGGCTGTTTATGTTATTATATGCTTTGTATATTTCAAACTCTTCTATTGCGTCCATGTAACGGCCTTTGTTGCACATATGTAGGGGTATTAGATTAGATTTAAAATCAGTATAATTATGATTGTGTAAGATTAAGTGGCGGGCAAAGTTGGACTTGATATTATTTAACAAAGTGAGATTATTTAGGTGACGTTTTGGTGTGTGCTCTTTAAATCGTTTGAGGAAACCTCTCCCCGTTTGACCAATGTAAAAACTGTTGCAGTCGTTACATGATAATTTATATATGCCGGATTTCTTTTCTAAAGGTATGGGTTTTCTGTGACATAGTATTTTTAATAGACTATTGTTTGTTTTGAAGGTAGCGATAATATTCAATTTATTAAATGTGGAGGTTAGAATCTTTGGCATTATATTTGTGTATGCGGTAAAAATAAATGTTATTTTTGTATCCTTATCTCCTGGGGGCTTGGATTTTCGAATTTTATGTTTCTTGATGAGATTATCAATTAACGTGTTTTTGTAACCATTAGCTAAAGCTACATGTTTAATGGTATTCAACTCCTCACGGTAATCATCATCACTGAGAGGCACTGCCAACAATCTGCGGATAAAGTAATTATAAGCTGCCAACTTTTGCGAAAATGGATGATAAGAATCAGCATGTATTGTCACATCAGTGATAGTCGGTTTTCTATAAATATTAAATTTCAATTTATTTATGTGTTTAATGACAGACAAATCTAAAAAATTCAATTTATTATCCACTTCAGTTTCCAACGTGAATTGAATGTTTTTATTAATACTATTCATATAATGTTTTAGGTTTTCGATCTGTCGTACAGTACCATTGAAAATTAGAATGGTATCGTCTACATAACGTGCATAAAATATTATATCATTTTTGTATTTGTTATGTGAGAGCAAATGAGAGTTTTCATAAAAATTCAAGTAAACGTCAGCCAATAGACCAGAGAGAGGTGAACCCATGGCCAATCCATCATCCTGAATGAAAAATTGGTTATTGAAAGCAAAGTAATTTTGTTCTACAATAGTTTCAAGTAGAACAAAATTACTTGGCTTTCAATAACCAATTTTTCATTCAGGATGATGGATTGGCCATGGGTTCACCTCTCTCTGGTCTATTGGCTGACGTTTACTTGAATTTTTATGAAAACTCTCATTTGCTCTGTAACGAAACGTTTATAGGATGTTTAAATCCTTTTACGTGGGTTAAAAATGTTACAGGTTACAGGTTAAAAATGTTTAATGAAGTCTCTATTTTGTATGCAGTATTTTGCTTTTATGATAATTGGTAAATATTATTTATGTAATTATAGTGTGATAATTTTTATGGATAAAATAATAATTGCTGGTCGGTAAATGAATGTAACGGTAGCGTCGATCTTGAAGTGGAATTCCTCTTCTTGGTTAAATGTCGTCAGTGTAAGTACCGTCAAGTATTGTCTGGACAAATAAATTAACATAAAAAAACACTTTCACGTACCTGGTAGTAGTACCTGAAGTTCTGACGTTCACTTACCCAGAATAAACTGTCAAGATTCTCTTATGACCAGCTTATACATTAGTAACAAGTTTTTACAACTCCTTGCATGTAATGTGGGCGCCACATGGGTTTACTTCATGAAAGGTTCCCATGAAAAAAACAAATTGCTAAATTTTAAAATTTTATCCTCAGTTTTTGTCACAATATTTTTTTCTTTGAAACAATCATCTTTCATAGATTTACCCTCATTTGCAATTTGTCTCTGATTGTTTCTTTTCTTACTGCTAGATTGTTCTGGTATAGTGTTTCCTTGTTTCCTCTTTTAAAGGTTTTACTTGTTCTTTGTGATATTACGTAATGTTACCTCTCTTAATGTGTGTTTATTTTCTCCATCCTTTGTAGCTCTTCCATATCTCCAATTTATTTGTCAATTTCCATGTCAGTGCCACCACTTACATTGCCTTTTTCATATTTATAAATTTCAACAATGTCAGAATCATCACATTCAATGCTATCTGCTTGATGATTTGATGGATTCCACTCACAAAATCTCCAGTCACTTATATCTGCATTTTTCATGCTTGTAACATTCTTCACTCTTACTATTTCTAGTTCCATTCTATGTACATCTTTATGATAGTCAATTTCGATAATATAAGAATCATCACTTTCAATGTCATCTATGTCACATCCCGTAAATATCTTGTGAATTAAACTTTCTTTCGTAGCTTCCGCGTCTGCACTGGTTCCCCCTTCATCATCAATTTCAGTTACATTAGAATCTTCACCTTCAAAATGATGGCTTCTTAGAAGTGATTACTTTTAAAGCTTCTACTTTTTGTTGTATTCCTCATTGCTTCTGCATCCTATCTGTAACAAATTCTTTTCAATTTTCATTTGAGTCTCATATTTGTCTTTAACTTTAATCACTTATTGCAGGAACTACAGAGGAGTTAGCCTTCTTAATACTTCATATAAATTATATGCATCTATATTAAGAACACAGCTGAATGCAATAATGGAGACCATGCTTTCAGAGGCCCAGAATGGTTGCAGGAAGAACAGATCATGTTTAAATTATATATTTACAATAGCCAGCTCATTGAAAAGCACAGAGAGTATCAGCTGCCCACATACATAGCTTTCATCAACTTTGAGAAGGCGCCAGTAGGAGGCGGTACTATCCAAGGCGCCGTAGCTTCAACGGACACGATGACGAGGAGTACCAGCACGAAGACAGGAGAAATGCAAGAGGCAGACAATGGAGGAGTAGGAGTATCGAAGGCGACAGCCGCAACAACGATTATCGGCCACAAGTTCATTTCATGCCAAACAATGACCAGAATCACCATGGAGGACGGCCCGATATGGAAGAGAGGAGTCAGGTAAACACACCAGACAGACGCGATGAAGAAAGTGAACTCTCTTTAAACTCATCGCGGCAGTGAGAAACCACATAGACCCCTCGCTGAACCATTCTATAGGGTGCAATTACGAAACGACTTCAGATAAAACGATAACAATAATGAGAAGTCACTACTTAAAAAATATCAGACAGGAACTGCTGGAAGAGGAAGAAATTGACCACCATCAGTGCCACAATGACATAGCATATGTGACTGCCAAAATAAACGGAGTGGCCACCACATTGATGATCGACACGGGCGCAAATGTCTCGTTAATGGATAGCACGGAAATCAACCGCATCCAGGAAGAAGGCAAATCAATAATACCAACCCTACCGATTAACAATATAATATTAGTGGGAGCGACTGGACGACAGAATAAAACCGTCAAGAAACAGGTCAGTCTGGAAGTGACCAGTCATGGAATCAAGATCCCAATGATATTTTTGGTAGCTACTGGATTACCATTTCGCAGTTTAATTGGCTGCGACATCCTGCAGAAATATTCAGCAATTATCGACATGAGTAGAGCAAAAATAACTCTAAGTACGCCAGATTTGGAATGGACGGCTGAGATTATTGGGAGTAAGGAATCTCCTCAAGACCGCACCATTTTCCACATCAGAGAAGTAAGAAATCCTAGGTATCAAACACCTATTAATGAAGTTGAGTATCAACCAAAAAATGACAGTTTGTGGGATGAAAAAATCCAAGAAATCCGACAATTCAAGTCAACCACAAGAGACCATTCACCAAGCCCAGACCAAATTGAAATGTTGGTCAGAATATACAACAGATACCGGCATGTATTCTCAGACATCCCTGGGAAAGTAAAAAATTATCAATGTGACTTGAGATTTAAAGAACCCGTAAATTTTAATCGGAAATCATACCCAATTGCTTATTCCTTAAAAGAAACAGTTAGGACTGAGATTAATCAATTATTAAAAGACGATATCATTAAGTGCAGTCAGTCACCTTATACTAGCCCTATTGTAGCTATAAAAAAGAAGAACGGGAAAGTGAGACTTTGCCTAGATGCTAGGGAGATTAATAAAAACCTGATTAATAACAGAACATCTCCTGGCGAAATAGAGGAAATTTTAAAGAAGTTTCATGGCATACAATTTATTAGTTCATGGGACACCGTCTGTGGCTACTGGCAGGTGGAACTGCGCCCCCACAGCCGGAAATATGTAGCCTTTATTTTTGAAGGGCGCAACTACCATTTCAAACGATTGCCCTTCGGATTAGTGAACTCTGTAGCAATATTTATTCAGTGTATGGACCAAGTATTAGGCCAAGAAGCGCTCCAGTTCACTACCGTTTATGTAGATGATCTACTCATAACATCTACAAACTGGGAAGAACATTGTCATAGAATAAACCATGTGTTGAACAAATTGTCTGAAAACAACATCACATTGAAACTTGAAAAATCACAACTCATAGCCAAAGAAGTACAATTTCTAGGCTTCCAATTGACAGAACTGGGAATAACACCATCTAAAGAAAAAATAGAATCTATACAACAATTCCCCACCCCAAGAAACGAAAAACAATTACAGTCTTTTTTAGGCCTGTGCAATTATTATCGCAAATTCCAAAATAACTATTCGGAATTAACTACAAAATTATCTCCACAATTATCTTCAAAGGACAAATGGAAATGGGGACCAACTCAAGATATAGTGTTCCAACAAATCAAAACCAAATTCCTAGAGACAGTGATGCTACATCACCCAGACTTCAATAAACCTTTTTACCTCAACTGTGATGCAAGTGACCTCAGCTTAGGGTCTACACTGTACCAAGAGGATGAAGATGGAAACCATCTGGTTATAAGCTTCGCCAGTAGAACACTAAACTAATGCGAACGGAATTACAACGTGACAGAAAAAGAGCTGTTAAGTGTTGTATTTGCCTGCGGAAAATTCCGGACCTATATCTTAGGATATTCAATAACAGTACGGACAGACCACAAGTCCATATCCTTCCTAAAAAACTGTAAATTAAGCCATGGTCGTTTAGCAAGATGGACCCTAGTCTTACAAGAATATAACATCAGTTGGGAGTACATTCCAGGCAAAAAGAATATAGCAGCAGACGTACTGTCACGCATAAATATAACCAACCAGACCTATGAATGAGAGAAGGAAACAATTGCAAAGGTCTATAACATCCTTAAGAGTCGGTCAGACTTAGAAGAAATAGTTAAAGAAATAGAGCAACACCAGAAGCAAGACAGCAAATTAATGCAAATTCATCAGAGACTAAGTGTACAAGTCAATAGAGTAATACAATACTATTGTATACACAACAATTTATTATTCATTAAGACAAAATACCATAACAATACCTGGAAATTGGTAATACCCAAAACATTAGAAAAAGATATCATAACGGATTATCACATTCGTTATGGACACATGGGAGCAATTAAAGTGGTAAGAGCACTGGAAGAACACCTGTATATTAAGGACATCAACAGAAGAGTGCGTAATTATATCAGGAGTTGCCACATATGTCAACTGGTGAAATGCACCAACGAAAGGAAAAATGGACTAATGATACCTATAACTTCATCAAACAAGTTAGAAAAAGTTTTTGTAGACATCTGCGGTCCATTCCCCAGAAGTGGAGGTCGACATCAATATAAATATCTCATAATAATTTTCGACCATTACACAAAATTCACAAAGTTGTATCCAATAAATCGTGCCACTACAAGTAAAATACTTCATATAATTATACAAAGTTATATACCTGAAGTGGGGTGTCCGCAAACAATAATAACGGATCATGGTACCCAGTTCAAGGGCCGAAGATGGAGGGACACACTGCTGGACCATGGGGTGAAAACATATAAAACCTCAGTGTACCATCCCACCAGTAACCCGTCCGAAAGAGTGCTGAGAGAAGTTGGAAGAATTCTCAGGACCTATTGTTCCAATCAGCAAAGGAAGTGGAGTGAATATATCTCAGCAACAGAAGACTTTATCAATCTAGCTCACCACCAAGCTATAGAAACCACACCTTATAATGCCATGTTTGAGAAACCTCCACCACGAGAAATTTGTGACATTATTCAGTTTCCACAAAGCCAGGAATACCAATTCAACAGAATCCATTTCCATAACAAGATTGTTGAGAAATTAGAACAAAGAAAAAGGAAGTATAAACACAAGGTACCATCAAAACTCATACAGTACCATGTAGGTGACCAAATACTACTAAGAAATAGAGAATTACCCAGTACGATGGAGGGTATCACTAAGAAACTGCTAGTACTGTATACAGGCCCTTATACAATAACAAAGAACAATCAGAACAATACTTATGAAATTTCTGATCCAATAAGTAAGAAGGTCAAGGGTACATATAACCAAGCATCCTTGAAAAAATATTATGTATAATGAGACTTATCATGAGATGTAGAATGTCATAACGTTTACAGTACCCAGATATGTAATACTATAGGCAGAAATCAAAAATGAATCCATGAAAATATAATTTACCCATAATGAGCCCAATAGAATGGTGAAAGCGCAAAGACCCCCTAATATACTATAATGCTTCATCCTTTAACATTAATTTCAACTCGTGAAATTAAACATCCAGAATAAGTGGTAAACATCTATCACTTGAAGGAGCAGAGAAGAAAAACAACAAAGCAAGTAATACACAAGAAGGCTATAACAAGGAATGAGAAAAGTAATTAAATAATAAAGAAAAATGTTTATCAAATTGTATATAACAAGAATGTTTATCAAATATTGTATACAACAAAATGTTTACCAAATGAGTATTGTAAACCCCTGATAATCAAAGAAGATAACGAACAAAGTGTTAAAAACCCAGTGTATAAACAGTGTTAAGAGTGAACTATGGTGAAACTAAAGAAGAATTTAAAGACCAACTGCATCATTATATAGTGATAAATTTAAGTGTGTAATTTAAAAACATTGAAATAACCAAAACAACAAACTAGTATCGAAGAATAGCAACAAGGCTGATAAATAATATAGCCAATATGTCAAGTTATAAATGAAATGATGACCTGTGAAGAGAAGTATGTTAGATAAAATGATAAAGCATGAACAGTGATAATAATTAAACCTCTAATACCTTGAATGTTATATTGAATATGATGTCTTATTGAAAAGATAAATGATATGTTATATTTTATGTGTTGTGATAGTGCAACTGTTGTTATGTGCAACTTTTTATTGTCCCAGACAGAGATGAAGATTCCTCTGATTCTGAGGATGTATAGCTGAGGAACAGCAGAGAATGGAAACCAATTAGAGCCCCTCTGACTCCGAACCCACTATAAATGTTAGGGAATTGAATTGTAATATGTCAAGGATTATAAATAAACCACTGTGAGGTAAATGAAAGAACAAAAGAGTTTGTCACTAGAATCAAAATGTGTATAATGTAAAGAAAAATGTGTTATTATAAAACAGGGAAATTGTTAATTTAAGAACTAAGATATGTTATAACTAAATGACAAAGAGTATAAAAAAAAAACTTGAACAATACTAGTACGCTGAAAATAATACTAGCAAAGAACTCAGTCTAGAGCAACACACCAACAGACTATTGAACTTAATGCAAATAGAAGCAGTAATATTATGATGAAACAAAATAAAGTGATAATTTCTTCAAACTATAAAACTTTTCTCAAATTATCAATTTTGAGAGGGGAGTATATGTAACACTACAAAATGTTACATAACCAAGACACACACCAGAAGGGTAAATTATTACACTAAAGTTATAGAAGTGAATCATTTGTAATGAATGTAGCAAAGAAGAGAAGGACCAGCAAAGAAGAAAGAAGAGGAAGGATCCCAAGAAGCAGTGATGAATACACTGCATGACACTACAACAAACACAATGACTGACTTTAACTAATGGACATGCAAAGTTCACAATAAGCTGTCAAGCGAGCCAGTTCATGACATTAATGTGTAGAGTCATGTAAATAGAAACTAAATAACCAATGACTGAAATAAAGTAATAACAATAACAGCATTTTGGCTGAAATTAGAAGAACTATCATAAATAAATAACAAAGCCTATGACTAGACTAGCTATAGCCACAAGGATATATAAAAACTAGCTTTACAAACCCAGATGTAACATTATTGGATAAAGATAGTTATAAAAGGAAGTCTTATGTGTATAAGCAACATCCTGATTAAACGAAATGTAATTAGTAATAATAATTAAGGAATAAACATGGTACTATGAATGTGTCTAGACCATACATAAACGAATTTATGTCAGTAAGTTAATAGGGAAACAGGACTCCTAGTGAACATTAAATTTACTGAACAATAAATATAATTAAATGAGATGTGAAATACCACCACTCAATTATTATTGTATACCTTTAAATTGAGTAGGCCAAGTAAAATGTATTTAGAGAATAAGGAATTTCCATAATAACGTATTATCATAATTATATTAAGATTTAATATTGTTCAGCTATAAACAGCTTTTAATTGTAATCATATATGTAATTTTATTCAAATAATCACGTTCCAAAAGAGAACACAGTGTAAATAACAAAATGTAAAAAGATAGGAAATAGTCGCATTGTGCATTATTAGCAGACGACAATAAGAAACCATGTTTCAAAACACTATTTGTATGTATTGTCAGAGAAAGCGAGGTTAAAACCGGCATCTAGCCATATCAAATTAAAGAGCAGAGACTAAACTTTAATTTGATAATAATAACCTAGAGATCGGAATTATAATAAGTGCATAGTGAGTGTTAGCATCATTTTTTTATCAAAATTAAGAAATTGTCAGTGAATACGGACAACAATGACAGTCGGGTACAGCGAGAGCGCCGGTGGCGGTTAATAAAAACAATATGTCATCGTAACGGTTATCTGTACCAATCAAAAAAGAGTTTACTTAGCGACTTTCGTCCCTAAACGCGATGAAGACGACGGGTATATAACGAGAGACGCTGAGAAATTCGTTAATTCGCTACCTACATCTCGAGCCATCTAGTTGCCGCTCGACAGTATCTTAAATTTTAATGACTTAATACAATATAATAGTAGTAAATACTTCAAAATTTACCAAAATAATTAACAGTACAGCGATTCATTACACGGAAAGTGCATCGACAAGTAACAGTGAATATTTTTAATTAGTGCGTGTGTTCGGAACGAGCGAAAGCATTTTAACCTGTAAGGTAACCAACCCAGTTTCACTAAGAAGAGGGTATATTTCTCGTTCCAAGTGCGAATAAAGTGCAGTTAGACAGTGATCATTATAATCCGATCACTAAAGTGTTTAATTTTTAATCTATAAGATTAAAAAGAAGCAAGGAAGTACAGTGACCAATTTCATTGTTTATCTGTTTACACTGATCATAATTATCAACACTCTTGTACTGATGCAAAGACAACCAAACTTTTAATAGCAAACACCGTATCAATTTATTTAGAGGATTAAATAATCCAATGTAAGAATATTTGTGTTAGAGTTAAGTATTATAATATTTGTTAGGATATAAGCATACGAAACTATCATTAACCTCAAAATAATTGCGAGTTTTTTTAAAAGAGGCCAAATATGAATTATCATCACAGTAATGTCTGTCAAGGCAATTAATCACGTTCTATTTGTATGTTCAAGAACCTACCCGTGAGGTAAATTATAAAATAAAATTAAAATTTGTTAATAATTATAAGAGTTTTATATTGTTCTAAATTGAGCTAGATAGTAGATGGGTAACTTACCATCCAAATTGTATTACTGTAACAATTGTATTTTCCATTTGAGTTGATTTTAAAGGGTATAATAAACCCGTAATGTTATACAGCATAAACTTTGGTTCCAATTATTTCATTTAGATAAGCAATACTCAGTATAGAGTACATTGAGATACTTTTGAGCAGAAATCTTACAGTACTATATATGAATTATTTTAAATGCCCTAAGCATTTAAACAAGATATAAAGTGAACACATACAATTTTAAAATTTAGCAATTTGTTTTTTTCATGGGAACCTTTCATGAAGTAAACCCATGTGGCGCCCACATTACATACAAGGAGTTGTAAAACCTTGTTACTAAAGTATAAGCTGGTCATAAGAGAATCTTGACAGTTTATTCTGGGTAAGTGAACGTCAGAACTTCAGGTACTACTACCAGGTACGTGAAAGTGTTTTTTATGTTAATTTATTTGTCCAGACAATACTTGACGGTACTTACACTGACGACATTTAACCAAGAAGAGGAGTTCCACTTCAAGATCGACGCTACCGTTACATTCATTTACCGACCAGCAATTATTATTTTATCCATAAAAATTATCACACTATAATTACATAAATAATATTTACCAATTATCATAAAAGCAAAATACTGCATACAAAATAGAGACTTCATTAAACATTTTTAACCTGTAACCTGTAACATTTTTAACCCACGTAAAAGGATTTAAACATCCTATAAATGTTTCGTTACAGAGCAAATGAGAGTTTTCATAAAAATTCAAGTAAACGTCAGCCAATAGACCAGAGAGAGGTGAACCCATGGCCAATCCATCATCCTGAATGAAAAATTGGTTATTGAAAGCCAAGTAATTTTGTTCTACTTGAAACTATTGTAGAACAAAATTACTTTGCTTTCAATAACCAATTTTTCATTCAGGATGATGGATTGGCCATGGGTTCACCTCTCTCTGGTCTATTGGCTGACGTTTACTTGAATTTTTATGAAAACTCTCATTTGCTCTCACATAACAAATACAAAAATGATATAATATTTTATGCACGTTATGTAGACGATACCTTTCTAATTTTCAATGGTACTGTACGACAGATCGAAAACCTAAAACATTATATGAACAGTATTAATAAAAACATTCAATTCACGTTGGAAACTGAAGTGGATAATAAATTGAATTTTTTAGATTTGTCTGTCATTAAACACATAAATAAATTGAAATTTAATATTTATAGAAAACCGACTATCACTGATGTGACAATACATGCTGATTCTTATCATCCATTTTCGCAAAAGTTGGCAGCTTATAATTACTTTATCCGCAGATTGTTGGCAGTGCCTCTCAGTGATGATGATTACCGTGAGGAGTTGAATACCATTAAACATATAGCTTTAGCTAATGGTTATAAAAACACATTAATTGATAATCTCATCAAGAAACATAAAATTTGAAAATCCAAGCCCCCAGTAGATAAGGATACAAAAATAATTTTTATTTCTACCGCATACACAAATATAATGCCAAAGATTCTAACCTCCACATTTAATAAATTGAATATTATCGCTACCTTCAAAACAAACAATAGTCTATTAAAAATACTATGTCACAGAAAACCCATACCTTTAGAAAAGAAATCCGGCATATATAAATTATCATGTAACGACTGCAACAGTTTTTACATTGGTCAAACGGGGAGAGGTTTCCTCAAACGATTTAAAGAGCACACACCAAAACGTCACCTAAATAATCTCACTTTGTTAAATAATATCAAGTCCAACTTTGCCCGCCACTTAATCTTACACAAGCATAATTATACTGATTTTAAATCTAATCTAATACCCCTACATATGTGCAACAAAGGCCGTTACATGGACGCAATAGAAGAGTTTGAAATATACAAAGCATATAATAACATAAACAGCCGAGACTTCATATTGAATGACCACTTATATTTTAAATCCAACCCGCTATACGATACAGCATTGAACCTGCTTAGGCGTAATCACTCAGATAATAATTCAGTGTCCGATCGGCTTCGTCATGGTGCGCACCATTTAGAAAGCGAGTGAATTACATAGTGAACAATTATGTGTAACATGTGATTTTAACTGTTAACGACCTCAATAGAGCGATTTAATCTGATGATGGAGCAGATGTTCCGAAACGCGTCATTTTAATCGACGTAACGAAGTCACACGACGGATATAAGGTGATTTATTTATCTATAATTTACTATTCATACATGACTTGGATACCAAGAACTAATATGCATTTTAAATATTATAAAATGTCGTTAATCATACAAGTTTTTTGTTATAGTTTCTAGTTGTTTAAAAGAACCCACAAAAATTCAACAGACATTTACAACACCATATTACCAAGTCTCATGTATTAATTATATTGTCTGTTCTATGTGTAACCTGTACCAGACTTAAATGATACTTGTATGTTAACCCTGAGATTCATGAGATTCAGATGAATAATCATCTAATTAAAAATAAAACAGGTTTTTTTTTATTTAGTTACAAATCAACGTCAGAGATACTAATTATTTTAATATTACATATTGTAACATGACATAAGATAGTGAAAATACACTGATGATTAATAAACAAACAAAAAAGCTGAAGATAAGAAGAAATGTCAAGAAACTTATAACTCAAAGATTAATGACCAAATTACGAAATGACAATTGACTAAGGAACTGACAATGACTTGACCCAATAGATTGGAGAAAAACAAGAAAATAGAATGGAACAAGAAAGAAGGAACAAGAAACCAAATGTAACCAAGAATATAACAACAACAATTGTAATCCCCAAAATATGACTAAAATGTGTATGTAAAACAATGCACTAAAACAGTTAGGGCATAAATAAGATGTAACCATGTAAACAATAACAAGTAAGATAGAGATATTATGTATATTATATGAAGGAAGAAGAAACATGTACTTATAAATATAAGGTAGGAAGCTAAAAATAACAATACCCAATTAATAATGATAAACATAGTCAAAGCAAGTAAAAAATACATTGAGCCAAATAAAGGCAATAAATTAATAACAAAGAGTGATCAATGTGAATTGAAAATAAAATAATTATTAATGACCAATAACCACACAGTGATATTATTAAAATAATTATACAAACAGTGTGGGAAATATCAAGTGAATAAATATAAGGAGGTGGTGACAAGCTATGTAAATAGCATAATATGATAAAATGTGAAGTGTTAATAAATAAAGAAACCTTCTAGGAAGGGAAAAGTGCAGTGAGTGTACAGTATAAAGTACTTAAGAAGCAGACTGTAATAGTATAGCTAAACAGCCTTTGATAGAACTTTATGTTAGCAAATAAAAATGAACTAATTATACCATTAGTAGTTTCAATAATAGTAAATAAGAATGAATATAAAATAAGATGAAAATTAAGTTATTAGAGTGGAAAATAAGAAAGACAGACACTATATTTTAGTGAAGGAATTAGTAAGTGAGATATATTGTGTAAGGTACTGTTTAAAATTATTATTATAAGAGTTTTGTTATTGTTTAAAAAACCATAGAATGTAGTAACTTATAAGATAAACAAGATAGAAATAAGAAACCAAAAATCGTTAGAAGTTGAATTTCAGGTTTGAGCCTGGTAAGAAAATGTTTGTTTTTATAATAAGAGGTGTGGTTAGAAGCACCAATGTTTTATTATCTGTTTCTATAAAAAATTGTTTAATGTACCAATATATAAAACTAATAAGTTATGAAGAATGTTCAATAGTAGTATGGGGAAGTCTAGGCTCTAGGCCTAACATTTAGTGAAGAAACTTTGTAAGTTTAAAACAGAAAACAATAACCCAGTATCAATTAGAGTATATCAAATGTTTAAGCAGTTAAGTAAGGGTGTCTAGTACAAAAATATATAAATAATATCCAGTTTAAAAATAACTACATAAGAAATACAAATAAGAAAATAAGGAAAATGTTATTAACTATTCAAAAGTAATCATGAAGGATATAAAAAAATCCTTAACAAAAAAGAAGAACAATGGTGTTCATATAATTGATGTTACTACTAATATAAGAAAGAAATCTTAATTTGAAGATATTTTATAAATTTAAACCAAAATAAAACGTTAGAATATAACAATGTCATAAGATATTGACCAATGAGAAATAGCATAATTCGATAGGTAACCATAGCAACTGACGCTTATTACAAAAAATACCGTTGGAATTCTAATTACTTCATTATTGACTTACGCAGAGGGCAGATGTATGAAGCTCTCGATTTAAAATTAACTTTAAAAGCTTTAAATTTTAATAAATTGTGAAAGAAGAAGTATTGGAGAAGCCTTCCAAACTACCTCTGATGGGATGAACGACTATTAACATAATTAAACCATAAAAATCATGGTGAAAAATACGAATACTTCAAATTAACGTAATAGACGACCTATCCAGAAGGAAGAAGTGGATTTACCTAACTCAACCTGAGGACATCGAACATCTACGAGAACTGATGGAAGCCAAACTTCGAATTAGAACCATCTGAATGGGAATTCCGAACCATCCAAAGCAGAGAGGACTCCTAGAGGTTTCCTGAAGAAGAAGACGATCATCGAAGAAGCCACATCAAGAAATCGATGAGTATAAAATAACAACTTCACTTCAAAATAAATTTTCAAATATCCATAATAACGAACTATAAATATTTTCATTTCACTGATCACAAATTTGATTCAGTAACTGAATTTAATCAATATATCACTCTTAATAAAACATAATCAATCAACAAACTTTGATATTAAATTATAATAATTTTCAAACAACATAACTTGCTGACAAGAATTTAACTAAACCTATTCTAATTCTCATTGCCAATAACTTACTTTGTATGTTTTAGTATATCAACTATTGTGTATTTAGTTTTAAGGAATGTTATAATTTTGTGCATTTTGTAGCCGATAATCCAACTTCTGTAGTCAAAAGGACTTATTCCCTGAGACGAAAAATATTAATTGTAAACATAATAGGTACGCCATGATGTTTTTCTTACGTACGACTGAGCGATGCCAACCGAGCAATTTGTAAACGCCATTATCAACATAAATATATGTATTATTCATTAACTGTAATTGAACAGGTAATATAAAGAAGGGTTCAATAAATTTTAATATTCCTCAACTGGTGTATGTTTGATTCTTATAAAACAAGGTAATATAAGGAAATTAAAAAAAAAAATAACACCCACATACTACAGTTAGCGAATTCAACCCTGCAAGACAGCGTGAGCCAATCAGGTGGCGAGGCGGTAAGATTTGAATTGAACGACGAGAGATACGGTTAGCCAGTAAGTATTGATAAAAGATAGAATCCGGCTCGTTACACACAAATAATTTTCACAAAAGTAATTAACAAATTAATACCCAATAATCTACCCACAATTACACAGTTATATTATGAAATAAGGCGAATACAAAGGGTAACATTCGAACACCCCATAAATGTCTAGTTACAAAGTGACGATCCCAACAGTTAGGCTTTTCGTTTCTGTTACAAAGACGAATACAACGAGTGACATATATAAAGCTCGACACGTCTAAAACGTCTAGTTACAGATTGGCGACCAACCGGTGAGGCTTTAAAAGAAGGCCAGCGGCGATTATGAAGAGACATTCCATAGTTACAAGATACGACATTAAGAAAGGAACCAACCAAGAAGAAATGGAAGAAATTGAAGAAATGATCAGAGGATTGTTCGAAGAGGATCCCCAGGAGGACCAACCGGAAAATCCAAACCAACCAGAACCGGCAAATAACCCGCCAAACAACCCCAATAATTTCAGAAACTTCAACAACAATAATAACCATAATTACCCCAGAAACAATAACCAAAATTACTACAACAATAATAGTAATCAGAATAATCCCTATAACAGAGGGAATAATCAAAATGGTGGTAATTACAACAGGCCCAATCACCAATATAACAATAACAACCATCAAGGGCAGAATCAAACATACAGGCGACGGGTAAATTATGTCAATGCCGAAAATAGAGAGGACCTAGGAGCAGAAGTGCAGAAGAAAATAGGAGAAGCCGGGAGCGAGTAACATTTAACGACCACTCGGTTGAAAGGATGGAAACAACTGAAAATAACCACCCCAATCGACCAGAGGACCGCGCCGAGGGTAATGTCCAACATTTAAATGAACCGCGGCAGTGAGAATCCAACAGGACCCGTCACTGATCCGATCTATTGGGTATATAACCGGACTGACTGACCAGACAAATGACCAAACCATAACGATAATCCAAAACCATTATTTGAAGAACATCCGTGAAGAATTGATGGAAGAAAATACCACACTAATTAAACACCCTGACAATGAAATCGCATATATTATTGCCAATATATATGGAATATCTGTCAAATTCATGATTGACACGGGCGCCAATGTGTCCTTAATTGACATCACTATGTATAACAAAACTCAAAAAGAAAGTAGGTCAGCTTACCCACGTTACCAGTAAGTAACATTATTTTGATTGGAGCCACTGGAAGGCAAAACAAAACAATTAAGAAACAAGTATCTTTAGAAGTGACGAGTAATAATGTAACCTTGTCAATGATATTCTTAATCGCTCATAACTTACCATTTGAAATTTCAATTGGTTGCGACATCTTAAGAAAGTATACTGCAATTATCGACATGAGACTATCCAAAGTAACTATGAGATACGAAAATAAAGAATGGATGGCAGAATTAACTGGAAGCAAGGGGGTCGTCCCAATTAACAAAGTATATAATATAAGAACAACCCGTGATTCACCAGACAGAAGGTGGGAAGAGAAACCAGAAGATCAAATAAATAGTGACCTTCTATGGAACCAGAAGTTAGAAGATATCCGACACTTTCGAGGTACTCAGGACGGGAATCCCTTAACAACTCAAGAGGTAGAAAAATTAATCATGATCTTCAACAAATACCGCCATGTATTTTCCGACCAACCAGGAAAGGTAAGGGGGTATCAATGCGAGTTGAAGTTTAAAGAGGTGGCAAACTTCAATAAAAAATCATATCCAATTGCATATGCGGCAAAGGATGCAGTACGAATGGAAATCAATAAAATGCTGGAAGAGGACATAATTGAGTACAGTTGTTCACAGTACACCAGTCCTATAGTGGCTGTTACCAAGAAAGATGGATGGGGACGCCTATGTCTCGACGCTAGAGAAATAAACAAAATCTTAATTAACGACAGGACATCTCCTGGAGAAATTGAGGAGATCCTCAAAAAGTTTCACGGTACCCAGTTTATCAGTACCTGGGATACAGTTTGCGGGTACTGGCAAGTAGAATTGCACCCAGCCAGTAGAAAGTATGTAGCGTTTATATTTGAAGGTAGGAACTACCAGTTCAAACGATTACCTTTTGGGCTGGTAAATTCAGTAGCGATATTTGTCCGCTGCATGGACCAGATATTGGGTCCTGAAACCGTGCATTATACAACTGTGTACGTTGACGATTTGCTGATCACTTCATCCAACTGGGAAGAGCATTGTTCAAGAGTAGAACGGGTACTGGAGAAGTTATCTGTAAACAATGTGACATTGAAGTTAGAAAAGTCAAAACTAATAGCAGAAGAAGTCCAATTCCTTGGATTCAATCTATCACGACAAGGAATAACACCATCAACCAACAAGATAGATGCTATTCAACGTTTCCCTACCCCTAAAAATAAGAAACAGTTACAGTCGTTCCTGGGCATCTGTAACTATTACAGAAAATTTCAACAAAATTACTCTGAGCTGACAACCAAACTGTCACCACAACTATCATATAAAACCAAGTGGATGTGGGGTCCAGAACAAGAAACGATTTTCAAAACCATTAAGGAACACTTCCTCGACACTATTATGCTAAAACACACTGACTTCAATAGACCATTTTTCAGGAACTGCGACGCAAGCGACATTAGCTTGGGATCGGTACTGTATCAGGAGGACAATGACGGAAACCACCAAGTAGTAAGTTTCGCAAGCAGAACGTTAAATCAGTGCGAACGTAATTACCATGTAACCGAGAAAGAGCTGTTAAGCATAGTATTTTCTTGTGGCAAGTTTCGAACTTACATCCTTGGGTATCCTATCACTGTGCGCACCAACCATAAATCGATATTCTTTTTAAAGAACTGTAAGCTCAGCCATGGTCGATTAACCAGATGGATACTTGCTCTCCAAGAATACCACATCAGTTGGGAGTATGTCCCTGGTAGTAAAAACATTGCAGCTGATGTGCTATCCCGCATCAACACTGAACAACAAACATTCGATGGAGAGAAGGAAACCATAGTGAAGGTGTTCAATATTATGAAAAGCAAGTCAGATTTAGAAGCTATACTGAAGAGGATAAAACAACACCAAAAGGAGGATAATAAATTGAACCAGATCCAAGAGCGGCTAAACCAACAAGAGGAAAGAGTCACCCAATTCTATTGTTTACACGAAGATACATTATTTATCAAAACCAAGCCCAACCAAAATTCATGGAAATTAATAATACCTAAGGGATATGAAACTGAAATTATAATGGAATACCACCTCAGATATGGACATGTGGGAGCACTAAAAGTGACCAAAGCACTAGAGGAGCATACCTACCTGAAAGACATTAACAGAAGAGTAAGGAAGGTTATAAAAAGCTGTCACATATGCCAACTAGTCAACTGCAATAACGACAAGAAGGAAGGAGTAAGGCAACCAATAACTTCTGCCAACAAACTGGAACGAGTTTTCTTAGACATATGTGGACTCATGCCACGCAGTGAAGGAAGAAAACAGTATAAGTTTATAGTAATCATCATGGACCATTACACCAAGTTTGTAAAGTTATACCCCATCAACCGTGCTACCACAAATAAGGTACTGAACATTATAACACAGAGATACATACCAGAATTGGGGAGGCCAACAAATATTATCACTGATCATGGTAGCCAATTCCGAGGGAAAAAATGGAAGGAGACATTGATGGATCTGGGCGTCCGAACATACAAAACCTCTATTTACCACCCGAACAGCAATCCAGCTGAAAGAGTGCTCCGTGAAGTTGGGAGAATTCTTCGAACGTACTGCCACGATCAGCAACGTAAGTGGAGTGAATACATCGAAGCCACAGAAAGTTTCATAAATCTCGCTTACCACGAATCCATTAGAGATACCCCTTATACCATCATGTACGGAAAACCACCACCTCGAGCAATAGAAGAACTTGTTAATTCCCCCATCAATCCTGAATACCAGTTCAATAATGCAAGATTCTACAGCAAGATAGCGGAACAAGTAGAAAAGAAGAAGGAAAAATATCACAAAATCCAACCTAAAGCAATACGATATCAAGAAGGAGAAAAAGTGTTAATACGGAACAGAGAGTTACCTAGTTCTAGAGAGGGAATCACAAAGAAATTATTATTACTTTACAACGGCCCCTATATCATTGTCAAAGATAACCACAATAACACCTATGTCGTAAGTGAGATAACGACCAAAAGAATAAAAGGGACTTACAACCAGTCTTCTTTGAAGAAATATTATGAGGCGGTGTCAGAAAGTTAAAAGAATTTTAAGAATAAATATCCAAATTCAAAAATCAAAGTAAGTACAACTTACAAATAAATATTTGATCAATTAATAAATGAATGAAAAAAGAATTTAGAAAAAAGATTATCTAAATTCAAAACAAAAGTAAGTACAACTTACAACCAAGTGTGAGACAATGTAATTTTGAAAAAAAAATATATATATAATGAAACACCATAAAAAGCTGACATAAGATAATAAAATATAAAATAAATAATGATGACGTTACATAACATCATTAACTAACCCTATTACAAAAGGGAATAACAGAGAATTAACGTTTCACAAAAAAAAAGACAAGACAATCAAATAAAAAATGACAATGACATATTAAATGGACAATTAATGATGAAAAATATAAGTAAACCAGAAACCAGCTACGATGTTAATATTAATTATAAATGAGAAAGAAAGTGATAAACAATAAAATAACTATCATATGAAGTAAATTGATGAAACAATGCAAAATATCTATTAAACATCGCCATAAACATATAAAAGGAATCCAATTAAATCACTGAGAAGAAAAGGTCATGATATGAAGAAGAACCAGAATAATTAATTCCAAGAGTGTTTTATTATACTGATATTATATGAGTCGAAAATAGACGACTATTATTATGATTATTATTAATATTATTATATGATGATTTTATGTTGAGATACGTCCAACAATTATTTTATGTTATTGAGCAGATAGGCATGACCTCTGAACTCAAAATGTGTATAAATGGATAGCAGAGTAATAGAGCCACACGTGCCCTCTGGCTAGTACCAATTTATATGAATAGGAGAGAAGAAAATTTTAGGGAGATAGAACATACAAGAGATAACACTCGTAATGGAAGAGAAAGAAGGAGAATAATACCATGTACCGTATCATGAACCATGACTTAACAAAAATAAATAAAGAAGAAAGTAGCGATTGATGAATTCCATAATAATAACAACCTGATTTAATGAACTATATTGATAATTTCAGAAAAAATAATCTTTATTTTCGAAATAATCAATTTTGGCGGCGATGCATTATGTAACATGACATAAGATAGTGAAAATACACTGATGATTAATAAACAAACAAAAAATCTGAAGATAAGAAGAAATGTCAAGAAACTTATAACTCAAAGATTAATGACCAAATTACGAAATGACAATTGACTAAGGAACTGACAATGACTTGACCCAATAGATTGGAGAAAAACAAGAAAATAGAATGAAACAAGAAAGAAGGAACAAGAAACCAAATGTAACCAAGACTATAACAACAACAATTGTAATCCCCAAAATATGACTAAAATGTGTATGTAAAACAATGCACTAAAACAGTTAGGGCATAAATAAGATGTAACCATGTAAACAATAACAAGTAAGATAGAGATATTATGTATATTATATGAAGGAAGAAGAAACATGTACTTATAAATATAAGGTAGGAAGCTAAAAATAACAATACCCAATTAATAATGATAAACATAGTCAAAGCAAGTAAAAAATACATTGAGCCAAATAAAGGCAATAAATTAATAACAAAGAGTGATCAATGTGAATTGAAAATAAAATAATTATTAATGACCAATAACCACACAGTGATATTAAAATAATTATACAAACAGTGTGGGAAATATCAAGTGAATAAATATAATTTAAATGGAATAACTCCTATTGTAGTCCCAAGCCACGTGTTTGTTAACCAAATACACTGTTACTCACTGTCTATGGCCTTTCTGTGATGTTATTTCGTTGTTTACATGTTTCGAGGCACTTGCCTCATCATCAGAACTTTATAAAAACTAATCTATGTCATCAATGATGACATGTGTCAAAATACTAAAACACAATAAGGCATTAAACTATGAATAGAACTTGCTTTAAAAAAATGAGCACGTCAATGTTAGGTGTGCCTTGCAAGACAACACGCGCCGTACTCTTGCAAGACACTCATGTAAACAACGAAATAACATCACGGAAAGGCCATAGACAGTGAGTAACAGTGTATTTGGTTAATAAATATAAGGAGGTGGTGACAAGCTATGTAAATAGCATAATATGATAAAATGTGAAGTGTTAATAAATAAAGAAACCTTCTAGGAAGGGAAAAGTGCAGTGAGTGTACAGTATAAAGTACTTAAGAAGCAGACTGTAATAGTATAGCTAAACAGCCTTTGATAGAACTTTATGTTAGCAAATAAAAATGAACTAATTATACCATTAGTAGTTTCAATAATAGTAAATAAGAATGAATATAAAATAAGATGAAAATTAAGTTATTAGAGTGGAAAATAAGAAAGACAGACACTATATTTTAGTGAAGGATTTAGTAAGTGAGATATATTGTGTAAGGTACTGTTTAAAATTATTATTATAAGAGTTTTGTTATTGTTTAAAAAAACCATAGACTGTAGTAACTTATAAGATAAACAAGATAGAAATAAGAAACCAAAAATCGTTAGAAGTTGAATTTCAGGTTTGAGCCTGGTAAGAAAATGTTTGTTTTTATAATAAGAGGTGTGGTTAGAAGCACCAATGTTTTATTATCTGTTTCTATAAAAAATTGTTTAATGTACCAATATATAAAACTAATAAGTTATGAAGAATGTTCAATAGTAGTATGGGGAAGTCTAGGCTCTAGGCCTAACATTTAGTGAAGAAACTTTGTAAGTTTAAAAAAGAAAACAATAACCCAGTATCAATTAGAGTATATCAAATGTTTAAGCAGTTAAGTAAGGGTGTCTAGTACAAAAATATATAAATAATATCCAGTTTAAAAATAACTACATAAGAAATACAAATAAGAAAATAAGGAAAATGTTATTAACTATTCAAAAGTAATCATGAAGGATATAAAAAAATCCTTAACAAAAAAGAAGAACAATGGTGTTCATATAATTGATGTTACTACTAATATAAGAAAGAAATCTTAATTTGAAGATATTTTATAAATTTAAACCAAAATAAAACGTTAGAATATAACAATGTCATAAGATATTGACCAATGAGAAATAGCATAATTCGATAGGTAACCATAGTAACTGACGCTTATTACAAAAAATACCGTTGGAATTCTAATTACTTCATTATTGACTTACGCGGAGGGCGGATGTATGAAGCTCTCAATTTAAAATTAACTTTAAAAGCTTTAAATTTTAATAAATTGTGAAAGAAGAAGTATTGGAGAAGCCTTCCAAACTACATCTGATGGGATGAACGACTATTAACATAATTAAACCATAAAAATCATGGTGAAAAATACGAATACTTCAAATTAACGTAATAGACGACCTATCCAGAAGGAAGAAGTGGATTTACCTAACTCAACCTGAGGACATCGAACATCTACGAGAACTGATGGAAGCCGAACTTCGAATTAGAACCATCTGAATGGGAATTCCGAACCATCCAAAGCAGAGAGGACTCCTAGAGGTTTCCTGAAGAAGAAGACGATCATCGAAGAAGCCACATCAAGAAATCGATGAGTATAAAATAACAACTTCACTTCAAAATAAATTTTCAAATATCCATAATAAAGAACTATAAATATTTTCACTTCACTGATCACAAATTTGATTCAGTAACTGAATTTAATCAATATATCACTCTTAACAAAACATAATCAATCAACAAACTTTGATATTAAATTATAATAATTTTCAAACAACATAACTTGCTGACAAGAATTTAACTAAACATATTCTAATTCTCATTGCCAATAACTTACTTTGTATGTTTTAGTATATCAACTATTGTGTATTTAGTTTTAAGGAATGTTATAATTTTGTGCATTTTGTAGCCGATAATCCAACTTCTGTAGTCAAAAGGACTTATTCCCTGAGACGAAAAATATTAATTGTAAACATAATAGGTACGCCATGATGTTTTTCTTACGTACGACTGAGCGATGCCAACCGAGCAATTTGTAAACGCCGTTATCAACATAAATATATGTATTATTCATTAACTGTAATTGAACAGGTAATATAAAGAAGGGTTCAATAAATTTTAATATTCCTCAACTGGTGTATGTTTGATTCTTATAAAACAAGGTAATATAAGGAAATTAAAAAAAAAAAAAAACACCCACATACTACAGTTACCGAATTCAACTCTGCAAGACAGTGTGAGCCAATCAGGTGGCGAGGCGGTAAGATTTGAATTGAACGATGAGAGATACGGTTAGCCAGTAAGTATTGAGAAAAGATAGAAACCGGCTCGTTACATACAAATAATTTTCACAAAATTAATTAACAAATTAATACCCAATAATCTACCCACAATTACACAGTTATATTACGAAATAAGGCGAATACAAAGGGTAACATTCGAACACCCCATAAACGTCTAGTTACAAAGTGATGATCCCAACAGTGGGGCTTTTCATTTCTGTTACAAAGACGAATACAACGAGTGACATATATAACGCTCGACACGTCTAAAACGTCTAGTTACAATATTGGTGATCCCAAAACAGGGCTGAACAAAATAAAAGTATCAACGACGGAAAGGAAGATATTTACTGAATATTACATAGTGGCGCCCAACGTGGGGCCTTCCACATTCGCAGAATAGATTTGGTACTATATTTACTGAATATTACATATTGGCGCCCAACCGGTAGGGCTGAAATTAGGCAAAACCAACTAACCGAAACACAATTAGTGAAATAACGATTGACCTAATTTTAGCTGGCAACTTTCTACAAGACTAAAAAATGCGACGACGAGAGGCTTCTCAAAAGAGAGGACAAAAGCCAGAGACAGAAGAAGATAGGCGGGAACAAGAAGAAGAAACAGTCAAAGACAGCGAAATGGAAGAACAGGCGGGTGACAATGAGGAAGCCAGAGGAGGCCTGGATTTACAAAAATTATGGGAATTAATTAAAGAAGATTCCAAGAAACAGAAGGAAGAATTAAAGAAACAAGTGAAGGAGGATATTGAAAAAAATAGATAAAAATAATGAAAAGAATATCGAAACACTTAACAAGAAAATGGATAGTAACCAAGAAGTGTTTAAACAAATGAGAGAACAAATGGACAGCAATAATAACAGCACTTAAATTACAGTTGGAAGAGTATCGTGAAGAAATAAAGCAGAGAATAACGGATACCAATGAAGAAATAAAAAAGACCAATGAAACATTGATACAAGTCCGTGAGGAAATATTAACTAAAGTAAACAATGTCGAAGAGGAAAGTAAAAATAGAATTGAGGGAATCCAACAGGAAACAGTGGAAAAATTGGAACAAATGCAAGGAAAAATAGATGAACAATTCAATGAGGTAGGGAACAATTTAGGACGAGTACAATGCCAAGTCATGGAAAATAAAGAAAAGAGTGAGGAAATACAGTGAAAAGAAATAACAAAAATTAAAGAAGATATAGAAATACTTAATAGTAGACCAATGAATTACACACACATACCAATAGGAGAAAACCAAGAGAATATTAAGCACCTGGAAAAGAAGACAAAGAAAATGAGACAAAGGCATCAAAGGAAACTAATAAAAACAAGGGAGGAGTTGGAGATGATAAACAATGGACTATTTAATGTAATTAATCTCCCAATAACCGACCATAGGGAAATAGGTAATGATAAAAATTATAGTAGGAGCTTAATAGAAATTTTAGAAATAATTCACAATAAAATGGTGTGTAACAAATTAAAAGGGTCTATAGGTAAATTGAATACACCAGAAATAAAAATTCATAATAAAATGTCATGGATAGCATCAATGATTGATAAACAATTGATATATTTGTTTAGTAAACTAGATGATAGAGTGATAGAAATAAGATTTAATACAAGTGAAAATTTTGTATTAGAAACATTGCCATATAAGGTAGTAGAGAGGTATTTAACTAGGACTGAAATAGTTCTGAAAACAATAGCAGTCCGAACAATAAGGGCAATTGAGAGATCGACCACAGATAAACTAAGTAAGATAGCGCCATCGAAAGAAGGGACTGATTTTCTGGGTACCGATCAAGCGAACCATTTGAAAAAGGAAACAAAAAAATAATATTGATAAAGACAAAATATTATTTAGAAAAATATATCAAGGGATTCATTAGAAAGAAAACAGGGTAAAGCGAAAACAAACTGAGACATAGAGTACATCAAAGTAAACACTACAAGGGGTGCTGACACCAGTCTTGATCAAAACGGGAGCGAACACTTCCTTAACAAACATACCAGAATAAAACGGAGAGAATACGCACGCTGTCCATAAACCAGATACAATTATAGGAGCCACAGGTAAATAATATAAAACCATAAACCTGAATGTTACGAGAGAAGGAATAGGAATTCCTACGGTGTTATTAGTAACCCAAGGGTTACTCTTTAAGGTATAAACAGAGTGTTGTATGCTACGGCGCCACTCTGCGATTATGAATGATCCGCTGAGATAATAGGAAGCACAAGTGCCCCTCAGGACAGGAATTCATACTAAGTTAGGGAAAATGTTAGGGTACCCATAGGAAACAAATAAACCGTAACAGACCCAGGAAAGACTGCAGGAAATCAGGGTATTCCAAGGAAAAGGATATACAGAGATCATGAGTGTGGCACAAAAGAAGATGTTAGTGAACAATTACAATAACTACCACATCATATACCCTAACTCACCGAATAAAGTGAAGAATTTAAATAATATCCGGTTAGACAGTTGTTAAAGAAACCTGTAAGAAAGTAAATCCAGCGCATGATAAAGGAAGATATAATAGGAAAAATTAGTTTGTCAATTACCAGCCCCATTGTAGCAATACCCCAAGGAATATATAACCAAACCGATATAAACAGGTTTTATGAAAAGTGAAGACAGTTTTTGTAGATTTTTGCTGTTTATTTCAGTAACTCCTAAAACTACCATTTACTGAAATAACTCGTCTTAAACAGGGGGTCTTTATGTTTAATTTATTTACGATTTAAATCTATTTACGAGTAAATAACTCGTCTTTATGTAACGTGTGATTTCACCAAACATAAAATTAATAACAGTACTAACTAAAAGATAATTTACTGACTGTAACAAACTATGGCTGACAATGACCAAAATACCAAGAAGTTAAAGATCCCAGGACAAAAGATGTAAATAAATAATTAATTAATCGCACTGCTGAGTACTTTTACATATGTTTTTATTTGTGTTAAACTAATTCATTCTAATAAGACAATTTATATTATTATTAAAAACTTCATTACTAGTTAAAATGTAAATAAATCTAATTTAACTATGGGGAGGTCTGCGCACCTCAGACCGTTATTTTATTTATAAAAAAAAAAAAAAAATACATAAAGTGAATTATTTAAGTTTTACAAATATAATAAGATCAAACTATAAATATCACTATAATATTGACGACTCGGAACACTAAGTTTTTTATATAAGTAAAAACGTAAAGTTTTACCTTACAGCCTAAACCGGCTTTCACCTATAGAAGGCTTCATCAGAGGCTGTCATTAGTAGCGTTGTTCGTCTTGTTGTTGGCTACGAGATAATGTTTCGAAAGATCGAAGCTGTGTGTGTGTGGTGAGATGTGTTCGAATAATGCGTGCGATTTGAATTGTGTCTGTTCGTTTAGGATGTCGTTTTTATTTGTTTTTGTGTGTTTGTATATTTCTAATTGCTCTAGAGTGTCTAGTTTTCGGCCTTTTGTGTGTACGTGTAGTATGTTCATGTTATTGTCGATGTTTTTATATGTGTGGTTTGCTTCAATGAGGTGGTTTGCGAAGGTAGATTCTGTAGTGGTGTGGAGTGCTTTTGTGTGTTCAATGTACCTCTGTTTGAAGCTACGTCCTGTCTGGCCTATGTAGAATTTATTGCAATTTTAACAATTTAGTTTATATACACCGGGTAGATCGAATTTGTTTTGTGCTTTGGGCGTGCGTTTTGATAGTGTGTGTTCTGTTTTGTTAGTAGTTTTGTAAGCGATTCTGTATCCTGCTTTTTTGAATTTGTGGGCAATTTTTTCTGTTTGTTTGTTGATATATGTTAGTGTTATGAATTTGTTGTTTTCTGTCTTTGTCTGTTGTTTGTTTTGTGTTTTGTGTAGGAGTTTACTGACTAGTGTTCTGTCATAACCGTTAGATTCTGCTAGATATTTTATCGTGTTTAGTTCGTCTTTGTAGTCTATTTCATTTAAGGGGATGTTGTTAAGTCTATGTATCATGGTTCTAAAAGCAGCTAGTTTGTGTTGTATTGGGTGATTGGAGGTGTTGTGTATTAGTGTGTCAGTTGTAGTTGGTTTTCTGTATATACTGAATTTGTGCCTGTGTTCTAGTTTTGTGATGGAGAGGTCTAAGAAGTTTATGGTATTGTTGTGTTCGTATTCGGCAGTGAAGGTTATGTTTTTATGTATTTTGTTTATGTGTGTTAGTAACTGTTCACATTGTCTTTTGTTTCCCCTGTATAGTATTAGAGTGTCATCAACGTATCTGTGCCAATATAGTATTTTATGTGAGTGTCTGTCATTCTGTCATTGTTTGTGAGTATTTTTGTTTTTTCTAAGTGTTGGAGGAAGACTTCTGCTAGAATGCTGGATATGGGGGAGCCCATGGGTAGGCCATCGTTCTGTGTGTAGTATTTATTGTTATAAGTAAAGTAGTTTTGTTTTGTGATAATGTTTAGGGTTTCTGTTATTTCATTGATAAGTTCGTCTGGTGTGTTGTTCTGTTTGAGTTTGTTTTGTAGGATGGTGATTGTTTCAGAGATGGGGATGTTTGTGTACAGGTTTTTAATGTCAAAGGAGGCTAATGTGGCGTTATGGGGGATGTGTATGTCTTTTATTTTTGTTACTAGGTCAGTGTTGTTTTTTACTGCAATGTTGTTGTCTGTTTGTGTGTGTTGTCTAATAATTTTGTCTAGATATTTTGCCAGTTTGTGTGCAGGGGCATTACGGTAGTTGATGATGGGGCGGATCGGAATGTCTTCTTTATGGATTTTGGGAAGCGCTTGGAGTGTAGGTGCTGATGGTCGGATTTGTTTCATGTAGGGCTTTTGTTTATGTGTCATAATGTGTTTGGCTTTGTTGACTATTTGTTTTACTGAGTTTTGGTATCTGTCGGTGGGGTCGTGTTTTAGTTCTGTGATGTTGTTCTGTTCCATGAAGTCTTGTACTTTTTTGTGTAGGTTGTCTGTGGGGATAATTACAGTCGTGTTGCCTTTGTCAGCTTTTACAAATGTGATGTTGTGCTTGTGTGCCTTTTCCCTCAGTTTGATGGCTGTGTGTATTTCTGAGTTGTGGTTGTTGTTGTCTGGTGTCTTATGTACTCCTATTGTGTTGTTTATATTATGTCTTAATGTGTCTTGATGTTCTGGTGCTGTGTTTTGTATATTTGTTTCTGTGTCAATTATGAGCTTTGTTAGTGTTTGGTTGTTATGTTTGTAATGTATTTTATGTTTTAGGCCTTAATATGATTGTTGTCTAATAATTTTGTCTAGATATTTTGCCAGTTTGTGTGCAGGGGCATTATGGTAGTTGATGATGGGGCGGTTATGACAGAACAATAATCAGTAAACTCCTACACAAAACACAAAACAAACAACAGACAAAGACAGAAAACAACAAATTCATAACACTAACATACATCAAGAAACAAACAGAAAAAATTGCCCACAAATTCAAAAAAGCAGGATACAGAATCACTTACAAAACTACTAACAAAACAGAACACACACTATCAAAACGCACGCCCAAAGCACAAAACAAATTCGATCTACCCGGTGTATATAAACTAAATTGTTCAAATTGCAATAAATTCTACATAGGCCAGACAGGACGTAGCTTCAAACAGAGGTACATTGAACACACAAAAGCACTCCACACCACTACAGAATCTACCTTCGCAAACCACCTCATTGAAGCAAACCACACATATAAAAACATCGACAATAACATGAACATACTACACGTACACACAAAAGGCCAAAAACTAGACACTCTAGAGCAATTAGAAATATACAAACACACAAAAACAAATAAAAACGACATCCTAAACGAACAGACACAATTCAAATCGCACGCATTATTCGAACACACCTCACCACACACACACAGCTTCGTTCTTTCGAAACATTATCTCGTCGCCAACAACAAGACGAACAACGCTACTAACGACAGCCTCTGATGAAGCCTTCTATAGGTGAAAGCCGGTTTAGGCTGTAAGGTAAAACTTTACGTTTTTACTTATATAAAAAACTTAGTGTTCCGAGTCGTCAATATTATAGTGATATTTAGTTAAGTAACGGACACGTCATGGACAACGAAATCCAAGAATTTAACTCAGCAAGACGAGCCAACGTCCAAGCGTACAAGTTCACAACTTTGAAGGTTAGAAAGATTGTAGCTCACATAAATTTCAACAAAACATGTATAAACAATTCACTAACACCTAAATATGCCCAAATCAAAATTAAACATAGCAACCAGGCCGCCCGAATAACACAAAACATCGCACAAAGAACATACATAAAAGAATCAATTAAACAACTCTATAAGAAAAAAGATGCCCTTAATCGCAAAGCACTAACACTACACCTACATATCGCCAACACATACGGACACAATTACATGACTGAACTAATACATCACACAAATGAATGGACAAAAAAACAAATACATAACATACAGACAAAACACGACAGAAAAATAAAAAACCTGACACCAATCAAAACAGATATAATTCCCTCGCACAAATTCTACCCACGTACAGTAAACCTCACGAACGTCACACTCACAAAAAACGAACAAACACTCCTTGATAAAGGCCTAAAACATAACATACATTACAAACATAACAACCAAACACTAACAAAGCTCATAATTGACACAGAAACAAATATACAAAACACAGCACCAGAACATCAAGACACATTAAGACATAATATAAACAACACAATAGGAGTACATAAGACACCAGACAACAACAACCACAACTCAAAAATACACACAGCCATCAAACTGAGGGAAAAGGCACACAAGCACAACATCACATTTGTAAAAGCTGACAAAGGCAACACGACTGTAATTATCCCCACAGACAACCTACACAAAAAAGTACAAGACTTCATGGAACAGAACAACATCACAGAACTAAAACACGACCCCACTGACAGATACCAAAACTCAGTAAAACAAATAGTCAACAAAGCCAAACACATTATGATACATAAACAAAAGCCCTACATGAAACAAATCCGACCATCAGCACCTACACTCCAAGCGCTTCCCAAAATCCATAAAGAAGACATTCCGATCCGCCCCATCATCAACTACCGTAATGCCCCTGCACACAAACTGGCAAAATATCTAGACAAAATTATTAGACAACACACACAAACAGACAACAACATTGCAGTAAAAAACAACACTGACCTAGTAACAAAAATAAAAGACATACACATCCCCCATAACGCCACATTAGCCTCCTTTGACATTAAAAACCTGTACACAAACATCCCCATCTCTGAAACAATCACCATCCTACAAAACAAACTCAAACAGAACAACACACCAGACGAACTTATCAATGAAATAACAGAAACCCTAAACATTATCACAAAACAAAACTACTTTACTTATAACAATAAATACTACACACAGAACGATGGCCTACCCATGGGCTCCCCCATATCCAGCATTCTAGCAGAAGTCTTCCTCCAACACTTAGAAAAAACAAAAATACTCACAAACAATGACAGACACTCACATAAAATACTATATTGGCACAGACACGTTGATGACATTCTAATACTATACAGGGGAAACAAAAGACAATGTGAACAGTTACTAACACACATAAACAAAATACATAAAAACATAACCTTCACTGCCGAATACGAACACAACAATACCATAAACTTCTTAGACCTCTCCATCACAAAACTAGAACACAGGCACAAATTCAGTATATACAGAAAACCAACTACAACTGACACACTAATACACAACACCTCCAATCACCCAATACAACACAAACTAGCTGCTTTTAGAACCATGATACATAGACTTAACAACATCCCCTTAAATGAAATAGACTACAAAGACGAACTAAACACGATAAAATATCTAGCAGAATCTAACTTAGTGTTCCGAGTCGTCAATATTATAGTGATATTTAGTTAAGTAACGGACACGTCATGGACAACGAAATCCAAGAATCAAACTATAATTATAAAAGTGGTATGGTATGACAGTGCTAGAAAGTGAGAATAACAGTGAAATACGGTAAAAAGGAAAAATTGTGTATAATGAAAGTGACTGAACATAATTATAATGAGCATTGAAGAAATATATAATCTATATGAAACAGGTATATAACACATATAGTGAAACAAAACAAATTAATTATTTGAAAAGGATAAAATTTTACATTAAAAACTTATAATAAAACAGTGTAAGGAAGAAAAGATAAAGTTCAGCTGAATATTATTAATTAGAAATGGTATACCGAACCTGTGACCCATAAAATATATAGCCAAGGCCTTTAACTAAATAAATTAATGTTTTGAGTGAAAGAAGATTGATTGTTGAAAATTGTGAATTGCAAGCCAGAACGATTAAAAAATTACTGCTGAGTTTGATGGAAATTGAAGATCAATAAAAGCTGAGATGACCAGGAAAACCAACCCAAGACCTAGAGGAATGATGTTTTGACAGAGAGAGACCAAAAAACCAGGTGTCCAGGAGTGAAGAATCAACCAATAAATCCGTTGGGAAAACTGCAAGATTGGTAAGATCGCTCCAAAACAATAACTGAAATATTCGAGCTAACATTGCAACAGTAAAAATATGAATTACCACAAAAACAATAAAAAAAAATAATAATTGTGAATTATTTTAGAACACTATTATACAATAGTCATTAATCATAAGAGTTGTTTCTTATAGTTTCTAGTTGTTTAAAAGAACCCACAAACATTCAACAGACATTTACAACACCATATTACCAAGTCTCATGTATTAATTATATCGTCTGTTCTATGTGTAACCTGTACCAGACTTTAATGATACTTGTATGTTAACCCTGAGATTCAGATAAATAATCATCTAATTAAAAATAAAACACAGGGTTTTTACTTTTTATTTAGTTACAAATCAACGTCAGAGATACTAATTATTTTAATATTACATATTGGTGATCCCAAAACAGGGCTGAACAAAATAAAAGTATCAACGATGAAAAGGAAGATATTTACTGAATATTACAATATAAATAATAATCCAGAACCACCTAAAATGATAGCCTAATAAAAATACACAAATTAAACAACCCAATACGACCATTAATCAACTTCAAAAAAGCACCTACATATAAAATAGCAAAAATAATAGCACAAAAACTAAAAAGTTTCATCTAACAAATAATTATCACAACACAAAAAATACATACGAATTAATAGACAAACTAAAGGTAATAAATATAGATGAAAACACATTTTTCACATCATATGACATCACAAATATGTACACCAACATTCCAATTGATGAAACAATAGACATAACAATAAACAAACTTAAAGAACAAAATAAAGGTACACAATATATAACTGAAATAAAAAATAACCTCCAACTAATACTAAAACAAAATTACTTTGAATTAAATAGTAATATTTATCAACAACAAGAAGGATTGGCAATGGGATCTCCTTATCTAGCATAATAGCAGAAATATTCTTACAACATATAGACACCAAAATACAAAATATTATAAATTTCTTTGATCCAAATGGCATTTGGATAAGATATGTAGATGAAGGGCTATATGTATCAAGTAACAAAAATACAAATGCAGATAGCATATTAAAACAAATCAATAGCATACATCCAAAAATACAATTCACAGAAGAAAAAGAAAATTATAACAAAATCAACTACTTAGACATAACCATCACAAGATACAATAACCACCTACAATATGCAATATACAGAAAACCAACTTCCACTAACATCAATATACCTAACCATTCTGACCACCCACCACAACATAAAATGGCAGCATTCTATTCACTATTTAACATAATGTACAAAATACCCCTAAACAAACAAGAAACAGACAAAGAAAGAAATATAATATACCAAATTGCTTATGAAAATGGATTAATAAAAATACTGTAAACAAAATAGAAAATAAAATCAAATATAAAATAAAAACTGAACAATTAAGAGTTAATCAAAATGAACAAAACAAAAATAATAACAACAATAAAAAATGGGCCACATTCATATACATAAATAATAAAATGACAAAGCTAACAAAACTGTTTAAAAACACAGACATTAAAATAGCATACAAAACACAAAACTAACAAAAATTATCTACAAAAACTAAATAACCCACACAACAAAGATAATACAACAACCAATGGTAGGTCCTTTTAGACTGCAAGATACAAAAAACAAAACTGAATCGTTATACTACTATAATCATCGAGTAGTAGGAGAGTGATTACATTAATCAATACATCTTAACTAATAACATAAAAATTCAAAGACACGTTTTGCGTCAACATTGTAGGTTAATTTGGCGTACTGAATTGTGATCAGTGAACCTTAAATTAATAATACCTTTTTAACAACATATAAAAATACAGTCTAATAAAGTTATGAAACTCTTCAATGTTCATAGAAAATCATCTGATTCGTTATTTTGGATGAATTTAATCAGGTAAACAGATAACTCTTGTAACCATGTTTAGCTTGTTAGTTAACTAGAAACAAATTAATTGATATAATACTGTTCAAATCTTTCTTAACATTCATTATAAATTATTTTATTAATTATCCCTGATAAAGTTCATCATGTCTATTAACAATTACTAAAATTATAATCAGCTGTCGTCACACCTCTTAAACTGTCAATATATTAATCGAAATAATCATGTTCATTGCACTCTTAGTGTTCATATGAACAGGTCTCCTTCATCATTTTGATGAAGTCTATCAAATAAGTGAATAACTTTTATAAATAAAGTCAACAGTCGCTAACTCCTTTAGCAATTAATAAATTAATTAAATGATAAGGTCCAATATTCCTTATGTTTTCGTATTTAATTATCTTATCGATTTATTCGATAAATCTTATTAATTATACTCTATAATATTTTCATTGTAAAAGTTCATAATTGCTCTAAGTATTGGTTAATTGTCACTATACTTGCTTGTAATGCACTTTTTCTTAATTGCACTTTAAAATTTTTTATTAATATTTAATTCACCACCCATGCGTACATACTCCGCAAAGATTCACTGAAATAAGGTTAACTCGACTTTTGTTCGCTACCGGCATAACCTAAATTTGACTTTTTTGAGGTTATCGCTTCTCGTCAGATGGTCGATGTTATTCTTAAAATTGGTCTCAGGAGCGGCGTGGCTTACCCGTCTGGATACTGTGATGAACTGTGTTCTCACATCCTTCTGAAATTGGCTTCGAATGCTAGGTTCTGATTGCTGATTGGTTAATTTTCTTAATTTCCATAATTGTTCAGTATACCTCGGCAAAATAGACGCTTTCAAAGCGTCATTTGGCTGGGTTTGAGATTATGATAAATTGGTTTACATTATTATGCCCAAGGGCTGTAAACTATTAAATCTTTAAATTAACATTATTCCCTTATCTTTGCTCTAATTAACAATTTATTATTGCCATTGTTCAGGATTTTCTGAGACGAATAATTTGGTTCCCCATACAATATGGGATTGATCATTATTAACAAAATTAAAATTACTAACATTTCTTATTGGCTATTTCCCTATAATAATGTTTGTTTTATTTATTTATATAATTCAATTTCAATGAACCTTGATGATTACTCCCTGATAATCGAGTATGAACTCTTTACAATAAGTTATAAAGTTGTATTTTGATAAAAATTGTCTTTGGCTGTTTAGGCCTAACTCCATATTAGTTACTACACCTTAAGTCCCCTTTTTTTTTATTAATATTACTTCCTTTTACTGTAATATTATTATTCACAATTGTTGTCTACAACTTCTTATCACTATTACAATATTACACATGACATAAATAAATACTTATTTCTAATAAACATTACAAACAACTTGACTAGGCATCTTGGCCTATGACACTACCATTTATTTTCATTTATTGTATTTTAATAGTGGTTTCTGAACCATTCTTATTGTGACACAATTTCCCTGAAATGACCATTACAACTTCTGATCACCTCAGTTTTAGTTATTACATTGTTATTTTGTTCATTTTAGTCTTTATAACAGCCCATAGCTCTGTACTATAGGGTGTGACATGAATTACCTTCATTATAAATTACATAATCGTTTTTTAAGTCATTACTTCTTACATGCATGGTCATTATAATAATTATTTAGTTTTACAAGGTTTTGGTTTGCACCATGATATTCCCATTTGTTGTTAATTCATCAATAGTTCTTGCATCTAATGGTACATGACAAGTATTTCTAATTTTCATTATTATGACTTACTTTCATGATAATAATTATTGGTTTATATTATATTAGTGGTATTACACATCATTGATCCTACTGATATCATCCACTTTCCCTTTTATTACTATTTGTAAAGGTTATTTTGATTGGTTATTCTGTACTTTCTAATCTGTCCATTTCAGTATGTTAATTTACACTAATCACAAATACAAATCTCTTCTTGGTAATTAGTCTTATTACTAGTATGATCCTTATAACATCTAGTTTAAGTAACGTACAATAGAACATGGTTTAATAACTTTTTTGTTATCAATTCTTGTCATTCTAAGTGCAATATGCTTGTTAAGCTAGGTTATGTGTGTCCCTATTCTGGCTTCAAAAATGGGTTCATTTCATAGTTGGTTTCTATACATTTTATTTAATTATTTAAATGTACTAATACTGTTATTATTATTCATTGTCTGGTATTTCTTTTCCAGTTTCTTTTTATATTATTTTGACAACATTATTGGTGATTACCAGTTTTTCTGACATCCCTGTGTCTATATTACTTACACAAATAGTAGATAAGGTACAATCATGTTGTTACCTTTTACACATTATTAAATCATATTAATACAAGTTTTAATCTCGCTCTCCTGATCATCTTTGCTAATATCATTATTTTACATTAGAGTTATGGTCACAGTCAAGTCACCTATAATAGTCTATTAATGGTTTGATGTCATTGTTAAGTCATGGCATAGGGTTTGCATAATGTTTTAAACTAATTATTCTTCTCAGTCATGAGCCTCATTTTCTATTCACTTTATTTGTTACATTCTTTTCTTTATTTATTTATTCTCTTGGTCGCGTTAATTCAATTCTTCCCTATTAACTTATTTCATTTCTATCATTTAATTAATATCATTTTGGTGTATGTTTCAGTCTTCTTCTCACTGTCTGATCTAATGAGTATATTGGGTCAACGCTGTTTTGTCTATCGTCAGTTGTCTCCATTTCTTTCATAGTCCATTATTTATTAATACTGATCTCTTTATGCTTCTCGGTTAGTTCATTATTTGTTCCATCCCCTCCTTTAGAGTTCAAGTTTGGTTGATCTGATGGCCTTTTATGGATTATTACTGTTGCTTATGAATGTTGGTATTTTGGCAATGATATGTACTGTTACAATATATATAAAATACTAATAAATAAAATATTAATTCTATATATAATATATTTTGCTTAAAAAGTGAAATAGAAACTACAGTACTCTCATGTATAGTATATTTATTTACATTTTTCTAACTTTTCTGTCCTGTCCCTCTTTTTTTATGAAATGTCCTCCTTTTTTTAGGCTACAAAATTGTATATGTCCCACTTTTTAGTAAAAAATATTATGGAAACCCTATTGTAACTGTACTCACTATCAGCAAGTAATGGATGTGTGTAAAGGAAGCAGAAATTTTCCTTCTCTGTTACGATATCAAACAGAGTTTAGACATAGCAAAATTATAAAAAGTATTCAAAAACACAACCATACAAATGTTAAGTATTTAAAAAAAGTTTTTTCTTCCTGTTTTATTAACTGACATATGGACAATTTCTGACATGTTTTTTCTGAATTTAAAAATGAATATCAAAAACGAAGAGTTAATTTTCTGTAGAGTAAAAGTAAGAATAAAATGTAACTTACAAGTTTCATAAGCAATCTTAAAACCTGCTCCTGAAACACCCCAGTCAGAATGGAAAACAACTGTTATTGTGTTTGAGGAAGACATTACAGGTGGAGGCGTAACATAGCCACACCAATGACCAAGAGTTGGAGATGTTGTATCTGGTCCATCATATACCTAAACATATTGCACATGATTACACTAATTTGTTATTGAAAAACATTTTTTTTTTAAGTTTTAGTGACAATAGCATTAAGAAACCACTGTAACTAATGTTAATAGTAAAAAGTAATTACCGCAACATAATCGTATCCACACGATTCTTCATACCCTTCTTCAACAGAAAATCTTAAAAATTTTAACTTAATTTTATCATTAATAGGTAGCTGTATTCTCCATTCACAGTCTAAGTTACTTCTATATTCATCAGGATATAGAGATTCAGAAGATTCAGAAGGTGATGTAATTGTGCCTGTTGAGTCTGTAAGAACTCCGCCACATCCTGGTATGCCTGGAAGAATATACAAAATTAAAAACAGCTAAGAAACTGGTGAGCATATGTAATTAAGAATAATACAATTAAATTCATATATAAATAAAACATAATGGAGAATCAGTCTGAGCAAAAAAAAAAAATTAATAAGTAGTTTCAAATGAAAACACGTTCTGAAACATTCATAGGGTTTTCTTTGAACAAAACATACACTGAACATAGGTGGCATCGTATATTGAATATTATGACACCTCAAGCTGTAACAGTGTTAAAATAAGATGTAACAATAAATTGTAAATCTTTCACTCAGTAGTTATAAATTGTGCAAGTAATAAATTTAAATAATCTTATTAATTATTAATTAAAAAATTACTCTCTATAGAAACTATGAATATTTATGTAATAACTGGACCTGTATTTCCTTACACTGATATTCTGGTAACATATTTTTACAGAATGATACATTTAGTTCATTATTTAGGAAATCCAATTAAGAATAAACAGTCTATTAGTTTTTTTCATTTTTTTACAGATTTTACTGTGTTAGCATATATATATATATATATATATATATATATATATATATATAATTTTCTATATAAGTAACTCGATGTTTCTTGCAGTAATTATATAATTTGTGATGTTTCAATTTGTTTCTTCTGCAAGTAGATAATATTGTATATTCTTTTTAACACCTGACGCACGTTTCACTGAAAAATATCTGTATCATCAGAGGTTTCTAAGTGAATTAATAACAATCGAAATAATTCTATTAATATAAAATTAACGAATAATCAAATTTGTAATAATTATAATAATTCGACGAACAAATAATAAATATAATAAAATTAAGCGACCCATTAGGATGTTATTTTAGATACGTTGATGACACTCTGTACATTTCCCAAAACAATGGTATAAATATAAATAAAATATTCAACTCCATAAATAATTTACATTCTAAAATAAAATTCACGTTAGAAGAAGAATCTAATAATAAATTAAATTATTTAGACTTAACAATAAAGAAAAATGAAACAAATTTTGAATACGCAATATACAGGAAACCTTCTCAAACTGACTTAGTAATACCAAATACTTCTAATCATCCTCCCCAACACAAAATGGCAATATTTAATTCCATGATTTACCGAATGCTTAGGATCCCATTAAATAACACAGAAAGAAACAAAGAAAGAAAAATTATCCAACAAATAGCAGTTAAAAATGGATACAAAATAAAAACTATTAAAAAATTAGAAAATAAAATTAAACATAAAATCACTAATAAAATTCCTAAAAACACTACATTTAAAAATTCATCTATTAATAATAATATAAAATATACAACCTTCACTTATTACGGAAATATAACTCAAAAATTAAATAAAATATTTAAAGATACTAATTTAGAAATATCTTATAATACAGATAATATAATTTTTAATAAAATAAAACCTAAAACTAAATCCAATACTCACAATAAAAATGGAATATATAAAATAGAATGTCCAGATTGCAATAAATTTTACGTGGGCCAGACGAAGAAAAAACTACGAGATAGATTCGTTCAAAACCGCAATGCAAATTTAAAACCAAATATTTATAAATCTAATTTAGCCACACATTGTCTAAATAATAACCACCAGTTTCCAAACATTGAAAATATAAAATTAATTAAAAACATACAAAAAGGTCAAAAAATGAATATTTGGGAAAATCTTAACATTTACAAACACAATAACAATAATTTATTAATTAAAGAACAAACCCAAATAAAAACAAAACAAGATGATCTATTTAAAATTATAAATTTACTAAAAAGTAAAAATAAAAATGAATAAAATATAAACAAAATTTCAAATATAACCGAGAAAACAGCTGCTGAAGAAAATAAACATTAAAACAATCGTTAACTAATCGACCTAAATCGATTATCAGTTATTTTATTTTACATTAAAATCGATACAAATTCAATTATTCGTTAATTTTATATTAATAGAATTATTTCGATTGTTATTAATTCACTTAGAAACCTCTGATGATACTGATATTTTTCAGTGAAACGTGCATCAGGTGTTAAAAAGAATATACAATATTATCTACTTGCAGAAGAAACAAATTGAAAACATCACAAATTATATATATATATATAGTGTATTTCAATTAATTTACAGAAAGCAATAATATTTTTAAATCACAGCTTTGAAAAAATTTTATGAAATATTTACAGAGATTCAAGTTACAGAAATTTTAAAAAAGCGTTATTGTAGAAATGTTTTTTACTAGTTGGGCATTTTAATGAAAACTATAGCATACACCAGAAACATTAATACTTGAAACATATATTGTTCAAGTATGTTCTGAATGTTCTGAAATATATCTACTTTGGATGTTCTGAAATGTTTTAGTTTCATTAGACACATTTGTACATATCTTTACCAACAGCATTGTTTTCTTTAGAAATTTCATCCACTTTCACCAGTAATACTGTGAGAGTAAAAGTTAACACTTGTCTAAAATAACTTCTGTTCTAGAGACATCATAACTTCATAAAATAACTTCGGAACTTTGAGACATCAATTTTTACTTCCATGTTCCATAAGGAAATGGAAGTATGGTCATGGCAAAAAAAATCGTGTTCGAGATAACAGCAGATTCTGATTGTACTACCATCAAAACATGAAAAAAAGTCATTTTTCAAAAAGTGTCTGTGTGTAGAATTTTTTCTATGGCAAACGATAACAGCCGCAAATTAAAACAGAATCAAATAATTTTTTGCATACAGTGCTGAATTGTAGAGAACTCAAGGTCTATTGTTTTTGGTGAAGCTCGGTTAAGGGAAGGGTGTAGTTTACCTGCAACATTTTACGTTTTAATAAGAGTAAAGTGCTTAATTTTGATAAATAAAGTATCCTGAAAAGAAGGTCATAATAATCCACTGTAGAAAGGTAGATGAAATATCTATAAATAAAAAGGGTAGTTGAAGGGGGAGGGGGTAATTTTTTTATAAATTAAAATGGTAGTTGATGATGGAGGAGGTAAATTTTTATAAGTTTTATATGTGTACTACGTTATTGACAACAAAGAAGTAGTTTCTATGGAAACATTCTATATTTTTCATTTTAATTTAAATCACATATGAGTGAAAATATATCGTTCCTGGCAGGCAAGCATATCTCAGTTATGTAATGTTTACTTTTCCAAAGTTGTATTATTGTGATTATCGCATTAAAAAGGCCGGCAGGACACACACACACACACACACACACACACACACACACACAAAATTCGCATTATTTCTGGCCTCACTCATGTTTATTTTCTTATGTTTCCACGCTTTTTAAATGGAAAGTGCCGAAACCCACACCAACACAACACGTGCAAGCCGAAAAAGTGGACATCGATTTGTTTTCTGTGGATCGCTGGGCAGTGTTGTTGTATTAAAGCAATTAATACAATCTGTGTACTTATTTCTATTATGATATGAGAATTATAAACTAATATGTGCATGTGTGTATGTATGAAAAATATATAAATATTTTTCTCCTTTGGAAAATTGTTTGCCCCTCCTTGAAAATATTTTGACCTCCCTGATGGCTAGTTATTTACTAGCCTGTGTGGAATATAGTGTCATGACATGGATCAGAATGGTGGGTGTTAAACAGGAGACACAAACATATTAAGGAAGAAATGTTTTGCTGAGAAATTTATAATTATACGGGTGAACAGAATAGTCGTTCAGGAAATCAGAAGACAAATGGAAAGAAAGAAATCAAGACTTGATTTTAAAAAAGAAAAATGACTAGTATAGTATTGACACAAGACTTGATTTTAAAAAAGAAAAATGACTAGTATAGTATTGACAGGAAAGACTTTGATAACACTATAGACATCCCTCGGCCCCTCGCAGCAAGAGTCCAATTTCATTACAGGAATCAGATCGCAGCTACCTTTAGCTAGCTCTTCGTTCAACCTACAGACATTTTATCCAAAAGTACAGTCCGTCCTCACGAAGGTTGAGGATAGTCTTAATCCACCTGACATGGTGATACCATTTTAGCTGATACGTAATTTCTTCAGAACTCAAGCATCCACTTATTTAATTAACATTTAAATGTTTTTAAATATAAATTTTAGGAGATGGAAGTCATGTATGGTTCTCCATACCGATTTTTACAATGATCACCAAGAATTTGCACAGTATCTGATGATGGAATGAGTGGAATGGAATGAATGGAGTGGCTGAAACTACAGCCACTGTTAATAATGATGATTATGATGCTATTATACTAGAATTCAAAGTATTTTTATTCAGCAATAAACGTAAAACACCTGCTTATAGTCAATATACTGCATCTATTACGGCTAGTATCTTTACAAAAATTTCATGTACTTGTATTTAGTTTATAAATTTATATTGTCAAGACACAAAATATTGCCTCACACCAACACACTGTATCAATGACAGTTTACCTTCTACTGGATTGTATGTAAGTCTGAAACCAGCTCTAGAACCAATTCTATCTGAATGGAAGTGAATAATTACACGTGAAGATGCAGTAGTGAGTGGAAGAGGATGTGATGTATTACAGAATCTAGCCAATACAGGGCCACTTGCATTTAATTCTTCAATATTTGCTCCATCCAGCACCTGATAAAGTTTAAACATAATGACAAACAGATTTATAGTTTATTGTATACAAAATTACTACTAGATAACTCCAACATTTTAATTTCAAATTTTGACAGTAATTGCATGTACAGCATATCTGAAATGTTTCAATGTCAAATTGTGCACATAAATTTGTTTAAAGTAGATATTGAATTATTGAGCTATAGTGTTTCGCATGTGTCTACACCTCCACACCTTTTTCACTATTCTTGATTTAAATAATTAAACTAATTACACAAATTATTAAACTTTGTAGGAACATATTGTTTTATACATAGTGCTTCTAGTGATCATTTTATCTCCTTCCTGAGTAGGACAGAATCATACAAGTTGGTTTCCTGTATACTGCATATTGTACTTGGTTTGTAGTTCCTAAAAATGGATAAGTCAAAATAGTTTATTTCATTGCATTCTTTTTCATCTGTACATTATGTTTGAGTATAGATTGTTCACATGTTTAACATTTCTTCTGCATCTATATTTCAGTTGTTGGATTCATATTCACTATCATTAGCATATATCTTATTGATCATGGCTAAAACACTAATTAGAAATGCATCACTAATAAATTGTTTACCAGTCACAACATAGTGAAACCAAATAACATCATCTTACAAATGGAAACACGTATTTTAGAAAAAATTTCTATGCATATAAAATCATAAAACAACACACTAATTCCTGAATAAAAACAAATAACTACTAAACAGAACACAATATTAAATTAATAAGCTAAAAATTTGACTTTGACTTAATAATGAATTAACCAATGAAAACTATTTCCCTTGTATATAAAAATATATATACATAAATAAATAATAATAAACTGCCAATACAAACACACACACACACACACACACACACATGCACACCACACATTCAAATATGTAAAGAAACAATAATGACTAGGAAATTACAGAAGGACACAAGAATGTAGAACAGTAGTTTCACTCACACCAAACTAAAATAAAATAATTCAGTCATTTGGATCAAAGGGACATAGCAAAACTTCATAAATGAATAAGAAGTTCTTGAGTTTTAATTTTAATTACTGTAATAACTGTCTTCCTCTTCTTCTTCTTCTCATTTCCTGATACCCTGTAGGATGTTGGGTCTTAACTAATTTGATCCCCTTATGCACCCCTCTCTGTCTCTTATTACTCTCTTAATTCCACTATTGATATTTTTTCTACAAACTTCTGTCTTCTGTAATGACTACTTCATCTTTAAATTTTGCTTTGCCTTCCCATATCTAGATCTGTTTTGGGCAATCTATTCTGATCTACCTTGACAAAATGTCTACAATTAGACAAACTGTTCTAACTGCCAGTTTTCTAAAATAATACAAAATGATAATAATTGTGTGTGTGTGTGAGTGTGCGCGCGCGCGTGCGCACGCTGTAAAACATAATCATACTGGTGTTGTTAAACCAAAAATTAAATAAAGCATCTGTTGTGACTTTTAATCATTCTTATTGGAGAAATATGTAAGTAATTTCTGGAATGTACAGAGTGATTCAAAATTGCATGGCAATCTCTCGGAAGCTAATTCTATAGCTAAAAGTAAGAAAAAAATTTCTTATAAACATAGGTCCGAAAACGGTTCATTAGTGAGTTATGGCTCGTGAACCAGTTCACCTTGATTTCTGCTCCCATGGTAAAATGCCACCATACTGAAATTCTTGAGGTATAAATTGAAGGGCAAATTTGGTGGTTTCTTATGGTTATTGATCTAAACATTTGAATGAAAGATGTCCCAGAGCTCTACCTCAATAATAGATAGAAATTTTTATTTGTTTATTGGCAAATAAATGAAGTTATTTTATCCCAAAAATAAAAAAGTGAGTTTTTCATCTCCAATGTTTTGTGTTTTACACAGTTTTTCTTAGAAATTAATTAAGATAGAGCTCTGGGACCTCTTTTACGAGGTCCCACTTTTGACTCGTATTCACTTTTTCAGATCAAAAACCATAAGAAACCACCAAATTTACCCTTCACTTTATACCCCAAGAATTTCAGTATGGTATCATTTTACTGTGGGAGGGGAGCAGAAATCAGGGCAAACTGGTTCGTGAGCCGTAACTCGCTAACCATTTTCGGATCTATATTTATATAAACTTTTTATTTTATTTTTAGCTACAGAATCAGTTTCCAAGTGATTGCCATGCAATTTTGAATCACCCTATATAAATCATGCTGTTAATGTCTGTCGCATACACTTATTAAACTATAGAGATCATTTACTAACCTTTATCATTTATTGTATGTTAAATAAACTATTATCAATACTGATTTTTGACAAGCATGTGTATGGAGAACTGCATTCACAAAATAAATTTCACAATTGAGTCAATGGAAAGTTCATTTTATCAAAAACTGGCAGTGAAAAAAAATGCATTTTTGAAAATAAGTAAGTTACATATACTTTTGCTATTAATTAGTGTTAATTTTATTTATTGTTCTGAATGTTTATTCCACTGGCTAGTATATATCTATTACTATTACGCGATCAGCAGTAAGAACTGGATCCTTTTGCACACCTTCACTAGGAGCATAAAAATTAGTTAAGGCTTATTGCATCATGTCCTCATGACACCTTATTTCCAGTTTAGATCTGCTGTCACACATTCTATAACAGCTTATTTCCAGTTTAGGTCTTCTGTCACACATTCTATTCTTCTGTCTACCAAACCAAACCAGTCAGAATATACACAATTATTTCTAATTCATTTTTTTAATCTATAAGCATTTTATTTTACATGCATTTTATTCTACATGCTTTTCAGTCAGAACAATATATATAGGATGTAATCGGGCTGAGGATGGGAACAATAAGAGGAAATAAGGGAACATGTTTCAAATAAGGGAAAAAATATCTTGAGGTAGAGTAATTAAAAATATTAAATAAATTATATATGCATCAAGAAATAGACTGTAGCAAAAGGTGTTTGAATATATACATATAAATATTGTGGTTTTATTATTCAACTGTCAACACTTTTACATACTAGTTCCATGCAGCTACAAAACTGGTTGAAGTTTATGTTTATGTTACTAATAAGTCTTCTGATTTCCATGAAAATTAGCTGTTGTCTTCACAGTTGAAATAAACAAATATTATTTTAATATTACTTATTAAATACAGCTAAAAAAAGCCAAGACTGGTTCTGTGACAGGTGACAAAATTACACAAACTTCACTGATCACTTGAATTTTCTGTATAAAGCAGTTGTTAAGACTTTGTTGTCACTCATTAAACTCGTGTCAAACAAGTTTTTATATACTGTAATCAACTAATTTAGAAAAATTTTACATAATCTCACACAGTTGCAAGACTAGAATCAAGAAAATCTGTATCCAATTTCACTTCATATGATCATGAAAACTGTACTTACTGTGAGATAATCATGTGCACAGTTGTTTGATGGTTCAATATCGACTGTATAAAAGAGAAGTTGTATTCTCTTTCCAGGTCTAGCATGAAGGCCCCAGTAACAATCTTGATTTGGAGGATAATTCTTTGGCCACCCAGGTGACATTAACTCTCCATGTGTTTGTACAGATATCAGTCCTCCACATCCTTTAACAATTTTAATTAGTATTTTATACTTTTTATAATACTACGGAACATGTGTGTAAACTACTCTGTTTCCATTTATCAAGTGACAAGCTGTGGCTTAGTGGTAAAATATGATTTGTTTTTTAAACTTAATTCTACAAAAGGTAAAAACAATATTCCTTGGTTGGTGAAAATTTCCATATCCTCTAAATATAAATGTATGGTGCACGCACGCACGCACGCACGCACGCATGCACGCACGCACGCACGCACGCACACACACACACACACACACAGCATAAATATTTAAAATTGTCAACCACTAGTCATACAGTTTAGTAATTGAAATGTCTAATTAGACTGTGCAATAAAACAAATATTTGATAGATTCACATAGTAATTCACAATTTTTTAAGTAGTGAGAAACCTTTTCATACTTTGATTGCATAAGTACCGAGATTATATTAAAAAGTTAAAGATGTAAAAGATGCAGATGAAGTGAAAATTTACTTTCAATAACAGAATGAAATACTTAAATTATTCCTTAGGCTTTCACGGCCGGTGTCATTTGAATTATGAAAGATATCCGGGCTGTTTGGCCGTGGTCCTTGGTTAAAAACAAAACCAAACGTTTCGGCAGCTCCACTGGCTGCCATCATCAGTGGTAAAATTTTTCTGCACTTTGGGTGTCTATGTGCAGGCCCACAGTACTGTGGTATAGACTAAAGCTGTCCTGCCATGCTACCTGTACATATAAATTCAGCAAAGTCCCACGTACAGGTAAAAATGACACCATCAACCAATCACAACAGAGATGGTGTATGATTGGCTCGCACCAAGCTACGCCATTATGTGACTCACTTTTTTTCCAAGAAATACTGTGGGGAAGGCTGCTGATTCCCGCGATGCTACCTGTGCTAATTGTTTACTAATTGCAACCCCCGCACAGGTAAGTACAGCATCACCGGCCAATCAGAAACAAGAAGGTGTGTGAGAGGCTCGCATCGCGCCATGCCATAATGTACTTAATGAGATGCTTTCGCCCCGCCGATTCATAGCAATCGCAGCATGCTTCTGAATCAAGACGGACTCCATATGAAGACGAGGGAAGTAATCACTCACCGCCGACAAGAGTTTCGTCTCATCGAAACGGATCCGATGGTCGGCATTGGCGAGCGCGTGTTCGGCCTCGGCAGACTTCTCCGGCTGTCCCAGTCTACAGTAACGGCTATGTTCACCCACGCGTGTGCGGACGCTGCGCTTCATGGTACCAATGTACACCTGGCCGCATGAGCAGGGAACTCCGTACACACCGCACGATGACAGCGGGTCTCGGACATCCTTCGTCGGCTGCAAGAACTGGTGTATCTTCTTTGTCGGCTTGAATACTGGCCTCACACCGTGCCGACTGAGCAGCCTACCAATGCGGTCCGTCACCCCATGAATGTAGGGCAACGCCGCGAAACCGACGGTCTCCCGTGAATCCACTTCCGGCCTGGCTGTTCGGCCTGACTGGAGAGATAGCCCCGAGGAGAACAACCAGGGACAACAGCGAAGCAGCTTAGAGACGGACCGGACAGTAGTGAACTTGTCGGACCGCCAGCTTACCACCACCGAAACTGCTGTCTTGGCGAGGGGGGAGAAGTTTGCAGTGGCCCCTAAGAAGATTCCAGTGGAGGACATCATTGCCAACGTTGAAGCTGGAGTGCGGCGGCTGCCACGTGAACAGGCAGATGAAGTCAGGATCGAAGCATCGAGGATCCTGGCTAGAGCGAAACCGCCGCGATGCAACATACCAGTGAGTGAGCTGCGGGCACTAAGGACATTAAGGTGGGATGAGTCTGTCATCATATTACCGGCGGATAAGGGGAGTGCGACTGTTGTAATGAACACCGAAGACTACCAACGGAAGATCGGGGAACTGCTGGACCCAGAAAACTACAAAAAACTGCGAAGAGATCCGACCGCAGTGGTCCTAAAAAGGACCGATTTTCTGGTTAAGCGGTCTTCCTTGGAGCCTGATGTGAAGGCAGCTGTCCGGTGTTCGGAAGCCCTTCCACCTAGGCTTTATGGGCTCCCCAAAATCCACAAGCCAGACGTCCCGCTCAGACCCATCGTCAGCGCCATAGGATCTCCAACCTACCATCTGGCTACCACTTGACCGAGCTTCTCCGGCCACATATAGGTGGTACGGCGTCATATGTGAGGGATTCAACACACTTTCTTGAAAGGCTCGGTGGGTTGTCATTGCAGCCTGAAGACATAATGGTCAGCTTTGACGTGGTTTCGTTGTTCACCATGGTGCCCGTAGATGATGTCCTTGGCCACTTAGCTAACCTTTTTCCGGCAGACATTACAGCGCTTTTCCGGCATGTTCTGAAAACTACATATTTTCAGTACGGCGGTGAGTTCTTCGAAATGATTGATGGTGTGGCCATGGGGAGTCCACTCAGTCCTGTGGTGGCGAACTTTTATATGGAAAGGTTCGAACAGTAGGCAATTACATCTTTTCCACTGAAGCCGAGGTGCTGGTTCCGGTATGTTGATGACACATTTGTTATCTGGAGCCATGGTGAGGAAGAACTCGGCAGGTTCCTGGCACATCTCAATCAGGTTCACCCACGGATACAGTTTACCGTTGAGAGGGAGACCGACAATCAGCTGGCTTTTCTGGACGTGTTGGTCCTTAGAAGGACCGATGGCAGCCTCGGACATAAAGTTTATAGAAAACCGACGCACACTAACCGCTATCTCCATAAACAGTCGAACCACCATCCCAGCCGGTGTTGAAGACCTTGGTGGACCGGGCTAGGAGGATATGCGAGCCCCGGTACCTCGATGATGAGCTGCGCCACCTCGAACTAGCGCTGCAGGCCAATGGGTATTCTGTCGGGGAGGTGAGACGTGCGGTCCGGCCGAGAAGAACAGCCAGGCCGGAAGTGGATTCACGGGAGACCGTCGGTTTCGCGGCGTTGCCCTACATTCATGGGGTGACGGACCGCATTGGTAGGCTGCTCAGTCGGCACGGTGTGAGGCCAGTATTCAAGCCGACAAAGAAGATACGCCGGTTCTTGCGGCTGACGAAGGATGTCCAAGACCCGCTGTCATCGTGCGGTGTGTACGGAGTTCCCTGCTCATGCGGCCAGGTGTACATTGGTACCACGAAGCGCAGCGTCCGCACACGCGTGGGTGAACATAGCCGTTACTGTAGACTGGGACAGCCGGAGAAGTCTGCCGAGGCCGAACACGCGCTCGCCAATGCCGACCATCGGATCCGTTTCGATGAGACGAAACTCTTGTCGGCGGTGAGTGATTACTTCCCTCGTCTTCATATGGAGTCCGTCTTGATTCAGAAGCATGCTGCGATCGCTATGAATCGGCGGGGCGAAAGCATCTCATTAAGTACATTATGGCATGGCGCGATGCGAGCCTCTCACACACCTTCTTGTTTCTGATTGGCCGGTGATGCTGTACTTACCTGTGCGGGGGTTGCAATTAGTAAACAATTAGCACAGGTAGCATCGCGGGAATCAGCAGTCTTCCCCACAGTATTTCTTGGAAAAAAAGTGAGTCACATAATGGCGTAGCTTGGTGCGAGCCAATCATACACCATCTCTGTTGTGATTGGTTGATGGTGTCATTTTTACCTGTACGTGGGACTTTGCTGAATTTATATGTACAGGTAGCATGGCAGGACAGCTTTAGTCTATACCACAGTACTGTGGGCCTGCACGTAGACACCCAAAGTGCAGAAAAATTTTACCACTGATGATGGCAGCCAGTGGTGCTGCGGAAACATTTGGTTTTGTTTTTAACCAAGGACCATGGCCAAACAGCCCGGATATCTTTCATAATTCAGAATGAAATACTATTCATTGCTTACTTACTGAGGGTACACTGTAATTTAATAGTAATTAAATTGTTATATTTATATGAAAAAGTTTCATCTATATTGTATACTTACTCCCATTTACATACTATCTTATACAACTGAATACCTACTAGGTTTAACTGCTGTCCAGTTTAACTGAAAGCCTCCTATATTGTTAGTGAAGTGAGATGAATCTGTATGCAGCAACAGTGACATGAAGTTATGTACTGTTACAAAGTTAGGAGGTGGTGTATTTCCACAATACCTTTTTGTAATTGCATTTTCTGTGCCTTCATGACCATCTTGAATCTGCATAGAATAAACTGTATTTCAATATGATAAAAATATGTTTGATAACACTTCAACACAAAACAAAAAAAGAAAATATATTTTCAATTGTATAGATATCAAATCAAATATTTAGAACAACACATTTTTGGAAATTGTAATTACTTCAAACTGTATGTCATTCACTTCAAAATCACTAAACCTAATTTTTAAAATAATTTTTAGGCATATCAGGCTCATTTCTAAGATAGTTGTAACACTCAACCTCAACTTTACATTAGGAATTTATTTAAGTTTTATGTCTGAATTTACAAGAAATGATTACACCAACTTTTAAAATATTAAAAAAAAACTTGGTTTATAAACAAAAGAAATCTAATGAAAAAGCTAGAAGCCAGCCATATTATTATGCACATATGTATTGATACTTACTTGAAGATACTCTGTTCTACAGTCTGGTGTGTACTGGGAAATTAATCTTGTAAATGTCACATTTATAACTTTGTCTGGGCTGACATGTATAACCCACTGACAATCACGAGCAACGTTGTATGACCATGAGGTGTTCTCACTAGGAAAACTTAATGTACCAGATTCCAAATTGATAGTTGAGCCACACTCTAAAAACCAGTAACAACATATTAATACATTATTATGTTTTTCACAGATGTAGTTTAAACTTGCCTTCATTTCAGTTCTTTCACATGTTAGGCCATGGTCTGTTGTTTGATTTACAGTCAGTTGTTTCAGCTACAACACCAACAGCTCATCTTCAGTAACTCTCTGACCATGTGGTGACAATGGTCGCTACTGTAGTTGTAGCCAAAACATCTGACTAAAGAGCAAACAACAGGTCATGGCTCAAAACTTGGAAAACCAAAGACAAGCCATGTATAATTATTGTTATAAAATAATTAAAACAATATGTACTAATAAGTTACACTTTCTTCACGTACAAGTTCTGTAAAATAACATGTTAAGGTATAAACTCTATTCAAAGCATTTTTCATTTTTACATGTTTTGCATAATACAATTCGAACACCTATCATAGGTCATAATATCATACTAAAATATTTATAATTGGTTGAGACACCATTATTTTTGTATGCTATCTTATAAGCTTCTAAACTGAATTTGACAGATAATGTCACAATATTTTACTAATCTATATATAAAGTCTGAGGGTTTATGGGTAATGAATATAAATTCACACCGTTACACTGATTGCCACCAAATTTTGCACAAGTAACCTTTGACACAAGGCGAAAAATACTGTCTAACTTGGAATTTGATATTTTGCCCCGTTCGCACGATTTAGGCCCTTTTAATTATGCCATTTTGTTGACACGTATAAAGATGTCTACAACACCATGGAGACCAGAATTAATTACCATAGTAACAAGTAAATAAACAAATGATATTTAGCGGCATCAAAACTGCACCTTTATCCATTCCTGCAGTTTAAAATGTTTTTAATATGCGATTGTATCAATATATTTTGTAATTTTGTATACAGATACGTCTATATATTTTGTAATTGTCTTAAACGATTATAAAATTTATGTTTATAAGTATTTCTGATAATGCAATGAATAAGTAATGAAATATATTAAATACTACTACTAAAGATGACAACAACACCATGGAGACCAGAATTAATTACCATAGTAACAAGTAAATAAACAAAAGCTATTTAGTGGCATCGGAACTGTACATACATTCCTGCCATACATTTTCGATGTTTTACATAATATGCGATTGTATCAATATATTACGATGTGGAAAAGAAGAAGTGTACTAATTGTAAATTGCCCTATTACTTAATGCAAAGCAAAAATACGTATTGTTTTCATTTGTGAGGTTAGGTGACAACGGTTTTTGGTTTTTAGTTTACTGCTGAAATAAATAAAAGCCATGATTGAGGAAAACATAACATTTAATGTGTTATACAATGCTTCTAACACAGTAACACTTAAAATAAAGAATTTAGCCTTTTTGATTTAACAGGTTACTTTATAAATATCTCCAAAGGCTTTATAAACGGGTACTTTTAAATCGCCAAAGGCTGTTGCACCAACATAATAATTTAGTAGGCCTACAAGTTAAAATAGTACAAGTGTTGAAAACAGCATTGGAGAGAATTTGACTAATGAATACAAAATTGTTATACGAGCTGACAATGCCATATAGACATAGACAATAAAAATTATATTAAAATACTTATTAAAAGTCAAATATTCGCGTGCGAAGCTGAGGGTAACAGCTAGTTATCCTATAAGTGTTTGATCTTGCCTGACTTTATTACACACAGAATTTAATTAATTTGTTCTAATGTGGCAGCTGGATAATCAATTACACAATTATAACAGATATTTTAATTTAATTAAAACTGAGTCTCTGTGTATACACCTATACTGTATAGATACATGTAATGTATAGTCAGATTACATGATTTAACTTCAAATGATCATTCATACAGAAGTCTATGAAAATTGTCAAATTTTAGTTAGGCATAGAAAATCAGACATAATTGCATACAGAGAATGATTCAAATCCTTTCAATAAACTTCATTTTGATAAAGAGTGCATGCATCAATGTAAAATATAGCAGGAAGTTCATGAAGAAGAGAAGACTTTCATGGACCCCTCATTAACTAATGGAAGAACTGGAAATAAATAATAATTGAAACAAATAACTACTAAAAGTTGTCAGTATTACAGTTCCTTCATTTTGTAAATTAACGATAAGGCTATGTAAATATGTAATTTAATATAATTAGAGCAAATGAAATAAATTATTTAAATTTATTAGAACTGAGTTAAAGACTGTTTTAAGTAAAAAGAAAATAAACATTAAAAATTAAACCTAATTCACATCCTTACTAATATATTTGTGGCTTGAAACTGTTTTGTAATATATGGAGGCATATCTAAGAAGAAATTTAGACTGTTTTACAATTTATGCTGATAAATATACTCAACCAGTATAACAAAAGTTTCTTCATAACAGAAACAATTTTTATCATATTTTGATTCAAATGTTATTTGACATGGACAACATACTTGCCTAAAATAATAAAAAAACAGAAATAACTTCAAAATACTTTCAGTCCAAATTTAGTTGAGAAACTAGATAGATTTTTCCATTAACAAAAAACAAAAAAAACAACAGAAAATAGAAAACTTAACGTTTTCAGGTGTAACATATTTTCCTTAGCAACAAATATTTCAAACATCTATAATGACACATCTATATGACATGATGCTAAATTGCAGAGTTGGTGAACCATTTGGTCATAAGATAAAATTCTTCTTGAACATAAAAACAGTTTTGTGTTGATAGTGAAAACCACAAAAGAGTATGAGTGAGAAAATGTTTGCATTTTGAGAGATCCGCACTTTTTTTATCCAATTCATTTAAATGGGCGAACAGGGGTTAAGTTAGGTACCATTAATTAATGATCTACTGAAGCTATATATTTGAAATTTCTACCATACCTTAACAGATATATTTTAAATATAATGTACTAGTTTGAATTAATTTAAGAAAAAAGTCCCAATATAAAAAAAATAATAACTTTTTATAAATTTTTTGAAAACGTTTTTACAAAATTAATTTTTTAAAGGAAGAGATTAATTCTAGTACATTTTGGTTGTTGCATTGTACTGTTCAACCACAAAAAATTGAAGTCAACAACAACTATAGTTTTTGAGAAAAGTGTACCTAATTGTTGAAATCCATGATTACGGAAAACACACATAAAGCTAAACAATGGGACCTGGAAAACAATGTGTAATACGCTTTTATTTTTTTATGGTCACATTTATGTAGATACCCTTATTAAAGTACATATTTCCATAATCAGGATTAAATGGAGAATTTTTGGGGGCAATACAAAAAATTGATTTTTTGACTGAAAAACTGTTGCTCTACCCTCACAGGAGAAAATATGCCTGTAACTGTTATGAAATCAGTGCTGTATGTTATGTTCTGAAACTACATTAAATTTTAATCACTTCAGGAATAACTAAACAGTAATACAAATCCTTCCACCCCCACTTAAAATTTAAAATTTATGCAGATCTTTAAATTCCTGTGATAAAATTTCTATCTGCCTAACTTGTCTTTTTAGAAAAAGAAAGAAAAGCCGCAACAGCACTGAATAAACAAAAGCTATTTGAAAATTGTTTAAATTACATGATGGTATGGGTTCTCCAAGAAATTAATTTTCAGTAGCAATAATTTCAACCAAATGGATATTTGAATAACCAAACTAAGAATATAATTTCTCACAATAAAGTTAATATTTCAATTTATATTTTAAAATTTAAATTTACTTTAGTAATGTAAAAACAACAGGTGCTGAATGTTTTCAAAGGTGGGACAAAATTTTGTAGTACACACTATACAATGCCAAAAAGAAAGTCATTATACCCAGTTTATAGTATCTACAGACAATATTATTATAGTGTATGTCCTCTTAACTGCTCAGCTCGGGACCAGGGGATCGAGTGGTAAACAAAATGGCTGGTTAAACCGAACTTTCCTTCAAACTGAGATTTAACTCTGATTAAAATCTTTTAATACTGTTTACTTGTATGAAAAAGAATCGCAATCTATGTATTGTTCAGTAAAATACTGTAATAAGTTGTGAATAGCTCAACATTAATTAAATACAAACACAACATTAATCTAATAAAACACTTGGCAAAATAAAATAATACTTACTGCATTTATGACATCAAACAATACTGTATATTTCAGTTACACTTAAAATAATCCGTAATTGTTTTTTGTTTCATAGTTTTCAATGAATTTTTGAAAGCATATGCCAATTTCTCATAAACATGACATCGATATCAGATACCTCACCTCGTTGTTCGACTTATCACACTGCATGCTGTAATGCTTCCAATGTGTCTTTGTGACTGACTTTTCCTTCACTGCCCTCTTCTTCTTTTTCTTCTTTAATCTCAACTTTGTCAATATTAGTTTGTTGGCAGACAACACTTATAATTTCCTCATCAGCCAAAGCTTCATTTCAAGCGCTTGATCATCAGTTATCCATTCTTCGATGTCTCTTTCTTCAAAATTTTCACATTCTGGCACTATTTTGATGCAGATCACAGAGGAAACTTTGATTATCATCATCTGGGACGCTATCTGTAACCAAGAGTGCATTTTCTTCCGTCATCTTCTCAATGCAATTCTCAATGTCTGGCCAAGCTTTCTTCCATGATTTTATACAAGTAGTGTGGGGAATTTCTTCAAACGTGTTGCTACCATGTTTGATTTTTATAGTCTTTACAGCACCTACAAGTTCTGAGTTTTCCTCTTCTATTTTACCCAAAATTTCAGGTAACAGTTTTCGCCTATACCGTTTTTTGAAACTTGCAATAACTCCCTGGTCCAAAGGCTGTATGATGAGGCAATACTCCTCATGTCTGTGCTAGCTTGTGTATTGTAGTATCAAAGAGCGTGTTAGATTTGAATGAGACCATATCGTTCAAAAGGCACTCCTGTAATCTAGCTGCTTTGTACATCTCAACCTGCCCATGAAGAATTTAGTGCACAGTAAATCGACATACATGCAACATCTAATTGATTGTAATCATAGTTACATTGACTTATCCATTAATTTTAAGCCCATACATTATTGTAAAAAAGGCCGATATATGGTTACATTGGAAGAATACGAGATATGCAAAGTGGCTAGATTACAGAAGGAGTGCCTTTTGAACAATATGGTCTCATTCAAATCTAATGCGCTTTTTGATACTATAATACACAAGCTAACATAGACATGAGTATTACCGGCATATCTTTACATTGAACTTTATACAGCCAGTACACTTTTATGTTTTTGACGATGTGCATCGTGTTCTCGCGCGATATTGTGTATAATTAATTCAGTGTTTATGTGCATGTTAATTGTTTTGTACTGACGAGCTCACCCCAAGTGATTTTTACCTGTGAGACCGAAACACGTCGTACCTAACGACCGAAGTTTCAAGAAAGGACAATATAATCAGGAACCTATTATCTCAAGTTTTGTTTGGTAGAAGTTTGAAATTTAACCCATTTCATCTAGGTTGTATATCTGCTGTGGTTTAAGTTCTGTTTCATTTATGGTTTTTAAGAGTTCTGTTGTAAATTCATCTACTGCTCCTTGATTAGTGGACAGCTTTTCCCTGCACATGTCAAGCACATGTGTTCCATACAGTGTTTTCCACCACCTCGATAACCACCCATCACTAGCGACAAATTCGGCCTGGTTTTCAAGTTTTCTGTGAAAACATAACGCCTTTTCCTTTAATATTGGCCCCCTAATCAGTGTACCTTTTTAATGTTGGATGAATCATACCCAAAGGTCATCATCGACGATCTTGTTTGTTGATTTTCTAATTGTGCACCGGGACTTACGTACTTTTTGCAATTCAACCTATGTTACTAACGCTCTTCTTTTGATAAATACCATTATCAATACATACAATAAAATTATATTTTATTTGCATACCTCGTGTTTGAAGTACCATACTTCCGGTAGCCATGTGTTTAGATCGTCAACATTGTATATTTTATTTACACCTAAGGGTTCCAAAGTATCGTTGAATGAGAGACAGAAGCAGTCTGGGTTATTGAAATAACGATTCATACACATTGGTTTATGATAACACACTGGTTTAATATTCTCTATAGTTGCTCAGTTACATTACAAAATGTTTAAATCAAATTGGAGTCATTACACAAAATGGCGGCTCTGCAGTTCCGCATTTCATCATTAGTTATCGTTATTGTTTTCTATGTTATGTGACTAAACATAGTATGACAAAAGGAACATTTTATATAGCAATTGCGATCTTGTTTATTCATTTAGTTTGTATAACCCCTTTGATACTACATAAACCAATGTCTAGTCTAATGATTGCCGGCATACCCTTTCGCTCTCTCTCTCTCACATACTATTGTTACAGATATTACTTTGGTGCATTTAAATTTTTGTTTGTTTGTATTTAGAGCTCTAATTTTGATAATTTAATAGTAATATGAATTAGGACTTTCCTGAAATGTTGATACTCTGCGGTTCAGACGTTCTCCATGATCTGGCCGATGTTTGGCGTACTTAGTTGTTGGTCGTACTGTCTGTTTTTCCGTCTGTTCCTTCACTGAATTTACATGATGGTCACTGTTAGTAGTTCACTATTTACTTTTAATTACATTTTGATTCAAATAAACACTTTAACTGGCTATTTTGGGCCAGCGAAAATTTTACGTGTTGTCACCATGACGAAGTTCTACAGACTGGGCAGACATTTTTGTCGTATTGTCGACATGTGACGTCTCCCTTGTTAAGACAACACAAAAGTCGGGAACTAGTTCAATTCTTTACCAGTAAATTAAACCAGCTGCCGTTGTTAGTAAAAATACTTACCAACAAATTACAAAACAATTATGAGATAGGAAATTGACAAGGTTTGCATAAATTTATTCACTCACTTGGTGTTAGCGAAAACATCTCTTTATTGCTATTCAAATATTATGCTTGATTTTAAAGAAAAGTTATTTTAGTAAATTCTGCTTTTACTGCTTCTAAGATCTTAAGTATATTATTCGTTTTATCTCAAAATTTATTCATATAGATGTTAGTTTTAATACCACGGATCCGGGTCTCAACTTTCTCAAAATAATTAATTTATCAAAACTTCAACCATATTGTTGGAAGAATAATATTGGTGATACTCTACATTATTATCTTACATTTATCTATACATTGCGGTTACTATTACTTCATTACAAAATTACAAAATTTACAAATCTGATAATTTGTTCTTTACATTGCTAAAGTTCTTTAAAGTTCTTTGTTACTTCTTTTATTAAGGCGAAATTTACAAAAGTTGTGGTTTGATATCACCTGAATTTCATATGAGGTTGTTGTTGTATCCTTGGGGCATCTCCTGTCGTCTTCTAAGGGTGGAGTACGTTGTTCCTGGTGAATCTACATCGGGTTGATTATTTCTGCTCTCGAAGATCGGTTGTTTACTTGAAGTTCCAACTGTTGTAGTTTCACTTTCCTTGGTCCAGACTTTTGTAGTTCACATTTTTTTATTTTAATTATAGTTCTCACTTCGCAGTACTAAAGTCTAGTAGTTACATATCTTACACTTACATTTTATATTTTAAAAAGAGATGTGTTGGCTACCTTTTTCTTTCTGTATGTATTCTCACTAACTCTACACACTACATTATTCACAATAAAACCATCTCACGCTGGATATACTTTTAAGGACATACACTTACGTGTATGTACACAACACCAAAACTCACATCTTGTCATGACGAAGTTCTACTGGCGAATGCGCGTATAGTTTAGGGGCGAGGGCTCAGTAAGCTGGTGCGTATTTACGCACTAAGAAAATAGTTCGTACTTTATATATTATTAATTATTCATTAATTAGAATGTAAATACTTTATGTTTACTTTATTATGACTTAGGGATTTCTTTATTTATATACTCGCATTTTTAATAATTAAAGTAATTATTATTATTATTCTTTACTTAATACCTTTCTTGGCGTGTTGGTACTGGAAAGTTTCAAGTTGATTCAGGAATCTGGGTATAGGTAAGGGTGTATGATACTCTTACTTATTAAAATTAAAAATTTTAATTTGTGCGATTTTCGATATATTTAAAATCGTCACATCCTCCTGCACTTAACTATGAAAAACGGGGGGGGGGGGTGGAATAATAAAAAATCTAATAAACACTTATATTTGGACACAAAATTTCATACTGAAATTTCTCTCTCTCAGATTATTTCTATTCATCAATTGATTATCTTACACTTATGTCACATCTAAATTCTACTACATCTACTATATAAAATACACAAAACGTAAATCTACCTTATTTTAATTCTTACATCTACTACCGGTTTTTTCTTGAATTGGTCACTCGTTTTACGGAGTTATACTCATGAGTATGTTACTAATAATAATCACGTATTGTAAGAACAATAGAATTACTTTTAGTTTACAGCGCTAAGGATTACTTTTCTTTCTTTCTTTCTCTCTCTTCATCTTCATTATCATTGTTATCAGATTTCTCATGTATAATATCATTCTCGCAGGACATTAGCTAAGGTTGATCAGGCCTCGCTAGTATTCGTACGAGGGGGTTTGGAGTTTATAGTTACCTATAGTACAGGATGTTGCACAATCTTATCCTATTTTCGGTATAAGTATATACACTATATTTTATTCTTAATACTTAAATAGTATTCTAGGATTTCTATCTTTCTCCTGTATTTTGACACGAAAAAAATTTTTTTATTTGAGACAGATGGCTTCTGCGAACGTAGTTTTCTGTATTGGGTTCATACAGAGCTACAGTAACGGGGGTGATGAATTTATGAATTTGGTAGGGGCCACACCATCGATATGATAGTTTCGAAGTGGTCCTATCAACTGCTTTACTCATAGGATGAGTTTTATACATTACTAAATCACCTATTTTATACTTTATTTGCCTATTATTATGCTCATGATACTTCCTTGATTTTTGTAAATTCGCTCTCAAATTTGCACGAGCTTCGTTCCATATTTTTCGTATGTTATTCCCATTCACGTCGCGGGGTAATAACTCATTGATTTTCCACTTTGTGGTTAAAGGATGGTTGGGTTTGTACTTGTACAGTAAATCAAATGGTGTTGATTTATGACCTTCATGATACGCTGAATTGAATGCAAATTGTATCCACGAAATATTTTGATCCCAGGTTGTCTGGTCTTTAGCATGATAAGATATTAATGCTGATTTTAAGTTACGCAAGTATCTTTCTGCTAGATTTCCTTGCGGTCTGTACTCGGTCACGGTAATATGATTTATACCTAATTTAAAACACATGTCGTTAAATTCTTTCGACTTAAACTGGGGTCCATTGTCAGATATTAAGCTTAAAGGTGTACCATAGTCTTTAAATAGTCGTTCTTGTAGAATTTTAATTGTCGTAGATGCTAATGCACGACGCATAGGATACATCCACACGAATTTAGTGAATGAGTCTACACAAATTAACAGCATAGTATTTCCGGATTTAGAGCGGGGATAAGGTCCAGAATAGTCTATGTATATTTTCGAGAAGGGAGTGGTAGGTATTTCGGAGATTAATTTTCCGACTTGACTGGTTCTTGCTGGTTTGCTCAGGGCACAAATTTCGCATTCTTTCACAAACTTTTTTATTTCACTATTCATGTTTTCCCAGTGGTATTCCTTGCGAATACGATGTATAGTTTTCCTAATTCCCATATGAGCTCCAATTGTCGATGAATGGTAGTACTCCATTAACATGGGTTTGATTATTTCCGGGGCGATTATTCTCAGTAATTTTCCGTTTGCCTTTTTAAAACAAAGTACTCTTTTACTCAAGATATATTTGTCAGAATTATTTCCTTTTTCTATTTGTTCGATTATTTTGCACAATTTCGGATCTTGTTGTTGGTGATATGCTATATCCTTAAATGCAAGGGGAAAGTTAGTAATTAGTGTATTAACGGTAGTTGTTTCAATCTTGTCTTCTCCAGATCTTGTATTGGGTAGTTGGAACATGCGGGATAGAGTATCGGCTACTACATTTTGAGTACCACGAATATGTTGCACTTTGAACTTGTAGCAATTTAATCTTAACACCCATCTTCCGATACGACCTAACTGTTTTGGGTGATTCAATAACCATGATAAAGCTTGATTATCGGTTTCTAGTAGAAATTCTTTGTGTTCCAAAAATGGTTTGAATTTATCAAAGGCGAATACTACGGCTAAACATTCAAGTTCGTAGGCTGAGAACTTCCTTTCTTGCTCAGTCAATGTACGGGATGCATAGCTGATCGGGAGTCTAGTATTATTTATTTCCTGGTATATTACGGCTCCTAATGCTACACTTGAACTATCGGTCTGTACGATAAATGGTTTACTGAAATCCGCTAACTGCAATACAGGTGGGGATATAATGCTTTCTTTAAGTGTTTCAAACGCTTCTTGATGTTGAGTAGTCCACTCGAATTTCGTTCCTTTCTTTCTTAAGGCATTCAATGGGGCTGCTATATCCGCTAAGTGGGGTATGTACTTATGAAAATAATTAATCATACCTAAAAATCGAGCTATACCTTTGACGTCTCTCGGAGGTAAAAATTCTCGGATTGCGCGTGTACGTTCGGGATCGATGGTAACCTTACCTTCGGCTGATACTATGTGACCTAAGAAGGAGAATTGTTTTACAGCGAAATTAACTTTACTCGGGTTTACGGTCAGTCCGGCTTTCTTTAACCTGGATAATACTTCACGCAAGTGATCAATATGTTGATCCATTGACTCACTATATACTACTATATCGTCAAGATAATGATATACTAATTTAAATTTAACGTCATGGAAAATTTTTTCTAACAGTCGGCTACATACTGAACTTCCTTGTGATATACCGAATGGTACTCTCGTAAATTGATATAGATTAAATGGGACAGCAAAAGCAGTTAAATGTTTTGATTCCTCAGCTAGTGGGATTTGATGGAATGCTTGGTTAAGATCCATTATGGTGAAGATTTTCACTCTTGTAAAATAGTGAAACGCACTGTGAATGTCGGGCAGTGGTATCGATTCAAATTCTATACTCTTATTTAGTTGTCTATAATCCACGACTAGTCTATGTTTGTCAGTTCCTTTTGGTACTAGGAATGCAGGTGATGAGTATGGAGACGTTGAGGGTTCAATGACGTGCTGATCAAGGAGTTTGTTAATGTGGTTTCTCATGATTTCCATCTTGGGCGGAGATAATTTGTATGGGTGCAGTCGTATTACCTTGTTGTCACTAAGATTTATTTTATATTCGATTAAATGGGTTAATCCTAACTTGGGGGTGAGTACAGCAGAAAATTCTTTTATTAACTTTTGGATTCTTAGTCTCTCATTTCCTTTTAAATGACTTAGACTCGATTCATGATGCTCTGAATGAATAGTTGCGGTTTCACAAATAGCGTCGTTACTTAACTCGGAGTCGAACTGATATTTTCGAGTACGATCAAATCTGAAGAAATATTGTTTTGTATATATATCAAGGATTAAAGCAGTTTTTCTTATAAAATCCGCGCCTAATATTAAGTTTTGTCCTAACTCTTCAGCTACTAGTAGGGGAATATACCAAGTAAAATTCTTAATTTTTAATTTCACCGTAATACTGTGCGATATCTTTAGGTTTTGTTTATTTGCGGTGGTACACTTTATGTTCACCATTTGGCTACGTTTAATCAGTTTATGATTAGCTAATAAGGTTGCTAACTGTTTACTAATTATACTACGGGTAGATCCGGAATCAATTAAACCAAGGGTTTTCGTTGCTCCAAGGTCTATCTGTACATAGGGTAGTTGGCATATACTTGTTTTACATGCACCAATAGAGTTGCACTTCTCGATAAATCTTGTTAAATAAGGGTCTCTGCGTTTATTTTTATTTATCTTTATTTGACGCTTAGTATTGTTGTTACCTTTCCTTCTGGTGCTTCGGAAGACGTAGGATTTTCGTTCTTCCAGCTTCACATGTTTTTTGATTGGTCGGTTTTCTGTTTATAGCGCTTTTGTTTACATAACTTGCTAATATGTCCGGCCTTTCCACAGTTATAACATCTTCTTTCCTCATTTACTTCGCTCGTAGGTTGTCGGGGTTTTGGTTTGGAGTATGTTACATGGGGATAGCTTTGGGTTTTATATGTACTTACGAATCGCTTATCGCGGTAGTTTCGGGTATCATTTCCAATTGGTCGAGTTTGGAAGGAATCTCTGTGTTGACTCAGGGACATAGAAACGCGTCTATTCTGGTCAGAATACCAGACGTTGGATGAATGTATACAACATAGTTCTAGTTCGGTGAAAGTGGTAGGTCGCTTCATGAGTGCTAGGCGAGATCGCTCCTCGGGGGATAGTCCTACTAAGATAGTGTCTACTAACTGTTGTTCACTCCATTTAACTTGTAGCAATAAAGCAGATTCTCTTACCTCAGATATATAATGAGCTAGTCTCTCGTATGTGCCTTGTGCACGAAGTACTAAGTTTCGCTTTAATTCTTCATAGATACCGGCGGGAATGAAATGTCTTATTAGTGTGGTATGAAGTTCTTCTACCGGGTGATTATACCTTAGAGATTCTAACACTCTATCTTTTAATGGAGGTCTACACTTAGGTAAAATTACTTGCAAAATCTGGTTATCTCTTAGTTGTTGCAGGTCCTTTAATTGTAAGATGTGCTTGATAAAATCAAGGAGCTTTGTAATATTCAGCCCATCAGTGATTTGTATATCGGACAAAATACTTTCTACAGGGTGGGTTATCTTTCCATAGAGCTCGGGAGTTAGATTTGTTTGGCTCATCACTCTAGGTTTTTCTGCAGATTGATTAGTCCGCAAGTGAGAAGGTAAATCGTAGGTACGGGTCATATTTTCTAGTTCATTAGGGAGTGACGTAACGTTTACTGGTTGAATATTTACTTGACTATCAGTTAACCGTTCCTTGAATGGATTTATATTTGATTCCTGCAGAATCTGAATTTTTGCAGTACCGTTTGGCTGTTCTTGAGTCGGGGATTGGGTAGGTAAAATATTTAATTTCGTCATAGCTTCTTCGATTTCGTCTAATCTAAACGATTCGGATCGTCGACGTAATTCGTGCATTATCTCAGGTAATTGTTGTAATGCTTCCTCGGCGAATTTTTGTACATCATGAGGGGTATCTTTATCACCTGGCCAGTTCAACAAATTGGTGATACGACGGGTTAGATGCTCGATTCTTTGGGTGGTGCGTAAAATTACTGCGGGAGATTTTTCATCACGTAGGGTTTGTGCGATCGACGTTAGTTCCGTATACTTATGATAACACGTTTCTTTTTCGCTTTCGAAATCTAAAACACTCAAACGATTTAATAATGAGGGTTTGTCCGGTTTATTTTCACGTAACGTCTTGCGAAGTTCCGCGACAGTTACATTAGAGTAGGGAAGACCACGCAATAATGCTTCATAGCTTAATTCGTCTTTCAACAACAAATCGGGGTTAAATTGAGCCATTTTTGATAATAACAACTTTAAATACACGACGTATTACGAACGACAAATCTTATGTCACTTACTTTAATTCGTTTTATCAATGTTTAAAATAGTTAACATTAATTCATTTAAACACACACACATATATCTTATTGCATCTCAAATCTTATATTAATTAATAAACCTAACTTATCTCACAACAATTCAATTCTCAGTACTGACATATATAATTAATCAAAACAAAACGATAATACCATTTTAGTAGAGACAAATTTCATATACGGAAAGTTCATTGCTTTAACAACAGCACAAAGAGTCAGCTGTTTTGGGGTGTCGTCTAGTTGCGTAGGGTGGTAATTCAGGACAATACAAAACAGGAAAGAGCTTGTCTAATATGGTTTTGTTTTCTTATGGGGAGGAGGGGTTATGAATGAGATGGGTGTTTACAAAGGGGAGAGTTTACATTCCACAACACGTATTTAACATGAACCGACTGGTTTGGAATTGAATACTTACCAGCTATGACTTGCTTAATACGGCAAACTAGCGATACCAATACTATTATAATATAATTAAAATTTTACTCATTTATTTTTTGTTTATTTCTGAGTGAATAAATTTATGTTTGTCCTCGTTATAGTTAACGAATTATAAAATTACACAACAACAGCAACATAATTATTTCTTGCTTTAAAGTAGTAATGGTGCAATTTTGTGTGTGACACTCTGTACACAATTAATTATTAAAACAACAGCACAATACACAATTTTTTTACAAAGCAGAGTTGCGCAATTTTGTGACGTCTCCCTTGTTAAGACAACACAAAAGTCGGGAACTAGTTCAATTCTTTACCAGTAAATTAAACCAGCTGCCGTTGTTAGTAAAAATACTTACCAACAAATTACAAAACAATTATGAGATAGGAAATTGACAAGGTTTGCATAAATTTATTCACTCACTTGGTGTTAGCGAAAACATCTCTTTATTGCTATTCAAATATTATGCTTGATTTTAAAGAAAAGTTATTTTAGTAAATTCTGCTTTTACTGCTTCTAAGATCTTAAGTATATTATTCGTTTTATCTCAAAATTTATTCATATAGATGTTAGTTTTAATACCACGGATCCGGGTCTCAACTTTCTCAAAATAATTAATTTATCAAAACTTCAACCATATTGTTGGAAGAATAATATTGGTGATACTCTACATTATTATCTTACATTTATCTATACATTGCGGTTACTATTACTTCATTACAAAATTACAAAATTTACAAATCTGATAATTTGTTCTTTACATTGCTAAAGTTCTTTAAAGTTCTTTGTTACTTCTTTTATTAAGGCGAAATTTACAAAAGTTGTGGTTTGATATCACCTGAATTTCATATGAGGTTGTTGTTGTATCCTTGGGGCATATCTCCTGTCGTCTTCTAAGGGTGGAGTACGTTGTTCCTGGTGAATCTACATCGGGTTGATTATTTCTGCTCTCGAAGATCGGTTGTTTACTTGAAGTTCCAACTGTTGTAGTTTCACTTTCCTTGGTCCAGACTTTTGTAGTTCACATTTTTTTATTTTAATTATAGTTCTCACTTCGCAGTACTAAAGTCTAGTAGTTACATATCTTACACTTACATTTTATATTTTAAAAAGAGATGTGTTGGCTACCTTTTTCTTTCTGTATGTATTCTCACTAACTCTACACACTACATTATTCACAATAAAACCATCTCATGCTGGATATACTTTTAAGGACATACACTTACGTGTATGTACACAACACCAAAACTCACATCTTGTCATGACGAAGTTCTACTGGCGAATGCGCGTATAGTTTAGGGGCGAGGGCTCAGTAAGCTGGTGCGTATTTACGCACTAAGAAAATAGTTCGTACTTTATATATTATTAATTATTCATTAATTAGAATGTAAATACTTTATGTTTACTTTATTATGACTTAGGGATTTCTTTATTTATATACTCGCATTTTTAATAATTAAAGTAATTATTATTATTATTCTTTACTTAATACCTTTCTTGGCGTGTTGGTACTGGAAAGTTTCAAGTTGATTCAGGAATCTGGGTATAGGTAAGGGTGTATGATACTCTTACTTATTAAAATTAAAAATTTTAATTTGTGCGATTTTCGATATATTTAAAATCGTCACAGACAGGTGGTGGGGATTAATTGTGTTCAACTCTTTGTCTGCAGCAGCTGACGGCATTGTTTCTCGTCATCGCTATGACGTGTGTCATAATCTGTTATAACAATTTGCTTTTGTCGATCAGGACAGCCATTGAATACGTTCCATTTTGCACATACGCTCTCGGCCTTGAGATGACTTGTATCGATGAAACTGCGTCGTTTATGTTGACATAGGGGAAGTTGACCTAACCATGTTTTATAAGCATGAATACAATAAAAAAAAAAAACAATGCAAAATTCTTACATCCCATAATCATGAAAACAGGCTTTTTGTCCTGTTACACCTACATATAGTAATACTGCACGACTTTCTATTTCTCTGCCAGTTGTTGACAGTACTTTTTCCCACACCTAATTCGTTACATAATATTTGTACTGATTCACTTTTGTCTAAACGTTATAAGCCATCAAGGTTATAGAGCGCATTAGTAGAGCAGGACGCTAACTTGACAGCTTCAAACTCAAGGATGGACAAGATCTTCTGAGCTATTCCGATGTTTTGCTATTCATAATAACATCAATAAATGTAAGGAGAGCAATCCATGTCCAGAAGTCTTCCAATACTTCAGGATAAGTCAGTTTCATCAATTGGTCAGCATTTGCTTCAAACTCCTGGATGTTTTCCCCAGAATGCTTCAACTGAGTGTAATACACATTGTGCAAATGTTTATTACCATATTGTAATTACAGAACTTTCATCAATTCAGTATATGTGTTCTGGTTATCAGGTGGCACTTTCTGTGCTGTGGTGGGTTCTTTTAAAGTGAGAATGAATGAAACTGCTTTTGCTTTCTCCATCCAGTGATTTGCACATACATCAGCTACAAATTGCTAAGATATATTATTAAGATATATTATTGCCCAGTGAGTGGTTTCATTAAATATTGGGTCTTGACATGAATGGGCTCAACTGCAGGCAAAGCCATTTTCTCTATTGTATTATATTTATGCTGTGTCATTTTCTATTCTTAACTATTGGTACAGTCTGTTCAGCAACTTGTATAGAAGCACATAGCTGTATTTTCATTAACTACTCAACTTCACTTTTAATTTGTCCTTTTATGTTTGCAATGGAGTCTTCTACTGCAGGTACTTTTGTTGACATTGTTTGTTCTATATTTGAGGCAGATTTGTCTACTGTAGACAATCTAACCTCTTGCCCAGTCAGATCACTATGTAATTCACCCAAGTCGCCATGTGGGAGCCCCAACTCTGCTGTAATATGCTCTTGCAATTGCTTATTCCTTTGAACATTGTATTTGCCTCCAAAAGCGTTTTAAGACTATAAAACAGGTTAATTACCTTCCGTCACGCTTTTTGAAATCCGAAAACAGGATTACTCGAGTTTCGACACATTAAGGTTTGAAATATATAAGGCCACTAAAGATAATTACGATCGCATCATAAATGAAAAATCGATCCATAAAAATAATATTTTATTTAACAGAGTAAATGATATAGAATGAGATATTATCTGTGTCAGATCGATAAAATTTATCAAAGGTCAAATCGGTATCGATTGATTTTACTGTATAACGTGTTCCTGCGCAGGTCCGCGTCGGCCGCGTGTATTGTGTTTTCGTTCTGTTTTGTCTCGGTTTTAATATGTGTTAAATTATTTAAGTATTTTTGTTGTTATGTTTGTGTTGTTTTTATTATCTGACGGGATGTGCATACATCAACAAATGTATTTTTAACCTATATTCATCGAGGATCTGAAGATGACACTTAATGTGTCAAAACTCGAGTAATCCTGTTTTCGGATTTCAAAAAGTGTGACGGAAGGTAATTAACCTGTTTTATAGTCTTATTCCTTTGCTCATGTATCAGTGCTTTTATGTCTTCTGCTTCCGGTTAATGTTCTTTCTTTTTTTTCTATTCCTCTGTCTTGAGCAATAGTGTTTTCTGCTGTTCCTGTTTTACCAGCATTAGCACTTTCTGTCTACTTTCTGCTGCTTCTGTCTCCTGTCAGTATTCCTCATTCTGTCATTTTTATGCTTCTTCTGCTTCCCCTCAGTATTGTTCCTCTATCTGCGTAGCAGCACTTGGAAATTTTCCATCATCCGACTGGTATCCAAGTTTGCAAATTAATTGTCACATGCACCACACTTCTAGGAAATGTCCTATGTTTCCACTATTAATTATAACTTTATAGTTATAAATAGACACACAATTTTCAGGCTAAAATTTGTCCAATACACAACAATAAATGTCACTTTAATATACTTTACACTAAGTAACACAATTACACTAAAATTGCAAGTCTTAATAATAATCACTCCGAACCACACTGTAATGTCACTAGTCCAAAAAATGGATGGGTGCTGGCTCTGTTTATATATACCCTGCTGGGGTTCAAGAATAATTTACCACATTAGGGTCAACGTACTGAGAATATTCGCATAGTTACAGGCACTATAGAACTAGTTAGAAGCTATGTCAAAGCCTGACCCTGACACACACTGCAGATACAACACTACCGTGTCATGAATGTTGCCTATCTCATTGCCAGCATGTTCTCTAACTCCTCAATGTAGCGTATTAAAACATGATACTAAACACTGAGCTAATCAGAAAACCAGATGGATCATGGAAACAATTAACACCACCAACAGAGTTAAAATAGAAAGAAAAGCTGAGCCTCAATATGAAGAATATGAGATTTAAAGAGCTGTAGAAATTTAAAGTGTACGTATGGATTAATAAATGTTATAATTCATAAACTTTTTATTTACTTGAGATTGTCTTAAAATCATATTTGAAATTAAAGGAACATTTTTCTCAGAAACTACTAAAAACATAAACATGAAATTTTCCAGGATGTTCCAGATTGTCTAGATGTCTTCCATAATGTATTTACTAATAACTAATCATACTCTGAATTATTTCTATTTCCAACGTTATTGAGGAAATATTATCAAAAAACGTATAAAAAATTAATATTGTTCATTAACTTGCTCATACTGTTTATATTGAAAATATACAACACACTTTATATTCAAAAGTGAAATATGAATTGTCACTCTATTTGTACAGCTTAAATCAGTGAGAGTTTCATATACAAAACAAATGTGTAGCAGTAGTTACTGAACAAATTTATCTAATATTATTATATACACATCACCAAAATCAGACTGATTTTGGTGATGTGTATATAATAATATTATAACAAGTCAGTGGCATAATGTTTGGCAAAATAATAAATTTATCTAAAACTAGTAAATTTTGATTTAGCAAAACTGCAAACATAGACGATTCCATCTCCTCTTATTTGTCTCGAATATGTGTCATCACTACTATTGTTTGTATAGATTACATGGAAGAATGAACTGTATGCTTAAACTTTTGTTACTAAAAGAAAGCAGTTACGGTATTGCAAAAAATGATACATTATTAAATATAAAATAGTAAAATGTTCATACTGGTAAAATTAGATTCTTATAATTATTCTTGATAGTAGTAGTTACTATAATTCTGTTCCTAAAGAATAAATTGTTCTTCTAATAACTGTGATATAACTGCAAGTAATTTCAGGATAACACAAGTTGGCCACACTGAAAATATTATGAAATCCCCTACAATTAAAAATGGATTTCGTTGTCCACGACATGTCCGTTACTTAACTAAATACCACTATTGTATTAACGACTCGGAACACTAAGTTTTTTATAAGTAAAAGCATAAAGTTTTACCTTACAGCCTGAACCGGTTTTTGCCTTTAAAAGGCTTCTTCAGAGCTCTTCAGTGGTATTTAATTAAAAAATGTAATAATTAATACAATTACTGTATTTGGAAATAAGTTACATATGTTGATTATGTAAGTGAATAAAATTGGATAATACAGCTAAAGTATTAGCAGGCTCTAACTTTCCTCAGGGGTGTCAAATCAATATTGCAAGGACAGCAATGAAGCATGATACTAAACACTAACACAATAAAGGCTTCAAGATAAGCGTATCGAATTATTGTGTACTGGACAATCAGTTACAACTTGTACACACACACACACACACACACACACATCAGTTCTGAGAATGGGAGGTATTTTTCAGCTATAGACAAACAAGAAATATCCAGTCAAAATCTGTTAGAAAAACTGTTACCTGAATTTTCGAACTCACACCTCCTGCCACTGTATTCTACTGGGCATATACAGATAAATCCGTTGCCACTTGTTGCAGAGGTAACTTGACACACACCACCATTTAAGCATGGATTATGTGCACATGGACTAAATGCAAGTTGACCACAATCTTCACCTGAAGAGTAAAAATTAAGGATTTCAAATTGGCTCTTGCATACTAACACTAACTAACTACTGCATTGTTTTATTGTCTATCTGACAGAATAAAAATTAAAATTCTGTTCAAGTAAAAGTTAAACTGTTAAAATTACAAATTTAAACAAACAATTTTAATAAAATGAAACTAATTAAGTAATATCTTACACAGATACAGAATCTTGGTTATATATATCAAACAAATACATAAAAAACATCTCCTTAACAAAGTTAACTAAATAAACATATTTAACACTAATATGGATCCAGTTGATGATGGAAATAATCATAACTTCAGCTGTGGTATTATACAGCAGTAGTTTGTTATTTACATCCACAGTATACAACTTATACATGATTCCTTATAAACTTAAGTCAGTGAATCATACTGAATAACAGTACATATGGTGAAAAATTAGAGGAGTAAAATAAAACAGACCACATGAAACACTTTTTGGAGGATTAATTAAATTTGTATTTGTTATGGATACGTTAGAGTACAAGTCACTTGAATATTAACCAGAAGCTTGTTATGGTCTCACCCACTTTGTATAGTGGCAGAGCTGAAGCTGTTTGAAGTATGGTATGTGTAGTCATAGCTAACCAACAAGACAACAAAGATTATTTCATCTTGTTAGAATGAGTTGTTTGTAAGAGTAATCTTCTTAAATATTCTTCTTCAACTCAATTCACATTTAAAAACCTTCATTGCTGTTGACAAGACTCCATAATACATATGTAACCTCTTAGTACACATGTGAAATATTATGAAATCAAGATCATAAGAGCTTAGCTGTGGGTGAAATGGAAAAAGGTAAATGAATCAAGTAATCATATAATTCTGATAATTATGTCATTAGTGGTGTTGTAATTGGCATTATTCTAGGTAAAAATACATACTTCTCTACTATACAATTATCTGTATGAGTATGGTATTTATTAGATTATCTTAATAATCGCATACAAACATAATATTACAAAATGATAATTTTTGAAAATCATTTTTTAATATTAACATTTAATATTATCACATTTATGGAGCCAGTCATACTTATAAAATCATATTTTAATATTAAAAAATCTTTTATCCACAAGTGTTTCCAATTAACAGTTATAACAACACAGTTCACAAATACAACTGTGTGTGAGTTTGTTTTAAAGTGAGACTAAAGACTGATTATATATCTAAATATATGTTTAATCTTCTCTCAACTTACTGAATTGGGTGCTATGTCCCAACTATACAAACGTAGCTGGCAACCCTGAGTTTTTATTTAAAATGTTTTGGGGAGTTCGTGCGGTAGTTCCAGGGTCATAAACCTTCTTCTTACTGTACAAAATTAAATTTATATCCAAGTTACAATTATTATATTCTACATTAAGACTATGAAACACTTCATACCTGTGTATCCTGCAGAACACAAACATGCAGAGGCTCCACTTGGTAATGAAACACATGTCCCACCATTTCTGCAGATCTTATTTAAACAAGTATTTGTCACAATTCCTGTTCCCTGACAACCATCTGGCCCAATTCCACTTCCTGTGTAGCCAGCAGGACACCTGCATTCAACTCCATTGCCTAATAAAATGAAAATACTTAAATATGTTTACTAAAAAAATTGTTTGGACACATCTACACTTAAAGGGAAGAAGATAAATGAATACCTTTCATTCTTCTTCAGCATTAAGCAACAGCAATCTTTCAAGCTGTCTAAACTATTCTTTCAGTTAATCTGAAAGTGTTTTAAAATGTTTGAAATTAGATTAAAAAACAGATACATACCATTCTACGGTGCTGTTAGTGCTGTTATTTTCATTGCTAGAGACCATTTATTATAGCAGCAAATTCAAAAAAGTACCATTATTTGTAGTTTCTTTAATTTGTATCAGGGTTAATTTTTGTTAAGTTTCTATTTAAAACCTTTACATTTATTTTTATGTTTGTAAGTGAGTACAAGCAGCAAGACGGATAATGAAAGATATTAAATGAATTTTCGATCTTATTTTAAATGATTATAAATAATAAAGTAAAATAACATAACTAATGTTATGTTATGGAATAAATGTTAATATTATGTTAATATTAGTAATAAAAATTCAGCCAAAAACCAGATAAAAACATTTTTATGTATGACCATATTTAGTCAACCAAGGAATGTGTTAAACACTGCATGATATGCAAAGAACATATGAATTTCTGTGCAGCTAGATGATATTTGCACATTATTTAAATTTCTTCCAAACTCGAGAACTATTCTCTCTTTCTGAATCGGTCCTTCTTGCTGGACATAAATTTCTTCTGTTATCATGTCAGAGTAGTTAGCAACACTACAACTTCAATGTTACTGTACTTTAAAAAGTTTCATCTCTTGCTAAAGTTAAACTTAATCTACAGAGATATCTTTGTGCACATTTACATGCCATTTCAATTTGTCAGTTGGTGTAAGTTTTCTAATTACTAATGTTATTCATCTTACTTGTTGCTGCTGGTTGAAATGTACTTTTCTTGAACTATTCATAGTCAAAAAAAAATTTTCAAAATGAATAATAATTTATGCTTTTCAACCCACAATACTCTTCTTTTAGTACATAAATATTTTCCTTACATAAACTGATTAAATTTTTTTGTTTATTTTTCACTTAATACAGTATAAAACCATTCCTCTATCATCAACATAAACTTTTTTTAGAATATTTATCCTGCTTTAAACCCATATTTATTTTAAAAAGAATCTTTAAAATTCTGGTTTTTTAACATTCCTCCCTCACAATAAAAAGACACAGCAAAAGTAACTAATCTAAGTACTCTGGAAATTCACTATCACTATATATATACGGTGGAACTTGGTTATAACGTCACTGAAGGGACCAAAAAAATAATGACGTTATGTCCGAGTGACGTTATAAAAGAGTCGTTATAAAAGACCCTTTTTAATCACTAGTAAGGAAGGAGAAATAAAAAAAAAGATCTTTGCATTATTAACATTATTCGTGATATTTATTCTAAAGTTTACAAACTGCATTTCATTTATACAAACAGCATGAAGAATATTTTAAAAGATGAAAAAGAAAGTACATGTAACTTACATTTAGGCTTACTGTCGAAAGTAATCCGTAATTTTCTTTTGAACGCTCCTTTCTGAAAAATAAATTCTTTCTGTTGTGCTGTGGAGATGCTGCGCTGCATTGAACGTGTAGTCAGATGTCTCTCTAAAGCAGTAAAATCGTGAAAGAGTTTCGGCGGCTCTCATTGCTTCCTGTACTGTCGGACAAACGATGTTGGCATCCTCCTCTTGCTCAGCATCTTCTTCAACACTATCTTCTGCTTCTATGTTTTTTACTTCCGCAATAATGCTGCATCACTCAACACTTGGAATGTTTCTACTTGGTCATCCAGTGATGCATAGGAATCAAGTTCATTTCCAAATTCATTTACGTCGAATTTCTTAATCCACTCCGAGAGCGGCAAGTCGTCGTCTTTGTCATCAACGGGTAAATTTTCATGTACGAGTTGTGCTTTACTAAAGCATTTTGCTATTGTCTTCTGTGTTACACTCTTCCAAGAGTCGTCTAGGAATTGTATTGCATCTAAGAGTGAAATTGTGGCAGGTTGCGCCGTGTTCATACAGAAAATAATTTTTTTTTAAAGTTGCTTGTGGTAGTGACACTTTAGGCTTCTAATGACGCCTTGGTCCATAGGTTGCAGGACACTCGTACAGTTGGCCGGTAAGAAGACCAGATTAATGTTTGTCAAATTTAACTTTGGATGGGCTGCACAGTTGTCAACTAGAAGTAGAATTTTTCTGTTTTTCGATGACAGTTCTTTATCCCACTTTCTTAGTTCAACTTCAAAAATACTAGAAGTCATCCACACTTTTTTGGATCCTGTTGGTCCTGTTACAGTGCTTATCGCTTGCATACAATGTATGTCTGTAGCCATGGGCGTAGCGCGCGCACATATATACGTTTATATGAAATTTAGAGTAAAATATCTGAGAAATTTTTGACGCTATAACAGAGTAGTACAATATTTAGTGACGTTAAAACCGGGAATTTTTATAATGTTAAAGATATCAGTTTGACCGGACTTATGACAAAATAACGCTACACCCGAGTTGACGTAACAGGTGAGGCCGTAATAACCAAGTTCCACTGTATATTGCAATGGAACATCGCAGAAAAGGGTCTTTGTAGCCATGACTACATGCTTTTTTACAGTTTATGACGTTATAGACATGTTGAAAATTGATTTTGTTAAAATTTTGTAAAATAGCTGTAAGCTTTGAAATAAGAAGTGGGTAATTAACTGTTGTATGCCAAAATACCATAAATTTATTTTCTTTCATGTCAAGTGCGAATTTAGTGTGTGAGTGCGCATGTGTGCGTGTTATTCATATTTACATGAATAACTCTGGTGTAAATTAACATATTGAATTGAAACTTGGACAGTTCATACTTCTGAATTAGCGCTACATTTTTCGTATGTCAAATACTCAAAATATATTAATTTAATATGTATTTTTAACAGAATACACTTTTATAAAGAATCCTTATCTTCTGAAAGTCATAAAACTTTTAGATAAAATTTATACATGCTTTTGCAGTCTTCAGCAAAATTGATCAGGACATATGTCTATCTATCTAACCCATCAATCACATGCTATGGATTTTAACCAATCGGAGGCTCCAATTTTCATTCCGTTTGGTAGCTCACAGAAGAAGCTTCGCGCAGTTCAACCTAACAGCTCGGCCTTAACAGATGTTGTCTCTGTGCGAGTTTACCGTATCAGTATACATTCTACATACGGGTACGAGCACTGGGTCTTAGCAACGAGTTGCCCGTTCGCTAGATCGATTGAGTATTAGAACTCAAAATAATTTAATTATGAATTAAATAGTGCTATCTCGCAATATTCAAGATTTTCCACGTAGGAATCAGAATATTTGCCAAAATACACTTGGGTGAACGCGAGCACACTACAAGATACTGGAAGGTGTACCTACGTAAAACACACCGAAATTGAATTAATAATAGTTAAACCCATTATCAAGCCCTGAGATAAATGAGATAAACTCTATCGGTGAAACGGCGTGCATGCGTGTGTTGCGAGAGTTCTATGTGTCATCATTGCAGCAGATCCAGCAGGCGACGAGTGTGGCAGTGGAGCAGTTCAACGGTTCATCAAGGGATTTCGTCAAACAAGTAAAATAGACTATATGAAAGAAAACATTCAAACCATTTCAGAGACTCTATTAAAATTTAAGAATAAATAATTTAAGTTTTAATCACAGACCATATTAAATTTGTTTTAAAATAAATACCTAACTCCAGATAAAAGACTCTGATATTATTTTGTTCTAATTTACTATGCCTTATATTTGTTTTGTTACTATATATATATATATATATATATATATATATATATATATATATAGAGTGATAGGTAGGTTAGGTTAGGTTATAGTAGTATGGTTAGGTTACTATATATAATAAGGAAACTAAAATAATACCTAGGCCTAATCCAGTGACCACCGGAATTACATGAAGTAGGTAGTAAAACAAATTGTATAGGTAACTAATAATTGTAAAATAAAGAAAAAGTATAAATCACGTATTTCATTAATAAATTTGTGTTAGTGGTTATAATCGCAAACAGAAATAACACTGTTGCACGCCACTATAGAAAAACTTTTTCCGATTAGTGCTTTCAAGCTTCACAGCTCATCATCAAATCTGAAATATACTATAATGGAACAAGGCAATGCCTTTATATCTCTACTTGCCCTACAATGCTACGTAAATCATGGGCAGGAAATTTCTACAACGAGGTATTCAACATCTGGTGCCTCGCTATGAAAAGTGTTTCAAAAATGACAAAAACTATACACAAATGTAGTTTAAGGTGTGTACTTCTAATAGCAATAAAAATGTTTTGTAAATATATTCTTACTTTCCTTTAATACCCTATCAGCACTTACTTTACTTACTTTCTGAATAGCCCTCATATACCATATCAGTAATTAAGAAGCCTGTTGATAAGGCAGACAGAAACAAACATGCACAAAAAAGTATAATTATTGCTATAAAGGAAATAATAGAAATAAGAATAAGTTAAATTAAAATTAAAAGACTGAGTATCAGGTAATAATATATTCAAACACACACCCTGATTTGAATAACTATCACCAGAATTATAACTCAAAAAGTAAACTGAACTTCAACAGTGAAAATAAGTGACAGAACAGAATATTCAAACATTATACATTACTGTGTTATACAAATAGTGTAGTTACAAAAATAACACATGATCAAGTTTAAATTGTGTAAAACAAACATTAACATTTTGTAATGGTACAATAGGTCCGTGTAGGAGTTTTTGGGTGAATGGCAAATATAATTTTATTGTAAAGCCAATGTTGAAATAGGCGAGGGTAAAATTTTCCATATATATGATACAACGCAGTTCGCCAGGACGAGTTGGCATCAAGGTCAGGTGGCGTACGTGACCCATGACAGCAAGTTTGCTAACAACCACAAGACCACTCCTAAAATACGTCATCATAATAATGTCAGACGTAGTCTTGCACCGTAAAACAGAGACGTCATCGACAGAAAACAATAGAATCGATGACGCGTAACCCTTCCACTTGGGGAACAAATGCCATATTGTCTTTCTCAGTTACCTCGTACTCCTTGTGCGAGCTGCACGCTACTAAACTTGCTGGCCAGCAATTGCCAGCAAAAGTATAAAAAGTATTAAAAAATGTAATCAGAGTGTAAAAGTAAAACTATTTGCAACTAACAGTACCAAAAATGTAACGTAAAGTCAGTGAGTGCAACAACAAAAGAACAGTATAATAACTCGGCAGAACACCAAGCGAGAACATGGGAGACGCCTAACTGCATCTTCAACCAGCGAGGCAGGGAAGTAAAACCATCAACTATTTTAAATACCGATCTTTGTAAAATATTTTGAGCTCAATTAAACCAAAATGTACCGTTTTCAGTAGTGTGTGTGTGTGAGCATGGGTGTGTGTACCGGTATACAAATAATAAAAATCACGAGGCATTGGTTTATGTTACGTGATTTAGAAAACGTAACTATATGAAAGAGTAAACTGCAGTATGTTCAAAATTCATTTTATAGTATATCAAGGGTAACTTGAAGATGAAATATATATTATATAATTGAGTCACACGTAAGGCTGATACAGCGAAAGTATTTCGCAGCCATTTTGTTTTTTTGTGTTGGTGGAGACTCCATCTTGTTTTGTTTTTGTATGTTCAAATGTTTAAAATTTCTGCAATTAAAACACCAGTTTTCAATAGTGATATCAGAGTATGTTATTTCTAAAAACCATTCAGTCTCTGGCTTGCTTAAAGAACCTGGACCCGAACGAAAAATGTTATGTTGGCAACAGCGCCACATGGTGAAATCAACATGTAAACAAAGCATAAAGGTTAACAAGACGTTGAAAAAGGTAAGTCAAATAAAAAAAAAAGTAAAAGAAGAGTGAGTTAACAATTTAGGCTTTAATTGGAAACAAACTTAGCTTCATATTTTAGCAGTTGGCCATTTTCTGTATTTATTCTTTGTTGTTGATGTGGAGCAGTGAGCATAGTGGTGCGAGTTGAAAGTAATAATTAGAAACCAAATAATTTAAAATATTTAAAGTTAACTAATGTTACCAGATTGTTGTATTAATTTAAAGAAAGATAATTGAGTTATTGTTTAAGCACAAATTTACAGTTTATTTTGTAATACAATCTAGAAATTTTAAAAGCTTGATGTCACTGATTTAGATTAACTAATACATACTATCACAGTTCAGCATGGCAGCTTTGTATTTATAACACACTGTTAACTGTTGCTAATATTCTATAACCTATCATACTGTGGATATCAAACAGAACAATTGTTTTCTAGTTCAAGATTACAATACACCATGTAAGGGGGGTCTTCATATACTTGCCTAAGCTTACAAGTTCAGTTCAGTTCGCTTGAAAGTATGTTAATTTATTTTAATTTAATTTAATTGCAGTGGATACAATTAGTCATACGATACAGTCCACAACCAGTTTTGTGTACAGCCTCTAATGAAAATATTATATGTGTATAAACTTGAAACCACAAATTATTATCAAATTAACAATATGACTAACCAATTTCAATGCACGATGCCAGATGGTGGCACCCACCGTGGTTAGCAACACAACGACCTACAAACTGACAAACAGTACCATCACCTATGTACCCTGCTGGGCAAGGACCACACACCCGTGAACCCTGAAAACAAATTGTTTCCATCATTTACAGTTCACATTTACTCAAGTATCTCTTATATGTTTTAACACTTTAACACATAAATCTTTTTATTTTACAATATAACACGCATCATGTTACAATAGACTAAAACTTAAAAATATACTGCCATCAATATATGTTCTTCTAATCTTACTTAAAAATTATCTTAATTTTTCCATTTTCTGTATACTCAAAAAGGCTTTTACAACTTTGATGAAATAGACATTTTAAAAGCTGCAGGTTACAAAAGCACAAACCTTTTAGCTCTGAATAGACCAGTAAAACTACTTTCATAAAAAAAACATATTATTAACCGAAACATCATATTAACCAATACATGCATATTCTTTTTAATGTTCTTTATTCAGGAAATGGCATTCAAAATATACACGTTATCCAACAAACAACTATTGCAATGTACACCTTATCATAATTTTATTATGATTATCATGTGTGTATCTTTGATATCAAAACACTTGCTATATTTTTGCAAAACTTGATCAAAAGCATGTTTTAATTCTTGGATTTTGTTGTCCATGATGTGTCCATTGATTATCTAATTATGAGTACAATGTTACTGACTCGGAACAAAGGTTTTTATTGGTAAAAATGTAAACTTTTTACCTTGTAGCCTGAACCAGTTTTTGCTTATTATAAGCTTCGTCAGAGGCTGCCACTAGGAGCACTGTCCGTCTTGTTCTTTACAGAGCCATCATTCAAAAGATCGATGTTGTGTGTGCGGTGTGATGTGTTCAAATAGTATGTGTGATTTGAATTGTGTCTGTCATTTAGGATGTCGTTTTTATGTGTTTTTGTGTGTTTGTATATTTCCAGTTGTTCAAGAGCGTCTAGTTTCCAGCCTTTTCTGTGTACATGTAGAATACCCATGTTCCTGTTTATGTTTGCTTCAATGAGGTGGTTTGCAAAGATGAATTCGGTGGTGGAGTATAGTGCCTTTGTGGGTTCAATGTTTTTAGCCCACAAATTAAAAAAAAAAAAAAACAGGATACAGAATTGCATACAAAATACAAACAAAACAAAACACACACCATAAAAAAAACACAATGAACAAAACAAATTTGATCTACCTGGTGTTTACAAACTAAACTGCTCAGGATGTAACAAATTCCACATAGGCCAGACAGGATATTGCTTCAAATAGAGATACATTGAACACACAAAGGCACTACACTCCACCACCGAATCCACCTTTGCAAACCACCTCATTGAAGCAAACCACACATACACAAATATAAAATGCAACATGGATATTCTACATGTACACATAAAAGGCCGAAAACTAGACACTCTTGAACAACTAGAAATATACAAACACATAAAAACGACATCCTAAACAAACAGACACAATTCAAACACATATACTATTCAAACATATCATACTGTACACAAACAACATCGATCTTTTGAATGACGGCACCATCACCAAGAACAAGATGGACAGTGCTCCTAGTGGCAGCCTCTGATGAAGCTTATAATAAGCAAAAACTGGTTCTGGCTACAAGGTAAAAATTTTATATTTTTGCCAATAAAAAACTTTGTGTTCTGAGTTAGTAATGAAGTACATGTCAGTACTCATTAAACATGTCTGTTTAAATTATAACTATTACAGTTTTTATGTGAGAGACTTACAACATTATATAATAAAGAAAGTTGCCCTTAACCACACAGCAAAGTACAGTGTTTATATTGACTTGTTATCTACTCCAAACTAGTTCTGATTTCAAAAAATAAGTAATTTATTTTGAAATTAAAAAAAAACTTCAAAAAGAAGACAAATATATAACACCAAGTCAAATAGCTGAGATGAACCTATAAAAATAATAACACTAAAACTAAGAACTAGAAATATTTTGTTCTTATAGTATTCCAATTTTAACAAAAATTAATTTTCTAACCAGTGTATTTGTGCACTGAACTCTAGGAATCTGACTGCATCCACCATTGTTCTGATTACACTCATCAATATCATCACATTGATAACCATTCCCAGTGAAACCTAGTAAAATAAAAAATAACATTACAAAATAGATACCTTTTATTAAACAAAATTAAAACTCTGCTTTCAGAAATGCCTATAATTAATGAAGTACAGCCTATAAATTATTCACAAACTCAGCTACAAAATAAATTTTGTTAAAATTTTTGCAATTTAATTTTATAATATTTTGCACGCCAAAAAGTAATAAATATATTATTAATAACAAAAATGCCCCCCCCCCGAGATCCAACCCTACACCTGGCCTACAACATCTTGACCTTTTGGGGGGGGGGGGTCAATGGCTGTTACTCTTTAGCCGGCAAACAGGGCACTGGTAGGTGAGTTTGACAAGGTTGTGTGTACCACTTGAAAACATACCATAACCCACGGTGGAACCAATTGTGCCAATGGGTGGATGGCTCTACATTAGTGAGTCATGAACGACGGGCTCAGGGCACCAGGACGCACCCTGTTGTATTTAGTCCTAGCTGTGGTAATCGAGGGCTCTGCCGCGGTGGTCTGTTACTTCCCCAGTACTTGTGGGAACAAGACTGAAGGTTCTCAAAACAATTCTCGGGTTGAGGGGTCCCTTAAAAACCCTCATCTTGAAAAAAGCCCTCCTCGGAGGGTGAAGAGAAGGAGACATTCCACATAAGGTGTAATGATGTTTTCTTCAAAAAAAAACGTGTACAGGATCTCCTCTGAAAGGTCAGTTGCAACAACTCACGTATAGTCTGTGGATGTATTTTAAAGATAAGATCCTCGTATTTTTAGTATATAAAGTTATACAATGGGTTCAGTTGCTTCAAAAATTGGTAAAACAATTGTCAACAAATTTACAAGATAAAAATGACCAGGATGTATAAATAACTCAACAATGTTTGTCCTTCAATACCATGAGAGTCTATGAAAAAGATATTCCACTAAGCATCTTTATACTGAGTCTTGATAGTTTCCAACTGACACATTAATTGTTGCTATGAACAAATGCACTACCTTGCATGAAAAACACTCCTTGCCATACTAAAAGAAAAAAAATTATTTGACTGGCATAGAACAAGTGTCTATGAGATTCTGAAAAGAAATTTGGTTTTCATAGAAAAAATGTTCAGAAAGAAAGATTTGATAGAAATAAATGCCTGGTGATGTAGATTTTTATGAGAATTGTCACTAAGAATCCAAAACGTGTTGTGTGGTTAGAAGAAATTGGCTTACACAGGTAATTCTATGGAATGTCAATAGATTGACAATTCATAGCGGGATACAAAGAAAACTCCTACTAGAAAGGGGAAATAACTTCTCTTATGCCCTAGTACATAAGAAGGATTTCTCCCAAATGCTAATCTACTGCTTAGGTTAAAAAAAAAGATAAACTGTACCTGCTGTCAACAATCAAAGAAGGAATATGGGAAGAAAATGTTCAGCAACTGTTGATAACTTTAATTGTAGAATCCAGTGAAAATGACAATGATATAAAAAAAATCATGTGATGATGAAGCTACTGTTATCCACCCACCTGAATAAATTATTCCAGGTATGTGAGAAATAAGTTTCATAATGTTACCATATGATATTGATAAAGTCACTTCTTAATTTGCCAATGTTAATAAAATACTGTTATAACATATTCAGAAAAACTATATTTTCATTATAGTTCTAGTTAATTACAAGTTAGTCACCTTTTGAACTATGTGCTGAACATACAAGTTCATTAAAAAGTTGCCAATTTGGTATAAAAGTCACCATTTAAGTAATATAAATATGTTTGAGAGAATTAAAATCCCATCATGTGTCAAGATGTTCACTGCAAGACACAATAACTTATGCCTGTGCTTGTACCTGAACAGGTACAACGTTCGAATTTTTCTGGCTTTACTGTGTACACTTTTTTTTGTCTTTGACTCACCAACTATAAATGACAGAAGTGGTTAATTACTTGCATACACTTACCTGCTCTCTATTTATCCATATGTTATTTAACACAGCTCAACAAAATGCTGTCAGTATTATTTATTTTATGACCACATTAGTTCAAGTCTGACACATTTTTAAAACTAACACAATAATAAACAACTAGTACACAGAACCAAAATTTCCAAGTACTTTATTGGTAGTTTCAAATACTTCATCAATCATTGAGAGACTATAGGGTATATTATTATAGTTGCCTTATGTTATACGTAGTGTGTAAGTTTAATTTTCTTAGTATGTGCGTATCACATGAGTATGAAAAAATTAAGACTTCATAATGTGACTTTGTAAGTCACTCAAAATATAGTACTCATTTATGATGTGATGATGTAAACAAAATGATTTTCTCTATGTCGTGTTTTAACATTCCACACGAATTTGTGCTATACTTTAGCACTTGGCAACAGCATTTAAACTGTCAGGGCCATAGATACAGTGGCACAAGTGTATAAGTAATTGTTCGTCAATTTCTTAATAAATAATGACTGACTGAGTAACTGCATTTTAAACCACTGCTGTGAAGAAAAGGAATATGAATACATAAAACACAGCAGATGTAGAGGTGGAAAAGAAAATGGGTCTAAAAGAATCTGTTTTTAGAAGTTTATCAAAGTTGAGTTTTGGCTACTGTAGCATGCAAAAGACAAATTTACTTACCATTACACTTTTCACAGGACAAAAACTACCTTAAAATAAAGGTGCAAATCATGACTTTGAGATTACATAAGTAATGTCAGTTTGAGAATAACTAAGATTCAAAATCTTTTGGCAGAAAAAAAATCATCCGTTTTCTGATTCTAAAACTAGGAAACTTTGTAATAAATTTTCAGTAATGAGTCATGTCCATAAGTTTCCATTAATATTAATACTGCATTACACTGTTGCTGTAAGTTTAAAGATCATACTATACCATTTACCTGTAGGACAAGATTCACAGTAAAATGAACCAAGAGTATTTACACATCGTACAGGAGGATTATATGAACAAATAGCTTTTGGTCCAGAACACTCATCTACATCTTTTGTGCATGACTTTTTCTCATCAATTTCCCATCCCTAAGCAAAGCAAGTTCAAATGATTAAAAATTAATTTATTTATTACAACAATGACACTCTCATAATCAAAATATGCACATGCTAATAAACATTTATAATCTTGTTACATAGGAAAAGGAAGATATTAATTAATGTTTGGGATGGATCAAATAGGGTTCCTGTCAATCACACTGGAAAAAAAGAAATGTATCTTAATCGAGACAGCTGGATAAAAAGAAATATTCTTGTGAAGTTGGTTTTCACCACAGGATCTGGGAGGAATCTAGTTGTTAGGCAATGGTAAGCCTTCCTTCTCAATGGCAACCCTGAACTATTTAATTAGAACTTCTTTGAAGATTCTCCATCTCGGATGTCACATAGTTATTGGTTCACTTTTCTTATGTAGTTAATTATTACACATCAGTCTATTATTAATTTGCAATTTTAATTCAGATATCATAACTCTTTCTTCAAATGTCTATTCTAATTAGATTTCTACCAATGGTCTTAGTAAATTTCTACTAATATACTTCTATTTTTTACACCTATAGAACACATCAGCCTAAAAATTATGGATAGATCTATAATTTTTATCATATCCATCTATTTTTGAGTTTAATTTTACCTTGCTTTTTAACTTCTTCCTCTTCCCTTGTGTTCAAAAACTTTATGAAAGTTTTTTTAATAGATGTTTTTTTGTGTATGAATATTTTTGCATAGGGTAATGTGATGTTGTTTATGAAGTTCTGAAAAGAGAAACAGTCAATATTTTTAAAACATGAGAGCAGCTTACTTGATGTATATTATGCACACATGTTACTAGAATCTCTCTGTAACTTGAAGAATTTTATTTACTCTGTAGGCTTATTTTCTAGTGATGATCCTCTAAATTTATATTTTTTCACACAGTAAGGTTGCAACTTTTATTGTTGTTCTCTACATATAATAGTACCAGGATTTCCTGATATTGTGTATGTTAATACATACACAATATCAGGAAATCCTGGTACTATTATAGTGGTATTATCCTGGTAAAATAAGAGTGAGAACAATAACTGTTAGGCTTTTAAGTTTCTCACCTGGTTGCATATGCATGCAAAACCACGCCCAGTACCTCCTTGATTTACACAAATACCATTTCCACAGAGTGCAGCTGCATTTGCATTGTTACAATCAAGTGTCCTTCTAGTACAGTGTATACCAACCCACCCATCAGCACACTGGCATTCATATGTTCCTGGCCTATTTATACATTCAGCACCATTCTGACAACCCAGATCTGTATTTCGGAACCTTGTACATTCATTGACATCCGATTCACACAAAGTGCCCTGAAAAAAGAAGAAGTGTTTATTAACTTCTTAAAGAGTATGAACATAAATAATAAATAAAAATTAACTTGAAAATAAACAGTCACAGTTTTATAGAATTATAACAACAACAGCTCAGTTTTATATACAGAATCTTGAAACAGTTAACACTCATACAGACAGGCACAGAAACTAATTCAAGAAGTCCATTTCTGACTTCTTCCAAGTAATTATATATAAATTAATGTTCTAGCTGGTCATCTTCACAACAAAAGTTTAAGATCACACAATATTGATAATGAATGACAATAATGATATTACTGCTGCATCTCCCAATTTTTGATATACCAATAATAACTAAATTATTCTTATGCAATTCTTAAGCTTTCACGGCTGGTGTCAAACTTACTTGTTAAAATTGTTACTGTTAGCCGAGCTGTTAGGCACTGCCCCCAGTTTTTGTTGACAAACTTTTCAGTCATTGGAGGCCATCATCAGTGTATGAAACAATTGGCACGGTGTCTGCTATTCACCCCAGTGATGAGGTAGAGACCATATATTTTGACTGAGATTGCCCACATATAAAATTTCATACCACCATGATTTAAGCTGGAAAGCAGCTTATCTGAACATCTAGATCAAGTGCTATCTGATTGGCTTGGGAGCACAACATGCCAAATCCTATTTAATAGGAGGCTTTCTCCCCTTCATTTCATAGTGATGGAACCATGTTTAAAGATATCCATGGACTCCATGTGCAGCCAAGGGTAATAGGCACTCTCTGAGGACAAGATCTTGGTCTTCTCAAAAATAATGCAATGATCAGCATTGGAGAATGCATGCTCGGCCACTGCAGAATTCTCCGGCTACCTCAAGTGACAACACTGGCTGTGTTCACCAAGGCAGGTGCGAACACTGCGCTTCGTGGTGCTGATGTACACTTCACTGCATGAGCAAGACACACTGTATATGCTTCCTGATGAGAGAGGATCCCTTGCGTCCTGCACCGGTCCTCAGGAACAACATCCAAGCTCTTCTCCCTGTGGCTCCAGACTAAGGTGTCATCTACATAAATGGAACCATAAATGGCGTCAGTGGTGCAGATGAAGTAGTCAGCTCCTCAACTTCTATATGTAAAAGACTGAGGAGGTGGCGATTTTATCTGCACCGTTGAAGCCGAGATGTTGGTTCCCATGTGTAGATGACACCTTTGTAGTCTGGATCTATGGGGAAGAAGAGTTTGGATGTTTCTTGGCACACCTCAACAATGTCACTATGGAGAAAGAAGTGGATGACCAGCTGGCTTTTCTTGCTGCATTGGAGAGCATGCATTTTCCATTGCTGATCATTACATTCTTCTTGAGGAGACATCTTGTCCTCGCAGAGTGTTTACTACACATAACTGCACATGGGGTCCATGAAAATCTTCAAACATGGTTCCGTCACTATGAATCAAAGTGGAGAAAGCCTCCTATTAAATAGGACTTGGCTGCTGTGCTCCCAAGCCAATCAGATAGCACTTGATACTGATTGGTTGATGCTCCTTTCCAGCTTAGAACATGCTGGTATCAAAATTTATGTGTGCCTTCTAAGTTCATCACTGGCGTGAATTGGTGGATACTTGCCAACCGATGTTTCAGACACTGATGATGGCCTCCGATGGTGGGGCCAAAATGTTTGTCAACAACTGTGGACTTTAGCCCCTAACAGCCCGACTGATGGCAGCAATAAATAGCCCCTGTTCTTGCTGATCAAAACATTCAAATAACACAAAAACTTAATATGATGGAGGAAGTCAGATGAACCCCCCTGAAGTATACATCTGTTACATAGGATGGTTAAGGAATGATATATATGCTCTATTGTTCTTTACCTCCCAGTTGTCAGGACAAACACACTGAAACCCATCATACAGATCTTGACAAGTCCCTCCATTACGACAAGGATTACTTGTACATTCATCTCTGAGAAGAGTATTACGCAGATTACGTACTTGCCTTTCCAGAGAATTCACCTAGGCATAAAAAAAAATCCTGTTACAGTCACAAACAACAAAACTACTTACTACCAACTCTAAAATAAAAAAGCAGATTATAATACAAGAAACATAGATCTTCTAATTTAATCTAACAGTTTATCAGATAGGGTTTCAAGATACCTTCTCTTGATTCCTTGTTATTAAGACAGTGTCATGATGCCAACCTTAGCATAATAGTACAGTAAAACCTGTCTTTAGTGGCCACCCTTGGGCCTCCATAAAATGTGGCCACTCCAAGAGGTGGCCGTTTAATAAAGGGTTAGCGGGGATGGTAACTATACAGTATATTAAATATGGACGATCAACTATATCATTTTATTATGTACTTGTAGTTGCATTCCAATTAATAGTATGTTTGCAGTGAAAATACTTATATTAAAACAGATTGGTAAAGAATATACTTTTGAAAATTGTCTTTTAAAGTGATTTGTTTGGCAGTACCAGTTTTCTTGCAAATAGCTAATTTTTCAACCAAACAGTATAGTTTAGTGGACTGTTCCACAGCATTTTCCCCACATTTCTTATCGAGAGTAACACAGATATCTTTGGTCCTCCTAAGAGATTGTAACACTCGTTTTAAACTCATCGGCGGTTCTTTAGTTTCTTCTTCATCAGTGTGTATGTGACCACCCATTTCTACAAAAAGCAGAAAAATTACTGTACTGTAAAAGTCTATATCCCGGAATAGTAGAGATTTTAATTGTTCCTTTCAAAAAGTATTGATTGTAAATATAAACATTTTTCTGACCTACCTTTATAATCTTCCTGATGTCGATCCTCTCAATTGCCCTCGACATCGTCATAACATTGTAGACTCTCCACTTGCACGTTTTCGTCATATGGTAGTGCAGCAACTGTAGTAAGTGTCTGACGTTCTTGCAAAACTTCATGTAATGGTTGCACTAACAGATAAGTATTGCTAATTTGAATGTCACATTTTATAAAACCATTCTTAATTGTGGTAGTGGCAACCTTGTCCCAGGCTGTCTTGATCCAGGATACCACATCAAGGACAGTGATTTTCTTCGCCATATCAAATGATGTCATCCATACAGACACAATGGACCAAATAACTCTTCTTCAATAAAAAGTTTAAATGTCAGAATTATTCCTTGGTCCAGTGTCCGAAGATGAGATGTCATGTTCGGTGGAATAAATAAGGATCTGACATTGAACAGTGATGAAACTGGATGACATGTTGTATTATCTAACAATAAAATTATGCAGTGATTATTGTTTTGCATTTTTATTAAATTCTTGCAACCAGCCTTCAAAAATGATAGACATCACCCACACTTTCTTGTTAGCATACAAAATAATACCCAGTAATGTTGCCTCCAAATTCTTGAATGACTCCTCAGTTTTAATGATTTTCCGATAACTAACAGTTGCTTTTTTTACCAGCAGCACTACAACATAATATAATCATTAGTCTTTCTTAAGCTAGTTTCCTCCTTTACAAGCTTCATATTGTAGTGTTCATGATCTATTTGGTACACCTTAAAATATAATCCAGTCTCATCAACATTGTATCACTTAATTCGTATCCTGCCAGACTACTTGGTAACCTAACATATTCCTAAGGCTTTCACGGCCGGTGTCAGTTGTATGATTCAAGTTATCTGGGCTGTTTGGCCGTGGTCCATGGTTTATTGCCAACCCAAACGTTTCAACAGCTCCAATGGCTGCCATCATCAGTTGAATTTTTAAAAATCCTGAACGTAGGGTGTTCACGTCAGGCCCACAGTACTGTGGTAAAGGCTGAAGATGTCCTGCCAAGCTACCTGTACTTATAAATTCAACAAAGTCTCATGTACAGGTAAAAATGACACCATCAGCCAATCCGAATAGTGCCCAGGTATAAACAATTAGCACATTAAAAAGCATCGTTAAACAATTAGCACAGGTAGCATCACGGGAAATCATTAGCCTTCACCACAGTACTCCGTGTGACAGTACAAAAAGCCTGATATAAAAAGTATGGTATGCAAGGTAGTAAATTATTGTATTTCGATGTTTTTAAATTCATTTTATGGGTAATACAATTTCCCTTGGTTTTGCCGGCAACGACGCAGTTCCGAGACAACGAAATAATTTCAAGGACAGCAGTGTACGTGCAGATAAAGACACTTAGAATGGTTACAGCAACTAATACCGGCGCTACATACTTCTGTTTCATTGGCCGACAACGCCAAACGTCATTAATACAACAATGACGTGATTAAAATACGTAACAAACAAGGCGTTTATGTAACGACAGACAAAGAACAACGACGTGTACTCACACACACATACGTAAAAATTGCGTAGTGTTCGTCCCAGTCTGCAGAAAATCATCATGGCGATAACACGTTAGAAAATTGCGCTGGCCCTAAAATAGTCAGCTAAAGTGTCTTAAATAATTCAAAATTGTAATCAAAATGTAAATAAGTATTAACTACAGGAGAACTAAGACAGTGTGAAGTAACAGTGTTTCAAAATTATATTTAGAGTCAGTGAAATCAGTAAAATGTAACCACGCCATTTGAGAAAGCAACATGTGATCCACTTCGAGAACTTCCAGACTACAGAATCAGGAAAGTGCAAAACTAAAATTTTACTTAAAGAGCTCTTTACCCAAAATTGCCATTATGTGTACACAACAAAAAGTAAATTGAAATTGTACGTATGAATGTGAGTGAGAGAGCAGCGCGTGCATGGTAAATGTCGACATCCAAGCGGGGTGTTGGTTTGCGTTAGTTATAAGGAAAAAGAATTAAAATCAGTTAATTATGAAGCTGCTTCATAGTCAGTATAGAGAATTTGATAAACTAAAGTTTAATGAAACATAAGAGAGTTTTATAATGAAAGAGAGTCAATATAAGTAATGGCCGCCATGTTGAAATTTTATCCGGTGTACACAATTAACAAAATTGCTGAATAAATTAATATTGGTGTTCAATGTTTACAAAAGGACGTATTCTTATTTCTATGCCTATCTCTGTCAGCAATCACGCTGAGTCAAATCCTTGGACCCTAGGTAATAATAAAAATAACAAGATTGAAACAACCAGATTTTCGAACTATGGTAAGTACCATAATTATGGGGTGCGTGACATACGTGTTGAATACAAGTAAGGTAAACAAACCCAAATATAGGTTACTTGTTATTTCTTCTTACAGATACATATATCATTTATTTACAGTCATGTGTAATTTAACAATTTGCGCCCGGAACAGTGACTATATTATTTATGTAATTTAACATCCGGGGAAAACAACTGTTGAGTACCTGATGGCATAGCGTGGTGCGAGCCAATCATACACCATCTTTATTGTGACTGGCTCATGGTGCAGTTTCTACCTGGGTACTATTCTATTCAAACTATATTAACAATTAAAAAAAAAACTAGATTTAAGAAATTTTATATATTGTAACGTCACAAAACGTTCCATACTCTTAAAACGACCAGAAAAGTGAAAATAATACAAAAATAATTATGAATAAGAACCAAGTCTAGGTAACGATGAAGTATATAATAGAATTAAAATCATAAACCATCAAAGAATGGAAAGAAATAAGATTCAAATGAACAGTAGTAAATCTACTATCAGCATAAAATGACAATACAATATAACCAGACGATTTGACTGAGACATTGACAAAGACAAGTTCCCAAATAGATTGTTTAAGTGAGCATAACAAACCATGAAATAAAGTAAAACACCATAAGTATAAGGTGAAAGAAATAATATTTATAACATGTATTAGAGTGTAAACAGCACACTAGCTGAGTAATTGCAAAGTATTAATTCGAATAACAAACAAAAGGAAATGTATTGTTGATAATCACGAACTATGAAAGAATTATAATAAATAAACCATTAAAATAAGGTTAACAGTATAATCTCAATGTTAGATTAACCTTCAAAGAGGGGTATGCTAAGGCATAATGAATAATGATAATAGAATAATTAATGAGAGAACAAATTGTAGATGTTCTAATAATAATATGATATCAATGTAATTAACAATGTAAAAACTATATGTATTTAAAAATGTTATAAAAGTGTAAACTAAGGGACTGGCATAAGATGAGTTATGATGACTCAATGAATTATAAATAATATGATAAAAACTCAGAATAATGACTCACAACTACTTATATGGAGTCCATAATGAAAAGAAATTTGAAATGATAGACAAACCAATGATGACCAAACAGATTATGAAAATCATAAAAATGTATCATAAAGAGACCCTTCAAAGTATAGGACAATATAAATATAATAATAATGAAAAAGGTGTAAGTCACGATACAATGTCTAGTATGATAAGTGTAGGAAGTAAGAATAATGTTGAATTCTTGGATTTCGTTGTCCATGACGTGTCCGTTACTTAACTAAATATCACTATTGTATTAACGACTCGGAACACTAAGTTTTTTATAAGTAAAATCATAAAGTTTTACCTTATAGCCTAAACCGGTTTTCTCCTTTAAAAGGCTTCTTCAGAGGCTGCCGTAGGTAGCCCTGTCCGTCTTGTTGTTGGCGACGGGATAGATTTTCGAAAGATCGATGTTGTGTGTGTTGGGTGAGATGTGTTCGAATAATTTTACGATTTTACTTAAATAATGTAACTTTATGATTTTACTTATAAAAAACTTAGTGTTCCAAGTCGTTAATACAATAGTGATATTTAATAATGTTGAATAAGTAATAATGAAGTAAGGAAGCCATTAAATAATAATAAACAATGTAACATCACAAAACATTCCATAATATTAAAACTACAAGAAGAGTGAATGATACCAAAATAAATATAAGTAAGAACCAAGTATAGGTAACAAGGAAGAATGTAATAGTTAAAATTATAAACCATTAAAGAATGAAAGGAGTTAAGACCTTCAAGTGAACAGTAGTAAAACTACTATCAGCATAATATGACACTACAACATAAACAGACAATTTGACAGAGACGAATTGACAAGACAAAGTTTCCCAAATAGACAGTTAAGTGAGCTTAATAAACCTTTAATAAACACAGTCAAATAGTACAAGTAAAATAAAAGATGACAGGAATGATATTTGTAACATGTAGAAACAGCATATTAGCTGAATAATGTCAAAGTATTGATTTGAAGGACAAATATAAAGAAAGATATTATTGTTAATCATGAACTATGAAAGATGATAAGAGAACCAATTGTATATATTATAATAATGAGATGATCTAAATGGAACCATCAAAGTAACAACCAAATGTATTTAAATAATGTTATAAGAATATCAAATGTGTAAAAAGATGTGCTATTAGTGAAGGAACAAAACCTAATAATGAAATATGCAGACCAAAAGAATGGCTTAAGATGAATTGAAATTACTCAATGAGTATTAACTAATATAAATAAAAACTCAAAATAAATAAAGACACACAACTTATGTGAAGTCTATAATGCAGAGAAAGTTGACATAATAACAAACAAATGATGACCCAAACAAACCATGAAAATAAGAATCATGTAGAGACCCTACAAAACATAGGGAAATATAATAATATTAATAACAATAAAGGTGTAAATCACCATACTATGAGTAATAGTATAAGGATAGGAAATAAGAAAAAATGTTGAAATAAGAATAGTGAAGTAAGGAAGTTTATAAATGATAATCAACAAATGTGTACTAATAATTAATATTGTTCAGCTGGATACAGCAATTATAAATAATATGTTCAGTTCAATCAAATAATTATGTTCAGAATAGAAATTAAGGATAGTTAAATAAATATTAAGAAAAAAGTTAAAAGTCGGATCTGCAATGTTAGCAGACGACGCCTGTAAACAATGCATTATTTAGAATAGGCTATTATTAAAATAGAAATTGTTAATGAAAAATATAACCAAACTGCCATCAAGTCATGTCAAAATAACGAGAAAGAAACAAACTATACAATGCTAATAGTAGAACCCAAATTGTACTTAAAATATGAGATATAAACGTTAGCATCATAAATTTTGTGAATTTTGAATTAATAACAACGAAAATGATGCTTCCAATACAATTATGTAATGGCTAAAAATAGAATGACCTCATCATGACATCATTTTCAACCAATCAGGAAGTACCTTAGAAAGCAGTTAACACAGCCTAGCGGCGATCTAAGAAAAGTATATATACAAACGCAAGAGTAAACAAAACACATTTTGTCAATTTCCACTCAACCACCAACAACGACTCCAGACCAAATTATCATCAGAATTTATTAATCAACCAGTGAAGAAGTATAAATATAATAAAGTGCATCGAAACCAGTAGTGCTATCTTTACCAGAAGTGCGATTTAAAAGAACAAGGTTAAGTGCAATACCTAACCAAGTAATTAATTATTCAAGTAAAATATATTCGTTCATACGCGTAAACAGTGCAGTGAAATGACGATCAGTGTACCCGATCGTGAAGTGTAATAAGAAATAATCCATGAGATTATAATTCAGGGAGTACTGTGCCATATATTTACATTGTTTATGAATAAAATATTAGTACTGTGTTCGTACAAGCTGTGCTGCCGAGACGTCTGAAGAGCGGGGGGTCTACTTCTTAGTACTTAATCATAACGCGTGCTTGTGTTGGTGCGGTATTACTGGTTCTGTAAACATTGTTCAGTATGTATTTGTTCTGTATGGAATTGTTCAGAAGACGTATTCAGTTGTTATTTCGTGTGCGTATTAGATTGAGTCTTCATACTTTATATGTCAGTGTAATCTATTGAATATTTTGTTTGTGTTTTCTTAATCGGTACAAATTAACTATTAGCCTATCGTTTAATTATTTTTATTGTTTGTTGTCAATTACTAAGCAGTGAATTTGACATTAATAATTATATTTTATGAGTAGTTCCGTTAAAAAATAATATTAAAATGACTTCACAAAAAAGTAACAAAACAATTCATTCGGAAGGACGTGAAATTATGTTGTCTGTTATTGAAAAGTGTGATGAAGAATCAAGGAAAGGGAAAATCATATTCCTTCACAGTTAAAAACGCTACAGCAAGAGCAGCGTGTTACACTGGCTTTTCAGAATTTACAATTAAAAAAATCCGGAAAGAACACAATACGCGTCTAGAAAATTGCCCGGATCAGCGTTTAAGTACCCCAGGGAAACGGAGAAAAACTAGACCGAATCACACCGTGGTAAGCGTGGACGAGTTTGACAGGTGTGTAATCAGAAGAATTATTAATGATTTTTACACAGTGCAGAAAAAAGTGCCGACAGTGGCAAAACTTCTACCCGTTGTGAAAGAAAAAATATATTTTTCATGGGGTAACAGTTCTTTAATAAAAATAATTAAGGAAATAGGGTTTAAGTGGAAAAGATTTAGTAATAAAAGAAGTCTACTAATTGAAAGACTGCAAATCGTGATGTGGCAGCATCGTTATCTTACACAGCTTAAACTTTATCGAAAAGAGAATAGAGAGATAGTGTTCATAGATGAAACATGGGTAGACAGTAACTTATCGCATCAGAGAGGATGGCGAAGTGACGAATGCAATATTCACATTAATCAGAGTGGCTCGAAGAGACTAATAATATTGCATGCAGGGAGCAGAAATGGATTTATACCTAACGCGAAACTTGTATTCAAGGCCGGTTTGTCTAGCAGAGATTATCACGGGCAAATGAATAGTGTTAATTTTGAAAAATGGATTAATGAAAAGCTTTTACCAAATTTACCAGCAAAATCAATAGTTGTAATGGACAGTGCTCCGTACCACTGTACCCAAACTGACAAGGTACCGTCAAAATACGTTCTAAAAGAAGAAATGAGAGAGTGGCTTTTTAGAAACGGCATCTACTATGATGAAAAAATGCGCAAACAAGAACTTTACTGTCTTATAGAAGCGCATAGACCAAAAGAAAAACCATTTAAGATAGACGCTATTTTGAAAGCTTTTGGTCACACACCTCTTCGATTACCACCGTATATGTGCGATCTGAACGCTATTGAATTAGAATGTGCAAAAATGAAGCGTATAATACGGGACAATAATACAACAGGATATTTATCGTTAGATGCGCTTAAAAAAATTACTGAAATGGCAATTGAATCAGTTACACCTTGCGATTGGACAGGATATGAAAACCAGGTTATACGAATGGAGGACTACTACTGGGATAAAGATGGCATTACGTCAGACATTATTGACAGTTTTGTAATTGAAACAGGAGGTATCAGTGATGACAGTGAAAGTGCCAGTGACAACAGTGATAGCGAGGACTCTGAAACAGATTCGGAATTGGCCCAACCACTTACATGAGGTAAGTCACAACTTACTCAACCATCTTACCTGTTAATTATAATTTCTGTTATTAGTTGACTATGCTTTATATTTCCATTAAATCCGTTTAGGTATCTATATAATTACACTTCCTAAAGTAACATTTTTATTGGTAGTTAATATTGATCTGAAAAGTGTAAGCAATAAATGAAACAGGCATAGATAAAACATAATGGCTATCCCTATATGCAGCTAAAAATACAGTGCGAGAGGCAGTGTTAAACGTATTTTAAATGTGTAGTAGTACCTTGATACGTGCAGTGGAATGGCATACGTCACCGCATTCCTTCTTGAGTTGCAAAGCTTAACATATGACAGTAGTATAAAACATAATACACCTGTATACTAACGCAAAAACAATAATACCATAAGTACTAAGCACTGTCTTTACTTTATTTAGAGGAATTATACTATTCCGAATATAAGAATTCATGTATTAGCATTACCGTAATTAACCTCAAATTTGTCAAGGTTAAACGAACTTTTCGTCAATCGATTTAATGATTAGAGGTGTCTAACCTATTAATTTAAATTCTTGTAATAGCATTGTATCACAAGGCATTGGTGTTTTATCCTGTAATTTAAAAGAAACCACCCTTGAGGTATGAAATATTTGTAAACAAACAACCAATTATTATCAGAGTTATCATAGCCAACCCACTGGGTTAAAATAGTTAAAAGCCGGATGAATTGTAATCCATTAGCATTATTAATTTGAATGTATTAAATTGAAACAAGTAAATAGTAAGCAATAAACAAATGAATTGTGACCTAACAAACATTGTCAGTAATTATTTAAACAGTGATTAATTCTTTTTTATCAATTGATGAGTTGCGAATTGAAAGCAAGCAACCAGTTAAGTTGGCTACTATTTGAACGAGTGAAGCACCAACAGTTAAAATTAAATAAGTAGACTAGAACGAAATTAATTATTGATATTGTTTTAAATATTTAATCGACAAATCATTTAACTTCAATCAAAATTAATTATTTTATTGTTCAAATAAATTCTTTTTATGGAATATTAACCAGAAATTCCATATGGCGCCCAGGTAAAAATCAAATGTGCTCACTTAATAACAAACAGTACAGTCATACTGTTTTATGAAAACTTAACAGTTTACAAACAGAGACCAACTGAACTTCTAGTACGACTGTGAATTTACCAACTTATATCAATAATATTAGCACATATATTTAGTAAGATATAGATAACAAATACCATAATTCGGTATTAATGATACTCACCAATTTCATTATTTGCCGGGCTCGTTTTCTTCCTTTATAACTTGTTTTCTACCTAAGGGGTACCAGGGTTCGGGTACAGGAAGATTTTGAAACACAGTTGACGACACAAATGATAACCAGATATTCTTGAAATTAACCATCAAATTTAATTCAATCTAAGGTAGTACACATACAACCATGCGGTCAAAATAGTGACGTCATATGATATGACACAAAACAAAATGGTGGCTACTTTTCCTATCTCTTTTGATTCTCTCTATTTCTTTATCTGTTGAATTAATATCAATGTACACTTTATAGCTGCAGCTTAAAATCATTTATTAATAGTTAATTAGTTACTGCACAAACCAATGCCTTCGGTTTATGTGTTATGGCCATACATTCACGCATTCATTCGCACACATTCAACTTCAGACCCGTACATTCTTTTTTATTATCGATTTGATATTAATGAGCTCATTAACTATAAAAATGACAAAAGGAACTTCTCTGCTTGTTAGGTGGTAGTGTCCATCCGTTGTTGGTGTGAGACTCCCATGGTGATGGTCGGTGTTCGCCTTTAATTCCGCTGAGTTTAATTAGATGGATGTGTGCACTGAATTTACATTCTTTATATATTTATACTGTAAACAAGATGAGCCTTTATTGCTCCACTACTGTTGGTAACATTTTTGTTAGTTGAATTAAAGTATTGTTAAAAAGTTATACACACAACGATACATCGCTGTGGCTCCTCTGAAGAATGGCGTTGAAATGAGAGCGAGGCAAGTGTAATTTCTTGCTTGTGTGTGTGTAGTTCTTACGTCATCCCGCTTTGTCTTGCTGGACAATGCCTCGTTGCACACATTGTACTCAGTGCGTCATTGTTCTTAGCGATGACGGACTAGTGTTATAGCCCAATCATAATGCATATTGTGGTACTTCGTCATAAACACCGCCATGGTAGATTTTGCTGTTTTCACGTCCACCGGAGACCTTGGTGTTTTACTCTGGCCGAATTTACGTTGTTCCGTTTTCCAGAGGGACAATGTACCTAACCATTCTGTATGTTTAAAAAATACATAATAAAACAATGAAAATACCCATAATTCCCATAATTCTGGTACTGGGTCAGTCTGTACTGTTACACGACACTAAAGGTATGTGAAGGTTTGAATTATTTAATAACTTTGTCAAAACTACACATTAACATACACAGACGATATAATTCAACGGAAGTGTGAACGAACTTCGAGAGGTCTCCAAAGCTGTTTACATTCAACTAACGGGGATTACAACAATTAATTAATCAAATATAATTAAAATTTAATTAAACAAGAATATCATAATTGAGTCAAACCAATTAAATTAAATCAATTGAATTAAATAAGAAAGTTAAAAAATTATTTAACGACACAGTGTTAAATTCAAAGTCAAGCAAAGTGAGATTAAAAATTAATCTATAAACAATTAAACACACAAGAGAGATACAAATTCGTATTAACAAATGTGTTATAATGATTGATAATGTTCAGCTGGATGCAGCAATTTTAAATAATAATATGTTAATTTCAATAAGATGATTGTGTTCAAAATAGAAATTAAGGAGAGTTGAATAAATGTTAAAAAATATTAAAATAGAATCTGCAAAATGTAGCAGAAGACATATAAAAACAATGCAATATTTAAGACAGGCTTTCATTAAGATAGATTTTATTAATGAAAGATGTATCCAAACTGGCCTCTATTAATATCAAAATAACCAGAAAGGAATGAGCAATACGATGCTAGTAATAGAACCAAATTTGTAATTAGTATAACTGAGATATAAACATAAATATGATACATTTTGTGAATTTTGGATGGATACAAGTAACACCAACAATAATAAGACCCACGCTTAAAACCAATTATGTAAGAGCTAAAAATAGAATGACCGCATCAACAACGTCATTTTTAGCCAATCAAAAAATTACTTCAAAAATTAATTGTCGCGACCTAGCGGGATTTTCAGCAGACTATATATACGGTTGTAAGAGTGAGGAGAAACACATTTTGTCAAATTCCATTCCAGCAGCTACTACAGGACTCCAGGTCTAAATTTTCATCAAATCTTATTAAACAACAACAGTGAAGAAGTAAATACCTTTTAAAGTGCATCGGAACAAGTAGTGTTCATTTTACTAGTTGTGCGAAATAAAAAGAACGAGGTTAGGTAAGTACCTAACCAAGTATTTAATTTCAAGAAGTAATCATCGTTCATTCGTGTAAAAGAGAAGTGTACGATCAGTGTACCCAATCGTAAAGTGAATTAAAAAATAATCCAAAGAGATTATAAAACAGGGAGTACCGTGCAATATATGATTACAGTTATGAATATTATGTGACTAGTATAAGAAATAATACACTCATGTACTAACGCAAAAACATTAATACTATAAGTAATAATCTATACTTTCTTCAAGAGGAATTATACGATTCCAAATATAATAATTCATGTACTAGGCTAACCATAGTTAACATCAAACTTTGTAGAGGTTAGACGAACATTTCGTCAATCAATATAAATATTTTAAAGGTGTCTAACATATTAAAGTCAACTCTTGTAAAGCATTGTAACTCGAGGCATAGGTATTTTATTCTATGGTTTAAAAGAATTCACCCTTGAGATATAAATATTTTGTAAATAAACAAACCAATGATTAGAGTAATCATTCCCAACCTTCTGGGTTAGGAGAGATTGAAGCCAGGTAGGTTGTAATCCATTATTATTGTTAATTTGAATGTATAAAGTTAAAGTAAGCACGTTGTGAGCAATAAACAAGTAAATTGTTAATTAACAAACGTTGTAAGCAATTATTGAAACAGTTACTAATTATTTTTCTCAATTAAAAGAGCTGCAATTTCAAGGCACTCAAACAATCAAGTTGGCGGCTTGGACATGTGAAGCGCCAACAGTTTAAATACCGTACATAAACAAACCAGAAGGAAAATAATTAATTAAATTATTTTTACTACTCAATCAAAGAAATAATTTAACATCAATTAAATTTATTTATTTTTATTCTTTGAATAAATTCTTTTTATGGAATAAGAACTTGCGATTCCATATGGCGCCCAAGTAAAATCAATTTAGCTCACTTACTTACAAACAGTGCAGTTATACTGTTTTGACAAACCAACAGTATAATAACATACTGAGACCATCTGAACAACGAGTACAGACAGAAGTAACCTACCAGTGCTACACAAAGGTACGTGAAGGTTTTAGTTACTTAATAATTTTGTCAAACAACACTTTACTGTACACAGACGATCTAGGTCTACGGAAGTGCTACTGAACTTTAAGTGAACTCCGAAGTGAATCACATTCGATTAACAGAGATTGCAATACTTAATTAATTAACTAATAAAAATTAATTAAACAAAATATACAAGTGAAATCAATTAAATAAAAAAATTAAAAATTATTTATCAACCAAATTAAATAAAAGGTAATCAACATGTAAAAAAATTTTTAAACACGTACGTAAGCAGTATGTATCAATATGAGCAGCAGAAGAGTCACATTTTTTTATACCAGCGGTTTCAAAATGGATTACCACCATCTCCATTGCCTTAGTCAAAATATGAATAGCTGATGATGAATATTACAGCCTACAAAAAGCTGCTGACATAATGTGATGCACTTGTAATGTCTATTCAGCCCTACAGTTTTTTGTATACTGGGAAAAATCATATCAGGTAAAAACAAAAGCTAGATTTAATTTAACTATCTAGTGATAATTTACATGACTTTACATTGTTTGTAATTATTTAGGTAACAATCATGAGCTTATGCAATCTAATACAGTCACTGTAAAAAGAAACACTGGTTATAGTGTAACGTGTCAATTTTGGGTCCTTTTATTTTTACAATATGGGGTATTTACATTTTTGCTACTTCGTTGTTGTGCGGGATTTTGTAAAATTATTGTGTAACGTCAATCTCATTATAACAGAACACGTGTTGAGAAACAGTGGTGTAACAAAGCATAGACACAATTTGCTGTTGAGTAATGCAGCCAGCAATCCGCGCCACCTTAAAAATTCTAAGAACTTTGTATATGTATGTCGGCGCCCGTACGTAACATAGCCGGGTGGAGCGCTGTAGTGACGCTTTGAAAACACCAAAGTCGAGGCAAAACATGGCGCTGGGACGAAAAGTTAGTAGCTCCAAACAACCAGCTACAGGAAACGTCGTTAAACCCCGCCTACTACTAATGACATCAGCAGAGCTGAGGCCAATATCGTCCTCGCCCACCACACATATACCAGCTCTATTCCATGCATAAAGTGGTTACCCCACAACAATTAAGCATGAACGGCGACTAAAACCTGATGGCCGTGACTGCGCATTTCCCGCGACTCAACGAAGCACATTGCCCAGTTCATCACTGATTGTGTCGGCGCCGACACGGAGCCAAGCGAGCTTGGCCAAATTTTATAACTTTTTTAATCAAAAAGTAGTTTCAAAGTAACCAACAGGAGTCAGTGTTAGTAGTGTGCATGGGAGAGTAATCACATCAGTTATATTCTACCGCTACGAAATAATTAACATAAATGAAACGAGCTCGAATCATCACCGCGTGCCGGCCGTAAGGGGTATTCTTATAAAATGTTAAGGGCGGGGTAATTTCTGTGTGTTTGAGTGAGTGTACAAAATATGCAGGCTGGGCAGTTTTGCGTGCGTGTATGTAAAAAATTAAGGTAAGCTGTAGTATAAGTTAGATTAAGTACGATTATCGTACGCTGATTATGTAACCAAGCAATAGGTTTCCACAAAATTACATCAGATACAGTAAAGTGTATAAAGAAATTGTAAATGAGTCAAAATTAAAGGAAAAGTTAAATTCTCTTCATTCAAAATGGGTATTCATACTTATTTCGTAACCTCACACTGTTTCTGATCTCGCTTATAAAGAACCTTGGGACCCGAGAAAGATCGAAATATGGGTAAGTATGAACAAGTGAAATAAAGTGAAATAAATGTATAAATAGTTAGTTTTTATACAAATGGCGGCCCGAACAACGGACATTATATAAAATAATTATATAAATAAGCCAGAATTCAGAAACAGAGTGGGTATCGAAAGAGTATAAAATACGTAAAATAAGGTTATGTTTGTGTTAGTAAGGTATACAGTTGTGTTAGGCGTTTTAATTTTACAAGAATAGTGGTTTTTTATATATAAAAAGTGTTATAGAAATAAATTTTAAATATAGGGGAAGTACGAAATAACGAAATAATGAAAATGATGGAAATGCTTTTTGATCAAAATTTTAGTTACCTTGACAAAAAATTTAGTGAACAGAAAAATGAAATTAGAAATATCCAAAATAATCTTGACGTGCAATTTGATGAAGTGAAGAAAGAAATTAAAAAACAAGGCTGTATTTACGATAAGAAATTGAGTGAAATAGAGACGCGGTTAGGCGAAATAGAATTAGAAAATGAGAAAGTAATAAACAGATTAAAATCGAACAAAGATGACAGGGTAAGTAGTAGTGGAAATGATGATTTAAATAATGAGTTTACGAGTAATAAAAATGACAATACAAATAAAAATATGGTGTTAGAAAATGTTTGTGTAGATGTTGATAGTGATGACGAAATTGTAGAAAGAGTAGAAGTTGATAAGATGTTTGTGTGTGATGAATTAGAGAGAGAAAGTAAAAAGAATTCACAGGTAGAGTGGATGCAGGGGGTAGATTTTTCCCGTAATGTTGTAGTGGGGGGTGAAGAAATGGCTTCACGTGAGTATTTGGAAGAGTATAGGTTTGCAAATAAATTTCCCTGGGTTTTTTGTGCACTTCGTAGGTGGTGCCATAATGATGAATTAATGTCCCCTGCATATTTTGAGAGAGAGTGTGTAGCTTGGTATGATGGTGAGAAATGTTTTGAGAGAGAGAGAAAGAGAGAAATAGAGGTATTTAAAGTAAAGAGAAATTATGAAGAATTCGTGGAAAGGTTAGAGTTAGAGAGAAATAATAATAATAATGAGTACTTACCTTACACCGAAACTGAGATAGCAGTAGATGATGTTAACGATGATAATATAACTCACCTGATTTTAACAGAATATAATAACGGCGACAGGACCATACTCGAGCGTGACCAGGTATATGAGGGAATAATATGGAATAATCATATTAATTCAAATGATATGGTAGAAGAATATGATAAGATAGAGAATAATTATATTGATAATCACGAGATAGTGTATTCAATAGTAAATGACTGGTATAATCATAATATTAGACTATTATTTGACGATATGGGGTTATTGTTTATTGTTCATGAACATTTAATGATATGAATAATGTGGTTTTGAGGTGCATTGTCTTATGGAACGATTTGTGGTTAATGATAAGGAATAATAAGTTGGACTGTATATTCTTTTATGTGTTGATGTTATTATGTTAAGTGTATTTGTGTACTACATTATAGTGTACCATATGTTATGTAAACAATGTGTATATGTAGGAGAAATTGATAACATTAATTATCAATTAAATTGAATTTGCAATTAACCAGTATAAACTAATAATAATTATAAAATTTGACAGACTAATTAAGCGATGAAAATAATTGTGAACTGTTAAATAATTGAATTAAATAATTGAAAAAATAATTAATTAAGGTCGTATAAAAGAAAGTTGGAGAATGAAGTTAAATGATTCTATGAAATTAAGATTCTATAATGATTGGTAGATGATTAAACAGATAATACGTTCAAATGGAGGTATATTATTATAAGGGGAGAAGTGATGGATTTTCTAGTGTTACATCAAGGTGAAATGTTGTAAAAAGATAGATTTTGGGTGATAATGAAATAAGACAGGTGAGTTAAGTAGAATTAAAGTTAATGGGAGTTAAAGGGAATAAGAATTTTGAAATACAGGTAACACACCGAGATAGTGTTAGATATTTAGGGACACAGTAGTAGTGAGTATATGTAGAGATGAGTAATGTGAATGAGATTTAAACATATTTGTTGATGATATTTTGTAGTAAGGGTGAGGTGGTAAGGTGTGAGCAACGTGCAGCGTGGCGAGAGACCAGCGTGCGGCGTTGTGGCGGGAACAGAGTATTGTGAGTGAGTGTTTGCCGATATTTTGGAGGGGCATTGGATCGTATGTAGATAGCCAGGTAGGGAACACACATCCTAGTACAAAGATGAGCGGTGCCAGAGGTAAGTGGAATTAGTGAAAGGTATTTATAAATGAGAGATTGGTGTCATAAGTTGTTCATAGTGGTTGTTAGTAAGAAAGGGAGTAATATTAAAATGTCTATTCCAGTGAAAGCACAGAGAATACAGGGGTCACCCAGAGTAAGCAATGATTGAAATGTGAAGCGTTAGATAGAAAATTCATAGTAGAAAAGTAATCAGAGATGAAATATAATGTAACAGGAAGGTTAATAAGAAATTTGAATTGCATAGAATCAAATGATAAATAATTGATGGTTAATTAATAACAGCTCAGTTGAAATTAAAATGTAATGTTTATAATTTGTAGGGTATGTAGATTTTTACCAAGGTTAAATGTGATTGGGTTACTTTAATGTAATAATCGCCATGTTAGTTACAAAGGTATAAATGCCAAGTGGTAAATTAAATTTAAGTATTTAAAGTATTTAAGTCACCCACAGTAAGGGAGAATAAGATGTTTAAATAAAGAGAGAGATTTATGATAAAGAATATAAAATTTTTATTTTTTAAACCAGTGACAGAATTTTGATAAAATTTGAAAACAAGAATTGTTTATTTTAAATAATTTAAAGGTCAATTTGCTTATTGTTTATATTAATATTTTGTTTGTTTTAAATGTTTTATTTTATTATATTTTGTGTTTCAAGTTAGGAGGTTACAGATGTTAAATGTATTTTCAGAAAGTATACATAACATATGTAGGTCAAGGGTCTTGGACTTGACCTAGTTTCGATCAGCTGATGAGGTCATACACCCACTAAGGTTGTATAGTAGGAAGTCAATTTAATTTGTTATTTAAATCAAGTCAAACAAATTTTAAACAAATTATATTGTAACAGTACCAAAAATATGGTAGTTACATAATATAAACGAATGTAACGTCAAGTATGAGAAAAACATGGGAATATATCTAGATAAATAAACCTAAGTGTATATAAGTGTGTATCTACAAATATATTAATAAAAAATCCAACAATAAAGAAGAGAATACGAATATATCAACATTAATTACAAAATGAAGAAAGAAAATGCCACAAGCCCAAAACAAAATATCAGTAAATAGACCCAATAGGATCCAACAGTGAGGGGAATCAACGAAACAAGGATCAACAAGCTCCAACAACAATGGAGATAAATAAAAATAGCAACTACGATGAAAATATAGAGTAAAGAAGAAAGAAGAAGGACCAGGAAGAGCACCAAGAAGAAGAAAGAAGATGGACAGAAGATCTAAGGACTCAACATAAACCACATGTACTAAAAACAGTGTAAGTGACAAAAGAAATGATTATAAGTGTGACAAGGAAACCAGTATGAAACATTTAAGGAACCACAAACAATTACAGTGTGTACTTAATACAAATGTGAAACCTGTGAATAACTAACTATTTCAACTGAATAAACCACACAAACAATTACAGTGATGAAGTTTACAGTGTGAAAAATATGTTAATTTCATGATGAAACAACAAAAATTAAAAATAGTCAAATAAACACAGACAATGAGTGTGACTGATTTAATAAAGTTGTAACCAATACACATGATCATAAGACCACCAGATTAGAACAAAATAGAACAATTATGTTATTGTTCATAAAGAACTGACAACAAATAAAAGACATTTGTTAAGTCAGCGCCCGCTCTAGGGGCGGGCAACCCGGACATTTGTCCGGGGCGCCAAAATTTGGGGGCGGGATTTTGGCTGTAAGTGTGAGAAAAATATTGATGTGTTAAATACCCAATTAATAGAAAATTTCGCATATCGATTTTTTCGTTCGCTAAAAATTTACAGTGCATAGCGTATTTATATTGTTTATGTCTAAAAGCTAAAAATATTTACAATTCTTGATTCCAAAGAAAACAATCATAAAAGAGCGGTATGTTTAATTAAATAACCGTTTTTCCGTTTCAGGGGAGAACGGAAAATCCCAGCATTAATTTAATTTCTTGAGATTGTGATACATATCTTGGTAAAAGTTGCAGGATATCAGAGGGCAGGGATACGACAACGGGTCCAATATGAGGGGCGATAAACCAGGAGTGCAATCTAAAATTAAACAATATAATTCGCGAGCATTCTATGTTCCGTGTAGTAGCCACTCTCTCAATCTTGTTGTTAATGATATGGCAAAAGCATCCTTGGAAGCCGCTAATTTCTTCAACATGGTCCAAAAAATATATTTATTTTTTTCGGCATCTACTTTTCGATGGGCAATACTTTTAAAACATGTTCAAGGTTTAACTTTGAAACCATTGCGTGACACTAGATGGCCTTAAAGCCTTTGAGATTCCATTTGGGAGATGTATACGACGCCTTGCTAAGCATTTACGAAAACCAAGAAATTGATAATTTAATAAGAGACGAGGCCTCTTGTTTATTAAATTGTATTAAACAATTTAAGTTTTTGTGTTCATTAGTTATTTGGCATAAAATTCTAAATTGCATTAATCCAATAAGCAAGTTGATGCAAACAAAAGATTTTGATCTAGCCTCTGCACTTGATCTTTTACAAAACTGCAAAATATTTTTCAAGAATCTTCGATCGGATTCGTCCCTCGATGAAACTATTATTGATGCAAAATAACTTGCTACCGAAATTGACGTGGAGGCTAATTTTGGATCAACAATAACACGACACCGCGTAAGAAGAATAAAAAGGAACTTCTCATACGAAGCACGAGATGAACCGATCGAAGATCCAAAAGAAAAATATAAAATAGATTTTTTTAATTTTACAATCGATCAAGCACTAAATGCACTAGATGCTAGATTTGAACAACTTAGTAATCATAGTAACTATTTTCAATTCTTATATAATATATACGATTTAAATACCATGTCCAAAGGAAATGCTACTAAAACACTGTAAGAATTTAGAATGTATTTTAACTGATGGTGATTCTGTTGACATAAATGGGGTAGAATTAGCAGAGGAAATTTCAGCAGTATCTGCGCTTTTGGGCAAAAAAGAAAGCATAAGCAATGTACTGAGCTTAATTACAAAGTTAAATTTTGCCCCAACCCTTACTATTGCTTTAAGAATATTGCTAACGATACCAATAACTGTAGCAAGTGGCGAAAGGAGTTTCTATAAGTTAAAATTAATTAAGAACTTTTTACGTTCGACTACTACACAAAATCGTCTTAATGGTTTGGCCATTTTTGCAATTGAGCATGAAATTGCTGATCAAGTAAATTTAAAAGATGTAATAAAAAAGTTTGCAGAACTGAAAGTGAGAAAAAAAAGTGTTTTGTACTATTTGATTGTCAATATTATGTTATGTTACATGTCTCTTTCTAAATATATGCTTTTATTAAAATTTAAATAAAATGATTTGATTTTTATTGAAAATAAAAAATATGTACCTTTATTTAAAATATATATATATATATTTTTTTTCTTAAGGGGCGGCAATTTGTCTTTTTGTCCGGGGCGACGTAACCGCTAGAGCGGGCCCTGGTTAAGTATCAAACATGAAAGGAATTAAATTCCACCATTGACCAGAAAAACATTGCAAATAATACAAGAAAGATTTGTGTTAGTGTTTAAGAAGGAATTGTATAAACATGTGTAACAAATTAGTTAAAGTATTATGTTAATATACCGTAGTGAAGTCAGTTTAGTAGTAGAAAAATACTGCACTAAAACAGATGGTACATTGTTACACAACCCACAAGGAAGAGACCTATTACAACAGAAAATGATACATATTAGTATCAAATATGTTATCAAATGAGAATTTATTATAAGTAATAATAATAAATATTAAGAGACAATGTAATATAATGCAAAACAATATAAATAGAACAAGTCAAACATAATGACACAGAGAATAGCAGAAATGAGAAAAGTATACCAATTTAGTTAAGAAAAGTACAGTATCAAAACCAATATCAATGTTTATAAGAGTATAACCAGTAGTGAGATAAATATCTGATAATACATTGAGAACAGATTCTAAACATGATAAGAACAGTATTATAACTAAATTATTGTAAACCAACTAACCATGTACATATGACCAGAAGTAAGCTGAACCATTGTATAGCTAATTAGTTAAGAAAAATACTGTATCAAATATTGAGCACAGATTGTTACAATTGTTACCAGTAGTAAGAGGAAATCCCAAAGCTACTTTGAGAACAGATAATGACCATAAAAGCAGTCATATTATATACAAACATTTAAAAACCAAATGACCATTATGAAGAAAACCAAATGTAAACAAACAATGACCAACCAGTTATTTATGAAAAATATAGCATATAAACTTGTGTAAAAGTAATTGGAAACATTACCAAAAGTTAGAATAATATCTAATGCTACTTTGAGAATCCAAACCAAATAGGACAATAACAATTTAGTTGTTGTATTAGAAAAAATAAATGACTAATATGATATGACACAACATGAACAGAGCCATTACTGAAAGATTAAAGAGTTCTGAGCTAATTAAAAGATAACCATTATATATAATAGATTAGGTACTATGTGTGTACACTAATTACAATCATTAAATGATATGATTTATATGAAGAGACCAAAAAATAAGATGAAAAATTGTATAAGAAACATAGGAGAGGTTTGAACTTATGTAAATATTAAATTAACCACAGTCATACATAAATATTATAGTGTAAAATTGTGTAAATAAACATTACTAATAATGTTAGATAGTAATATGATCATTTTAAATAAGAAAAATTAGTTATAAGCATGTTTATGAAAAATCTAACATGGACGCTTAATGACGCCATAACGAGATTTGTGTAGGGAACAGTTTTTCCCAAATTGTAAATTAAACCGACTGAGATACAGACTCAAAGTGTTTAGATAAGAAGTGTTTTATTATATTTAAATAAAATCTGGTGTAACGAACTTATAAAAATAAGATACACCAGAAATAACAAATAAAATCGTTATTGTAATAGTAGTAATGAACGAAAAATAAGCATTCTTGGACTTATTTTAACAAGCAAAACGCCCTGAATTCATTGATATCAACCAATTAACGATAGGACGTAAGATAAGAAAGTTATGATACTTTTAAACTTTCCAGTTAAATCTTTGTACCAGTGATGACGTAAAAAAGCCTCCAACCCAAACTCAATTTTGGCAAAAAATTAAATATTTTAATAAAACGAAGGCTTTCGGGTCAGAGACTATAACGAATCCAGCCAATAGAATGAATGACTTTCAGCAGACGACCGAGAGACGCTTCAGAGGTACAAGACAGTCTACGATCAACCATCAAACGTAAAGGTCACGCCGCTCGAGACAAAAAAGAAGGAGTTTATATTTTAAAACTGTGCGTGCCATTTACGTCAGTACACAACATACAGTTAACCTTAATACAACATTCATACATACGAGTGAAAAAGTGCGGAATTGTTTTAATTGAACAAGTAGGTCAGTGTATAATGTCGACCATACTTGCGAGTGAAGTTTTAAATAGGAAACAGGGAGTACAGTTTTATTTAAACAATATTTAAACGAAAAATAATAATTTTGTGAATATCTAACTTTCGATACTACGCAAGTCAGATAATGCTGAGTATCGAAAAACAGTAATTAAATTATCAGAATTGAGAAAAGATTTAAATCGCCATTATTAAAATATTAGAAAAATATTTTAATTAATTATAATAATTTAAAATACAATGTTTGGAGATAATTGTTAATGAATACGAGAGTATTTAGTCACTCGTTTGACTAAACGTATTTTTCTTGAATTTTTCGATATTTCGAAATATATTTTATTAATTTTTCATACAATCAGAATAAATGTAATTCTGATAATTATATATTAAAAAGTATTATGAATAATATGTTTACATGTATAGTCTAAGAAATATTAGCTAATAAGGAATACTTATCCTTTGTAACAACACCGGTTAATTCTAACCTCAGAAATCGTTACGGTAACTTGATAATTTCAATATTACCGATCTGTTCTCAAGTAACATTCAAATCAAATAGAATTGCTAACAAGAGTTTTTTGAGAAATTTTTCTCTTGTGAATAAATGATTTTTAAAACTAATTATTAAACGAACGTAATACATTTTTAAATACTGTACAAGTCATACAGCTTGATAATTGCAAACTAGTATTAGAGATGCGTGCGCATACCCGCGTACGATAATTTCATAAATACCAGATATATGGTACCAATTTTTGATTTTTTTATATTTGTTCAATTATTATTCACTATTGTTAATTCTATATAGTTATTTGTATTACATCTTGTGACTGGTATCATGTTACCTCAAAGAACCTAATGAAACATGGTAATTCACTGAATCAAAGTAACATAACCTATGCAGTTAAATTATTGTACTAACAACAGGTCTACCAGCCTTGAGGAATTAGACAGAGTCTTACTGAATTTTATTGTAATCAGTAATTGAAAGGTTGTTAATTATTGTTTTTAATTGTCAAAGATTTTATCACTTATCAAATTGTTAATAAACCTCCAATTTTATTACCACAAAAGGAGTATCATTTCTAGTAAAAGTAAATTCATTTATTTTTTAATCAGTTCTGACACAGGTGGCGGAAGAATTTAAAAAGTTTTAGCATAACTCAGAATATTCATCAGATATTGCTTCATTTACTATTGTGTGTGATGATATATTAAATATTCAATCCGAATAATTTTTTTTGTATTTGAAGTGCATGTATTTCAGAAGGAATGTTACAGAACAGAATTGAAGTATTCAAGTGTGGTAAGTAAGTGAGATACACAACAAAGTGCGTGAACCATATTAAAATAAAAGGAGTGAACTATTACTACGTGCCCATAAAAAAAAAACAATACATTAACACCAATAACCTCAACGATTACGATTACATATTTAGATAAACAACATTATCGTAGATACCGGTGCGTGTCTACACCCACACGAACACTATATTATTTATACCATTATATTATACACTTAAACTTGTAAAGTTCCTTTACAAGTTGGCGCTCCATCGCGGGGCAGAAGTGATTGAAGATCACACATCGATACTATACTATACATTAATAAAAATATATACTTGTAAACTTGTTCCTTTACAAGTTGGCGCCCAACGTCTGAGCACGATTTAAGGGAAATTACACCATAACTAGTGACCCAAAAATCCCAATTCGTGAAAAAGACAGCAGGTACATTACTAGCGCATCAAGATGTCGGGATTAACAGAAGCAACAAAGATCCAAATGATGGAAATATGAATGAGTATGAGAGCATCAATGGAAGAAGGCCAGGAGCGGATAATAGGAATGATAGATTCGTTTAAGGAAGACCTGAAATCCATGAACCAGAAGTTAGACGCAAGGAATAAGAAGTTGGATGAATCCATAGAAAAAATGAGAAGAGAAAGAAAACAGAGGGAACAATCCAGCCCGACGATAGAGGACAAACAAATGGAGATTGAAGAGGTACCTGAAAATAAAAACAGGGAACCAACAAGTCCAGAGCCTAAAGATAGTGGCGATAAAAAGATCCAGATAATTCAAGAAAAGGAAGAGGTGAAGATAGAAGAAAGAAGAACCTTACGTCCGAGGAAGGCAAGAGTTACAAGAGAATTAATTGAAATGACTAGAAATGGTCTGATTAATGTGGTCAACATACCAATCATTAACCATGAAGAAAGGGTCTTGAGGAAGGAGTATCGGAGGAGCATCATGGAGATGGATAAGGAGGAAGATTATGTAACAACAAAGAAGAAGATGACCAACAGAATATCCCAACCACGTATTTCCAAAAGAAGAGTGAAATACTTTAAGAAAAAGGAAGGCTACCAAGAGAAATGGGACCGGATTGTTGAAGGATACGCCAGAGAGATAAGAGAACTGCGGAAGAAGAGGAGCCAATTAACGGAAGTACCCAATCAAAAGGTAGATGACGATACCCAAACCGAATTGAGGGAGTTATCAAACACCAGTAATGACAGCCACCAGAAGAACAATGGAAACAAATGTATTGAGGAAAGAGAGGGAAGGAAGACAGAAGAATGGAAGGCAGACTCAGCCCTAATAGCTTTCAAATGGAAGAACCAGATGATAGCCCGATACCTGTCAAGAACGGACGGAAGTATGGATACTAAAGAAGTCCGATCGACAAGAAGAGAGGAGAACGACGATTACGGCTAAAACGTAAAATGTACACCGAATTATGGGACTGACTATTATGATAACCAGTAATGCTATATACCGGACCCTATACTGTGACTAAAAACACAGTAATGCTATATACCGGACCCTATACTGTGACTAAAAACAATCTAAACAACACATATGAATTGCAGAACCCTATTACAAAGAAGATAAAAGGTACCTATAATCAAACCTCAATGAAAAAATATATTGAAAATTAAATTATGGGACCAAAAAGTGAAAAAATAGCGATAAGGATTATTTTATTATTGATAATGTAAAGGATGAAAATATTTGTTCTGAAAAATGAAGGTATAATTATGAATATAACTGTTGACTATATCAAAATGAAAAATGAAAAGTGGCTATGAAGATTATTGTTATTTAAGAGTGGAAAATGAAAATATGATTATAAAAATAGATGTTGACTAAAGAAAAAAGGATGTATTACTATTATGAAAATTATTATGTGTGTATATTAAATGAGAAGTAACTGTATAATTATGCATTGAACATTGAATATATTGTAATTTTATAATGTGAAAAAACATACTTCAAGAGAATTAATGTAAAGGATTCAGAACATTGTATTTGTTAATAATAAGAACATACTACAAAAGAAGAGTATAAAAATACAAGAACGACAAATTACATCCAAGGCATAACCAATTCCAAGAGCCAAGTCAACAAGTAGTTATAACATCTTACCCGTACTATTAAAATGAATATACTAATAAAAAGTATAAATATACGAGAACGACAAACACCATCTTTGGCACAAAATATTTCCAAGAGCCTAGTCAACAAGTAGTTATAACATCTTACCCGTACTATTAAAATGAATATACTAACCAAAAGTATAAATATACGAGGCCGACAAATACCAACTTTGGCACAAAATATTTCCAAGAGCCAAGTCAACCAGTAATATTAACATCTTACCCGTACTATAATAAGAATGAAAATACGAGAACGACAAACACCATCTTTGGCACAAAATATTTCCAAGAGCCTAGTCAACCAGTAATTATAACATCTCACCCGTACTATAGAAGAGTATAAATATACGAGATCGACACCCTAGATCCACGGCATATATTTATGATACATGTTAATTCCAAGAGCCAAGTCAACAAGTAAATAAGAACATCTTACCCGTACTATTAAAGAAAAAAGAAGGAACAAATGAGAAGTTGGAAAAATGAAACCAAAATAAGGTATTAATGTAGACAAACCACCACACACAACCACATTGTTTATGATGTATATTACTAGAGAAGAAGCCGATACCACATGGAGTATAAATACCAAATACAAACCATGAAGAAGAAGAAAAAACAAATGTACTTATGAATTATATCTAGAAGAATGAAACCTGAGATGAAGAATATGAGGAGACGACATTCAAAGTGAAAACATAATGAAGAGATTGATCAACAATAATGAAGAATGAAAAAATAATATACTAACGAAGACAATCATGAGAGTATACCAGTGAGGAAGTGTAAAACAAACTATCCCTATAATACGTGAAGAATATAGTCAAGTTGAATCAAGAAAAGAGAGAATAACAATGTATAAACCGCAGATGCGTGAATTAATCCCAAGGATATTTATTATTTGTCGGAAGAATGACCACTATTATTATTTTTGATGATTTAAAATGAATTGACTGAAGAGTAATGCCAGCAATCATTTATTATTATTGAAGGAGATGATTTGCCTCCATATTTATTGAAATTAGTATGGCCAGTAGAGTTGAATAGCCAAAGTGAGCCGCTCTAAACTGCCCCAGCTAAACTTATGTTAGGGAATTAGGGAACTAAATAAACAAGGGAGATAATTACATAGAGAAGATAAATACGATTCAAATAGAAGAAAGTGAAGGGATATATGGAAAAAACATGTGAATCAACATGGAATGTACAACAATTGATGAATTCTTCAATGAAAAATATATTATAATAATTCAGAATTAATCAATTCTTATAGGAAGGCATATGTAACAGTACCAAAAATATGGTAGTTACATAATATAAACGAATGTAATGTCAAGTATGAGAAAAACATGGGAATATATCTAGATAAATAAACCTAAGTGTATATAAGTGTGTATCTACAAATATATTAATAAAAAATCCAACAATAAAGAAGAGAATACGAATATATCAACATTAATTACAAAATGAAGAAAGAAAATGCCACAAGCCCAAAACAAAATATCAGTAAATAGACCCAATAGGATCCAACAGTGAGGGGAATCAACGAAACAAGGATCAACAAGCTCCAACAACAATGGAGATAAATAAAAATAGCAACTACGATGAAAATATAGAATAAAGAAGAAAGAAGAAGGACCAGGAAGAGCACCAAGAAGAAGAAAGAAGATGGACAGAAGATCTAAGGACTCAACATAAACCACATGTACTAAAAACAGTGTAAGTGACAAAAGAAATGATTATAAGTGTGACAAGGAAACCAGTGTGAAACATTTAAGGAACCACAAACAATTACAGTGTGTACTTAATACAAATGTGAAACCTGTGAATAACTAACTATTTCAACTGAATAAACCACACAAACAATTACAGTGATGAAGTTTACAGTGTGAAAAATATGTTAATTTCATGATGAAACAACAAAAATTAAAAATAGTCAAATAAACACAGACAATGAGTGTGACTGATTTAATAAAGTTGTAACCAATACACATGATCATAAGACCACCAGATTAGAACAAAATAGAACAATTATGTTATTGTTCATAAAGAACTGACAACAAATAAAAGACATTTGTTAAGTATCAAACATGAAAGGAATTAAATTCCACCATTGACCAGAAAAACATTGCAAATAATACAAGAAAGATTTGTGTTAGTGTTTAAGAAGGAATTGTATAAACATGTGTAACAAATTAGTTAAAGTATTATGTTAATATACCGTAGTGAAGTCAGTTTAGTAGTAGAAAAATACTGCACTAAAACAGATGGTACATTGTTACACAACCCACAAGGAAGAGACCTATTACAACAGAAAATGATACATATTAGTATCAAATATGTTATCAAATGAGAATTTATTATAAGTAATAATAATAAATATTAAGAGACAATGTAATATAATGCAAAACAATGTAAATAGAACAAGTCAAACATAATGACACAGAGAATAGCAGAAATGAGAAAAGTATACCAATTTAGTTAAGAAAAGTACAGTATCAAAACCAATATCAATGTTTATAAGAGTATAACCAGTAGTGAGATAAATATCTGATAATACATTGAGAACAGATTCTAAACATGATAAGAACAGTATTATAACTAAATTATTGTAAACCAACTAACCATGTACATATGACCAGAAGTAAGCTGAACCATTGTATAGCTAATTAGTTAAGAAAAATACTGTATCAAATATTGAGCACAGATTGTTACAATTGTTACCAGTAGTAAGAGGAAATCCCAAAGCTACTTTGAGAACAGATAATGACCATAAAAGCAGTCATATTATATACAAACATTTAAAAACCAAATGACCATTATGAAGAAAACCAAATGTAAACAAACAATGACCAACCAGTTATTTATGAAAAATATAGCATATAAACTTGTGTAAAAGTAATTGGAAACATTACCAAAAGTTAGAATAATATCTAATGCTACTTTGAGAATCCAAACCAAATAGGACAATAACAATTTAGTTGTATTAGAAAAAATAAATGACTAATATGATATGACACAACATGAACAGAGCCATTACTGAAAGATTAAAGAGTTCTGAGCTAATTAAAAGATAACCATTATATATAATAGATTAGGTACTATGTGTGTACACTAATTACAATCATTAAATGATATGATTTATATGAAGAGACCAAAAAATAAGATGAAAAATTGTATAAGAAACATAGGAGAGGTTTGAACTTATGTAAATATTAAATTAACCACAGTCATACATAAATATTATAGTGTAAAATTGTGTAAATAAACATTACTAATAATGTTAGATAGTAATATGATCATTTTAAATAAGAAAAATTAGTTATAAGCATGTTTATGAAAAATCTAACATGGACGCTTAATGACGCCATAACGAGATTTGTGTAGGGAACAGTTTTTCCCAAATTGTAAATTAAACCGACTGAGATACAGACTCAAAGTGTTTAGATAAGAAGTGTTTTATTATATTTAAATAAAATCTGGTGTAACGAACTTATAAAAATAAGATACACCAGAAATAACAAATAAAATCGTTATTGTAATAGTAGTAATGAACGAAAAATAAGCATTCTTGGACTTATTTTAACAAGCAAAACGCCCTGAATTCATTGATATCAACCAATTAACGATAGGACGTAAGATAAGAAAGTTATGATACTTTTAAACTTTCCAGTTAAATCTTTGTACCAGTGATGACGTAAAAAAGCCTCCAACCCAAACTCAATTTTGGCAAAAAATTAAATATTTTAATAAAACGAAGGCTTTCGGGTCAGAGACTATAACGAATCCAGCCAATAGAATGAATGACTTTCAGCAGACGACCGAGAGACGCTTCAGAGGTACAAGACAGTCTACGATCAACCATCAAACGTAAAGGTCACGCCGCTCGAGACAAAAAAGAAGGAGTTTATATTTTAAAACTGTGCGCGCCATTTACGTCAGTACACAACATACAGTTAACCTTAATACAACATTCATACATACGAGTGAAAAAGTGCGGAATTGTTTTAATTGAACAAGTAGGTCAGTGTATAATGTCGACCATACTTGCGAGTGAAGTTTTAAATAGGAAACAGGGAGTACAGTTTTATTTAAACAATATTTAAACGAAAAATAATAATTTTGTGAATATCTAACTTTCGATACTACGCAAGTCAGATAATGCTGAGTATCGAAAAACAGTAATTAAATTATCAGAATTGAGAAAAGATTTAAATCGCCATTATTAAAATATTAGAAAAATATTTTAATTAATTATAATAATTTAAAATACAATGTTTGGAGATAATTGTTAATGAATACGAGAGTATTTAGTCACTCGTTTGACTAAACGTATTTTTCTTGAATTTTTCGATATTTCGAAATATATTTTATTAATTTTTCATACAATCAGAATAAATGTAATTCTGATAATTATATATTAAAAAGTATTATGAATAATATGTTTACATGTATAGTCTAAGAAATATTAGCTAATAAGGAATACTTATCCTTTGTAACAACACCGGTTAATTCTAACCTCAGAAATCGTTACGGTAACTTGATAATTTCAATATTACCGATCTGTTCTCAAGTAACATTCAAATCAAATAGAATTGCTAACAAGAGTTTTTTGAGAAATTTTTCTCTTGTGAATAAATGATTTTTAAAACTAATTATTAAACGAACGTAATACATTTTTAAATACTGTACAAGTCATACAGCTTGATAATTGCAAACTAGTATTAGAGATGCGTGCGCATACCCGCGTACGATAATTTCATAAATACCAGATATATGGTACCAATTTTTGATTTTTTTATATTTGTTCAATTATTATTCACTATTGTTAATTCTATATAGTTGTTTGTATTACATCTTGTGACTGGTATCATGTTACCTCAAAGAACCTAACGAAACATGGTAATTCACTGAATCAAAGTAACATAACCTATGCAGTTAAATTATTGTACTAACAACAGGTCTACCAGCCTTGAGGAATTAGACAGAGTCTTATTGAATTTTATTGTAATCAGTAATTGAAAGGTTGTTAATTATTGTTTTTAATTGTCAAAGATTTTATCACTTATCAAATTGTTAATAAACCTCCAATTTTATTACCACAAAAGGAGTATCATTTCTAGTAAAAGTAAATTCATTTATTTTTTAATCAGTTCTGACACAGGTGGCGGAAGAATTTAAAAAGTTTTAGCATAACTCAGAATATTCATCAGATATTGCTTCATTTACTATTGTGTGTGATGATATATTAAATATTCAATCCGAATAATTTTTTTTGTATTTGAAGTGCATGTATTTCAGAAGGAACGTCACAGAACAGAATTGAAGTATTCAAGTGTGGTAAGTAAGTGAGATACACAACAAAGTGCGCGAACCATATTAAAATAAAAGGAGTGAACTATTACTACGTGCCCATAAAAAAAAACAATACATTAACACCAATAACCTCAACGATTACGATTACATATTTAGATAAACAACATTATCGTAGATACCGGTGCGTGTCTACACCCACACGAACACTATATTATTTATACCATTATATTATACACTTAAACTTGTAAAGTTCCTTTACAAGTTGGCGCTCCATCGCGGGGCAGAAGTGATTGAAGATCACACATCGATACTATACAAATATAGTATACACAAAAATATATACTTGTAAACTTGTTCCTTTACAATATATATAAAGGAAACATTTAAATAAAATTTAAATTTTCTTTTGAATTGTAAAATTTTTGGAAATTTTAATTTTTGGGAGAAAAAAAAAATCTTGATTTTTCGCCTGCCAGCGGATGAATATTTTAAGTATTGATTATTTTATTATTTGTGTGTTAACCATGTTTATTTTATTGATTCATTTTGTATTGCATTGTATTGTTAGACTCTAAGGATTCACCTGTTAGATTAAGGATGTGTTTTGGAAATGTTTAACTTAAGCCATTTTAAAGAAAACAGAAAAACAAGGAAGAGAATTTTTTTTACAAAGTATATTATTTTGAATTTTGAATTTTTTTAATTTTTTAGTAAATTTTAAAGAATTGGTCAAGGTGTAATATGTAATGTGAGTGTGTGTGAGCCCAGTATCTGCTAAAGGCAGCCCAGCTTGCATAAAAGGGGAACCATATCGGTGGAGGATCTGGAGTAATTTAAGCCAGGGATTGAGGATTTTGGGGGGTAGCATGTTAGACGGCGAGGTGTGCTGTGGTACGAGTCTGTTCGATGTTTCGGTGTTGGGATCTCTTACGGAGAAGTCCAGTGATCTCGTTCAGATGAGTCCATAGTCGCTGAGCCAGGGGGGTCGTGTACCCATGCGGATTAAGAACAAGGGGGTTGTTGGCACCAGTTCCTCACCGGTCCTCTTCGGGGTTTATCGATGAGATTTCTTCTGTTGTAGACAGCAGAATTCTCATCGAGGGGGTATTGTAACGTGTCAATTTTGGGTCCTTTTATTTTTACAATATGGGGTATTTACATTTTTGCTATTTCGTTGTTGTGCGGGATTTTGTAAAATTATTGTGTAACGTCAATCTCATTATAACAGAACACGTGTTGAGAAACAGTGGTGTAACAAAGCATAGACGCAATTTGCTGTTGAGTAATGCAGCCAGGAATCCGCGCCACCTTAAAAATTCTAAGAACTTTGTATATGTATGTCGGCGCCCGTACGTAACATAGCCGGGCGGAGCGCTGTAGTGACGCTTTGAAAACACCAAAGTCGAGGCAAAACATGGCGCTGGGACGAAAAGTTAGTAGCTCCAAACAACCAGCTACAGGAAACGTCGTTAAACCCCGCCTACTACAAATGACATCAGCAGAGCCGAGGCCAATATCGTCCTCGCCCACCACACATATACCAGCTCTATTCCATGCATAAAGTGTTTACCCCACAACAATTAAGCATGAACGGCGACTAAAACCTGATGGCCGTGACTGCGCATTTCCCGCGACTCAACGAAGCACATTGCCCAGTTCGTCACTGATTGTGTCGGCGCCGACACGGAGCCAAGCGAGCTTGGCCAAATTTTATAACTTTTTTAATCAAAAAGTAGTTTCAAAGTAACCAACAGGAGTCAGTGTTAGTAGTGTGCATGGGAGAGTAATCACATCAGTTATATTCTACCGCTACGAAATTATTAACATAAATGAAACGAGCTCGAATCATCACCGCGTGCCGGCCGTAAGGGGTATTCTTATAAAATGTTAAGGGCGGGGTAATTTCTGTGTGTTTGAGTGAGTGTACAAAATATGCAGGCTGGGCAGTTTTGCATGCGTGTATGTAAAAAATTAAGGTAAGCTGTAGTATAAGTTAGATTAAGTACGATTATCGTGCGCTGATTATGTAACCAAGCAATAGGTTTCCACAAAATTACATCAGATACAGTAAAGTGTATAAAGAAATTGTAAATGAGTCAAAATTAAAGGAAAAGTTAAATTCTCTTCATTCAAAATGGGTATTCATACTTATTTCGTAACCTCACACTGTTTCTGATCTCGCTTATAAAGAACCTTGGGACCCGAGAAAGATCGAAATATGGGTAAGTACGAACAAGTGAAATAAAGTGAAATAAATGTATAAATAGTTAGTTTTTATACAATAGCAAAATAATGGATGATTTTGAGTATCCAAAAAAAAATGCAACATCAATTATGTTTGAAAATAGTACTATACATTTTTTTTTTTTTTTTAATTTAAAAGTACAGAATATTATTTGAAAGTGAATACTGTAACGGAATATTTTGTTTTTCCTATATTTAAAATACAGATAAGATTTTATATTGTTAAATGTTTCATTTATTATAGATGTAACCTTTTCATAATTTGTAGTCAAATACCTAGAAATTTTCTTTCTTGATCTGTCTGACTTAAATGACACAATTCAATCATAATGATAATTGGAAAGGAGGAACTGGCAATATAGTTTATTGAAGTAACAAAGATTTCAACGTGGGGTAAGTACCAATATCCATGTGACAAAAGTGATAAGTATATACTGTATTTATTTCAATAAATGAAAACTTCATTGTATAATGAAATTACATCTAACAAGAGAAATCAGAAAAGCTAATTGTTCCATTACAATGGATTATCATTATATTACAATGTATTGTTCCATGACAAGTGTAGTACCAGTATTAACAAAGATCTGAGAACTGGAAATGGAGTCAACGTAATCATAGCCAGTCATCATTACACAACAGTGATGTTTACAATGAAAAGATAGTTGGTCTAAATACAACTGGAAAGAGACGTATTTGTCTGATAATTGAACCAACAAACACGATCAAGTGTACTTGCAATTAAACAGTTGAAATATGCAATATTTGTTTAATTATAGGAATTAATCACACATAAATGTTACAAAAGTGAGTTCTGTCAAATTATAAAATCACTCTTAAAGTTGTTACAATAACTTAATTCTGTATTAACAAAATAATTGAAGCAAATAACAGATTCAGCTTAGTTAGTAACATATAAACCAATAACATCTGGAACAATGAAAATCTGTACACACTATAATGGTGACAATATAGCAGAATAATGAAGTTCACATACACAATCCAATTACATAAAAATAAAGGTACAATGTAGTCAGTATACCATGGTCTCATGAATGAAACAGGGAAGACAGCATATTCACAAACAGGTTGCCATAAGAGAAGCAACTGCTTCACACACACACACACACACACACACACACACACACACACACACACACACACACACACACACACACACACACACACACACAAATAAGGGCAGTAAAGAACACATTCTGTCTACTGCTTATCTACATTTTTTGTTTTTTAGTGGTCTTCACCTAAACCTGTCTTTACAGGCTTCACTGATGCAGATGTCATTTGCATAATGAAACAAGCCACACTCATTATCACTACTAGAAAAGCCAAGCCAAGTATCCTTTCACCCCCCACAGAACACAATAACTACCATAAGAATAGTGAAAAAATATAAAGACACACCATATCTACTTGTATGATACAGAATGACATATAACAGCATCACAGTAGAGTATCAAATGGTGTATTACAAACACTTCATTGTTTTTATCTGCAGTCTCAATTTACCTCTGTTAAGTAGGAACTACTACCAACACTATACCAGCCAGAAAGAGAAGGGAGACAACCACATCTGTTACCATTATAGACCAGTATTTAAGGAGATAACACAGCCCGAAACAGAGAAGAGCTGCAAAATGAATGCTTTACAAAAGTATATCATTTATACTTTTATAGATGAACTAGATGACCCGGCAGACTTTGTCCTGCCTCTAAATTTTTTTTTCATTTTGCTGAGCCCAAAAAAAATTATGTAGATATTTATTTTTTAATTTAATAATAATTAGAAGAAGTATAACTGTTGTCAAATGTTATCTAAATTGGCAGTTATTGATGAATGTTTGGCTTCCCGCAAGTTGATGGTGGCTGATGATGGACGTTTTCATGTGACAGACGAATGTTATAAGCAGCATAGTGATAAATACATGGAGCATTATTATTAACAGAAACAACATTTTGTCTTTAAATTAATAAATTTATTTCATGTATTTTTATATTAATTGAGTAATAATATAAATGATTTGTTTTCCATGAAATTTATTTTTTGCTTATTTTGACAATAATAATTGTTTTGAAAAAATAAAAATAAATGAAATTATTGAAATTGAAAAAACAAATGTTTATATTTAACGTAAAGCTAAATCATGAACGATATTTTTGGGGGGTGTAAACAAATAAATTTGATGGTCGACCAACACGGGAACACGCAACATATTGCTACGACAGCACAAAACAATCTACGCGTTTATCGAATGCGCCAGAAAGATCTCGACGTAAGAGTGTGGTGTACGTGCTGCTAGACGCATGTTGCGAGAATTTTCTCGACTGTGCCGGCCTTCGCTCGGGCGCTCGGACTGTGTCAAGGCCATACTAATTACGTAGTTCGCGAGAGATAAGACGCAGTTTGGAAGCTTCTGGTGTGTGAGCGTAACTATAAATACATCGCGTCGCGGCTTTAGTTTAGTTCAATGCGAGATTTTTGACTGTGCGGTTCGGGTTATTATGGTGTACGTTCAAGTAGTTATTAGTGAAGTGTTGCGTTTATATTCGGACGGTATAATTGTAATACAGTTGAGTTTTAATATTAGTGGACATTTTATTGCGTATGAACAATTTCATTTGATTTGTTGTAGACACTGTGTTGTTAATTACGAATTGTTTTACTATAACAATTAAAGGTGTGATTAGTGACTTAATTGGTGTCTTGTACTTATTTTGTTTCCACTGTACCTACGACGATCGAGTAGACCGTCGTAACAGTGGTGTCAGAAGTGGGATAGAACGGTTAACAGTGGAAACTTTGTACAAGACGAGTGTGATTCGTAATTAATCGATAAACAATGGATGCCAGTCAGATGATGGAAAATTTACAGGCGCTGCTGTTGCAGACAGAAAAACGACAGGATGAGAAACGCAGACAGGAGGCGGAAGAAGCAGAAAAACGACAGGATGAAAAACGTAAGCAAGAAGCAGATAAAACGGAAGCTCTCTTTGAAGTTATGCAGAAACAGTTGCAAGAACACACTACCGCAGAATTGGGTCTCCTACGTGGTGACGTAGGTGAATTACGAGGTGAGCTCAACAATCAGATTACCAGAATATCTGACGTAGAAGAATCCATGTCAAATAAAATAGCTAAAGTAGAAAAATCTGTCTTGACTGTGGAAGAAGTTATGTCAACAAAAATATCTGCAGTAGAAAAGTCAATTGCAAACATAAGAGAACAAATTAAAATTGAAGTTGAACAGTGCATGAAGATTCAACCAAAACAAATTTCTGAACAGACTGTACCAGTGATCAAGACAGAAAAAGACACAGAAAATAAGTTAACACAGAAAGTCACTTTGCCTGCAGTAGGGACAGTTCATGTCAAAGCCCCAACCTTTGACGGAAGCACTCACTGGGCAACGTACCTCCGCCAATTTGAAGCTGCTGCATGCGCAAATAATTGGACAGAAAAAGACAAGGCTGTTTCACTTGTTCTTGCATTAAAAGGACCCGCGGCAGAACTACTACAGAAAGTGCCACCTGACAGCCAGAACATCTATGCCGAGTTGATAAAAGCTCTAGAATTACGCTACGGTGATAAACATTTGCGAGAGGTGTACTACGCTCAGTTGAGAACAAGACGACAACGTTCCGGGGAAAGTCTTCAAGAATTTGAAGCAAGTATCGACAGATTGATTAGATTGGCCTATCCTGAAGCACCAGAAGACTTCCGAATAAGGTTTACGTTGCAGACATTTATTGATGGCATCGGAGATTGTGAACTTCAGCAAGTGTTACGAATGGCAAGACACCGAGATAGCTCAGAAGCTCTTGTTCACGCCCTAGAGTTTGAAGCTGCCAAGTCAGCGTCCCGCTACATTAATGGGTTTGTGCCATCACGTTGCAGTCAGAAGATCCCTGTATCATATTACCGTTACGATGGGTGCAGAAAAACAGTGTTGTCGGACAAACAATTCAAAAGTTCAAGAGAGTCGCAACGATTTGAAAAAGACAGAAGACCGAAATGTTACAACTGTGGAAAATGTGGTCATCTACAGGTAGACTGTTGGGAGAAGAAGATACAGAGAGAAGAGACTGATCGCACCAATTGGAGAAGTAAAGGCCCAGAACAGCACACAGTTTCCACGCTACATAAGATCAGTGGAAACTTGATTGTTAGTGGATTTGCGGATGGTAAACCAACATCATTTACAGTTGACACGGGCGCAACAGTGTCCATTGTGGGCCCTGACTTAGTCTGTAACCGCCATCCTCTAATTAGCTCTTGTACAATACAGACTGTGACTGGAAGCCCCGTCAAGGTGCTAGGAAAGGTAGACGTACGTGTACGCCTGGGTCTTCTTGAGTTTAGCCACCAAATGCTCATTGCAGACATTGTCGATGAAGTGATTCTTGGCACGGACATTATGAATGCCTACGGATTCGTTGTGGACATAAGAGAGAATGTCCTGAAAGTTGGCCAAGAGAAGATAAAGCTTTGCATGACTAAAATGACAGGGTCTACCAACCATTCGATTAAGCGAGTGGCATTAGTCGAAGAACAATTCAACAAGTCTGGTCAAGAGGAAACCTCCCTGTTGCAAGCGGAAATGGAGGAAGAACTAGCAGAGGAAGTACAAATAAGTATAACGACAAAAGAAGTAATTGGAGAGCCAACTATGGGTGTCGAGATAAAACTCTTGCTTGTTCCTGAGCTGATAGAAGCGGCCGAGAGTAAAGTGGCTGAAGATGAGGTTACGCAAGAGGTTGTTGACGAGAACCAAACAAACTTGGATCAGCCAGTGGTATTTAGGTCATTAGTACATGACGCAACGAGAGTGATTCCAGCGAAGCTAGTGGTTGCGCGAAAGATTCGCATTCCTGGGAACGTGATGTTCGGATCACACGAGACTGAATTCGAAGAACGGGAAAATTATCCTTCGCAAGGATGGCCACCTAGATCGCCTGGTCGAGTATTACTTCGAAGAGCTTTGCCAGTTCGGGACGAACAGGCTTAAGGAGGGGGCAGTGCTACGACAGCACAAAACAATCTACGCGTTTATCGAATGCGCCAGAAAGATCTCGACGTAAGCGTGTGGTGTACGTGCTGCTAGACGCATGTTGCGAGAATTTTCTCGACTGTGCCGGCCTTCGCTCGGGCGTTCGGACTGTGTCAAGGCCGTACTAATTACGTAGTTCGCGAGAGATAAGACGCAGTTTGGAAGCTTCTGGTGTGTGAGCGTAACTATAAATACATCGCGTCGCGGCTTTAGTTTAGTTCAATGCGAGATTTTTGACTGTGCGGTTCGAGAGTATTAGTGCGATATATTTTACAGAGCGGTTCGGGTTATTACGGTGTACGTTCAAGTAGTTATTAGTGAAGTGTTGCGTTTATATTCGGACGGTATAATTGTAATACAGTTGAGTTTTAATATTAGTGGACATTTTATTGTGTATGAACAATTTCATTTGATTTGTTGTAGACACTGTGTTGTTAATTACAAATTGTTTTACTATAACAATTAAAGGTGTGATTAGTGACTTAATTGGTGTCTTGTACTTATTTTGTTTCCACTGTACCTACGACGATCGAGTAGACCGTCGTAACAATATAATTGACCGTGTGAAAAACATGGGGTTTCTAAATCCAAACCGCATATATTCATTGTTTGACCCTGCGCTTTACTTATAGTCATAGCAAAGGCCAGCCGGATAGGAAACTGTAAACGTTTAAATTGAATTGTTGAATCAGCGGGAATCATTGGTATCCTTGGCAACAAAACATGATCACCCTTGAATTTTCCGTTTAGAATTGTTGCCTCTATTAAATTCCCCATTAATTTTTTGACGACTAATCTCGTTCCATTACACAGTCGTGGTGCATTGAGATTGCGCAGTAAAATGACGACCATCGTTATTTCTAACAATTTTCTTGGCGCCAAATGATGTCATTTGGAAGCAAGAATTGAATTTTCGTATTTTTCGTAGAAACAATTTGGAATCGGCAGTATCACCTATTAGTAATGAATTTAATGGTTCAGGCGGTGGATGCAATTCTGGAAAAACAACTTTTCCGGCAGCGCAACACATTCCAGGAGTTTCATTTTTGAATTTAAATGCATGACAAAATTGACATACTTTATTCATATCTCCAATAATTATTTTTGAATGTGATGAGTACTCAATTTCTGGATCGTATTCAAATGCAAGGTGGTTAAATAATGCTGCTATTAATGCCCGTCGTACTTGAACTCGTTGTCGTTCTGCTAATAGATGAAGGCCTCTGTTTTCATTAGTTAAACGTTGACTGTCTGTGTCGTAATCTGTCTGCTTCTAAATGTTGACTGCGCTGCTCTCCACTTTCTTGTGCGCGTGAACGTACTGTACATTTAAATTCCTAATATTTTCATTCTCCTGCGAGTGTTGTCGTCGCGCCTGCTCGTTTTGAGCATGTTGTGATTTTCGACCGATGTTTGCCCGCCCTCTTCTTGGAATTTTTCTATCACAAATTTCACAAATGTATATATGAAAATAAAACGTTTTAATTGTAAAAATTTTATAAATACATCACGTAGCACTGCGGTTATAATGAATTTCCTTAAATTGATTTGTTGTTTGCAGCACATTCCTAAACAAAATGTAAACAGAACCTACCATTGAGTTTATATTGAATTGCCAGTAATTGATTGTTGTTTGCAGCACATTCCTAAACAAAATGTAAATAGAGTATTATATTCACCACTAAACAAAATGTAAATACAGTATTATATTTACCACTGTGTTTTTTAATCACTGTGTTTTTTAATCACTGTGTTTTTCACCCCACCTCCCAACATGGACCAAAACACCTATCCTATTGTTGCTTCTCCCGTTGCATAAAATATTTCTGGCAAGTTGGTTGAAATCGGTCCTGCCGTTTTTCATATTTTCCATTTTTGACAACCCCCCCTCAAATCACCCATTTATTAAGCCCAAGGGCCCAAAAATTTTCAATAGTGCATACATGCATGTAAAATTGTTACTTCCATCGAAATTCCCTTTAATTCGATACCCCATATGCTGTATTTTCATTTTTCCAATTTTTACCCCCCTTGGCCAAACTGACACCCCCAACCGCCCAAAAATTTTCAATAGTGCATACATGCATGTAAAATTGTTACTTGCATGGAAATTCCCTTTAATTTTATACCCCATATGCGGTATTTTCATTTTTTCCAATTTTTACCCCCCCCCCCTCGGGCCAACCTCACACTCGGCACATGTAAACCTTACTCTGAACCTAACGAACGTATGATGCGAATATGAGCTCTATCGGATAAGTGGTTCAAACGTTTTAAGAACATGTGCAGACGTACACTGAATTTTTATATATCAAGAATAGTCTCATCTTACTGTCAGCATGACGATAATGGCAATGCAGATAGTGTATTGAAGAAAATATATTGAACATTATACTCACTCGCTTTATTTCAGCATTAATAATGTGAATATTATGTACGCACATTTACAAAATTAAAATGATGAATGTCAATACTTTTATTGTACACCAAATTAATTGTATGTACTTACTTTGTTTGTTAATATCCTTACTCTAAGTCGTGAATATGGCCCCTAAAACAAACAAAAATATATATAATATTATGAAGTATGAAAATAGCATCAGCTAACTGGAACATAAATTTCAATATATACATGTGACAATGACAAAAAATTTTTTGGAATAATAATAATAAAGATTTGTGTGCGCATTAACTTTAAATCAAGAGTATATTTAAAGCAGAAAGTTATCTTAACCTTAAAAAATAAAATATAATACTCAAAAACTATTATAGGGAAAGCTAATAAACATATCAAGTTCATGTTTTTCAGAGACACTGATTTGAAACATTTCACTGTTACAAACAACTTTATCAGTAACTGAAAAATGCACAGAACATAAAGAAATGTTTTTGCTGTGTATATTTGAAGCTGTTTGTGACAGTTAAATATTGTGTGGATTTTTCTTAAGGGCCTATATAAATGTTTATAAGAAAACAAAATAATTTTGTCAGTTTCCTGGCTTTCCCTATAATTACTTATTTTAATGTATAATGGGGGCAATGTCCTTTAACCTACCAAAGTATAACATAAGTTACTGACTACTGTTGTATAATCTAAATTATAATTATCTTGTTGATTCATCCTCTTTGTTCACTTTTTTAAATATTATTATATATACAAACTTTCTCATATGAACTTACTTTGGTTATCACTTTCCCATACGTTTCAAGGTGATGTGCCTCTTCCTCAGTGGGAGTAAATACTGAATGTCATTTTACAGAATAACGGTTATGGACTATAGGTGTGTGTGGTGGGGGTTGATGGTGGGAGGGCATTGGCGCTGTGGTTCAAATTGTGTGTTTGGATCAGTGTATCGAATAGTGTATGTGATCTATAATGTAATTGTTCATTTAATATGTTGTTTGGTTGTAGTGCGTGATATCTGTATATTTCGAATTGTTCAGCTGTGTTTAGTTTTCTACTTTTAGGTAAGTAGTGTAATATTTCCATGTTGTGTTCTATGTTTGTGTAACTGTGGTTTTCGTTTTGTAAATGTGTGGCAAATGTGGAATGTATGTAATTTGTGGTGAGGGCTTTTAAATGTTCTGAAAATCTGGAGGAAAAAGATCTTCCCGTCTGGCCGATGTAGAATTGGTGACAATCATTACAAATTAATTTATAAACTCCTGTTTTGCTATATGTGTCTGTGTCTTTGTTAGTATTATTTATGTGTTTCCTAATGGTGTTGTTGGTTCTGTAGGCTACTTTATAATTGTGTTTCCTAAATGTGTTAGCAATTTTGTGTGTATTGGAATTGTAGTATGTAAGTGTTATGTATTTACTGGGTTGTGTGCTGTTGGTCTGATGTGTTTTACTTTTTGTGTTTAGGATGCGTTTGTGTATTTTATTTACCAAATCGGGGTTGTATCCATTTTTGACTGCTATATATTTGATTGTGTTTAATTCTTCTTGGTAGTCATGTGTGTTTAGGGGTATTGAAGTGAGCCTATGGAACATGTAGTTGAATGCTGCATGTTTGTGTTGAGTTGGGTGGTTGGATGAGTTATGTATGACCATGTCTGATGTGGTGGGTTTCCTGTATATTTTGTATGTTTGTGTGTTGTTTGTTTTGGTGATTGTGAGGTCTAAGAAGTTTATGCTATTATTTAGTTCTATTTCAAGTGTGAATTTTAATTTATGGTGTTTAGTGTTAATGTATTTGTGGAAATTTTCTATTTGTCTCTTGTTGCCGTTGTAGAGGAGTAAAATGTCATCAACATACCTGTGCCAATATATTATTTTATCGGTGTATTTGTTATTGTGCAGTATGTGTTCCTGTTCTATGGTGTGTACAAATATTTCGGCTAGTATACCTGATATAGGGGAGCCCATGGGTAGTCCATCTGTTTGTGTGTAAAACATGTTATTGTGTGTGAAATAATTTTGATCAGTGATGATTTTAGTTAGATGGATGATCTCTTTTATGTGTGTTTCAGGTGTGTTGTTTAATTTTAGTAATTGTTCTAATGTAGTTATAGTTTCTTTTATGGGAACATTGGTGTATAGGTTTGTTATGTCATTAGAACAATTACTAAAATTAAACAACACACCTGAAACACACATAAAAGAGATCATCCATCTAACTAAAATCATCACTGATCAAAATTATTTCACACACAATAACATGTTTTACACACAAACAGATGGACTACCCATGGGCTCCCCTATATCAGGTATACTAGCCGAAATATTTGTACACACCATAGAACAGGAACACATACTGCACAATAACAAATACACCGATAAAATAATATATTGGCACAGGAATGTTGATGACATTTTACTCCTCTACAATGGCAACAAAAGACAAATAGAAAATTTCCACAAATACATTAACACTAAACACCATAAATTAAAATTCACACTTGAAATAGAACTAAATAATAGCATAAACTTCTTAGACCTCACAATCACCAAAACAAACAACACACACACATACAAAATATACAGGAAACCCACCACATCAGACATGGTCATACATAACTCATCCAACCACCCAACTCAACACAAACATGCAGCATTCAACTACATGTTCCATAGGCTCACTTCAATACCCCTAAACACACATGACTACCAAGAAGAATTAAACACAATCAAATATATAGCAGTCGAAAATGGATACAACCCCGATTTGGTAAATAAAATACACAAACGCATCCTAAACACAAAAAGTAAAACACATCAGACCAACAGCACACAACCCAGTAAATACATAACACTTACATACTACAATTCCAATACACACAAAATTGCTAACACATTTAGGAAACACAATTATAAAGTAGCCTACAGAACCAACAACACCATTAGGAAACACATAAATAATACTAACAAAGACACAGACACATATAGCAAAACAGGAGTTTATAAATTAATTTGTAATGATTGTCACCAATTCTACATCGGCCAGACGGGAAGATCTTTTTCCTCCAGATTTTCAGAACACTTAAATGCCCTCACCACAAATTACATACATTCCACATTTGCCACACATTTACAAAACGAAAACCACAGTTACACAAACATAGAACACAACATGGAAATATTACACTACTTACCTAAAAGTAGAAAACTAAACACAGCTGAACAATTCGAAATATACAGATATCACGCACTACAACCAAACAACATATTAAATGAACAATTACATTATAGATCACATACACTATTCGATACACTGATCCAAACACACAATTTGAACCTCAGCGCCAATGCCCTCCCACCATCAACCCCCACCACACACACCTATAGTCCATAACCGTTATTCTGTAAAATGACATTCAGTATTTACTCCCACTGAGGAAGAGGCACATCATCTTGAAACGTATGGGAAAGTGATAACCAAAGTAAGTTCATATGTGAAAGTTTATATATATAATAAAATCTAAATTAAGAATACACTATTCCTGGTTCACTTAAAGTCTAAAACATTAATAAATTAATCACTAATTTTGAAACTGATGAATTTTAAAATTATTATTAACATTTTCATGCATATTTTACTAAAAAAAATTATCTCTCTTAAGGAATCTCACATTCAGCAAGCAGCATCCGCACGTACAAACAGATACCGCTTATTACCTACACAACAGTTAATTGTATACCTGTCTTTGAAAATGTAGTAATTTATTTTGAAACTTAACTAATAATCAAAAACTGTTCATAAAGAATTAACATTATAATTTAACAAAGACAACAAATTTATCTGAGATATCTTATTATGTGAGATCTGTTACTTATATCAAAACATTTACACTAATTTGTACACACAGTACATACCCCAGCAGGTGCAGATGCATTATTCAAGGTATTTTCAATTGATACTGTCTTTCTCACTAAACCATTTGGGCCCTCCACAACATTCATGAGATGTTGTATTTTCTGCTCCAGACTTGATAGGACATCTCTTTTAAAACTTTCTACAGTATTGGAGGCACTTCTAGCCTGTGAATTAACAATTTACATGTTAACACAAAATAAATTAACTGTATTTTTTTCATTGTTTAATATGCACATGTACACTCCATGTGTGTATACAGTGATGGTTTTACAGAGAACACATCACAAGGTATGTGTGTAGAATAAATAAGTTACTACATAGAATCAGATAAACGATATAGGTTACTTGCAATTACCAAGTTTGGCAATTGCCTAAAATTTTTACCTAGAATGTATGGTGGGTACAGTTTGTGGTTCGCAAAGTTTGTGGTTACGTACTTCAGGCCTGGGCATCAGAAGATAGCCACAGGTATTTCAGTTTTACTCATATGTTCTGAGTGTTTTGAGTTCACTAAAAACACAAAATATGAAATCTCTAACTTTCTGTAGTGAGGAGTGATATAACAGCAGTTGTGAATCTACTCAATGAAACACACAATTCAAATAAAGGGGAGCCCTGACTTCCGAACTTTCAGAATATCTAAGATAAATAAATAAATAAATATGACACTAAAATCCCTGTTTTCAATTCTTCACATGACAGGGTTGTTTCACTTTTTTTTTTGGAAAAGTCACTGTATTTTCTCCCTTGTGATATGATAGTCAATTCTAATAAAAGAATTGTTATAGGTCCTACTAGGTCCATTGTGACATACTCTAATACAACTAGACATCAGAGAAAAATTCCTGTTAGAATGTGATTCATACATACATTCTCTTGTATTATCTTTGAAAATTTTATTTTTGTATATCACTAACCAGGGGAATCAGAGGATCAACCTCGGTTAATAATTAATTAACTAACCCCCCCCCCCAAGGCTATTAAAAATTTCAGTGAAATTCCATAATGACTTATCATTCACCTATTTCTAAGGCAGTTGAATGAGTTTAATAAGGCTTATAAATAACTGCAGAAACAAAAGGAATTATAATATTTGTAAATTAATAAAATTACAAGTTTGTTTTCTTAATAATGACAATCACTCAACATTTGGTAAATAACGTACTGGTCATGTCTGTAGCAACTTCCATGTTGGTTAACTCAAAACCTTCAAGGCACAAAGAATTTAAAAAATGTATTTATGAAATTACAAGGGAAGCATCTTGAATTTTTCATTTGTCTTGAGCAAAATGGGGAGTATCTTCAAGCTAGTCTTATCATCCCCTCAGGAATACCCCCTAGTTATGCCACTGTCATTAACCCTTTTTATGTAAGGATTGACAATGCACTAAAATCCTTATTAATCTTTTCTTTTGTCATACTATTGTATTACCTAAAAATGCTACAGTTCTAAATTTTACTTTGATTTAAGCAAAAACTCTATATAATGTCAAAAGTATGTAACTATTGGCAATTTTTTAATCAACAGATATTTGGATCACAAAAATTAATATGCTGCACATGGAAAAGTACATCACATGTGCTGCGAAATAGACCTCTTTCATGTTTATTAGCAGCAGCAGTTCAAACAATGTTGGTTATACGTAGTGCAACTAAATACATAATTCCGTCATAGAAGAATTACATTTATGACTTTATAAACGTGTACTTTGAAGTACTTTATACAAAATATTTGGTCTGATACTAAACATTAAGTTGTGCCTTGAAAAAAATCCACTCTTATACACATTCTTGTAATTTATCACAATTACAGTTTAAACACAGTTATAAATGTGCCATATCAGGATACAGAAGTAAAAAAGAAAAGAGAATATTTGTCAATGTATCTTATATCTATGATAAAATTCAGATCAAATAAATTCAGTTTTGGAAGAAAGAAAAATATGTCTGTATGGTTATGAATAAGAATAAATTTTGTAATAATAAAAACGTCTTCTTTAAAAAATATAAAAATTCTGAAATAATGAAATAAACTATAAACTGCTGTGGTAAAACTGAAACTGTGAGTAAACGCATTCTTGTAAAAACCTAAACACAAAGTGAAAAATAGTTATTACATTCATCCTGGTATAGTTTTAATATTAGTTTATTAACTAATAAGATTAAGATTGTTAACACTGTATATAGTTTTGTGACACTGTGCTGTTTTCTAAATACTTACAATTTTTTTATGTACTATTAATTTTTTAAGTCAACACTATATACAGAAAAATACAGTATTCTTCATATTACCAAATGTGTTATTTGCAGAAGGTTTTCGTTATTGATGTTTATATAGCCATGTCCTGATGTCCGTAAAGTAATATTATGATTAGATCCACTCATGATGTAAAGGTGGCCATTTTCTGTCAATAAACGAGGCCTGTAACACATTTCTATGTTCAAATATACACTGCAATGAATAATTAGTAATTACTGATTAATACGAAATCAAAAACAAATTTACATTAATAGAAACAAATGAATCATTTGGTATTTTAATTGAAATAATAATGATACTGTTATTATCATTATTTTGTATTAACAGTATTATTATTATTATTATTTGTGTTATTAACATCATAGATTGTCACACCGATTGTCGTGTTGTTCAGTGGAAACTGTATAACAAAGACACCAATTAAGTCATTAATCCCCAACTTAAATTAGTCACAGACAATTAAAAAATCAACAAGGCACTCTCATAGACATCAAGTTAAATCTGTCCAACAATAAATGTCACCTTATTAGTTTTGCACTAATTAACACAATGAGCATAACCCCATGGAACTTAGAACATTGTGTTTACTTTATTGGTGTCTACTTTATTGGGATCCATCCATCCAGTTGCCAAGACCAGATAGCCCAAATACTATACTTCCTTCTGGAATAAAGAACATAAACAAAGAACATTTTTTCAGGCTCAGCTTCAGTTGGGCACTGTGAATTCTAGACAGAACCTCCTTAAGGTTTTCCAAAATAACAAGTTATAAGTTTTTTCACCACTCTAACAGGTACATACAATGGGTAAAATTTCTCCTGTGGTCTGGGTAACCGGAATGATGCCACTGTTATGATGGTCACACCGATTGTTATGTTGTTCAGTGGAAACAGTGTAATAGACACCAATGAAGTAACTAATCACAAACTTAATTAGTCAAAAACAGCAATTAAAAATCAACAAGTGACTTTTAAACAATAATTCAAGTTGAATTTGTCCAACAATAAATGCCAGCTTATTAGTTTTGCACTAATTAACACAATAATCACTTCTCAGTAAACTGCAACAATAACTGCAAACTGCATTTCAAAAAATTTCCAAGTGTAAGTAATTGCTAAGCTGGCCACTGATGCTTACATATACCTCGCAGAGGTTCCAGAGACATCTACCACTTCCTGGCAGCGCACCAAGAATAATCATAGTTACAGGCATTAGAACAGCCTGGAGACTAGGTCAAAGCTTGATCTTGACCACCATGCTGGCTTGGTATGCCTGGGCTATGAATTCATTTCAATGAATGAATGATACTGTGAAACATTGGATTTATACCAACTTACAATGTATGTATTTCTTTCAATATATAAATTCTGGACTTTACCTGAGAGGGTAGAGAAAGCAAATTTTCAAAGCTTCCTAGTTATACTTCTTCCTCTTATGAAATATTAAGATTTTTAATGTGGCTGATAAAGTAGAACAGAATAGAAGTTCTGACCTATCATTTTATTTTACTGAACAACACAGGCTTTCTTTTTACAAACTTTTAACCATAAACCTTAAGTGTTAAATGTATAGTTAAATTTTAATATTATGATGACACTGAAAAACTGGATCAAAACAGACCCACGTGACACGGCTGTTGTTGTTTCTTATGGCTACCCCAGACTCCAGTCCATTAGCCTTCTGGCATTGCAATAAACCAATATAATGTTCCTGAAGCTTGCAAACTTGTGTCCATATTTTGGCAGTAGAGGAGGTGTTCACTATCCATCTTTGAGTTAGTTTCATAGCACAGTGTGCATTCTCTAGAAGAGTAGATTTTGATTCAGTTGAGGTGGGCAGCAAGGCAGTCATTTCCAATATTGAGACATAATGAAACAATTAGAGTATCTCCTAGGATTATTTTGTTTTTCTCCCAATTTGCATTTTTCCAAATTTTGTAGCTGATGTTCCTGGTATGCTGTTCTTGTTGTTTTCTTGACTTTTTTAATATGGTTTCTGCAGTGTTGATTTCATTGGGTTGACGATAGTATATGATATCTATTTCAAGGTTGATGAAGAGAAGTACCTTTCTTTGCTAGGTTGTCTGCTGCCATGTTATGTAATGACTCCTGCTGGTTGGGTTGTTTTTTCTGTAGTCCAGATGATCACATTGTCAGCAAACATACCAATATTGATTCCTTTCAGATGCTTGATTGACTCTGGGAGATCACTGATATAGATGTTGACAAGTGTTGTGGTTCACACAGCTCCTTGAGGTAGTCCAGTTTTTGTTTACTTTTATTCAGAGCATTTATTCCCATATCTTACTGTGGTCTATCTTTGAGAGAGGAATTGTATAAGCCATCACAGCATGTCTCCCTTACCTTGATCTGGCTCCCATGTAGATTTAACAATAGCTACAAGCATTTAAGATACTTTTTTTACTCAATCTGTTCCAAATGTTCCAAAAAATTTTAGTGATTTAAGAAAAAATACCCAACTGACTTTCCAAGCACAAATTTCATGTGTATTTTGGAAACACTGAGTTCTGTGTTGGAATTAATACCTCCCAAGATGAGGAGGTAATATTAGCTGTTGCAGGAGGAAATCTGATGACAAAATAGAAAATGTAAGAAAACCTATTTAGTTGTCAAATTTTAGTTACACTGGAACTGTAAAATTATGAATTTGAGCAGCATCAGCAACATCTACTTGAGTTCAAACAACTTATGTGAACTCTTTCCTCCTAAGGTGTCAGAGACTTCTCAATAGTACACTTTATAGACTCAATGTTATACACACATCAATTTGATCACAGACAGCCTCCATGGGACTTGAGTTTACTACTTACTGGGTTCCAGTACTCTGTCAGGAGAAGGGAGGAGAAAGACATGTCAAGAAATAACAATTATTTACAATTAACCAGTATAATGACACATAGAACCAACATTAGCATAAATTGGTTATTTCTATGAGCTTAATGATATAAAAAATAATGTTATAGTTGCCTTTTCAATATAACAATGCCAAAAAAATACTTACTGATTCCCAAAAGGTTGATATTGGGCATTTACTGAATATATAAGAATAAATATTGCCCTCAACAGGGACTCCAACATGGTCTTAGTATCTGAAAATAAAGTACAGAATTTTAATAAACTGTCTAATATTCATCAATAATTTCTCACTGTAACAATTTTAATTACATGTACTATGTAATGACTTGACTTTGATGAGCAAGGACCTTTAACATTACTTTATTGTGAAATGTAATTTGTACAATACTGTGACATTTTAAAGTTTGCATATGAGAAATCTCATTTTTTAACCAACCAAAAATTCATTCGTCAATTTTACAAATTCTGAAAAAAAAACTATACAAAACAGCTTAAAATATAATTTGTTTTACTGTTTTCAAAAAGTCTAAGCATATTTTTTAAGTATTTTAAGAGGAGTAGTAGTGTCCTGACTCACAGAATATAATAAAAGAAAGCTGAACGTATTATGCATGTAGTTACAGAAAGTATAGTTTTCCAAAGTCTTCATTAAATGACAAAATGTTTTTTTACAGCACTATTACAACTTGCATTGTTACAACGACAAACTATTACATGTTTGCATTGCGTGTTTGTGTACAATCTATATCGTCTTCTTCTTCCTCTGCTCAACATCCCTCTAAGAGATTTGCCCTCCTCAACAATCCTGCACTTTTCCCTTCTGTTCTCAGCAACAATCTTCCATCCTCTGATTCCCATGGTTCGCAGGTCCTCCTAAACACACTCCATCCACTTCTTTCTTGGTCTTCCACTGGGCCTAGACTTCAAGGATTTCCATTTTGTGGTAGCTCTCATATTTCTGGTCTTATTATATAAATACATTCTATTAATATGTCCTAGTCATCTAATTCTCTGTGACTTAATAAACTTTACTAAGTTTTCACTGTTTATTAATGTATCAAGTTCAAGATTCATGCGGATCTTATTGCACTACTGGCCCGAAAATTCTCCTAAGTATTTTCTTCTTCTTTCTTCCGCACGGTCCATGTCTCACAGCCATAAGTCACTACTGTTCTTATAAGGCTTTTATAAATTTTCAGTTTAGAATTATAACTTAGGATCCTAGAGCACAGTAGTTTCTTGTTTGCAAAATATATAGTAATCTATATAGTAAAATATATATTAATCTATATATTTTAACAAAATTTTTCCTGTTGTTTATTTTTAACACTCAAAACTGCTTATACAATGTAACTCCTAAATAATTCATCAGTATTACTATTATGTACAATTTTTGTGTAGTAATAAATATTCTAAAACTAATCATATGATCCACTTAGGATTAAATGCTAACATTCACTCTTAATACCTGACTTATTAACCCACAGAAGTACAGCAATCTCACAAACCACTATTCTTGAGTGTACCAGTGAACTGAAATCAAAATTTCTCAAAAAATATGTTTTTTTTTACCATAAAATTGATTTACATTAGCATAACAGCAACAGAACTAAATAATTAACTATTATTTCAAAAACACATTATTATTTAGTGTCACAGTTTCAGTAGCTGCCAAACAACAAATATAAAGATGCTAAAAATTAAATAACAAAAAATTGACCTTGTCACAGTACTTGAAGAACCAGACGCTTTAATAAAATATGTTCGTGTCTCTGAATAACTACAGATATTTTAAAGATTGTCTTTAACAGGCAATGATCTGAGCTACATATATCTCATTTTGTGACCCTTATATTCTTTGAATCCTCCTGCTGTAAACAAATTTTATTTATAGTTAATTGTAAAACCTAATTGCATGAACAAATCTACATCTATTATAACAATAAAATCTATCATAAATAAACCAAAGTAGAGGTCACTTAAAAGCAGTACAAAATACTTTGGGTCCATACATACTCCAAACTGTTCAAAACAATTTTTAACGAAACCGATTCTGTTTAATTAAATATCACTATTACGTTAACAACTCTATTCAATTATTCAATACCGTACTAAGAGTTGACATCATATCAAAGCAGAAACCAGACATCAAAGAAGTCTTATATGATATACACTGAAATGATATACTCCCAAAACCAACAGAATTAAATTAAAAGACGATGGCAGATATCAAAGATCTTGTTGGAGATAACAAATTTTAAAAATATAAAATTTTCATGAAACTTAATTAGGAAAGTTGTGTTAATGGTTGTAATCACAAAAAGAATAATCACTTTGCACACCACTATAAAAAATTATTCCGATTAGCGCTTTCAAGTTTCACAGCTCATCATCATCAGATCGGAAATGATTTTCCAATATCAGATACACAGATTTCCAATCTCACGATGAGCTGTGAAGCTTGAAGGCGCTAATCGGAATAATTTTTTGTAGTGGTGTACAACAGTGATTATTCTGTTCTCAAGAAACGTTATGCCAGATTACCATGTAGTGATTACCAACAAGTACCTTAAACTCATGGAACACATGAAAAAACACAGAAAATTGAAGAAAGAATTTGTAGCCTTTTGGAGAACAGCAGCAAATCATCATACTTAAAAACGGGGATGAGTAAATGCAAATCACATAAATATTTGAGAGTGAACATTTCATTCAAAAGGGAGGGAACACTGTGTATATTAATTAAAGAAAGAAACAGCCTACAAATTTCTAATGGATACAGTAGAATATGAAAGAAAAGCTCTCTCCAGGCAACTGCAATCATGATATACTAAAAAGAGGAGCCTTATAGAAAGAACCTTTAAATCATGATTCTAAAGAGAACACAAAACAATTTGGAAAGATTTTATTTATTTTGAAAATAATCCCCAAGTTTCCTGAAGAATACAGTGGAGAATATTATAAAACAATGAGAAGAAAAAATATTGTAATGATTGTAGAGAATTTATAGACACAAATGAAGTTAACTAAAGTAATGGAAAGAAATCACATATAAACCACTGTAAAGAGAGTCAAAGGCAAAAGTGTGTACATCAAGTGGAGTAACAAAAAGAGTCAACAGTTATGAGAAAATGAAAATTATTTAATCAAATGGCAATTACGAAGTCATCCTTACTTGATTTCTTTATATTTTAATATGGAATTGGTAATCACTAAATTGATAATCATTTCGTATGTGACAAGGTCTTTCAGAATAGCCACAATTTTCATGCCTTTCTGAGCAACTAATTTAAATTGGTCAAGAATCAATATGTTCCACAATGTTTCTTATATGAAGAAGCTGTTATTGTATGACAGTCTGTGCTATTAAACATACAAATAATGCCTTTATTAGTTCCAATAAAGTACAATTCATTAACTAAAATATTCAAATTCTGTTTGGAACTAGCGCCATGTCTGAGCAAAGCACTTGACTTTGGTTTCTGTTACTTCACACAGTTCCAAGGTATCCTCATATAGTGATGTCATCTCTCCACATGACAGATGCCAGGTTGCTCATCCTTCTCTTGTAGATTGTAGGGTAACACTCAATATAATCAGGGGGATATTTATGGGGGGTACAAATGGGACTAGACCCCCCCATAGGGTCAAAAAAGTTGCCAAATTTTTTTTTAATCTTTTAATTTTTTAGGCTGCATTATTATTTTTTCAGCTGTGCACTCTAATATAGTATAATTTGTGATGTTTTCAATTTGTTTCTTCTGCAAGTAGTATAATTTCGTATATCTTTTTAACACCTGATGCACGTTTCACTGAAAAATATCAGCATCATCAGAGGTTTCTAAGTAAACTGTTTCTAATATAGTAGTAACTCTTTTTTAAATTTACAAACGGATTTATTACACAGCATTAGAATATATGTTTGAAATATGAAATAGGCAATAGGAAAATCAATTCAGTCAATAAGTATCTTGTAAACAATGTTTTGATAATGCATATTTTACTGTGTTAATATTATTTATTTTAATTGGATTGATTTCAGCACCTTTAAGATAGTAATGCTGATTAGTCGTAATTTGTTTTTCCTTTATATGAAGCTGATCCGACCCCAGATATTTCCTCAACGCCAAATTCTATATATGCCACCAAGTATACTCAGCTGAGTCCACCTATTGTTCTTTACTTTAGTAATATACCTTACCCAAATGCATATTAATCCTTTAGCCAGTATCATTGCACTGGTCAATCACTGGTGACTGGTAACCACTGCATTGGTTCTATTGCTAATTAGGGTACCTCCATTTGATATTGATCACAATCCATTCCATAGCTTTTTGAATAGATTTCAGCCACTTCATACTTTTTGGTTAATGCCCAGATATAAACTTCATATCTAAGATGATGTACAAGAAAACCTCTTCTTCTGATAGCCAAATTCAGATCTGATATTAAATTTAGTTACATAATCAATTTTTCCAAGGCTAGATATTTTCTTTGACCTAATTTAATGGTAATTCAATCTTCAAATGAAGATCAGTTACGCTATATAAACATCTTCCTCTATCTGTACTAAATCATCGTCTCTAGCAACTATGGGAACCTTCCCTCTATTTGTAATTAATTTTATTTTATCTGGATTTATACTAATGCCTGACAAACCCAGCTGAATTCTGAAGTACTTAATTGAAAGTAATAAAGGTATTATTTATTTATATGTTTAATAACACAGGTTAACTGAAACTAGCTGATTTTCCTGAAGCTATTAGGCAATACCGTCTGTAAATATATTTTTCTTATTAAAACTAATACTGTAGTCCTTTTTAAGCTGATTTTCCTGAAGCTATTAGGCAATACCGTCTGTAAATATATTTTTCTTATTAAAACTAATACTGTAGTCCTTTTTAATGGTCTAAACTTGTTCTAATACACAGTTAGAAGATAGTATATTATGTACTTTAGTAGAATATATGTTTATTATATTTTACTGATAACAAAATATATAGTTAGTTTCTGAATATAAAATTATTTTTGTGATAATTTTAATGTACTACAAGAAATTTGAGAGTTACAGTTTAATAAATACATGGTGTGGTGTGTTGTGTATGTGTGTATACATTGTTTTGGCAATGTGCCACAAATAACATGTGACAAACAGTAATTGTGCAACTAATGAATCATCCCTCATACAACCTCGATAACAAACGGAAATTTCCACTGGTTTCCATTTTCTATTACAAATCTTCTGGAAAGAATGAGTAAACAAGTTTAGTGCTTTCTCCCAAACAACACACCTTTGATTTTCTTTTGGCAACAAGGAATATAGGTTTGATTTTCTTTTGATTTTATGAATATAGGGTAGCTACAAATTTGTTCTGTAAACTGTTTTTCATCAATTAGAGTACGGTATTTGGGCAATTTTAAAGTATTTTATTATTATTATTATTATTGTTTATCTGCATTATGATAATGAAATTTACTGACTTATTTACTGATATGAGTGTAGATAATCCAAACTAATTGGATCAGGAGTGGTTCATATTATCAAAAAGATCAGATAATTATATATGTGGGATTCCTGTATAATTATATATGTGGGATTCCTGTAACTGAATAACGGAAATAAATGTTAACATGCTGTTATGGATTGAATTAATGTTTCGAGAATTATTCTTCAAAGTATAAACAACTTCAAAACAATTTATTTTGGTAGCCAATATATTTACACAAGCTTGGTTTAAAAAAACAAAAAAAAAGCATCTTGTAAATACTACATTAGTATTGCGGTGTTGTGGATTTAATCGGTTAATCGAACCGATTAACCGATTAAAATTTGAACTTCGATTAATCAATCAAAACTACTTAATCGAATAATAGTCGATTAAAATTAATCGGTTGTTGAAATTTTTTTTTTATGAGAAGTTGAAGCTTGTCCACCAAATACCTGAGTTATGTCTTGTCTCTTGAACGAGAGTCCCGTTATTTTAAATCATTCAGTACTGCTGGAAGTTCCCAGGAAAACACTGAAAGAGAAAGGGTGGTGTAGTTGCAGTGGTTTTCAAAAGCCAGGTAGCGGCATGTCAGATTTAGTCCGTGTACGATAAGATCTACAATAGAAGGCTGAGTCAGGTGCCTACTACTAATTGTCTGAGAGGGGGTGAGTATGCTAAAAATAAGAGTCCTACAAGAGCCTGTACTCTCATCCTAACAATGGGCAAAATATAGTATAGTAAAATTGGAAGTTAAGGGCATATGCGCAGAAACCAATTTAAGAATTTATGGATGGACGAGTCCACTTTGAAATTGTGAATGGCGGGAGGGTACCGGAGAATCAGCTGGAATGCAAGTGAAGGTGTCGCCAACTTTGCATGTGATGTTTTAGTTACCCGTACATTCTTAGTTATTGTGTAACGTACTATCTCAGTCGTGCATTTGTTATTATTATTTCAATTTATTTTTAATTATATCGTTGTTTTACAGTCACTCATTTTTATTAGTTTTTTTAGTTAATTTCTATTGGTAGTTTTTATTCTGTAATTACAATTACGTATTATTGTAATTATCTGTGTTATCATCCAGTCACGAGATTTGTTAAAATGGATACTTTTCCTTCAACTAGCAAACAGGAAAGTTATTCATAGTCAAGCACGAGAAGTTATAATACACAGTTTTTTGTTGTCCAGGATTAAAAGATTCTTGCAATTAAATTAATACAAAGAATGCATTCCTTTATGTAACGAGAAACTGTAGAGGTAGTTATGTAGAGTTTTCAAATTCCATTGTGATAAGAACGGTCAGAAAGGCTGTAGTTTTTACGTCTCAGCAGTACACAATGACAGACCAAACAACACTCAGATATGTTTATAAAACATTCTGATATGTAAAAGAATGTAAATTCTCACATCTCACAGCGACTCCCTCCACATAGCCTTTCCCCTCTGACCGTAGCGTTTCGCGCATTTCCATGCCCTTAACTTTCAATTTTGCTATAATAGTAACAGTTGGACAGGTGGCGTGTTACAGTGTGTTTATTCAGGTGAGGAAAACTTGTGTTTTTCAAAGAGGCTACTTTTTGTGTGTGTGTTTCCTGATACCGTGCGTGAAATCTGTGTTATGGTGTACGAAGACTTACGAGGAAGACTCGGTGGAAGTTTTGGATATAAATTGAACGACAGTGGTAAAGTGACGGACAGGAAAACCGTTTTCTGTGTGTTGTGGGAAATCATTTAGCTACAGCGGTAGCACTAGCAGTTTGCAATACACATCCATCCCTTACAAAGTGTTGCTGAATCATCTGTTGTTAATGCAAGTTTATCTCAGTCGAACTTGAATCATTTCATAGTGAAACCAATCTCTTCATTAAAGGAGGCTGAACTAACAAATAAAAATGTGAAATGGATAGTAAAAGACAGTCGACCTATCAATATAATTTCGGATGAAGGGCTAAAAGAAGTTTTAAGGGAAGCTGTAGGTAGTAGTTCTTATAATCTTCCATCTAGAGACGTTGTAACTAGATGGATTGAGAAACTTTATGATGTCGAACGATCCAAGCTGCTAGAGAAACTAAAAGAAACTGAATTTGTTGGCCTAACAGGTGATTTCTGGACATCGATAGCAAATCAAGGTTATTTGGGTGTTAGTGCTCATTGGATTGATTCTAACTGGGCGTTCTGCAGCGCTGCGTTAGAAGTGAAACATGTGGTGGAGAAACATAGTGCAGCAAATTGTACGGAAGAATTCGAACAAGTTGTGTCTGACTGGAATCTTCAAAGTAAAGTAGTTGCAATATGTACAGACAATGCCAGGAATATTGATCTTGGTGTCAAAAATTCGAAATACGATAATGTTAGGTGCACTGCTCATACCCTGCAATTAAGTCTGAATACAGCAATTGAGAATGTGTCTATAGATAAACTGCTTTCCAAATGTAGAAAAATGGTGGGTCAGTTCGAGCACAGTCCTTATTTAGAAAATCAGCTATGCCAAAAACTGAAAGAAATTAATACTCCGCAGTGCAAACTGAAACATGATATAGTCACCCGATGGAATAGTACATGCCTTATGTTTGAGTCTCTTCTGGAAGCCAAGGAAGGAATTGTAGCTATAATGTCCACCAATCCATCAAACATCATTCCATTAACTGAAGTGGAATGGGAAATGACACAAAAAATGTATAAATGTCTTAAACCATGTTTGGAAATATGTGATTTTCTTGGAGGAAGTAAATACATGACGGCAATTGTTGTACTACTCGCCATAACTCATTTAAGAGTAAGTCTAAAAATTACCGACACGGATCCTGGTTACGTTACTCGATTCAAAACAGCTCTGTTAGATGATTTAATGGAAAGAGTAAATGCCTGGCCTAAAATAGAAATGTATCAAGAAGCTACGGCTCTTGATCCAAGATTTAAATATTTGAAATGTCTTCCAAGAGAAGCAAGAGAATTAGTGTGGAACAGAATTTCCAATAAAGTTGTGACCACTGCACAAACAGAAATAAAACAAAATGTGAAGAAAAGAAAACTTGTTTTTGAAGAAGACGATGATGACAAGAGGGAAGAAACAGCTCTGTTAACACCGCTCGCAACAGAGGTTGATGTCTACAGATCTTTGGCAGAACTGGATGATGACTTTGCAGACCCCTTACTGTGGTGGAATACACATTCCATTCAGCTTCCACTTCTTTCATCTGTAGCGAAAAAATTGCTCTGCGTTCCAGCTACATCGGTTCTGTGCGAACGAATGTTTAGTGACACAGGCAATATTGTTACTAAACGTAGAGCAGCCCTTGATCCAGACCATGTGAACACACTCACATGCTTAAATTCCTGGTTGAAGCAGTACTGACTAGGTGAGTCTAATGTTATACCATATCCTTACCTTCAAATTCATATTTGTCACTTAGTCTCCTGATAACACATATTATTAAATCTGTTCATACATATTATAATTATAATATTATTATTATTTGAATGTAATCCATGCTAATATACTGATTTTATAAGTTACTTAAAAACAAAAAAAACAAAAGTAACAATTAGATACATCTATTAAAATTAAATTTGTAAGCCATTAGTATGATAATTTTTTAGTACCCAAACTCGATTAATCGACCAATTAATCGATTAAACCATCTTGATTAACCGATTAAATATTTTGATCGATCGACAGCACTAGTTACTACATGTAAATAAAAAATAAATGTAATTTATATGTTTTACGTGTTTTACTGTTATCTAATTAACTGATTTATTTAAAAAAATAAAGTTACAGTTAAAATAGTTATTTGAAAATATGTATAAAATAGCAATTTGTCTCTTGCATTATATAAGTATTGATTAAACAATTTTATTCTGTATGTGTTCAAAACTCAAGCATTTTTATTTTATTTTCAAGTTTACATTGGTTTTCCTTTTCTTGATTCATGCTGTATTTTATTTTGGTGATTACTTAAATTAATGTCCGTGTTTCATTTACTTTTATCTGTGACAGTCACTAAAGTCAAAATAATTTACTTATGATACATTCGGATTATTGGAATTTGGGCATGGTTCATACTATCAAGGTTCCACTGAATCTGATGTGTACAGTGTAAATTGGATGTCTCTATAACATTCAAGAATTCATAATTCATGTAACGCAAATATTTTAATAAACATGTTAATGAAATTGGTGACTGTCAATTTTCCTGACACTTTTTGATTTAGTCATGAATGGTGTTTAATGAAATGTAGAGTATAATTTTGCAAACATTTGTAAGTATTAATTTTTACACAAGTATTAACATTTTTAATCTCAAAATTTGTTAATTGATTATTTGTTGAAATTGTAATGCTTATATAAAAAGTAATTATTATATAATTACAGGATGAAATATATGAGTTAACAACACGTGTATGTATACGTTTATCTATTCAAAAGAAACTTACACATAGAATCACGTTAACTCCTAGCTATGTTTGCACTGGACCACAGATCACTACATACAAAACTATGTAGTGTACATTCATAGTATACAAGGTATATATGCATTCCTTGGGGAGGAACTGCCTGGCACATTGTCATCTGACACTATTTCCGCCCAACTGTGTCTGGTTAACATTAACAGAATTATCATTACACTTGTCTATATTACCTATTTATGCATAATAAAACATACACACACACAGTTCTTCTTTATCTAACTCTTTAACACATGGCTTCATATGATAAAAAATCTCTGGTGAAGGTTTCATCAATATGGTAAATTAATCTGATAATAAAATATACTTTAAAAAATGTTATTATATTATTTTAGAATATTCAATAAAACATCCATAAGTTTCCCTCTACATACTTGAACATATACTGTGGGAGTATTAACATCACCATCATCATACTATAGTTATATGGAAAGCAAAGGGACATAAAAGCAGATTGTTTCAAATACTGGAACCAACTTCCCAATACAACTTTTCAAATTTCAACTCACATCTGATTGGCTGGCACAAAGACATCAACCAAGCCAAACACAGCATGTTCTCATTGGCCAATTTCAGTATCATGTATAAGATCAGCCAGTTGCCATATGCTTTCCTATAGCCCTGCTCTCACAGCAGCAAGGTATTGCGACAGTACAATCATATGCTGTACTGTGCATTTAATAGATAAAATAAATATTTAAATTAAATTTATAAATATTTAATAAATAAGCAGGTATGAGATTGAAAGCTTGGTTTATGTTAAAAATACGGAATGTAGACAGGCAGGCGCTGACCTGAACACTCACACAACTGTCGCTGGGAGTGTGTACAGTAGTAAGTGATGTGTGTGAGTGAGGCCAGCTCGAGCACGAAAGTTTGCAATCTCACCCTGAATAATTGTCAAATTACAGTTTTTATTTAATTATACGAAAACCATAGATGGTAGGAAAAATTCAAAGACTCCAAAATGTGTATAAAATTAATACGCACGTGTAGTGAGAAAACGGCGTGAAAAGGACACGCAGTGCGAATTCAGTGCAATTTTAAGTGCGTAGTAATTACACGGATTATTCTATTACGATGGAAATTATGTTGGACATGTGTAATTAAATCATCCATCGTTAGAGCACCCTGTAGTTCACATCAGACTTTGCCATTGGCAGAAATGTGCGAAAATATGAAATTGGACGAGAGTGGGAGAACTGACGCCACCGAGCAATTTCAAACCGGCAGAATTCTGTCTCAACAGGTGCTGTACGATGCTCGATTATAAATAGGGCATGAGAGAAGCCAGCATTTCTTCTCAATCAGTCTTCAGTCACGGCGGGACGCTCTGTCCGTTGGCGACCCGAGTTTCTAATTTTTGTTAATCGAACAGTAGACACGGACGGACGCTATGTTCGTCATAAGTGCAAAATAGTAACTCTTAATCTGTTACCGAATACGAATGTACGTTAGGTCCATCAGTCAAGACAAGTTACTATCTTACATCATGCAGAGGAACGCTATGCTGAACAGTAGAGGCATCTGTTAGAACGACAGCAGCTGGTGCAGAGCAACCTCTCACACTATCCTACATCAACCAGATGGGTCCATGATACATGAGTAACTGGAGGACGATGAGTGGAACCTGGAGACGTGCAGGGAACTCCGATCAGAAGAGGACATATGGATCAACGGAGGACATGAGTATAAGCTACAAAATCTAAGTGACAGATAATCCATTCATAAATTTTAAATGACAGACCAAAGACATTTAAAAGACATTTTGAAATTTAAACATGAAAAAGAGAATGACTGTAAATTATATGTAAATATTTGGTGACAAATGTAGATAATTTTTTTCAGTATAGTAATAAGAGTTTTATGTAAAATGTAGATAAAGAGGTTCAGAGAATTTGATTTAAATTTACTAAAATATTTTTTTTGATGTTAACGATTAATTTAGTCAATTTCAATTTTATTTTAAAGTTTGTAAAGCAATCAATGATTACCAAGTATGCAATACATAAATTAACGTGTTTGGAAGTTATTAAAAAAAAAATCAATAAAAAAATGTAACTGCAGTAAAGCACACTGTCAGACTGAGCAGTCGAGTTTTAGTATTGACAAATAAGTATTTAAAATATAACTTTGTTACTGTAGAATATAAGATTTATTTAATGTTAAATGTACTGCAACATTTGAACGTTTCAAGCGAACAATAATGAACATTTATGGTGAAGTAGTTGAGATTTTTAAACATGCTTGTGTTTTATAAATAAAGTTATGAAAACTCGTTACAATTAAATCAATGACTACTCTTATTACCATTACACCCAAACTCCATTAATTGGTACCCTTTACCAGTAACGTTATATAAATTTTGGCGCTCCAAAATCGTGGGGCTACCCAAATCAAATTACACTCAATTTGTAATGTTATATACATTTTGTCGCCCGTTACGTGGAGTACGACATGCCTACATTTAATAAATAAATGTATACTCTATTGCTAAAAGTGTGCATAGGATTTTATGTATAATAATTGATGTTTATGTATAAATATTTTTGTATGTTGTTTATTCTGTTGTGTTTAATGACACTACTGGCAGCCACCAATACCACTGATTTACTATGATAAATTGTGTAATTGTAACAAGGGTAGTAATAATAACCACTAATAAAAATAAACAAATAAATCAATGAAAGTAGCGAACGGTTGTACAATAATAATAATTTTTAAAAATAAATTTAAATACATCATATTCAATATGGCAGCACCAGGAAGGTTTGATATGGAAGCACTTCAAACTATGATGCGTGCCTGGGTAGATGAATTAAGCACAAAACAAGCAGAAAATCTAAATGGTAAACTTGAGAAACAAACAGAAAGTTTAAAAAATAAATTACAAGAACAAACTGAAAATTTTAATACTAAATTAGAACAACAGCCTGAAAATTTTAAACAAGATACCATAAAAATACGGAGAGCTAGAAGAGTTAAAAATCGATAATCTACATTTGAAACATGACAACATAGAATTAAAGAAATTTATAGCTGACAGTAATGCACAATTAACAGAAAAGATTGTTGATACCAACTCACGTATTGACACGCTTGAGAATAATTTTAAACAAACCTTACATGAGCAAGTAGTAAGGATTGAAAATAAACAAAAAGAATTGCATCTCGAGTGGAGAAGAGATATAAAAGAATTACATAAACAAATAAATGACAATTTAAATGATAAGTTAACTACTATAACGCGAGAACAGGATGATAAAATTCAAACTGTTAATAATATGTCACAAGCGAATACCAGTAAAATTAGAAAAATAGAAGTGCATACAGTAGTTATTGAACACGAAATTGAAGAGACTGCGAAAGACCGTTCGGGAGAGGTATCCCATATGAAGGAAGAGATCCAAGGTGAAATGAAACAGCTACGAGGTGAACTGAGAAGACAACAGAGTCAAATGATGATATTTCCTACACCAATGGAAGAGAGGAGCAGAATAACTTTCGCAGGTGGTAAATGGGAGAACAGTATGGAATTCCCAGCTAATGTGGAGAAGGAAATGGAGAAGATCGGCAGTACGATAAATGATGACGAGAAGATAGACTTCATCACAAGACATCTTAAAAGACTCAGCCAGTCAATGGTGCTCTATTATTAGAGATAACATCAGCATATATCAGCAATTTCATGATGCATTTGAGAACAGATATTGGAACATAAATACTCAATGGCAAGTATGTGATCAGCTCAAGTATGGAAAGTTTAACGCACACGGATGCCAGAGTATAGAACAATACACAATTGCACAAACAGAACGTGTAAAGCACCTTAAACCTAAATTTTCAGAGTACAAAATTGTTTCAAAGTTATCTTACCATTTCCAGAGAGATATTCAGTTAGCAGTTTACACACAAGGAATTAAAACCATAGAAGAATGTTTAATACTTGTGACACAGTCGGAGAACATCAGTAAAGGTAAGAACACACAACACTGTGAACCAACACACACTCATTATCACCATAACTATAACCATAGTGATAAACCACCAATATGAAACACTACGCAAAATCATGATAATTATAATATTAATTATACACCACCAGTACACACCGCACCAACGCGCACAGCTGTGGATACAGGTCAAGCGAACACAGCGAAGCAACGAGAGGAATGCGATCAGCTGGTGAAAATGGAGCTACGAGACGGCAGAGAGTGTAAGGGAGGTTTTGTTTGGCCTTCTACCCATAAATGTTTTCCGAAACTATATGACAAGGGGGTTGCAGCAGTACATAAGGATGGCGAGGGTGCTACAAAGAGAGATAGAGAAAAAACGAATGAGAGAGAGAAAGCGGCATTCTCCAGCCAGCCTTCAACGTCGAACGCTTCACAATGACTGAATAAGCGGAAACGCCATTATACAATAAATAACATATACCCTTATGATATTAGAGATGACTTATTAAGCACCGAACAGGATATAAAGCGAGACGAACAACAAACACAATGTCCTGTTGTAAACGTACGAATCAACGGTTGTAGCATACGAATGTTAGTTGATACGGGGAGTCAGCTGTCAGTTCTTAATGCTGCTTGGGTACAGCACAATAAGAAACATTTTAACAATATTGCAATTTTACCCGTAAATAATATGAATATCACGACAGCTACCAATAAAAAGGAAAGGGTTAAGCAACAAGCATATGTAACTCTAACATATAAAAATTTAGAATTAACATACCCCATGATAATTATGCATAAATTAATTTATGATGGAATTCTAGGTATTGATTTATTAAATTCAATAAATGCTAAGATTGATGTTAATGGTAATAAGATTGTGTGTAAGTATAAAGATGTTCAATATGAGTTAAATATGAATAGCAATGAAGAAGATTGTAAGGTAAGTGAAGTACCTATTGTTTTGTCCAAACCACCAATACATTATGGTCCAACTCGACATGTGAATACAACAGATGAAGGGATGACAACACCGGAAGAAGAGAAACTGCACGAATTAATAGAAGAGTACAGTGAAGTATTTAGTGAAGTACCAATGCAGACGACAGTATAGGAGCACTCTATAGTTGTGTCAGACCCTACGAAATTCTCTCACACTATCAACCAGATGGGTCCATGATAGACGAGTAACTGGTGGACGATGAGTGGAACCTGGAGACGTGCAGGGAACTCCGATCAGAAGAGGACATACGGATCAACGGAGGACATGAGTATAAGCTACAAAATCGAGGTGACGGATAATCCATTTATAAATTTTAAATGAGAGACCGAAGACATTTAAAAGACATTTTGAAATTTAAACATGAAAAAGAGAATGACTGTAAATTATATGTAAATATCTGCGTGACAAATGTAGATAATTTTTTTCAGTATAGTAATAAGAGTTTTATGTAAAATGTAGATAAAGAGGTTCAGAGAATTTTATTTAAATTTACTAAAATATTTTTTTTATGTTTAACGATTAATTGAGTCAATTTCAATTTTATTTTAAAGTTTGTAAAGCAATCAATGACTACCAAGTATGCAATACATAAATTAACGTGTTTGAAAGTTATTAAAAAAAAAATCAATAAAAAAATGTAACTGCAGTAAAGCACACTGTCAGACTGAGCAGTCAAGTTTTAATATTGACAAATAAGTATTTAGAATATAACTTTCTTACTGTAGAATATAAGATATTGAATGTTAAACATACTGCAACATTTGAACGTTTCAAGCGGACAATAATGAATATTTATGACAAAGTAGTTGAGATTTTTAAACACGCTTGTGTTTTATAAATAAAATTTTGAAAACTAGTTACAATTAAATCAATGACTACTCTTATTACCATTACACCCAAACTCCATTAATTGGTACACTTTACCAGTAATGTTATATAAATTTTGGCGCTCCACAATCGTGGGGCTACCCAAATCAATTTATATTAAACAATGTGTTGTTATAGTATATTAACCCCTAACCTGTCAGTCTGCCATTTACTGATGCAGCAGTCACCATGCTTCAGGATGTTTATGGACTCTCTGAACACATGAAGGATATATCTCTGTATTGTGAGCAGGACTTCAGCTTTGTCGAACAAGACAGGATGGTCATGCATCCAGGAATCCTCTGGTACAGCAGACGTCTCCAGGTCTCCTAGACAGCAATGTTACCTGTGGTCACCGTGACAAGTACAGATACTATGCATTATGGTTCTCATGTAGATCTCCCATATAAGCAGGGCACCTTGTACACTTTACAAGCAGAGAGCAGATTATTGTCTCAGGTGACAATTGTAATCACAGTGAACAATCCGGTCAGTGTACATCATCTTGTGGTACATAGTACAACCCAGACCATATTAATAAACATGTTTAAGTTGATTTTTATTATAATGGTTTCCATTACAACTTATTAAAAAAATACCTGACACAAATTTTATTTATAAAAAGACCTTAAAAAAGTTCTAACCGAAAGTTTTAATTTATTTAATGAAACTAGAACAAACTGATTTTGGAACTAAGGGGTTTTGTTGGATTAACTCCTTTACTTGTATAGCAGTGAAAAGTAAACTCATTTTATACAAGAAAGGATTAGTTTATTTAAATTTTAAAGTCATTTTTGAAAATACATTTTACCATCATCAAAGCAAAAGTGAAAAGTTTCTCCTCATGTGTCTGCTCATTTATGTTTAAGATTTTGGTATATTTATGTTTAAAAGTAAAAAAGTTGAATGGTATGACATAAAATCTACAAGACACACTTACCATTATTAACTGATCACATAGAGTGTGCATTCTTCATCAGGAAACAAGTGTCTGTCTTGTGATCCTCATTGATTCCCACTCTTGTGATTCTGTAGTTGGGTCAATATGTATGTGAATAAAATCATCGAACACGATCTCTCAAATAGGCTTCGCGTAGAATTTTTTGTCTCATGCAAAGAGGGTGTTCGGTTTATTTCAGAAAATATAAATATATTTATTTATATATTTATTTTTCTGTGCTTTCTTTACCATCCTCACTAGTTGAATTTAGCAGGTGAACTATAAAAAAGGTGGTTTGTGGCACAAGCTCTTTTGAATTGCTCTTTCCAGGCCCATGGTGTTTCTAGCCATGCTTTTGTGTTTAACAAAGCCATGTGTCTATCACAATCTAAATAACCATGGCCACAGAATGGTAACACTACAGGTACTTTTGTAATATGTCTCTTGTAATGTACAAGAAATGTAACATAGTAATTCTTATTTATCCCCACCCTCCAAATGTCACAAAATTGCATGCTGTATTACTGCAACTGATAGGTCATTGTAGAGGAATGATGAAAAAGTAAACAAATACATCATTTGTCACTACATTTGAAATGGGTAAATTCTAATCACAGTCAAAACATATTGCTTCTCTAAGTTCATTACTCTAACAATTTTGGGTTGCTAATATTTTTCTGGTACAAAAAGAGTTCACTTTCTTTTCATGAACCATATCAAATCTTAATTGTTTGATCTCCACATCAATCTGATATTGGTGACCTGAACTACCCACAGTTTATTTCTTCATATAATTCATTCACTACTGACCTGGAACACAAAGTTTTTTATGGGTAAAAATGTAAAAGTTTTACCTTATAGCCTGAACCAGTTTTCGCTTTTAAAAAGCTTCTTCAGAGGCTGCCGTTGGGAGCACTGTCTGTCTTGTTCTTGGCGACGATATAGACTTTTGAAGGATCGATGTTGTGTGTGTGTGTGTGTGGGGTATGATATGTTCGAATAATGCATGTGATTTGAATTGTGTCTGTTCATTTAGGATGTCATTTTTATATGTTTGTATATTTCCAATTCTTCAAGAGTGTCTAGTTTTTGGCCTTTTGTGTGTACATGTAGAATATCCATGTTATTGTCGATGTTTTTGTATGTGTGGTTTGCTTCAATGAGGTGGTTTGCAAAGGTGGATTCTGTAGTGGAGTGTAGTGCCTTTGTGTGTTCAATGTATCTTTGTTTGAAGCTACGTCCTGTCTGGTCTATATAGAATTTGTTGCAATCTGAGCAGTTTAGTTTGTAAACACCAGGTAGATCGAATTTTGTGTGTGTGTTCTGTTTTGTTTGTAGTTTTGTATGCGATTCTGTATCCTGCTTCTTTGAATTTGTGGGCTATTTTTTCAGTTTGGTTACTGATGTATGTTATGTTATGAATTTGTTGTTTTCTGTTTTTGTCTGTTGTTTGTTTTGTATTTTCTGTAGGAGTTTATTGACTATTGTTCTGTTGTATCCATTGGATTCTGCTAGATATTATATCGTGTTTAGTTCGTCTTTGTAGTCTTTTTCACCTAGTGGGATGTTGTTAAGTCTATGTATCATAGTTCTGAAGCCAGTTTGTGTTTGTGTTGTGTTGAGTGATTGGAGGAGTTGTGCATTACTGTGTCAGTTGTAGTCGGTTTTCTGTATATACTGAATTTATGCCTGTGTTCAAATTTTGTGATGGAGAGGTATAAGAAGTTTATGCTACTGTTGTGTTCATATTCGGCAGTGAAGGTTATGTTTGTGTGTATTTTGTTTATGTGTATTAGTAACTGTTCACATTGTCGTTTGTTTCCCCTGTATAGTATTAGAATGTCAACATATCTGTGCCAATATAGTATTTTATGTGAGTGTCTGTCATTGTTTGTGAGGATTCTTGTTTTTTCTAAGTGTTGGAGGAAGCCTTCTGCTAGTATGCTGGATATGGATGAGCCCTTGTGTACCCGTCATTCTGTGTGTAAAATTTATTGTTATATGTGAAGTAGTTTCGTTTTACACTTGTGTGTTTGTATTGGAATATTTTGAATATGTATACAATACTGGGATCTTGGGACACGTACACTCTATTGGAATCTTTTAAAATGTAATGATTGCTCCTTGAAAGACTTTAAATGGCTCTGAGACAGACATAAAATATTGTCACAAATTTTCCATGATCAGTTATAATTGTTTTGCCTATTGATTTTCCATGAATCAAGCCCTTGCTTCACCTTCTGGTTATCTATTATAACACAGATAGACAAAGAAACAGAACTAAGAATAAGAACAAGGTAACTATGGAGAAACCCATACAAATATGAATCCTGATCATTCAAACTAGTCAGAAGATTTAAAATTCTCAAGTACGGAATTTTTGGTATCGTCTGGCACAACCCGAAAACATCTGACAGTTGTAATCTTCTCCTAAACATGTGCGATTAAGTTATGTCATGTGTTATGTGTAATTTCTTGCATGTATGTTAGCCTACCCATAACTTTCCTTTTTTTCTCCCTACTATTCCATTCTAGTTGCACATCCATCATTATCTTGCTTCATCGTCTACACACATTGTATACTTGCTTTATTGTGCTTGAGCATGCACTCAACAATCACTACTTGAATAAAAACATACATGGTCCAATATATACCTATATAATACAATAACAGTCTCTATATGTCAGTTGAACAGACTAATGGAAAACCACTTAAATAATCACTTCCAAGTTGTTTAATCAACATAATGGACACTATCTGTTGATAAACTGACGTATAATCTGGTATTAGCTAGAAAAAAAGATACAGGTGTCTCCAATTATGCAGTACAGTACATGCGGACTAATCCCTTTGTTTCCGCTTTCATCTTGTTTCATTGTGCCAGTCTCTTTATTTTCAATTTTCTGATGGAGTTATCGCCTTTATTTCGGTATGACAAGTGCATCTAAAACCTGTAGACACCATCTTTGTCACTAGTTATTGCCACACTGCTAAATACTTCGTTCTTGACGAGGCCTTTCGGTGTCAAGAAACGTTCAGGTCTTAAACCACATCTTCATTTAAGACCTGAAGATGGTGGAGACATCGAAAGGCCTCATCAAGAACAAAGTATTTAGCAGTGTGGCAATAACTAGTGACAAAGTTGGTGTTAAGATGGCTGCTAATAAAACTAACAAAACTGGAAGTTAAAACCTGTAGACCAATGCTTTAATGTCACAGCAAAAAAGCTTAAAAAAATTGGCCTTATTCCTTTTATTCCCTTATAATTCATACAAAAGTATTAATCACGCACGCACGCACACGCACATGCACACACACACACATGCAAACACACACTCATGCACATTTATAATTCTATTACGTTTTATATCAAGATAAGATCCTGATACGTGGACAAGTATCTAGTTATTACTTGCTTAACAACCTGAAAACCAGTGTGGTTGTCTCTCCCTTCATTTAGCTGCGCGATTTGTGCACACACTTTCATTCCCAGGATGAAGGTACCTACAGCTTAATTAAACCTTAAATTAGTGAAATAGTGTTGGCAAAAGTAATACTGTGTAATTTACCACTGCTCTGTGAAATAGGAATGAATGAATAAAAAGTAGATTATTTTCTTCTTATTGTGAGAATGTAGCCTAATGTATACAGCATAGCAATTCAGTACACTAAACAGTATATAATGGTGTCACAGGTTCATCACAACATCAACAAACTAAAAGATTCTCTGAAAATCTTTCTCCTGTAATAAATTGTAGTACACAGCACTGCAACAATATTGTTTGTTGTTACTAGTAATGCCTAATACAAGTTCTATAAATGTCCTGTTAAAATTATTGTTACAAGAAGCCTACCGAACAACCCAGAACATTCTCCACTCCCCCCCCCTCGATTGTGGCAGGTGTTGCTCAGTCAAGGCTAGTGTATTCAAGAACACTTGAGATATGCATTAAGCCAGTGTGGAGTAAGGAGGGAAAGCTATACTGGACCTCTGCATGCCCTATATAAAGCCACAGCAGCCGGCTTGTCAGTTCAGTTACGTGATTTTTCACTAGCGCGGATTGAGTGTTTGTCAAAGTGAAGTACCTATTATGTGTTTTATAATTGTGCGGTACTCTATTTAGTGGACATTTTGATTGCGTGTGAACAATTTTATTTGATTAGTTGTAAGAGACTATCTTGTTGATTACAAACTGTTTAATTGTGATAACTAAAACTGGTTATTAGTGACTTAATTGGTGTCTTGGAATTTGCTTTCCACTGTACCATACAATGATCAGTAGACCGTCATAACAATATTTAAGTGACATCCATATATATCATGGGGTTATTGGTAAATCTACTCAAGTCCATTCATGTGAATTTACGGAAAACTGAAATTAAAGGTTTTCAAGTGCAATGATAAATCATAAAACTGATTTTCAAGGTTAATTTTTATTATTACAAGATTTTTTTATTAATTACATAGCTCTTAACAAATAAAAGCAAAAAGAGAAATGCATAAAAAATGTCGTTTTTGAAACATCTTGAAGCATCATTAAAACATGGAGTTGCGTAGATTTACCACTAACCCATCAATATATTCATAATAGCAGATCAAGAAGCTTATCACTTACCTTAAGTAATTTAAGCATTTCTCTAAGCAAATAAACACCATCACAGAACTGTACTATTTTCTTTAAATTGATTTGTACACTCTTTTTGTATGAAGGGGTAGCTTTGTAACTAGGCAAATGCCTGTGGGGGGGGGGCAAGTTTTGGGGTTGCATACAGAAAAAATATTTTTAAAAAATAACTCACATCATAGAAATTATTTATTGTACTAAAGTAAAGGCTTTATTATTTAATATATTGTGGAACATATTAACTATGGTACATATTTAATTTCTGTGTTTTCAGGTCAGTTAAAGTTAATGCCTGTTCTAATCAGCAAGTATGAATAATTCATGTGCAAGCTTGAACCTGAGTGACTGACAAGTCTATACAGGCACGGTTGCATCTTGGCTCGCAATTTTACAAAGCTTTTTTTAATGTAGTGTCAATACAACTGTGTTGGTGACTGAAACATGCAGGAAAACTTCAAGTATTGTGTAGAGATGATTTAGAATCAATCTTTGCCAATGAATGTGTTCATTTTTAACATGTAAGAAAATGCTCAAAAGTTAGAGACACACCCCTAAATATGAGCGCAAGTTCCTTAGACACGAAAATCTCCAGCGGACATTTCCACAATAAGACATAGCTCTCAGGATGTATTTATGCACTGTTATTAGTAATTAGTTATTAGTAATTCCCTTTCACATTGAGTCTGATATTTTAAATGGAGAGGGATCTGAGTACAACAACCCTATTGAGGAATTTTCCACAAGGAAAGCAAGGTGTAAACACGTGTGAACCAAATCTCCAGTGGACATTTCCACAAGAAGACATAGCTCTCAGGATGTATTTATGCACTGTTATTAGTAATTAGTAATTCCCTCTCACATTGAGTCTGATATTTTAAATGGAGAGGGATCTGAGTACAACAGCCATATTGAGGAATTTTCCACAAGGAAAGCAAGGTGTAAACACGTGTGAACCAAACCTTTGCCTAAGATGGACTTCATTGTGATAGTGACAATAAGACATTACATAATAATTCATAAATAACACTGTATTTTTTATAAATGATTTGTTTTGTTTTCATAAATAAACGCCTAATATTCAATTTATTATGTGGTTTTATTATCAATTCCTATAACAGATTATTGTTATTTTCAAATTTTTTTATATTAAAAATAAATAGATTCATAAGTTTATTAAGAGCTAGTGACATTTCAAGGAACAATAACGTTAAGTTGTTATCATTCTTGTCTAAACCAGAGGAACAATCTCTAAACAAAATTTTGTTTGGGGTTGCATAAAAATTGTGGCTAGGGGCAGCATCTTTAAAAACCAGCCCTGTTTGTATGCATGCTTAACAAGAACTAATGAGTCACTTAGTTTCATTATAAATATCCCATAGACAGTTCAGTCACATGTACAGAGTAATAAGATGTAGAAGGAACCCCTCACTTCCTCATTCCCCCAAGCAATGGGTGCACCACTGAAACCATGCCAATATGAAAACATCTTGCTAACTTATGCTGCTTTACAGGCAATGTAACAGGTTTGCACATGCATTCACACATAGCTAACTGTTTATTTCATTTGTTTATTTCTATTTACTTGCTTTAAGGCCGTATTACATTTATCAGAAAGCAGCGCTGCAATCTGTTCACAGAAAGCAGCGCTGCAAAATGATCGTGTTCGACCCTATTACACTTAACATCTTTCTGGGCTGCTTTCTGACCATCCAAGCAAAGGAGGGGAGAAGTTTTAAGGGAGTTCATCTTTTTTATTACCACATCACAGGTCACACTCTTGTCAACTTCATTAAATCTTTCTATTAATTCTCTCCAGGCCTTCTCTTTGGCTACACGATCCAAATATTCGGAACTTTTAACTTTCCACAGATACGAATGTTTTTTATAAATTTCAATTATTTCACTTATTAGCTCTTTTGAATATACTTGAAGATCTGCCACATCGTACGCAAAACGAAATAAAATTTTTCAGTAACCTTCAGCGTGTGAATATTTAATTGCTACTGTTGAGTTGAACGCGCGGGAAGGCAGTAGGTGGAGGCGCATGCGTAGTACGTAATCTGTTCGCTGCTTTCTGACGGACCTATTACACTTGTCATCTTTCTGTTCAGCCTATCCGATAATAACAAACAAGTTGGATATGCGAGCTGCAATCTGACGTGCCTTCTGACAAGGTCTTTCTGATGGGTTTGCTGTATTACAATTGTCAGATTGCAGCACTGCTTTCTGCGATCAGATTGCAGCGCTGCTTTCTGATAAATGTAATACGGCCTTTAGTCACACTTGTCAAGTTGATAGTGTCATACCACATGAAGTGTGGTGCTATTGATGTTAGTTAACTAGTTAGCAGCAGGTCGACTCTAACCCAATTCCTTTCCACACATTACCAGACTCCATATGTTTGTATACACTGAACCTAATATAATTTTTTCTTGCTGTGTATACACAAATTACTATTATATTACTGAACTATGAATATTCAGGCACATAAATATTCAGACAACTATAAATATGCATACAATACACATAACAGAAGAAACTATAAATTTAACTCTTGTGAAAAGAATGTGAACATGACTGTTCTAAAGTAATTTTAATTAGACATTCTTCCATTATTCTTCCCAAACTGCAAAAGTGTATAGGAAGATCTAACAAATTACTATAATAATCTAAAAAAAAAACTGCATTTTTTTCAATTGATATTGTTTTAAATTTATCTGAGCACAAAATATAATTTTTAGAAATACAGCATTCATGTGTGTGTGTGTGTGTGTGTGTGCGCGCGCGCGTGCGTGAGAGAGAAAGAGAGTATCAAATCAGATTAACTCAAAATTTTATACCAACACAATCCCTAAATCCATGTAGCAGATATAAATTTACATAATTTAATAATATTAATAATATACAGCAAGTCTACTTCTAGATAAAATCTTTCAAATAGAATTACCATTTAGGGTAATACTCTTTTCTTGACTTTATATTATATACAAGAGCAGTGAAAGTGGTTTTTTTCAAAAACGAAATTAGTAAACTTTAATATACCCTATTTTCTCTATCAAGTCATGTACAGTACTTTTTACTTTAAATAGATTACACTACAGTTCCATTAAATACATTTTTCTACAATTACTCAGTAATTTTTAAGTCCTTATTTTGTTTTATTCACCATTTATATCACTTCATTTAAATAGCAATTCATTTCTTTTATAAAACATATGAGCAAAACTTATACTAAGATTTCACCCAGTGGTGTTGCTTTTTCCTTGTCTAACAACTGATTTCTTTGACCATGTGTATATATGTACTAAGGTCTATTTTATACTACAAACTATACTCTGCAAATAATGTAACTCTCTCAAATCTTCTAACTATTTGCTGACTGTCTAGAAATGTAAGGACTCTTTATTAATGTGGCCATGCAGTCCTTTATCAAGTTTAGAGATGAAACTTTAAGTTTCTCTCTCAACCTCATGTTCATGATGTTCCCTTGTATATCATTGCTTGAAGTATCTTACTTTGAGGTGTTTCAATTCTTTCTATATTACATTTGAGCCTTCAACATTTGAGGCATTGTTCCCTGTACTTGTTTACAGATTAATAGTAATTTTTCTGCTGATGAATGGATTTATGATCATTTACAGGCCAACAATAAGATACAAAAGAACAAATATTGACACTAATTTTCTTCATTACAAATACAAAAATAAATTCTTTAACAAGAAGAAATAGTCACTATCTGTAACAACGCCCTTCTTAATTTTACTATGTGGGGGAGGGTCTTACACCAAAAAACAATGGTATCCCCAAACTGTCAACAATTTTAAGGAAACGTCAAGAAAGCTTTTTTAAAACTTATAATATTAATTTTAGTTTGGTTATTTTAATTACTATACAGTAAAATTAAAACACGTTGAAGCATTTAAAAGTAAACCTTTCTTACTCACTTACAAATATAAAATTACAGTTAGTAGTTCTTTACAACCAATAATTTGGCATTTAACATATTTCAAAATGTATAATATAAACTAATTTGCAATAAACAAACAACAAAATAACAAAGGATATTTTGATATTTAGTTTTAATTTGTGTCTGTTCCATAGGTGGTGCCACAGCCTCCCCCAAATTTTCTTGCCTTCCCCTCAGATCAGAGCGGCTACAGTATGAAGTAAGTTAAATGTCAATGTAGAGAATGGAAAATGTTATAGACAGAATTTTTGTTTTGCTGATAAATTAATGTAATTAATAAAACATATTCTCTAAAACAGTGGATGATGCTAAGCAGGTTTATAACCGTACAAATCAGGCACAAAAGCGAATGTATTGGTGCTGTAGCAAAGCACTATAGCTTATTAACAAGCCTATATTATGATCATTTTTCAAAGTTGGAGTAACGCGAATTCGCATGTCCATTTGATTTTGTGTTTGTGATAGTGATAAGATTATGTACTACCTCTTTTTCAAAATTAATTAGTTTTAGGACTCAGATTAGTGGTGTTCAACAGAAAAATTTCATTTTGTAAATATTGTAACGCAACCGCTTGTATCAGAGGTTTCCGACTCTCCAAGAGTGTATTACAATTACGGGTTTATAATTAATTCAGCCCCAATATTGGGTTCGCCAATTCGTAACGTAACAGGTTTAGGGTGTGTGTGTGAGAGTCCGTCTTTTTTACAGTCTCAGATCGGTCAGAACACCTCTTAGCAATCGCCACTTATGAATTATAAAGACTGAGGTTTAAATAAAGTTGGTGGTAATGTTACCCAAACAAAGCAGAAATCGAGTGTGTGTGATTTGGGTTAAGTAGGGAAGTTGTTAGCCTTCTTTTGAAGAGAGAGCAAGTACCGTTTGTTTACCCTCGGATTAGACGATTTCTAAATTTTTCAAATATTTGCCGTGAACAGAATCAGCTGATTTTGACATTAGTCTCCAAATATAGGTTAACCAGATGACACTGTGGCAGAATACGACCTGGTGGATCGTCCTCTTCTTATTTATTCTGAAATCTGCTACAACTACCCACTACAATAAAGGAAACACATTTTATTATTCAATATCATTTCTCAATAATATTTATTGATAATATTATCGGTTTTTCTCTTCCGCCAAAATACAAATATTACAATCGATATTTTCATTAACTAGTACATGATATCGACTTCATTGAGTAAACATGGAATTGTCAAAAAAAATCTGGTTTTGACCGATTTTACAATTTTATCTTTTATTTAAACATCAATCAACATATAATTCTTTTATTTATTTCCCCAGGGTTACGGGTAAGTTCTTTTTGTTATGAGATGGTCAGAAATGGATAATTATACTACGCTTTACAAATACAGAAAAACTTCGAAAATTTGTTTATTCTCTTAGTACGTAGTTCCGGATTTGTCCGTAAGAGAGCAGATTGTTTTATTTTTATTAAAACATGTGATTACACTTGGAAAGTTTTGTACTGAACGACAATTTGATTTGAGTTTTCTTTGTTAAATATTAAAAGAACTGTTTATATTACCTCTCTTCTCGAAGTTCTTACTTGTGTGAAGCTGTTTCTCAGGTGGTGTTCTTAGTTGTTTGTAATTTCATAACCGTCTGTCAAATACTATCTCGTCAAAACTCAAAACGCGGCTAGGCTAGGCCTGATCGTCCAAAATGGTTTTTCACTTTTATTTTGGAGTATAGCAAGTTAACTTTGATAATTAAGGTAGTGGTACATAATGTGTATACTGTTATTCAAATTTTGTAACAATTTTGTGCTGTTCAAAAGATTTCTAAAGGATTTTTTAATACAATTTTTATCTCATCATTTTTTCAACCGGACAGTTTCAATTTCACAATCGATTAAACAATACTTGTTATTTCGTTACTCTTAGTAACCCATAATTTTTATATACCTTTTTATTGGTGCTGCTATTTACTTTTTAGTATATAGGCAGTTTGTAATTATTATAAATTTATTTTTGATTTACAGAAAAATAATTCTTTTTAATTTTGGTTTCTTTCCCAATTTGATTTACATAATAGTTTTCTGTTTATTTTCTTATAACTTTAGATATAAGTCTTTAATATTATTATTAACTTTAAATGAATTTATATATTATTTATTAATCTCTTATAGTATTCTTACACTGAACTATTTTCTTCTGCTATTTTCCTCATACAGTATTATTTTAATTTTTATTATCATCTGATATTTAAATCTTTTATGTTTTTAAAAACCCTGGGTTATCTTATACAATAACACAATTATTTTATAAAAATATAAAATTAACATAGGTATTAAATTTTGTTGCCTACACAATATAAATACTACAATAACCAAACAAAATACATAATTAGTTAGTAGCATCATAGTCTACTATTATAGTCTATAATTCTCACATCTACAGCACAATTCTGTAAGAAGTTCCCTTCACCTTCACTTATTACCTCATTGGGTACACTATAACTCACTTGTCACTGTATATCACTTTAATATTGTTTATAATGTTTAGTGATACAACATAATTTTTAGCTAGTTATAGTTTACCCATTTCTGACCTTTATGGTATTACAAGAGTTATCATTTATTGGGACCGGGTTATGTACCGTTACATAAAGCCCCCCCACTAGAACAAATTTATTTTGGTTTTACTCGTTTACTAAAATAAATTGTTGATTGTTTCAATTCTCCTAATATTCTTGGCTTTTTTCTTCGTAATATTGTTTCATTTCCGATTGGTTGTACACTCCTTTTATTCTGTTATTGTTAATGGTTTTAATTTCATAGGTATTATTCCCCTTCACCTGGGTTATGAGGTAAGGTCCAGTATAAAGTAACAGTAGCTTCCGAGCAATACCCTCTATAGAACTGGGTAGTTGTCTATTTTTGATTAATACCTTATCTCCCATCTGGTATGTATCCAATCTTTTCTTTTTTACTTGATCCCTTTTTTGTTCAAGTTCCACTTTATGCAACACTCTGTTGTGCATTTCCACTTTGTCGAACTTTACTCTCTCTTCTGGAGGAAAATTTATCAACGAGGTAATTTCTCTTGGTGGTGGTTTATCAAACATTACCTGATAAGGGCTAGTTCCGATAGTGTCATGGTATGACCAATTAAGGAAAGTCTCTGCTGGTTCGATGTACTGGCTCCAGTTTTTATGTTCTTGGTGACAGTATGTACGTAGAATTTGGCTAACTTCCCTTAATACACGTTCAGCAGGATTGCTACTAGGGTGGTACACTGATGTTTTGTAGGTCCTTATTTGCCATTTTCCCAATTCTTCTTTCCACTTTTTACCCCGAAATTGCGTTCCATGATCCGTTATAATTGTTTCCGGTTTTCCCACCTCAGGTAAGTATTTTTGAAGGATTACTTCTAGAATTTTCTTCGTTGTGGCTCTACTGATAGCGTAGAGTTTTGTATATTTCGTATAATGATCAAATATAATGATTATATATTTATATTTATGTCTCCCTCCACTTCTGGGAAAAGGTCCACATATATCCAAGAATGTCGATTTTCAAGTTTATTATTAGATTTTATTGTAATCATTGCGCCCGTTCTCTTCTCATTATTTACTTTTACTAGCTGGCATATGTTACAGTTTTTTACTATTACCCTTACTCTCTTATTTATAGCTTTCACGTAACAGTGTTCAGATAGAGCTTTAATAACTTTGAGTGATCCCATGTGACCATATCTTTCATGATAATCCTTACTCAGGGCTACTTCTGTTGCTTCTGGCTCATACATCTTCCATACATGATCCTTAATGGTAGGACGAATAAAAAGGATTTCTTCATAAACACAGAAAAATTTCATTATTATAGGGTCATTTTGTAATATTCGTTCCTTAATTTTTGTTAATTTAGTGTCCCTTTGCAGATCGATTTTTATTTTATTAATTATATCTTGTATCTCCTTTTTCATCTTAATAATGTAATATATTTTTCCAATACTTTCTGGTTCTATTTCACAAGTTCCTTTTTCTAGATTAATCCGTGATAATCGGTCGGCTATTACATTCTTCTTACCCGGAATATATTCCCAGTCTAAATTATACTCTTGAAGTATTAATACCCATCTGGTGAGTCTGCCGTGGTTAAGTTTACAATTTTTTAAAAATGAAATTGATCTATGATCGGTTCTGATGGTTACTGGGTATCCCAATATAAATGTTCGAAACTTTATACATGAGAACACAACACTCAGCAGTTCCTTTTCAGTTACTGTATAATTCCTCTCACAACTACTCAGTACTCTGCTTGCAAAACTGATGACCCCATGATTTCCTTCCTCATCTTCCTGATATACCTCACTTCCAAGGCTAATGTTACTAGCATCACAATTTATGAAAAAACGTTTATTAAAATTTGGGTGATGTAACATGATGCTGTCAAGAAATTTATTTTTTACTATCTGAAAATTATTATCTTCACTTTCTTCCCATTTCCACTTGTTTTTCTTTGAAAGTAAACATTGGAATTTGGCTGTTACTTCTGAATAATTCTGTTGAAATTTCCTATAATAGTTGCATATCCCCAGAAAGGATTGTAATTGTTTTAAGTTTTTTGGTTTAGGAAAATCTTGGATAGCCTTTACCTTCTCAGGAGATGGTTTAATTCCAGTAGCAGATAAAATGAACCCTACAAATGGTAGTTCATGTGTGATAAATTTAGATTTATCCAGTTTTAAAGTTATATTATGTTGCAATAGTTTATTTAATACTGTTTCCACTCGGTTACAATGCTCCTCTCAAGTACAAGACGTAATTAATATGTCATCCACATATATTGTAGTAAAATCTAAAACTTCCTTACCTAAAATTTGGTCCATGCATTGGATGAACACGGCCACAGAATTTACCAATCCGAAAGGCAAACGCTTAAAATGATAATTTCGTCCTTCGAATATGAAAGCAACATATTGTCTGCTGTTAGGGTGCAACTCTATTTGCCAATATCCACAGACTGCATCCCAAGTACTCATGTACTTGTATCCATAGAATTTTTTCATTATTTCTTCAATCTCACCTGGAGACGTGCGATCGTTAATGAGCATTTTATTCAACTCCCGAGCATCAAGACATAGTCTTACTTGACCATCTTTCTTCGGTATAGCTACCAACGGGCTGGTATACGGTGAACTACTTCTTTCAATTATGTCTTCCAATATCATTCTTTGAATTTCTTTCCTTGCTGCCTCTTTCAAAGCTTGAGCAACGGGGTATGACCATTTATTAAAATTTACATTTTCCTTGAACTTTAGTTCACACAAGAAGTTTTTTGCTTTTCCTGGTGACTCTGAGAATACTGATTTATATTTATCATAAATTTTTATAAGCTGTTGTTTTTGTTCTACATTAATTATTTCCGGTGCCTGCCTATTCTGAAACTCAATTATCTCTTCTATCTTCTCTTGCCAAATCTTTGATTCTGTTACTTCTGTGTTTTTACCTAGGGTTAATCTATTATCCTCCCTAACAAAAAATGAGCTCGGACACTGAGGGGCACTTTGGCTACCAATTATCTCAGCCGTTAACTCACCATTTTCTGTGCTCAAGGTTACTATACCCCTGGCCAGATTTATAATTGCAGTGTGTCGCCATAGCATATCACACCCTAAACGGTAGCCCTTTTGCTACTAAAAATCCCATAGGTATACCTATTCCACTAGTGGTAACATTCAAAGCCACTTGTTTCCTGATTGTTTTATTTTGTTTCCCGGTGGCACCAACAATTGTTAAATTATTAATTGGTAAAGTAGGTATTCTCTCAGTAGTTAGCTCAGTAATACGGTCTAGTTCTAATTGATCAATAATTGAAATATTTGCTCCTGTATCAATCATGGCCTCTGCTGACACTCCATTTAATTTTATTTGTATATAGACTATGTCATTGTTTGGCAATGACTCTTTAATTGCTCTTTCTTCCATTAACTCTGACTGTATATTTTTTTTTTAATTATTTCTGATAATGGTTATTGGTTTGTTTAATTTATTATTATAATTGGGTTTGTGGTAAATTCTGTGCCCTGTTGTTTCTAGCAGTGACGGGCAGTCACATCTTCTCACTGCTGGTACCCGTTTCCCCTATTTCCATCATTATTATTGTTTGATTCAACATTTTCATTATGTTGAATATTGCTTATTGGTCTCCTTTCTTCATCACTATCTCTGAATCTAGGTTGCTCTTCACTCCTACTCCTTTGTGGACCTTCTTCTCGGTGATAAGAATCATGTCTGTAATTTCGACTGTTATAATTTGGCCATCTTCCTCGATACCTGTTATTAAAATAATTGTTATTAGCATGCACATAATTTACTCTAGGTCGATTCTCTCTTGGTGGTTCATTCTTCCACTCCTCGGTATTCCCTGACCTCCATCTACTTCTCTTATAATAAGATTCCTGCTCATAATTTTCTAGTAGCGTTTCCATGCCTCCAATAGTTTTTATTTGTCCACTTAATCGGGCACTGATGATCTTCTCTTCGAAATGATACGCAATTTTGGTCACCAGACTCTTGCGGATCCAAACCCTTCAGGGATCTTTGGGTCTAAATACTTTGCTATACACACCTTCCCCAAAAAGTACGCAGTAGGTGTTTGTCCCATTGTACGGTCATACCTACCATGACAGATATCGTCCCTAATAATGTTTTGTACTGACTCCGACCAGTACTTAAGTTTGAACATTGTTTTGAAACCCCCATAATCACACACCTCGTTCCTGATTGCCGTCCACCAATTATCATTGATGTTTTTGAAAGATTCGTCTAATATACCTTTGATCATATTCCATCGATTCTCCTTTGATCTGTTCAAAATTTCGTCTACTCTCCCTAAAAATTCGAGTGGGTTTCTGCGATAATCCTGAAAGTTTACACTTTCCTTACTATCTTGAAAAACATGATGACTGTTGCATGCAGATCTAGAACTTATTCTATCTACATCACATTGAAAATTGGTTTGTATTTGTTGCAAATTATCTAATTTCTCTGCTTGGCTATTACACTGATTTTTTACATTCTCTACTGTTTTATGAAACTCCGAAAATTTACAGTTTAGACTGCTTTTGATACTATCTAACTGGTCATCGTTTTCTTGGCGTATGGCCATTACACGAACTTGATTATTTTGTTCCTCCTTTTCCATTCGTGCCTCGACTCCTGTTTTAATTTGTTCCATCTTCTCTTCAGTTTTATCTAATCTTTAATTAGTTTCTATTAATTTCTTCTCTGCCTCTTCCTTATACTCATCTACTCTTTGGTTAAGCGTATTACTGACCAGTTCAATTTTACTCTCAAGATTTTCTCTTAACTCCTTATTGAAATTCTCCATTTTACCCTCAAATTGTTTTAAATTTTCTTCGTTTATTTTCTCAATTTGTTTTAAACTATCCCTCAAAGTTTCATTTTGCTTCCTTGAGTTCTCTTCCTGTTTCTTAAAATTCTCATCTATTTTGTCAAATTTTTCGCTCAAGGTTTCATTTTGTTTCCTTGAGTTCTCATCTATATTATCAAATTTTTCGCTCAAGGTTTCATTTTGTTTCCTTCAGTTCTCATCTATTTTATCAAACTTCTCGGCTATAAATCTCATCATGTCTTGCCAATTTGGTTCTCTCCTGGCTTCCGCTTTGTCTGGTTGGTCCCCTTGGGCATCCTCTTCCACTATTTCCTTTTCCGTGCTCATAATTGCTTCAGTTTCTTCTTTATCACCCATTGGTTGTCCCATTTCACTGTCTGTAAATAATTCTATCTCTCGTTCCTGTCCACCTTCTTCCTTCTCCTTTTCTTCTGCCCTCTTCTTCGATCTGCCTCTGGTATTATGCATTTCTTGTTTTCTCATAACTGCCGACGATAATTAGGTTTTTTCGTATATTAATTTATTAAATATATCAAATTTCTTTCCTAATTACAGCCCTTTTACGTTGAGCGCCATTTTATAATGCAACCGCTTGTATCAGAGGTTTCTGACTCTCCAAGAGTGTATTACAATTACGGGTTTATAATTAATTCAGCCCCAATATTGGGTTCGCCAATTCGTAACGTAACAGCTTTAGGGTGTGTGTGTGACGTCCGTCTTTTTTACAGTCTCAGATCGGTCAGAACACCTCTTAGCAATCGCCACTTATGAATTATAAAGACTGAGGTTTAAATAAAGTTGGTGGTAATGTTACCCAAACAAAGCAGAAATCGAGTGTGTGTGATTTGGGTTAAGTAGGGAAGTTGTTTAGCCTTCTTTTGAAGAGAGAGCAAGTACCGTTTATTTACCCTCGGATTAGACGATTCCTAAATTTTTCAAATATTTGCCGTGAACAGAATCAGCTGATTTTGACATTAGTCTCCAAATATAGGTTAACCAGATGACACTGTGGCAGAATACGACCTGGTGGATCGTCCTCTTCTTATTTATTCTGAAATCTACTACAACTACCTACTACAATAAAGGAAACACATTTTATTATTCAATATCATTTCTCAAAAATATTTATTGATAATATTATCGGTTTTTCTCTTCCGCCAAAATACAAATATTACAATCGATATTTTCATTAACTAGTACATGATATCGACTTCATTGAGTAAACATGGAATTGTCAAAAAAAATCTGGTTTTGACCGATTTTACAATTTTATCTTTTATTTAAACATCAATCAACATATAATTATTTTATTTATTTCCCCAGGGTTACGGGTAAGTTCTTTTGTTATGAGATGGTCAGAAATGGATAATTATACTACGCTTTACAAATACAGAAAAACTTCGAAAATTTCTTTATTCTCTTAGTACGTAGTTCCGGATTTGTCCGTAAGAGAGCAGATTGTTTTATTTTTATTAAAACATGTGATTACACTTGTAAAGTTTTGTACTGAACGACAATTTGATTTGAGTTTTCTTTGTTAAATATTAAAAGAACTGTTTATATTACCTCTCTTCTCGAAGTTCTTACTTGTGTGAAGCTGTTTCTCAGGTGGTGTTCTTAGTTGTTTGTAATTTCATAACCGTCTGTCAAATACTATCTCATCAAAACTCAAAACGCGGCTAGGCTAGGCCTGATCGTCCAAAATGGTTTTTCAGTTTTATTTTGGAGTATAGCAAGTTAACTTTGATAATTAAGGTAGTGGTACATAATGTGTATACTGTTATTCAAATTTTGTAACAATTTTGTGCTGTTCAAAAGATTTCTAAAGGATTTTTTAATACAATTTTTATCTCATCATTTTTTCAACCGGACAGTTTCAATTTCACAATCGATTAAACAATACTTGTTATTTCGTTACTCTTAGTAACCCATAATTTTTATATACCTTTTTATTGGTGCTGCTATTTACTTTTTAGTATATAGGCGGTTTGTAATTATTATAAATTTATTTTTGATTTACAGAAAAATAATTCTTTTTAATTTTGGTTTCTTTCCCAATTTGATTTACATAATAGTTTTCTGTTTATTTTCTTATAACTTTAGATATAAGTCTTTAATATTATTATTAACTTTAAATGAATTTATATATTATTTATTAATCTCTTATAGTATTCTTACACTGAACTATTTTCTTCTGCCATTTTCCTCATACAGTATTATTTTAATTTTTATTGTCATCTGATATTTAAATCTTTTATGTTTTTAAAAACCCTGGGTTATCTTATACAATAACACAATTATTTTATAAAAATATAAAATTAACATAGGTATTAAATTTTGTTGCCTACACAATATAAATACTACAATAACCAAACAAAATACATAATTAGTTAGTAGCATCATAGTCTACTATTATAGTCTATAATTCTCACATCTACAGCACAATTCTGTAAGAAGTTCCCTTCACCTTCACTTATTACCTCATTGGGTACACTATAACTCACTTGTCACTGTATATCACTTTAATATTGTTTATAATGTTTAGTGATACAACTTAATTTTTAGCTAGTTATAGTTTACCCATTTCTGACCTTTATGGTATTACAAGAGTTATCATTTATTGGGACCGGGTTATGTACCGTTACATAAAGCCCCCCCACTAGAACAAATTTATTTTGGTTTTACTCGTTTACTAAAATAAATTGTTGATTGTTTCAATTCTCCTAATATTCTTGGCTTTTTTCTTGGTAATATTGTTTCATTTCCGATTGGTTGTACACTCCTTTTATTCTGTTATTGTTAATGGTTTTAATTTCATAGGTATTATTCCCCTTCACCTGGGTTATGAGGTAAGGTCCAGTATAAAGTAACAGTAGCTTCCGAGCAATACCCTCTATAGAACTGGGTAGTTGTCTATTTTTGATTAATACCTTATCTCCCATCTGGTATGTATCCAATCTTTTCTTTTTTACTTGATCCCTTTTTTGTTCAAGTTCCACTTTATGCAACACTCTGTTGTGCATTTCCACTTTGTCGAACTTTACTCTCTCTTCTGGAGGAAAATTTATCAACGAGGTAATTTCTCTTGGTGGTGGTTTATCAAACATTACCTGATAAGGGCTAGTTCCGATAGTGTCATGGTATGACCAATTAAGGAAAGTCTCTGCTGGTTCGATGTACTGGCTCCAGTTTTTATGTTCTTGGTGACAGTATGTACGTAGAATTTGGCTAACTTCCCTTAATACACGTTCAGCAGGATTGCTACTAGGGTGGTACACTGATGTTTTGTAGGTCCTTATTTGCCATTTTCCCAATTCTTCTTTCCACTTTTTACCCCGAAATTGCGTTCCATGATCCGTTATAATTGTTTCCGGTTTTCCCACCGCAGGTAAGTATTTTTGAAGGATTACTTCTAGAATTTTCTTCGTTGTGGCTCTACTGATAGCGTAGAGTTTTGTATATTTCGTATAATGATCAAATATAATGATTATATATTTATATTTATGTCTCCCTCCACTTCTGGGAAAAGGTCCACATATATCCAAGAATGTCGATTTTCAAGTTTATTATTAGATTTTATTGTAATCATTGCACCCGTTCTCTTCTCATTATTTACTTTTACTAGCTGGCATATGTTACAGTTTTTTACTATTACCCTTACTCTCTTATTTATAGCTTTCACATAACAGTGTTCAGATAGAGCTTTAATAACTTTGAGTGATCCCATGTGACCATATCTTTCATGATAATCCTTACTCAGGGCTACTTCTGTTGCTTCTGGCACATACATCTTCCATACATGATCCTTAATGGTAGGACGAATAAAAAGGATTTCTTCATAAACACAGAAAAATTTCATTATTATAGGGTCATTTTGTAATATTCGTTCCTTAATTTTTGTTAATTTAGTGTCCCTTTGCAGATCGATTTTTATTTTATTAATTATATCTTGTAACTCCTTTTTCATCTTAATAATGTAATATATTTTTCCAATACTTTCTGGTTCTATTTCACAAGTTCCTTTTTCTAGATTAATCCGTGATAATCGGTTGGCTATTACATTCTTCTTACCCGAAATATATTCCCAGTCTAAATTATACTCTTGAAGTACTAATACCCATCTGGTGAGTCTGCCGTGGTTAAGTTTACAATTTTTTAAAAATGAAATTGATCTATGATCGGTTCTGATGGTTACTGGGTATCCCAATATAAATGTTCGAAACTTTATACATGAGAACACAACACTCAGCCGTTCCTTTTCAGTTACTGTATAATTCCTCTCACAACTACTCAGTACTCTGCTGCAAAACTGATGACCCCATGATTTCCTTCCTCATCTTCCTGATGTAGCTCACTTCCAAGGCTAATGTTACTACCATCACAATTTATGAAAAACCGTTTATTAAAATTTGGGTGATGTAACATGATGCTGTCAAGAAATTTATTTTTTACTATCTGAAAATTATTATCTTCACTTTCTTCCCATTTCCACTTGTTTTTCTTTGAAAGTAAACATTGGAATTTGGCTGTTACTTCTGAATAATTCTGTTGAAATTTCCTATAATAGTTGCATATCCCCAGAAAGGATTGTAATTGTTTTAAGTTTTTTGGTTTAGGAAAATCTTGGATAGCCTTTACCTTCTCAGGAGATGGTTTAATTCCAGTAGCAGATAAAATGAACCCTACAAATGGTAGTTCATGTGTGATAAATTTAGATTTATCCAGTTTTAAAGTTATATTATGTTGCAATAGTTTATTTAATACTGTTTCCACTCAGTTACAATGCTCCTCTCAAGTACAAGACGTAATTAATATGTCATCCACATATATTGTAGTAAAATCTAAAACTTCCTTACCTAAAATTTGGTCCATGCATTGGATGAACACAGCCACAGAATTTACCTATCCGAAAGGCAAACGCTTAAAATGATAATTTCGTCCTTCGAATATGAAAGCAACATATTGTCTGCTGTTAGGGTGCAACTCTATTTGCCAATATCCACAGACTGCATCCCAAGTACTCATGTACTTGCATCCATAGAATTTTTTCATTATTTCTTCAATCTCACCTGGAGACGTGCGATCGTTAATGAGCATTTTATTCAACTCCCGAGCATCAAGACATAGTCTTACTTGACCATCTTTCTTCGGTATAGCTACCAACGGGCTGGTATACGGAGAACTACTTCTTTCAATTATGTCTTCCAATATCATTCTTTGAATTCCTTTCCTTGCTGCCTCTTTCAAAGCTTGAGCAATGGGGTATGACCGTTTATTAAAATTTACATTTTCCTTGAACTTTAGTTCACACAAGAAGTTTTTTGCTTTTCCTGGTGACTCTGAGAATACTGATTTATATTTATCATAAATTTTTATAAGCTGTTGTTTTTGTTCTACATTAATTATTTCCGGTGCCTGCCTATTCTGAAACTCAATTATCTCTTCTATCTTCTCTTGCCAAATCTTTGATTCTGTTACTTCTGTGTTTTTACCTAGGGTTAATCTATTATCCTCCCTAACAAAAAATGAGCTCGGACACTGAGGGGCACTTTGGCTACCAATTATCTCAGCCGTTAACTCACCATTTTCTGTGCTCAAGGTTACTATACCCCTGGCCAGATTTATAATTGCAGTGTGCCGCCGTAGCATATCACACCCTAAACGGTAGCCCTTTTGCTACTAAAAATCCCATAGGTATTCCTATTCCACTAGTGGTAACATTCAAAGACACTTGTTTCCTGATTGTTTTATTTTGTTTCCCGGTGGCACCAACAATGTTAAATTATTAATTGGTAAAGTAGGTATTCTCTCAGTAGTTAGCTCAGTAATACGGTCTAGTTCTAATTGATCAATAATTGAAATATTTGCTCCTGTATCAATCATGGCCTCTGCTGACACTCCATTTAATTTTATTTGTATATAGACTATGTCATTGTTTGGCGATGACTCTTTAATTGCTCTTTCTTCCATTAACTCTGACTGTATATTTTTTTAAAATTATTTCTGATAATGGTTATTGGTTTGTTTAATTTATTATTATAATTGGGTTTGTGGTAAATTCTGTGCCCTGTTGTTTCTAGCAGTGATGGGCAGTCACATCTTCTCACTGCTGGTACCCGTTTCCCCTATTTCCATCATTATTATTGTTTGATTCAACATTTTCATTATGTTGAATATTGCTTATTGGTCTCCTTTCTTCATCACTATCTCTGAATCTAGGTTGCTCTTCACTCCTACTCCTTTGTGGACCTTCTTCTCGGTGATAAGAATCATGTCTGTAATTTCGACTGTTATAATTTGGCCATCTTCCTCGATACCTGTTATTAAAATAATTGTTATTAGCATGCACATAATTTACTCTAGGTCGATTCTCTCTTGGTGGTTCATTCTTCCACTCCTCGGTATTCCCTGACCTTCATCTACTTCTCTTATAATAAGATTCCTGCTCATAATTTTCTAGTAGTGTTTCCATGCCTCCAATAGTTTTTATTTGTCCACTTAATCGGGCACTGATGATCTTCTCTTCGAAATGATACGCAATTTTGGTCACCAGACACTCTTCAGGGATCTTTGGGTCTAAATACTTTGCTATACACACCTTCCCCAAAAAGTACGCAGTAGGTGTTTGTCCCATTGTACGGTCATACCTACCATGACAGATATCGTCCCTAATAATGTTTTGTACTGACTCCGACCAGTACTTAAGTTTGAACATTGTTTTGAAACCCCCATAATCACACACCTCGTTCCTGATTGCCGTCCACCAATTATCATTGATGTTTTTGAAAGATTCGTCTAATATACCTTTGCTCATATTCCATCGATTCTCCTTTGATCTGTTCAAAATTTCGTCTACTCTCCCTAAAAATTCGAGTGGGTTTCTGCGATAATCCTGAAAGTTTACACTTTCCTTACTATCTTGAAAAACATGATGACTGTTGCATGCAGATCTAGAACTTATTCTATCTACATCACATTGAAAATTGGTTTGTATTTGTTGCAAATTATCTAATTTCTCTGCTTGGCTATTACACTGATTTTTTACATTCTCTACTGTTTTATGAAACTCCGAAAATTTACAGTTTAGACTGCTTTTGATACTATCTAACTGGTCATCGTTTTCTTGGCGTATGGCCATTACACGAACTTGATTATTTTGTTCCTCCTTTTCCATTCGTGCCTCGACTCCTGTTTTAATTTGTTCCATCTTCTCTTCAGTTTTATCTAATCTTTGATTAGTTTCTATTAATTTCTTCTCTGCCTCTTCCTTATACTCATCTACTCTTTGGTTAAGCGTATTACTGACCAGTTCAATTTTACTCTCAAGATTTTCTCTTAACTCCTTATTCAAATTCTCCATTTTACCCTCAAATTGTTTTAAATTTTCTTCGTTTATTTTCTCAATTTGTTTTAAACTATCCCTCAAAGTTTCATTTTGCTTCCTTGAGTTCTCTTCCCGTTTCTTAAAATTCTCATCTATTTTGTCAAATTTTTCGCTCAAGGTTTCATTTTGTTTCCTTGAGTTCTCATCTATTTTATCAAACTTCTCGGCTATAAATCTCATCATGTCTTGCCAATTTGGTTCTCTCCTGGCTTCCACTTTGTCTGGTTGGTCCCCTTGGGCATCCTCTTCCACTATTTCCTTTTCCGTGCTCATAATTGCTTCAGTTTCTTCTTTATCACCCATTGGTTGTTCCATTTCACTGTCTGTAAATAATTCTATCTCTCGTTCCTGTCCACCTTCTTCCTTCTCCTTTTCTTCTGCCCTCTTCTTCGATCTGCCTCTGGTATTATGCATTTCTTGTTTTCTCATAACTGCCGACGATAATTAGGTTTTTTCGTATATTAATTTATTAAATATATCAAATTTCTTTCCTAATTACAGCCCTTTTACGTTGAGCGCCATTTTATAACGCAACCGCTTGTATCAGAGGTTTCCGACTCTCCAAGAGTGTATTACAATTACGGGTTTATAATTAATTCAGCCCCAATATTGGGTTCGCCAATTCGTAACGTAACAGCTTTAGGGTGTGTGTGTGATGTCCGTCTTTTTTACAGTCTCAGATCGGTCAGAACACCTCTTAGCAATCGCCACTTATGAATTATAAAGACTGAGGTTTAAATAAAGTTGGTGGTAATGTTACCCAAACAAAGCAGAAATCGAGTGTGTGTGATTTGGGTTAAGTAGGGAAGTTGTTTAGCCTTCTTTTGAAGAGAGAGCAAGTACCGTTTGTTTACCCTCGGATTAGACGATTCCTAAATTTTTCAAATATTTGCCGTGAACAGAATCAGCTGATTTTGACATTAGTCTCCAAATATAGGTTAACCAGATGACACTGTGGCAGAATACGACCTGGTGGATCGTCCTCTTCTTATTTATTCTGAAATCTACTACAACTACCCACTACAATAAAGGAAACACATTTTATTATTCAATATCATTTCTCAATAATATTTATTGATAATATTATCGGTTTTTCTCTTCCGCCAAAATACAAATATTACAATCGATATTTTCATTAACTAGTACATGATATTGACTTCATTGAGTAAACATGGAATTGTCAAAAAAAAATCTGGTTTTGACCGATTTTACATTTTTATCTTTTATTTAAACATCAATCAACATATAATTATTTTATTTATTTCCCCAGGGTTAAGGGTAAGTTCTTTTTGTTACGAGATGGTCAGAAATGGATAATTATACTACGCTTTACAAATACAGAAAAACTTCGAAAATTTGTTTATTCTCTTAGTAGGTAGTTCCGGATTTGTCCGTAAGAGAGCAGATTGTTTTATTTTTATTAAAACATGTGATTACACTTGGAAAGTTTTGTACTGAACGACAATTTGATTTGAGTTTTCTTTGTTAAATATTAAAAGAACTGTTTATATTACCTCTCTTCTCGAAGTTCTTACTTGTGTGAAGCTGTTTCTCAGGTGGTGTTCTTAGTTGTTTGTAATTTCATAACCGTCTGTCAAATACTATCTCGTCAAAACTCAAAACGCGGCTAGGCTAGGCCTGATCGTCCAAAATGGTTTTTCACTTTTATTTTGGAGTATAGCAAGTTAACTTTGATAATTAAGGTAGTGGTACATAATGTGTATACTGTTATTCAAATTTTGTAACAATTTTGTGCTGTTCAAAAGATTTCTAAAGGATTTTTTAATACAATTTTTATCTCATCATTTTTTCAACCGGACAGTTTCAATTACACAATCGATTAAACAATACTTGTTATTTCGTTACTCTTAGTAACCCATAATTTTTATATACCTTTTTATTGGTGCTGCTATTTACTTTTTAGTATATAGGCGGTTTGTAATTATTATAAATTTATTTTTGATTTACAGAAAAATAATTCTTTTTAATTTTGGTTTCTTTCCCAATTTGATTTACATAATAGTTTTCTGTTTTTCTTATAACTTTAGATATAAGTCTTTAATATTATTATTAACTTTAAATGAATTTATATATTATTTATTAATCTCTTATAGTATTCTTACACTGAACTATTTTCTTCTGCCATTTTCCTCATACAGTATTATTTTAATTTTTATTATCATCTGATATTTAAATCTTTTATGTTTTTAAAAACCCTGGGTTATCTTATACAATAACACAATTATTTTATAAAAATATAAAATTAACATAGGTATTAAATTTTGTTGCCTACACAATATAAATACTACAATAACCAAACAAAATACATAATTAGTTAGTAGCATCATAGTCTACTATTATAGTCTATAATTCTCACATCTACAGCACAATTCTGTAAGAAGTTCCCTTCACCTTCACTTATTACCTCATTGGGTACACTATAACTCACTTGTCACTGTATATCACTTTAATATTGTTTATAATGTTTAGTGATACAACTTAATTTTTAGCTAGTTATAGTTTACCCATTTCTGACCTTTATGGTATTACAAGAGTTATCATTTACTGGGACCGGGTTATGTACCGTTACATAAAGCCCCCCCACTAGAACAAATTTATTTTGGTTTTACTCGTTTACTAAAATAAATTGTTGATTGTTTCAATTCTCCTAATATTCTTGGCTTTTTTCTTGGTAATATTGTTTCATTTCCGATTGGTTGTACACTCCTCTTATTCTGTTATTGTTAATGGTTTTAATTTCATAGGTATTATTCCCCTTCACCTGGGTTATGAGGTAAGGTCCAGTATAAAGTAACAGTAGCTTCCGAGCAATACCCTCTATAGAACTGGGTAGTTGTCTATTTTTGATTAATACCTTATCTCCCATCTGGTATGTATCCAATCTTTTCTTTTTTACTTGATCCCTTTTTTGTTCAAGTTCCACTTTATGCAACACTCTGTTGTGCATTTCCACTTTGTCGAACTTTACTCTCTCTTCTGGAGGAAAATTTATCAACGAGGTAATTTCTCTTGGTGGTGGTTTATCAAACATTACCTGATAAGGGCTAGTTCCGATAGTGTCATGGTATGACCAATTAAGGAAAGTCTCTGCTGGTTCGATGTACTGGCTCCAGTTTTTATGTTCTTGGTGACAATATGTACGTAGAATTTGGCTAACTTCCCTTAATACACGTTCAGCAGGATTGCTACTAGGGTGGTACACTGATGTTTTGTAGGTCCTTATTTGCCATTTTCCCAATTCTTCTTTCCACTTTTTACCCCGAAATTGCGTTCCATGATCCGTTATAATTGTTTCCGGTTTTCCCACCTCAGGTAAGTATTTTTGAAGGATTACTTCTAGAATTTTCTTCGTTGTGGCTCTACTGATAGCGTAGAGTTTTGAATATTTCGTATAATGATCAAATATAATGATTATATATTTATATTTATGTCTCCCTCCACTTCTGGGAAAAGGTCCACATATATCCAAGAATGTCGATTTTCAAGTTTATTATTAGATTTTATTGTAATCATTGCGCCCGTTCTCTTCTCATTATTTACTTTTACTAGCTGGCATATGTTACAGTTTTTTACTATTACCCTTACTCTCTTATTTATAGCTTTCACATAACAGTGTTCAGATAGAGCTTTAATAACTTTGAGTGATCCCATGTGACCATATCTTTCATGATAATCCTTAATCAGGGCTACTTCTGTTGCTTCTGGCACATACATCTTCCATACATGATCCTTAATGGTAGGACGAATAAAAAGGATTTCTTCATAAACACAGAAAAATTTCATTATTATAGGGTCATTTTGTAATATTCGTTCCTTAATTTTTGTTAATTTAGTGTCCCTTTGCAGATCGATTTTTATTTTATTAATTATATCTTGTAACTCCTTTTTTATCTTAATAATGTAATATATTTTTCCAATACTTTCTGGTTCTATTTCACAAGTTCCTTTTTCTAGATTAATCCGTGATAATCGGTCGGCTATTACATTCTTCTTACCCGGAATATATTCCCAGTCTAAATTATACTCTTGAAGTATTAATACCCATCTGGTGAGTATGCCGTGGTTAAGTTTATAATTTTTTTAAAATGAAATTGATCTATGATCGATTCTGATGGTTACTGGGTATCCCAATATAAATGTTCGAAACTTTATACATGAGAACACAACACTCAGCAGTTCCTATTCAGTTACTGTATAATTCCTCTCACAACTACTCAGTACTCTGCTTGCAAAACTGATGACCCCATGATTTCCTTCCTCATCTTCCTGATATAGCTCACTTCCAAGGCTAATGTTACTAGCATCACAATTTATGAAAAAACGTTTATTAAAATTTGGGTGATGTAACATGATGCTGTCAAGAAATTTATTTTTTACTATCTGAAAATTATTATCTTCACTTTCTTCCCATTTCCACTTGTTTTTCTTTGAAAGTAAACATTGGAATTTGGCTGTTACTTCTGAATAATTCTGTTGAAATTTCCTATAATAGTTGCATATCCCCAGAAAGGATTGTAATTGTTTTAAGTTTTTTGGTTTAGGAAAATCTTGGATAGCCTTTACCTTCTCAGGAGATGGTTTAATTCCAGTAGCAGATAAAATGAACCCTACAAATGGTAGTTCATGTGTGATAAATTTAGATTTATCCAGTTTTAAAGTTATATTATGTTGCAATAGTTTATTTAATACTGTTTCCACTCGGTTACAATGCTCCTCTCAAGTACAAGACGTAATTAATATGTCATCCACATATATTGTAGTAAAATCTAAAACTTCCATACCTAAAATTTGGTCCATGCATTGGATGAACACAGCCACAGAATTTACCTATCCGAAAGGCAAACGCTTAAAATGATAATTTCGTCCTTCGAATATGAAAGCAACATATTGTCTGCTGTTAGGGTGCAACTCTATTTGCCAATATCCACAGACTGCATCCCAAGTACTCATGTACTTGCATCCATAGAATTTTTTCATTATTTCTTCAATCTCACCTGGAGACGTGCGATCGTTAATGAGCATTTTATTCAACTCCCGAGCATCAAGACATAGTCTTACTTGACCATCTTTCTTCGGTATAGCTACCAACGGGCTGGTATACGGAGAACTACTTCTTTCAATTATGTCTTCCAATATCATTCTTTGAATTCCTTTCCTTGCTGCCTCTTTCAAAGCTTGAGCAATGGGGTATGACCGTTTATTAAAATTTACATTTTCCTTGAACTTTAGTTCACACAAGAAGTTTTTTGCTTTTCCTGGTGACTCTGAGAATACTGATTTATATTTATCATAAATTTTTATAAGCTGTTGTTTTTGTTCTACATTAATTATTTCCGGTGCCTGCCTATTCTGAAACTCAATTATCTCTTCTATCTTCTCTTGCCAAATCTTTGATTCTGTTACTTCTGTGTTTTTACCTAGGGTTAATCTATTATCCTCCCTAACAAAAAATGAGCTCGGACACTGAGGGGCACTTTGGCTACCAATTATCTCAGCCGTTAACTCACCATTTTCTGTGCTCAAGGTTACTATACCCCTGGCCAGATTTATAATTGCAGTGTGCCGCCGTAGCATATCACACCCTAAACGGTAGCCCTTTTGCTACTAAAAATCCCATAGGTATTCCTATTCCACTAGTGGTAACATTCAAAGACACTTGTTTCCTGATTGTTTTATTTTGTTTCCCGGTGGCACCAACAATGTTAAATTATTAATTGGTAAAGTAGGTATTCTCTCAGTAGTTAGCTCAGTAATACGGTCTAGTTCTAATTGATCAATAATTGAAATATTTGCTCCTGTATCAATCATGGCCTCTGCTGACACTCCATTTAATTTTATTTGTATATAGACTATGTCATTGTTTGGCGATGACTCTTTAATTGCTCTTTCTTCCATTAACTCTGACTGTATATTTTTTTAAAATTATTTCTGATAATGGTTATTGGTTTGTTTAATTTATTATTATAATTGGGTTTGTGGTAAATTCTGTGCCCTGTTGTTTCTAGCAGTGATGGGCAGTCACATCTTCTCACTGCTGGTACCCGTTTCCCCTATTTCCATCATTATTATTGTTTGATTCAACATTTTCATTATGTTGAATATTGCTTATTGGTCTCCTTTCTTCATCACTATCTCTGAATCTAGGTTGCTCTTCACTCCTACTCCTTTGTGGACCTTCTTCTCGGTGATAAGAATCATGTCTGTAATTTCGACTGTTATAATTTGGCCATCTTCCTCGATACCTGTTATTAAAATAATTGTTATTAGCATGCACATAATTTACTCTAGGTCGATTCTCTCTTGGTGGTTCATTCTTCCACTCCTCGGTATTCCCTGACCTTCATCTACTTCTCTTATAATAAGATTCCTGCTCATAATTTTCTAGTAGTGTTTCCATGCCTCCAATAGTTTTTATTTGTCCACTTAATCGGGCACTGATGATCTTCTCTTCGAAATGATACGCAATTTTGGTCACCAGACACTCTTCAGGGATCTTTGGGTCTAAATACTTTGCTATACACACCTTCCCCAAAAAGTACGCAGTAGGTGTTTGTCCCATTGTACGGTCATACCTACCATGACAGATATCGTCCCTAATAATGTTTTGTACTGACTCCGACCAGTACTTAAGTTTGAACATTGTTTTGAAACCCCCATAATCACACACCTCGTTCCTGATTGCCGTCCACCAATTATCATTGATGTTTTTGAAAGATTCGTCTAATATACCTTTGCTCATATTCCATCGATTCTCCTTTGATCTGTTCAAAATTTCGTCTACTCTCCCTAAAAATTCGAGTGGGTTTCTGCGATAATCCTGAAAGTTTACACTTTCCTTACTATCTTGAAAAACATGATGACTGTTGCATGCAGATCTAGAACTTATTCTATCTACATCACATTGAAAATTGGTTTGTATTTGTTGCAAATTATCTAATTTCTCTGCTTGGCTATTACACTGATTTTTTACATTCTCTACTGTTTTATGAAACTCCGAAAATTTACAGTTTAGACTGCTTTTGATACTATCTAACTGGTCATCGTTTTCTTGGCGTATGGCCATTACACGAACTTGATTATTTTGTTCCTCCTTTTCCATTCGTGCCTCGACTCCTGTTTTAATTTGTTCCATCTTCTCTTCAGTTTTATCTAATCTTTGATTAGTTTCTATTAATTTCTTCTCTGCCTCTTCCTTATACTCATCTACTCTTTGGTTAAGCGTATTACTGACCAGTTCAATTTTACTCTCAAGATTTTCTCTTAACTCCTTATTGAAATTCTCCATTTTACCCTCAAATTGTTTTAAATTTTCTTCGTTTATTTTCTCAATTTGTTTTAAACTATCCCTCAAAGTTTCATTTTGCTTCCTTGAGTTCTCTTCCCGTTTCTTAAAATTCTCATCTATTTTGTCAAATTTTTCGCTCAAGGTTTCATTTTGTTTCCTTGAGTTCTCATCTATTTTATCAAACTTCTCGGCTATAAATCTCATCATGTCTTGCCAATTTGGTTCTCTCCTGGCTTCCACTTTGTCTGGTTGGTCCCCTTGGGCATCCTCTTCCACTATTTCCTTTTCCGTGCTCATAATTGCTTCAGTTTCTTCTTTATCACCCATTGGTTGTTCCATTTCACTGTCTGTAAATAATTCTATCTCTCGTTCCTGTCCACCTTCTTCCTTCTCCTTTTCTTCTGCCCTCTTCTTCGATCTGCCTCTGGTATTATGCATTTCTTGTTTTCTCATAACTGCCGACGATAATTAGGTTTTTTCGTATATTAATTTATTAAATATATCAAATTTCTTTCCTAATTACAGCCCTTTTACGTTGAGCGCCATTTTATAACGCAACCGCTTGTATCAGAGGTTTCCGACTCTCCAAGAGTGTATTACAATTACGGGTTTATAATTAATTCAGCCCCAATATTGGGTTCGCCAATTCGTAACGTAACAGCTTTAGGGTGTGTGTGTGATGTCCGTCTTTTTTACAGTCTCAGATCGGTCAGAACACCTCTTAGCAATCGCCACTTATGAATTATAAAGACTGAGGTTTAAATAAAGTTGGTGGTAATGTTACCCAAACAAAGCAGAAATCGAGTGTGTGTGATTTGGGTTAAGTAGGGAAGTTGTTTAGCCTTCTTTTGAAGAGAGAGCAAGTACCGTTTGTTTACCCTCGGATTAGACGATTCCTAAATTTTTCAAATATTTGCCGTGAACAGAATCAGCTGATTTTGACATTAGTCTCCAAATATAGGTTAACCAGATGACACTGTGGCAGAATACGACCTGGTGGATCGTCCTCTTCTTATTTATTCTGAAATCTACTACAACTACCCACTACAATAAAGGAAACACATTTTATTATTCAATATCATTTCTCAATAATATTTATTGATAATATTATCGGTTTTTCTCTTCCGCCAAAATACAAATATTACAATCGATATTTTCATTAACTAGTACATGATATTGACTTCATTGAGTAAACATGGAATTGTCAAAAAAAAATCTGGTTTTGACCGATTTTACATTTTTATCTTTTATTTAAACATCAATCAACATATAATTATTTTATTTATTTCCCCAGGGTTAAGGGTAAGTTCTTTTTGTTACGAGATGGTCAGAAATGGATAATTATACTACGCTTTACAAATACAGAAAAACTTCGAAAATTTGTTTATTCTCTTAGTAGGTAGTTCCGGATTTGTCCGTAAGAGAGCAGATTGTTTTATTTTTATTAAAACATGTGATTACACTTGGAAAGTTTTGTACTGAACGACAATTTGATTTGAGTTTTCTTTGTTAAATATTAAAAGAACTGTTTATATTACCTCTCTTCTCGAAGTTCTTACTTGTGTGAAGCTGTTTCTCAGGTGGTGTTCTTAGTTGTTTGTAATTTCATAACCGTCTGTCAAATACTATCTCGTCAAAACTCAAAACGCGGCTAGGCTAGGCCTGATCGTCCAAAATGGTTTTTCACTTTTATTTTGGAGTATAGCAAGTTAACTTTGATAATTAAGGTAGTGGTACATAATGTGTATACTGTTATTCAAATTTTGTAACAATTTTGTGCTGTTCAAAAGATTTCTAAAGGATTTTTTAATACAATTTTTATCTCATCATTTTTTCAACCGGACAGTTTCAATTACACAATCGATTAAACAATACTTGTTATTTCGTTACTCTTAGTAACCCATAATTTTTATATACCTTTTTATTGGTGCTGCTATTTACTTTTTAGTATATAGGCGGTTTGTAATTATTATAAATTTATTTTTGATTTACAGAAAAATAATTCTTTTTAATTTTGGTTTCTTTCCCAATTTGATTTACATAATAGTTTTCTGTTTTTCTTATAACTTTAGATATAAGTCTTTAATATTATTATTAACTTTAAATGAATTTATATATTATTTATTAATCTCTTATAGTATTCTTACACTGAACTATTTTCTTCTGCCATTTTCCTCATACAGTATTATTTTAATTTTTATTATCATCTGATATTTAAATCTTTTATGTTTTTAAAAACCCTGGGTTATCTTATACAATAACACAATTATTTTATAAAAATATAAAATTAACATAGGTATTAAATTTTGTTGCCTACACAATATAAATACTACAATAACCAAACAAAATACATAATTAGTTAGTAGCATCATAGTCTACTATTATAGTCTATAATTCTCACATCTACAGCACAATTCTGTAAGAAGTTCCCTTCACCTTCACTTATTACCTCATTGGGTACACTATAACTCACTTGTCACTGTATATCACTTTAATATTGTTTATAATGTTTAGTGATACAACTTAATTTTTAGCTAGTTATAGTTTACCCATTTCTGACCTTTATGGTATTACAAGAGTTATCATTTACTGGGACCGGGTTATGTACCGTTACATAAAGCCCCCCCACTAGAACAAATTTATTTTGGTTTTACTCGTTTACTAAAATAAATTGTTGATTGTTTCAATTCTCCTAATATTCTTGGCTTTTTTCTTGGTAATATTGTTTCATTTCCGATTGGTTGTACACTCCTCTTATTCTGTTATTGTTAATGGTTTTAATTTCATAGGTATTATTCCCCTTCACCTGGGTTATGAGGTAAGGTCCAGTATAAAGTAACAGTAGCTTCCGAGCAATACCCTCTATAGAACTGGGTAGTTGTCTATTTTTGATTAATACCTTATCTCCCATCTGGTATGTATCCAATCTTTTCTTTTTTACTTGATCCCTTTTTTGTTCAAGTTCCACTTTATGCAACACTCTGTTGTGCATTTCCACTTTGTCGAACTTTACTCTCTCTTCTGGAGGAAAATTTATCAACGAGGTAATTTCTCTTGGTGGTGGTTTATCAAACATTACCTGATAAGGGCTAGTTCCGATAGTGTCATGGTATGACCAATTAAGGAAAGTCTCTGCTGGTTCGATGTACTGGCTCCAGTTTTTATGTTCTTGGTGACAATATGTACGTAGAATTTGGCTAACTTCCCTTAATACACGTTCAGCAGGATTGCTACTAGGGTGGTACACTGATGTTTTGTAGGTCCTTATTTGCCATTTTCCCAATTCTTCTTTCCACTTTTTACCCCGAAATTGCGTTCCATGATCCGTTATAATTGTTTCCGGTTTTCCCACCTCAGGTAAGTATTTTTGAAGGATTACTTCTAGAATTTTCTTCGTTGTGGCTCTACTGATAGCGTAGAGTTTTGAATATTTCGTATAATGATCAAATATAATGATTATATATTTATATTTATGTCTCCCTCCACTTCTGGGAAAAGGTCCACATATATCCAAGAATGTCGATTTTCAAGTTTATTATTAGATTTTATTGTAATCATTGCGCCCGTTCTCTTCTCATTATTTACTTTTACTAGCTGGCATATGTTACAGTTTTTTACTATTACCCTTACTCTCTTATTTATAGCTTTCACATAACAGTGTTCAGATAGAGCTTTAATAACTTTGAGTGATCCCATGTGACCATATCTTTCATGATAATCCTTAATCAGGGCTACTTCTGTTGCTTCTGGCACATACATCTTCCATACATGATCCTTAATGGTAGGACGAATAAAAAGGATTTCTTCATAAACACAGAAAAATTTCATTATTATAGGGTCATTTTGTAATATTCGTTCCTTAATTTTTGTTAATTTAGTGTCCCTTTGCAGATCGATTTTTATTTTATTAATTATATCTTGTAACTCCTTTTTTATCTTAATAATGTAATATATTTTTCCAATACTTTCTGGTTCTATTTCACAAGTTCCTTTTTCTAGATTAATCCGTGATAATCGGTCGGCTATTACATTCTTCTTACCCGGAATATATTCCCAGTCTAAATTATACTCTTGAAGTATTAATACCCATCTGGTGAGTCTGCCGTGGTTAAGTTTATAATTTTTTTAAAATGAAATTGATCTATGATCGATTCTGATGGTTACTGGGTATCCCAATATAAATGTTCGAAACTTTATACATGAGAACACAACACTCAGCAGTTCCTATTCAGTTACTGTATAATTCCTCTCACAACTACTCAGTACTCTGCTTGCAAAACTGATGACCCCATGATTTCCTTCCTCATCTTCCTGATATAGCTCACTTCCAAGGCTAATGTTACTAGCATCACAATTTATGAAAAAACGTTTATTAAAATTTGGGTGATGTAACATGATGCTGTCAAGAAATTTATTTTTTACTATCTGAAAATTATTATCTTCACTTTCTTCCCATTTCCACTTGTTTTTCTTTGAAAGTAAACATTGGAATTTGGCTGTTACTTCTGAATAATTCTGTTGAAATTTCCTATAATAGTTGCATATCCCCAGAAAGGATTGTAATTGTTTTAAGTTTTTTGGTTTAGGAAAATCTTGGATAGCCTTTACCTTCTCAGGAGATGGTTTAATTCCAGTAGCAGATAAAATGAACCCTACAAATGGTAGTTCATGTGTGATAAATTTAGATTTATCCAGTTTTAAAGTTATATTATGTTGCAATAGTTTATTTAATACTGTTTCCACTCGGTTACAATGCTCCTCTCAAGTACAAGACGTAATTAATATGTCATCCACATATATTGTAGTAAAATCTAAAACTTCCATACCTAAAATTTGGTCCATGCATTGGATGAACACGGCAACAGAATTTACCAATCCGAAAGGCAAACCCTTAAAATGATAATTTCGTCCTTCGAATATGAAAGCAACATATTGTCTGCTGTTAGGGTGCAACTCTATTTGCCAATATCCACAGACTGCATCCCAAGTACTCATGTACTTGCATCCATAGAATTTTTTCATTATTTCTTCAATCTCACCTGGAGACGTGCGATCGTTAATGAGCATTTTATTCAACTCCCGAGCATCAAGACATAGTCTTACTTGACCATCTTTCTTTGGTATAGCTACCAACGGGCTGGTATACGGAGAACTACTTCTTTCAATTATGTCTTCCAATATCATTCTTTGAATTCCTTTCCTTGCTGCCTCTTTCAAAGCTTGAGCAATGGGGTATGACCGTTTATTAAAATTTACATTTTCCTTGAACTTTAGTTCACACAAGAAGTTTTTTGCTTTTCCTGGTGACTCTGAGAATACTGATTTATATTTATCATAAATTTTTATAAGCTGTTGTTTTTGTTCTACATTAATTATTTCCGGTGCCTGCCTATTCTGAAACTCAATTACTCTTCTATCTTCTCTTGCCAAATCTTTGATTCTGTTACTTCTGTGTTTTTACCTAGGGTTAATCTATTATCCTCCCTAACAAAAAATGAGCTCGGACACTGAGGGGCACTTTGGCTACCAATTATCACAGCCGTTAACTCACCATTTTCTGTGCTCAAGGTTACTATACCCCTGGCCAGATTTATAATTGCAGTGTGCCGCCGTAGCATATCACACCCTAAACGGTAGCCCTTTTGCTACTAAAAATCCCATAGGTATTCCTATTCCACTAGTGGTAACATTCAAAGACACTTGTTTCCTGATTGTTTTATTTTGTTTCCCGGTGGCACCAACAATTGTTAAATTATTAATTGGTAAAGTAGGTATTCTCTCAGTAGTTAGCTCAGTAATACGGTCTAGTTCTAATTGATCAATAATTGAAATATTTGCTCCTGTATCAATCATGGCCTCTGCTGACACTCCATTTAATTTTATTTGTATATAGACTATGTCATTGTTTGGCGATGACTCTTTAATTGCTCTTTCTTCCATTAACTCTGACTGTATATATTTTTTTTAATTATTTCTGATAATGGTTATTGGTTTGTTTAATTTATTATTATAATTGGGTTTGTGGTAAATTCTGTGCCCTGTTGTTTCTAGCAGTGACGGGCAGTCACATCTTCTCACTGCTGGTACCCGTTTCCCCTATTTCCATCATTATTATTGTTTGATTCAACATTTTCATTATGTTGAATATTGCTTATTGGTCTCCTTTCTTCATCACTATCTCTGAATCTAGGTTGCTCTTCACTCCTACTCCTTTGTGGACCTTCTTCTCGGTGATAAGAATCATGTCTGTAATTTCGACTGTTATAATTTGGCCATCTTCCTCGATACCTGTTATTAAAATAATTGTTATTAGCATGCACATAATTTACTCTAGGTCGATTCTCTCTTGGTGGTTCATTCTTCCACTCCTCGGTATTCCCTGACCTCCATCTACTTCTCTTATAATAAGATTCCTGCTCATAATTTTCTAGTAGCGTTTCCATGCCTCCAATAGTTTTTATTTGTCCACTTAATCGGGCACTGATGATCTTCTCTTCAAAATGATACGCAATTTTGGTCACCAGACACTCTTCAGGGATCTTTGGGTCTAAATACTTTGCTATACACACCTTCCCCAAAAAGTACGCAGTAGGTGTTTGTCCCATTGTACGGTCATACCTACCATGACAGATATCGTCCCTAATAATGTTTTGTACTGACTCCGACCAGTACTTAAGTTTGAACATTGTTTTGAAACCCCCATAATCACACACCTCGTTCCTGATTGCCGTCCACCAATTATCATTGATGTTTTTGAAAGATTCGTCTAATATACCTTTGATCATATTCCATCGATTCTCCTTTGATCTGTTCAAAATTTCGTCTACTCTCCCTAAAAATTCGAGTGGGTTTCTGCGATAATCCTGAAAGTTTACACTTTCCTTACTATCTTGAAAAACATGATGACTGTTGCATGCAGATTTAGAACTTATTCTATCTACATCACATTGAAAATTGGTTTGTATTTGTTGCAAATTATCTAATATCTCTGTTTGACTATTACACTGATTTTTTACATTCTCTACTGTTTTATGAAACTCCGAAAATTTACAGTTTAGACTGCTTTTGATACTATCTAACTGGTCATCGTTTTCTCGGCGTATGGCCATTACACGAACTTGATTATTTTGTTCCTCCTTTTCCATTCGTGCCTCGACTCCTGTTTTAATTTGTTCCATCTTCTCTTCAGTTTTATCTAATCTTTTATTAGTTTCTATTAATTTCTTCTCTGCCTCTTCCTTATACTCATCTACTCTTTGGTTAAGCGTATTACTGACCAGTTCAATTTTACTCTCAAGATTTTCTCTTAACTCCTTATTGAAATTCTCCATTTTACCCTCAAATTGTTTTAAATTTTCTTCGTTTATTTTCTCAATTTGTTTTAAACTATCCCTCAAAGTTTCATTTTGCTTCCTTGAGTTCTCTTCCTGTTTCTTAAAATTCTCATCTATTTTGTCAAATTTTTCGCTCAAGGTTTCATTTTGTTTCCTTGAGTTCTCATCTATTTTATCAAATTTTTCGCTCAAGGTTTCATTTTGTTTCCTTGAGTTCTCATCTATTTTATCAAACTTCTCGGCTATAAATCTCATCATGTCTTGCCAATTTGGTTCTCTCCTGGCTTCCGCTTTGTCTGGTTGGTCCCCTTGGGCATCCTCTTCCACTATTTCCTTTTCCGTGCTCATAATTGCTTCAGTTTCTTCTTTATCACCCATTCGTTGTTCCATTTCACTGTCTGTAAATAATTCTATCTCTCGTTCCTGTCCACCTTCTTCCTTCTCCTTTTCTTCTGCCCTCTTCTTCGATCTGCCTCTGGTATTATGCATTTCTCGTTTTCTCATAACTGCCGACGATAATTAGGTTTTTTCTTATATTAATTTATTAAATATATCAAATTTCTTTCCTAATTACAGCCCTTTTACGTTGAGCGCCATTTTGTAACGCAAACACTTGTATCAGAGGTTTCCGACTCTCCAAGAGTGTATTACAATTACGGGTTTATAATTAATCAATATTGGGTTCGCCAATTCGTAACGTAACAGCTTTAGGGTGTGTGTGTGACGTCCGTCTTTTTTACAGTCTCAGATCGGTCAGAACACCTCTTAGCAATCGCCACTTATGAATTATAAAGACTGACGTTTAAATAAAGTTGGTGGTAATGTTACCCAAACAAAGCAGAAATCGAGTGTGTGTGATTTGGGTTAAGTAGGGAAGTTGTTTAGCCTTCTTTTGAAGAGAGAGCAAGTACCGTTTGTTTACCCTCGGATTAGACGATTCCTAAATTTTTCAAATATTTGCCGTGAACAGAATCAGCTGATTTTGACATTAGTCTCCAAATATAGGTTAACCAGATGACACTGTGGCAGAATACGACCTGGTGGATCGTCCTCTTCTTATTTATTCTGAAATCTACTACAACTACCCACTACAATAAAGGAAACACATTTTATTATTCAATATCATTTCTCAATAATATTTATTGATAATATTATCGGTTTTTCTCTTCCGCCAAAATACAAATATTACAATCGATATTTTCATTAACTAGTACATGATATAGACTTCATTGAGTAAACATGGAATTGTCAAAAAAAAATCTGGTTTTGACCGATTTTACATTTTTATCTTTTATTTAAACATCAATCAACATATAATTATTTTATTTATTTCCCCAGGGTTAAGGGTAAGTTCTTTTTGTTACGAGATGGTCAGAAATGGATAATTATACTATGCTTTACAAATACAGAAAAACTTCGAAAATTTGTTTATTCTCTTAGTAGGTAGTTCCGGATTTGTCCATAAGAGAGCAGATTGTTTTATTTTTATTAAAACATGTGATTACACTTGTAAAGTTTTGTACTGACGACAATTTGATTTGAGTTTTCTTTGTTAAATATTAAAAGAACTGTTTATATTACCTCTCTTCTCGAAGTTCTTACTTGTGTGAAGCTGTTTCTCAGGTGGTGTTCTTAGTTGTTTGTAATTTCATAACCGTCTGTCAAATACTATCTCGTCAAAACTCAAAACGCGGCTAGGCTAGGCCTGATCGTCCAAAATGGTTTTTCACTTTTATTTTGGAGTATAGCAAGTTAACTTTGATAATTAAGGTAGTGGTACATAATGTGTATACTGTTATTCAAATTTTTTAACAATTTTGTGCTGTTCAAAAGATTTCTAAAGGATTTTTTAATACAATTTTTATCTCATCATTTTTTCAACCGGACAGTTTCAATTACACAATCGATTAAACAATACTTGTTATTTCGTTACTCTTAGTAACCCATAATTTTTATATACCTTTTTATTGGTGCTGCTATTTACTTTTTAGTATATAGGCGGTTTGTAATTATTATAAATTTATTTTTGATTTACAGAAAAATAATTCTTTTTAATTTTGGTTTCTTTCCCAATTTGATTTACACAATAGTTTTCTGTTTTTCTTATAACTTTAGATATAAGTCTTTAATATTATTATTAACTTTAAATGAATTTATATATTATTTATTAATCTCTTATAGTATTCTTACACTGAACTATTTTCTTCTGCCATTTTCCTCATACAGTATTATTTTAATTTTTATTATCATCTGATATTTAAATCTTTTATGTTTTTAAAAACCCTGGGTTATCTTATACAATAACACAATTATTTTATAAAAATATAAAATTAACATAGGTATTAAATTTTGTTGCCTACACAATATAAATACTACAATAACCAAACAAAATACATAATTAGTTAGTAGCATCATAGTCTACTATTATAGTCTATAATTCTCACATCTACAGCACAATTCTGTAAGAAGTTCCCTTCACCTTCACTTATTACCTCATTGGGTACACTATAACTCACTTGTCACTGTATATCACTTTAATATTGTTTATAATGTTTAGTGATACAACTTAATTTTTAGCTAGTTATAGTTTACCCATTTCTGACCTTTATGGTATTACAAGAGTTATCATTTACTTGGACCGGGTTAAGTACCGTTACATAAAGCCCCCCCACTAGAACAAATTTATTTTGGTTTTACTCGTTTACTAAAATAAATTGTTGATTGTTTCAATTCTCCTAATATTCTTGGCTTTTTTCTTCGTAATATTGTTTCATTTCCGATTGGTTGTACACTCCTTTTATTCTGTTATTGTTAATTGTTTTAATTTCATAGGTATTATTCCCCTTCACCTGGGTTATGAGGTAAGGTCCAGTATAAAGTAACAGTAGCTTCCGAGCAATACCCTCTATAGAACTGGGTAGTTGTCTATTTTTGATTAATACCTTATCTCCCATCTGGTATGTATCCAATCTTTTCTTTTTTAGTTGATCCCTTTTTTGTTCAAGTTCCACTTTATGCAACACTCTGTTGTGCATTTCCACTTTGTCGAACTTTACTCTCTCTTCTGGAGGAAAATTTATCAACGAGGTAATTTCTCTTGGTGGTGGTTTATCAAACATTACCTGATAAGGGCTAGTTCCGATAGTGTCATGGTATGACCAATTAAGGAAAGTCTCTGCTGGTTCGATGTACTGGCTCCAGTTTTTATGTTCTTGGTGACAGTATGTACGTAGAATTTGGCTAACTTCCCTTAATACACGTTCAGCAGGATTGCTACTAGGGTGGTACACTGATGTTTTGTAGGTCCTTATTTGCCATTTTCCCAATTCTTCTTTCCACTTTTTACCCCGAAATTGCGTTCCATGATCCGTTATAATTGTTTCCGGTTTTCCCACCTCAGGTAAGTATTTTTGAAGGATTACTTCTAGAATTTTCTTCGTTGTGGCTCTACTGATAGCGTAGAGTTTTGAATATTTCGTATAATGATCAAATATAATGATTATATATTTATATTTATGTCTCCCTCCACTTCTGGGAAAAGGTCCACATATATCCAAGAATGTCGATTTTCAAGTTTATTATTAGATTTTATTGTAATCATTGCGCCCGTTCTCTTCTCATTATTTACTTTTACTAGCTGGCATATGTTACAGTTTTTTACTATTACCCTTACTCTCTTATTTATAGCTTTCACATAACAGTGTTCAGATAGAGCTTTAATAACTTTGAGTGATCCCATGTGACCATATCTTTCATGATAATCCTTAATCAGGGCTACTTCTGTTGCTTCTGGCACATACATCTTCCATACATGATCCTTAATGGTAGGACGAATAAAAAGGATTTCTTCATAAACACAGAAAAATTTCATTATTATAGGGTCATTTTGTAATATTCGTTCCTTAATTTTTGTTAATTTAGTGTCCCTTTGCAGATCGATTTTTATTTTATTAATTATATCTTGTAACTCCTTTTTCATCTTAATAATGTAATATATTTTTCCAATATTTTCTGGTTCTATTTCACAAGTTCCTTTTTCTAGATTAATCCGTGATAATCGGTCGGCTATTACATTCTTCTTACCCGGAATATATTCCCAGTCTAAATTATACTCTTGAAGTATTAATACCCATCTGGTGAGTCTGCCGTGGTTAAGTTTACAATTTTTTTAAAATGAAATTGATCTATGATCGGTTCTGATGGTTACTGGGTATCCCAATATAAATGTTCGAAACTTTATACATGAGAACACAACACTCAGCAGTTCCTTTTCAGTTACTGTATAATTCCTCTCACAACTACTCGGTACTCTGCTTGCAAAACTGATGACCCCATGATTTCCTTCCTCATCTTCCTGATATAGCTCACTTCCAAGGCTAATGTTACTAGCATCACAATTTATAAAAAAACGTTTATTAAAATTTGGGTGATGTAACATGATGCTGTCAAGAAATTTATTTTTTACTATCTGAAAATTATTATCTTCACTTTCTTCCCATTTCCACTTGTTTTTCTTTGAAAGTAAACATTGGAATTTGGCTGTTACTTCTGAATAATTCTGTTGAAATTTCCTATAATAGTTGCATATCCCCAGAAAGGATTGTAATTGTTTTAAGTTTTTTGGTTTAGGAAAATCTTGGATAGCCTTTACCTTCTCAGGAGATGGTTTAATTCCAGTAGCAGATAAAATGAACCCTACAAATGGTAGTTCATGTGTGATAAATTTAGATTTATCCAGTTTTTAAGTTATATTATGTTGCAATAGTTTATTTAATACTGTTTCCACTCGGTTACAATGCTCCTCTCAAGTACAAGACGTAATTAATGTCATCCACATATACTGTAGTAAAATCTAAAACTTCCTTACCTAAAATTTGGTCCATGCATTGGATGAACACGGCCACAGAATTTACCAATCCGAAAGGCAAACCCTTAAAATGATAATTTCGTCCTTCGAATATGAAACCAACATATTGTCTGCTGTTAGGGTGCAACTCTATTTGCCAATATCCACAGACTGCATCCCAAGTACTCATGTACTTGCATCCATAGAATTTTTTCATTATTTCTTCAATCTCACCTGGAGACGTGCGATCGTTAATGAGCATTTTATTCAACTCCCGAGCATCAAGACATAGTCTTACTTGACCATCTTTCTTTGGTATAGCTACCAACGGGCTGGTATACGGAGAACTACTTCTTTCAATTATGTCTTCCAATATCATTCTTTGAATTCCTTTCCTTGCTGCCTCTTTCAAAGCTTGAGCAATGGGGTATGACCGTTTATTAAAATTTACATTTTCCTTGAACTTTAGTTCACACAAGAAGTTTTTTGCTTTTCCTGGTGACTCTGAGAATACTGATTTATATTTATCATAAATTTTTATAAGCTGTTGTTTTTGTTCTACATTAATTATTTCCGGTGCCTGCCTATTCTGAAACTCAATTATCTCTTCTATCTTCTCTTGCCAAATCTTTGATTCTGTTACTTCTGTGTTTTTACCTAGGGTTAATCTATTATCCTCCCTAACAAAAAATGAGCTCGGACACTGAGGGGCACTTTGGCTACCAATTATCTCAGCCGTTAACTCACCATTTTCTGTGCTCAAGGTTACTATACCCCTGGCCAGATTTATAATTGCAGTGTGCCGCCGTAGCATATCACACCCTAAACGCTAGCCCTTTTGCTACTAAAAATCCCATAGGTATTCCTATTCCACTAGTGGTAACATTCAAAGACACTTGTTTCCTGATTGTTTTATTTTGTTTCCCGGTGGCACCAACAATTGTTAAATTATTAATTGGTAAAGTAGGTATTCTCTCAGTAGTTAGCTCAGTAATACGGTCTAGTTCTAATTGATCAATAATTGAAATATTTGCTCCTGTATCAATCATGGCCTCTGCTGACACTCCATTTAATTTTATTTGTATATAGACTATGTCATTGTTTGGCGATGACTCTTTAATTGCTCTTTCTTCCATTAACTCTGACTGTATATATTTTTTTTAATTATTTCTGATAATGGTTATTGGTTTGTTTAATTTATTATTATAATTGGGTTTGTGGTAAATTCTGTGCCCTGTTGTTTCTAGCAGTGACGGGCAGTCACATCTTCTCACTGCTGGTACCCGTTTCCCCTATTTCCATCATTATTATTGTTTGATTCAACATTTTCATTATGTTGAATATTGCTTATTGGTCTCCTTTCTTCATCACTATCTCTGAATCTAGGTTGCTCTTCACTCCTACTCCTTTGTGGACCTTCTTCTCGGTGATAAGAATCATGTCTGTAATTTCGACTGTTATAATTTGGCCATCTTCCTCGATACCTGTTATTAAAATAATTGTTATTAGCATGCACATAATTTACTCTAGGTCGATTCTCTCTTGGTGGTTCATTCTTCCACTCCTCGGTATTCCCTGACCTCCATCTACTTCTCTTATAATAAGATTCCTGCTCATAATTTTCTAGTAGCGTTTCCATGCCTCCAATAGTTTTTATTTGTCCACTTAATCGGGCACTGATGATCTTCTCTTCAAAATGATACGCAATTTTGGTCACCAGACACTCTTCAGGGATCTTTGGGTCTAAATACTTTGCTATACACACCTTCCCCAAAAAGTACGCAGTAGGTGTTTGTCCCATTGTACGGTCATACCTACCATGACAGATATCGTCCCTAATAATGTTTTGTACTGACTCCGACCAGTACTTAAGTTTGAACATTGTTTTGAAACCCCCATAATCACACACCTCGTTCCTGATTGCCGTCCACCAATTATCATTGATGTTTTTGAAAGATTCGTCTAATATACCTTTGATCATATTCCATCGATTCTCCTTTGATCTGTTCAAAATTTCGTCTACTCTCCCTAAAAATTCGAGTGGGTTTCTGCGATAATCCTGAAAGTTTACACTTTCCTTACTATCTTGAAAAACATGATGACTGTTGCATGCAGATTTAGAACTTATTCTATCTACATCACATTGAAAATTGGTTTGTATTTGTTGCAAATTATCTAATATCTCTGTTTGACTATTACACTGATTTTTTACATTCTCTACTGTTTTATGAAACTCCGAAAATTTACAGTTTAGACTGCTTTTGATACTATCTAACTGGTCATCGTTTTCTCGGCGTATGGCCATTACACGAACTTGATTATTTTGTTCCTCCTTTTCCATTCGTGCCTCGACTCCTGTTTTAATTTGTTCCATCTTCTCTTCAGTTTTATCTAATCTTTTATTAGTTTCTATTAATTTCTTCTCTGCCTCTTCCTTATACTCATCTACTCTTTGGTTAAGCGTATTACTGACCAGTTCAATTTTACTCTCAAGATTTTCTCTTAACTCCTTATTGAAATTCTCCATTTTACCCTCAAATTGTTTTAAATTTTCTTCGTTTATTTTCTCAATTTGTTTTAAACTATCCCTCAAAGTTTCATTTTGCTTCCTTGAGTTCTCTTCCTGTTTCTTAAAATTCTCATCTATTTTGTCAAATTTTTCGCTCAAGGTTTCATTTTGTTTCCTTGAGTTCTCATCTATTTTATCAAATTTTTCGCTCAAGGTTTCATTTTGTTTCCTTGAGTTCTCATCTATTTTATCAAACTTCTCGGCTATAAATCTCATCATGTCTTGCCAATTTGGTTCTCTCCTGGCTTCCGCTTTGTCTGGTTGGTCCCCTTGGGCATCCTCTTCCACTATTTCCTTTTCCGTGCTCATAATTGCTTCAGTTTCTTCTTTATCACCCATTCGTTGTTCCATTTCACTGTCTGTAAATAATTCTATCTCTCGTTCCTGTCCACCTTCTTCCTTCTCCTTTTCTTCTGCCCTCTTCTTCGATCTGCCTCTGGTATTATGCATTTCTCGTTTTCTCATAACTGCCGACGATAATTAGGTTTTTTCTTATATTAATTTATTAAATATATCAAATTTCTTTCCTAATTACAGCCCTTTTACGTTGAGCGCCATTTTGTAACGCAAACACTTGTATCAGAGGTTTCCGACTCTCCAAGAGTGTATTACAATTACGGGTTTATAATTAATCAATATTGGGTTCGCCAATTCGTAACGTAACAGCTTTAGGGTGTGTGTGTGACGTCCGTCTTTTTTACAGTCTCAGATCGGTCAGAACACCTCTTAGCAATCGCCACTTATGAATTATAAAGACTGACGTTTAAATAAAGTTGGTGGTAATGTTACCCAAACAAAGCAGAAATCGAGTGTGTGTGATTTGGGTTAAGTAGGGAAGTTGTTTAGCCTTCTTTTGAAGAGAGAGCAAGTACCGTTTGTTTACCCTCGGATTAGACGATTCCTAAATTTTTCAAATATTTGCCGTGAACAGAATCAGCTGATTTTGACATTAGTCTCCAAATATAGGTTAACCAGATGACACTGTGGCAGAATACGACCTGGTGGATCGTCCTCTTCTTATTTATTCTGAAATCTACTACAACTACCCACTACAATAAAGGAAACACATTTTATTATTCAATATCATTTCTCAATAATATTTATTGATAATATTATCGGTTTTTCTCTTCCGCCAAAATACAAATATTACAATCGATATTTTCATTAACTAGTACATGATATAGACTTCATTGAGTAAACATGGAATTGTCAAAAAAAAATCTGGTTTTGACCGATTTTACATTTTTATCTTTTATTTAAACATCAATCAACATATAATTATTTTATTTATTTCCCCAGGGTTAAGGGTAAGTTCTTTTTGTTACGAGATGGTCAGAAATGGATAATTATACTACGCTTTACAAATACAGAAAAACTTCGAAAATTTGTTTATTCTCTTAGTAGGTAGTTCCGGATTTGTCCATAAGAGAGCAGATTGTTTTATTTTTATTAAAACATGTGATTACACTTGTAAAGTTTTGTACTGACGACAATTTGATTTGAGTTTTCTTTGTTAAATATTAAAAGAACTGTTTATATTACCTCTCTTCTCGAAGTTCTTACTTGTGTGAAGCTGTTTCTCAGGTGGTGTTCTTAGTTGTTTGTAATTTCATAACCGTCTGTCAAATACTATCTCGTCAAAACTCAAAACGCGGCTAGGCTAGGCCTGATCGTCCAAAATGGTTTTTCACTTTTATTTTGGAGTATAGCAAGTTAACTTTGATAATTAAGGTAGTGGTACATAATGTGTATACTGTTATTCAAATTTTTTAACAATTTTGTGCTGTTCAAAAGATTTCTAAAGGATTTTTTAATACAATTTTTATCTCATCATTTTTTCAACCGGACAGTTTCAATTACACAATCGATTAAACAATACTTGTTATTTCGTTACTCTTAGTAACCCATAATTTTTATATACCTTTTTATTGGTGCTGCTATTTACTTTTTAGTATATAGGCGGTTTGTAATTATTATAAATTTATTTTTGATTTACAGAAAAATAATTCTTTTTAATTTTGGTTTCTTTCCCAATTTGATTTACACAATAGTTTTCTGTTTTTCTTATAACTTTAGATATAAGTCTTTAATATTATTATTAACTTTAAATGAATTTATATATTATTTATTAATCTCTTATAGTATTCTTACACTGAACTATTTTCTTCTGCCATTTTCCTCATACAGTATTATTTTAATTTTTATTATCATCTGATATTTAAATCTTTTATGTTTTTAAAAACCCTGGGTTATCTTATACAATAACACAATTATTTTATAAAAATATAAAATTAACATAGGTATTAAATTTTGTTGCCTACACAATATAAATACTACAATAACCAAACAAAATACATAATTAGTTAGTAGCATCATAGTCTACTATTATAGTCTATAATTCTCACATCTACAGCACAATTCTGTAAGAAGTTCCCTTCACCTTCACTTATTACCTCATTGGGTACACTATAACTCACTTGTCACTGTATATCACTTTAATATTGTTTATAATGTTTAGTGATACAACTTAATTTTTAGCTAGTTATAGTTTACCCATTTCTGACCTTTATGGTATTACAAGAGTTATCATTTACTTGGACCGGGTTAAGTACCGTTACATAAAGCCCCCCCACTAGAACAAATTTATTTTGGTTTTACTCGTTTACTAAAATAAATTGTTGATTGTTTCAATTCTCCTAATATTCTTGGCTTTTTTCTTCGTAATATTGTTTCATTTCCGATTGGTTGTACACTCCTTTTATTCTGTTATTGTTAATTGTTTTAATTTCATAGGTATTATTCCCCTTCACCTGGGTTATGAGGTAAGGTCCAGTATAAAGTAACAGTAGCTTCCGAGCAATACCCTCTATAGAACTGGGTAGTTGTCTATTTTTGATTAATACCTTATCTCCCATCTGGTATGTATCCAATCTTTTCTTTTTTACTTGATCCCTTTTTTGTTCAAGTTCCACTTTATGCAACACTCTGTTGTGCATTTCCACTTTGTCGAACTTTACTCTCTCTTCTGGAGGAAAATTTATCAACGAGGTAATTTCTCTTGGTGGTGGTTTATCAAACATTACCTGATAAGGGCTAGTTCCGATAGTGTCATGGTATGACCAATTAAGGAAAGTCTCTGCTGGTTCGATGTACTGGCTCCAGTTTTTATGTTCTTGGTGACAGTATGTACGTAGAATTTGGCTAACTTCCCTTAATACACGTTCAGCAGGATTGCTACTAGGGTGGTACACTGATGTTTTGTAGGTCCTTATTTGCCATTTTCCCAATTCTTCTTTCCACTTTTTACCCCGAAATTGCGTTCCATGATCCGTTATAATTGTTTCCGGTTTTCCCACCTCAGGTAAGTATTTTTGAAGGATTACTTCTAGAATTTTCTTCGTTGTGGCTCTACTGATAGCGTAGAGTTTTGAATATTTCGTATAATGATCAAATATAATGATTATATATTTATATTTATGTCTCCCTCCACTTCTGGGAAAAGGTCCACATATATCCAAGAATGTCGATTTTCAAGTTTATTATTAGATTTTATTGTAATCATTGCGCCCGTTCTCTTCTCATTATTTACTTTTACTAGCTGGCATATGTTACAGTTTTTTACTATTACCCTTACTCTCTTATTTATAGCTTTCACATAACAGTGTTCAGATAGAGCTTTAATAACTTTGAGTGATCCCATGTGACCATATCTTTCATGATAATCCTTAATCAGGGCTACTTCTGTTGCTTCTGGCACATACATCTTCCATACATGATCCTTAATGGTAGGACGAATAAAAAGGATTTCTTCATAAACACAGAAAAATTTCATTATTATAGGGTCATTTTGTAATATTCGTTCCTTAATTTTTGTTAATTTAGTGTCCCTTTGCAGATCGATTTTTATTTTATTAATTATATCTTGTAACTCCTTTTTCATCTTAATAATGTAATATATTTTTCCAATATTTTCTGGTTCTATTTCACAAGTTCCTTTTTCTAGATTAATCCGTGATAATCGGTCGGCTATTACATTCTTCTTACCCGGAATATATTCCCAGTCTAAATTATACTCTTGAAGTATTAATACCCATCTGGTGAGTCTGCCGTGGTTAAGTTTACAATTTTTTTAAAATGAAATTGATCTATGATCGGTTCTGATGGTTACTGGGTATCCCAATATAAATGTTCGAAACTTTATACATGAGAACACAACACTCAGCAGTTCCTTTTCAGTTACTGTATAATTCCTCTCACAACTACTCGGTACTCTGCTTGCAAAACTGATGACCCCATGATTTCCTTCCTCATCTTCCTGATATAGCTCACTTCCAAGGCTAATGTTACTAGCATCACAATTTATAAAAAAACGTTTATTAAAATTTGGGTGATGTAACATGATGCTGTCAAGAAATTTATTTTTTACTATCTGAAAATTATTATCTTCACTTTCTTCCCATTTCCACTTGTTTTTCTTTGAAAGTAAACATTGGAATTTGGCTGTTACTTCTGAATAATTCTGTTGAAATTTCCTATAATAGTTGCATATCCCCAGAAAGGATTGTAATTGTTTTAAGTTTTTTGGTTTAGGAAAATCTTGGATAGCCTTTACCTTCTCAGGAGATGGTTTAATTCCAGTAGCAGATAAAATGAACCCTACAAATGGTAGTTCATGTGTGATAAATTTAGATTTATCCAGTTTTTAAGTTATATTATGTTGCAATAGTTTATTTAATACTGTTTCCACTCGGTTACAATGCTCCTCTCAAGTACAAGACGTAATTAATGTCATCCACATATACTGTAGTAAAATCTAAAACTTCCTTACCTAAAATTTGGTCCATGCATTGGATGAACACGGCCACAGAATTTACCAATCCGAAAGGCAAACCCTTAAAATGATAATTTCGTCCTTCGAATATGAAACCAACATATTGTCTGCTGTTAGGGTGCAACTCTATTTGCCAATATCCACAGACTGCATCCCAAGTACTCATGTACTTGCATCCATAGAATTTTTTCATTATTTCTTCAATCTCACCTGGAGACGTGCGATCGTTAATGAGCATTTTATTCAACTCCCGAGCATCAAGACATAGTCTTACTTGACCATCTTTCTTTGGTATAGCTACCAATGGGCTGGTATACGGAGAACTACTTCTTTCAATTATGTCTTCCAATATCATTCTTTGAATTCCTTTCCTTGCTGCCTCTTTCAAAGCTTGAGCAATGGGGTATGACCGTTTATTAAAATTTACATTTTCCTTGAACTTTAGTTCACACAAGAAGTTTTTTGCTTTTCCTGGTGACTCTGAGAATACTGATTTATATTTATCATAAATTTTTATAAGCTGTTGTTTTTGTTCTACATTAATTATTTCCGGTGCCTGCCTATTCTGAAACTCAATTATCTCTTCTATCTTCTCTTGCCAAATCTTTGATTCTGTTACTTCTGTGTTTTTACCTAGGGTTAATCTATTATCCTCCCTAACAAAAAATGAGCTCGGACACTGAGGGGCACTTTGGCTACCAATTATCTCAGCCGTTAACTCACCATTTTCTGTGCTCAAGGTTACTATACCCCTGGCCAGATTTATAATTGCAGTGTGCCGCCGTAGCATATCACACCCTAAACGCTAGCCCTTTTGCTACTAAAAATCCCATAGGTATTCCTATTCCACTAGTGGTAACATTCAAAGACACTTGTTTCCTGATTGTTTTATTTTGTTTCCCGGTGGCACCAACAATTGTTAAATTATTAATTGGTAAAGTAGGTATTCTCTCAGTAGTTAGCTCAGTAATACGGTCTAGTTCTAATTGATCAATAATTGAAATATTTGCTCCTGTATCAATCATGGCCTCTGCTGACACTCCATTTAATTTTATTTGTATATAGACTATGTCATTGTTTGGCGATGACTCTTTAATTGCTCTTTCTTCCATTAACTCTGACTGTATATATTTTTTTTAATTATTTCTGATAATGGTTATTGGTTTGTTTAATTTATTATTATAATTGGGTTTGTGGTAAATTCTGTGCCCTGTTGTTTCTAGCAGTGACGGGCAGTCACATCTTCTCACTGCTGGTACCCGTTTCCCCTATTTCCATCATTATTATTGTTTGATTCAACATTTTCATTATGTTGAATATTGCTTATTGGTCTCCTTTCTTCATCACTATCTCTGAATCTAGGTTGCTCTTCACTCCTACTCCTTTGTGGACCTTCTTCTCGGTGATAAGAATCATGTCTGTAATTTCGACTGTTATAATTTGGCCATCTTCCTCGATACCTGTTATTAAAATAATTGTTATTAGCATGCACATAATTTACTCTAGGTCGATTCTCTCTTGGTGGTTCATTCTTCCACTCCTCGGTATTCCCTGACCTCCATCTACTTCTCTTATAATAAGATTCCTGCTCATAATTTTCTAGTAGCGTTTCCATGCCTCCAATAGTTTTTATTTGTCCACTTAATCGGGCACTGATGATCTTCTCTTCAAAATGATACGCAATTTTGGTCACCAGACACTCTTCAGGGATCTTTGGGTCTAAATACTTTGCTATACACACCTTCCCCAAAAAGTACGCAGTAGGTGTTTGTCCCATTGTACGGTCATACCTACCATGACAGATATCGTCCCTAATAATGTTTTGTACTGACTCCGACCAGTACTTAAGTTTGAACATTGTTTTGAAACCCCCATAATCACACCTCGTTCCTGATTGCCGTCCACCAATTATCATTGATGTTTTTGAAAGATTCGTCTAATATACCTTTGATCATATTCCATCGATTCTCCTTTGATCTGTTCAAAATTTCGTCTACTCTCCCTAAAAATTCGAGTGGGTTTCTGCGATAATCCCGAAAGTTTACACTTTCCTTACTATCTTGAAAAACATGATGACTGTTGCATGCAGATCTAGAACTTATTCTATCTACATCACATTGAAAATTGGTTTGTATTTGTTGCAAATTATCTAATTTCTCTGCTTGGCTATTACACTGATTTTTTACATTCTCTACTGTTTTATGAAACTCCGAAAATTTACAGTTTAGACTGCTTTTGATACTTTCTAACTGGTCATTGTTTTCTTGGCATATGGCATTACACGAACTTGATTATTTTGTTCCTCCTTTTCCATTCGTGCCTCGACTCCTGTTTTAATTTGTTCCATCTTCTCTTCAGTTTTATCTAATCTCTGATTAGTTTCTATTAATTTCTTCTCTGCCTCTTCCTTATACTCATCTACTCTTTGGTTAAGCGTATTACTGACCAGTTCAATTTTACTCTCAGGATTTTCTCTTAACTCCTTATTGAAATTCTCCATTTTACCCTCAAATTGTTTTAAATTTTCTTCGTTTATTTTCTCAATTTGTTTTAAACTATCCCTCAAAGTTTCATTTTGCTTCCTTGAGTTCTCTTCCTGTTTCTTAAAATTCTCATCTATTTTGTCAAATTTTTCGCTCAAGGTTTCATTTTGTTTCCTTGAGTTCTCATCTATTTTATCAAATTTTTCGATCAAGGTTTCATTTTGTTTCCTTGAGTTCTCATCTATTTTATCAAATTTTTCGCTCAAGGTTTCATTTTGTTTCCTTGAGTTCTCATCTATTCTATCAAACTTCTCGGCTATAAATCTCATCATGTCTTGCCAATTTGGTTCTCTCCTGGCTTCCGCTTTGTCTGGTTGGTCCCCTTGGGCATCCTCTTCCACTATTTCCTTTTCCGTGCTCATAATTGCTTCAGTTTCTTCTTTATCACCCATTCGTTGTTCCATTTCACTGTCTGTAAATAATTCTATCTCTCGTTCCTGTCCACCTTCTTCCTTCTCCTTTTCTTCTGCCCTCTTCTTCGATCTGCCTCTGGTATTATGCATTTCTTGTTTTCTCATAACTGCCGACGATAATTAGGTTTTTTCGTATATTAATTTATTAAATATATCAAATTTCTTTCCTAATTACAGCCCTTTTACGTTGAGCGCCATTTTGTAACGCAACCGCTTGTATCAGAGGTTTCCGACTCTCCAAGAGTGTATTACAATTACGGGTTTATAATTAATCAATATTGGGTTCGCCAATTCGTAACGTAACAGCTTTAGGGTGTGTGTGTGACGTCCGTCTTTTTTACAGTCTCAGATCGGTCAGAACACCTCTTAGCAATCGCCACTTATGAATTATAAAGACTGACGTTTAAATAAAGTTGGTGGTAATGTTACCCAAACAAAGCAGAAATCGAGTGCGTGTGATTTGGGTTAAGTAGGGAAGTTGTTTAGCCTTCTTTTGAAGAGAGAGCAAGTACCGTTTGTTTACCCTCGGATTAGACGATTTCTAAATTTTTCAAATATTTGCCGTGAACAGAATCAGCTGATTTTGACATTAGTCTCCAAATATAGGTTAACCAGATGACACTGTGGCAGAATACGACCTGGTAGATCGCCCTCTTCTTATTTATTCTGAAATCTACTACAACTACCCACTACAATAAAGGAAACACATTTTATTATTCAATATCATTTCTCAATAATATTTATTGATAATATTATCGGTTTTTCTCTTCCGCCAAAATACAAATATTACAATCAATATTTTCATTAACTAGTACATGATATCGACTTCATTGAGTAAACATGGAATTGTCAAAAAAAATCTGGTTTTGACCGATTTTACAATTTTATCTTTTATTTAAACATCAATCAACATATAATTATTTTATTTATTTCCCCAGGGTTAAGGGAAAGTTCTTTTTGTTATGAGATGGTCAGAAATGGATAATTATACTACGCTTTACAAATACAGAAAAACTTCGAAAATTTGTTTATTCTCTTAGTACGTAGTTCCGGATTTGTCCGTAAGAGAGCAGATTGTTTTATTTTTATTAAAACATGTGATTACACTTGGAAAGTTTTGTACTGAACGACAATTTGATTTGAGTTTTCTTTGTTAAATATTAAAAGAACTGTTTATATTACCTCTCTTCTCGAAGTTCTTACTTGTGTGAAGCTGTTTCTCAGGTGGTGTTCTTAGTTGTTTGTAATTTCATAACCGTCTGTCAAATACTATCTCGTCAAAACTCAAAACGCGGCTAGGCTAGGCCTGATCGTCCAAAATGGTTTTTCACTTTTATTTTGGAGTATAGCAAGTTAACTTTGATAATTAAGGTAGTGGTACATAATGTGTATACTGTTATTCAAATTTTGTAACAATTTTGTGCTGTTCAAAAGATTTCTAAAGGATTTTTTAATACAATTTTTATCTCATCATTTTTTCAACCGGACAGTTTCAATTTCACAATCGATTAAACAATACTTGTTATTTCGTTACTCTTAGTAACCCATAATTTTTATATACCTTTTTATTGGTGCTGCTATTTACTTTTTAGTATATAGGCGGTTTGTAATTATTATAAATTTATTTTTGATTTACAGAAAAATAATTCTTTTTAATTTTGGTTTCTTTCCCAATTTGATTTACATAATAGTTTTCTGTTTATTTTCTTATAACTTTAGATATAAGTCTTTAATATTATTATTAACTTTAAATGAATTTATATATTATTTATTAATCTCTTATAGTATTCTTACACTGAACTATTTTCTTCTGCCATTTTCCTCATACAGTATTATTTTAATTTTTATTATCATCTGATATTTAAATCTTTTATGTTTTTAAAAACCCTGGGTTATCTTATACAATAACACAATTATTTTATAAAAATATAAAATTAACATAGGTATTAAATTTTGTTGCCTACACAATATAAATACTACAATAACCAAACAAAATACATAATTAGTTAGTAGCATCATAGTCTACTATTATAGTCTATAATTCTCACATCTACAGCACAATTCTGTAAGAAGTTCCCTTCACCTTCACTTATTACCTCATTGGGTACACTATAACTCACTTGTCACTGTATATCACTTTAATATTGTTTATAATGTTTAGTGATACAACTTAATTTTTAGCTAGTTATAGTTTACCCATTTCTGACCTTTATGGTATTACAAGAGTTATCATTTATTGGGACCGGGTTATGTACCGTTACAATATAAACAAATAATTTTTAGTGATTATAAATAAAACAATGGTAGTGTGGATATTTGTTTCCACTTTGTTTACAGCAATTTATGTTTTATGTTGAAGTAGATGTAGGTATCAGTGTAAATTACTGCACATTAAAATATTAAAGTTTAATTAAAATACTAAAAAGGAAAATATTGACTTGGACTCAGGAAATTTTGGAATAATTGCTTGCACGCATTCCAGGACTACTTTGCACAAAACTGTACTGTCACGTAAAGTAGTACAGCAATAACTTATACTAAAGTTGCCTTATGTATTTCAAAATGCATTTAATTAACCCAAATTTTACATACATTACTTGATATCATGTATGGTAAAAAAAATGCTAATATTACAACAATTTTTTTGATATGGTTGCTGAACAAAATGATTGTGTGCAGAAAACCGAAAGATCAGATACAGTACAGTTACTGTTACAGCTAATAAATATGCCTGTAATGAATAAAAATTATATTCTGTTATGGTAATTATAGTCTCTAGATATAATTTATATGTGTAGTTTCACGCCTGATTTTCTTACATCTTCATAAGCATGGTTAGTTTCATACCATTTAAATTACAAGAAAAAATGATGATTAATTTGATGTCTGATGTTTTTTTCCCTTTAAAATTAATTCTTAAAATCAAAATATCTTAAATTACAATCTATTAATTTTCATGTAGTGTAGAAAGCCCTGTACCTGGAAATGAATAGGATGATAGATATGTTATGAACATAATGTAACTGTAACTTTAATGTATTGAGGCGTATTTAAATTATGTTCACCGGGTGTAAAACATTAATAGCTTATTACTGTAGCACGTTACTGTTACTATCACTTTGTGTTTAATCACATTATTTCATTTTCAATAATAGCATGCTGTAAGTTATCACACCATTCTTGAATTTCAACACCATCTCTAATGTGAATTTTTAGAATTTTGCAAATCATGTTTGTAACATGCTATAATTATTTTCAGTAAGCTGAGTGTTAATCTGCATTAAATTAGTTCATTATCTTCTGTATACAAGTTATGTGTCACCATCACAGATAGTCTGATAAGTTGTACTATTATTTAATAGAAATGGTAAAATTAAAAAATATCGGTATGGAGAACCATACATGACTTCCATGTTCTAAGATTTATATTTAAAATCACTTACGAAATGAAATGTTTCCATAGAAACTACTTCTTTCCACTTATTGCTTTAGCCTTAACCACAGTACTGTGGTCACTAATGTTAGCACTCGATTTTCACTGAAAATGGCAGTCGACGGCACTGCTGAAACGTCTGGTTTTGCAGAGAACTTTGGACTATCGCCAAACAGTCAGGGAAGGAATTTTAACAACAAACTACTACTTTGTTGCCGATAACGTAGTACACATATAAAATAAATAGGCCTTAAGTCCTCTACAACTCAGGCACATATGTAAAAAAATTATTTGTATCCGTTTGAATTTACGGCAGTTATCGTTCTTCATGAAAAACGATCTCTTGTTACAACATAAAATGTTGCAGGTAAACAACCCCTTTCCCGTAACCGATCTTCAACAAAATCAACAGACCTTGAGTTATCTACAATTTGAGGAAGGTATGCACAAAATTATTTGATTCTGTTTAAATGTGCGGCAGTTATCGTTCGTCATAGAAACCAGCCTCTTCATTTATAGATATCTCATCTATGTTTCTACAGTGGATTATTAAGATCTTCTTATCAGGATACTTTATTTATCAAAATTAAGTACGTTACTCTTGTTACAACAAAAAATGTTTCAGGTAAACTACCCTTTCCCCGTAACCCATGTTCATCAAAATCAATAGGCCTTGAGTCTTCTACAACTCAGGCACATATGTAAAAAATTATTTGATTCTGTTTGAATTTATGGCAGTTATCGTTCGTCATGAAAAAATTTCTCTTGTTACAACATAAAATGTTGCTGGTAAACTATCCCTTTCCTTTAACCGATCTTCACCAAAATCAAAAGGCCTTGAGTTCTCTACAATTTAGGGACTTATGCAAAAACTTATTCGATTATGTTTGAATTTACGGCAGTTATCGTTCGTCATAGAAAAAATTAACCTTGTTATCACATAAAATGATGCTGGTAAACTACCCCTTTCTCTTAACTGATCTTCACCAAAATCAATAGTTCTTGAGTCCTGTACAATTCAGGGATGAATGCAAAACATTATTTGATTATGTTTGAATGTGCGGCAGTTATCGTTCGTCACAGAAATAATTACTCTTGTTAAAACATAAAATGTTGCTGGTAAACTACCCCATTCCCTTAACCGATCTTCACCAAAAGCAACAGAACTTGAGAAATCAATAATTCAGGGCTGTATACAAAACATTATTTGATTCTTTTTGAATTTGCGTCTGTTATCGTTTGCCATAGAAAATACCCTTGTTAAAACATAAAACGTTGCCGGTAAACTACCCCTTTCCCTTAACCGATCTTCACCAAAAACAATAGATCTTGAGAACGCTACAATTCAGGGATGTATGCAAAAAATTATTTGATTCTGTTTGAATTTGCGGCTGTTATTGTTTGCCTTAAAAAAATATCGGTATGGAGAACCATACATGACTTCCATGTTCCAAGATTTATATTTAAAATCATTTTTGAAATGAAATATTTCCATAGAAACTACTTCTTTCTACTTACTGCTTCAGCCTTAACCACAGTACTGTGGTCACTAACGTATACCACCTCACGTTATCGCACTCGATTTTCACTGATGTTGGAAGTCAATGGCACTACTGAAACGTCTGGTTTTGCAGAAAACATTGGTCTATGGCCAAAGAGGACGGGAAGGAATTTTATCAACAAAGTACTTCTTTGTTGCCGATAATGTAGTACATATATAAAAAATTATCCACTCCCCCCCAACTATAATTTTCATTTATAGAAAATTACCCCCACCCCGTTCAACTAGCCTCTTCATTTATAGATATTTCATCTACGTTTCTACAGTAGATTATTAAGATCTTGTTATCAGGATACTTTATTTATCAAAATTAAGTACCGGTACTTTACTCTTGTTACAACAAAAAATGTTACAGGTAAATTACCCTTTCCCAGTAACCGATCTTCACCAAAATCAATAGGCCTCGAGTCTTCTACAACTCAGGTAGGCCTACATATCGCTCACTCCTTTCAACAACGTCATATCTCAAAAATCGGGGATTTTTAGTTATGTCTGTTTTTAGAATGCCCTGAAGAGTAGTATATCCCTGCAAGATCGTCATATCTTTAACTCAATATTTAGCTGCTAGAGACTAGTAGTGTCGTTTCTGCATTATAAAATATTTCAGGAGTGTTCTTTTCAAGACTTGCGTCTGCCAGCGAGCCATAACATTGTGCTGTGCCTGTAATCTGGCGTCTTGGTGGGGCGAGAACTGAGCCGCACGGTGGGGCGGAGAGCCCGAGAGAAAGTTAATGTGTTTCATTGCCCAACATAAGTTCAGTAACAGCTGATCTGATTTTTAAAATTCTTTCACCACCGTGTTTATTGAAGTTTGAGGATGGTTTTAGGCATACATTTTAACCGATAGTTTTGACAATTTTCAAAAACAGAGTCTTCAGATGGTTCCACGTCATGAAGTTTCTTTTTTAATTGTCATGTAGTGAAATTTTCGGCATGCAACAAAATTTCGTTTTATGAGAGATAGCTATATGGTGTCAGCGAGTGAAAATTATAGAAAATTCCAAATTTTATTTTGCTTTTGTTTCAATAAAATCGGCTTTTTCGTTTTCGAGATATTGGTGTTTTTGTAAGAAATTTAGTTGGCGGTTTTATAAGAAATTAGTTGGTTGGCACATGCAGCGATTTTTCTTGTAACGATTTTTCTTAATAATAAATATTACCTTAACGTAATCATATTTTAACATTTGTTATATTATTCTATTTAATAATACAATTTTCAATTTTCATGTATTATCTTAATGTAATTTGATTTCCTGGATTTTGTTGTCCACTGATTATAAATATATCACTACTGACTAGGAACACTAATTTTTTATAAATGCTCCATGAAGTTTTAAGAAGACTGTTTAATGATGAAGAAACACATTCATTTTATGAATATTTTATAAAACAATATATTAATAAGTAACAATACAGATCATGGGCCTACTGTTATCGGATTCATTTAGATACAAACATTAACATGTCAATAGAAAATTTTAATAAAATATTAAAACATTGTTATCTAAAAGGAAAATGGATTTAACGACTGGATAAAATAGTCTGTGCCATATTATATTTGTTAGATGTATTAAACACTGCACATCATGTCATTGTAAGAGGCAATTTCAGAAACTTTGCAACAGATTTTTACTATCTGACTTAGCTTATGTATCCAAACAGTTTTACTGTTTCTAAATAACAGGCATTTAATTTACTTTTAAGTGACTAAGAGCTAACTCAAGCCGAATTAAAATATCAGTTTGTCTCTGTTGATTTTAATTTAAAACATAATTACTCGGAACATTTTGTCAATTGTTTACGGTTTAATGAGTTATTCACAACTTGGATGGACATGTGTATCTTTGCTTGAAAGATCTTAGAATAGTGACAGTGTTTGACAAGAGTAATTGTGAAATGTGTATAATAGGGTACCGGTACACTGCATAAATGATAGTAAATAGTACACTATAATAAGTAGTACTAGGAGCCTGGCAAAATCTTTCTCAAATGCAACTTACACATATCCGTTTCTTGCTTAAATGTCATGTGGGCGAGCGCGCGCGCGCACACACACACACACACACACACACAACATGTATATAAACCTTACCTCTGATCTGACTTAACTAACTTTTAAAGTTTTATGAGCAAATTATACTTATAACTTTAAATTGTTTTGTTACTTTTAATTGATTTTGTTTTTTATTTTTATATTACATTTAATGTTTAATTCACTAATTTTTACTATACTGTACTGCTAAGCCACTTACTAAATTACATTTATTATAGTACGCGTGCGCGCGTATGAAAGAATGTGTGCGTGTGCGCATGTGCACGTGCGAGAGAGAGAGAGAGAGAGAGGCGAGCGCGCGTCTGCTACACACCTGTACATATGCTAAAACAAAACTACATCAATACATCAAAACAATTATTTCTACTGGTATTTCATAATCGATTTTTTGTAAGGATCGCTTCGCCTGATATTAAAGAAGTAAAAATACGGAATTGTATTGGATGCCGTAAAACACTCAAGATCCGTTTTGTACCTACAGGCACACGCACGTGTGCGCGCGCGCGCACACACACACACACACACAGTACACTGTTCTGCTAGTTGTGAACAGCTGCATTTGCACCAATTTCACTTGCAGACACTTAGATAATTAAGATACAGTACCTAATTAATATTTGTTGATGTAAGAGGGTACTTTTTATACCTGACGTGCTATGCTACATTTATCAAAGACACATGGAAAAAGTAAAATTTACATTTTTACATGTAAAGTACTCAGATTTAAAAATTAATACCAGTTGTAATGACAGCTGAGTAAAATAAACAGTGCTTATAAACTTTTATTTACTTAACCTAACTCGTTTCATATATTTCATTCGCTATATTTTTTAACTAGATTACTAAGTACATTTATCAAATTAAATTGTGTACCCCCTCCACACACACATACACACACACACACAGAGCATATATATAAACCTTACCTCTGATCTGACTTAACTAACTTTTAAAGTTTTTATGAACAAATTATTCTTATAACTTTAAATTGTTTTGTTATTTTTAATTGCTTTTGTTTTTTATTTTTATATTTCATTTAATGTTTAATTCACTAATTTTTACTATACTATACTGCTAAGCCACTTACTAAATTATATTTATTATAGTACGCGTGCGCGCGTATGAAAGAATGTGTGCGGTGTGCGTCCGCGTGCGAGAGAGAGGTGAGAGGGAGAGAGGCGAGCGCGCGTTTGCTACACACCTGTACATATGTTAAAACAAAACTAGGTATATCAATACATCAAAACAATTATTTCTACTGGAATTTCAAAATCGATCGCCTTGCCTGATATTAAAGAAGTAAAAATACGGAATTGTATTGCGAGAATAATAAGCGCGGTAAAATGTTCGGACGTTTTCGTTAAAATTCGTACCATAATCAGCTAAGTTCTGTTCTCGCCCCACCAAGACGCCAGATTACAGGCACAGCACGATGTTATGGCTCGCTGGCAGACGCAAGTCTTTTCAAGAGTGTCACAAGTTAGTTGTCCTTGAGCTGTTGAGCAGGAAACATCTATGTCGTTTAGTGCAAGAGCGTATTATTTCTTCAGAAAACAGTATTGCGCCCAAGGTAAGTGCATTTTTCATTCTTAGTTTTGTATCAATAACGTACTATTTGGTTTTATGTCAGTATTGTAAGGGAAATGATAAGCTTCCTGTTATGGTTTATTTTGATTTATGACGTTCTTGCACAGTAAGTGAGAGACATCGATTGTACTATTTTAACTTATGACACTATTGTCAATAAAAATTTCTTCCTCAGACAAAGTGGTTTTGGATCAATTTGTTTTATGACACTCTTCCAAAGAAAAGCCGGCCCCTTATTAGGAAAATGTGCAGTTTCATTTTGGAATGTGTCATTATTGTCAGTAAAAGATCTACTGTTTGCAAGTCGTCACAGGTTGCAGCATGCTTCTTCCTGTCACTTCGTCAATTGGTAATCAACCTTTCTCTTTTCCAGATTGATCATTATGACTTCTTGAGGGGAAAAGTTGTTAAAGTTAGCACTAAATATTACTCAAAAAGAGTCCCAAGAAGATGCTTCATGTGGAAATTCATCCGACAGTGGAGGTAAAACAATTTTACGGTACATAACACTAAATATGCAGTAAATGGTACTCAAGTGTTTTGATAACTGTTTCTTAAACTCTATTGTTTCATTGATTTCGTACATTGGTTTTTTCCTTAAAGGGCCCTTTAGACGATCGAACCGGACCGGATAGAAGGGGAAGGGTAGTGATTATAAGAGGGCGGAGAACCGGTTTTCCCCTCCTTCTGACATAGCGGTATATTTAGACGTCCCTACCCGGTCACCCTTCCTTCCTTCCAGTTTTATTCAACTTTTTCCGTATTTAGTTTCCAATCGTTCTTTATAAATTGCTTTTAAATTTTCTATTTTTCAGTCTAAACTAATTATATAAATAAAAATATTTTAATAAAACAAAATTTCTTTTTTTAGTGAAAATTATCTTCGGTCCGGACCGATTGTCTAAAGCGCCTTTAAAGCTTTATTATATTTTTGTATTTGTTTCAGGAAAATGCAGTTACCGAGTTAAAAGGAAACTCGCTTTCAGTGATGCCTCAGATGATGATATTCTTCAGCCTGCAGCAACCAAGCAGAAAACCGATCAGAGGGAAACATTTTTAGTGGCGACTAATATTGCTGAATTTTCAAACGCTGGTACGTTCGTTAGTAAAAAACTTAAAATGAACTTATCCAAATGTAACTGAACTAAAAAAGGAGCATCATGAATAGATTTTGAGGACAAACAATAGGAGTCTTGTGATTCTACTAACTAGCTTGCTAAGTTCCCGACTTACCCAATTGCATGCCTACTATTTTATTTTCCTTATTTGCAGATTCATCTAAAGAAGGCTTGAACAAAGCCAGTGAGAACATTGATGCAAGCGCAACTACTGAGGAAAAAGCCAACCAATTGGATGTAGTATGTGCCACGGGCAAAACTGATACGAAGCACCAAGCGGCTGATGGAAAAACTCCTGAAGTTACAGGTGAGTAATAGTAACATTAATTTGTTGGAAATACTTGTTAAAATCAATAATCTAAAAAACAAAATAGCTAAAAAATCAACAAAGTACAAAGAAAACAATTAAAAGATACTTTTAATTACACTTGTAGATTAAGAAAAATAAAATCCAAATCAAATAAACTGTAATTTTATTTGTTTTTCTGTCTGCTGCAGGAATCCGTCGTTCTGGATCCAGGTCTGACGAGTCAAGCTCCTCTTCTTCATCAGAGTCAAGAAGGTCCAGTGATTCAACTGATGGAAGCGACTCTGAAGTTGTTGATGATACTGATGCAGACAAAGACTGGGACCCTTCATCTAACGAAGAAAGCAGTGAAGATGAACTCCAGAAAGACGTTGACCGTGTTGTTATCATGGCCCAAACACCTTCAAGCAGTGATGCTCGTAAAGTTAGTAAGGTAACTGCAACTGACAGCACTCCAGATGTCACGCATTCAGCGCCATCAGCCAGCACTGTTAGCCAAACTCCCAACCTACCTGTAACTAGTACCCCTGCCTCAACCACTAATGCCGAAACCTCTGTTGCTACTACCGTTGATATTCTGAGTCCAGTTAAAAAAGGTAAACAAAAAAGAAATGAATCCAGCTGGAAGAGGAACATGTTGAAGGAAGCTAGAAATAGTGGGAAAGAGTACGAAAGTCATTCAAAGAAATCTGAAAAACGTGTGAAAGAAGCAAGAAAAATTAAACCTCCTTATACAGATAAATGCCGATTAAAGTGCTCTGAAAAAATAACTGAAGATGAAAGGAAGAGTATTTTTGATGCGTATTGGAACCTGGGGGACTTTGCCAAACAGAGGGAGTTTATTCATAACTGCACAACAGAAATTAAACCTAAATACCGTTACGTGCGTGAAGGTGGACAAAGGCCACGAAGGAATCATAATGCTGCGTTCTTTTTTAATCTTGGTGACAGACGCATTCGTGTTTGTAAGTTGTTTTTCAGAAATACGTTAGATATAAACGACCGCCCTATTCGCACTGTCTTTGAGAAGAAAGACAAACTGGCAGGTGCCATGATGGCCGAGGATAAAAGAGGAAAACACGGCAATCAGCCCAAGATGGACGAAGCTGTTAGGAATAGAGTAACAGAACACATCAAAAAAATTCCTAAAATTGAAAGTCATTATACACGCAAAAACACCACGAAACACTACATTGAAGGGGGCAGAACCATAACGGACATTTATAATGATTACGTCAGCAACTGCAAAAGATAATGTTACCTCCTGTAACTTCAATTACTTCTATAAAATTTTTACCAGTGACTTTAATTTAAGTTTCTTCCAACCAAAAAAAGACCAGTGTGAAACATGTGCTGCTTATGAGAATGCGTCAGAGACAGAGAGAGAGAACTTGAAAGCAAGTTATGATCAGCATTTGGTCGAAAAAGAATTATCAAGAAAAGAGAAGGAGAAAGACAAACAGACATTAGTGGATAAAGCCTTATTAGCAGTTTACGATTTACAAGCTGTCATGCCCTTGCCAAAAGGCGAGTGCTCAGCTTTTTACTATTCGTCCAAATTAAATGTGATAAACTTCACAATAACTGATCTTCTTAAAAAAAACATGAATGCTATGTTTGGGATGAATCAAATGGCCACCATGGAGCAAATGAACTCGGTTCGTGTGTTCTAAAATATATTGAAAAAAACATTGGAACATACAAGGATGTAACTTTCTATTCCGATAATTGTAGTGGACAGTAAAAGAATCAGTTTATGTTAGCCACATACATCTTTGCTCTCCGTAAATACGGTCTTAACTCAATCACTCACAAATTCCTAATTAAAGGCCATACTCAAAACGAAGGGGATTCCATTCACTCTTTGATTGAGAGGAAAATGAAACAAGCTGTTAAAAGTGGCCCAATTTATACGCCAGAAGGTCTCATTTCATTGATCAAAACAGCAAAAACAACAGGTGAACCATTTTCTGTAAATGAACTTTCCTATGAAGACTTCTTCGATTTGAAAAGTTTAGCCTCTGATATCGGTCCTCTGCGTTTCGTAAAAAATACAGAAAATCAACCTGTTAAATTTAAAGAGATCAAAGTGATGCGAGTTCAAAGAGATTCTCCAAGTTCGTTTTTTTATAAGCACTCTTATGGGGATTCAGACTTTATGGAGGCCATAATTATAAGAAAAGCCAAGCCTAATGTCCTGTTAAAACCTGCCTTCGACGAAAAGCCTAAGATTTCTGAGGCTAAAAAGAACGACCTTATGCGACTTGTTGAAAAAAATTTAATACCGAAAGTTTATAAAACGTTCTATGAAAGTCTGTAAAATTATTCAGAAACGGTATCAGTTGTTTTTATTTCTTACTTTTGTACTATATCTTTTGTATTTATTTTCTTATTTTGTATAATTTTTATATTTTTTACTTTCCTACTATTATTATTTTATTTTGTTGGATTATCCAAGTACGAGATTTGGAATTTGTCTAAGAAAATAAAATTATATTGCCTCTATCTGTGTTTTATCTTAATAACAAAATTCCTGTGCCTTTCCCAAACTCATTCTTTTGATTTGAACTGGAAAATGTAATAAAAGTAATTATCTAAAAAATAAGGAATAACTGCCTGTTTGGAATGAAATTATCCTTGCAAGGATGACATAGCTCAAGATACTTCAATGTCAGACTTCCAAACTGAATTATTTAAGTGAAAATAACGACATATTTTGACATACTACAAGCACCATCTATGAAATTTAGAACAAGAACGTCATAAATCAAAAGGAACTATTTAAAAATTAAAAATGTTATACTTATTCTTCTTCAAACAGAGAAAAAAAGTCACGTATTATCTACAACGATCTGCTGCATAGTAAAAAGTTCAATCGGAGGCTTAATATTTTCATTTTTAATACACTTTATTCTACTTTTGAAGTTTAAAATCACTCTCCTGAAAAATCACGTTTTTTGAGATATGACGTTGTTGAAAGGAGTGAGCGATATGTAAAAAATTATTTGATTCTGTTTGAATTTACGGCAGTATCATTCGTCATGAAAAAATTAATATAGTCATCGATATCGTCATGATATCGATTATTAATAAAAGTTATAATCACAACTTTAAAGAGAAGGTGTTAGAGTTAGATGGGGGTGATTGGTCTGTTAAAGTTACTTTTGAAAGTGTGAAAAAAAAAAACTTAACGATTGGCATCTTTTCCACGAACATTGGTTTTATTCTAAGAATTATAGAATAGAACATACTAAATTTATTAACTCATTAAGGAGTTATTTTTCTGTATAACCTAGAAATTTAAGATGATCCATTGTTGTACTTGTTATCTTGTAGTGAGAAGGAATTGTTTTTGAAAAGTGAAAGTGGGAACTTGCAAAGTGTCTATACTCAAAATTAATTATGTAAATTAAAGAAAGATATCAACCGTTTTTTTGGAGATAACATTAAATTTTAAAAATTATGTTTATATTTGTCAAGTGATAAATGAAATTTTATGTTGAAGCAACAACCTTAAGGGGTTAGAAGAACATAGTGATACTATGGTGATGTACTGAGACTGCTTTATGAACAGTGATAATGTGATCATTATGTATTGCTACGACAGCGTAGAACAATCTAGGCGTTTATCGAATGTCCCAGAAAGATCTCGACGTAAGCGTGTGGTGTACGTGCTACTAAACGCATGTTGTGAGAAATTTCTCGACTTTGCCAGCCTTCGCTCGGGCGCTCGGACTGTGTCAAGGCCGCAGCAATTACGTAGTTCGCGAGAGATAAGACGCAGTTTGGAAGCTTCTGGTGTGTGTTAGCTAACTATAAATACATCGCGTCGCGGCCTTAGTTTTTCAGTTCAATGCGAGATTTTTGACTGTGCGGTTCGAGAGTATTAGTGCGATATATTTACAGAGCGGTTCGGGTTATTACGGTGTACGTTCAAGTAGTTATTAGTGAAGTGTTGCGTTTTATATTCGGACGGTATAATTGTAATACAGTTGAGTTTTAATATTAGTGGACATTTTATTGCGTATGAACAATTTCATTTGATTTGTTGTAGACACTGTGTTGTTAATTACCAACTGTTTTATTATAACAATTAAAGGTGTGATTAGTGACTTAATTGGTGTCTTGTACTTATTTTGTTTCCACTGTACCTACGACGATCGAGTAGACCGTCGTAACAGTGGTGTCAGAAGTGGGATAGAACGGTTAACAGTGGAAACTTTGTACAAGACGAGTGTGATTCGTAATTAATCGATAAACAATGGATGCCAGTCAGATGATGGAAAATTTACAGGCGCTGCTGTTGCAGACAGAAAGACGACAAAAAGAAGAACGAATACAAGAAAGAGAAGAAGCAGAAAGACGACAAAAAGAAGAACGAATACAAGAAAGAGAAGAAACAGAAAGACGACAGGATGAAAAACGGAAGCAGGAAGCAGATGACATCAAGGAGTTAATACAGCAGCAAAAGCAGACACAAGAACAAACCGCTGCAGAGTTGGGTCTCCTACGAGGTGAGCTTAATAAGCAAGTAACTAAAATATCGGAGGTACAAGAATCAATGACATTAAAAATAGCTGAAGTAGAAAAATCTGTCTTGACTGTGGAGGAATCGATGTCTACAAAAATATCTGTTATAGAAGAATCTGTGTCAAATAAAATATCTGCAGTAGAAAACTCAATGGCAAACATAAGAGAACAAATTAAAACTGAAGTTGAACAGTGCATGAAGATTCAACCAAAACAAATTTCTGAACAGACTGTACCAGTGATCAAGACAGAAAATAAGTTAACAGAGAAAGTCACTTTGCCTGCAGTAGGGACAGTTCATGTCAAAGCTCCAACCTTTGACGGAAGCACTCACTGGGCAACGTACCTCCGCCAATTTGAAGCTGCTGCATGCGCAAATAATTGGACAGAAAAAGACAAGGCTGTTTCGCTTGTTCTTGCATTAAAAGGACCCGCGGCAGAACTACTACAGAAAGTGCCACCTGACAGCCAGAACACCTATGCCGAGTTGATAAAAGCTCTGGAATTACGGTATGGTGATAAACATTTGCGAGATGTGTACTGCACCCAGTTGAGAGCAAGGCGACAACATTCCGGGGAAAGTCTTCAAGAGTTTGAAGCAAGTATCGACAGACTAATTAGACTGGCCTATCCTGAAGCGCCAGAAGATTTTCGAACGCGTTTTGCGATGCAGACATTTACTGCCGGTGTCCGAGATAACGAACTACAGCAAGTGTTACAAATGGCAAGACACCAGAACAGTGCGGACGTCCTGGTACATGCTTTGCAATTTGAGGCCGCCAAATCAGCGTCTGGTTGGACAAGTCATAAAGTGCGCGAGCTAAAAGATCGCGACGGCACAGACGATGAGGAGGAAGAACAAGGAACAGAGACTCGACGGTCGGCGCCACAGAATAAAATAAGAAAGGATGGAAGACCGAAGTGTTATCGATGTGGGAAACCTGGACATCTACAACGAGATTGTCGGGTTAGAATTCAGCAGCAGGGAAACGAGCAATAGTCGGTGCAACGGGGCGTGTGCTGACTAACTGGAGGAACGAAGCCCCTAGAGAATACGCAATTTCTACGCTTCAGAAAAACACCGGGAGCTTGGTAGTTACCGGATTTGTTCAAGAAAGGCCAACCTCGATTACAGTTGACACAGGCGCAACAGTTTCTATTGTGCGCCCCGACGTGGTGAAAGATCTCAAGCCAATCTGGTGCTCTTGCAGCTTGCGAACAGCTACTGGACGGCCTGTAAAAGTGTATGGAAAAGTGGAGATACACCTACGTCTTGGTAGACTTGAGTTTAATCATCAAGTACTTGTTGCAGACATTGTGGATGAAGCAATTCTTGGTGTGGACGTTATGAACGCATACGGATTTATAGTCGACTTCAAAAACAATGTCTTGAGAATCGGAGGCGAAGAGGTAATGCTATCAACAATGACGACAGCAGAAAAATCGATGGACGTCATAAACCAAGTGGCCGTAACTGTTCCGCCAAACTCCGAAAAGATCATCATGGTTAGAACTGCGGTAGATACTAGGGGCAATCAGTGCTCTATATTTGAACCCCAGGTAGTCAGCACACCGGGCATACTAATTGCCAGAAGTTTAGTAAAACCTGACGAAACCGGAAATGTACCTATTAGAGTGGCGAATATTTTGGATCAAGCTATCACTTTACAAAGCAATACGCTCCTAGGCAAATTGACTCCTGTGGCCTGGGTAGCCGGAATAACGCAACGAAGACCCAGTTCTTCGGATACTTCTAAATTACCAGAGGAACTGCAAGAATTATTGAACAGATCTTCTAACGACCTCTCAAGTGGTGAGGTAAAAGAACTCGGACAGTTTTTACACGAATTCAAAGATTGTTTTGCAGTTCGGGGACAGTCACTGGGAAGAACCTCTCTTGTGCAACATCGCATCAATACTGGGGACACAACACCGATACGCCAACCTCCTCGAAGGCCTCCATTATCTAAACAAGAGGAGATGTCTCGGTTAGTACAGGACATGTTGACAGAGGGAGTAATTGAACCTTCGTCAAGTGCTTGGTCTTCCCCTGTAGTGCTGGTAGCGAAGAAGGATGGTGGATTGCGTTTCTGCGTAGACTACCGGAGGTTAAATGATGTTACAAATAAAGACTGCTATCCATTACCTCGCGTTGACGATACACTCGACACGTTGTCCGGAGCACAGTGGTTTTCCACATTGGACCTGAAGAGTGGATATTGGCAAGTGGGTCTTCATCAAGAAGACAAGGAAAAGACCGCTTTCTCGACCCCAAGTGGCTTATTCCAATTTAACGTCATGCCATTTGGACTCTGTAATGCACCGGCAACATTTGAGAGATTGATGGACCTGATACTCCGAGGCCTGACGTGGAAAACTTGCCTTGTTTACTTAGACGATGTCGTAGTGATCGGGAAGACTTTCGAAGATCATTTGGAAAACCTTAAGGAAGTTCTAACTAGAATTCACGGTGCACAACTGAAGCTGAGCCCGAAGAAGTGTTCTCTATTCCAGAAGGAAGTACAGTATTTGGGCCATCTGGTTTCGGCAGCGGGCGTTAGCATGGATCCTAATAAAGTAGACACCGTAAGAGACTGGCCAGTTCCGAAGAATAAACATGAAGTTCGGAGTTTCCTGGGGTTATGCTCATATTACCGACGTTTTGTGAAAGGCTTCGCTACTATTGCTAAACCACTACATGAGCTAACGGAAAATAAACGAAACTTCCAATGGTCGAGAGAGTGTGAACAAGCATTTAGAACGTTGAAGATTGCATTATGTTCGCAGCCAATTCTCGCTTTTCCAGCTTCCGAAGGGAAGTACATCGTAGACACAGACGCAAGCAATACTGGTCTAGGAGCAGTTTTGTCTCAAGTGCAGAACGGTGAAGAACGAGTAATAGCGTATTACAGCAAGACGCTCTCTAAACCAGAGAGAAATTATTGTTACAAGAAGAGAGTTGTTGGCAATTGTCAGAGCTTTGGAGCACTTCCATAAATACCTCTATGGGAGAGAGTTTTCACTACGTACCGACCATGCTGCACTTGCATGGCTCTTGAGATTTAAAAATCCGGAAGGACAGTTGGCAAGGTGGCTCGAACATCTGCAAGAATACAACTTCAAGGTACAACATCGGCGGGGGCGCCTGCACGGCAATGCAGATGGCTTATCACGAAGACCATGCCCGGAAGACTGCCGACATTGCCACAGAAAGGAAGAACAAAACTCAAGTGAACATGTTCGAGCCATCACTGTAGATTTCCTGGCTGATGGCTGGACAACACAAGACTGTCGACAAGAACAGATGACTGATGAAGACATTGGACCGATCTTGACAGCAAAAGAGGAAGGTCGCCGCCCGGATTGGCAAGATATCTGCCATGGTTCCGAAGTGCTGAAGGGCTACTGGGCACAATGGGAATCTCTCACCTTAGAAAACGGATTGCTGAAAAGGGCTTGGGAAAGTGCAGATGGACGAGACGTGGTCATGCAGTTGATAGTTCCCCAAAGTAAAGTGCAGTCTGTTTTGAAGGAGATGCATGATGGAACATCTGGAGGCCATCTTGGCGTTAACAAAACCCTTGACAAAATACGGAAGCGATTCTATTGGCTTCATCTTCGCCACGACGTAGAGGAATGGGTTCGGACGTGTGAAATATGTGCTGCAAGCAAGGGCCCACAAACCAGAAGCAGGGGAAAAATGAGACAGTATAACGTTGGACAACCTTTCGAGAGAATTGCCATAGACATTGCTGGACCATTCCCAGTTACTGACGATGGAAACCGGTACATCATGGTTGTAGGTGACTACTTTACTAAGTGGGTGGAAGCCTACGCAATTCCAAATCAGGAGGTTACCACTGTGGCAAAGCAGTTAGTTCACAACTTCTGTTGCCGTTATGGAGCCCCTATGGAAATCCATACGGATCAAGGGAGAAATTTCGAATCAGGAGTGTTTAAAGAATTATGCCGTCTACTTGGAATTCGAAAGACCAGGACAACGCCTCTGCATCCTCAGTCGGACGGGATGGTTGAGAGATTCAACAGGACACTTGAGCAGCATCTTTCGAAAGTTGTTGACGAGAACCAAACAGACTGGGACCAACGTATACCACTATTCCTTATGGCGTATAGATCATCAGTACATGACACAACCGGCATGACTCCAGCAAAATTGGTGTTTGGGCGGGAGATTCGTCTTCCTGGGGACTTGATGTTTGGATCACCTGAGACTCAGTCCCAAGAGCCAAAGAACTATTCCTCGCAATTAGAAAACCAACTGCGAGAAATGAATCGCTTGGTAAGAGGACGGCTCAAGATTGCCAGTGATAAAATGAAAACTCGGTATGACATTCGCAGCAATAGTGTGGGTTTCCAAGAAGGAGATCAGGTCTGGTTGTTCAATCCAAAGCGCCATCGTGGTCGCTCACCTAAGCTTCAGTCTAACTGGGAAGGACCCTACACTGTAAAAAAAAGGATTAACGATGTTGTTTATCGGATTCAACAGGAAGGACAGCGAAAGTTCAAGGTCGTCCACCTAGATCGCCTGGCTAAATACAAATTTAGAGACGCTTTGCCAGTTCGGGCCGAACAGGCTTAAGGAGGGGGCAGTGCTACGACAGCGTAGAACAATCTAGGCGTTTATCGAATGTCCCAGAAAGATCTCGACGTAAGCGTGTGGTGTACGTGCTACTAAACGCATGTTGCGAGAAATTTCTCGACTTTGCCAGCCTTCGCTCGGGCGCTCGGACTGTGTCAAGGCCGCAGCAATTATGTAGTTCGCGAGAGATAAGACGCAGTTTGGAAGCTTCTGGTGTGTGTTAGCTAACTATAAATACATCGCGTCGCGGCCTTAGTTTTTCAGTTCAATGCGAGATTTTTGACTGTGCGGTTCGAGAGTATTAGTGCGATATATTTACAGAGCGGTTCGGGTTATTACGGTGTACGTTCAAGTAGTTATTAGTGAAGTGTTGCGTTTTATATTCGGACGGTATAATTGTAATACAGTTGAGTTTTAATATTAGTGGACATTTTATTGCGTATGAACAATTTCATTTGATTTGTTGTAGACACTGTGTTGTTAATTACCAACTGTTTTACTATAACAATTAAAGGTGTGATTAGTGACTTAATTGGTGTCTTGTACTTATTTTGTTTCCACTGTACCTACGACGATCGAGTAGACCGTCGTAACAGTATGTTAGTCTTGTAAGGAGGGTTATATTAATATATATGTGTAATATGTATATAAATTGTTAGTTTTAGGGTACACCTAGTTACAAATGTAACTACATATGACACAACGTGTCAACCTATTGCGATTCCCCATATTTCGGGCGATTACTGTCTTACCAGCACTAATCGTGGTTTTGGACGACAACCAGCTGTGGCCAGCAATTGTTAAACCTGACCATAGTTGGTTGCCTATGAAATTGGTTCAATTTAGAAATTTAATGGGAGATTCAGGGGAATCTAAGATTATTTGTTTGCATAGGCTACTTCACCTCAGTAGGGGTGGTAGACCTTAGGGGCATGTTACAAGAATAAAACTAGGGGTACATACCCTGAAGTTTTGTAAAGCTGAATAAGGATGGGAGAGAGAGAAAAGAAAAAAGTGCTCACTCCTTCTGCCTCAGTCCTTGTGGAGGCAACTGAACGCAACAGTTCAGGGGGGGAAATAGTGTGTGTGGAGGAGAAAGAGGGGTAAATATTGTTAACAGCGCCGGATTACTTACTGTTAATGATAATATTAATAATAATAATAAAAAAATTTTTTTATATAAAATGTTTTAGGAAGAGGGGGATTTTGGTAGTTGTATCCATAAATTTTGGATTATATGTTTCAATTGTAGTATAATGTGTTTGTGTTTCTTCTATAATTATATTAATTATGAAAACAAAAAGGGTTACTTATTATCGATGGGAATCGAAAAAATTTTATGATGTTAAGGGTAGTCAATGAAGAGAATGGCATTTCTATATAATTCTTGTTGAGTTGAAGCAAACCCAGTGCTTCTTAACACAAACCAGCACATAGCTAAGGGGAAACAGATCAGTTAGGGATATAGCATTATACCAAGCCACTATTTTGATATTTTTGATTTATTGTTTCAGTGTTTGGTGATGTTGTGACGGCGGTCCTGAGCTGGCCAGCACATCAGCAGGAGCGTAAAGCGCCTGATTGGCCTTATGGTGTTGGGATCTCATAGGAGAAGTCCAGTAAGGTCATGCAGGTACTGTCACCATCATCGGACCACGGGTGAGTTATTGTATTCTTTTCACATAAATAGTAAGGGGGTTGTGGCGACATATCCTGGCTGATCCCTTTAGGAAGTATGAATGTGTCAATGAGAGTTTTTATGCTTCGGCACAAAATCTTTCACTGAGGGGGTTTTGTAACGGTACAATTCTGATCCTATAACAATTTTGGGATATAATTGTTCTAAAGCCTAATTGTTGTATTTTACTTTAAAATCCCATATAAAAGATTGGTAAAGTTTTATTGAGAATTTTCAATAACGTAATATTGAGCGGACAGGATTTGTGTCGAGGTCAATGGAAAATCGCAAAAACAGCAAAAAACAGTTCGTCATAATAACGTGTCAACAAGCCAAACCCAGTGATGACATCAGCCAAAAGAATGCGATGCACATTATTATACAATTGTATTTAACGGGGCTTGGCCGTTCGAACAAAGAACCAGTGATGTAGTTTTGCCCCACTTCAGCAGTGCTCAGTCACAAAACGCTGTCATTTTCATCTCGACAGTGAAGAGTGCTGGCCGGCAGATTCACAAAGTTTGTTTATCTAAATTTTACACCACCAAAAGTTTATTAAATATGTGAATATATTAACAGTTTGGGTAGCTACAGAATCGAAAACGTGTGATCTGCGATGGGACGCTACAACTTCGAGAGGGTGTGATCTACGATGGGACTTTTTTCGATCAGCTAAGTACAATTGGCTGCTACAACCAATAAAATATACAATCTTTATATTCAAAATTAATCAATATTATTATTAATATTCAAATATTAAATACTTATTCAAATGAGCTCAGTTTAATGAAAATGTACCAGAGCATGAGAGGGAGAGGTGAGAGAGTGGATACTACAAAAGATTCCATATTAATAAGTGCTGTGTTGTGCCAATATCAATATCATTTATCGTTTATCATGTTTATTATATAGTAATTATAACACATGTTTATTTTGGAGGGTTTAGAAAATGTTTAAGGGAGATTATATGTTTACCAAATAAATGGGACTACGCCCCGAGGCATAGTAAACACGTGCATGTTTGGCACATAGTAGACTTTTCCATATGTATGTAGGGTTTTTTATATAATAAAAGGTAATGTCATTGGTAAACCATATAAACACGAGTGAGTTATTTCAGGTAATACATTTCGCAATTACTGGTTCGTTAACACGAATTCTGGACCTCAAGGTAAGTTTCATATTTTGGTTGCGCAGTGTGGCAACATGGCGCCCGATAAAATCTCAAAATAATTGCACTACAAAAATAATTAATTTGTAACAGAGAAATTAAAGTTACAAGACACCCTGCTCTCGCCTTTTTTAATTGGTCAAGAACCTCCTTAACTGATGCCATCTATCAATTCTAAGTACAGTACCGAATGTACACAGTAGGAGATAAAAGGTTTCGATAAATATCAGAATACACCTCACAACTGACGTGAGAAGTAATGATAGGCTCTCATGAATTGGTGAGTGAAAATGCAATAGGATAATGGTCGCAACTATGTATGCACTGTTTTGCTATTGCAAACTTTTCATGTATACCAGCCAGTCTGTAGTCGATTATCAATTAGCGCTTGTATATTCATGCCTGCATTAAAGCTCTTTTAATTTTATACTTCAGTTTTTGTAGTTTTACGATAGTTTGTGACTGTTTTTGGTCCTAGCACCTCATAAAATTTACTTCCTTTTATTACACAGACATGTACAGAGATTTACAAGGCCCAAGGCCTATACATCTGATTTAATGATTAGATAGCATTTTTCACTGGTTTCAAAATTTTATATTATATAAAATATAGATTTATGAAGTGAGAAGTATGGGTTTGATATTCATTTGGAACAAAGCGCTTTTAAATATTTACCAGGATGTTTCGAAAATTAGAAACATGATCCTGTGATCCAAAGAAACTTATGATCCAAAACAAAAGGACACTCTGATTCACAAATAATGAAACAGTGTGTTTTGAATAACATTCGAAGCGCTACATTATAAAAATGTTACTGTATGTAGATGAGTGGACTAATGATTTTTCTTCCACTTACCATTTTTATGCTCTTTGTTTTTATTTAAGTCAGAAGCTTCCTCCTTCTTAATATTATATGTCAATGTCTTCAGCTAAGATTTAACTGAACGCTGTTTCTTGAGTTCCTCTTTACCCCCACCCTCTCTTTTTTATACCAATACAAAACACAATTTAAGTAAAAATAAATTAGAGTGAGTAACAAATACAAACTAACTGAAAATGAAAGAGATAATTATTCATCAAATAACGAGAATGTCATTTGTTGCCATGCACAGGTGATGAGCTCATCAGATAAACAGAAATAGAGACAAAATAACATGACGAAACAACACAAGACAGACTGGCAGCCAAATTCGTACACATTGCATTCAGAAGAATGGGAGTATAGTGGACAGAGGGTTTGTCGGGTGGGGCATTATTCTTTTGCATGTGTTTACATTTTTATGGCAGTGTCATCTTGTCAACAAACTGTCAAACCTGTGTTCTAGCCATCAACCAATCAGCAGTGCAACCAAAAGTAGCATATGTGCTACATAATTTCATTTGATTTTATGAGGGCAATTTCAAGATCCTTCCAATTTTACTCAGAACCATAGTACTGTGACAGAAATGCCTGATAGAAGTAGTCTGGAGGAAACCACTACTGCGTAGTGGAGCTATTCGCTTATGTATTAGGCTGGATAACTACTTTTTGAAACTGGAAGGAGCGATCCATATATAACACAGCCCAACACATGTTTTGGTGCCGGAGCTTTTTCAGCTGATTTTGCGTGTATTTGATATGCTGAATTTGAATTTGACATTAGATTTAGCCTATGAGCTCTTGTTTGTAAAAAATCACAATAGCGTGATTTACGTTATCCCATTTAAATTAGGCCTAAGGTATAGGTGATAAATTTAAAATGAACAGCCCTATTTTAATTTCTAATTTAATTTATTGACTCGAAAAACCCCATAGTAACATATCATTATCCCTACAGTAGCTAAAATAACAATTAATATTCAAAATAATAAGATAAAAAGACAAGGAAAAGTTTTTACACTCCGGAAGCTTCTTCTTTGGGACATTCTTGAATGATCTTTGTTTGGACAGTCTCTTTGCAAGTTCCAGCAGTAATCTGCCATCATATGAGTATCCCATCTTCCTTTGTAGCGGTCCTCCATCGTTTTAATATCCTGGTGAAATCTCTCACCTTGTTCTTCACTGGTATCACCTAGATTTTCAGGGAAACGGTCCAAGTGGCTGTGTAAGAAATGAACCTTTATGCTCATGTTACATCCAAGGTCTCTGAAATTGTTGAGCATACTGTTAACTAGTTCTTCATAGTTTTCAGCTTTGTGGTTGCCCAGAAAGTTTCTGACAACCAAGACAAATGACGTCCATGCTTTTCGCTCTGCCTCATTCATAGAATCTATGAAATGAGGATCATTTATGAACTGTCTGATCTGAGGGCCATCGAAAATTCCAGCTTTAAGTTTTTCTGTACTTAGCCCAGGCATCGTTTGGCAAATGTATGCAAAGCATGGGCTATCCTGATCAAGAGCCTTCACAAATTGTTTCATAAGACCAAGCTTTATATGCAGTGGAGGCAAGATGATTTTTAATATTCATGTTTAATATGGTAACCAAATCACTTGTACGAATTAATAAATTATTTACCTTAAATTATCTACCGTGTGATTTCTTGTAACTTCGTCTATTACGCGTTTCAGAGCTTATGCTCCATCATCAGATATTAAAAAGGTAAAACTATCACTCTTGCGAGATCGGGCGTACGGGGATTTGGGTGCGCACCCGTTCAAGTTCATTCTGCCACTGAGTGGTTGCTACCTTATCATAGCCCCAGCGAGCAGACTCAAGGCGGTATCGTACAATCGGTTGGATACAAAGTTCAGGTGGTCATTTAACACGATATCGCGACTCCTTGGGTTTGCATACTGTTACAACACAAATAAGCCACCCCAATACCAGTGAGAAAAAATATGAATATGCAATATTAAAAATAACATGAATAATAAAATGTTTAAACTAATGAAAATAAAATGACAATAACATGACAAACGACGACTTGACCTAACCCAAGTGATTGACCAAACAAACAGGAAAACAAAGAAGAAGGGAAAAAAACGAAACCAAATAAGAATAAAGCCAATTGAAGGAAGTGAATGAACCCATACAACCAAATGAAAAAAACCAAACGAGAAGGGGAGAACCAAATTAAAATGAAGCCAATTGAAAATGAAGAAGAAGAAGAAGAAGAAGAAGAAGAAGAAGAAGAAGAAAAATGAAAATGAAACTAATCAAGTGTAAAGGAAATAAAGTGAAACCAAGGGATAAGAAACAAACCAATAATATAAAATATGTAAGGGAGAAATGGTACACTCAAGTATAATATTGGAAATAAAGCCAATGATTATCCAATATCAGAAATAAATATTATTATCAATTAAATAATTAATGTAACTGATTTAACAAAACCCAGTAAAGTAATATAATAAAAAGAAAAGTACACTAACCCAAGAATTAGAGTTAGATGTAATAAAACTCTATAGAAATATAACCTTAGTAATACTATGTATAATATTTGTAAAGAAAGAAATAGTGAGAAAGTGAGAAAGTAAAGTGACAAAGAGAAGTGATTATAGGGATTACCCACTAAGAAACACTTAATGTAAACATTTAAGGAGTGCAACAGTGAAGGTGTAAAACCCCAAAATAGTTAGAAACCATATTTATGGTAATAAAACGCTTAATAATCAATAATAAACAATAATTGATTAATGGTGAAACAAATAATAATTAAGAATAAGGTTTTAACGATAGAATCAGATGTAAGCACTTCCTAATGTGGAAGAAACACTGAAGAGTGATGAGGAAACACTATGTGATTAAAAGTGAACCAAATTAGTAATTAAGAAAGGATTTTAAGAAAATTAACTTTAATTGTAAACAATTGTAATTAAAAGGGAGAATCCCATGAAAAGATAAACAACTAGTGTTAACATGGATTGAAGGTAGAGATTAATTAGGGAATAAGAAGTTAATAATGTAATCAATAAACACCCCAGATTATAAGGGAAAATCAATTAAGTAAATTCAAAAGGTGTGATATTGCTTAACACCCAAAAAATAGTAATTAATGAAATGAGTTGTAAACAAACTTTACTTAATAAATGCTGAATAATTGTGTAATTATATTTATGAATAGGATATGACTGAAGAAATTGTACAGAGCATACGCCTAGATGTTATGTTTTTAATTGATGAAGAATAGGGAGTGGTAGCCATATTGTTAACAAAGGCAAAATAGATAATTAAGAAGTTAAGACAATACAAATCTAATTACACTAGAAAATCAGTTAATGTAGAAAATAACAGAACCATACACATGGGATAATAACAAAATAAAACACATAAGAATAAAATGAGATACAGTAATCCCTTAACATTCGCGGATTTAACATTCGCGAAACTTAACTATTTGCGAACCTACTAATGAGAAACAAATTTAACATTCGCGTATACGCAACTTGGTTATTCGCAGATTAAAAAAAAATATTGTATTAAATTGATTTTTTTTTCATTAGAATATTATAATACTGTACTAATCAAGCTTACAAAAAACATTAAGACCACCTGCAAAATACGTAAATAAAATTTTTTAAGGGGTATGAGTAGACTTTCTTTGTGTAGCCGATTCCGAGAATTCCGGCTGACTCCGTGCCGCACACATTGTGTAAACAATTCTGAGAAAATAGACTAGGCTACGGTTTATGTACCCCTCTGTTTACATTTCTCTCAGTTGTTAGTAAGCGTGAGTGACAAAAGGTTCATGATGCCGCCTCCAGTGAAAAGAGTGAAAAAGGTTTTGCACCTTTCCGAAAAAATTAAAATATTAGATAGGCTACAAGCAGGAGAAAGTGCATCTGCTGTAGGTCGCTTTTTTGATATTAACTACTGTTAGATCTATTAAAAAAAAATAGAAAAGGCTATAAGAGACAGTGTTGCAGCAAGTGCTCCAATCAGTGCAAAAACCGTATCTCAAGTGCGGAACAAGTGTTTGGAAGAAACTGAAAAAGCGTTAAGTGTCTGGATAGAAGATATGAACCAGAAGAAACTTCCGCTAAGTTCAGCTTTGATACGGGCCAAAGCTAAAAAAATATATGACCTTATCAACCTGGATCCTTCTGAATCATCGTTTAACTTCCAGGCGAGTAAAGGTTGGTTTGACAATTTCAAACATAGGCATAGTTTGCACAACATTAAGTTAGTTGGCGAATCGGCTTCCGCAGATCATGTAAGTGCTAAAAAATTTCCGGAAGAACTTGTTAAAATTATTGAAACTGGAGGATATCATCCAGAACAAGTGTTCAACGCTGACGAGACAGGGTTGTTCTGGAAGAAAATGCCGAGTAGAATTTTTCTGTCCAAAACAGAACATTCAGCTCCAGGTTTCAAGGCCGCAAAAGACCGAGTTTCTCTTCTGTTATGTGCCAACGCATCAGGCGATTTTAAGGTAAAGCTGATGCTGATTTATAGATCACAAAATCCTTGTCCTCCCAAAGACAAAAATAAAAACGAGTTGCCTGTTTTCTGGAAATCAAATAAGAAAGCATGGGTAACTAGTGCATTGTTTCTGGGATGGTTTAATGACTGCTTCATTCATGAGGTGGAAAAATACCTCTCATATAAAAACCTTGGTTTCAAAGTTCTCCTCATAGTTGATAATGCCTCTTTCATCCATCTAGTTTAAAAGAGGCCCATCCCAATGCTGAAGTGGTTTTTCTACCCCCGAATACGACGTCGCTAATCCAACCGCTAGATCAAGGAATCATAGCTACGTTCAAAGCCTACTACATAAGAAGATGTTTAAAACGAATTTTGAACTTCATCGAAGAAAATTCAGAAGCTACAGTAACATATAGTTGGAAAACATTCAACATAGCAAATTGTATTGCTGAAATCGATGCATCATTGATGGAATTGAAAGAAAGTTCAATTAATGCTTGTTGGCGAAATCTTTGGCCTGAAGTGGTACAAAAGGAAAACCAGATGCCTTTAATTTCCAAACAAGTTGAAGAGATTGTGGAACTGGCTCATCAGGTCGGAGGTGATGGTTTCGACAATATGACGCGAGATGATGTTGAAGAATTAATAAAATCTCAAGAGAATGGTCTTACTGAAGAAGAACTAATAGAGATCATTGAAGAAAACATCTTAGAGACCGACAACGACACTGAAGACGAGACCGAGAATCCGGAAACTGAAGGTAAAAGTTTTTCTTTTTTTTCTGTAAAGGTTTTCTAATTGTTTTAAGTTTTCTACAACTTAACATTTTTTATTGCAGGTAAAAAATTTCTTCAAAAGTTATTGGAGAAATTTTAAAGCTCCAACAACAGCTTGTTGAGAAAGCCATAGAAAACGACCCTTCACTGGTGAGAAGCCTTAAATTTAAAAGAGAAATCGAGGTAGCGACCCTTCCTTACACTGAAATGTATAATTGTTCTGTCAAACAATCACAGATCACAAAATATTTTCAACCATCAACTAGCAAATAAACTTTAACTTTCAATATGTATAAAGTACAGTATAATCAATATCTATGTATGTTAATATTACTGCTTAATAAACATAGTACATACATATTTTTTTCGTTACAATTAAAATTTTACAGAACCTAACCCCCTTTTATACACGGGAAGATAGTCTCAACATTCGCGATTTTGACATTCGCGGAGGTTTCCGCGAACGTAACCCTCGCGAATGTTAAGGGATTACTGTATCATTTGTATAAATTCAGTAAATATGATCAATGGCTACTAGTGCCTCTGAAATGCCTAACTGTCAAAACAAATAATTACAAATTGTATAAAATCCACAAGGAAATTGACAAATCTAAGGCGAGTAACTAGCCAAGAATAATGTGTAAATCATTTTAAAAGAAAAATGTTACAATAAGAACTTAAATTAAAAGAAATATGTAATTAACAAATGTTAACATAATTGTACAAAAGTACAATCTAATAGAACACAACCTTATGAGGTATTAATTTAATCTTTGAAAGGAAAAACAAACAGTAGTGATAATATTTAATACTCAGGAAGGAAGACAGAAGAATAAAAGCAATCAGAAAATATACAGTAATTTTGAATAAAAATTCAAATATGATAACAATGGTAATAAACCATGCCTGAGCCAATCAAAGGTAATAGGTAACCATAGAAACAAGCCGTTGGTTACTAATTTTCCGTTAATTCTCATTACTCGTATAGTGACGCTTATATAGCAGGGACGCAAAATTTTGTATGGCATAAATTTTACCTTAAAATGTTAAAAAACTCATCAAAAGTCAAAAACATATACAAGTGAGAAGGAGATGAAGAGTAATAACATTTAACTGATGTCCAGGAACAATTTAAATGAAAATTAAAAGAAGAAATTCCCAAGACTAATCTGAAAAGGACGCCAGCAGCCTAAATCACTCAAAATTGATGAATTTTCCATTTCAAATGAACTACGATCTATCACAAACCTTCTGAACTGATAAGTATCATTTAAATACAAAAATTCCAGGAATAAAAGCACTTTAAATATTTCTCAAATCTATACGAACTCTCACTATGAACTGAAAATAATTTCCTTCAAGGATTAAATAAAATAAACTTACATATAAAAACTTATATAAATATCTATTAACACTTTCACTGTGAACTTACTTTTAGGTTTTGATTACCCAAACGTTTTTTTAGGTTTTACCCAAAGTATTCGTCTTTCTCAATGGGTTTTTAAATACCCATTGAGAAAGACGAATACTACGTCGAAACGTTTAGGTAATCAAAATCTAAAATAAGTTCACAGTGAAAGTGTTAATATATATTTATATAAATATTAATAAGTGAACGAAGAGGATGTACCAACAAGCTAATATAAAAACTTGTTAACTAAAAAATAACCTGGCATTAGATTGCGAACTTTTGAAACACATATTACTACACGGCAGAACAAATTGTAGCCACACTTTATATTATTTAAGTACGAATAATATAAGGTACTGTATTTTTTTATTGTAACATACTGAATATTTTCCTTGTAATCAAAAGGACTCCAGATTTTGAACAAGTATAATTGTAAACTATAAACAGCAGCCATTACTGCATTGAATAGCTCGTTTCAATATCGATTTCGTCAAACTGAGAGAAAGCGTTTCATGACTAATGTCGGAACAAATTTATTAAATACCACATAATAATATTATTGTCAAATTGCATAATTACCAAATAGCCATTAAAGAAACAGTACAGAGTGTAACCATTGTGTTTATTTCATAGGGAATTGTATTGTATATGTGTGTGTTAGCGAACTTACAGAATTGACGACTAGCGATCTCGCTACCTGTTCGATACAGCAAGCTGTACAAAGGCGGGAACCGATTCGAATGCCCCGGCCTTCATCGCTGAAAACACCTTTTTAACACGTTATTTCATAAATTTAATTGTTTTCGACAAACAATTTGGCACCACCCGGGATTCACAAACCCCTATAGAATTACAGGTAAGGTTTCCACTCGGTTGTACTGATAATTGTGACATCGCTACGGACTTCGTTAGCGGCAACCATTAATGTAACGACAAGGTGTGAGATGAACACACAAACAACACACAAACGTTGTACTTATTTTACAATTACGACGTCGAATAGTAGTTACAGATTGGCTTCTATCGCGGGGCTTGAATGAGACGGACGTCATTTTACACGTTACAGATTGGCGACCAACGTAGTGAGGCTAGAAAAGGACGACTAGCGGCGATTACAGGAGAATATGCAACATTCTATGATTACGAGATTTAAAGCTAAACAAGGAACTGAAGGAACCAACCAAGAAGAAATGGAGGAGGTTGAAGAAATGATTGGGGAAATGATTGAAGAGGATCCCCAGGAGGACCAACCAGAAAATCCAACAATACCAGAACCGGAAATGGAAGTAATGGTCGGGGACCAACCCAGTAAACCCACTCAGAAAGAGGAACTGAGCCTGCAAGATATAATGAACTTTATAGCAGAAACTTCAAGGAAAACGAAGGAAGAAACGAGAGAACAAAGAAAGCAAGATAAGGAAGAAACAAAAGAACTAAGAAACGAAGATAAGGAAGAAGCAAAAAAACTAAGAAGGAAATACAGGGAATTCTTAAATGAAAAACTGGACAGAAACAGTGAAGAATAAAAGAAACAAATCAAGGAGGACATAGAGCTCCTGAATAACAAAATGGAAAGCAACCATGAAGCCCTGAAGAGAAGCCAAGAATTATTAGAAAAGAAGAGTGAGGAGCTGAAGAGGCAAATAAAGAAGGATCTTGAAATATTAAATAACAAGATTGAAAATAGTAATGAAACGCTCCAACAAAAATTGAAGGAAGACAGCGGAAAAACCAAGGTGGAATTGAAACAACAACTGGTAGAATGTCGGAAGGAGATCAAACAAACAATAACCGAGACAAATGAAACTGTAATACAAGTCCGGGAAGAGCTAAACAATAAAATCAGCAATGTCGAAAAGGAAGGTAGAATGAGAGTGACAGAACTTTATCAAGTCACCACCGAAGAGTGCACAAAAAACAAACAGGAGCTGCTTAAGAAGCTGGAGGAGAGGCACCAGGAAATACAAATAGATATCAATGATCGTGTAGACAGAGTGTACACCACCATCAACAAGGTCGACGGACAGACTCGAGAGAACAAAGAGAAGATACAAGGAATCAGTCAAAGGGAACAACAGATGCAGGAAGAACTGGACGCGCTGAGGGAGAAGCCTTGTAATAATACTCACATTATCACAAATGAAAATAGAGATATAATAAACTTTCGGAGCTACAGACGTAACCCAATAGAATTCTTAAAGAGAGTAGAAGAACTTATCGAGAAGAGCAGAGAGATGAGATGGACGATGGTGAGGAGTCTAATTGACGAAATGTTTAAAGACACCCATGACAACTGGTGGACGGCCACTCGACCGGAGATTAATTGCACTCAAGAATTCAAGGCACAGTTCCGTGAGAAATATTGGTCCGAATCCACGCAGAACATAGTGAGGAACGACATAAGTAATGGGAGATATGAGCCACAAGCGGGACATACACTAACATCCTACTTCTTAGGTAAGGTATGCCTGGCCCGGAATCTCGAACCACGAATACCTGAAGAATCACTAGTAATACAACTAGGGTACCACTATGAAGACGCCATACAAAGGGCCAGGAGACAAGGACAGATCAAGACAATCCAGGGAATGGCAAGTTTGTTAGAGGATCACGAGAACGATGGGCAGTATAAGAGAAATTGACCAGTGAACCAACGATATAATAGGTGGAACGATAATAATAATGCACCCAATTACAACCTGTCCTACAATAACACACAAAACGGCAACCGGAATAATAACAACTATCAAGGTGATCAGCCATACAACAGGAATCAACCAAATCACCCTCCAAATAACCAGCCATTTAACAGAGGCCCACCAAACTATAATCCGGGAAACCAGTCGAACAACAGGAACATCCATAACAACAATCCAACAAACAATAACTACAGGGGAGCAGAACCGGACCAATGTCCGAAAGGCCACCCCAATAATAATAACTATTATGGCAACCGTTACAACCCTAATTATCAGTACAACAGGGGAACCAGGGGAAACCAAAATAGAGGCGACGGCAGATGCCAGGTAAATTTCATTCATGGATGGAGACAACATAACCATAGGAGGTATTGTCCGAACTTGCAGACAAACCCATGGTACCATGACTCCAATACTAACAACAATCAGTTCTCAGAGAGTAGAACCAAGGAACCAAGTAAATAATCAACAAGGACCGAGCAACGAGATGGCTGACCAGTCAAATAGTCTGGCCACAAATCAGCAACAACCTTTAAACTAAAGAGGTCAGTGAAAAAACCTACATACCCTTCACATGACCAATCACTTGGGTTAATACGTCGCATAACATCACAAGATAAACACAAAGTCATTACAATAATATCTAACAACTATCTCAAGAATATCAGAGAAGAACTTCTCGAAGAAGAGGCTAACCAGTTACATCAAACTAACAGTGAAATTGTACATATAAAGGCTACCATAAACGGAACTATAACAATAATTATGATTGACATGGGATCTAATATATCTCTAATAAACCAACCAGAGTTAGAGCGAATACAAGCCAATTCCCAAACACCAATCCCCACTCTACCAATAAACAATATTATAATAATTGGTGCCACAGGCAAATAGAATAAGTCGATAAGAAAGCAAGTTTCCTTAGAATTAGACAATCAAAACACAACCATCCCTATTGTATTTCTTGTAGCCAATGGACTGCCATTTAACATGCTAATAGGATGTGACGTGTTGAGACAATATTCGGCAGTTATCAACCTGCAAAAAGGAGTAGTATTGCTGACTTCTGAGAAGGGAATATGGTCTGCAAATATCATAAACTGTAACCCTACTCCAACAGCTCTGAATCAAGACCCAGGATTGAAAAGTTACTATTGCCAAGCACGTGAACCGTCCATCATTATGGCCGATGAAGAGGAAGGTAGAGGATTATGGGAACGGAAAATAGAAGAAATAAGAACTTTCCAAAGAGAACGACCTCACCAAGAAATCAATAAACAACAGTCTGAAGACCTCATAGCCATTTATAACACATACCAGCATGTTTTCTCGAATACTCCAGGAAAAGGTAAGGGGTACTAATGCAAAATCAACTTCCGTGAACCTGTAGACTTCCACAGCAAATCATATCCCATAGCGTACTCCCTGAAAAATGAAGTCAGGACAGAAATCAACAGAATGATTGCGGAGGACATCATTGAGTATAGCCAATCCCAAATACACAAGCCCAATAGTCGCTATACCTAAAAAGAATGGCAAAGTATGGATTTGCTTGGACGCCCGAGAAATCAATAAAATGATTGTCAATGACCGGACCTCACCGGGAGAAATTGAGGAAATTTTAAAAAGATTTCATGGCATCAAATACATCAGTACCTGGGATACTGTATGTGGGTACTGGCAGGTGGAGCTGCACCCACACAGCAGGCAATACATGGCATTTATATTCGACGGTAGAAATTACCAATTTAAGAGATTACCTTTTGGCCTCATCAATTCCGTCACAGTGTTCGTCAAATGCATGGACCAAGTCTTAGGTCAAGAGGCACTGCAGTTCACAACAGTGTACGTGGACGACCTGCTCATAACATCTTCAGACTGGGTCGAACACTGTGAACGAGTCGAACATGTATTAAAAAAGTTGTCCAATAATAATATTACACTCAAATTGGATAAATCGAAATTTATTGCCAATGAAGTCAAATTCCTAGGATTCAACTTAACCGAACAGGGAATCTCTCCATCCCAAGAGAAAGTTGAAGCCATCCAAAAATTCCCCTCACCAAAAAACAAGATGCAATTGCAGTCCTTCTTGGGGATATGCAATTACTATAGAAAATATCAAACGAATTATTCATATCTTACAGCAAAATTTTCTAAACAACTTTCATCAAAGGAAAAATGGACTTGGGGAACTGAACAGGAGGAAGTATTAACATTAATCAAACAAAACTTTTTCAAAACTGTAATGCTACATCACCCCAATTTTGAACAACCCTTCTACCTAAATTGCGACGCTAGTGATGTCAGTCTAGGTGCAGAATTGTACCAAGAACGCAAAGAAGGAAACCACCTGGTCGTTAGCTTTGCCAGCAGGACACTAAACAGTTGCGAGCGTAACTACAGTGTTACTGAAAAAGAACTGCTCAGCATAGTATTCGCATGTGGCAAGTTTAGAACCTACATCTTAGGGTATCCCATCACAGTCAGAAGCGATCATAAGTCTATATCGTTTCTCAAACAATGCAAATTGAGCCATGGTAGACTTACCCGTTGGATACTTGCTCTGCAAGAGTACCATATTACGTGGGAGTATATTCCAGGCCGGAAGAACGTAGTGGCAGACGTTTTATCCAGAATAAATTTTCAAACATCTAACATTTGAAGGAGTAGAGAAGAAAACAAAAAAGAGTGTAATATACAAGAGAAGGCAATAATAATGAAAGAAAAGGAGATCACCTTACAAAAAAGTATAAATAACAAGGTCCTATGTATAACCCTATGTCCTCACCAAAGATAATGGTAACAATACTTACCAAATAAGTAATATAACCACAAAAAAGATAAAAGGAGTATATAATCAAGCTTCTATAAAAAAGTTTTATGAGGAAAAATAAACCCATAATAGAATAAATAAATTGCTAAAATTCAAAAATTATGTGAGCACAACTTACAACCATATTTCGATGACTTATGAGGCCTAATATAAAATATCAAAGAAAAAAAATAATATAAAAAATTATAATAGGGAATAAGTTACAAAAATTCCTATAAAAAAGTAAGAACCACAAACTTACGATAATATTTAAACAAAAAATACCAAGAAAGGAATAAGTTACAAAAGTTCCTATAAAGTAAGAAAAACTAACTTACAAAAAATTATTTAAAATAATGGTTAAAACAAAATAAAATAAACAAAAATAAAATCAAGCAAAAACTGCTAAGATAAATACCTGAAATAATAATGAATTTAATGTATTCAAAGAAAAACAAAATCTGAACTGGTACAAGGAAGAAAAATAAGTTATGATAAAACAAATATATAAAAAATGGCTAAAGCAGAATATTGCTAAACAACCAAGAAAAAGAAAAAAGATGTCTAAGATAATTAAAATGATCACAAGAAGAATAGAAAAACAAACTAATGAAAAGTTAGAAATGATGAAATTAACAACTAAATAAATAAAAAACAACCAACTGCATGAGTAGATAATAGTATATAGCAAAGGTACAGTGGAAGGAAGAATGAGTAAAAGGCCAAAGTGATCTAAAAACAAACCACAATGTGGACATTCCCAAAATATATTATTATTATTAATTTACGTCACAAGTTGACAAAAAAGGTATTTAAGATTGACTGTTGAAAAAGACCAGCAATCAAAATAAACTGAGCAGAGATGATGTTCCTCTGGTCTCAGAAAAAATGAGTAGTAATGGAAGAAACCAGCTACTAAAAAGTTAGGGAAAAAATTATATAAAAGAGAGAACACACTAATGGAAATAAATAAAAACAGATCCAAATAAAATGGAATGAATCAAGAAAGAAGAGAAATAAGAATGAAGAGACAAACAAGAAAGAAAAGGAAAAAGATTATATATAACTGATAATTTCATAAAAAACTATGCAAGTGTTTTAGTAAGATGATCAATTTTGAAGGAGAGGCATTATGTTACAACACAAATAAGCCACCCCAATACCAGTGAGAAAAAATATGAATATACAATATAAAAAATAACTTGAATAATAAAATGTTTAAACTAATGAAAATAAAATGACAATAACACGAAAAACGACGACTTGACCTAACCCAAGTGATTGACCAAACAAACAGGAAAACAAAGAAGAAGGGAAAAAACCGAAACCAAATAAGAATAAAGCCAATTGAAGGAAGTGAATGAATCCATATAACCAAATGAAATAAAACCAAACGAGAAGGGGAGAACCAAATTAAAATGAAGCCAATTGAAAATGAAGGAGAAGAAGAATAAAAATGAAAATGAAATTAATCAAGTGTAAAGGAAATAAAGTGAAACCAAGGGATAAGAAACACACCAATAATATAAAATATGTAAGGGAGAAATGGTACACTCAAGTATAATATTGGAAATAAAGCCAATGATTATCCAATATCAGAAATAAATATTATTATCAATTAATTAATGTAACTGATTTAACAAAACCCAGTACAGTAATATAATAAAAAGAAAAGTACACTAACCCAAGAATTAGAGTTAGATGTAATAAAACTCTATAGAAATATAACCTTAGTAATACTATGTATAATATTTGTAAAGAAAGAAATAGTGAGAAAGTGAGAAAGTAAAGTGACAAAGAGAAGTGATTATAGGGATTACCCACTAAGAAACACTTAATGTAAACATTTAAGGAGTGCAACAGTGAAGGTGTAAAACCCCAAAATAGTTAGAAACCATATTTATGGTAATAAAACGCTTAATAATCAATAATAAACAATAATTGATTAATGGTGAAACAAATAATAATTAAGAATAAGGTTTTAACGATAGAATCAGATGTAAGCACTTCCTAATGTGGAAGAAACACTGAAGAGTGATGAGGAAACACTATGTGATTAAAAGTGAACCAAATTAGTAATTAAGAAAGGATTTTAAGAAAATTAACTTTAATTGTAAACAATTGTAATTAAAAGGGAGAATCCCATGAAAAGATAAACAACTAGTGTTAACATGGATTGAAGGTAGAGATTAATTAGGGAATAAGAAGTTAATAATGTAATCAATAAACACCCCAGATTATAAGGGAAAATCAATTAAGTAAATTCAAAAGGTGTGATATTGCTTAACACCCAAAAAATAGTAATTAATGAAATGAGTTGTAAACAAACTTTACTTAATAAATGCTGAATAATTGTGTAATTATATTTATGAATAGGATATGACTGAAGAAATTGTACAGAGCATACGCCTAGATGTTATGTTTTTAATTGATGAAGAATAGGGAGTGGTAGCCATATTGTTAACAAAGGCAAAATAGATAATTAAGAAGTTAAGACAATACAAATCTAATTACACTAGAAAATCAGTTAATGTAGAAAATAACAGAACCATACAAATGGGATAATAACAAAACAAAACACATTAGAATAAAATGAGACATCATTTGTATAAATTCAGTAAATATGATCAATGGCTACTAGTGCCTCTGAAATGCCTAACTGTCAAAACAAATAATTACAAATTGTATAAAATCCACAAGGAAATTAACAAATCTAAGGCGAGTAACTAGCCAAGAATAATGTGTAAATCATTTTAAAAGAAAAATGGTACAATAAGAACTTAAATTAAAAGAAATATGTAATTAACAAATGTTAACATAATTGTACAAAAGTTAATATCTAATATAATACAGTCCCTGTACTGGAGTCCCATAAAAATTTTAGTACTGATTTGTCTGACCAACAGAATCGAGTGAAGTACATATAGGAGAGTCAGAAAAAGTTGGGTAGACACCACCATATTCTGGACCGGGTGTTTTAGACGCCATTTTCCAAAATGGCCGAAACCGATTTTATTTTGTATATATTTCTGCTCCTGTAACAGTTATACTCATCATTTTGGTGTCTAAATATAGGTTTTTAAGGGCAAGGAATCAATTACGATGGTTTCTAAAGTTGCCTGATTGCTATTTATTAAAGAAAATCAGTACTAAAAGTTTTACAGGACTCCTCTATTACAGGGCGTAATCCTAATTTTAAAAACTGGCCTACTTACCTGTAATATTTAAGCTGATACATTCTAAAAACTGGAATGTTTATTTTATAAAAATAATTTATGTTTTTTTACAGGTTAACTACCATTGATGAAAATGGATGATCAACAAAGGATAGGAATGAGACTGGCAACTGTTCGCCAGGAAAAACCAAATGTTTTATTTGACGTGGAAAAGTGCATTATTTGTCAGTCTGTAGACAGAAACAAGACAGTTACCACAGTTAATGGAAGAAAAAGAGTACAAGAAGCAGCCGCCATAAGAGATGACATAGTTGCAAAAAGGCTGAAAAGTGTGGCTTCTGATGTGTTTGTGTATCACGTGACAAACCTGTGCTATAAAACGTATACTTTAAAAAAATCTCTTGATAAAGTAGCAGCAGAAAAGGATAATAGTGAAGTATCAGAAAGTGAAGATGACCATGCCAATGAAGAAATCTCCAGGAAAACAAGATCATCTGTTGTACCACGAGAGCCTCCTTCATCAGTTGTGCGCCCAACACATATTCGATGTATGGTCTGTGGGCATCAAAGTCATAATGGTGTGCGGGACAAGTTTCGTATAAGTGAATCTGAACGAGCAAAATATTTTTTATCTGCAGCAATCTATTTTCAAGATGACGTTTATACTCGTGTGGCAGATCTGGAATCAGATACTCAAGTTTTTGGTGCAGATTTACTGTACCACAAAGTTTGTTTAGAAGCATATTTAAGAAAATATGAATATGCTATGAAAAATGTGAAAAACCAGAAAACCATTTCATCAAAAGATTTGGCATTTGAAAAAGGAATGGAAATTATAGTCCCTAAGCTTAAAGAAGGATATGGCTTCACACTAACGGAAATCCGTGATTTGGTAAATGAATTGGCTGGTGAAAACGTAATTAGAAACAACGAAGTTAAACTAAGACTGCAAAGACATTGCGAGGATGAAATAAGCTTCAGTTCATCTGATAGTAAAAATGAGTCATTGATGGTTTTCTCGTCAAAGGTAGGGACTGATGAAATAGTCAAACGTATGCGGAAAGTAGATAACATCAAAGCTGCTGCAAAAGATATCAGACAGGCTTTACAGAAAGTAGACTTTGGACTTGCTAATAAATTCTGTGATTCAGATGAACTAAAGACGTCGTGGATGGCTACTGAGATGCCTGATGAAATGTTAACATTTTTGTCTGCATTTTTAAATATTAACAAAGGTCTGCTGTTATCAAATACTATGAATGAAGAAGAATCAAATACTATGAATGAAGAAGATTCCGATCCAGATCAGTCCGAAATGGACTCACAAGACGATGATGACGAATGTGATGTTGAACATGGTGCAACCTTTCATAATAGGAAAATGGCTGTATCTGCAAAAGTAATATACCAAATATTGTATTACTCTATTCATCGTGGCATGAAACAAACGCCTCTGCATCTTATGGTTGTTCATACCATTTATGATAAGTGTAAAAGTTGAGAGTTAATTACTTGTATGAATAGAGCATTAGTTTCTGTGAGCTACAATGAAGTGTTGCGTAAAAGACAGCAATTAGCAGCCTATGACATGAAATTAGAACAAACTATCCAACGATCTCAAAAGAGCTCTAAGGGGATAATAGGACAAACAAGGCAACAAATGTACGTCACGGAATGGGAGTTGGTGTATCACGAAGTGCTAGGAATAAGCAACTGTTTCCGAGAAATACTTGGTGCTGATGGTACTGGTTACAGTGAGGTAACTCTTCATCATGAATTGTCAGGAAACTTGAGTACCAACATGTTCATATGCGTTAATGTACTCTGTGAATTTATGAACACTAGAGGCAATCCATATGAAACATCCAGCCAAACACAGCTTCATAATTTTATCAGCAACCAATGTGTACCTAGGGAAGATGCTCTCCGTCTGTTGAAAGTGAAAGAGCATGGACAAGACGGATATGAACAATTTAGAAATGACCGTTTTGTAAATAAAACTTCAAAACTTTCTGACGTTATCACAAAGGTAAAACTCCCAACAATGGAGAGGAAAACAATAGTTCATACTGTGAAATCAAAGACAACACTAGCTTCCCAAAAAAGTAGTATTGCTGCAGCTCATAGAAGTATTGACATAGCTAAAGCAAGAGGAGAAACTATGAAAGGTATTTTGAAATATGATCTGTTGCCAACTAGTATGTTGTTAGATAGTAATGGCTACACAAGTAAACCTGTAAAGCATGTACTATTGACTGAACTAGAGAAGAAACTTGATCAAACGCAATACTGTTTTCAACAGCGTGATGTCGTGGATACTGCTGTCATAGTTGATTTTATGTCACAAATTCGACAACTCACAACTAAGGATATGCTACCTTTCAAAATATTTTTGATAAATTGTGGACTAATACAAGTAACTACAAGAGAATTAAACGAGTAGACTTTGTGTTTGACAGCTACATTGAGCAGTCACTTAAAGAAGGTGAAAGAGAAAGACGGAGAAATGCTGATCCAATCGAACTGATAAAAATCGAACAGGAAAGTCTTATACCTATACAGATGGACAGATTCTGGTCTTCAAGCAAAAACAAAGAGATGCTCCAATTGGCTGCTGCTACTAGTTTCATTGAAAAGGCAATAATGACTAACTTCACTACAGTGATAAGTGGAACCATCACAGGAGACAATGACAGCAGAGATGCATTAATAGTTATGAACAAAGAAGTTCAAACTTGCTCGGACCTTCAAACCTTTGTTGAAGAAGCAGATAGCAGAATTATAATCCATCTGTTCCATGCTGTCCAGTCGGGCATAACATGCCTTATAGTGCTATCAAATGACACTGATGTAGTTGTTCTCATCCTTCGATATATATTTGAACTATTCAGTAACGGATTGCAAGAATTGTGGATCAAAGTGGGAGTGGGTGATAAAATGCGCTATGTGCCTCTACACACACTTGGGAGGCACCTGGGAGCTGCACTTTACAACACTTTAATTAAGGCCCACATACTTACAGGTAGTGATGTCACAAGTAAGATTGGAACAAAACCATCTGCACTAAAAGCATCGCCAGAAACTTTACTACTTCGATTTGCAGAAGATAATACTCTGTCTGAAGAAACACTTGACAAAGCAGAGGAATACCTTGTTCAAGTTTTACATCCATCATCAAAGTGTAAGACATATGATGAACTTCGTTATTCATTACACAAGCAGAAACACATATCAGAGCTACCACCCTCATCTTTTTCACTAAGAAATGGACATATCCGAAGATGCTTTTTTGTTTTACGGGAATGCTTTAACCTATCACAAAGCTATTTTCCTGATACAAGCCTGCAGCTGACAGATTATGGATGGTGCAAAGATGCAAATGGTGTGCTAAAGCCTGATCTGTGCCTTCTGAACTATTAATACAGTGCGGTTGTACAGCTTGTGCTACTAGTAGGTGTAAATGTAAATTGAAATATTTGACTTGCACAGAGTATTGCAAATGTGGTGAACAATGTAAAAGATAGACTGAGAAAAAATTATGTTAGTTATACACTCAGTTTTCCATAACAGAGTTTACTTCTGTGTCTATAAAAATGTTGTGCAAATATATTTATATTTTGTTGTATAAATATCACTTTCCAAATAAAATATTGTATTCCACTTTTGTTCATATTTTTATTTAAAATCCATAAGAACTGATTTTCTTTAATAAATAGCAGTCATGCAACTTCAGAAACCATCTTAATCGATTCCTTGCCCTTAAAAACATATATTTAGACACCAAAATGATGAGCATAACTGTTACAGGAGCAGAAATATATACAAAATAAAATCGGTTTCGGCCATTTTGGAAAATGGCATCTAAAACACCCGGTCCAGAATATGGTGGTGTCTACCCAACTTTTTCTGACTCTACTGTATGTACTTCACTCGATTCTGTTGGTCAGACAAATCAGTACTAAAATTTTTACGGGACTCCAGTACAGGGACAGGAGTAATAGAACACAACCTTATGAGGTATTAATTTAATCTTTGAAAGGAAAGACAAACAGTAGTGATAATATTTAATACTCAGGAAGGAAGACAGAAGAATAAAAGCAATCAGAAAATATACAGTAATTTTAAATAAAAATTCAAATATGATAACAATGGTAATAAACCATGCCTGAGCCAATCAAAGGTAATACGTAACCATAGAAACGAGCCGTTGGTTACTAATTTTCCGTTAATTCTCATTACTCGTATAGTGACGCTTATATAGCAGGGACGCAAAATTTTGTATGGCATAAATTTTACTTTAAAATGTTAAAAAACTCGTCAAAAGTCAAAAACATATACAAGTGAGAAGGAGATGAAGAGTAATAACATTTAACTGATGTCCAGGAACAATATAAATGAAAATTAAAAGAAGAAATTCCCAAGACTAATCTGAAAAGGACGCCAGCAGCCTAAATCACTCAAAATTGATGAATTTTCCATTTCAAATGAACAACGATCTATCACAAACCTTCTGAACTGATAAGTATCATTTAAATACCAAAATTCCAGGAATAAAAGCACTTTTAATATTTCTCAAATCTATACGAACTCTCACTATGAACTGAAAATAATTTCCTTCAAGGATTAAATAAAATAAACTTACATATAAAAACTTGTTCAACTAAAAAATAACCTCGCATTAGATTGCGAACTTTTGAAACACATATTACTACACGGCAGAACAAATTGTAGCCACACTTTATATTATTTAAGTACGAATAATGTAAGGTAGTGTACTTTTTTATTGTAATCATACTGAATATTTTCCTTGTAATCAAAAGGACTCCAGATTTTGAACGAGTATAATTGTAAACTATAAACAGCAGCCATTACTGCATTGAATAGCTCATTTCAATATCGATTTCGTCAAACTGAGAGAAAGCGTTTCATGACTAACGTCGGAACAAATTTATTAAATACCACATAATAATATTATTGTCAAATTGCATAATTACCAAATAGCCATTAAAGAAACAGTACAGAGTGTAACCATTGTGTTTATTTCATAGGGAATTGTATTGTATATGTGTGTGTTAGCGAACTTACAGAATAGACGACTAGCGATCTTGCTACCTGTTCGATACAGCAAGCTGTACAAAGGCGGGAACCGATTCGAATGCCCCGGCCGTCATCGCTGAAAACACCTTTTTAACACATTATTTCATAAATGTAATTGTTTTCAACAAACAATTTGGCGCCACCCGGGATTCATAAACCCCTATAGAATTATAGGTAAGGTTTTCACTCGGTTGTACTGATAATTGTGACATCGCTACGGACTTCGTTAGCGGCAACTATTAATGTAACGACAAGGTGTGAGACGAACACACAAACGTTGTACTTATTTTACAATTACGATGTCGAATTATAGTTACAGATTGGCTTCCATCGCGGGGCTTGAAAGAGACGGACATCATTTTACACGTTACAATATGCACTGTAAATTTCAAATTCCTCCAAGGCATTCATATATAAAAATTTTTTGCGTGTTGTTGTTTATTTGGGGTTTAAGCATTCTCTTTAAAATCTTTTTCTCTTGTATGGTAGAATGCTTAAACCCCGAATAAACAACAACACGCAAAAAATTTGTATATCTACTAATTACACTAGCTTTATGCCTAAGGTTTTATCTTCTATATTGAATAATAATAGTTTCACTATTTCATTCAGGACTAATAATAAGTTACTGGATATTCTCAAACCGAAAAAACACATGCCTCCAGAAGAAAAAACTGGCATATATAAGTTAACATGCAATGATTGCGAGTGCTTCTACGTTGGACAGACTGGGAGAGGTTTCCTTAAACGATTTCGAGAACATTTACCTAAGAAAATAAGAAACATTGACCACATCAAATCAAATTACGCCCGACACCTGACTTCACACAATCATAATTACACAGATTTTAGTTCCAATTTAATACCGTTACATGTGTGTAAGAAGGGCCGTTTCATGAATGCCTTGGAGGAATTTGAAATTTACAGTGCATATGCAAACCCAAGGAGTCGCGATATCGTGTTAAATGACCACCTGAACTTTGTATCCAACCGATTGTACGATACCGCCTTGAGTCCGCTCGCTGGGGCTACGATAAGGTAGCAACCGCTCAGTGGCAGAATGAACTTGAACGGGTGCGCACCCAAATCCGCGTACGGTTAACATGCAAATTTTGACATTTTTTACTACGTAACGATCTCGCAAGAGTGATAGTTTTACCTTTTTAATATCTGATGATGGAGCATAAGCTCTGAAACGTGTAATAGACGAAGTTACAAGAAATCACACGGCGGATAATTTAAGTTAAATAATTTACAAAGATGATTTTGTTCCGTACAACTAAGGGTTCATGAATAACATTTCTTTCCCCAACAACCATGTTCTCCCTTGTAGGCCACTCTCTTCTTACCCAGTGATACTGTTTTGCTCTGCTATCCCAAAGGCACAAGAAGCAAGGATATTTTGTGTAGCCACCTTGCTGACCAAGGAGAAAGTTTACCATTTTTAAGTCCACACAAATTACCCATTCGTGTTCATGATACCTAACCTTATCCAAGACCAAAGCTATGGTATCGTATTCTTCTTTCATTTTGGTTGAGTGAGCAATTGGTATTGACCCAATTTTGTTGCCATTGTGCAAAAGTACACACTTCAAACTCCGCTTAGAGCTATCAATAAAGAGACGCCAATCATCTGGACAATATTTGAGAAGGCCCATTTTCATTAGGAGCCCTTTGACATCTTGACAAAATACAAGATCGTATTCTTGAGAAAAAAGGGTAACAAATCTTTTTCTCTTGTATGGTAGAATGTAATTTTTGTTCCATGATCAAGTAGATTCTTGTCACTCAACCTGGACGCAAGTACTTCAGAAGCTTGTTTTGAGAGGTTGAGATCTCTGATAAGGTCACTTAACTCGCTTTGGTTAAAACGTTGAGGAATTGATGATTTTCCCTCATAATCACTATCATTACCTTTATCTGTATCACAACAAGCATCAGAAAGATTAAATTCATCCTCCGAGAGCTCCGGTAGCTGATGAAACGTTGGAATTGGTACTTCATCTGAATGAGGAACAGACCGTTTTGCAGAGGCTAAATCAGGATATGTCCACTTGCTGCAGTTATTTCGATTGATGCCATTAATATTTACAATACAAAAATAGCAGTCATCAATGTGACTCCAAACCATCGGCACACCGAATTTCAGACTCCTTCTTTTTCCGTTAGTCCACTGGTGTAGGTGTCCGGTACAAGTTTTACAAACAATGTGTGGAGCACACAGTTTATCTTGGTCACCAAGCCTAACGCCAAAGTATCCATGGTACGCTCTTTTCACAAAATCAGAAATAGTTTTTCTATTTTCTTTCAGTGCGTACTCACCACATATGTAGCAAAATATATCAGGATGATTAACACAGCTCCTTCGACTGGAATACATTTCTTTCTTTTCAATATAACTACAAAAACAGAACTTAGAGGTTATGTTGGATGCAAACACAAGGTTATATAAACAAATATGGCGTCTTAAAAAAGCATGCAGTCAGCTGATTGTTGTACACAGAAGAAGAAGGGAAAATAACGAGGAACTAACACATGTATAAACCTTCACTTAACCACAACTCAACAGACTTTATAGTGAAAGTGCTTATTAGTAAGTAACGCTGTATCTCAAAAAGTATAGCTGGTACAGAAAAACGGTTTTTATATTTATAATCAGCACGACAAATATAGATAAAATCAGCTATAAAATCTTAGGCACCAAGTAAAAAATTTTTTTTTGTTAACCTGTGTAATGGAAATATGTGGGCTTACGATAAACAAAAAGTCTACTGAAAATAAATACTGTTGCAATGTATATAATTATATATAACTACAGTTATAGAAAGGGTTGAGGAATTTCGCTATATGGTTAGCATGGTTAGTCAGGATGGAGGTGCTCTTAGGGATGTGATAAGTCGTATAAATAAAGCAAAAGGAGCATTTGCACAGTTAAGACCAGTATGGAGATCACCCCATATACACAGGAACACCATATACGCAGAATATTTGACTCAAATGTCAAATCAGTGTTGCTGTATGGATGTGAGACCTGGAAAGTGACAAAGGACGTTACCACAAGGTTACAGGCTTTCATTAACTATTGCCTGAGGTACATAATGAGAATTTGTTGGCCCAAGACCATCTCGAACACAGACCTATGGGAGGCCACAAGTCAGAGTACCATCCAACTACAGATAAAGAGAAGAAAATGGAGTTAGATCGGTCACACCCTGAGAAGACCACCAGAAAATATCGCTATACAGGCACTGAATTGGAATCCGCAAGGTAGCCGCAGACGTGGAAGACCAAGGAACACCTGGAAGAGGACTACGGAAAGACAGCTGGCTGGTGTCAACAAGACATGGAGGGAGGTGAATGCCCTGGCAATGGACAGAACAGGCTGGAGAAATTTCGTCGAGGGCCTATGTTCCACCTAGGAATTTAAGGAGTTAAGTTGAGTAAGTCAAGTCCTAAAGATATTTATGGAAACAAGATGAGAGTTGAAAGCTAGAACTAAATTGCTTTGTATGTAGAAATTATGGTTATAAATTTAACTAAAAGAAAAACCAATTCAGTAGTTTGAATTTTTAGTGTTTATTGAATGATTGTATCTTTTACAGTAGTTATTCTACTTAAAAAGTAGTTGATTAATCATAGTTTTCATAATTACTCTGATAATTGAGAAAATTATTTAATACTGAAATTTACATAATAATAAATGTATGCCTATTTTATTCAAAATACTGAGAGTTCTGCAGCTTAGGGAGCTTACTAGTGTGTGTACATATATACAAGCATATATGAATATTTATATGAAAAATATGAATTTTAATTAAATTAAACTTTAGTTAAATTCTATACTTCCTTTCATTAAAAATGTTAAAACTGAAGTCAGCCTTGTGTTATGATCTACACTGAGAGGCAGACATACAAGAAGTACAAGACCAGCAGGTTGATCCTTCTAGTGAAATGAAGGTTGTGGATGAAGAGAAAGAGGAGGAGGAGGAGGAGGAGGAGGAGGAGGAAACAAAAACTTATGAGATTTCTGGAGTGATCAGAAAGTCCGGTTACAGTCCAAAAGAACCAAACCACTTCATTACCATGGAGGCTTAGCCAAGTCTACGTTTCTATTTCCAGAACTATTTCTAGAATTCGTTTCTATTTCTAGAAGAAGAATATCTTTCAAGATGATAGTGAAGAGGAACGAATAAATATTTCAGACTGACTAGTAATACAACTGACCGTACCCAAATTAATGATCCAGGCAAAGTGATGCCAAAATACATTCAACCCCGACTAAGATATGAATTTTAAATAAGGACAAAATAAGTATTATAAAGACTGACGGATTATGTATCAATGCTATAAGGAAACAAATGGTTCCATTCAATGTGTCATAATATAAAGGTAATCAAAATACAAATTGAGGGATAATAGGCCCAAACATACAATACTATGTAAAGAGAAATAGTAGTAAGTGATTAATTTGAATGATGTAATGAAAATATAACAAACCTTATTATAGATACAATGAACCATACCACTAATAATGGTCATAAGGTTGTCTAGAAAACAACACATAATAATTTATTCACAGTAACATTTTATAACAAGAGCGTATAATAGTAGTTAGTAAGTGATTTACCAAGTGACAATTTAATAAGGGTGGGTACACCAAAGTGAAATGAGTAAAAGAAATAAATATTATGACATAACCACTATTAACACTAAAGTACAGTGAAAAGGTACGAAGTGCAAGTTTAACCCAAAATAGAGATAAAACACAAGAATTATAAATCAGAACTCATAGGCCTATAAAAGTGAGAGTGGACAATAAAATGTAAAAACCCATAAAAACCAATAAGAATAAATATAAAAACAAAACCATTCTAAAATGAGACTGAAGTACAATACAGTTAATAAATAAACTAATGTACATTAATTTTAAGAAAATACTATATGTAAGATTACATGATAAAAGTGGAAATAATACCTATATGAGAAGGTAACAAATAATTAATCAAACTGTCAAAACTAGATAGATTAATTATTTATAAGTGTGACAAATAGAATCCAAACAGTGCAATACTAACCAGTGATAAAATAATAAACCAAGTGTTTTGTGAACAAGTATCACCAGTCAAGTGCTAATATTAAGGATATACCTAGATGACAATTGAGAGAATATTTGTTTATATTCCCAATTCCTTAAACCTATAGGAGGAATATGACTATGTTTAAGGGTGAAAAGTACCAAAAAATGGAATAAACAAATGAAGTAGTAGTAAAAAATAGTAGTAAAAAATGAAGAGTAACCAAAATATTGTTATTATAGTAAGAATTGATAGTAGCTTAATAGTATAGTTGTATTCAGGATAAAAATCCTCTAATGTTATTGAGGATGTTATTGTTATGAATGTTTAGATAGTAAGTTTATATAGTAAATGTTTATAAGCAGTGTTATGATAGCATAAAGAAAGCAGAGGAGATGGTAATATTAATGTTATATAACGGTGCAAAAGTTATAATTGTTAAAATAAGCACTAAGAGCAAGTTATATTCTGTTGAGTGGTGATGAAGCCTATATTAAAGTTATATTAAAGCTATGTTAAAGTTATGTTAAGGTTATAAATTTAAGTGTTAAACAATTGTATAGATTAAGTAAAAGCAGTTTATTTGTTCAAATGTTCAGTAGAATCATAGCCATGTGGGCATGAGATTAAAGTAATACGATAGTATGTCCTTTTTGTTTTGTTAAGATAGTGTTATATGTTAAACAGTTTTTATGGTTGTTAAAAGTTAATTTAACTGTTAAAGGTTTACTAAGATATCAGTCATGGAAAATGACATTAAGGTAAAATGTTTATAAACATGGTGATGAAGATAACACCAGTACATAGGCCAGGTAAAAACCAACTTTTGTAAATTTTAAATAATACTGTTAGGAATTTTATGAAACAAATATTGAAGGATGAACAGATTGATAGTTAATAGTATACACTACAAAACTAGAAACAAAATAATTCGTTTTAAGCTATCTATGAAAAATTCAAATAACAAAATTGTAACAGCTGTATTTCTTAAGTAAAGGTAGGCATGTTTAGTGTCTATGTGTGTCAAATGTAAAGACCAAAATAAGGTTGATAATAGTTTTAAATTCCCAATCAGTACAGAAAAGTTATAATAATTTAAAGGTTTTGAACAAATTCCGACATTGAAATAATGAAATTACATGACAATGTATATCCGAATCAACCAACCAGATTCCAAGTTTACCCATAGCAACCAGAAATTTCGGATAAATAATTGAGACTTCTTTAACAACGGTCATAGCGTACAGACGCGTTTGCAAAACGTCTTACATAATTAACTATAAATTGTGAAAACACGTTCCAGACATGTTAATACAGATAGATACACATAATACGAGTTATTACAACCAAGTGAGGAACACCTAGCATTGGAAATAGAAGAATCAAGAACCAGGGAGGAGGACAGAAGCAGACGTGGGCCCTATCTTCGACCAAGAACCATATAAAGAAGAGGATTTGGTGACTTTGACATTTTATTATATTATGCATCAACACCAACTTTTGTATATACGACTTTTTAAAAATTAAGCAACTAAACTACAGACACCATATCACACCAACACTAAGAACACTCACTAATAACACGAATTGAGATTGACACCTTTTTAAACACCACAAGAACCTTTGATTTCAATAATAATTAATAAACACATGAACTGGCCATAACCTATAATAACTAGCAGCCACGATTCCACGGCACGTGTGCACATTACACTCTAAACTTTGTAATATCCTTGAACTGTAAAATTTGTACTTTGATTTATGGAATAATATTTTGTTTAATAGTAATCCCCGAACCATATACGCCCTGAGATGATCTATTTTTAATAGAAATAATAACCAACGCTTTATTTTGGTCTGAATGCAATAAGAATTACAACTACAGTACCAACTGGTAAAGGAGACACATAATTTTTGCCACGATTGTGATTATTATAAAAGAAACGAGAAACAGTTAACCCATGCTTTATTGAATAAATGATTCCTATAAAGATATATGTTTGTTGTTATATTTGCGTCGTTATTATTGCTGTTCCATTTAAAAAATAAGTTCACAGAGCACAGCGGACACTACAACGGTTGGCAACGGTGGGTGACGTCATCGAAACGGTACGTATAGTGGGAGCGAGCGGCAGATTACAAAATCATTCGCCGTTCAACATATATTATTAATAGTAACATAATTACAACAACAACAGTGTGGTTGAAGGTAGTTAATACATATATATTTGTTACTAATTGACATTTCAACGGGCGGCGTATATAATCTAAGTGCCCACAACATTTATAAAACGCGTTACAAATTGACGAATCCAAAGTGAGGCTTTAAAGAAGTAACGAACGAACACAACACACGTATAAAGTTCGTTACAATATATATATATATATACATATTTCACCTACCTTTCTACAATGGATTATTATGTCATTCTTTTCAAGATACTTTATTTATCAAAATTAAGTACTTTACTCTTGTTAAAACATAAAACACTGCACGTAAACTACCAAACTACCCCTTCCCCTTAACCGTTCTTCACCAAAATCAATAAACCTTGAGCCCTCTACAACTCAGGCACATATGCAAAAAATTATTTGATTCTGTCTGAATTTGCGGCCATTATTGTTCACCATAGAAAAAATTCTATACTAGACACACAGGCAGACACACATACAGACGTTTTTCAGGAAATGACTTTTCTTCATGTTTTGAGGGTAGTACAATCAGAATCAGCCCTTATCTCAAACACGATTTTTTTCACGATCACCATAATTCCATTTCCTTACAGAACATGGAATAAAATGAATTATCATATTATAGCAGGTACAATAAAACAGGATACACTGAGCAATGTGATAAAAGCTATATACTTTGCATTAATTATCATTCTATATGGTCCTTCATGAAAGACTCTTCCACTGTCAGTAAATTTGAAGTTTCTAAATAATTGCCCTTATTAAGAATCTGCTGACTTCCCTTATTGCCTCCTACAAGCTAACTCTTGATTTCCTAAATAATAAACAAAATATATCACATAGCCTACTATCCTTTGATTTCATTTAACATTTTCATTGTGCTGTACAGTCTGCTTGAATTCTAGATTATTCTGACATGTTCAAATCTGTTACGTCGCAGTATGTGAAATATTCAGAATTTTTTATATGAATTTTGCTACCAGCATATTTTGGGGCTTCAGCTTCAAAATTTTTATAGTCCCTACTCTAACTTTGCTCCATGGTTTCTCTACATTAAACATCAAAGAATAATATTAATGTAAAGTTTTATTGCTTACAACTGGAGAGCCTTCAATATTTACTATACCAGATTTTCTTATGTTTTCATCTTTTTGCGACAAATCTAAAGGCAGCCAAGGTATTTTTGACTTGAGCAATGCCTTTTGCTCTAAAGATAATGTACTGATTTCATATTTTAACAAAAATTCTTGTGAATCAAAGGCATCACAGTTCATATCAAATACATCTGTGGTAGAACCGGTACTAGCGGCATTAATTTTGCTGCTTTAAAACGTTTAACACTATATTTTAAAGACTTAAAGGACAACATTTAAAAATGTTTATTATTAAATAATTAACACATAAATGATTACACACTTCTTAAGTCTACAACCACTATATACACAATTACAAATAATTTGTAAACACAACAAAAACAAGACTAGGCACCACATAATGAAAATAAACACATGGCCTTGGGAGAATTCTGTACTATTTAGTGAAGGGGAAATGTCTTCAGTAGTGCTTTAAATGGCACACTAATAGCTGCAAACGCAGCCCTTCCCATTGTCCACCGAAGCTCACCTCCCGCCAAACCTTGTTAAAAAGATGTTCCGATAATGTCTACCCTGATACTCTTGTGTACAGTTGCATCACACAGCAATGTTCCACGCTATAACACCCATGTGGTGTCTCATAATATTTAACTTCTTAAATTAGGTTTATACCTAAAGGAGACGCTGTCTACTTTGTCTCCCCTAATGTTTCACCACTTCTACTTACCAAATCTTTCCGATTATGACTTCACACATTTCTAAAGTTGGTGACAGCCTTAAAATCAGTAACACCATAGACAGAAGCAATAAAGATTCAGAGGTAGCTTACAATAATTCAGAAAACAGTTTGAAGGAGTGCTTTCAAAACTGGAACAGCCACCAGGAATAACATAAGAAGAAACTATTTTGAAGAAAAAATAACTACAGAGTCTTAAAAGTAAACCTCCAGATTTGTCATTCTCTTCACGCATCTTCTTGAAACGTAATTTGTAAAGTTGTTTTATACTGTTACTTGAAAAACAACTCTGGTATTTCAATAACTCATATGTACATGAAGTAATTTTTTAACTGTTCATTTTATTTAATGTTTTAACAGAATTCAGTAAATATTATAATTTTTAAAAACAACATTAATAAATTACTATCAGTAACATCACATTTATTTTCACATCATAAATTCTTTAATTTATTCTTTCCTATACAGCAAAAAAAAATTATAGCAAAGATGCAGAGGTGAGATTGAAGTAACAACAAATTGCTCCTAGACCGTACTACAAAACGTATACTGAGAAAATTTGTTTCACAGTCTAAATTATATGTTTTAAATGTACAAAAGATACATTAGTACATCATTATGTATTATTATTAAATAATCAATTCTGATTGAATGACGTGTTTTATTTTAATTTTAAAATGCACATGAATATTGCAAAGATGCACACACAGGTGGTGCTTTATGACAAATCAATATATTTTTAAATATCACAGATAAAACTAACATAATGTAACAGACTCAATTTACCAACTTACACACTTATTTTGAGTTTGTATTTCACACACAAAATATTAATAATTGCGACCAGGGGTCATGTTATGATCACGTCGTACCATTATCTCAGAAACATCTAACTGATTTTTACGTAATGAATTTGGAGGTGGGACTGCTGATATTTCATTTGAAACATTGCTGTTCACTCCACTTGTTATATTAGGTATTGCTGCTTCACATACTGATCTTTTCTTTTCCAACTTGTTAATTTTACGATAATGACTTAAATCAACAAGGAAATCACGATAGAAGACATACTTCTGTCAACAGAAAAGTATAAGAAATTTGTAATAATAAATACATTAAATGAAATTAAGCTACAGTTTCCTAATATTAATCCTTTATACTTTATTAAATTCTTTTAAAAGTTTTCATAATCTCTGTCAATCCCATTAAAGTCATTCTAGTTGGATCACAGCTTCAGATTGTAACGCATTGTCTTTTGCATGAAGCAGTGATGAATCAAATACAGAGTAATAAGAAATATGAGAGTAAAAGTGAAACTTTACAGTTTTATCACCCTAATGTTAGCACTTATACATTATTAGAATACAATAAAAATTATTTTAGCAAAAAAAAAAAAATAGGAAATCATTTAACAAGTGATAGAGCTACATGAATTGACTTTTTGCCTGCCCATGTTAATTATCAACAGGCACATTCCCAATAATAAAAACATTATAATGTTTAGAAGCATATTTAATCTCTTAATTCATCACACTTGGTCACGGATTTCATCCAACAACTGGGGTAGAGTGGTTTCCTGTGGTAAGTCCATGGGGTACGTTCCTGAGTGAGGGATAATCATGATGCTGTGAATTAACTAGGTACTGTAAAATGACTGGTTAAAACAAACTCTCCAATTTCTAGATAACATTAGTACATAAGCATTGATGGATGACTAGATAGTGTGATTAGCAATTGTTATAGACTTGATATAGCAACAAGATCTATCAATCTTGTTAGACAGATTGACTGGCAACAATTAGTCACTAAATGATACCAGACAATGACTGGTTATGACATAACAAACTTTTTGTAAATGGTACTTACTTTTGAAGAAATGAGTAGCTGCTAGGCAGTGATCCATGGAAGGAAAAAGGAAAGTGCCTCCAGGGAACAGATGGGTTCCCCAGTGGTGAAGAATTTATCAAGATATGAGGGTCTCCAAAGAAAGAGAAGATATTTACTGAAGATAGGTTCCTGACTGTCACCAGAGTATCATGGGGATGTTCACAAGAAGTTCTTAACATGACATATAGAACATACATCAAGCCAGTAATAACTTATGGCAGTGAAGGAACCATCACAAGCACTACTGCAAATGAAGGTAGACTAGAACGTTTGCAGACAAACATCCTAAGACTCATCACAGGTGGCATCAAATCAACTCCAGTTACAGCATTACAACTATATACAGGCAACAAACCAATAACAGAGGAAATTAAGCAACAGGCAGCACTGCTAAACCTCAGAATTAAATCACTACCTGAGAAGTCATGGGTTCATGAGAGGATGGAACCACAGAGACTCAAAACGCAAAAGATCTGGCTAAACCAAAGTAGCAACTACCTTCAATACCACAGCATACCAACAGCAGTTAATAAAGTGATCCCCTTGGAAAATCCACTCGACTTTCATAGGTATGAAGTACATCTCAGTCTGATAGAAGATGTTAAGAAGAAGACAAGATCTCCAGAATAACTAAAACAGATAACGCTAACAACCATCAATGAGAGATTTCCGGAGGAAAACTGGCTACGTGTATACACTGATGGATCCTTACTGGATAAAGTGGGTTGTGCTGGAGCAGGAGTGTTCTCCTCATTGTTTTCTCACTACACTGCAGTGGGACAAAATAAATCAAGTTATGACGCTGAAGTAGAGGCTATCAAAGTGGCATTGCAAAACCTCATTTGGAGGCCAAATTCCTTTTCAAAAGCTGTCCTTTTAGTGGACTCTAAGTCTGCCATCCAGGCAATATTCTCTAATACAGGAGCAACATCCAGGAGCACACTGGAAGCAAGACGACTCACCAGGCAGCTTACAGCACTTAACAAGGAGATAGTTATTCAGTGGATCCCATCTCACATAGGCATCTCGGGAAATGAGACAGCGGACACCTTGGCAAAGCGAGGGACAATGCTCTACCACCGGGAAAGTACCCATGACTTCAGCACCCTAAGAAGACTGATGACAAGGAAAACAAACTCTCGCTTCCTGGAAGAAGCAAGAAACATATCAGAAAGAAAAACATGGTCAGGGATTGAACAGTTATGGAATAACAACTATAGAAAACCCAGGAAGGAAGCAGTCGCCAACTTTAGACTGGAAACTGGCCATGACTCTCTCAGCGCATCTCTACAAATTAAAAATTTCCACCACAGAAGCATGTGTATTGTGCAGGAGAGAATACTCAAAAATGAACAAAAATCATCTATTGGCGTGTGTGAAGCTGAACCGGGAAATGCAAGAACTCAGAAATTACAGTGGTCTTTATTGGGAAGCTCGGTACCAAATGGGTTAAATGTACTAAGGGGGAGCCATTGGAAAACAACAACAACAACAACAGGTTCCTGAATGTAAGGGGGATTCTTAAGTGTTGTTTCTAAATTTGTAGCATTTACAGATAACAACTGGGAAACAATCTATTATGCTACTTAACTAACTGTGTATGTTTTTATTGTATTAACCAATTAAAAAATTAACTAATCCTTCTGAATTATCAAGCATACAATACAATAAGAAGTCAATTTAATATGGGCCCAAAAACATTTATAGGAAACATCTAAATTATATTTTATGAACCTTGAAACCTAATGGAAAATATGCAAAAAAAATTTTAATTTAATCTAATCATCTACCTCTGTCTATCCTTGTATGTTTAGAGATCCCTGGTCACGCAGCTGCCATGTGGTCATTTATACAAGATTCTAACTTATGCATGTGTGTGACTTTCCAAATGGGGTCACAATGCATTAACCAGTCGACTGTACTGTTACGTATACACAAATATGAAATTATGTTTTATCAATCAAAAATTACTGTAAGGTAATAAGAGTATGTCTTTATAATAAACAATGGAATGTTTATAAAAAAACAAAGAATTAATTTACTTGTCATAATAACCATGGAAGGTGTTTATAAAAGTACATTTGCACATAATGTACTAATACATTAAACATTATAAAACAAATAGGGGAAAAAATAACCACCGAAGTACCTAAGATGCATGATACAGCATTTGGAGCTCCATAAAATGCAGGTTCAAACCAGGTCACTAGAACTAAATTTTTCAACTGAATTAACATCCCACAATGGTTTGAGTTGAGTTGAATATCTAATTGTGCTTAAAATATGATACTGTTGGACCTAGGGTGAGGATTATGTTCAATATAGAATATGCGATATATACCCATGATGCAAACATTTGATATGATTACTTTTAGTTTGAAAAATTTGTATTTTTAGTGTTGTTAATACATTGTGATCTGTACAAACCGTTAAAATTTAATGTGTGCTTTCTTATTTATTTCTTGATTGAATGAATTTAATTTTTTCATATTCTGCATATAACTACAGCTTTTTTAAAGCTGGAAAACACAAATTATTTTACTAACATGATAGTGCAAGGCTGAAGGTCTTATTATCTTAGCAAGGTAAATATTTATATATACACTGAACACCCTGAAACTCATTATATTATTATTTTATTACTGTATAATGTATTATAAAATTTATATTGTAATGGTATGTCCTGTTACAGCATGCTAGGTATAGTACCAAAAAGTGTGTGTAACCTTGTAGTAATATGTAGCACATGAACAAATGTTATATAAAGCTGTAGTATAAACATCAGAGAGAGGTGCAGTGTAATTTTTGTGTAATGTATGTATGAAAAATCTCTAACAATATTGTTACGACAGTCTACTCAATCGTCGTAGGTACAGTGGAAACAAAATAAGTACAAGACACCAATTAAGTCACTACTTACCAGGTTTAATTTCCACAGTTAACAGTTCGTAATTAACAACGCAGTCTCTACAACAAATCAAATAAAAATTGTTCACACGCAATAAAATGTCCACTAAAATTAAACACAATTGTATTACAATTACCATCCGATTATAAAACACAACACCTAAACTAATAACCACATGAACGCGCACAGTAATTTCGCCCGACAATAACTCTCAAACCGCACTGTCAATATATCGCACTAATACTGAAGCTTAAGGCCGCTCTCGCTATGTATTTATACCTGCGCTCACAGAGCAGAATGTACCTAATTGCGTCTTAGCGCTTGTGTGAACTAGGTAATTAACTGCGGCCTTGACAGTCCGCACGGCTGGCGCCTTCGAGAAACCTCTCGAAAATGCGTTGACAAGCACGTACGCCACACACGTTACATCGAGATTCTTCTGGCACATTCGACAAACATGTAGATTGTTCTGTGATGTCGTAACACTGCCCCTCCTTAATCCTATTCATCCCGAATTGGCAAACCATCTCTGAAATAATACTTAGCTAGGCGATCTAGGTGGATGACCTTGAACTTCCGCTGTCCTACCTGTTGAATCCGATAAACAACATCGTTGATTCTTTTTTTCACAGTATAGGGTCCTTCCCAGTTAGTTTGCAACTTAGCTGAGCGACCACGACGGCGCTTTGGGTTGAACAACCAGACCTGATCTCCTTCTGGAAACCCACACTATTGCTGCGAATGTCATACCGAGTTTTCATTGGCAATCACTGGCAATCTTCAGCTGTCTCTTACCAAGCGATTCATTTCTCACAGCTGGTTTTCTAATTGCGAGGAATAGTTCTGTGGCTCTTGGGACTGAGTCTCAGGTGATCCGAACATTAAGTCTCCAGAAAGACGAATCTCAGCCCAAACACCAATTTTGCTGGAGTCATGCCGGTTGTGTCGTGTACTGATGATCTATACGCCATGAGGAATAGTGGTATACGTTGGTCCCAGTCTGTTTGGTTCTCATCAACAACCTTCGAAAGATGCTGCTCAAGTGTCCTATTGAATCTCTCAACCATCCTGTCCGACTGAGGATGCAGAGGTGTTGTCCTGGTCTTTCGAATTCCGAGTAGACGACATAATTCTTTAAACACTCCTGATTCAAAATTTCTCCCTTGATCCGTATGGATTTCCATAGGGGCTCCATAACAGCAACAGAAGTTGTGAACTAACTGTTTTGCCACAGTGGTAACCTCCTGATTTGGAATTGCGTAGGCTTCCACCCACTTAGCAAAGTAGTCACCTACAACCATGATGTACCGGTTTCCATCGTCAGTAACTGGGAATGGTCCAGCAATGCCTATGGCAATTCTCTCGAAAAACAGTCCAACGTTATACTGTCTCATTTTACCCCTGCTTCTGGTTTGTGGGCCCTTGCTCGCAGCACATATTTCACACGTCCGAACCCATTCCTCTACGTCATGGCAAAGATGAAACCAACAGAATCGCTTCCGTATTTTGTCAAGGGTTTTGTTAACGCCAAGATGGCCTTTAGATGTTCCATCATGCATCTCCTTCAAAACAGACTGCACTTTACTTCGGGGAACTATCAACTGCATGACCACGTCTCATCCATCTGCACTTTCCCAAGCACTTTTCAGCAATCCGTTTTCTAAGGTGAGAGATTCCCATTGTGCCCAGTAGCCCTTCAGCACTTCGGAACCATGGCAGATATCTTGCCAATCCGGGCGGCGACCTTCCTTTTTTGCTGTCAAGATCGGTCCGATGTCTTCATCAGTCATCTGTTCTTGTCGACAGTCTTGTGTTGTCCAGCCGTCTGCCAGGAAATCTACCGTGATGGCTTGAACATGTTTGCTTGAGTTTTGTTCTTCCTTTTTGTGGCAATGTCGGCAGTCTTCCGGGCACGGTCTTCGTGATAAGCCATCTGCATTACCATGGAGGCGCCCCCACCGATGTTGTACCTTGAAGTTGTACTCTTGCAGACGTTCGAGCCACCTTGCCAACTGTCCTTCCGGATTTTTAAATCTCAAGGGCCATGCAAGCGCGGCATGGTCGGTACATAGTGAAAACTCTCTCCCATAGAGATATTTATGGAAGTGCTCCAAAGCTCTGACAATTGCCAACAACTCTCTCCTTGTAACACAATATTTTCTCTCTGGTTTAGAAAGCGTCTTGCTGTAATATGCTATTACTTGTTCTTCACCGTTCTGCACTTGAGACAAAACTGCTCCTAGACCAGTATTGCTTGCGTCTGTGTCTACGATGTACTTCCCTTTGGAAGCTGGAAAAGCGAGAATTGGCTGCGAACATAATGCAATCTTCAAAGTCCTAAATGCTTGTTCACACTCTCTCGACCACTGGAAGTTTCATTTATTTTCTGTTACCTCATGTAGTGGTTTACCAATAGTAGCGAAGCCTTTCACAAAACGTCGGTAATATGAGCATAACCCCAGGAAACTCTGAACTTCGTGTTTGCTCTTCAGAACTGGCCAGTCTCTTACAGTGTCTACTTTATTAGGATCCATGCTAACACCCGATGCCGAAACCAGATGGCCCAGAAGCTGGAAAAGCGAGAATTGGCTGCGAACATAATGCAATCTTCAAAGTCCTAAATGCTTGTTCACACTCTCTCGACCACTGGAAGTTTCATTTATTTTCTGTTACCTCATGTAGTGGTTTACCAATAGTAGCGAAGCCTTTCACAAAACGTCGGTAATATGAGCATAACCCCAGGAAACTCTGAACTTCGTGTTTGCTCTTCAGAACTGGCCAGTCTCTTACAGTGTCTACTTTATTAGGATCCATGCTAACACCCGATGCCGAAACCAGATGGCCCAGATACTGTACTTTCTTCTGGAATAGAGAACACTTCTTCGGGCTCAGCTTCAGTTGTGCACCGTGAATTCTAGTTAGAACTTCCTTAAGGTTTTCCAAATGGTCTTCGAAAGTCTTCCCAATCACTATGACATTGTCTAAGTAAACAAGGCAAGTTTTCCACGTCAGGCCTCGGAGTATCAGGTCCATCAATCTCTCAAATGTTGCCGGTGCATTAAGATTTAAAAACTAGTAACAAAAAATTATTCACACAATTGGAACTATATATTTAATCAGGAATTTTTTTTGCAACTGCATACTTACATCATAGCTCATTTTAATTGGGAGTTAAAAAGAGTTACTGTGATCAAATAATTTCAAAATACAGTAAACTCTCGATTATCAGCGGGCGGATTATCCGCGGTCTTCCTTTCCTTTTTTTCTTCTTTTTGCGACAATAAATTACGGTATTAATAGAAAACCTACAACAGTAGAATAAGTTATAAAATTAGGCCTACAATTAAACATTACAGTGAAACATAGAATACTGTAAATGAAAACAAAGAATGTAGGGAAATGGAAGCACGCGTGTTGAGAGAGAATGCATGAGTCACAATCGGCAGGTACAGAAGCTATTTTTAGAGCGACAACCATCAGTTGGGGTGAGTGGAAGTCAATCAGCCAAGGTCATTGGCACTGCTCGTCACTGGCACCTTATTGCCTCCCCTCCTTCCCCTTCACTCGCCACTTCCAGTTCACATAACTCACGCATCAGTTTGTGTGTTTCTGTCAACCTGTGTGCACGTGTCGACTAGCAGTTCGTTCGCATGTGTGTTTAAATTGTTGTACGTGATTTTAGTTTACACTATTATTGAAAAATGACTGAAAAAAGGAAAAAATGGTCTTATCAATTCAAGAGAAACTAGAACTGATTAAAAAAATTGAAAATGGTGCATCGAAAAACAAATGAGCTTGCAGTATGGAATAGGAGAAAGCACTGTTAGGGACATTTTTAAACAAAAGGATAAATTAATGCAATTTGCATCCACATCAGACAACTCCTCATCAATGAAAAAAGAAAAACCATGAAAACTAGCACTTATGAAGAACTAGATGTGGCAATTTTAGAGTGGGTGAGTCAAGTGAGAAGTGAGGGAACTCCTATTTCAGGGCCTATTGTTGCTGCAAAAGCAAAACAGTTTTTTGAAATGCTAGGTTTAGAGGGAACATTTGACGCATCATCAGGGTGGTTGACAAGGTTTAAACAACGCCACAGGATAAGGGAAATTAAGTGGCGACAAACAGGCAGCGGAAAATTTCAAAACTGATTTTGAACAGTTTCTTCAGTCAGAGGGAATTTCTTACGAACAAGTGTACAACGCTGATGAGTCAGGGCTGTTGAGGAAATGTTTGCCGACACGAACACTGGCATTTGAAAGCGAGCGGCAAGATGCTTGGGAGTCAGTTAAGCAATCTATGTTAGTAAAGTCCTGGAGGAAGATTTTACCAAATGTGGAAAATACTTTGGTAGAGTCTGCAGAGGAAGAAGAAGTTTCTGCTTGTGATTTGGCTAATTTAGCAAAATCTGTTACTGGAGGAGGTAACGTCGATGAAGATAACATCATTGAGTGGATTAATTGTGACGCCAATGATCCAGGCTTTGAACATCTTACTGATGAACAAATCGTAGGTGGAGCATTAGGTATGGTTTGATAAGACGCAGAAGCAAGTGAGCCATGACGCAGCTTTAGCACACATTGACGGGCTCATTCAATATCTGGAAGAACAAGACGATGCATCACTTTGTGACATAATGTTGTTAAAAAAACTTCAATCACAAATAAACAAGAGGTGTTTTATCACGAAAAAACAAAAACAGTTAACTGATTTTTTTGTGAAAAAGTAAACCAACAAACTTGTAAGTACATAAAACTATATGTTTATTAAGTCATAATTGTATTTGTAGACTGCCTACTGTAAATAAAAATTGTTCAAAAGCATTTTTGTGTTGATTTGTGTCCTTTTTCGGCCATTTTGCAGATTACCCGTGGAATTGGCTTATCCGCGGTTGAAGCGCCACCCAATTCCGCGGATAATCGGGAGTTTACTATATTAAAGTAGTGAAGAAATATGGCTTTTGGTGCGAATAAAATATGTTTTAATTTTAAAAATTGTTAAAGCGAGGTGTAGTGCAAGAGGAGCTTCTAGAATGTCACGAAATCACACCACCTAGTGCCGGCTATGACTCTGTCTGACGAAGTTCCAGTGGCTACATAGTGATGGTGGAAATCAATTTACTTTCCATGCAGTCAACAACAAGGGCCCCTCTACACCATAACATCAATCTACATAAATATTTTATCATTGGAAGAGGTATGCGAGAAGCTGAGGAATTTATTTATGAAATATTTATGCACACAAAAAACAAAATTAAAGGCCTTGATGAATAAAATGCTTTATAAATAAAACTGTAAACCATAGTGTGACTGTGTACTACATGGTTAACTACAGAAAATAAGTAAACCCAAGAATAAAGAAAGAAAAAAGTGGGTAATAATAAAAAGAAGTAAATAAGTAAGAAAGAAACAGTAAAGTGTTAAATGATTTGATTCAATTTGATATGGTTCATTTGATCTGATTTAACCTGATTTTATTTTATTTTATTTTAAAATAAATAAATATTGTTAATGGAATAAATCCGCTTATAGTCCAAGCCACGTATTTTATAATCAACTAAACGCTATGCAACTCACCGTCTGTGGCTTAAGTAAATGTCTTCACAATACAATTTAAAAATGTCTCCGCACGGCAACTGACTGATGCGGTGGACACCGTAAAACTGTTGTGCGCGTACTTTGTGTAATGTAATTGTGTTTTGTGTTTATGTGGATTTTAATATTTTTAATATATTGACGACTGTGCCATCTTATGATGGTATGAAGAGACATTTTTAAAATTCTGAGGATGGGACAAGTGTCCCGAAACATGTTAATTGTATTGTGAAGACATTTACTTAAGCCACAGACGGTGAGTTGCATAGCGTTTAGTTGATTATAAATAAATAGTTACCATATGTAATCATTTCAGAATACTGTTTCATTTGTTGATTAAACATACAAGTATTCTTTGAAGCCACTCAAGGAGTTGCAGATTTTAACTCAAAGTAATTGTTTTTTTAACCACTTTAAATAGTGTTTTGGATGTTTTCTATTGAAAAAGTGATATAAATTTTGCATATTAAAAAACCATTTGAACTTGTTTTACTTCAAAATTTGTTATGTGAGAAGAAGACACAATCAAGAAATATCATATTGAAATAACTGTATATTGAGTGACCATGTACATAGACTTGATAAATTACTCTAATAAAACATAACATAATATATATTAACATGAACATGTGTTAAGTTGTTATTTGTCGCCTTACCATGACCTAACCTGTGCTCGGTGGGTTTGCTTAATGCTCCTGGAATTAAGCTATCTCCTGTTAGGGAATTATTTTGATCATTTAGTATTTCAGTTTGTTTTTATGGTAATAGTGAAGCAGTTACCACACACTGCCCATACCAAGCACTGGTTGGCGACCTTGGTTTTTTTGTGGGTTTCTTTATTTTTTTTGGTTAACGATAAATAAGGGTTTGGGGCTTACTCCTTTGTTTTTACCATTACAATATACATTTTTGTATTAGTATGTTGTGAGGCATGTATGTTGTGTACATATGTTGTGTGAAACATGTCCAAAAAGTAAAGATCCAAAGTCCTTAACCCTTTTTAAAATATTTATTTGCAAACCTTTAACTGCCTATTCCTTAAATACTTGTACCTTCAAATTTCGTTTATAATTGCCACCATTATTCAAGTGCTTAAAACCTTGGGAGTCAATTTTGTACACCAGAGTCATAGAGGTCTGCTGCCAGACCTCTGAACCACACCATAACCTTACCTTTCACATCACCATTGTCATCAAACTTTCTTCCAGCAAGATGTTTTGCCAGGTAAAGAAAGAAGTGAAAATCACCGGGTGCAATATTTGAGCTACATGGCAGACGATCCAAAACATAATTTTCAGTGTCAAGCAGTACAGAGTTGACGTGTGTAGTTTGTAATAATGCATTGTCATGGAACAGACAGATGCGCTATTCAATTTTTATTAGCTTGATTTTGTCTTCACATTTTCATTAATTGTAGTCTTAGACTTTTTAAGAATTAGTTCATGCAATCCCCTTATTATCATACACTGACTTTTTTCAATTTTGTAAAGGATGTCAAGAGTTCAAATATGGCCTACTGCTACTGTGTTCATTGCGAACACCAGTACTTCACCTTTAAGAATTCATGACACCATTTCAAGAGATTCTGTCAAAGAATAATGTTGCCATAAACAACTGTGAATTTTCTATGAATTCCTATCAAGGATTTTCCTTTTGTATTTACAAAACATATCGTACAAACTTCACATTTTGGTGGGATTTTGGTCTGGCACTGCTACTTCAAAATCTGAAACAAACTATTCAAGCAAAGTATATTCTCTTACTGAATATGAGGTATCATCATCAACTAACAATAACAGCAATTTTACTATCACTACAAAAAAAAAATTCCTTCGTACTCTAGACAAAATGTAGCTTTACTTTCTGGGCATGCTTTATACATATTTGAATATTAGATTAAAACAGTAGAATGTTAATGTACCTGTAGATGATATTACTTTATGTTGTTTATTAAAAAATTTTCATTTAAACTTACAAATTAATAAATTTAAATATATATTTTAATAAATTTAAAATATACCTCGTATCTGAATACCTGGTCTGTGCCTGTCCAATTTCTTTCAGGTGGTTCTGCAAGACCCAGCATGTCTAACCACTGGCTGTACTCATTTGTTTCATGACCATACCAATACTTGATTATAGAATACCTATAATTATAATTAAGGAGTTATTTCTGCATTGTAAAAAGTAAAAGATTTTATATATTACTTTTCATTGAAGTATCTATCTATCTACTATGACTATCCTAATTTACTGCTAATTCCTGTAAAAGTTTATAGAAATGCTCCACAATAGAAATGAAGGGAAAAGTTTTCTACATAAGTGAATACATATCAAAAACATTTTCTACATGGTATAATAATACCTTACTTAAAAATTAAGTACATTCACATTCTACATTAATCATATTACATTTCAATTAATTCTACAATTTACTTACGAAAGACCTTCTTCTACCATTTTTGCTACTTCTTCATTCTTTGTAACAAGAAGAAACTCCTTTGATTCTGGATTGCGTCTTATATCTACTAACTGCCAAGGAGGAATCAACCCAAATCTAACACAGCTCATCACATCTACCAAGTTCTTGCTTCTTTTCTCCCAGTCATGTATAAGCCAACGAACTCCTGACATAAATACTTCCATTTCACTAAAAGGAAAAAATTAGTTTTATTGTTCTAATAAAAAAAAGTTTAAAATCTACACATGTAGATACAACCCTTAGGCCTACAGACTATGACTGTAAACCAATAATTATCTGAATGTTGTTAAACATGAATTAAGTTTTATTTTTGTATATGTTTACACAAGTTTATATTATAAAAGTTAATAGGATTGCTTGTTACAAATTGCATGGATCTTAAAACAGTAGAATAAATTATTTAATGCAAAGTCTAAAATATGTTTTTAGACTTATTTAGAATAATCACACTTATATAACATAAGTTCTCTTAATTGTGTACATATCAAAACACATTATTATAAACAATAAATAATAGTATCCATCAGGTTACATAAAATTCACTAATCCACATTACAAATTTGTACCTATTGTACCTGTAACACACGGAATTCTGAATAAAAAATGAATTCTATTTAAAAAATGGAGAACTGAGTGCCAAAAAATTGGTACTACATTTCTATTCTCTTAGATGAGTCTTCAAAATTGATATATAATATGATCCAAGCTAAAACTGAGATTTGACAATAAAGATACTTCGAATATCTTACTGTTTATCTTACAAACATATATATATATATATATATATATATATATATATATTGTAACATGACATAAGGTAGCAAGAATTCAATGGTATTTAATTGTAAAATAAACAGCTGAAAATAAGAGTAAAAGGAAAAAAAACTTATGAACTTAAAGATCAATAACCCAATAACCCAATAAATGACAAATGACTATTAACCCGACAGACTTGACACAATAGATCGGATAGGAACCAAAAGAAAACCAAGAGACAGTGAAGAAGAAGTTTAAGTATGATCAAGTCATTCCAAAAAAGTGAACAGAATATTGTAAATTTAGTAATGAATTGATGTTTGTAGCATATGAGATGTAGCTAGGACAATAAGATTAATGAAGGGTAATAGTATCACATGTATCTTATTATTTAAAGAATGTAATTGTATAATATAATGTAGGGGGGTTAGAAGCTAACCATACCCCAAACCAATTGTAATAATAATGGCCAAAGGCTATAAACAATACTTTGAGCCCAAAACAAAAGCAATATTAGAATGATGACCAAAAGTGATCAGTGTGATTTGGAGGTAAATAGTTATAAATGACCATAATCACACAGTGATGTAAAGTAATCAGACAACCATGAATAAGAGTGAATAAGCCCAAAGGTGTGTGTGTAAAACTAAATAAGTAGTGAAAGTGATAGGTATAAAATAATGAAACAAAGTGAGCAGGGTAGTAATTATAGAAACTTTCTAATGAAATAAAAGTGTAGTGAGAGTGTAGAACTAAATATTATGTAAGCTAACTATGTTAAACAGATAAACAATTTGTGATAAACTGTGCACTAGTAGGTAAGATTGAACTAATTGTAATATTGTTAAGTTAGGTAATAAGATATCAAGATTATATATTAAGATAAGAGTTAAGGTATCAGAGTGTAGCAAATTAAGAAGGACTAACACTGTGTTAAAGTGAAGGGAATAGTAGATAGGACATAGCATAGAAGGAACAGTTTGCCAATAGTATTATAAGAGTTTCTTTAAGTAAGTATTAAGGATTTTATTTCTGTTCAGAAAATCATAGCATAGAGTAAATTGTAGGATAAGCAGATAACAGCAATTAAAAGTTATTTCAGGGTAGAACCTGAAAAGAAATGTTTAATAGTAAGAATTAGAGTTAGGGATACTGATGTTTATTGTTTGTTTTGTTTGTAAATTATATTAGAGTTACCAGAAACGTTAGTAAGAAATGTTAGATGGTAGTAGAATGGAATCTAGGCTCTAAGCCAAACTGTTGAACATAAATTTATTAATTTAAGAACAAATAATAATCCAAGGGTAAGGCAGAACGTGCCAAATGATTAAACCATGTAAGTGGGTATTCATAGTACCAAAATATGTGATTAACAACTAATTTTGAATAAATTATATGTAAGATATAAAATTGGGAAAATAGTAAAAATGTAATTAGCTATCCAAAAGTAGGCATGAGGGGTATCAAAATGTTCATCATAAAAATTTAGGAAGAATGGTACTAATGTGATGACCATAGATATTAGAACAAAGTAGTAATCTTCAGTTGAAGATATTTTGGTAAAAATAGACGAAAGAAGACGATAAATCTTAACAATAACCTGAGCTAATAACCAATTAAAAATTAGCATAATTTCTTAAGTAACCATAGCAACAAGAAAAATAACGCCAAAAAACCGTTAGATTTTCAGTAAGTCATTATTAACCAACGCCAGAGGGTGGACCGAGTAGCTCTCGTATTAACATTAAATTATTATTCTTCAAACAATTTCAAAACCATTTAAAACTAATAGAAGACAAGTACAACAGTACAGGGAATCCTGAACGTAAATTTTATTTATAAAAAAAAATTAATTTAACAAACGTAGTGATCCAAAGAAGACGAAGCGACGCCGTGACGAAGAAAGACGACACGGACACTATATGAAGATCAGTAGAACCTCCTAAAAGAAGAAGATGACACCAACTGAAGAATTACGAGGCCTGAAGTAACAAAGAAAAGTGCCGAGACGAGGGAAACAGACGACAGGAATTATCCATAGAAGAAGACGACAGCCCAGGAGTTATCTATCGAAGAAGACGACACCAGGATTTTCAGCAACAAGTAACTGATGAGTATAAACATTATCCCTTAAAGCGTATTCACAAATTTTGGTCTGAATTAAAATATAACTATTTCAAAATCACTGATCACTATTCCGAGTCAAAGTAAATGCTTATTTAAATTCATTATTTAACTATAACAAATTAACGATTATTAAGAAAGTAAATTATGATAAATAATTAACGAATCTTCTAATAACGAACTTCTGGCAAATGAACATAACCAAAAATTGCTTCACAAGTTTTCATTGGTGATTACTTAGTCAAATGTAATGAGATATCGATTTATTTATGTAATTAGCTGTAAGAATTATTATAACTTTGTGTGTGTTAGCCGTAAACATATATTTCTGTAGCCAAAAGGACTTTACACCCCTGAGAAGAAAAAACGATAATTTTTTACTGTAAACTAGAGTAACTGATGACTGTATACAACTGAGCTGAGCGTACCAACTACGCAATTGTAATAGCCGGTGCCGAAAACGAATTTTGATGTATAATAAACCAAGTGAAATATTCTAAAGGATTAATAAATGTTCTCAATCTGCAATGCTGTATGTTTGATTCCGTTAATTTAGAATTACGACTAGTAATTATTGAAGTGAAGGCGTTAAAGCGAGACGCAAGCTGGGTAATACTGCAGAGAGCTGTACGCCAATCAGGTGGCGAGGCGGCAACGTTTGCAACGGTTGAATGCGGCAGAGCAGAATACGGTTTACCCGTACACGACTGAGAGCATACGTTTTGACACGTTTAACAACAAACAACATTTTAAACTTTAATTAAATTTTTACAACACACCACATAAACGTCAAGTTACAAAGTGGCGCCCAACGTGGGGCTAGAATAGGTAAGGAAAAATATTTTTAAACTTTACAGATTCTAGCGGCGACTACAGAAATGGAACCGGCAAAAATCGGGACGAGACACCAGACGTTGCTACGCGAAAAGGAGGCGGAAGAAGAAGCAAGGAGATTAGAAAAGGCGATTGAGAGAAACGTTCGAATGGAAGAAAAGGAAATAACTTCGGTGGAAGATGTCGAAGAAATACTAACCCCAATGGAAACGGATAAACCTACACAGCAGGAGGAAGCTGGGGAAAAACCTGATTGGAAACAGTTCATGGAATTAATGAGTAGTATGAAGAAGAGTATAGAAAAAAATAATGAGGAAATGAAGGAACAAAGAAAGGAAGATAAGGGAGAATTAGACAAGAAATTTGAGTCAATAAATGACAATTTCAAGAAAATGGACCAAAATAATGAGAAGATGGAGAAGAAATTGGACAGCACTAAAGAAGATTTAAGGAAGACCATTAATGGAAATAACGAGAAGTTAAGACAGGAAATGAAGGAGGAGAATAAATTGATTAGTGAGAAGATAGAGAGAAGTAATGAGAAAACCAGTGAAGCCTTGAGACTCATGAAGGAGGACATTGAAACATTGAATGACAAAATTGAATATAACCAAGACACATTACAGCAACAGTTGACAGAATACAGAGAAGAACTGAAACAAACTGTAATGGAAACGGAAGAGAAGATAGAGAAAACCAGCGAAGTAGTGATGCAAGTCAGAGAAGAAATTTTAATCAAGGTGAATGACGTTGAAGGCGAAGGTAAGAGGAGGGTTGAAGGACTCCAAAAGGAAACCAACAACAAACTAGAACAGATACAAACCAGAGTAGAGGAGAACTATAGCAGATTGGATGCGTCAGTAAGTGAAGTGAAGGACACCACAACCGCCCAAGAAGGGAAAATAGCTGAATTTAAGGCTAGAGAGCTACGCCTACAAGAGGAGATCAACGCATTGAAAGATCGACCAATTATGACATCACATGTGTTATGTAGTGAAAATAGGGAGATTATAAACTTTAAAAACTATAAACGTAATCCAATTGAGTTTATAGAACGAGTGGAGGAAAACTTAGCCCGAACCAGAGAGACGAGGTGGACTGTAATCAAAGGCATGATAGATGACATGTTTAAAGAAGTCCATGATAATTGGTGGACGGCGGTAAGACCAGACATAAATAATTTCAATGAATTCAAGAAGTTATTCAAAGATAAATACTGGTCGGAGGCAACTCAGCATGTGGTGAGGAACAATATAAGCAATGGCAGATTCGACCCTTACCTAGGACAGTCACCAACCGCTTACTTTTTAGGTAAGGCGAGCATAGCAAGGAACCTTGAACCCAACATCCCGGAAGAGTGCTTAGTGACGCAATTGGCGTATCACTATGACGGCGAGATCACGAAAAGCCGTTTAAGCGGACGCATTAAAACTATACAAGAGATGGCCGCATTATTGGGAGAGTACGAGCGGGAGAAACACTATGTCTTGAACAGACAAAAGAATTCACCAAACTATAGAAATTATGACAACCGAAATCAGCCAAGTGGACCACAGGGAAACCACATCCCGGCCAACCATCCGCCATCTAACCCCAATAATTATCGAGGGTTCCCTAATCAAAACAGCAACAGTAATTACCCAAGAAACCAAAATCAGAATTACCCCAATAACAATAATAATGGTAACCACCCTTACAACAGGGGAAACAACCAAAATGGAGGTGGGTACTACAGACCAAATAACCAGTACCATAATAATAACCCATCGACACAGAATCAAACATACAGACGACGGGTGAACTATATAAATGCAGAAGGTAGGAATGACGGGAGACGCAGTTATAGAAGACCGAGGAGCCGGAGTGCCGAAGAGAACAGAAGAGGTCGAGAACAAATAACTCGTAATGACCACTCGATTGAGAGGAGGCAGAACACGGAAAATAATCACCCCGTCAGAACAGAGGACCGCGCCGAAGGTAACGGCCAGCATTTAAACGAACAGCGGCAGTGAAAATACCAAAGGACCCGTCACTGATCCGATCTATTGGGTTAATAACGGCACAGACTGACAAGACAAATGACAACACTATTACAATAATTCAGAATCATTATCTGAAAAATATCCGAGAGGAGCTTATGGAAGAAAATTCCTCATTGACCAAGCACCCGGATAATGAAATTGCTTATGTTACCGCTAAAGTACATAATATAAATATAAAATTTATGATAGACACAGGCGCAAATGTGTCTCTAATTGACATAAACATGTATGACAAAATTCAAAAAGAAGGTAAGACCAACTTACCAACGTTACCAATAAGCAACATTATTTTAATAGGAGCCACTGGTAGGCAAAATAAGACAATTAAGAGACAAGTGTCACTAGAAGTCATAAGTAATGGCGTGACACTACCTATGATATTTTTGATCGCTCAAAACATACCATTTGACATCCTAATTGGGTGTGACATATTGAGGAAATACTCTGCAGTTATCGATATGGAATTATCGAAAGTACCCATGAAATATGAAGGCAGAGAATGGGTAGCTGAATTAACTGGCAGCAAAGGGGTCCTACCAATGAGTAAAATATACAGTATAAGAACAGTTCGTGATTCACCAGACCGGAGGTGGGAAGTAAAGCCAAACAGTCAAGCAAATAATGACATTCTATGGCATAAAAAATTGGAGGAGATCCGACAATTCCGAGGAACCCAAGATGGGAATCCAATGACAGAGCAAGAGGTGGAGAAGTTAATACGAATTTACAACAAATACCGGCATGTATTTTCCGACCAACCAGGAAAGGTACGGGGGTATCAATGCGAGTTAAGATTTAAAGAAGTGGCCAATTTCAATAAAAAATCCTATCCCATAGCGTATGCAGCCAAGGAAGCAGTACGCACAGAAATTAATAAGATGATGGAGGAAGACATCATAGAATATAGCTGTTCACAATACACTAGTCCAATAGTTGCTGTCACGAAAAAGGATGGAAGAGTACGCTTGTGTCTCGACGCTCGAGAAATAAATAAAATACTGATCAACGACAGAACATCTCCTGGCGAGATCGAGGAAATCCTCAAGAAGTTCCATGGAACGCAATTTATTAGCACATGGGATACGGTCTGCGGGTACTGGCAGGTAGAACTGCACCCCGCCAGCCGACAGTACATAGCATTCATATTTGAAGGCAGGAACTACCAGTTCAAGCGACTACCTTTTGGGCTGGTAAACTCTGTAGCAATATTTGTTCGCTGCATGGACCAGATACTGGGTCCCGAAACTATGAGCTATACCACTGTATACGTTGATGATCTGTTGATCACCTCATCAAATTGGGAGGAGCATTGTGTGAGAGTTGAAAAAGTGTTAGAAAAATTATCTACTAACAATGTGACATTAAAACTCGAGAAATCTAAACTAATAGCAGCAGAAGTCCAGTTCCTTGGATTCAACCTGTCACGACAGGGAATAACACCATCAGATGATAAGGTAGATGCCATCCAACGCTTTCCTACCCCAAGAAATAAGAAGCAGTTACAGTCGTTTCTGGGCATCTGTAACTACTACAGAAATTTCCAGCAGAATTATTCAGAACTGACTACAAGACTAGCGCCACAGCTATCATCCAAAAACAAGTGGATGTGGGGCTCAGAACAGGATGCCATCTTCAACACTATCAAAACACACTTCCTCGACACTATCATGTTAAACCATCCCGATTTCAATAGACCCTTTTTCATGAACTGCGACGCAAGCGACATTAGTTTGGGATCGGTGCTTTACCAAGAAGACAAAGATGGAAACCACCAAGTGATAAGCTTCGCCAGCCGTACCTTAAACCAATGTGAGCGCAATTATCATGTAACTGAAAAAGAACTGTTGAGTGTGGTCTTTTCATGTGCAAAATTTCGGACTTACATACTTGGGTATCCCATCACCGTGCGTACCGACCATAAATCCATTTCATTTTTAAAAAACTGCAAACTCAGCCATGGTCGACTAGCCAGATGGATTCTTGCTCTCCAAGAATATCACATCAACTGGGAGTATATCCCTGGTAGCAAAAATACAGCAGCTGATGTGCTATCACGGATCAACACTGAACAACAAACCTTTGATGGAGAAAAGGAGACCATTGTGAAGGTATTTAACATCATGAAAAATAACTCTGACCTAGAAGTGATAGTGAACAAGGTGATACAACACCAGAAAGAGGATGCAAGATTAAACCAAATCCGAGAGAGACTGGATCGACAGGAAGAAAAAGCAACTCAGTACTATTGCATTCATGAAGACATTCTGTTTATTAAAACTAAACCTAACCAGAATACGTGGAAGCTGTTGATACCTAAAGAAACCACAACTGAAATCATAATGGAGTACCACCTCAGGTACGGACACATGGGAGCACTGAAGGTGACAAAAGCGTTAGAAGAACACACATACCTGAAGGATATTAACCGAAGGGTGAGAAAAACCATAAAACACTGTCACATATGTCAGCTTGTCAAATGCAACAACGACAAAAAAGAAGGAATCATGCAAGCAATAACCTCTACAAATAAAATGGAACGAGTTTTCCTAGACATATGTGGACCTATGCCACGAGGTGGAGGTAGAAAGCAGTACAAATTTATCATCATTATTATGGACCATTACTCAAAATTTATTAAATTATACCCAATCAACCGTGCTACTACAAACAAGGTATTGAACATTGTCACACAAAGATACATTACTGAGGTTGGAAGTCCCATGAATATTATCACCGACCATGGTACTCAATTTCGAGGAAGACGATGGAAGGACACATTAATGGATCTGGGTATCTGAACATACAAGACTTCAATTTACCACCCGAACAGCAACCCAGCGGAAAGAGTGCTCCGTGAAGTTGGGAGAATTCTCCGTACATACTGCCACGACCAGCAACGCAAGTGGAGCGAATACCTCGAAGCCACTGAAAATTTCATAAATCTCGCATACCATGAATCCATTAAGGATACCCCGTACACCATCATGTATGGAAAACCACCACCTCGAGGCATAGAAGAACTTGTCAATTTCCCCACCAATCCAATATACCAATTTGATAATGCCAAATTCTATAGTAAAATAGCGGAGCAAACTGAAAAGAAAAAGGCCAAATATCATAAAATGCAACCAAAGACAATCCGGTACAGTGAAGGAGAAAAGGTATTAATACGAAACCGAGAATTACCAAGTTCCAGAGAGGGAATTACGAAGAAATTACTGTTGTTATATAATGGACCCTACCTCATATCGAAGGATAATAAAAATAATACCTATGTCTACCTATGTCATAAGTGAAATCACAACTAAAAAGATAAAAGGGACTTATAACCAGTCTTCTTTAAAAAAGTATTATGAACCAGTGTCTGAAAATTAAAGAGAATTTTGTAAGTAACTATTATCAAAATTCAAAAGTAAAGTAAGCACAACTTACAGTAAGTATTTGATTGGAACCATTATTATTATAAATGAGAGGGAATTTAGAAGAAAGATAAGCTAAGTTCAAAACAAAGTAAGGCTAAACTTACGACCAAGTGTGAAAAAAAATGTGTAAACACATGCAAATTTTGAAAATGTATAATGAAATATCATAAAAATTGAGATAAATAAAATAATTAAATATTACACAAATAATGATGACGCTACATAACATCATTATCAAACCCCATCACAAAAAGGGGATAAATAAAATAATTAAATATTACACAAATAATGATGAAGCTACATAACATCATTAACAAACCCCATCACAAAAAGGGGATAAATAGAAATTAATGTTTCACAAAAGAAGAAACCAAAACAATCAAATAAAAAATAAATTTGTGAATCGTTCCACTAGTATTATGTTTTTTCAATTACTCTTTTAATTGTCTTTTTAATAATTGACATTGATTATATGATCATCTTTTTCTTATGGATTTATTTATATATGGTTTTTTCTTTCTTAATCAAAATTTTATTTTGCTCTTGCTTTTTATCCAAATGCACTCTTTATTATTAATGTCATATGTTTAATATCTCTGTTTATTTGACATAAAATTCTCATTAATTTCACTTCACAATAAGTTTATTCATTTAAATGGTATCAGTGGTTTGTATTGCCATTTCTTTATTCTGGAAAGTTTTTCAGAATTGGTCCCATATATAATTGTTTGTAATGTTTTATCCAAATTCTTTTTCTCCTTGTTCATTTCTAAAAGTTGTTTTTAAAATAAGGTAGTAAATTGTTTTTACTTGGGTTTTTGAATTTTGATGATTTAATTCAAAATTCATTTTCTCTTTGATTCATAAATTGTTTCCTAAATGGTGGAAGTAGTCATTACTTCATTTTTGAATTTAGTGGTTTAATTCAAAATTCATTTTTTTCTGTCCATAAATTGTTTTTTAAATAATAGGTAGTAAGTAGTCATTACTTCATTTTTGAATTTTTACTTTTATATTATTTCTTCCATACATTCAATTACTCATAATATTTTTTCATAAATATGGTTAACATATATTATTACCCTAAATATGGTATTAGCTCTCTTCTTTTCTTTATTTCAAATGTACTTCTTATTATTATTTTTCTTTTATATACCCAGGTTGAAGATTTTATTTAAGTTGGACAGTTGCTCATAACTTCTTTTTCTTTGACATAGTTTTTTGCCGTTGCCGGTTATCATAACATCAGTCCCTTTTTGTGGAGGTGTATGGTATTAGAATTAACCGTAGTCTGTCACTTCATTTGCTCTCATTGTCCGGATGACCATAGTCTTCATCATCGTTCCGGTACTAGTGACATCTCTGGCCTTTGTCTTGTATTTCATTTTCCTAGCTGCTATTCCTTTGTTGGCTGCTAAGCTTATTCGGCTCCCTCTATCATAGTGTTTTATATACCAGTACGTCTCTGGTCCATCAATGATCAATGATACCATTGACAATCTACCATATATCTCCATCCCTGTTGTATTCCATTTACCTCTGATCACTTCCCCGTGGTAAACTACTGTCTGCTGGTAAACCATTTCTGAGATTACCATCAATCTATTTCCATAATTTCTGGAACTCACGATTTCTTCATTGTTGGTAATAGGGATATTATCATTATCAAATAAACCATGGTTCATCATTTCCATTTCTTCCCTTGTTTTCATTAATTTCTTTGGATGCCTTCTTTTCATTCTCTTTTGTTTCACTTCCATATCCTTAGTATTTTCTTTCTTCCCGTTCGTTTTCTTTTCAGGTAACACTATCACTGGCTCCATTGTTTTATTGTTTGGTATTTCCTTTCGTTCTGGTTTGCTGTTGTCCAGTGTCTTATCCAATTCTTCATCCAAGGATGTGACGTTTTTATCTATTTCACTCAAACCTTCCTTCAAGATTTGTCTGTATTCTTTTCTATCCCTTCTTTCCTCTTCCCTGTCTTCTTTCATTTCCTTATGCCATCGTCGGTTATCCTCCCTTATTTCTTCTCTTAACCGTTGGTAGTCCTCTCTTAACTCTTTCCTTAACTGTTGATGATCACTTTCGATTTTCTTATTGGTTTCTTCCATCTTTTCTTCCAAATTCTTCTTATTTTCTTCCATTTTCTTTTCCACCTTTTTACTGGTTTCCTCAATTCTCTTATTGGTCCTTTCTATTTTACGGCCCAATTCTTCTTTTGTTTCTTGGTTGTCCTTCTTCAATTCTTCCCTTAAAGATTGGTTATCATTCTTAAAATCTTAAAATCTTTTATTTTCTTCTGTGGTAGAATCCATTTTCTTGTTCAAGTTTTCTTCGGTGGAATCCATTTTCTTGCTTAATTCTTCCTTGGTTGCTTGGTTGTCCTTCTTCAAGTTTTCTTCCATCTTCTTGCTGTTTTCTTCCATCTTCTTGCTGTTTTCTTCCATCTTCTTGCTGTTTTCTTCCATCTTCTCCATCATTATCCTGAACATCTCCTGCATGTTACTATTCTCTTCTCGTGGTGGTTTCTCGGGTTGTCCTATTCGTTCCTCCCGGACATCGATTTCCCCTGTTTGTGTGTGCGCTTCGGGTTGTTCCTCTGGTGGTGCTGGTTTTTTACGTTCCACCCGTTCTAATATCCTCCACTGGGGTCGCCTCCTTATTATCCATATCGAGTTCTTTCTCGGCCTCCGCCGCTCTCTTCTTTGATGTGGCACGACGCATTATTTTCCCTGATTCCCTGGCTGGGTAACCGCTGCCAAGCTGAATTAGGAATTGGGTAAGTAATTACCGCCTTTCAGCCCCTAATTACAGCCCTTTAGTTGGACGCCAAATTATGTAATATAACTTATTTATTACAAATTATAATTAAATTTATAAAGTGTTGCTTGTTCTGGTATTCTGCGGTAATCGAGCCCCACCAGTTGTACTCGCCAATTTTGTAATAATACGATAAATATTAAATATAAAAATAAATAAATAGTTGATGTATGAGAATTGTACTCTCACTATTGTATGTAGTAATGTAGCTAATGTCTTCTAATCTTCGTTCGGCGCTCACTACTGGTCTTCAATTTTGTAATATATAATGGTAATTGTAATGGTGTTCTGGCATAATATTACCCAGAATAATTTTTAGGGTGCGTATGTGTAGTAGTGACGTTCCGCTCTGGGAGACGTCGATTTGGTAATGTTCCTGGATAATGTTGTTATCAAATATTCTAGGTGTATGTTGCTGTTGCAGCAATTTGAAAGGTGATATAAATTTAAAATTTATATTTATACAAAAAAAATAAATTCTGAAAAAATTGTTTTCGATGTGTTTATATTCTTAAAATTTAGAAATAAATTGAGATTGTTGATTGTAATTATAAATAGGATGGTATGGTGTGTATTCTAGTAATAATCTTCCCTTCTGTAAATTTATTAAAAAGACAATCCAGTTAACTTCAAATTAGGCGCGAACGGCTCTCTTCTTCTTACTCTTGAAATGTAGTATTTCGCATATACTGCCTTTAAAGGTTGTCGAGTTTTCTTTATTAATTAATGGTTATGTCCTTTTATTAGAGAAATCAAATTCAATTTACTAGATAACAAACGTTTATTCAACAAAATAAGGAATTTGCTCAATTGAAAACAATGTTATAATGCCGTATCGACACGCTCAGGGCCGGTCGATCTATGAATTTTATATTGGTATTACAAAAATAGGTTCTTTGAACGGTTAATTATATAAAAAGCCAGAGAAGGTCAGGGTCAGAAAGTATAACACTTACAATTCTAAAAATGTATTAAAATTAAACAATATAATGGTAATTATTAATAATAAAAGTTTATATATAATTTTTATTCACCACAGTTCAGCAAACAGTCGTCTAGTTGAGATGATGAGATTGGGTCAAAATGGCCGCCTGGCGCATGCGCGGAGTTCACCTTCTAACACTGACAAAGTATTTATGGAATAAATATGTCCCTTCTGCGGTTAAATCTTCTTCGCAATCGTATATTATCTTCTGGTGTATAGTTTAATGTCACTGTAGTAAGATGGACTAATTCACTTGGTGTTAAAATGTTGTTAATTAAGTATATCAATTGGTGTTTATGTGTGTCCGTTTAACCTCGAATATTCACTTGGTATTTGGTGTGATTCCAGTGTTACTTCATTTAAATAGTTATATGTGGTTCTGTTTATTAGTGTTATGTAGTTCGTATGGCAACTTCACCACTTCACAATGATTAGAATAGTTAAAAATTTAATTTTTACACAAAACTGATTCCGAACTCTTGTTATACGTAACCGCCATTAAGTTTGGTTTTATCAAATATTCATGTCAAGTGCTCTCTTCAATGTATAATAATGAACTGTCTGTATTTCCTTCGTCTCATGAAAGTCTTAGCCTATATAATATATCCCAATATTGTTTAAATTTGCCATAACTTCCGATACACTTTAAAAATATACTTTATGTTCAAAAAATAAATTCGTTATTAGTTAACTGTTTGAAATATAAAATACATATTCGTTTTCACTATTCTATTCTACTTATTTTGATAGTAATTAAGTTAGTATTACAAAGTTTTATCTGAAAATTATATTTCTTATAATTTTTTGGGAGGTAGGCCTAAAATTATACTTCCCTGTCTTCTATGTAAATAATAGCCATTTTAACTAATATAATTATTATTCTATGAAATCTGAAATTTGTATAATTATCAATTCTCACTTATTTTATTGCAATTTAGTATACTAATGATGGTTTTTTAATATAATTCAATTGTATATGACTTCCCCTAGGATAGAGTCAGTTAATCTATTTCAGTTTTAATGGTATTTTATTAGACAATTAAATAATTTTACTCATATAATGACCATATCTTTAGAAAGCCTTATTTACATAGTATTTGATATGTTGAGTTTATTTTGCCTGAATATTGTCATTTTATATGGTTTATAAGACTAGGTTTATTAATTATTCTGCATTTTAACTTTATTATATTGCCTAGATTTGAATTGTGGCTATTTGCAGAATGTTTTACTAATGTAATTATTTTATTTCCTTCTCTGACTTCTGACTCTGATATATTTGATTAAAAATTAGTTCTCTGATCTGGCATAACAGTAATTATAGATTATACAATTAAAATATAACACCCAGATATATAAAACTGGTGTTCTTAATAACATTGTTTTGGTATATCACCTAATAACATAATAAAAAGTATTTCTACAACATTGGAATGATATCTAATTTTAGATAATGCATTCCTAAATTAACATGAACAATAAAATAACAATTATAATACTAATATCTCTTATGACTAACCCTTACTTATCTAAATGCTATATTTAATTGGAACCCAACATTTGGATCCATATATAATTGTTAATACCTTCTACAACTTCATCATAAACAGTTAGTTCTGTAATTCCCCATTTTATAAGATTTATGCCCCCTCTTAAAGTATAACCCTGGCTATCTAAGTTATATTCCATTCTATGGAATGTTCATACAGTTTTAGTAGCTTTTTATTAGTAAAATTACTACTTCATTATCAAAGTAGACACTGTTCACAAAACTTAAAGTTTGTTACTTTGTACTGCTACTCATGCACCTTTCTTAAAGTTTATTAGTTATAATTTGATCACTTACACTTTTCCATAGTGAATTATTACTATATTTACTAGTCTTTTTCTAGCTTTTAATATGAAATATTCAACCATGGGGGAACTGTGAAGACTTGTCTATACAAACTAAATAATAACTTTTTGAATGCACTAATATTTAATACTACTAACACTTTTAGTTTTTGTCAGTTTTACAGTGATATGGTTTTTTAGGGTGTTATACTTTCTTTTTTGGGCATTTATTGGTTTTGGGGTTTTTGGGGTTCTTTCCCTATGGGGTTTTTGTTTTATATGGGTCGTCTCACTTCCTCCTTCTTTCTTCTTTAGTTTTATTATACTTCTTTCTTCCGTAGATTTGGTTATTCTTCCTTCTTCTTTAGTTTGGTTGTTCTTCTTTCTTCAGTAATTTCAATTATTCTTCTTTCTTCCTTCTTCAGTAGTTTAGTTTTATTTATACTTCTCTCTTCTTTGAGTTTGGTTATTCTTCCTTCTTCCTTCTTCAGTGAGTTCGGTTTTAATTATTCTTCTTTCTTCTTTCTTCTGTAATAGTAGTTTTAATTAGTTCTTCTTTCTTCTTTAGATTTAGTTTGGGATTATTCTTCTTTCTTCTTTGAGTTTTGATTAGTTTTGTTTCTTCTGTCTTCAGTAGCTTTGATTGTTCTTCTTTCTTCTGTAGCGTTGATTGTTCTTCTTTCTTCCTTCTTCAGTAGTAGTAGTTTTAATTATTCTTCCTTCTTCTGTCTTCTGTATCTTTGATTGTTCTTCTTTCTTCTTTCTTCAGTAATAGTAGTTTTAATTATTCTTCCTTCTTCTTTCTTCAGTAGGTTTGTTTTTTCTGGTCTGGTTTCTTTGACGGGGTATATTAATTGCCTGCTTCTATCTTACCTGGGTAATTTTGTTATTATTATTTTTAGTCTTCTGGGTTTTTAAATTTGTATTATATTATATTATTTGCAGAAATTTTCTTTATTCAACCTTTCTTGTGAATATATTATTAAACAGTGCATTTTAATTAATTCTCATCTGGATATTCCATATATTAGAGCTTTATTAATGATCATTGAGTAATGCATTTGTGTGGATTATCTGTCACGCTACTATATATATATGTATTTATATATATATATAAATTAATGTAATATATATATATATATTACATTTAATATTTATAAATAAATTTACTTCAAGATATACCTTTTTTTTCCTTATTAGGAACATGTTTCGGGTACTATCTTGTACCCATCCTCAGCCTTCCGGTTTTTTTGTCTGGTGAAGTACATACGTGTTGTTGGTTGACTATTATTATTGTGGCTTCCTGTTGCCTTCTGGTATTTCAAATTGGTTTTATTGTGTGTGATTGTGGTGTATGTGTTAGTTTTTTGTGTATTTTCAATGTTGAGTGCTTTGAATATTGTGTCATGTTTTGTATTGATTTGTATTTGTTCAGGTATTAGTTTGTTTTCTGTTTTATGTTTGTATATTTGTAAATTTTCCCAAATGTTCATTATGGTGCCTTTGTGTGGTATATGTTTTATTAGTGTTACATTGGTTATGTCTGGGAATTCATGTCCTGTGTTTATTGCATGTGTGGCTAAATTGGATTTATATATTTCTGGTTTTTTGTATGCATTTAGGTGTTCAAAATAACGTTTTTTCAGCTGTTTTTTGTTTGTCCTATGTAACATTTATTGCAATCTTGGCATTCAATTTTGTATATGCCGTTAGTTGTTGTATTATCTTTGTTGTGTGAGCTATTTAGATTTTGTAATTTATTTTTATTAGTTTTGTATGCTATTTTTATATCTGTGTTTTTAAATAGTTTTGTTAGTTTTGTCATTTTGTTATTTATATATGTGAATGTGGCCCATTTTTTGTTGTTGTTATTATTTATGTGTTGTTCAGTTTGATTAATTCTTAATTGTTCAGTTTTTATTTTGTATTTGATTTTATTTTCTATTTTGATCATAGTATTTTTATTGTATCCATTTTCATAACCAATTTGGTATATTATATTTCTTTCTTTTAATGAAGAAATTTGTGTTAGTGGTTGAAATCACAATCAGAATGATCACAGTTGCACACCACTATATAAAAATTATCCCGATTAGCGCTTTCAAGCCTCACAGCCCATCGTCAGATCTGAATAGGCAGAAATTATTTTAAAACAAACCCTTCACCCCTCTCCCCCACCCTGCTCACACACAACAAGCTATAATATAAATGACCCTTCCCCACCCCCTAAACCCTGTCACACCATCTGCACAGTTACATATTTTTCTAGCAAATTCCTTGTGTTTCAGTGTGTGTGTGTGTGTGTGTGTGTGTGTGTGTGTGTGTGTGTGTGTGTGTGTGTGTGTGTGTGTGCATCCTTTTAAACTACCCTCTTCCTCTCCACACACGTGGGTCAGTCACACACCCTTATGTTAAAACAACCAATTAGTACTATGCAGTGTAATTCTTAAGCTTATCTATCTGTCCTCTATCATTTACTTCTTAATCATGTTATAAAATATTTCTTCATTATCAAATTTAATTTTAATATTAATTAAATTGTCTAACCCTTTTTCTCTTTCTTTCAATATTTCTAACTCCTCTCTAAGCTTCCTTTCAACTGTGTTATTTACTATTTTTACAATTTCGTATTCTTCCAAAGGATTAAAAAACTTATGGTTGTCTTCTATGAAATGTCTTGCATATAACGAATTGGTTGTTCTATTACCTTCTCCACGTTTGTGGTCAGACAACCTGCATACGAATTTTCGTCCTGTCTCACCTAGGTACACTTTGTTGCAGTCTTTACATTTTAATTTATAAATTCCGCTTTTCTGTAATACTGGAATTTTTTCTATATTCTTATTGCTTATCTTATCAAATACCGTTTCACATTTTTTAATAGCTATATCTACTCCATATTTATTAAAACATTTTATAATTTTTCTAGTATGTGAACCTATGTATGTCAATGACCCTGCATAATTCTTTTGTTCTGGTTCTATTTTAGCTTTTTGTATGTTAACCCTTTTCATAACTTTATCCACTATGTTGGTGTTATAATTATTATTCCTTACAATTCCCTTTATCGTTTTTAACTCCCTATCTTTTGATTTGGTCTCTTTTAAACACTTCTGAGCTCTGTAACAAAATGAATTGATTGCCGCCATTTTATATCTATATGGGTGGTAAGACTCTCTTGGTATAATTATATCAGAATACGACTCTTTCCTAAATATCCCAAACTTTAGTTTCTCATTATCCTTAATTTCTATGTTCAAATCTAAGTAATTTATTTTCTTACCTCCTATCTCTTCTTTAAATTGTAAGTTTTTATCCTTATTATTTACCTCATTTATAAACTCATGCACTTCTTCTATGCTTCCTTCCCAGATTACTAATACATCATCAACATATCTAGACCATAATTTTATATTGTCTTTATACTTAGTGGAAGTTATTAATTGCTTTTCAAAATCATTCATGTATATTTCAGCAACAATAGGGGATAATGAAGACCCCATAGGTAAACCTTTTTTCTGTATATAAAACTTGTTATTAAACCTAAAATAGTTCTGATTTACACATTCTTTAATTACTTTCATCAACTGCTTTTTATACCTGTATTCTCCCATATTATTATCGTTTATTAACTTAATAACTTTATTTACTGTGATATTGGTAAACATGTCCTTAACATCCAGTGATATCAATTTTGTATTTACATTAATCCTAATATTTTCTAATTTTTCTATCAATTTGTGTTTCAGTATGTTCTCTGCATTTGTGTTTTTGTTATTTGATACATATAGCCCATCATCTACATATCTTATCCATATGCCATTTGGGTCATGTGATTTTATGATATTTTGTATTTTGGTGTCTATGTGTTGTAGGAATATTTCTGCTATTATGCTTGATAATGGTGATCCCATTGCTATAAGGGTGTGTGACTGACCCACGTGTGTGGAGAGGAAGAGGGTAGTTTAAAAGTATGCATACACACACACACACACACACACACACACACACACACACACACACACGCACGCACGCACGCACACAACACTGAAACACAAGGAATTTGCTAGAAAAATATGTAACTGTGCAGATGGTGTGACAGGGTTTAGGGGGTGGGGAAGGGTCATTTATATTATAGCTTGTTGTGTGTGAGCAGGGTGGGGGAGAGGGGTGAAGGGTTTGTTTTAAAATAATTTATGCCTATTCCGATCTGACGATGGGCTGTGAGGCTTGAAAGCGCTAATCGGGATAATTTTTATATAGTGGTGTGCAACTGTGATCATTCTGATTGTGATTTCTTTCTTTGTCAGTTTCTTGTTTGTTTAGAGGAATTTTGTACATTCTGTTAAATAGCGAATAAAATGCTGCCATTTTATGTTGTGGTGGGTGGTCAGAATGGTTAGGTATAATGATGTTAGTGGAAGTTGGTTTTCTATATATTGCATATTGTATGTGGTTGTTGTATCTTGTGATGGTTATGTCTAAACAGTTGATTTTGTTATGTTTTTCTTTTTCTTCTGTGAATTGTATTTTGGGATGTATGTTATTGATTTGTTTCAGTATGTTCTCTGCATTTGTGTTTTTGTTATTTGATACATATAGTCCATCATCTACATATCTTATCCATATGCCATTTGGGTCATGTGATTTTATGATATTTTGTATTTTGGTGTCTATGTGTTGTAGGAATATTTCTGCTATTATGCTTGATAATGGTGATCCCATTGCTAAACCTTCTTTCTGTTGATAAATTTTGCTATTAAATTCAAAGTAATTTTGTTTTAGTATTAGTTGGAGGCTATTTTTTATTTCGGTTATATATTGTTTGTTTTCATTTTGTTCTTTAAGTTTGTTTATTATTATGTCAATTGTTTCTTCTACTGGGATGTTGGTGTACATGTTTGTTATGTCATATGATGTGAAAAATGTATTTTCATTTATATTTATTATTTTTAGTTTGTCTATTAATTCGTATGTATTTTTTATGTTATGATGGTTATTTGTTAGATGGTTACTTTTTAGTTTTTGTGCTATTATTTTTGCTATTTTGTATGTAGGAGCTTTTTTGAAATTGATTAATGGACGTATTGGGTTGTTTAATTTGTGTATTTTTATTAGGCTATTCACTTTAGGTGGTTCTGGATTATTATTTATATATATATATATATATTACTATAATACTTATAACTATTTTACCTCAAGATGTATTTTTGTATGTATTTACCCCAACACACAAATACTGCACCAGAAGCAAGATGGCGAAGGCTGAAGATGGGAGAACAGGATCTCCCGAAACATGTCCCTAAAGGAAAAAATACATCTTGAGGTAAAATAGTTATAAGTATTATAGTATTATATACATCAAGAAACGGACTGTAGCAGAAAGTGATTGAAATATATATATGTCTGTGTTTTTATTGTTAAAAATGTTTTTAGTCGTTTTTATTAGTTTTATTGTTTGTTTAAGATAGTTTTCTGTTGGGTTTTTATCTAGTTGTATGCATTTATTATTGTTGATGAAGTCTTCGGTTTTTTTGATGTAGTCTGCTTTATCAATGATTACTGTTGCTTGACTTTTGTCTGCTTTAGTTATTATTAAAATATTGTTCTTTACTTTATTTTTAATTTCTTTTATTGTTTTATTGTTTTTCTTTTGTTTATCTTTGTTTTTCATTTCGCTAGTGATTATTTTTTTAATTATATGTGTTGCTTCTGTTCTTTTTTCTTCTTGTATATTGTCTTTTATTAGGTTAATGGCAAATTCTGTTTCTACTATTAAATTTTCTAGATTTTTGTTTGCATTTTGAGTTATGTTAGTTTTTGACATATTGTTTAAATATTCTGTTTCTTTTTTGTTAAATTCTGTATTGCTAAGGTTAATGGTTCGAGGGTAAAATGTGTGTTTATTTTTGTCCTTAATTTTTGTTTTGTTGTTTTAATGTGTTAAGTTTTTTGTTGATTGTATAAGTCTTTTTGTTTTTTTCAAATCTTATTTTATTTTCTATGTTATTGTTATTTTATATATTACATCCAATCACTTGGAATAATATATATTATTATAAGAAAGAAGTATAATAAAACTAAAGAAGAAAGAAGGAGGAAGTGAGACGACCCATATAAAACAAAAACCCCATAGGGAAAGAACCCCAAAAACCCCAAAACCAATAAATGCCCAAAAAAGAAAGTATAACACCCTAAAAAACCATATCACTGTAAAACTGACAAAAACTAAAAGTGTTAGTAGTATTAAATATTAGTGCATTCAAAAAGTTATTATTTAGTTTGTATAGACAAGTCTTCACAGTTCCCCCATGGTTGAATATTTCATATTAAAAGCTAGAAAAAGACTAGTAAATATAGTAATAATTCACTATGGAAAAGTGTAAGTGATCAAATTATAACTAATAAACTTTAAGAAAGGTGCATGAGTAGCAGTACAAAGTAACAAACTTTAAGTTTTGTGAACAGTGTCTACTTTGATAATGAAGTAGTAATTTTACTAATAAAAAGCTACTAAAACTGTATGAACATTCCATAGAATGGAATATAACTTAGATAGCCAGGGTTATACTTTAAGAGGGGGCATAAATCTTATAAAATGGGGAATTACAGAACTAACTGTTTATGATGAAGTTGTAGAAGGTATTAACAATTATATATGGATCCAAATGTTGGGTTCCAATTAAATATAGCATTTAAATAAGTAAGGGTTAGTCATAAGAGATATTAGTATTATAATTGTTATTTTATTGTTCATGTTAATTTAGGAATGCATTATCTAAAATTAGATATCATTCCAATGTTGTAGAAATACTTTTTATTATGTTATTAGGTGATATACCAAAACAATGTTATTAAGAACACCAGTTTTATATATCTGGGTGTTATATTTTAATTGTATAATCTATAATTACTGTTATGCCAGATCAGAGAACTAATTTTTAATCAAATATATCAGAGTCAGAAGTCAGAGAAGGAAATAAAATAATTACATTAGTAAAACATTCTGCAAATAGCCACAATTCAAATCTAGGCAATATAATAAAGTTAAAATGCAGAATAATTAATAAACCTAGTCTTATAAACCATATAAAATGACAATATTCAGGCAAAATAAACTCAACATATCAAATACTATGTAAATAAGGCTTTCTAAAGATATGGTCATTATATGAGTAAAATTATTTAATTGTCTAATAAAATACCATTAAAACTGAAATAGATTAACTGACTCTATCCTAGGGGAAGTCATATACAATTGAATTATATTAAAAAACCATCATTAGTATACTAAATTGCAATAAAATAAGTGAGAATTGATAATTATACAAATTTCAGATTTCATAGAATAATAATTATATTAGTTAAAATGGCTATTATTTACATAGAAGACAGGGAAGTATAATTTTAGGCCTACCTCCCAAAAAATTATAAGAAATATAATTTTCAGATAAAACTTTGTAATACTAACTTAATTACTATCAAAATAAGTAGAATAGAATAGTGAAAACGAATATGTATTTTATATTTCAAACAGTTAACTAATAACGAATTTATTTTTTGAACATAAAGTATATTTTTAAAGTGTATCGGAAGTTATGGCAAATTTAAACAATATTGGGATATATTATATAGGCTAAGACTTTCATGAGACGAAGGAAATACAGACAGTTCATTATTATACATTGAAGAGAGCACTTGACATGAATATTTGATAAAACCAAACTTAATGGCGGTTACGTATAACAAGAGTTCGGAATCAGTTTTGTGTAAAAATTAAATTTTTAACTATTCTAATCATTGTGAAGTGGTGAAGTTGCCATACGAACTACATAACACTAATAAACAGAACCACATATAACTATTTAAATGAAGTAACACTGGAATCACACCAAATACCAAGTGAATATTCGAGGTTAAACGGACACACATAAACACCAATTGATATACTTAATTAACAACATTTTAACACCAAGTGAATTAGTCCATCTTACTACAGTGACATTAAACTATACACCAGAAGATAATATACGATTGCGAAGAAGATTTAACCGCAGAAGGGACATATTTATTCCATAAATACTTTGTCAGTGTTAGAAGGTGAACTCCGCGCATGCGCCAGGCGGCCATTTTGACCCAATCTCATCATCTCAACTAGACGACTGTTTGCTGAACTGTGGTGAATAAAAATTATATATAAACTTTTATTATTAATAATTACCATTATATTGTTTAATTTTAATACATTTTTAGAATTGTAAGTGTTATACTTTCTGACCCTGACCTTCTCTGGCTTTTTATATAATTAACCGTTCAAAGAACCTATTTTTGTAATACCAATATAAAATTCATAGATCGACCGGCCCTGAGCGTGTCGATACGGCATTATAACATTGTTTTCAATTGAGCAAATTCCTTATTTTGTTGAATAAACGTTTGTTATCTAGTAAATTGAATTTGATTTCTCTAATAAAAGGACATAACCATTAATTAATAAAGAAAACTCGACAACCTTTAAAGGCAGTATATGCGAAATACTACATTTCAAGAGTAAGAAGAAGAGAGCCGTTCGTGCCTAATTTGAAGTTAACTGGATTGTCTTTTTAATAAATTTACAGAAGGGAAGATTATTACTAGAATACACACCATACCATCCTATTTATAATTACAATCAACAATCTCAATTTATTTCTAAATTTTAAGAATATAAACACATCGAAAACAATTTTTTCAGAATTTATTTTTTTTGTATAAATATAAATTTTAAATTTATATCACCTTTCAAATTGCTGCAACAGCAACATACACCTAGAATATTTGATAACATTATCCAGGAACATTACCAAATCGACGTCTCCCAGAGCGGAACGTCACTACTACACATACGCACCCTAAAAATTATTCTGGGTAATATTATGCCAGAACACCATTACAATTACCATTATATATTACAAAATTGAAGACCAGTAGTGAGCGCCGAACGAAGATTAGAAGACATTAGCTACATTACTACATACAATAGTGAGAGTACAATTCTCATACATCAACTATTTATTTATTTTTATATTTAATATTTATCGTATTATTACAAAATTGGCGAGTCCAACTGGTGGGGCTCGATTACCGCAGAATACCAGAACAAGCAACACTTTATAAATTTAATTATAATTTGTAATAAATAAGTTATATTACATAATTTGGCGTCCAACTAAAGGGCTGTAATTAGGGGTTGAAAGGCGGTAATTACTTACCCAATTCCTAATTCAGCTTGGCAGCGGTTACCCAGCCAGGGAATCAGGGAAAATAATGCGTCGTGCCACATCAAAGAAGAGAGCGGCGGAGGCCGAGAAAGAACTCGATATGGATAATAAGGAGGCGACCCCAGTGGAGGACGTGGAAAGGATATTAGAACGGGTGGAACGTAAAAAACCAGCACCACCAGAGGAACAACCCGAAGCGCACACACAAACAGGGGAAATCGATGTCCGGGAGGAACGAATAGGACAACCCGAGAAACCACCACGAGAAGAGAATAGTAACATGCAGGAGATGTTCAGGATAATGATGGAGAAGATGGAAGAAAACAGCAAGAAGATGGAAGAAAACAGCAAGAAGATGGAAGAAAACTTGAAGAAGGACAACCAAGCAACCAAGGAAGAATTAAGCAAGAAAATGGATTCCACCGAAGAAAACTTGAACAAGAAAATGGATTCTACCACAGAAGAAAATAATAAAAGATTTGAAGATTTGAAGAATGATAACCAATCTTTAAGGGAAGAATTGAAGAAGGACAACCAAGAAACAAAAGAAGAATTGGGCCGTAAAATAGAAAGGACCAATAAGAGAATTGAGGAAACCAGTAAAAAGGTGGAAAAGAAAATGGAAGAAAATAAGAAGAATTTGGAAGAAAAGATGGAAGAAACCAATAAGAAAATCGAAAGTGATCATCAACAGTTAAGGAAAGAGTTAAGAGAGGACTACCAACGGTTAAGAGAAGAAATAAGGGAGGATAACCGACGATGGCATAAGGAAATGAAAGAAGACAGGGAAGAGGAAAGAAGGGATAGAAAAGAATACAGACAAATCTTGAAGGAAGGTTTGAGTGAAATAGATAAAAACGTCACATCCTTGGATGAAGAATTGGATAAGACACTGGACAACAGCAAACCAGAACGAAAGGAAATACCAAACAATAAAACAATGGAGCCAGTGATAGTGTTACCTGAAAAGAAAACGAACGGGAAGAAAGAAAATACTAAGGATATGGAAGTGAAACAAAAGAGAATGAAAAGAAGGCATCCAAAGAAATTAATGAAAACAAGGGAAGAAATGGAAATGATGAACCATGGTTTATTTGATAATGATAATATCCCTATTACCAACAATGAAGAAATCGTGAGTTCCAGAAATTATGGAAATAGATTGATGGTAATCTCAGAAATGGTTTACCAGCAGACAGTAGTTTACCACGGGGAAGTGATCAGAGGTAAATGGAATACAACAGGGATGGAGATATATGGTAGATTGTCAATGGTATCATTGATCATTGATGGACCAGAGACGTACTGGTATATAAAACACTATGATAGAGGGAGCCGAATAAGCTTAGCAGCCAACAAAGGAATAGCAGCTAGGAAAATGAAATACAAGACAAAGGCCAGAGATGTCACTAGTACCGGAACGATGATGAAGACTATGGTCATCCGGACAATGAGAGCAAATGAAGTGACAGACTACGGTTAATTCTAATACCATACACCTCCACAAAAAGGGACTGATGTTATGATAACCGGCAACGGCAAAAAACTATGTCAAAGAAAAAGAAGTTATGAGCAACTGTCCAACTTAAATAAAATCTTCAACCTGGGTATATAAAAGAAAAATAATAATAAGAAGTACATTTGAAATAAAGAAAAGAAGAGAGCTAATACCATATTTAGGGTAATAATATATGTTAACCATATTTATGAAAAAATATTATGAGTAATTGAATGTATGGAAGAAATAATATAAAAGTAAAAATTCAAAAATGAAGTAATGACTACTTACTACCTATTATTTAAAAAACAATTTATGGACAGAAAAAAATGAATTTTGAATTAAACCACTAAATTCAAAAATGAAGTAATGACTACTTACTGCCTACCATTTAGGAAACAATTTATGAATCAAAGAGAAAATGAATTTTGAATTAAATCATCAAAATTCAAAAACCCAAGTAAAAACAATTTACTACCTTATTTTAAAAACAACTTTTAGAAATGAACAAGGAGAAAAAGAATTTGGATAAAACATTACAAACAATTATATATGGGACCAATTCTGAAAAACTTTCCAGAATAAAGAAATGGCAATACAAACCACTGATACCATTTAAATGAATAAACTTATTGTGAAGTGAAATTAATGAGAATTTTATGTCAAATAAACAGAGATATTAAACATATGACATTAATAATAAAGAGTGCATTTGGATAAAAAGCAAGAGCAAAATAAAATTTTGATTAAGAAAGAAAAAACCATATATAAATAAATCCATAAGAAAAAGATGATCATATAATCAATGTCAATTATTAAAAAGACAATTAAAAGAGTAATTGAAAAAACATAATACTAGTGGAACGATTCACAAGAATTAAGAAAGGAACAAAAATATAATACAAAATATATGCTACCAATGACCAGAAGGAGATTGTGATAACAGTCAAAAAATGACAGAGAATTAAAAACTTTACACTGAATAAGGAGTGATAATTATATTATACCAGCTTCCAATCACAAGGAGAAATAAAATGCCAGCAGAGCTAACCATTGAGAAAAATAACTGAGATAGAGATTCACTAAGATAGAAATATTAATAGATCTGTTCGTATACGAAGTGAAATATCCAAAGATATTTAATTTTTTTTTATATAGTCATAAGGTGGACTATTCTTATATAATTTTTATAAATAACTGTCTGAGATAAGTCCAGCAGTATTATTATGTATTGGTCAGAGATGATTTACCTCTGTAATCAATAAATGACGTAGTATGGCCAGCAGAGTGAGATGCCTACAGAGCCCCTCTGGACACTGCCCCAGCTAACGTATTAGGGAATTTTAGGGAATAAATATCCCAAGGATAAAGAAACGAGTTAAGAAGAAAATGGAAAAATAAAAAATAACGAACCTCAGATGACTATTACTATCAGTAAGAATCCAGTTAATAATGAAATATAGATAAGCTCAAAAATATGGGAGAAAAAATTTTTAGAAATGTGAAGGAAGTAAAGAAATATAATTTATAATATAATGTCATAAGCAATTACTTCAGACAAACTAAGTATGATCTGAACTAATCACTTCTGGAAGAGAGCAATCTGTAGCGTGACAGATAATCCACACAAATGCATTACTCAATGATCATTAATAAAGCTCTAATATATGGAATATCCAGATGAGAATTAATTAAAATGCACTGTTTAATAATATATTCACAAGAAAGGTTGAATAAAGAAAATTTCTGCAAATAATATAATATAATACAAATTTAAAAACCCAGAAGACTAAAAATAATAATAACAAAATTACCCAGGTAAGATAGAAGCAGGCAATTAATATACCCCGTCAAAGAAACCAGACCAGAAAAAACAAACCTACTGAAGAAAGAAGAAGGAAGAATAATTAAAACTACTATTACTGAAGAAAGAAGAAAGAAGAACAATCAAAGATACAGAAGACAGAAGAAGGAAGAATAATTAAAACTACTACTACTGAAGAAGGAAGAAAGAAGAACAATCAACGCTACAGAAGAAAGAAGAACAATCAAAGCTACTGAAGACAGAAGAAACAAAACTAATCAAAACTCAAAGAAGAAAGAAGAATAATCCCAAACTAAATCTAAAGAAGAAAGAAGAACTAATTAAAACTACTATTACAGAAGAAAGAAGAAAGAAGAATAATTAAAACCGAACTCACTGAAGAAGGAAGAAGGAAGAATAACCAAACTCAAAGAAGAGAGAAGTATAAATAAAACTAAACTACTGAAGAAGGAAGAAAGAAGAATAATTGAAATTACTGAAGAAAGAAGAACAACCAAACTAAAGAAGAAGGAAGAATAACCAAATCTATGGAAGAAAGAAGTATAATAAAACTAAAGAAGAAAGAAGGAGGAAGTGAGACGACCCATATAAAACAAAAACCCCATAGGGAAAGAACCCCAAAAACCCCAAAACCAATAAATGCCCAAAAAAGAAAGTATAACACCCTAAAAAACCATATCACTGTAAAACTGACAAAAACTAAAAGTGTTAGTAGTATTAAATATTAGTGCATTCAAAAAGTTATTATTTAGTTTGTATAGACAAGTCTTCACAGTTCCCCCATGGTTGAATATTTCATATTAAAAGCTAGAAAAAGACTAGTAAATATAGTAATAATTCACTATGGAAAAGTGTAAGTGATCAAATTATAACTAATAAACTTTAAGAAAGGTGCATGAGTAGCAGTACAAAGTAACAAACTTTAAGTTTTGTGAACAGTGTCTACTTTGATAATGAAGTAGTAATTTTACTAATAAAAAGCTACTAAAACTGTATGAACATTCCATAGAATGGAATATAACTTAGATAGCCAGGGTTATACTTTAAGAGGGGGCATAAATCTTATAAAATGGGGAATTACAGAACTAACTGTTTATGATGAAGTTGTAGAAGGTATTAACAATTATATATGGATCCAAATGTTGGGTTCCAATTAAATATAGCATTTAGATAAGTAAGGGTTAGTCATAAGAGATATTAGTATTATAATTGTTATTTTATTGTTCATGTTAATTTAGGAATGCATTATCTAAAATTAGATATCATTCCAATGTTGTAGAAATACTTTTTATTATGTTATTAGGTGATATACCAAAACAATGTTATTAAGAACACCAGTTTTATATATCTGGGTGTTATATTTTAATTGTATAATCTATAATTACTGTTATGCCAGATCAGAGAACTAATTTTTAATCAAATATATCAGAGTCAGAAGTCAGAGAAGGAAATAAAATAATTACATTAGTAAAACATTCTGCAAATAGCCACAATTCAAATCTAGGCAATATAATAAAGTTAAAATGCAGAATAATTAATAAACCTAGTCTTATAAACCATATAAAATGACAATATTCAGGCAAAATAAACTCAACATATCAAATACTATGTAAATAAGGCTTTCTAAAGATATGGTCATTATATGAGTAAAATTATTTAATTGTCTAATAAAATACCATTAAAACTGAAATAGATTAACTGACTCTATCCTAGGGGAAGTCATATACAATTGAATTATATTAAAAAACCATCATTAGTATACTAAATTGCAATAAAATAAGTGAGAATTGATAATTATACAAATTTCAGATTTCATAGAATAATAATTATATTAGTTAAAATGGCTATTATTTACATAGAAGACAGGGAAGTATAATTTTAGGCCTACCTCCCAAAAAATTATAAGAAATATAATTTTCAGATAAAACTTTGTAATACTAACTTAATTACTATCAAAATAAGTAGAATAGAATAGTGAAAACGAATATGTATTTTATATTTCAAACAGTTAACTAATAACGAATTTATTTTTTGAACATAAAGTATATTTTTAAAGTGTATCGGAAGTTATGGCAAATTTAAACAATATTGGGATATATTATATAGGCTAAGACTTTCATGAGACGAAGGAAATACAGACAGTTCATTATTATACATTGAAGAGAGCACTTGACATGAATATTTGATAAAACCAAACTTAATGGCGGTTACGTATAACAAGAGTTCGGAATCAGTTTTGTGTAAAAATTAAATTTTTAACTATTCTAATCATTGTGAAGTGGTGAAGTTGCCATACGAACTACATAACACTAATAAACAGAACCACATATAACTATTTAAATGAAGTAACACTGGAATCACACCAAATACCAAGTGAATATTCGAGGTTAAACGGACACACATAAACACCAATTGATATACTTAATTAACAACATTTTAACACCAAGTGAATTAGTCCATCTTACTACAGTGACATTAAACTATACACCAGAAGATAATATACGATTGCGAAGAAGATTTAACCGCAGAAGGGACATATTTATTCCATAAATACTTTGTCAGTGTTAGAAGGTGAACTCCGCGCATGCGCCAGGCGGCCATTTTGACCCAATCTCATCATCTCAACTAGACGACTGTTTGCTGAACTGTGGTGAATAAAAATTATATATAAACTTTTATTATTAATAATTACCATTATATTGTTTAATTTTAATACATTTTTAGAATTGTAAGTGTTATACTTTCTGACCCTGACCTTCTCTGGCTTTTTATATAATTAACCGTTCAAAGAACCTATTTTTGTAATACCAATATAAAATTCATAGATCGACCGGCCCTGAGCGTGTCGATACGGCATTATAACATTGTTTTCAATTGAGCAAATTCCTTATTTTGTTGAATAAACGTTTGTTATCTAGTAAATTGAATTTGATTTCTCTAATAAAAGGACATAACCATTAATTAATAAAGAAAACTCGACAACCTTTAAAGGCAGTATATGCGAAATACTACATTTCAAGAGTAAGAAGAAGAGAGCCGTTCGCGCCTAATTTGAAGTTAACTGGATTGTCTTTTTAATAAATTTACAGAAGGGAAGATTATTACTAGAATACACACCATACCATCCTATTTATAATTACAATCAACAATCTCAATTTATTTCTAAATTTTAAGAATATAAACACATCGAAAACAATTTTTTCAGAATTTATTTTTTTTGTATAAATATAAATTTTAAATTTATATCACCTTTCAAATTGCTGCAACAGCAACATACACCTAGAATATTTGATAACAACATTATCCAGGAACATTACCAAATCGACGTCTCCCAGAGCGGAACGTCACTACTACACATACGCACCCTAAAAATTATTCTGGGTAATATTATGCCAGAACACCATTACAACTACCATTATATATTACAAAATTGAAGACCAGTAGTGAGCGCCGAACGAAGATTAGAAGACATTAGCTACATTACTACATACAATAGTGAGAGTACAATTCTCATACATCAACTATTTATTTATTTTTATATTTAATATTTATCGTATTATTACAAAATTGGCGAGTCCAACTGGTGGGGCTCGATTACCGCAGAATACCAGAACAAGCAACACTTTATAAATTTAATTATAATTTGTAATAAATAAGTTATATTACATAATTTGGCGTCCAACTAAAGGGCTGTAATTAGGGGTTGAAAGGCGGTAATTACTTACCCAATTCCTAATTCAGCTTGGCAGCGGTTACCCAGCCAGGGAATCAGGGAAAATAATGCGTCGTGCCACATCAAAGAAGAGAGCGGCGGAGGCCGAGAAAGAACTCGATATGGATAATAAGGAGGCGACCCCAGTGGAGGATATTAGAACGGGTGGAACGTAAAAAACCAGCACCACCAGAGGAACAACCCGAAGCGCACACACAAACAGGGGAAATCGATGTCCGGGAGGAACGAATAGGACAACCCGAGAAACCACCACGAGAAGAGAATAGTAACATGCAGGAGATGTTCAGGATAATGATGGAGAAGATGGAAGAAAACAGCAAGAAGATGGAAGAAAACTTGAAGAAGGACAACCAAGCAACCAAGGAAGAATTAAGCAAGAAAATGGATTCCACCGAAGAAAACTTGAACAAGAAAATGGATTCTACCACAGAAGAAAATAATAAAAGATTTGAAGATTTTAAGAATGATAACCAATCTTTAAGGGAAGAATTGAAGAAGGACAACCAAGAAACAAAAGAAGAATTGGGCCGTAAAATAGAAAGGACCAATAAGAGAATTGAGGAAACCAGTAAAAAGGTGGAAAAGAAAATGGAAGAAAATAAGAAGAATTTGGAAGAAAAGATGGAAGAAACCAATAAGAAAATCGAAAGTGATCATCAACAGTTAAGGAAAGAGTTAAGAGAGGACTACCAACGGTTAAGAGAAGAAATAAGGGAGGATAACCGACGATGGCATAAGGAAATGAAAGAAGACAGGGAAGAGGAAAGAAGGGATAGAAAAGAATACAGACAAATCTTGAAGGAAGGTTTGAGTGAAATAGATAAAAACGTCACATCCTTGGATGAAGAATTGGATAAGACACTGGACAACAGCAAACCAGAACGAAAGGAAATACCAAACAATAAAACAATGGAGCCAGTGATAGTTTTACCTGAAAAGAAAACGAACGGGAAGAAAGAAAATACTAAGGATATGGAAGTGAAACAAAAGAGAATGAAAAGAAGGCATCCAAAGAAATTAATGAAAACAAGGGAAGAAATGGAAATGATGAACCATGGTTTATTTGATAATGATAATATCCCTATTACCAACAATGAAGAAATCGTGAGTTCCAGAAATTATGGAAATAGATTGATGGTAATCTCAGAAATGGTTTACCAGCAGACAGTAGTTTACCACGGGGAAGTGATCAGAGGTAAATGGAATACAACAGGGATGGAGATATATGGTAGATTGTCAATGGTATCATTGATCATTGATGGACCAGAGACGTACTGGTATATAAAACACTATGATAGAGGGAGCCGAATAAGCTTAGCAGCCAACAAAGGAATAGCAGCTAGGAAAATGAAATACAAGACAAAGGCCAGAGATGTCACTAGTACCGGAACGATGATGAAGACTATGGTCATCCGGACAATGAGAGCAAATGAAGTGACAGACTACGGTTAATTCTAATACCATACACCTCCACAAAAAGGGACTGATGTTATGATAACCGGCAACGGCAAAAAACTATGTCAAAGAAAAAGAAGTTATGAGCGACTGTCCAACTTAAATAAAATCTTCAACCTGGGTATATAAAAGAAAAATAATAATAAGAAGTACATTTGAAATAAAGAAAAGAAGAGAGCTAATACCATATTTAGGGTAATAATATATGTTAACCATATTTATGAAAAAATATTATGAGTAATTGAATGTATGGAAGAAATAATATAAAAGTAAAAATTCAAAAATGAAGTAATGACTACTTACTACCTATTATTTAAAAAACAATTTATGGACAGAAAAAAATGAATTTTGAATTAAACCACTAAATTCAAAAATGAAGTAATGACTACTTACTGCCTACCATTTAGGAAACAATTTATGAATCAAAGAGAAAATGAATTTTGAATTAAATCATCAAAATTCAAAAACCCAAGTAAAAACAATTTACTACCTTATTTTAAAAACAACTTTTAGAAATGAACAAGGAGAAAAAGAATTTGGATAAAACATTACAAACAATTATATATGGGACCAATTCTGAAAAACTTTCCAGAATAAAGAAATGGCAATACAAACCACTGATACCATTTAAATGAATAAACTTATTGTGAAGTGAAATTAATGAGAATTTTATGTCAAATAAACAGAGATATTAAACATATGACATTAATAATAAAGAGTGCATTTGGATAAAAAGCAAGAGCAAAATAAAATTTTGATTAAGAAAGAAAAAACCATATATAAATAAATCCATAAGAAAAAGATGATCATATAATCAATGTCAATTATTAAAAAGACAATTAAAAGAGTAATTGAAAAAACATAATACTAGTGGAACGATTCACAAGAATTAAGAAAGGAACAAAAATATAATACAAAATATATGCTACCAATGACCAGAAGGAGATTGTGATAACAGTCAAAAAATGACAGAGAATTAAAAACTTTACACTGAATAAGGAGTGATAATTATATTATACCAGCTTCCAATCACAAGGAGAAATAAAATGCCAGCAGAGCTAACCATTGAGAAAAATAACTGAGATAGAGATTCACTAAGATAGAAATATTAATAGATCTGTTCGTATACGAAGTGAAATATCCAAAGATATTTAATTTTTTTTTATATAGTCATAAGGTGGACTATTCTTATATAATTTTTATAAATAACTGTCTGAGATAAGTCCAGCAGTATTATTATGTATTGGTCAGAGATGATTTACCTCTGTAATCAATAAATGACGTAGTATGGCCAGCAGAGTGAGATGCCTACAGAGCCCCTCTGGACACTGCCCCAGCTAACGTATTAGGGAATTTTAGGGAATAAATATCCCAAGGATAAAGAAACGAGTTAAGAAGAAAATGGAAAAATAAAAAATAACGAACCTCAGATGACTATTACTATCAGTAAGAATCCAGTTAATAATGAAATATAGATAAGCTCAAAAATATGGGAGAAAAAATTTTTAGAAATGTGAAGGAAGTAAAGAAATATAATTTATAATATAATGTCATAAGCAATTACTTCAGACAAACTAAGTATGATCTGAACTAATCACTTCTGGAAGAGAGCAATCTGTAGCGTGACAGATAATCCACACAAATGCATTACTCAATGATCATTAATAAAGCTCTAATATATGGAATATCCAGATGAGAATTAATTAAAATGCACTGTTTAATAATATATTCACAAGAAAGGTTGAATAAAGAAAATTTCTGCAAATAATATAATATAATACAAATTTAAAAACCCAGAAGACTAAAAATAATAATAACAAAATTACCCAGGTAAGATAGAAGCAGGCAATTAATATACCCCGTCAAAGAAACCAGACCAGAAAAAACAAACCTACTGAAGAAAGAAGAAGGAAGAATAATTAAAACTACTATTACTGAAGAAAGAAGAAAGAAGAACAATCAAAGATACAGAAGACAGAAGAAGGAAGAATAATTAAAACTACTACTACTGAAGAAGGAAGAAAGAAGAACAATCAACGCTACAGAAGAAAGAAGAACAATCAAAGCTACTGAAGACAGAAGAAACAAAACTAATCAAAACTCAAAGAAGAAAGAAGAATAATCCCAAACTAAATCTAAAGAAGAAAGAAGAACTAATTAAAACTACTATTACAGAAGAAAGAAGAAAGAAGAATAATTAAAACCGAACTCACTGAAGAAGGAAGAAGGAAGAATAACCAAACTCAAAGAAGAGAGAAGTATAAATAAAACTAAACTACTGAAGAAGGAAGAAAGAAGAATAATTGAAATTACTGAAGAAAGAAGAACAACCAAACTAAAGAAGAAGGAAGAATAACCAAATCTATGGAAGAAAGAAGTATAATAAAACTAAAGAAGAAAGAAGGAGGAAGTGAGACGACCCATATAAAACAAAAACCCCATAGGGAAAGAACCCCAAAAACCCCAAAACCAATAAATGCCCAAAAAAGAAAGTATAACACCCTAAAAAACCATATCACTGTAAAACTGACAAAAACTAAAAGTGTTAGTAGTATTAAATATTAGTGCATTCAAAAAGTTATTATTTAGTTTGTATAGACAAGTCTTCACAGTTCCCCCATGGTTGAATATTTCATATTAAAAGCTAGAAAAAGACTAGTAAATATAGTAATAATTCACTATGGAAAAGTGTAAGTGATCAAATTATAACTAATAAACTTTAAGAAAGGTGCATGAGTAGCAGTACAAAGTAACAAACTTTAAGTTTTGTGAACAGTGTCTACTTTGATAATGAAGTAGTAATTTTACTAATAAAAAGCTACTAAAACTGTATGAACATTCCATAGAATGGAATATAACTTAGATAGCCAGGGTTATACTTTAAGAGGGGGCATAAATCTTATAAAATGGGGAATTACAGAACTAACTGTTTATGATGAAGTTGTAGAAGGTATTAACAATTATATATGGATCCAAATGTTGGGTTCCAATTAAATATAGCATTTAGATAAGTAAGGGTTAGTCATAAGAGATATTAGTATTATAATTGTTATTTTATTGTTCATGTTAATTTAGGAATGCATTATCTAAAATTAGATATCATTCCAATGTTGTAGAAATACTTTTTATTATGTTATTAGGTGATATACCAAAACAATGTTATTAAGAACACCAGTTTTATATATCTGGGTGTTATATTTTAATTGTATAATCTATAATTACTGTTATGCCAGATCAGAGAACTAATTTTTAATCAAATATATCAGAGTCAGAAGTCAGAGAAGGAAATAAAATAATTACATTAGTAAAACATTCTGCAAATAGCCACAATTCAAATCTAGGCAATATAATAAAGTTAAAATGCAGAATAATTAATAAACCTAGTCTTATAAACCATATAAAATGACAATATTCAGGCAAAATAAACTCAACATATCAAATACTATGTAAATAAGGCTTTCTAAAGATATGGTCATTATATGAGTAAAATTATTTAATTGTCTAATAAAATACCATTAAAACTGAAATAGATTAACTGACTCTATCCTAGGGGAAGTCATATACAATTGAATTATATTAAAAAACCATCATTAGTATACTAAATTGCAATAAAATAAGTGAGAATTGATAATTATACAAATTTCAGATTTCATAGAATAATAATTATATTAGTTAAAATGGCTATTATTTACATAGAAGACAGGGAAGTATAATTTTAGGCCTACCTCCCAAAAAATTATAAGAAATATAATTTTCAGATAAAACTTTGTAATACTAACTTAATTACTATCAAAATAAGTAGAATAGAATAGTGAAAACGAATATGTATTTTATATTTCAAACAGTTAACTAATAACGAATTTATTTTTTGAACATAAAGTATATTTTTAAAGTGTATCGGAAGTTATGGCAAATTTAAACAATATTGGGATATATTATATAGGCTAAGACTTTCATGAGACGAAGGAAATACAGACAGTTCATTATTATACATTGAAGAGAGCACTTGACATGAATATTTGATAAAACCAAACTTAATGGCGGTTACGTATAACAAGAGTTCGGAATCAGTTTTGTGTAAAAATTAAATTTTTAACTATTCTAATCATTGTGAAGTGGTGAAGTTGCCATACGAACTACATAACACTAATAAACAGAACCACATATAACTATTTAAATGAAGTAACACTGGAATCACACCAAATACCAAGTGAATATTCGAGGTTAAACGGACACACATAAACACCAATTGATATACTTAATTAACAACATTTTAACACCAAGTGAATTAGTCCATCTTACTACAGTGACATTAAACTATACACCAGAAGATAATATACGATTGCGAAGAAGATTTAACCGCAGAAGGGACATATTTATTCCATAAATACTTTGTCAGTGTTAGAAGGTGAACTCCGCGCATGCGCCAGGCGGCCATTTTGACCCAATCTGATCATCTCAACTAGACGACTGTTTGCTGAACTGTGGTGAATAAAAATTATATATAAACTTTTATTATTAATAATTACCATTATATTGTTTAATTTTAATACATTTTTAGAATTGTAAGTGTTATACTTTCTGACCCTGACCTTCTCTGGCTTTTTATATAATTAACCGTTCAAAGAACCTATTTTTGTAATACCAATATAAAATTCATAGATCGACCGGCCCTGGGCGTGTCGATACGGCATTATAACATTGTTTTCAATTGAGCAAATTCCTTATTTTGTTGAATAAACGTTTGTTATCTAGTAAATTGAATTTGATTTCTCTAATAAAAGGACATAACCATTAATTAATAAAGAAAACTCGACAACCTTTAAAGGCAGTATATGCGAAATACTACATTTCAAGAGTAAGAAGAAGAGAGCCGTTCGCGCCTAATTTGAAGTTAACTGGATTGTCTTTTTAATAAATTTACAGAAGGGAAGATTATTACTAGAATACACACCATACCATCCTATTTATAATTACAATCAACAATCTCAATTTATTTCTAAATTTTAAGAATATAAACACATCGAAAACAATTTTTTCAGAATTTATTTTTTTTGTATAAATATAAATTTTAAATTTATATCACCTTTCAAATTGCTGCAACAGCAACATACACCTAGAATATTTGATAACAACATTATCCAGGAACATTACCAAATCGACGTCTCCCAGAGCGGAACGTCACTACTACACATACGCACCCTAAAAATTATTCTGGGTAATATTATGCCAGAACACCATTACAATTACCATTATATATTACGAAATTGAAGACCAGTAGTGAGCGCCGAACGAAGATTAGAAGACATTAGCTACATTACTACATACAATAGTGAGAGTACAATTCTCATACATCAACTATTTATTTATTTTTATATTTAATATTTATCGTATTATTACAAAATTGGCGAGTCCAACTGGTGGGGCTCGATTACCACAGAATACCAGAACAAGCAACACTTTATAAATTTAACTATAATTTGTAATAAATAAGTTATATTACAATATATATATATATATATATTCAAACACTTCTTGCTACAGTCTGTTTCTTGATGTATACATTATTTATTTAATATTTATATAATTTCTTTACCTCAATTATATACAACAAAAACGCTATACAAAAAATAGAAAATAAAATCAAATATAAAATTAAAACCAAACATTTAAGAAATGATCAAAACGTACAACACATAAATAATAACAACAATAAAAAGTGGGCCACATTCACATACATAAATAATAGGATGACAAAACTAACAAAACTATTTAAAAACACACACGTTAAAATAGCATACAAAACTAATAAAAATAATTTACAAAAACTAAATAACCCACACAACAAAGATAATACAATAACCAATGGAATATACAAAATTGTGGCTGAGGATGGGAACGGGAACAATAGACTTCCAAATAAAGAAAAATATATCTTGAACTCATATATATATTGCAGCAAAACACAGGATGATGAACTATATTAAGTATATCAGAGCATTGATGACGGACATTAACAGGTTTTAAATGGATTTATACAATTTTTTGTCAATTAGCTATAGGTTTTGTATTTAGTGATGGATAAGGACTTATGTTTATTAACATAGAATTCTTTATAAAATTTTGTTCTTTTACGTCATGTACTTTGTGTGTGAATAAGTGCGCGCGTCGCATGTGATAAACCTTATTCGCTATATCTTCCGTGTAAATTAACCCATCGGTTTGAAACTTGGACAGTGAATTATTTATGGAAATACAGTAGTCTCGCTAATCCGGACTTGATGGGACCGGACTCCGTCCGGATCACTAAAAGTCCGGATTAAAGGGAACCAGCTTTAAAATGTCTGTAAAACAAGTTTTAGGTGGGTAAAACTATTAAAATCGATGTTTTTATCATAAAAATGACTTTTTCAGTCTCAATACTACAACGTACTTTTTTAACATACGAATTGATTTAGGATAAAAAACAAAACATCTTATTGATTGAAATTCAAAGTTTATTGATTGTACGGTACTAAAGAAAACTATAGTACATTACTGTTACATACAGGTAATTAAAAAGTGTAAAAACGAAATAAAGTTTAAATTCTGTACAGAACTGTAAGATGAAATGAAACTATATGTACATATGTATGTACTGTACAACTGAAAACAAGAATTAAGTCTTTGAACTCACTTGAAAAAGTCAGTAATGTTCTTTTGTTTTAATAAAGACTGACGTCGTTTTGCCATGCGATCTCGTAGGCACCTCAAGGTCAGTAGCTCAGCAGACGATGTGTCGCTTTGTTTCTCGAAGTAGGTCATCAACCCCTCCAGCATTGTAGTCGCTTCACCATGAGTTGGGCTAGCTGATTCCTCCGTACCGTCATCGTCATCTTCTGAACTGTCAATTTCTGTTGCCGTGTTTGCAATGCACGCTTCCACGATTTCATCTTCACTTAACACCTGATGACCAATATCATTGTCACTGTTCATCCACTCTGAAATGTCACTTTCTTCCACCTCGGCACAACTCTCCAACTGTTGAAAAACTTGAACGAAATCAGCATCATCATTTGCAGTTGGTTGATTTTCATCTTGTCCCTGGTTTTCTTGTGGGATGCTAGGCCACAGTTTTTTCCAGCTTTTTTGAAGACTTGACGGCTTAATCTCTTCCCATGCTTCTGCGGCTAAATAAATGACAGTCTTTATTGTCACTTTTTTAAGAAGATCCATGAAGTTAGCCGACGGGTCTGCTTCTTGTTGCTCTAAAAGAGACACGATCAACTTTTTCCTATATTGCCGTTTTGTTGCTTCAATCACACCTTGATCCATTGGTTGTATCAAAGTTGGGTGGCAGAAATTTCACAAAAATTTCACCATCTCATAATTCCTCTTCACTAGGGTGACACGGTGCATTGTCTATGAATAACACAGCTTTTTCCGGGAGTTTTTTCTCTCTAAAGAACTTCTTTGTTGTAAGCACAAATTTTTCAAAAAACCAATCTTTAAAAATTTTTCCATTCATCCATGCAGATTTGTGTGAGGTGTACTGGGCTGGAAGAGCATTTACATTAACATTTTTAAGGGCCCTAGGCTTAGCCGATTTCGCGATCACCAAAAGTGGAAGTTTTAAATCGCCAGAAGTGTTACTGCAAGGAAGCAAAGTCACTCGTTCTTTCTTTACCTTATGACCTTTGGCTACAGAATCCAGCTTTGAGGCTAATGTTTTTTTTGGAATCATTTTGTAATTTAACCCAGTGTCGTCAGCATTAAACACTTGACAAGGCTCTAAGTTTTCATCGCTAACAAACTTTTCAAATTTTACTTTAAAGTCTTCACTTGCAACATTGTCACCCGACAAAATTTCACCACTTACACCAAGTCCACGAACGCCATGTCGATCTTTCCACTGAGACAACCATCCTACACTGGCAGTAAAACCAGGGTCACCTTTTAATTTTTCATTGAGTTTGAGCGCGATCGCTTGTAATGTTACGCCCGACAGCGGAACGCCCTGTTCACGTTGTTGGCAAAACCAAACGTACAAAGCCTCGTCTAAAGTTTCGTTTCTTGTTTTTTTTTTTAACGTGCTTCTGTTACCTAAACTGTCCTTGCTCACCATTTTCGCACAAAAATTTTCAATTTCTTTCCAATTTTTTTTCCAGTCAGAAACAGTTTGTTTTCCCACTCCTAAACTCTTGCGCGATTTTAGTTAATGATTCGCCAGCATCAATACGAAACAAAGCTTGGAATTTTTGTTCCATTGTTACAGTCACTTTCTTATGTTTAGTTGCCATTTTACGTTGCTCTTAATAAGCACACACAATAAAACACACGCACTGAATAAGCGCACTGAATAAAAACACAGCCTTAAAACGGACTGCACGGTTACCAGTGCGAGTATCAACTGAAGGAAACAAAACAAAACGAAAATTAACTGTACAGGTAGAGTGAGTCCCTTCCCAGAAAACAGGCTGCGCGCCAATATGAAGGCGTATTTACAGCTAATTTGGCTGACACGCACAGCTGACGGCTGATGCCGATGGCGCAAGGAGTTCGTGGGCGCACAGGGACTCCCATTAGTGAGTCACTTCCTGGAAAACAGGCTGCGCGCCGACATATGCACCGCACATTTCACAACGTTAATGTAGGTGTACTGTATACAGTAGTAGTAGCCCTAGTTTGTTTACGAGTTGTTAAAACGGAACATAAATACAGTTTAAAGTAAAGTAGGTTTTAAAATTTATGCACACTTTTTGATGATTTTTTTTTTTTTTTTTGAGGTCTGTCCGGATTAACCGGATGTCCGGACTAGCGGGGTCCGGATTAGCGAGACTCTACTGTAGCTACATTTTATATACTCTGTGGTTCTCAGCTATTTTATAAATGTGGTTTTTTAATAGTTAAACTCTCAACTTTTTACTCTTATCTATGAAAGAGTAATAAAATTTAGAGTAAATATCACTATAGTATTGACGACTCGGAACACTAAGTTTTTTATAAGTAAAAACGTAAAGTTTTACCTTACAGCCTAAACCGGCTTTCACCTTTAGAAGGCTTCATCAGATAGTGTTCCGAGTCGTCAATACTATAGTGATATTTAGTTAAGTAACGGACACGTCATGGACAACGAAATCCAAAAATTTAGAGATTAAATCTATGCAGGCTCTCGCCAACTTATACAAAGATTTGCCTGCAACCCGTCTATCTTTTGTTCTATCAACCACGTGGACAGCTGATTGACCAATCAGAAACCCCTAATTTCAGTAAGATCCGTACGTTGTCTGGCATGCATCGGGGTAGTTCATCGAAAGCATTTGCCTAGTGAACGTGTGTTCCTCTACAAGAGTTTTTCTTGTATGAACTAGTATAAATCTAAAGTTACGCTAAAACTTGAAACTCTTTTCGAGTTATTCATCAAGAACCAAGCTGGTGAACAACCATATTATTATTATTATTATATAAAGTGCTTTTCACATGAGTGGAAGATATCCGCATAGGAAAATTTACTGATCGCGGTAAATCTATAGTTTCGCCGAACACTTCAAGATTCGCCCAATACACCGTTTTTAAATATTACTCATTATCACCCTGAGATTAAATAATCAATCACGTTTTAAAATAATAATAACTTATTTCGAGCGAGAATGCTAATAATTCCGAGAGTGACAATTGGTGTATGTGAAATCTACTTTAGTGTTATCAGTTTCGACGAACTCATCATCAGATAGCGGAAAGGAGAGAGTGGAGGCGAGACGCGCAGAGGAATTGTAGCAGGAGCCGCAGCGGAGCGAGGACGTCACACCAAGTATTAAGGATTTCAACTAACAAGTAAAACCGATCTAAATTGAACTATATAAACTCTATTACAACAAATATAATTATATGCATGACATTTATGTATTTTAAAATATAGCGTATAAACAATCATTTCTTGTGTGCTAATAAATAATTCTTCATTACCTCCAATATAGACTTGTTTGTAATTTATTTACACACACAATATCCTATACAAAAATATTGAGTTGTTTCGTTGCAATGTATATATTGTAACGTTACATAACCCTGTCCCAATAAACTAAATCATAATAACATCAAGGTCAGAAATGGGTAACCTATGGCTCGCTCAAAATTAAATTATATCACTCAACATGATAAACAATTCGAGTGGTATACAGTGCAAAGTGAGTTATAGTGTACCCATTGAGGTGAAAAATAAAAGTGAAAGTAACGTATTACCAAACTGTACTGTAGGTTTGGAAATTATAAAACTATGAGAGTAGGCTGTAATACTACTAACTGATTTTGTATTTTTATTTATTTATTGTAATATTTATATTGTATGGACAACCAATTGTTATACATAAGTTAATGTTATATTTTTAAAAATATTTGTGTTGTAATATAGGATAGCCCAGGGTTAGTTAAAAAAAAAAAAACATAAAAATTTAAATATCAAAGGATAATAAAAAATTAAAATAATCCTATGAAGGAAATGGCAACAGGAAGTAGTGCCGTGTAGGAATACTATGAGAGACTAAATAAATAATATATAAATTTATTTAAAGATAATAAAATTATCAAATACTTATATACAATGTCATAAGAAAATGAACCAAACTTTATTATGTAAACTAAATTGGTAAAGAAACCGGAATGGAAAGGAATTATTTTTCCATAAATAAAATATAAATTTATAAAAATTACAAACTGCCTGTATAATAAAAATACTATGTGTTACTAAGAGTGATGAAAATAACAAGTATTGTTAGAGAAAAAAAATTTGGAAATAAAACTGTAGAGTTGAGAAAAAGATGCTACTACATTTATAATAAAAAATAACCTTTTCGGAACTTGAGAGGAGTGCAAATTGATACAAAATTAACTAGCCGCATGAACACTTCAAAATCATCCATGATTTATCCAAATTAAATGGTTATATTCATTAATAAACAGTGAAAGAAGACATTCTGATGATCCAACATGGTTTCGGCCTAGTTCTAATTGACGTTTGAGAATTCGCCAAACGGTAAGGAAATTATAACGCAAGACGGACCTCACCACAGAAAAAGCTTCAATCCAGTAAGAATCATACGGAGCGAGGTAATATAAACATTTTTTTGTAATAATTCAAGAAGAAAACGCATTCTGAACATTGAGATTGAAAATAAAATAGTCATCTAAACATATGTTTTTAAAGTAAACAAACGCATGCTGCACTCTTATGGACATTCCAGGAACTACATACTACACAAAAAAATAAACAAATTATTTAATAATTTTTTCGGTATTTGTAAAGCGTAGTAATTATCCATTTCTGACACTCTCGTAACAAAAAGAACTTACCCTGAACCCTGGGGAATTATTAAGAATTATATATTAATTGATGTTTATTTTAAATAGTAAAATTATGAAACAAAACCATATAGGTTTTTCTCTTTAAACAATTCCGTGTTTGATCTGTGAAGTCGAGATTCTGTTTTATTGAAGGAAAGATCAATTGCAAGACTTGTATTTTGGTGGCAGGAAACAATAAACTAATAATATAAATAAATGATATTATTGAAAAATAATCCTGAATAATAAAATGTGTTATAATTTTTGTAGTGGGTAGATGTAATAAATTTCAGCAACAACAGAAGAAATCAAAACCTCGGATCAAATTTTGCTACGGTGTAAGCTGGTTGAACTATACGTAGAAACTTATCTCACCATCAGCTGATTTAAATCACAGCGAACAATTTGAGAAGATCCGAAATCGTCTAAGCCAAGTGTAAATAATTGGTACTTACTCTCTCTTCTTCATAAGGCTGAACAACTTCCCTCCTTGACCCCAAATTACACACTCTCGATTTCTATTTAGATTAAGTCACACAAAATAACAAAAAATAGAAAAATCCTTTATTTATACTTTTAAAACGTCAGTTATTATAATTCAGAAGTGACGCATACTACTTGAGGCATATAATAACACTTTCATATACCTCAAGAGACGCGACGTTTCAATATATAGTATTTATAATCACACTTTACCTCAAGATATTTTCTCCTTATTTGGAACATGTTTCGGATACAAGATGGTACCCGAAACATGTTCCAAATAAGGAGAAAATATCTTGAGGTAAAGTGATTATAAATGTTAAATATACAGCGGAACCTCGATAACACAAATCTCAAGGGGATTATAAAAAATTCGTGTAATCGAGGGATTCGTCAAAGCGAGGTTCGTATTATCAAGGTTAAAATACTAAAAGTTCACGTTATCAAGGTCCATCATTGCACTCTATAAACCTCTATACCACGAATGTTTTGAGTCCATCCTCAGTAACACAAATTGCTTTAGATGCAATACTGTAATAAGTACAGTACTGTACTAACTCACTACGGTAGGTCAGTAAAAAAACAATACGTACAATATTTGGCAAAAGTACTGTATTTATTTATTTATGAACTAGACTACAAAATAATTACAATAATACAAAACTGAGGACAGTACATACTATAAAGTAGCTAACTATAATACGTAGCTAAACACGTATTACATATATGAATTACGTAAATACGTAGCTAATGAATTGATTCATTTTCATATATTTTTTTAAAAGGTCACATATACAGTACTTATAATGTAGACTCAAGAAAAAAACTACCTGTAGGTATATGTTATAGGCCTAACAAAAAAAAAATAGCATAATAAAAATCGAAACTTAAAACCTAACAATATTAAAATGACAAATTACTGTACAAACGATGTAAAAAACCTTGTAACTTATTTGCTTAATTTTGTCCTGCAGTGTTCTTTGAACCTGTACCGCCTAAACACTGATTACCAAAAAAGTCATTAATTTTTTATTGTTTACCTTTATTCATTAGGCCTATAAGATCCAAAGCGCAATCCAGTTCAGTAATTGATTTCACAACACTATCACTCAAAGCAGATTTTTTAAGAAATAAACACTTCAACACTTCAATAGCTTTTGGGGTCAGGTCGATCACTTTCAGTCTCTTCTTCTTTTTCTTTCGGATCTGCATCAGGGTCTGCTGATACTGAATCAAGGATATCAGCTTCTGTGAGCTCTCCACATACTGCAACATCATCATCAAAGCTTACAAATTCTTCAAACTCCATCCTCTGTTGGTCTAGTGCTTCACAGACTTTTTCCCAGTTTGTTGGAACATCTGTGACATCTTCCTCTTGTTCCTCAGATATTTTGAAGCCGCTCATTTTGAAACAATTTGTAATTGTATTTTCAGTTACATTGTTCCACGCTTTTGTTATCATCCACATGGCATCAAGCACATTAATTTTTGTTGGTGTGTTCTGTTCCATGTCACTAAGAAAGTGGCGAACAACCTCCTTCCTATAATTGGTTTTAAAATGTTGTATGATTCCTTGGTCAAGTGGTTGCAGCTTACTAGTAGTGTTTGGTGGCAGGGACTTGATCATGATGTTAGTCAGCTTAGGAATGTCTCCGTGAGCCATACAGTTGTTGACGAACAGCAAAATATTTTTCTTTTTCTTTTTCATTTCTTTGTCGATGTCTGTAAGCCAAGTATGAAAAGTATCACCGTTCATCCATGCCTTTTTGTTTGCAACATAAACTGTTGGGAAACTTGCCACATTTTTGAAACACCTTGGTTTTTTAGATTTTCCAATAACTAAAGGCTTAAGTTTGTTCCTGTACAATTCACACAGAGCAAAACTGTAATGCACTCTTTGCTGTATTTTCCACCACTGCAGAGATCACCTTTGATTTTAAGGTTTTATCGGGCAAACATTTATAAAAAAGGCCAGTCTCATCCGCACTGTAAATGTCTTCTGGTTGGTAATCTCCTACCAGATCTGAAATTTGTTCTTTCCACTCAACACAAACAGCATCATCAACACTTGCACTTCCGCTACATACACTTTTAAAAACTATTTCGTTCCTTTTCTTAAATTTGCAGGCAGCCATTACTAGCACAAAAATTTGCATGTCCCAAGCTTACTGCGAACTGTTGAGCCTTTTCCTGAAGAACAGGACCACTGATAGGCACGTTTTTGTCACGACACTGTTTTAGCCACATCAGAACGCATTTTTCTACATCCTGAAATTACCAGTCTTTGCCCTTTTACACACTTTAGAAATTCTACTTTACTCTTCACACCTATCTTTAAGTTTGATTATTGTGGCCAATGTACTCGGTGGAATATCAAACTCCTTAGCAATGTCTACTTTCTTCTTTGTCAGATTCTCTTCTATAGCTTTCAGCACCTTCCGTTTAAATTCAACAGTCAGTGGAGTGCACTAACGTTTACCTGACATGACGGGTGTAGTCTACAACAAGTGCAGATTTTTGCACGTCGAGACATGTGCGTCTGAGTCACTGTCCTGCTTCATAACATTCGGCTTACTGAGGTTGCTGCCATGGGTAATTCGTCTTATATAGGTCAAATTCGTGCTATAGATGTTCCATTGAGTAAAAATTCGTGTTAATAATTTTAATCTCAAATCAACGAAAATTCAGCTTATCAAGGTTTTTATCTAAGGAATTTCGTGTTATAGAGGTATTTTTAACATTGAGTGTTATGGGACATTCAAAGGGATTGAAAAAATTCGTGTTATCAAGGAATTCGTGTTATTGAGGTTCGTGGTATCGAGGTTCCACTGTATATACATCAAGAAACAGAATGTAGCAAAAAGTATTTGAATACATTAACGTATATTATTTGAATACGTAACTTTGTAACGTAACAAAGTTAAGGTCCCAGACGTTACATAAAAACTTTGTCAATATAAATTAAAACAATACCCAATGTATGCCATAATTAAGGTCAGGAAGGTAAACCTCATATAATAAATATATTAATAATACCTAGTAAGGTTACTAGGTAATAAAATAATAAAAAATGTCTATAAATATAAAATAAGGAGTGATCAGTGGAAGATGTAAACAATAAACACAGTGTCTAATGAGATGAAATTACTATAGACAAGTTTGAAAAGAGTAGACTGTTTAATTGATATTTAATGTTTTATAATGATGTACATGTTGTTGTGCTTTATCATGATATTTTGTTTACATGATATTTATTCTGTGTTTTGTATGTAGCAGGTGTGAAGCAATTGCTTTAAGAAAGTATTAAGTAATGGATACTAATTTCATTCATGTTAAACTTATATTTAAGTAATTAAATACAAGTGTATTTATTATGTATTGTATCATGTTAAGTGTATTTACTTTGAGTAATTAATGAAGATATCGTAAGATAATATTTGTAAACTTGGCCAGGAAGACAATAATTGTTAATAAATTGTCAAGGGGTCATTGTAATTATGTTATAAACAAACGAAGGGTTCAATAATAAAATAAATAATAATAAATTGAAATCAGGATAAAATAAAATTAGAATAATTGGCCATAAGCCAGTGACTCATTGTACAGTAGGTCAGGTCAGAAAAGTTAACTTAAAAACAAAAAATTATAACACATGTAATAAAACTAATAGGCCTAAAATTAGTATTTTGTAAAAGGAAAATAATACCTTTTAAAATAAGTCAATCAAGAAGAAAATGTAGTAAAATGTATATGGTTTAATAATGCATATTAGGTGAAAGTTTTATATGATTTAATGTAATTTTAATAAGGGAGTATTTTATTAAAAAAGTGTAAGAATATTTCCTAATTACGGCTCTAGGATAACAAATATTATCCAATAACAGAAGAAGAAATGGTTGTTAGGAACGACTGAATGCAAGATATCTTGTTGATTTCAACACTCAATTGTTATATGTGAATGGGTAGAGTTGAGTTAATACAAATTTAAAAGAAAGAAAACCAAACTAAATGAATCAAATTAAAATAAATCAAATATAACAAACAGAAATCCATTAAAAAGGACTGAGTAGTGATTGCTGAATCTGTCTCTCTGTAAATATAATTCGATATACTATAAAAGTTAAATGAATTCAAAAAAATAAATCATTCAACCAAGTAACAGCAAAAGAGTAATGATGAAGATGAAGATGCCTAATTAATTAAAATATATTAAAAAAACAAACGAAGAAATTTTGTATTAAAGTACTAAACCTCACTTTCCACAACCGAACGAAGTCTTAATACTACACAAATTCCATTGGGACCTGCAACTACCAGAACCGTGAAGATTAACGAAGACCAGAACTGAACCTTCTACTACATTCTAGGACATCAATACCAAACTTTTATTGAGAAGCTGGAGGCTGTTATTATTCCAGAGCTGAATCACCATTCTGTTCTCGTCTCGGTGTAGCAAACACGGCCATACTAAGTATCCGGTCCAAGTTGGTAAAAAACCTGCTTATATTTAATTTTATATAATAAGATTTTATAACAATATTGTAATACTTAGTAACCTTAAAATTGCATCACCTGACCTTACTAATAGTTAAAAGAACTACATGTACCCTGAGATAAGAAACAAATTAAAAAATTATAATTAAATCTTAACATCTAAAACCCGAATTCAATGACAAATCGATTACGGATTGTGTAATCGATATGGTGTATTAGTAGCAAGAGGAAGCATCTGTTGGAATTAAAACATATATAAAATAAAGAATCCTTCTTGAATTGACGATTTCTTGTTATTTGTAGAATAATTAGTGTATTTCGAATAGGCTGTAATTTACAGAGAAAGGAACGTGAGAAACACATCAAGCAGAACGACTTAACCTATAATAACTGGTCAATCGCAAACCACAGCGCTTGTTTGTTGACAGCTGGTGAATACGGGAGAATAGAGAACTAACTTGCTCTCTGCGCTCTCCTCTCTTTACACTTTCGATAGTATATACAGACTAGGGTTGGAGAAAAATATTGAATTATTCAATATAATAACTGGAATAGAGCGTTTTTCTCTTGTAAAACACTTAATAACTATCTAATACAGATCTATTATCAAGAACCGAATAATATCAACCACATAATAAATATTATTCTTTATAAATAGATTAACACTGATTTGCAGGAGACCTCATCTAAAGTAAAATATTACAAATTGACGCATTCAACAGTGGAGCTTTTGAACATTCTCAAATACAAAAAATACACACCAAAGATAATCATTACAGATTGACGCTCACAACAGTGGGGCTTAATACTGATAAGAGAAAACAAGTTAAACGTTACAGATTGGCGTCAACAATGTGGGGCTGAAATAACGATAAACCCGCAACCGTATTACACTAGGAAATCATCGCGTAAAGATTTTATTACAATATATATATATATATATTCTACATGAGTTCATTAAATAATTGAAAAGAGAACACACAAGCTTACTTCTGAAAGTCATAAATTAATTTCTATTGGTAGTTTTGATGGTGTAGTCATGTGATAACTAGATGTACATACAAAACCTAATGGATGAGTGATGGCCAGCAGCCTCTACAATCATAGGGAAGACAGAGAGTAAAGATTAAATTCAGACTAAATCAGAATTATTGTAGCATACAATTAATCAGTTATTTAGTTAGTACAAATTTTATTTTTATTTTTGTGTGACAAAACTATACATCATAAACTATTTATTTATAACACATGTAACTATAATGGTTTTATCATATTTTACATTCAGTATTAAAAGATACATCTGATTTTAATAGTTCAATTTACCAACCTGTGGACACAAATGTAATTTGAACGTAAGAACACAACAACTTCTTCAACAACTAGCTCTAAAAATTCTTTAGAACTCACTAAGACAAGAAAGAACTTCTGAATCCGTGGCACCATTAACTCCATGACAGAAGGATTTCCATGTTTCCTAGCATCAAGGTATAACAAAAATGCTTTGTCTTCAGAAAACAAATCTTCATTATCTATAAAAGCCCAACATTGTTCTTCTAGCTCTGTAAAAAAAAGAGTAAAGGTGTAAAATAATTTCTATTTTTATAACAAAAAAATACACATTTTTATAAATAAATACTACTTTTGCTTCCTACTACTACATTACTTCTTAACACATTCAATGCTAAGATTTTATATGTTATGAACCCTAGCTAGGTGCTCATGTTTTTTTTAATGCACCATTTTTTTTTACATGAGGAAACACAAAACTAAAAATATACAGAAATTTTATAATGGTTTCACTACACGCGAACAAAAATGAAATCTCTCATGCTGCATGCTCACTCTGTATTAACACGAGTCGAGCAAATGTCACATATCTGTGACATGCGCACTACAGAAAGAATGTGCCATGTCATGGATCCATGACATCAGTAACTAATAGGTTAAAACAAGGTTTCCATTGTATAAAACAAACACACACACACACACACACACACCACGCACGCACGCACATGCACATTAATCTAATACCAGGCAATAAATTTACTGAACAATAAACAAATTATGAAATTTATGCGCATATCCTTCTACTAAGTTTCTAATTTCCAGACAGATGTTAGTCAGGACAATGTGAATTATTTCTAACTAATCATTAAAAACACATACAATGGTTTAATACATATTTTTATCATCTCCATGCAGTGACGGCTCATCCATAAGGTTCAATGGTTCAGTGAACCCCCTAAATAACTTAAATCTGTTTAAAATTTGTTGAGAGAATGGTTTCATATTTAAATACTGAGATTTGTGAGAATAATCTTGTTGACTGAACAATAATTGATTCGTGTACTAGACAAACTGCTTGTTACTACTGCTTGAGGTGCAACAAGACTCAGCACCTCTTAGACTGTGTAGATAGCTTTGGATGGAAATCATTATACCTGAAATTACACTTAACAGTCGCTAAACCCAAGTGTTAGCGACAGAGACGAATATTTATGCTTTATAAAAAGGAACATAAAAATAAGCATAAGATTTGAATGTCTTTGCTATGAAGTAACATGTTTGTAACCGTAAAGCCTCTCAACAAAAGCCATTTTGAGCCAGTAAAATACAGAAGAGAAAAATATGTAATTTTTATGTCAGTTTCATATTCTATGTCAGAAAAGAAAGATATATAATTTAGCGTCAGTTTAATATTGTTATAAAATTGAATGTGTGAATGCAATAATGCTAAACATATACTAAAAGTTGTGGAATTTACAGTAAGAACTTGGTTCCACGTTTGGGGACGATAATTCCATGTTGGGAACAGTAATTCCACGTTTGAAGACAGAAACCCCATGAACGAGTTAAGAATCTCAGGAATCCAGGGCTTCACACAATTTTACCTTGCTGATACAGATACGTCCTATGAGCTACGTGGAGGCTCGAACCTGCAACACGCGAGCACATGGCGTGAACACCATCGGACTTTACGCCATCATACACTGCTAGCCGTTCAAGTAACAATCTTTAATTATTATTAACACCCAGTGCTAGTCCTACACAGTCAATAAAGAAGGAAATATGAACATTTGCCTTACAAAGACTTTAAGCATGCTCGCAATCCACAATTACAATCCACAGCATGCTCGCTGTGCGTAGTTAATGTTGTACATTTGTATTGATTCATATGACTGAATTATTCTGATTAATTTGGCTCAGAGTTCGATTCCTTTATAAATTGCAAATTAATTTATTCAGCTTCTAATATTTTAACAGTTAATTTATTTAAGATCCAAGGATCTAGTAATTGAAATTTTGATACACTGGCTGATTCGTAATCATAAAACATAAAGAGGCTAACTCTGTTTTATTTAATGAATAAACTCGTTCAACTCTGCTCACCAACTGATGGTTTTTTTTTTTTTTTAATGCACCCCCCCTTCATTACACGTAACTTAGTTACCATATATGCTTTGATGAATGCTATATTTACAAAGAGTTATAGGTACTAGTTAGTTTTAATAATTATTGTGATATTCTGTGTTACATTGTTGTAGTATAATGTTGTTGTATCGTGGTATATATGTTACACGCCTAGTATCTGGGCCCAGCGTTGTATGTGCAAAAGCGTGTACTGAAAGAGGCGTGTCACAGAAGTGGTAGCAGAGCGTGGTAGTCCATGGTTGTCCGTGGGTTATAGTGTGTAATTTTGTTAATTTCGCCATTTTTTTTTTGTTAGTGATTTGCGTTTGGACCACGTGATTTTCTTGTCACGTCTTGCTCTGTCCGGTCCGGGACATGTTAATGATTTGCCTTATAAAAATTTGTGTAAATTATTTGGTGTAAATTTTTGAATTTTGATGTGGGGTTAGTGAAAACATTTTTGGTCATAGTTAGCAAGCATATTTTAAAATAATTTTTACTTTGTATTGTTCGAATTATTGTGTCGAGAAGAAATATAAGTTAGTTGAACTTTGTCTAAGAGATAACACTGTGCATTACGGTATTCACGTAGCCCTGATTGTCGTATCTGCAGTTCGCCTGAAACAGCTGTTCGCTTATCGCTAAATGTAGGTCATCAACCCTGCGCTCTGTATGCATATTTCTCTGCTACACATTAAATAGCTTTGTTAAAAGATATTAACCCACTGCACAAATACCATCTTTCATTTAAATCAAAAGCTTGCTGCGTTCAAAAACGTACCGGACCATCGTGTCGCATCTGCTAGCGTTTCATTATCGCAGTTAACAATTTTGTGATAAGTCAAGAAGTTCTTAGTAAGTTACAGCACAGGTTTTCGCTCTGTGAGGGAGAGTTGGGAAGAAAACTCGTAGCGAGAGTGTCCCCCTTTTGGCCAGTATATAGACTGGTGCCCCCTTGTTGCCAGTGTATGTAGCCTGGTGTTCCCCCTTTCCCAGAGTAGTCTCATGGTCCCCTTTGTTGCCAGTGTGTAAGCTGGAGTACCCCCTTTGCTTGCTCTCTCTCAGTTATGCGCACGATTTGCCTGTAGTCCTGAAGTCTGGTCGAGCGATAACCACCCACGAAAGGGAGTTTTGTCGATATCTTTCCTTCCTCGAGTAAGTCGCCAGTCAGCCCCGTTACCGACCCCTGGTGTGGTGTGTATTTAGTCGTTGGATTCCCGGATAGCTTCAGGCTGGTATTCGATTAGTGTCTTGTGTTGGTCAATAGTACTGCATCCCCTCTACTTGTTTCACCCTCCTTTGCCATTATGCACCTTTTACAAAAGAGTTGGTTTCTGCTTGCCGTAACGCCATTTTGATATTTATGGTCAGCTTGTAATCGATTTGGTGATGAGTGGTCACGCGAGACTTCTGCGTCGTTGAGAAATGATCGATATATAAAGGTGCTCGTAACGAGCGAACCCCCCAGTGTTGCCTGTCTTTTGATGTTACCCCTCTCTGTGTCCCGGTTTAACCCATATACCTAGGTAATGGTAATGGTGTAGTTACCCCCCTTTTAATCTCACCTCGCATAATCGGGCGATGTGGAGATGTGTTCTTTACTTTGTCGTTCGTGTGCTGTTAAAAAAGGTCGCTGTGATCATACCGCGTCTTTAAGGTGAGCGGCCCCTCGGATTCAATCTCTCTCTGCTGCGTGGATGATCATAGGCGCTCTTCATCAGGTCACCCTTAACAGCTCTCACCGTACTGCATTCCCAGGATGGCGGTCACTCTGTCTATATCTCGCATAGTTAAATCTACTGTTGTGTTGGGTAAGCTTAGGCCCTATGCAGCCAATAATTCTGTTGTTTCTCTGTTCTCTTTGACATTCTGAATAAGTACCTTCAGTGCAATTGTCTTCGGTTGGGTGTTACAACCAAAAGCCTTGATAGGTCTTTCTTAAGGCTAAAATCACTTCTCATTTCAGCTGAAAATCCAGTTGTGTTGCGAACCTCGGGAATCCAAAGCAGTAGAATCTCTTTTCCTCTTTTCCTTCTCCTCAAAATAGGGATCGTGTGTTCGGAATCCTCTTTAAGTTCCGGTGTTGACTCATCAGTTTTGGGTTAATCTTGTACTGTATGTGGTTGAATTTGGTGTCTGGTCCTCACGGAATTGTGGGTGGGAGCTGACGATGATGAAGACGTTTGCTGTGGTCTTTTATTTTTAGCTGTTAGTTGAGCTAAACGTTGTTAGCGTATCTGCGTCCTTGAAGTCTGGCTACGAGCTATTTCCTGATAGTGTCAGTCATCAAGCATTGAAAATTGCTGTTGCCGGATGCTTTGTCGTTGTCTCTTGAGTGTGTGTTTGTGATGTGTTAGAGATATTTCCGGTATGCTGTAACTCAAGTTGGTTTTAGCCACACATGCTGAGTCTTGGTCCACATGTTCTGGAGCGAATATGTTCTGTGTTTGGTGGCATGCAAATTTGTACAACTCTTTCACTCGCCTTGCCTGATGAGCGGCGTGGGGACTGGTCACCCCCTAGTCATTCACTTTCAGTGAGGAGGCATTGTGATGTGCACGCAACGTTTCTAAGGTGACTGAAGGTGGCCCCCTTGAGTTGTTATCAGATGGCGGTGTAATGGGGCGAATTAGGAGGTTTTTTTATTTTTTATTAATTCTGGCTCTGATCTAAGTAAAATTGTACAATTTACTTCATATATGTGTCTGGTCCTTGGTTGAATCTAACTCGCAGTCTAAACAATGGAGCAGTACGCAATAGCTGTTATAAAATATTAATAAAGGAATGTCATGTTGTCGACTGTCACGATTCTAAGAACTTTGCGTCTGTGTGACGTCCACTCACCAATGCACAAGCACCTGCATCCGCAAAGCGCCTAATCCACGCAAAAGGCTGTGAAATATCGTTGTCGCACAGCACACGTAAATCCTGTGTGCCAAATGTACAGCTACTAAAAATTAGATAACGAAGGCTGCAAACGGCGACGATATTTGTTCGCAGGCAAGGCAGTGACGCCCAGCAGCATGTAAGTCAGTCGGAAAGTAACATCATAACCTGCCAGACGCGAACAGTAGTGCGTCCGCCGACTGGACACAAAGTTTCACCTAAATTATATAGCCAAAATGTGAATCAGTAGTGGTATTGTGGTGAGGCTGCGCCGGCCGGGTGCTGGAATAAACCGTATACACGGTTAAGTTTAATTTCATCATGTAGAAAGTGGTAACCAAAAATATAACAGTGCAAAACAGAGTTAGTGAAGTGAGCGGGCCAAAATCAAATGAATAATACACTTTCGGGCATTTATTAATAAATATTAATAAACATACGAGTCACGTGGCAACGAAAGCAGTGAGCCGTCGGGTAACCAGTAACTGTATTTTCAACAAATTTTTATAAAGGGTTTTTTGTGCAAACATGTCAATTAAATAATAGTAGTTGGTTTTGTAAAGGTGTGAATGTGAGTGTAAATAGCAGATTGGGCTGTCTAATTAAGGTAAGGTGTTTATTGTAATTCTGTAAGTATAAGTGTAATACCATCATGTAAATATCAGTAAGGGTTTTATGCATTTTCCATGATTTGAGCCAAGAGGCCAAATAAATAACAATTTAATACTTAAAGAAAATTTTGAAGTAAAAAATAAAATTTTAATTACTTTCTCTTTAAAAATGCGTTGCGTAAGTTATTGTGATAACCTATAATCATATTTGCATTTTAACGTTCGTGTTGCGGACTCTGGCAGAAGATGAAAGGTAGGTGGAAAATAAAATAATTTTGTGTATTTGTATGTGAATAGAACATCACATTTGGCGCTACGAACGGGACTCGAATTTGAATAATTAAAATTCCACACCTACGATAAATGTAAGTTTGATTTGAGGGTTAAAGAACTACGTAAAAATTACGCAGCACATACAAATTAGTACATCAATGTACAGAGGTTAAGAGTTAAGTGGTAGATGGTTTTATGTAAGTAAATCTAGATTAATAAATTTATAAAAATGGCAGGAAAGAATGAGAGCAATATAAATGAAACGACTAGTGTCGAAAACTATAATGAATCAAATAGTATGAGTGATTTTGAAATCCACTCGACTCCAAACGTGAGTCAGGAAAATAAGACAAAAAATAATGCAAATGAAATAAAGAGTACAGACGATTCGGGGGTACAAATAACCCCAAAATCGAGTAGGGAAAGTGAAATGAATAATGAAGAAGTCAGCTTCACTGACAAAAATGTAGCAGCACAATTTACTCCAACGACAACACGAGTCAAAGAGTTGTCGATGGACGATATATTTACTTTAATGAAAACAATGTCTGAGAGTTTGAGTAGTATCAATGTAAAATTCGATGTTCAAAAGAATAGTTTTGATAGCAAATTTGATGAACAGAAAAACAAAATGCAAGAATTTAAAAGTAGTGTCAATGAGAAATTAGATGTACATAATGACAAATTCAAAGAATTAAATAGTCGTTTTGACAATAATGACATAAAATTGAATGAAATTAAGATCGAAATTAAAAGTGAATTTAATTGTAAATTTGATGTACTTAAATTTGACATTGATGAAGTAAAAATGAAATGTGAAAATAGTTGTAATGAATTGAAACGAGACATTGAGAAAATAGTAGAGTCAGTAGCAGAACAGATTAAAAGTAAAAATACAAATGATGACAATAAGGTCGAAAATGAGAATATAGTTAACAATGTGGCAGTAGAGAGTAAGATAACAAATAGTAACAATGATAGTGAAAGTGGTAATGTAATTGAAAAGGTGGTATCAGAGAGTGAAACGTTGAAAATAGATAGTGAAACAGTGAGTGAGAGAGAGAAAGTTATATGTTGTAACGAAGTAGTAATTAGTGTTGATGAATTAGAAAAAGAATGGAGAGAGAGAGTAGCTGAATGTGTAGGGCAGAGGGTAAATTTTCCCCTTATTTGTGATGAACCAGAGTGTTCAAAAATGTTATTATTGGAGGGCAAGAGACCCTATTTAATGGAAGATTTGAGTTATATCCCTTTTTTGTATAAATTAGTACCCTCTGTGGGGAATGATGTTGAAAGTATGATATGGTGTTATGATGAGAGAGATTTAGATGGAGAGTTGTGTGTTGATAAAGAGATAGAATTATATAAACTAATGAGAGATTATAATGAGTTGAAAGAGATGCTAAATGATATGAAACACTTACCTGTTAAAATTGAGAGTGAAGATTATTTTGATGATACATGTTTAAATAATAATAATTTACTTTATGATGAAAAAATAATTGACTTGATAATGAATATAACTACTAATGGAGACTTAACCGATGTACTTAACGTTGACTTGTTTTATGATTATTTTGGTAAAGTGAATGAATTTGGTTTTTATGGTGACAACACACAAGACAGTAATTTGTATGTTAATGAAATTGAACAATGCTATATAAAACAGAGGAGTCTATATCTATGACGATGGAGGTTGAGCCTTAAATTCACAAATGGACAATTTTAAATATATTGTTTTATGGTTCAGACCTCGCAACCTTGGACAATGAAGTGTGATATAACTGAATAATTATTGCTGAAGAAGTGTAAATACATGTTTAGTGAAATTAATTGTATGTATTATAAAATGTTAGAGAAACAATGTATGTATGTAGTAGAAATTGTCGTGATGATAATAATAATATTAATATTTTGCAGCCTAAATAAATAACAAAAATAATGTGGAAGAAGATAATGAATGAGTTGTAGTTATTGCAATGGGTGAAAGTAATTAAAAATGTTGTGTTTTCAATAATGGATTTAATTAAAATAATTTGAAATGTTTAAATATTTTGATTGACTTAAATGTTATATGGTGGAATTTTTCTAATGGATTTAGATTGTTTTATGAGAGCTGACATTAATAAATAAATGTTAAATTGTTTGGTATGAAATAACATTGTTGTTAAATGTTTCAGAGGTTACGTGGAGATATTGGTGTATGTGTGTGGTGTGTATTTTGTGTTCAGGTCAATAGGTGGATAATGTACTGTAAGTATAAAGTTCATAATACCAATCAGATAGAATAAAATGCTTAAAGGTGTGAAAAGAGTTTAATTCAATAATAAAAATGAATTGAGATAATGGTATTAAATGAAAACTGTAATTAAAAAGGAATAATAACTGAAAGGTGAATTAGAATTATATTTGGTTTGAACTGCAAGAAATAGACATTGATAAATATGTTATCTAAAAGATTTATAAAAATTGAAAAGTGAAGTACAGGTGTTAGTATGATGTAACCATGAATGCTGAAACTGATAATGTTTATAACTGTGTTTATGAAAACAAGTCTGGCAGACACCTATTTATGTAAACAGGTATGTTGTATGTTTTGACTAATGTTCACAGCCAGAGGTGTTGATGCTGAGTTGACAATAACAAAACTGTTGTAGTCTGTTGAATCACTGCCAGAAGCAAAATCTTATTGTGAAATAAAAGAAATGAAGGAAAATTTTTGAATAATGTAAGGAAATGACTTAATGTTTTGATTGGGAGACAGTTAATATTTGTGTGATAGGACGTTGTTAATGTAAAATCATTTTGATCAAATGTAATTAATTTTGAAACTGGTAATTAAATAAAATCAAATTAATTTGGTAATTAAATTAATTGAAAAGATGATTTTAATAATAAATTTAAATTTATTCTGATTCAAACTTCAAATGTAATTGTAAAATAAATAAAATATGTACTTTACTTAAATGGGAAACTGAAGGAAATGTTGTGTAAATGCTGTCAAAAATGTTTGGAAAATAAGATGTGTATATTACTCCCAAGTAACTTGTATCAATGACAATCTAGGTTTTATGTTTTAACTGTAGATTCCCCACCTAAGTGCGGTCATGACCTCACCGGATCATGACCATGAAAGTAGTTAATTGTGGCAAATCATAAATTTTACTTGATATAACCAGCTTGTGGTTTGTTTTATTTTGTCAACCCGGTGGTTTGTTAGATTTAGTAGGGGGGTTATTTTTTGGGGAATCTACCTAATTTTGGAACAGGGCTATTTTCACCCAGATAGGGGTGGTAGTCCATTAGGGGTGTATAAATAAAAAACTAGTAGGTGAAATACCGAATTTTATTGTAACGCCGAAGCAAGGATGGGGGTGGAATAAAAGAAAAAAATGTCCACCCCTTCCGCATCAGTCCTTGTGAAAGCAACTAGACGCTACAGTCTAGGGGGGTAATAGTGAGTGTGGATGGGCGGTGACCCAGTTACAGGTCACGAGGGAGATGTGATTACGGCTAGATTGAGGTCTGCGAGGGCCAAGAAGTCTAGTGCTGCACACAGTAGAATGTAACGGGTATCAGGGGTTAAGGGATTAAAAAGGGGGTAGTAGAAAAAAAATATATATATATATTTGTATATACTTTTTGTGCCTGCCATTAAATTGATGTTTTGCATTTTTGGTTGTATTATTGTTTATGCGTATTAATAGTGTTATTGAATTATACTGTTTAGGATATATGTATAATCAAATGTTAAGATAAGGCAGTTCATGTTTTAAGTAAATATTCAATTTATTTGTTCTTTTTTTTATCAGTAATAATAACAGAGAGAATTAATCTATCCAGATAAGAGATTTTTTTGTTTTGATACAATCTGATTCTGAACTTATTTCAAATGATGAGTTTGTTTAAAAATATTATAGGTGTGTGTGTGTGTGAGCCCAGTATCTGCTAAAGGCAGCCCAGTTTGCATGTAAGGGGGTACATATCGGTTGAGGATCTGGCAGGATCTAAGCCAGGGATTAGGATTTTTGGGATAGCATGATCGAAGGTGAGGTGCGCCGTGGCGCGTATCTGTTCGATTTTTCGGTGTTGGGATCTCGTACAGAGAAGTCCAGTGATCTCGTTCAGATGCGTCCAGTCGCTGAGCCAGGGGGGTCGTGTACCCATGATGTATAAGAACAAATGGGGGGTTGTTAGCACCAGTTCCTCACCGGTCCTTTTAGGGGTTTTAGCAATGAGAATTCTTCTGTTTCGACAGAAGACTTCTCATTGGGGGGGTATTGTAATGGGGCGAATTAGGAGGTTTTTTTATTTTTTATTAATTCTGGCTCTGATCTAAGTAAAATTGTACAATTTACTTCATATATGTGTCCGGTCCTTGGTTGAATCTAACTCGCAGTCTAAACAATGGAGCAGTACGCAATAGCTGTTATGAAATATTAATAAAGGAATGTCATGTTGTCGACTGTCACGATTCTAAGAACTTTGCGTCTGTGTGATGTCCACTCACCAATGCACAAGCACCTGCATCCGCGAAGCACCTAATCCACGCAAAAGGCTGTGAAATATCGTTGTCGCACAGCACACATAAATCCTGTGTGCCAATGTACAGCTACTAAAAATTAGATAACGAAGGCTGCAAACGGCGACGATATTTGTTCGCAGGCAAGGCAGTGACGCCCAGCAGCATGTAAGTCAGTCGGAAAGTAACATCATAACCTGCCAGACACGAACAGTAGTGCGTCCGCCGACTGGACACAAAGTTTCACCTAAATTATATAGCCAAAATGTGAATCAGTAGTGGTGTTGTGGTGAGGCTGCGCCGGCCGGGTGCTGGAATAAACCGTATACACGGTTAAGTTTAATTTCATCATGTAGAAAGTGGTAACCAAAAATATAACAGTGCAAAACAGAGTTAGTGAAGTGAGCGGGCCAAAATCAAATGAATAATACACTTTCGGGCATTTATTAATAAATATTAATAAACATACGAGTCACGTGGCAACGAAAGCAGTGAGCCGTCGGGTAACCAGTAACCGTATTTTCAACAAATTTTTATAAAGGGTTTTTTGTGCAAACATGTCAATTAAATAATAGTAGTTGGTTTTGTAAAGGTGTGAATGTGAGTGTAAATAGCAGATTGGGCTGTCTAATTAAGGTAAGGTGTTTATTGTAATTCTGTAAGTATAAGTGTAATACCATCATGTAAATATCAGTAAGGGTTTTATGCATTTTCCATGATTTGAGCCAAGAGGCCAAATAAATAACAATTTAATACTTAAAGAAAATTTTGAAGTAAAAAATAAAATTTTAATTACTTTCTCTTTAAAAATGCGTTGCGTAAGTTATTGCGATAACCTATAATCATATTTGCATTTTAACGTTCGTGTTGCGGACTCTGGCAGAAGATGAAAGGTAGGTGGAAAATAAAATAATTTTGTGTATTTGTATGTGAATAGAACTTATAGCCAGTCGATCTGGGTTTTCCCATTTATGTACATGTGTATGCCTCTCCCCAAACCCTGCTCTACCTGGTTACACAGACGATACCCCTGTATGTAAGACACTTTTGGTTCAGCGTCTGATGGCGTCGGCTGCTCGACGTTTCTAAGGTGACTGAAGGTGGCTCTCGGCATTGTCTTTGTGTAGCGGCGAGTGCCGTTTCGAGTGATTCGAAACCTTTCAGTTTCGTGTACATAATGTGTCAAATTTCTCGAAGTCGACTTCGTTTAATTGTCTCACAACCCTATCTGTGCGCGGGATACCCATTTGCAGGGTGCCCAACCATGGGACGTCCATTGACGAGATACCCGATAACGAATTGTTTATGCCTTGTTCGCTTTGTGCATATTGGAGTATGTGTTTGTTGTGTTACTGAAGCTAGAGTAGGTTACGATTAAGTTATTATGTTTGCTTGTTAGTTGTTAATTTATTGGACGCCTTTTTTCCTTCATGTGGGTGTTTGTTGTTGATTTGATTGGTGAATATTTTGCGAGAAGCCTCACTTGGTGTCTCTGTACAGATTATTGGTATTCTTTGAATTTTGAAATTCGTCCTTTTGTAAAATTGACCTTGGACGAATGTCTTTTCTGCACCTGACGCTTGCCTTTCTGTCTTATTAACTCTGTTTTATTTAATGAATAAACTCGTTCAACTCTGCTCACCAACTGATGGTTTATTTTTTTTTAATGCAACCCCCCTTTCATTACACGTAACTTAGTTACCATATATGCTTTGATGAACGCTATATTTACAAAGAGTTATAGGTACTAGTTAGTTTTAATAATTATTGTGATATTCTGTGTTACATTGTTGTAGTATAATGTTGTTGTATCGTGGTATGTATGTTACACACCTAGTATCTGGGCCCAGCGTTGTATGTGCGAAAGCGTGTACCGAAAGAGGCGTGTCACAAGCATACAACCAGAATCTACCATTACACTGATCATATCAATAGTGGTTGTATTATTGTTAGTTATTTACACGTATGTAAGCTGTTTGTAAGTGAGTTTTAGAAAAAGGGTGTGTTTTCTGAGTGTATTTTCCAAGAGGATACTGAAAATTGTACCTGATGCTATTTCTTAAGCAAAGAAATGTAGTATAAGAAGGATGGAGTCAATGTTTTGAAGACATTTCTATAAATAATATACATGGAACATTAAATTTTTCTTGGAAACAACAAGTCTGTAAGCAGTCATTTCTGACAGGTGTGGTTATGACACATAAGCATTTCACAAAAATATATGGTAATGAAGGAATATGACATTTAAAGATAAATAGGCCTACTGTGTGGAGATTAAGTGCCATAGCTGCAAGACTTTAAATTTTAGTCATTTCAGTCTATTCTAAATATTTGTTGAACAATGTCCCATATTATGTCCTTTAACATTAACATTAAATTTGCATACCTTTAACACCTAGATACTGTGCAGCCATAAACACTTCCAGAATATTATCTCTAGTGAGAAGTTTATAGCTATCTAGTTCAACATGTAACATCCAGTCATACACAAATGTGAATGCTTTCTTTGTTACATGGTCCTGAAACAAACACAGTTAAATAAGCAGATCACACACTACTAATTCAAATAAGTCATACACAAATGTGAATGCTTTCTTTGTTACATGGTCCTGAAACAAACACAGTTAAATAAGCAGATCACACACTACTAATTCAAATATATATTTAAATGCCCCCTTTCCTTCTTCGCACACACACACACACACACACACACATGAAAGGACTCCAATTTTATGCACTTGGAAAAAATCTATTTGAAAACTACAAGAATTAAAGCTCTAAAACACTTTTAATATTCCAGACAAACCCTTTATTTTGCCCATAGTTTTGTTTTGCAACAACAAGAATACAAACTAATTTTAATACACAATTTGTATTTCATGAACTTTCTAAATGGATTATTTTATCTTCGGAACAGAAATATACAATATGAGTGAAATTTTTAATATAATAATAATGGCTCCCATATGTACCACCAAAGTAGCTTATGAGAAAGCAGGGTAGGCTGCCTTATGTAAGCCGTACGGCATACAAGGAAGGCAGTGTGGCCAGCACTACACTTCAGCCAACCATTATTATCCCCAGGATGTTATCCCAGGTACTCATTTTCAACAGGGTGAGTCGACCTGGGGGCTGAAAAACGCACCTTGATTTTATGGTGCGGGCCCGGGAATTGAACCCAGGACCTCTAGGTTAGTAGCCAGGTGCCATACCCACTGGTCTACTGAGCCGCCAGTGAAATTTTTACCTCACCGTAATTTCAATATAAAGCATTTCTGGACCTATATTTGCATGGAATTTTTATAATTTTTAACCCTAGAATCCCAAAGTATGAGAGTAGTAACAGAGACACAGAGATAGCGCCAGGAGTATCAAAATAGCTATGACTGGTTGCAAGTTCAATCTGCAGATGGTATACCATAACATTTAAGACAGCTGTATTTACAGTACTTGCTTTATTATGAACAAATAAAGTGCATACGCATTTGTCCCAGCAGTGACCTCGATGTCTGAAATGAATTGTTTACCACTGACCGTTTTCTTCAAATTCAGAAACAGGAAATGTCATTGGAGGCTAAACCTGGTGATTATGGTGCATATGACAGTAATTCATACCACGATTTATGAAGCTTTGAGAATACAATTGAGAAAGTATGAGCGGTTGCAATGTCTTGATGGACAAGCTCTTTCTTCTTTGCTACATGAATATATTTTGGCTTAACAGCCTCATTAATTTGGTCCAGCAATGGTATACGTACTCTCTCTTAATGGTTTCGCCTTATCTAAATATAATATTTTACATTATATTATATTATAATATTCTCTGATTGATGGTCAGTTTTCACCTTCTTTGGAGCACTTCTGCCCACAGCCATGCATTGTCTGGACTGCTAGTGTGTCTCTGGCATATAACAGTGAAAGATCCATGTTTCGACAACAGTGATAAATCATCACAGAAACTCAGCCGGACTGTGTTTAAACATATCCAAAAGCACTGTTGAGAAACATTTATTCAAATGCATTTCTTGATTTACCATTAGTAAACACAACTCCTATTGTGCTAAAAGCTTTGCATTTGCAAATTTTCAAGTAATATGTTGTGGACATGATTCATTGAAATGTTCACATGTCGGCAACCTCACATATTTTCAAATGCCGATCATTGTTGTATACTAGAAAACCCCCAACCCGAGACAAAAACAGCTCCACTAACAGACCTGTTTAACAAGAAACATCCTTTCAAATGGACTGAGAAGGAGGAAGAAGCCTTCCATAAGATCAAGGAAGCAATCCATGGTGCTCCTCAACTTGCCTACTTGGATTCTAAGTGGAAGATCTGTCTGCATACTGATGCCAGTGATATGCGATTAGGGGCAGTATTATTCCAAGAAAAGGAGGGCAGAGGAGGAGAGTGGAATATGCCAGTAGGAAACTGTCTCCACCAGAAAGACATTATTGCACAGTAGAGAAGGAGCTGTTAGCAGTGGTATGGGCTGTTGGAAAATTTCAGGGCTACGTGGAAGGTAGGAAATTCTAGCTTTGCACTGACAACTTATCTCTTCAGTGGCTTCATAGTCTGGTACAAAATCAGAATTGATGCGCTGGACTTTGCTGTTGGCAGACTTCGATTTTTAATGTATGCCATATCCCTGGGACAAGCAATCAAGTAGCATATGGCCTTTCAAGACACCCTGTGGGGTAACCTGAGGCAGAGAAAACAACTACTGGAAAGAGAAATTCCAAAGGAAACACCAGACAGGTCAGAAGGAGCAGTTGCAATGCTTATTAATGATGGTATAAATGTAAAGAAGTTAAGGGGACCCGGAATGTCCTATGCCTGCAATGTTAAATGTAAGGTACATTTTCTCCTAAACAGTTAGCACTAGAAAGCTGATTTTTTCCTGTATCTTATTACATGCTTTTAACACTTTGTATCATAGGGATTTCTGTATATTTGCATTTTTCTTAAAAATAATAATTTTTTTGTACTTGAAGAATTTTTAACACATTTTTTCACTACATTTTGCAACATAAAATTCGTAATTACTAAGATATGGAAAAAAGCCTACGAAACAAATTGTAGTTTGACATTATATACAAACCCTGAAATTTTGAGGTGTCTAGCTCTTATAGTTTACATGCAAATGTTCCTTATATAGCAAAAAAATAAACTTACGGGAATCAAGGCTCACAGTTCCAACTGCATATTTAGTGAAGTCCTGGACCATAAGATGGGTTGTCAGAGTCACTAGACATTTCCTCATGTAGTTTTCTCTTTATTCCTTTCATCCTTTGTCTGGCTAACCTCTCACACTCCTTCTGTTTCCTTTCAGCATTCCTCTTCCTCTCATTGTCTACCGATAACATAGAACTAATCATGAATTTTCCCGGCATTAGTCCCATCCTCTGTAGCACTTCACACTTAATTATATTTCCTCTGTTGTAGGTGGCAATGGCATCATATACTCCAAAGTGTAAAGTATTTATTTGGACAAACACATTTTTCGGGATTCTAGTCCAGATCACATGGTTCAGGCTCTCGTTTTGATTTTGTGTACGGCCATGGAGACATTTCTTCAGAAGTTCAGTTTGAGACAAATCTCTGAAAACTGGCTTTATAGTCTCCATGATAGCGTGTGGCACATTGTGGTGATGTTTATATATTTGTTCAGATCCCTGATACCTGTTATATTTGCACCAGGAATCAGGTCCCGTTGGGCACGGTCCATGTTCTGGCTTCTCATCGGTAGATGAAGTATGAAAGTATAAAGCCCATACAGCTTTCTTCATTGCCTCAACACTCTGGGTATTTTGTCTTATTGCTAGCCCGTAATCTCTCTGCAACATGTTGATTACCTCAACAGTCAATCTTTTAGTACCTCCCAAAGGTTTTCCATCGCTGAGGGCCTTACCTTTCATCGTGGTTTTCAGTCGACGCAATCTTGCTCCCATATGTTTCTGAACATGTCCTATACACTCCTGTTTTTTGATAGTGACATCATTTCCATATGGTTTCAGTTCAGATACAGCAGCAAAAGACTTTGAATCCCCATCACCTAGGTAGTTTATATACCTGACATTGTACCACTGGAGAGAGCAACTGAAAATATCTTTGACACCAGCAACTTCCATGCCCCCACCTAACCTAACCTCTCAATTTTCAGATATACTTTCTTCACTTATATGAGAAGTTGTTGCGGTTTTATTATTTATATAATATCTCCCTGGGGGCTTCTTCTTTTTATAAATGTGATTATTGCAGCAAGGCATCTTTACAACACTAAACAATACTATATTACACAATGAAAACCTTTACACACAATGTACACATTAGAATTAAAAAAAACAGTGCTTGCAACAAATAAATATCCCTTTTAATTCATGTTAGCCAACACAAGAAACGTCCTACACAAATATATTCTCTTTGGAATAAGCGGGAGATTTGAATGAAGCTATTTCCTCTGGACACGAATCTATGGAAGACTGACATGACGTGTTACACTCATTTTATAATAGACGAGTATATTTTGTAAAATATTTAAAAATACTTACAAGTAAGCTACAGACAAGATAATTATGTCATTTTAAACAGGAAAGTCTCTATTTTATAATACATAGAAAAACTCAAAATCCTTTCTTTCATCATTTTTCACCTTCCGGGTGCCCTTAAGAAGTGGCAAGAAATTGACTGGAGATGTTCCATGACAACTCTGAGGCCAGACATCCAGGAGAGATAGAAACCTACCAGTCCTTATGACAATGGTTCTTCTGGGTTTCCGTAAGGCAGGATATTGCCAGCTATATTTGGACACGTTCTATCTGTGCCTGTTCTAAGCCAATCAATCGGAAGGCTGGCATCAGTATGCAAAGGAGACGGCCAGATGGCCATACCAGCCTTGAGAAGTTATCACACTTAACCTGATGGGCCCATACCCCAGAATATCATGAGGAAGGATGGGAATCCTAGTGATCATGGACCTATTCACCTGCTGGGTGGAGGCTTTCCCGATTCTAGAACCCATGACTAAACAGATCCTGACAATATTAGGAACCAAAGTCTTCAGTCGCTATGGTTATCCACAATGTCTGTTGACCGACAATGGCTGTAAATACACTTCCCATCAATAACAGCAAGTACTAGCAACATGGGCCACTGAACATTGCACAACTCCCACCTACAGTCCAAATCCAGAAACATAGCTGAAAAGACACTATCAACAGGTTGGTAAGATGAGGCAAAGTTACAGACCCTCAAGGAAGCCAAGAAGCAGAACATTGAGGAGGACAAGATATTAAATCCAGGGGATTAAGTGTTGTGAAGGAATCACACTCTCAGCAGTAAGGTAACTGACTTACCGCTGATCAAAGAGAACAGATTTAGCACTCTCCATACATCGAAGAGCCACAATACAACCTTTGGTAAATACTAAATAGACTTGAAAATTTGTAATATTTGTGAACTTTGGAGATTTTGTGTATGAATGTGGCTGTGGGTTTTAAGTAGGGGATAATTGTTGTATACTACAGAGCCTCCAACCCACATTCAAAGTGATATTATGAATACTGTAAAATATATTAAGTGATATTGTGATTGGTATTCTTAAAGTTGTCATATTATTAAAACTATTACAATAATACAGAGGTTAAGTACACAGGTTATTTTACTCACATGTATTTATATTATCCACTATTAAAGTAAAACTTGTTTATATTGATGGTCACTATTTACAGAATACGCTAGAATGTTCTATATCAATGTACCATACATTTATAGGTAAGCATAATTTTTCTACAATGTTCTAGGCAAAACACTTGAAATTAACTCGATTATTCTAGTGTGGTCAATACTGAAATGACACAAGTCTGTGAATGACATCATTACCAACTATATATAAAACTGTAAGAGACAAAGTTAGTTAGTCTCGATTTAGAGTTCTGTGCGTTAAATAGTAGAGTTAGAGCACGTGTTTGAAAGCACATTTATGGATCAATATTATATCTGTGTGTTAGCTTTTTGCTTGTATAAGTTAATGGTTGTGTTACTAATTGATATCAAAGTCATGATTCTAAATTGTATTGGCTGTGTTCTAATTTTATATGTGAAAAATTATTTGTGATACCAGTAAATAAACAAGGAGTCAACAGTGATACGAGCATTTTATTTCAATCGCTGACCTAGAAGATAACATAATTTAAAACAGCACTGTCGATTTTTTAAACATTCCATCAGTTGAAGTAGTTTTTGGTCAACCTGAACACCTGAAATGAACAAATGACCAAAAGTTTGAATTCAGATACCCATTTCTTCACTGGATAACAATATTGAAGTGGTTTAGTTTAGTGGTTTATTTCTATTGGCTTTAAACTTTTTATAGCAAAGTTTATCACTGCATAATGTTGTCCATTTCTTTGAGAAAGGCCAACCCTGTTTACTTTATTTGATCATAACAATCAAACTATAAGTATAGCTGTTTTAAATGTTATGGTGTGCAATCTGACAGATCAAACTTGTGAACAACCATAGCCATTCGATACTCTTGGTGCTATCTTTGTGTTACATTGAGAATTTTTTGACTTATCCTTGTGGTGTCCTTTCCTCATGGAAACCCTGTATCGTCTCATCTCACTGAAACCCAAAATACAACACGTCAACATACAGGATACCTAGTGAATTTGTTCTTCATAGCAAATTTAATATTACCTCAGATATCTCACATCGTGAAACTGGTTTTTCAATAAAGTAATTAGAATAACACTGAAGGACCAATAAATGACACCGATATTCATGATTTCCTATTTTTATGAGTACATCGGGGCACCTGTGGAAAAATTAAATTTATAAATAATCACATATTTTTATTACTACTCTGAATATGAACACACTGGATGTGTTTTTAATAATGCATAAAAATAAAGACAGCAGTATCTGAATAAAACTGTTACTTTTCTAACTATTTACTTCTCAACACTTGGCCTTGCAGCATTATAAAATAATTAATAACTAATAAGTTACAGACCCATTGATAATTAGCATCACAACAATTACTTATCAAAATTAATTAGTAACATGTACTCACGACAATTAAAAAAATGAACTCACAAATAATTTGAAATCCGGTAATGCAGAAGACTATGAAGGTCTGTCTTATTCGGTAACTGTATTTTCTTCCAGTCAATTTCTTCGTTTGTGTCATAGCCTAATCTGCACAAGACATATCCAAATTGTCAATCATAAAGCACAAATATAATAAAACAAAATACAGTCTTTATCATTATTGTCATTATCATGCCATGCCAATTCGCTCCCCCCCCCCCAAACACACACACATACACACAGGATGGGGCTGGAGCTGGCGAGAATAATAGTTAGTTACTATGTCTTGGGAGTAACTTCATTTACTATGTCTCCTGGAATAGCAACCACTGTGTTGTGAGTAAACTGTCTATCACTCTCAAACACAAGATAGCCAATATGGGAATCATGCCCAGAACCATTGGTCATGAGAAAGAAGAAAATATAAACCTTCATTGGCAATGGCATTTGTTATGACAGCTACAAAAATGATTGCGCAGAGGATGCAATACAGGATCCAGATATAAGGGTGCCTATTTTAAAAGGGAGAAAATTAAAATGACAAAGTAGCATCCAATTTAATGCAAAGGAGATGAGTATTTGAAATTAAATATTTTATACATACTGACCTGTAAAGAAACTTTGACCACTCAAAGTTTGGAAAGATTGGAAGTATAAGATTTTATGATAAACAAAAATTTGAAAAATACAATCTTCTTTAAAGCGAACCTTATTTCCACACTCTCAAGAATCGTCTGATGATGAACATGTCCAACTTGAAGAATCTGTTTTAAGTAACATTAAAGCCAATTTTTCTACTGCAAGTAGGAAAAAGAAAATAATGATTTTAACTTGTTTGCCCGAGGCTTGGAGTGTACGCAAAATAATGAGAGAATTTGATGCCACTAACTACATGCTACGTCAGGCTAAAAGACTTTTAAAAGAAAAAGGAATACTGGAAAATCCAGATCAGAAACCTGGAAAAAACTTACCACAAGAAGTCGCTCAAACAGTGCGTGTGTTCTACGAAAGTGATGAAATAAGTAGAGTAATGGCAGGCAAAAAAGACTGTATTTCAGTGAAAGACGAAAATGGAGAGAAAACTGCAGTTCAGAAGAGATTAATTTTAAGTAACTTAAAGGAAGCATATATTATTTTTAAAGAAAAGTATCCTCAGATGAAAGTTGGATTCTCTAAATTTGCAGAGTTGAGGCCAAAACACTGTGTCTTGGTCGGAAAAAGTGGCACACACTCAGTTTGTGTTTGTGCCACTCATCAAAATATCAAATTAATGATTAAAAATTCTCAATTAGGAAAATTAACTAATGGAGAATTTGCAACCTATAAAAATTTTCTTGCAAAGGTTTTATGCAACCCTCCATCTATTGATTGCATTATGGGAGATTGCACTTCTTGCCCAGGAACCGATGAACTAAAAAATACTTTAGAAAATGTTTTAGAGGAAAACATGATTGAAAACGTAACCTTTCGTCAATGGGTTACTGTAGATAGATGTAATCTTGAAACTGTACAGAAAAGTTTATCTGAGTTTGTTGAGGTGTTATGTGAAAAAATTGTTTTGTTAATTCGCCATGACTTCATAGCAAAACAGCAAAGTTCGTTTATGAATGAAGTAAAAGAAACACTGAAAGAAAATGAATATGCTGTTACATTGGATTTTTCAGAAAACTACACTTTCGTGGTTCAAGATGAGGCTCAAAGTTAACATTGGTCAAGTGACTCTGTAATAATTCACCCCTTTGTAATTTATTACAGAGATGAAGATAAAGTAAAACACATCAGTTATGTAATCATTTCTGAATGTTTAGAACATAATACAACAGCAGTATATTGTTTTCAAAATAAACTTGTGCAGTTTTTAAAAAGTTATTTTCAATGTGCTGTTAAGAAAATTTATTACTTTTCCGATGGAGGTGCTGCTCAATACAAGAACAAAAAGAATTTTTCTAACCTATGTTTCCACAAACGTGATTTTGGAATAGACGCAGAGTGGCACTTTTCAGCAACTGCCCATGGAAACGGACCATGCGATGGTGTTGGTGGCACGGTTAAAAGACTGGCAGCAAGGGCAAGTTTACAAAGACCTTACGAAAACCAAATTCTCACACCACAGCAGCTTTTTGAGTGGTCAGTGCAAAATATCAAAACTGTTAACTTTGAATTTGTTAAACAAGAAGAGTATGTAGAGACTGAAAAACTCTTGAATGATCGGTTTGGAAGAGCGGTGACCATTAAAGGAACACAACAATTCCATGCCTACTTGCCAGTTAACAAAAATCCATCACAAATTAAAGTAAAAGTATTTTCCTATAACACAAATTACAGCATTATGCACACCACAAGATTAGAAAATAAATTGCCAATGACGGAAGTTAATGGCTATGTAACTGTGACGTATGACAGAAAATGGTGGTTGGCATATGTTCTAGACAAAAATGAAAGTGAAGATGAAATAAAAGTAACATTTCTGCATCCTGCTGGTCCTTCCCTCTCTTATTCTTACCCTCAGAGAGCTGACAATCTTTGTGTATCACTGAATGACATTTTGTTCAAAGTTAACCCAATCACGCCCACTGGAAGAGTATACAGACTTTCAGAAAAAAGACACTCAGAAATAAAGTAACGCTTTGCAGCACTAAATAAATAATGTACTTTCAACCTCTATTTAAATGGAAATAAAATACATGCACCACACATACTGGGTGAGTTTATTTCATTTAAACTTCTTTAGTAGTAAAATGTATAAAACACTTAGGTACTATTTTAATAGTTTGAAGTATTTCTAGAAAATTCCTTCAAAAGAATCATTAAACTTAAATGATAAGTACTTGTACCACACACAACTAGATGCACTAGTAAAGGACAGTTAAATAAAAAAATAAGTTTAAAAATTTTTAATATCTTGTCTTTTAACTCCACTGTAGCCTACATACATATTGAATATCAGATTCTGTGTAATTACGGCTACTAAAGTTGCCATCGTAAATGAATGCAAGGGTGTAGTCCTATTTTGGAAAAAAACATCTGATTGAAAAAAAAAATTTGAATGTAAACCCATATGAATCCCATTATGAAACTTTCAGGATCAGTTATCAATATTACAAATAACAACATATATTTTTTTGAAAATTTTCAAAGGTACGCATTTTGAAAAATTCAAAATCAAAATTTTGATTTTGAATTTGAAAAAAAATGTTCCTCATAACCTGTATAGTGTTGCATGTCATATGAAAGGTCCTTCAATAAAGCTTTAAAATGACACCTTTCCCAGCTCTTTAGGTTAATTAGGAGAGCCACAATTGCAATTTGAAAATTATCCGGACGCACCATTTTTAGCGGTTTTTGGGAAGTTTAGGTAGCTGTAATTCGAAAACCGGTTGATATATTTCAAAAATATTTGGTATTTTTCTTATCCTATATGAATAATAACTGTGTACCAAATTTCATAAAAATCTGACATGGTAAGGTATAAAACTAATTAAAACTGTGCTGATTTGACACGGAATGACTCAACAATGAAATACATGAACGACATCACAGAACTGAAGTGTACAACTGAACATATTGTACAAATAATTATAAATATAAATACTACTGTCACAACAAACATAAATAAATAAAAACTTTCTTACAAAATGAAACTGAAAAACAGGTATTCTTGAACAAAATGAAATAAACATAAAAGATTCACTAATGCAATGTCTGCAAACACTGTGGTGATACCAAAATCAGTACGTGAATATCAATAAAAAAAATTCGAAATATTCAAAATAACCTAAAGTACTAAAGATGAAAAGGAGACCATGAAAAAGATTACAACGGACAGATAAGACCAAGACCATGAAAAACAGATAAGACTGCACAAAATTAAATTTAAGAAATAAGTTAAAAAAGAAAGGACCTATGTGTTTTGTTTATGTTAAGTTCAATGAACTCAAGGCTGAAATGTCTGAGTTTGAATGCTAATTTTTGTTATAAAATATTTGTTAGGAGTTAATACTTGTTATCAATGCTAAATGTTCAAGCAGTTAAGTAAGGTAATTTTCATTAATATTGTATTAGAATAGAAGGTCAGAAGGGGTATAAACAAGTTGTATTATCCAAAAACTTTGTATGTAAAAACAGATAAAATCTAGGCCAAATGGTAAAAAACAACCACATTATAATTGATAAATAAGTCTAGTAAACTAGTTAAACTGATGAAATTCGTATAAGGTAAATCCAACACAGTATATTACAAATGAAACTATACTTTAGAAAGATATTAGAAAAAGGTATGAAAGATTATTGGAAAAAATGCAAATGTAATAACTGAAAAATCTAAGGGGGGAGTCTCAAATTAAAGAATAATATTTAAAAAGGATAACTAATTAATAAGATTACAAGGAATTAATGGAAAATAAACATGTTATTTCAATCTGAGATTTTGTACAATCATAATTATAACATAATACAAATGGCAAACCTTTTAAGAGGACAGGAAGTAAAATTTTAAGGCCTACAGTTAGAAATACAGTAAATATGGCATTTTTAGATAAAAAACTTTGTAAAAATATCTTATTTGGTATCAAATCAAGCATAATGAACTAAAGAAAGAGATTATGTATTTAATATTTAATAAAGTTAAATAATAATAAAAATGTATTCAGTAGTATAATGTAAAAATCAGTTATGTAGCGGAAATGCTAAAAATTTAAAACAATGTATTTTTAATATTAACTTGGCTAAGACGTTTCAGATGAAGAAGGAAGTTAAAACAGTTGATTATTAGACTTTGTCGAGTACACATGAGACGAGCTCTAGCTCAAATATTAAGGTATATCGAAGGAAGAAAAAATGGCTTTCATCAACCTAGCCTATTCAAAGTAAAAAATCGCAAATTTTGAATAATTACAACTAATGAATTAACTAATATTGAACCGGAAAAGTGAATTGATTAATTTAAACACATAAAAACGATAATACTGAATATAAAGACGGAACGTGCCATTTTCGACCTTATTGACTAAAGTGCACTACAAACATTATACAACACCAATCAACGAGGTGAATCCCAGAACACTGAACAAGGACAACTCCACTAACACCAGAAAGAAATATCACTACTGCTGAGACGAGGAAACTTGGAAAAAACTACTTTTATTTGAAGAGAATTCTGTCGTGAAGTCGTCATTTTAACATATGCAGTCCTGAAGCAGCCATCTTTAACTCCCACAATTCAAAGTATACCACAGCTAGTTTCGTCGTCAACGTCAAATGGTTCGAAATTTTATTTTAATAAACATTATATATATTGAATGAATCTTTGTATTTTTAATTCTTAAGTTATTAATTGTAAGTGTTATACTTTCCTGAACTTACCCTTTCTCTGACTATATAATATAACCGTTAAAAGAACCTTAAATTTAATATTAATACTTTATGTAAAATAATCGATCGCCCTGAGATACGAGTCAATACCAACTGTTAAAAAATCGATTTAATATCGATCTATTTAATAACTGTTAAATAAAAACTGGAATTTCATAATTTTGACTTATATTTCTTTCAAAAATTATAATTAGCATAACATAAGATAATATTTGAACAACGGACTACACGAAAAGCGGCAATTACCAAGGTGAAGGGAGAATACTCTCAGAATAAGAAGAACCGCTAATCGATCAGTGCCATATACAATCCTGTTAACGCGGAATTTAATTCTAGTTACCAAAGGGTGATATAATTGACAAAAACAGTGATACCAGATTTAAAATTTTACACCAATACATTACAAAAATTAATTACTAAATAATAAAAACCACAAAAACCATTCTCAAAATATTTTCAAAAAACAAACAAATTTTTCTTATCTTGTTAACAAACACAAACACAGAAAATACATTTGTTACAAAATTGGCGTCCAACTGAAGGGCTTCAATTAGTGATTGATAGGCCACTATAATTTGCCCAATTCCTAATTTAAGCTTGGCAGCGGTTATCAAGTCAGAGGAGTAAGAAAAATGCAACGTCGAGCAACATCGAAGAAACGGGCGGCGGAGGCCAAAAAGGGAATCAATATGGAAGACAAGGAGGCGACGCCGGTGGAGGACGTGGAAATGATGCTACCTCCGATCGAACCAACCAAACCGATGTTACAAAAGGAACAACCCGAGGTACCCACACAAACAGGGGACGTAAATATCCCAGAGAAACAGGTAGAAAAGTCCACACGAACAGAGAATGGGGACATGCAAGAAATGTTCAAGCTGATGATGGAAATGAGTAAGAAAATGGATGAGAACGACAAATCAACCAAGGAAAAATTGGGTAATAAGATTGAAAACACCAATAAAAGAATTGAGAAAAACAGTAAGAAGATGGAAGAGAAGATGGAGGAAAACAGTAAGAAGATGGAGAGTGACAACCACCTGTTAAAGGAAGAATTAAGTAAAAAGATGGATGAAAACGACCAATCCACAAAGGAAGAATTAGGAGAATTAAGTCACCAAATCGAAAAGACCAATAAGAAAATAGATGAAAACAATAAGAAGATGGAAGAGAAGATGGAGGAGAAGTTGGAAGAATTGAAAGAGGATAACCAACTATTAAGAGAAGAATTAACGGAGGTCAACCCGGAGAATCTGGATAAGTTAGATGAGAGGATAGAATTGTGGAAGGAAGAACTGAACAAAGAAATCAACGATAATAAGGAATACACAAACAAGAAAATAAAAGAAGAAACCATGGTAATAAAACAACAAATCATGGAGGTTGACGAAAGATGTAGCCAGACCGAGCGGGAAGTACAGGAATTCAAGGAAGTAGTAAACACCAAAATAACCAATATCAAAGAACACAATAAGACCAAGTTGGAAGAAAACCGAAGGGAAACACAAGAAGAACTAGGGAAGGTACGTAACCAAGTTACGGAAAGGTGCGACGGAATAGAAGTAGCGATGACGAATATCACCAGTCAGGTACGGCAGAGCCAGGAAGAGATGGAAGTAACTAGAAACAGACCCACTAACATTACAGGTATCCCAATGAATGAGAATAGGGAATGGCTGAATTTCCGCCAATATAAAAGGAAACCGATGGAGTTCTTGGCCCGAATCGAGGAATACTTTGCCAAACATAGGGGCAATAGGTGGATTAACAACCAAGAACTGTTGGACGAATCATTCCGTGAGATGACGGACAATTGGTGGATGGCGAACCATAATGAGATCGCGGACTACCAGCAATTCAAAAACCTCTTCAAAGCTAAGTACTGGTCAGAGACAACCCAGAACTTAATACAGGACAACATCTGTCATGGCCGATACAATACACAAGTAGGTAACACTATGACCGCCTACTTCCTCGGAAAAGTATGTCTGGCAAAGCATTTGGAACCGGCCATACCAGAAGAATGCCTCGTAAACAAGCTATCATACCATTACGATGAAGATGTAATAAGAGCGAGGAGGGGTAGCCAGATAAAGACGATACAAGCGATGACCGAACTGTTGGAGAACTACGAGAATGAAGATTACTATCGGCAAAGCAGAAGGAGGAATGATCGGCCGGAAATCAGAAATAGTCAGTACCCCAATAACGGTAATAACCATAACAGCAATGGCTACCAAGGGAACCGTAACAACTCCAATTATTATAATAATAACCACAATAATAATAATAATAATAATAACGTTCCTAATAACCAAAACCCAAATAGGAATAATAACCACTACCAAGGTAATCGAAATAATTATTACCAAAATCCGAATAATAATAGTCAGAGAAACCCCAATCAAAATAATACCGAACGGTATTATAATAATAATAGGTTACCAACAGAACAATAACCATAATACAATAGGTTTTCCCGACCCAGGGTAAATTCCATAAGGGCCGAAGACAACAGTCAACGAAGATACACCCACCAGCGGCGTAACAGTTTCCACGACTATGATGATCGGTGGAGAACCTGAGAACGTGATGGTCCAGAACGACAAACAAACCGAGAACAACCATTTGATCATTGCATGGAGCGGCAGGAACCCACTCAAGGTTTCCCGACTGACGCCTCGGTCGGTTCTAACAATAACAACAATGAAAATGAGAATTTAAACGGGAGGAGGCAGTGATGAATTATCACGACCCTTCACTGCTCCTGTCTCCTGGGTATCAACAAGAGTTGCAAAGAGCAACTAACTCTAATAATATTACAATCATTAATTGTAACTACCTAAAGAATATCCGAAACGAACTATTGGTGGAGGACGACACTAGCCTCAATAGTCTAAACAACCAAATTCAAAAAGAAAGTAAGAACAACTTATGACTAATTATTTATGAACTTTAATTTTGGAAATAAAGAAACGGAATTTTGAATTAATAAAAACAACGAAATTCAAAAAGAAAGTAAGAATAACTTACGACTAATTATTTATGAAACTTAATTTTGGAAATAAAGAAACGGAATTTTGAATTAATAAAACATAAAAATTCTAAAAACAAAGTAAGACCAACTTACATAAATAATTTGAAAGAAATAATTTGGAAATAAGAAGAAAGAAAGGAATTTTGAATAATTAAACAAAAATTCTCACAGAAAGTAAGATCACCTTACAACCAATTATTTATAAAAATTAAATTGGAAATAAAGAAATGGAATTTAGAATTATTATAAATTCTAAAGAGAAAGTAAGAACAACTTACAGATACTTATTTATGAACTTTAATTTTGGAAATAAAGAAATGGAATTTTGAAGAATTAAATCTAAAATATCGGTATGGAGAACCATACAGGACTTCCATGTTCTAAGATTTATATTTAAAATCATATTCGAAATGAAATATTTCCATAGAAACTACTTCTTTCTACTTATTGCTTCAGCCTTAAACCACAGTACTGTGGTCACTAACGTATACCACCTCATGTTTTCGCACTCGATTTTCAACGAGATGGAAGTCGCAAAGTCTGGTTTTGCAGAAAACATTGGACTACGGCTAAACAGCCCGGGAAGGAATTTTAACAAAGAACTACTTCTTTGTTGCCGATAACGTAGTACACACACAAAATTCTCCCCTCCCCCTTCAACTATAATTTTCATTTATAGAAAATTACCCCCACCCCGTTCACCTAACCTCTTCATTTATAGATATTTCATCTACGTTTCTACAGTGGATTATTATGAGCTTCTTATCAAAAAAATTAATTTATCAAAATTAAGTACTTTACTCTTGTTAAAACATAAAACGTTGCAGGTAAACTACCCATTTCTCTAAACCGATCTTCACCAAAATCAATAGACCTTCAGTCCTCTACAATGCAGGGATGCATGCAAAAAAATATTTGATTCTGTTTCAATTTGCGGCAGTTATCGTTCGTCATGAAAACATTTCTCTTGTTACAACATAACATTTTTCAGGTAAACTATCCCTTTCCCTTTACCGATCTTCACCAAAATCAAGAGGCCTTGAGCTCTCTACAATTTAGGAAGGTATGCAAAAAAAATATTTGATTTTCTTTGAATTTATGGCAGTTATCGTTCGTCAAAGAAAAAATTACCTTGTTAAAACATAAAACGTTGCAGGTAAACTACCCCTTTCTCTAAACTGATCTTCACCAAAATCAACAGACCTTGAGTTCTGTATAACTCAAAAAGGTATGCAAAAGAGTAGTTGATTCTGTTTGAATTTACGGCAGTTATCATCCGTCATAGAAAACATTACCCTTGTTAAAACATAAAAGGTTGCAGGTAAACTACCCCATTCCCTTAACCGATCTTCAACAAAATCAACACACCTTGAGCTCGGTATAATTAAAAAAAGGTATGAAAAAGACTAGTTGATTCTGTTTGAATTTGCGGCTGTTATCGTTTGCCATAGGAAAAAATTACCCTTGATGAAAACAAATGTTGCCGGTAAACTACCCCTTTCCCTTAACCGATCTTCACCAAAAACAATAGGTCTTGTGTACTCTACAAATCAATTCTGTATTCAAAAAATTATTTGATTCTGTTTGAATTTGCGGCTATCGTTTGCCATAGAAAAAAATTACCCTTGATAAGAAAAAAGTTGCTGGTAAACTACCCCTTCCCGTTAACCGATCTCCACCAAAAACAATAGATCTTGAGTACTCTACAAATGAGGGCTGTATGCAAAAAATTGTTTGATTCTGTTTGAATTTGTGGCTCTTATCGTTTGCCATAGAAAAAATTACCCTTGTTAAAACATAAAACGTTGCAGGTAAACTACCCCTTTCCCTTAACCGATCTTCACCAAAAACAATAGGTCCTGAGAACTCTACAATTCAGGGCTGTATGCAAAGGAGTAGTTGTTTCTGTTTGAATTTGCGGCTGTTATCGTTCGCCATAGAAAAAAATTACCCTTGATTTAAAAAAAAACCGTTGCAGGTAAACTACTCCTTTCCATTAACCGATCTTCACCAAAATAGGTCTTGAGTACTCTACAAATCAGGGCTGTATGCAAAAAAATATTTGATTTTGTTTGAATTTGCGACTCTTAAAGAAAATACCCTTTTAAAACATAAAATGTTGCAGGTAAACTACCCCTTTCCCTTAACCGATCCTCACCAAAAACAATAGGTCTTGAGTACTCTACAAATCAGGGCTGTATGCAAAAAATTATTTGATTCTGTTTGAATTTGCGGCTGTTATCGTTTGCCATAGAAAAAAATCTACAGACAGACACACACAAAGACACTTTTTGAAAATTGACTTTTTTCATGTTTTGAGTGCAGTACAATCAGAATCTGCAATAATCTCGAACACGATTTTTTTTGCCATCACCATACTTCCATTTCCTTAAGGAACATGGAAGTAAAAATTAATTCAGAAACAAAGTAAGATCAACTTACCACAATTAACAGCATTAAATATTGAGTAATTATTGAATTACCAACCTCTAAAAAACTATAAGGACAACTGATACAAAGAAAATGAATAAACTTGTTTTGGAAGGAAAATAATAAAACCATTACGCAATACAAATAGAAGCAATGACCACATAAATAATATAACTAAGGAATTAATTTGGATGAAAACAAGAGCGAAATAAATTTTGAAGAAATTAAGAAAAAAAATAAATATATAATATAACTATGATCATAATTTGAATGTCAATTATAATAAAGACAATTCGACGAATAATTGTCATAACAAGAATCCAGTGGAACAATTCATAAGAACTAAGAAAAAAAATTTTATAATAACATATATGCTACCAATAACCAGAAGAAGGTTGTACTAACTATAAGACAGTTAAAGAGAATTCAGATGAAAAAGATTACCCAATAACTAATGCTAATTATATCAACGGACTTTACAACCATGAGGAAAATAAATATATTAAAAGAGCTTCCAACCATGATGAGAATAAATATATCAGTGGAGCTGACAATTAAGAAGAACAACTGAAAGAAAAATAACTGAGATAGGAATATTAACAAATCTGAGCAAATACGAAGTGAGGTGTCCAAGGATGTTTTTTAATAGTCGTATAAGAGACTATTCTTATCTAATTTTTATTAATGACTGTCTGTAGATAATTCCAGCAGTATTATTATGTTTTGAGCAGAGATGAATTGCCTCTGATCTCAATGAGTAGTGTAGTATGGCCAGCAGAGCATATGTAGCCACAATTGCCTCTCTGAACTGCCCCAGCTCATGTGTTAGGGAATGTTAGGGAATGAATATCCCAAGGATAAAACACCAAGTTAAGGAAAAAATAAAAATAATTAATAATAAACCTCAGATGACAATAACTATCAAGCAAAATCAATTTAAGACAAAAAATATATATAATATAAATGTAAGCTCAAGTGTGAAGAAGCAAAGATAGAAATGGGAAGGAAGACTAGCAATATAATATCTAAAAAACATCATAAGCAATTATTTCAGACACACTCAAGGTATGGTCTGAACTAATCACTTCTGGAGGAGAGCAATCTGTAGCATGACAGATTATCCACATTATAATGAATGAAAAATGGTCATAAATAAATATAAAATAAAATGAAATCAAGGAAAAATCCAAAAACAAATAAGTACCACAGAAAATGCAATCATAAGTTGAAGAAATAAAAATAAATTAAAAACAACTAAGCAACACCTATGAGTAATGAAAAATAAACCAAAAAAAACTAAAAGTAAATAAGGAAATACATAGGTAGGATAGGAGTAAGTAAGGCAAAACCCAAAACAAACCGACATACCTAATAAAACTATTTTTATCGAAGAAACAAAGTAGGAGAATAAGTTAAAGTAAAGAAAAACCTAGAACAAACCGACACCCCAAATATAAGGACTAATTTTGAAGAAACAAGATAGGATAGTAATAAGTAAGGCAATATCCAGAACAAACCGACATCCAAAATAAAAGGACTGAAATGGAAGAAACCACATGGAAGAACAAGATAAAGTAGGGAAATACCCAAGTAAACCTAGTAATAAAGGAATAAAACCCCCAAAAGAAATCTAACTAATGAAAGTATAACACCCAAAACAGAAAATAATGTGAAGTAGATATAGACAAAAGTGTTTAGAGGTATAAGTAAAAGTGCACCCACGAAAGTTATTTTATAATGGAAAAAACAAACCTTCATAATCCTCTATAAACAAGATTATTGATCTTGGAATACTGTAAAACTTATTTAGAGATAAGATCCAAGAATAACAGAGGACCAGTGCAAGTTATCTTACTATAATAAATAAACTTCAAATGTCAGTGTTTTAAATGCTTAAACTAAGTAAATTTGTGCCTTTACACAACTTTAAAGTTTATGTACCAACTACAGAAATAATATTTTGTAGAATATTATGATAAAAATAGACTACAAATGTTTTAAGAAAGTGCCACTCTTTATCTGACAACATTTTATAAAATGAAATAGATAGAATAAGAGCAGGTAATAAAAAAGTGGAGTGACAAGGGGTACATCCCCAATATAAAATAAAAACAGATAAGACTGCACAAAATTAAATTTAAGAAATAAGTTAAAAAAGAAAGGACTTATGTGTTTTGTTTATGTTAAGTTCAATGAACTCAAGGCTGAAATGTCTGAGTTTGAATGCTAATTTTTGTTATAAAATATTTGTTAGGAGTTAATACTTGTTATCAATCCTAAATGTTCAAGCAGTTAAGTACGGTAATTTTCATTAATATTGTATTAGAATAGAAGGTCAGAAGGGGTATAAACAAGCTGTATTATCCAAAAACTTTGTATGTAAAAACAGATAAAATCTAGGCCAAATGGTAAAAAACAACCACATTATAACTGATAAATAAGTCTAGTAAACTAGTTAAACTGATGAAATTTGTATAAGGTAAATCAAACACAGTATATTATAAATGAAACTATACTTTAGAAAGATATTAGAAAAAGGTATGAAAGATTATTGGAAAAAATGCAAATGTAATAACTGAAAAATCCAAGGGGGGAGTCTCAAATTAAAGAATAATATTTAAAAAGGATAACTAATTAATAAGATTACAAGGAATTAATGGAAAATAAACATGTTATTTCAATCTGAGATTTTGTACAATCATAATTATAACATAATACAAATGGCAAACCTTTTAAGAGGACAGGAAGTAAAATTTTAAGGCCTACAGTTAGAAATACAGTAAATATGGCATTTTTAGATAAAAAACTTTGTAAAAATATCTTATTTGGTATCAAATCAAGCATAATGAACTAAAGAAAGAGATTATGTATTTAATATTTAATAAAGTTAAATAATAATAAAAATGTATTCAGTAGTATAATGTAAAAATCAGTTATGTAGCGGAAATGCTAAAAATTTAAAACAATGTATTTTTAATATTAACTTGGCTAAGACGTTTCAGATGAAGAAGGAAGTTAAAACAGTTGATTATTAGACTTTGTCGAGTACACATGAGATGAGCTCTAGCTCAAATATTAACGTATATCGAAGGAAGAAAAATGGCTTTCATCAACCTAGCCTATTCAAAGTAAAAAATCGCAAATTTTGAAAAATTACAACTAATGAATTAACTAATATTGAACCGGAAAAGTGAATTATTAATTTAAACACATAAAAACGATAATACTGAATATAAAGACGGAACGTGCCATTTTCGACCTTATTGACTAAAGTGCACTACAAACATTATAAAACACTGATCAACGAGGTGAATCCCAGAACACTGAACAAGGACAACTCCACTAACACCAGAAGGAAATATCACTACTGCTGAGACGAGGAAACTTGGAAAAAACTACTTTTATTTTAAGAGAATTCTGTCGTGAAGTCATCATTTTAACATATGCAGTCCTGAAGCAGCCATCTTTAACTCCCACAATTCAAAGTATACCACAGCTAGTTTCGTCGTCAACGTCAAATGGTTCGAAATTTTATTTTAATAAATATTATATATATTGAATGAATCTTTGTATTTTTAATTCTTAAGTTATTAACTGTAAGTGTTATACTTTCCTGAACTTACCCTTTCTCTGACTATATAATATAACCGTTAAAAGAACCTTAAATTTAATATTAATACTTTATGTAAAATAATCGATCACCCTGAGATACGAGTCAATACCAACTGTTAAAAAATCGATTTAATATCGATCTATTTAATAATTGTTAAATAAAAACTGGAATTTCATAATTTTGACTTATATTTCTTTCAAAAATTATAATTAGCATAACATAAGATAATATTTGAACAACGGACTACACGAAAAGCGGCAATTACCAAGGTGAAGGGAGAATACTCTCAGAAAAAGAAGAACCGCTAATCGATCAGTGCCGTAGACAATCCTGTTAATGCGGAATTTAATTCTAGTTACCAAAGGGTGATATAATTGACAAAAACAGTGATACCAGATTTAAAATTTTACACCAATACATTGCAAAAATTAATTACTAAATAATAAAAACCACAAAAACCATTCTCAAAATATTTTCAAAAAACAAACAAATTTTTCTTATTTTGTTAACAAACACGATTTTTCACATTTTGTTACAAGTTACGTGAGCGATTGTTGCTACTGCGGATTGAGTGTTGTCGAAGTGAAGTAGTATTGTGTTAATAATAATGTGAAACTCTATTAATATACATTGTTATTCGTGTGGACAAATCTAACTGGAAATATTGTACGAGTTAGTTATAAGCTGTTTAATTGTGATCATTAAAGCTGGTGATTAGTGACTTAATTGTTGTCTTGTATTTTGTTTTCCACTGCACCTACGACGATCGAGTAGATCGTCGTAACAGTGGTGTCAAAACTGGGATAGAACGGTTAACAGTGGAAACAGAGGACACTTCGTAGAAGAGTGGTGTTAGTGGTAGTTGATAAAAATAAAATGGATACAAGTCAGATGATAGAATCATTCCAAGCAATGCTACTGCAGATCGAGGAACGATGCTGACAAGAGGCGACACAAAAGGTAAAACGACTGGATGAGAAATGCAGACAGGAAAGAGAAGTGGCAGAGGAACGACAGAAAGCACTAATTGAAGAACAACTAAAAGAAAAACGTAAGCGTGAAAATGAAATGCCAGAGAGACAGCAAAAAGAAGAATTTAGTCGTCAAGCAGATGACATTAAGGCGTTCGTACAAGGTAATATCAGTGCAAAATTCGTCCTGTTACGAGGTGAGCTGAATAAACAAGTTGACAGAATATCTGAAATAGAAAAATCTGTGTGAACTATGAAAACAAGTATGTCAAGTTTAGAAGATTAAAAATATCAGAGAAATCAAAGAACGTTATTAACTGAAGTAAGGCCAGTTTTCGCAAAGGCCCCATCGTTTAATGGAAGCATTCACTGGGCAACTTATCATCGCAATTTGAAGCTGCCACTCGCTTAAATAACTGGACAGAAGAGAAAGGCCTTTTACTCATTCTTGCGCTAAAAGGACATGCCACAGAGCTAATACACAAAGTGCCATCTGACAGCTAGAACACATATGCCGAATTAACAAAAGCTCTGGAATTACGGTACGGTAACCAGCATTTGTGCGAAGTGTACCGTGTTCAACTTAAAGTGAGGCGACAGCGTTCAGGGGTGAGCCTTCAAGAATTTGAAGCAAATGTCGACCGACGACGAGATTGGCTTATCCCAAAGAATCGGAGGACTTCCGAATATGGATTGCTCACATTGTGTTTATTGACAGTATCAGAGATAGTAAAGTACAAGTAAGTGTAACGGCAAAAGAAGTGATTCAAAAGCCAACTATGGATGTCAAGGAAAACCCATTGTTTTTTCCTGAGTTAACAGAAGCGCCCGGGGGAAAATTTGCTAAAGATGAAGTTATGCAAGAGGTTATTGACGAGAACCAAATAGACTTGGATCAGCCAGTGGTGTTTTGGTCATCAGTACATGACGCAATGGGAATGATTCCAGCAAAACTAGCGGTTGAGCGGAAGACTCGTATTCCTGGGACTTGATGTTCGGATCACACGAGACCGAATTCGAAGGACGGGAGAATCATCTTTCACAAGGACGTCCACCTAGATTGCCTGGCCAAGTATTACTTCAGAGACGGTTTGCCACTTCGGGACGAACAGGCTTAAGGAGGGGGCAGTGTAACGAGAAGCGTACCGAACAATCCAGAACGTTCTCCACTAGCCCCGTCCAGTATGGTAGCTATTGCATCATTCAAGTAGGTCATTCTAGTGAGTTCCGGGAACACTTGAGATAAGCCGCCAGCATGCACTTAAGGAGGGAAAGCTGTACTGGACCTCAGCACGGCGTATATTCCCTGTTCTAGTCTGCCCTAATCTACTTTTATTTCTTCTTCCGTTGTGCCTTGTTTATTCAGTGTGAATCCTAGGTACTTGAATTTGTCTGTTCCTCTAATTTTAACATTTTCGTCTACTTCTAAATCTGTTGTTTCTCATCTCTAATTGCCAAGTATTCAGTCTTTTTTATGTTTATTTCCAATCCCATCTATATGTATTCTTCATTCAGCTTTCTGACCCTGTAGCTTAGATCTTCTTCATCCTGGGCTATAACTACCTGGTCATCGGCGAAGCATAGTGTATACAGGTGTTCGTTTCGTATTGGTATTCCCATTCCATGGCATTTTTGTTTCCACATGATTAATGCATATTCTAAAAATATCTTAAAACAGTGTGGGTGATGTTGGGCAGCCTTGCAATAACCGTTTGGATGTTTTAAACCTACAGACAATTAATTTTGTTACCTACTTTAATTTGTACATTGTTGTTTTTATATAGATTTTTTTACTGCTTGCGTCAGGGCTTTTAGTATTTCCAATTGTGATAGAGCTTTAAACATTTCTTGTCTGGGTACTGTATCATATGCTTTTCTAAGGTCGATGAACGCTAAAATCAGGTCTCCCGGCTGTAAAACCTGCTTGTTCTTCTCCAGTCTTTCCCTCTATATTTTTCTCGATTTTATTTCTTAGCACCCTACCATACAGCCTTCCCATTGTTGCTATGAACTTATGCCTCTATAGTTTTCGCAGTCTTTTCTATCGCCCTTTTTAAATATCAATGTAATTCGTGCCTCTTTCCATTCCACCAGTAAACCTTCTCCATTTGTAACCTTCTCGAACATTCTTTCTATCATTCTCATAAGTTTTTCGGTTCCTTACTTTATTAGTTCCACTACTAACCCTCCTGGGCCTGATGCTTTGTTGTTTTTCATTGAGTTTACTGCTTTCCTTATTTCTGCTGCCGTTATAGTAATTCTATTTTCTGTTTCTGTCTCTATTTCTTCTTCATCATTATTCAGGAATTCTTGTCTACGTTCCGTATGTTTTTATAGTGTGTCTCCCATTCATTGTCTTGTATGTATTGAATATAGGGTTTATCCTTTCTATTCGTTCATAATGATTTAATTACATTCCATGCTTCTGAACTCCTAGTTCCTCCTATGTATAGGTCTACATTTCTACACCTGTTTTCCCATGCTTCATTTTTCTCTTTGCTGACCATTTCCTTCACTTTCTTAGTTCTTCTCTCTGTAGTTTCTCTAATCTTCTTCTTTTTTCGTGGACATCCATTTGTTATATAGTTTTTCTTTGCTTTTATCTCTTCTATCGTCTCTTCCTTCATGTCCCATTTGTATATATTATTTCCAATGCAAACAGTTACTAACCCACATAAACAAAATACACAAAAACATAACCTTCACTGCTGAATACGAGTAAAACTACAATTGCATAAACTTCCTAGACCTCTCCATCACAAAATTTGAACACAGGCACAAATTCAGTACATACAGAAACCCCACTACAACTGACACTAATACACAACTCCTCCAATCACCCAATACAACACAAACTAACTCCCTTCAGAACTATGATACATAGACTTAACAACATCCCACTAGGTGAAAAAGACTACAAAGACGAACTAAACGTGATAAAATATCTAGCGGAATCCAATGGATACAACAGAACCAATAAACTGCTACACAAAACACAAAACAAACAACAGACAAAAACAGAAAACACCAATTCGTAACACTAACATACATCAATAAACACACTGAAAAAATATCCCACAAATTCAAAAAATCAGGATACAGAATCACATACAAAACTAAAACAAAACAGAACACACCCACAAAGCACAAACCAAATTTGATCTACCTGGTGTTTACAAACTAAATTGCTCATATTGCAACAAATTCTACATAGGCCAATGGGTATAAAAGTCGCACAGTAGATAGAATAATTAATAAAAAACAAAAGAGACCAATAAATATTGATGTGTCTAAAGAAAAAGTAAAACAATATATTGCAATAGAATATGGTGAAATATTACATCATACTTTAAAAAACCAATTAGAAAAGCAAAATATTATTTTGGCTTCAAAGGCAAATAATAAGCTCGAGAAAAAACTTATGTTTACAAACAAAAATAAACCTTCGATGTATTTGACGGTACTGGTGTATATAGGCTTAATTGTTCGGATTGCACACAATTCTATATAGGACAAACGGGTCGTTCGTTCAAATTACGTTATAAAAAACACATCCCAAGCTCCAAGTCAAATGTAGGAAGATCTACATTTGCTGAACATTTAAGCTTACATGACCATAACATAAAGAGTATTGGTAAGAATTTAAACATCTTACATAAATGTAAGAAATCACTAAAGCCTAGACACTCTCGAACGGTTTGAGATATATAAGGCTATAAAGGAGGATTACAATCGCGTCCTAAACGAAAAATCAGTACATACAAATAATATTTTGTTTAATAGAATCAATCATTTAGAACGAGAAATCGGCTATATCAGATTGATCAAATTGAACGAAGGTCAAGCCGGTATCGATTAGTTTTACCATGGAGGAGTTCCTGTACAGGTTCATGACGGCCGCATGTTTTGTGTGTTATTACGTTTTGTTTTATATTTATATTTATTGTGTGTTATTTTATTTAATGTTTTATACCATGTACGTGTTGTTTTTATTATCTGACATGATGTACAAACAGCGAAAAATGGAGTTTTAACCATATTTGTATATAAGATCTGATGATGACACAGTTGTGATCGAAACTCGAGTAATCCCGCAATTGGATTCAAAGAAACGTGACAGAAGGTAATTAACCTGTTTTATAATATATTTTTCATTATTTACTACATTGTTTCAACAGTTTTATTATACATTTTGGTCATCTTCAGAAACAGAATGTACAAATCAATAGTCATATAAATTTGAAATCCATTGTTTATAGCAGCTGTTTTGTATATCTGATTTATATGTTATATGTGTATAAATGATATATATTATAAATTGGTATTTATAATAGAAGTATTTATTATTTTATTAAATTAATAATTTTAAAAATATTATCATTCTTAGTACTAATTTGTTTGTTCATCTATTAAATTTTATTTGTTTGGTGTATATATATTTCCAGATTTTCCTAAAGGTTAATTTGGGACCTTTGGATATATGTTAATGTAGTTTTTTTATATTAATTTAAATAGTTTTTAATTTTAATTTTTAATTAAAAAATAGAGTTATATTTATACTATTATGTTTCAAAAAAAAAAAAAACAAGTCTGGGTTGTATACATGAATTAATGGGGTTGAAACACTGAATTAAAACATCTCCTAATTTTGAATTCAACAGCTGCGCAGAAGCCTTGAGATGGTAGAGAGAGAGAGGGGGGGTTGTTGTCACCCATGGTCACCTGATTGTTGGCAGGTTTGAATCAGCTTTGCTGTTAACCACTCAGTCACCTTGGAGCTTCCAGTGTATTCACACGTATTAGAATGAGTCTACAGTACCAGCGATGAGTATCCTTATGTGAGGAAGACCAGAAAAACATGACAGTGGTTTTCGTAATGAATCTCAGCATAGGAATTTCATTCACACATGTGTTGAAAGTTATCGCAGGGCAGATACAACTTATGCCGATCCTTACGCACTAGCTTACGAGACTGCAGCTGTGTTTATCAAACTTGAAGAAGCAGGACACACCATGGATCTGCATTTTGTTGAGAATATTGCTATGGAGAAACAGTGACTTAACAAACCATCTCAAATGAAATTACCGGAGTGTTTAATTCTGTAGAAGGTGAGCCACCTATACATCATCATGTTGTCGTTCACTATCGACAAAGATACAAAGTTACTGTCTGTTTTGAGCCCTCACTGTGACCCTATGTTATTTATATCCTCTTCTTTACCCATATGGTGATCCAGGTTGGGACTCTCAAGTGACTCATAATGGTCCACAAAAACAGAGAAAGTGTGAAGACTTGACTATGTTGCAATTTGCATGCTACCAACTTGCAGTTCGTGAAACATTTCACAGACCGATCAATCGAAGAAGCTATTTTAACCATATATCATTGATCTGTAGGTTAGAGTTGAAAGTAAAAGATTGAATTATGTGAGACAGCACCAGTCTGACCTTTATGTTGAGCATTATGTGGGGTTGCAGGATTTTGTCTTACATCATGGTTGCTTAGAAAACCTTACTGCTGGAAAGATTGTTGTTTTGCCATTTTTCATTTCAAGGCAGTCCACGTAACATGACTCTTCAGTACTAGGATGCAATGGTGATCATACACAAATTCGGAGAACCAGATATATTCTTAACGATTACCTGGAATTCAAAATGGACAGATATAACATCTCAACTAAGTAAAAATGAAAAACCTGCTGATTGCCCTGATATTGTTTCTTGGGTGTTTCGTTGCAAACTCAATGAGTTAAAAAAACAACTTACTAAAAAATCATATATTGGGAGTAGTTGTCTCCTGTGTTACTGAATTTCAGAAACATGGATTACCACACTGCCACATGCTTCTCATACTCGATGACAACTCAAAGTTTCAAGAGCCATCTGAAATACCAGACCTAGTCAGTTTTCTAAGGCTTCATAAAACTGTTGTTTCGACTATGATTCATGGACTTAGGCGAGTTCCCCTATGTAATCCCAATGGTTGTTGGAAAATGCACAAAAAATCCACAAGACGTTTTACAGGAATTATTGAAAATAACAATGGTTATCCAAAATATACCAGGTAAGATGATAGAATTGTTGCACTAAAAGGAATACATCAATTTAATAATTGTGATTTCATTCCCTACAATTGCTTCCTACTGCTGAAGTACAATGACTACATCAATGTTGAAATTTGTTCTTCTGTAGGCTCGGGAAATACCTATTCAAATACGTGTATAAAGGATATGACTCAGCATGTATGCAATTAGTAACAAGCATCAATGCTGACCATCATCTATAATATGATAAAACTATAACATACACTAATATGTGATATGTTAGCTCTATGGAACATTTGACACCTTCATTCAAATGAAATGCATGATCAGTCATATACAATCATTTGTTTAGCTGTGCATGAAGATGGTATAATAATGTGTTGTTTTGGGCAGGTGATGAGGAGAATTTAATCCAAGCATCTGCAACAAAATACACAACATTGACAGCACGGTTTGATTTGAATCAACGTGATCCCTGTGCTCGCTAATATTGAATTCCAGGACTTTACTGATTTACAATCAGAATGATCACAGTTGCACACCACTATATAAAAATTATCCCGATTAGCGCTTTCAAGCCTCACAGCCCATCGTCAGATCGGAATAGGCAGAAATTATGTGAAAACAAACCCTTCACCCCTCTCCCCCACCCTGCTCACACACAACAAGCTATAATATAAATGACCCTTCCCCACCCCCTAAACCCTGTCCCACCATCTGTACAGTTACATATTTTTCTAGCAAATTCCTTGTGTTTCAGTGTTGTGTGTGTGTGTGTGTGTGTGTGTGTGTGTGTGTGTGTGTGTGTGTGTGTGTGTGTGTGTGTGTGTGTGTGTGTGTGTGTGTGTGTGTGTGTGTGTGTGTGTGTGTGTGTGTGTGTGTGTGTGCTCCTTTTAAACTTACCCTCTTCCTCTCCACACACGTGGGTCAGTCACACACCCTTATTTTAAAACATCCAATTAGTACTATGCAATATAATTCTTAATCTTATCTATCTGTCCTCTATCATTTACTTCTTAATCATGTTATAAAATATTTCTTCATTATCAAATTTAATTTTAATATTAATTAAATTGTCTAACCCTTTTTCTCTTTCTTTCAATATTTCTAACTCCTCTCTAAGTACATATTGTGTTGTGGTCTCCAAGTTGCATATAACTAACTATATTTAATATTACCTTGTGTATCCAGGTACACTGGTGCTCCTCTTTGCAACTTCAATGTTTCTTTAAAAAACTACGCGTTTCGGGACTCATGGTCCCATCATCAGGTTGATAAAAAACAAGAATCACTCACATGGAGTACGTCAACTTAATAAGAAATAAATAAAAAGTTTCACTCGCACATACCGCGTGTATACAATTACACAACTACACGATGCGCATCGTATCGGAACTTGCAAGCGACTAACCGTTACGCGTCGCACTATCTCTACCTTTATCTATGTGTTGTTCCAACACGCGTATGGCTGTTATGGTTCTAACAGCCATACGCGTGTTGGAACAACACATAGATAAAGGTAGAGATAGTGCGACGCGTAACGGTTAGTCGCTTGCAAGTTCCTCTCTAAGCTTCCTTTCAACTGTGTTATTTACTACTTTTACAATTTCGTATTCTTCCAAAGGATTAACAAACTTATGGTTGTCTTCTATGAAATGTCTTGCATATAACGAATTGGTTGTTCTATTACCTTCTCCACGTTTGTGGTCAGACAACCTGCATACGAATTTTCGTCCTGTCTCACCTAGGTACACTTTGTTGCAGTCTTTACATTTTAATTTATAAATTCCGCTTTTCTGTAATACTGGAATTTTTTCTATATTCTTATTCCTTATCTTATCAAATACCGTTTCACATTTTTTAATAGCTATATCTACTCCATATTTATTAAAACTTTTTATAATTTTACTAGTATGTGAACCTATGTATGTCAATGACCCTGCATAATTCTTTTGTTCTGGTTCTATTTTAGCTTTTTGTATGTTAACCCTTTTCATAACTTTATCCACTATGTTGGTGTTATAATTATTATTCCTTACAATTCCCTTTATCGTTTTTAACTCCCTATCTTTTGATTCGGTCTCTTTTAAACACTTCTGAGCTCTGTAACAAAATGAATTGATTGCCGCCATTTTATATCTATATGGGTGGTAAGACTCTCTTGGTATAATTATATCAGAATACGACTCTTTCCTAAATATCCCAAACTGTAGTTTCTCATTATCTTTAATTTCTATATTTAAATCTAAGTAATTTATTTTCTTACCTCCTATCTCTTCTTTAAATTGTAAGTTTTTATCCTTATTATTTACCTCATTTATAAACTCTTGCACTTCTTCTATGCTTCCTTCCCAAATTACTAATACATCATCAACGTATCTAGACCATAATTTTATATTGTCTTTATACTTAGTGGAAGTTATTAATTGCTTTTCAAAATCATTCATGTATATTTCAGCAAGAATAGGGGATAATGAAGGTAAACCTTTTTTCTATATATAAAACTTGTTATTAAACCTAAAATAGTTCTGATTTACACATTCTTTAATTGCTTTCATCAACTGCTTTTTATACCTGTATTCTCCCATATTATTATCGTTTATTAACTTAATAACTTTATTTACTGTGATATTGGTAAACATGTCCTTAACATCCAGTGATATCAATTTTGTATTTACATTAATCCTAATATTTTTTAATTTTTCTATCAATTTTACATTGTAACGTGACGAATTTTGAGGGATTTTATTTTATTAATTTTTGGGGATTTATTAAAAAATATTTTAAATTCATTGTCCGTCTGTGTGGCCAATCCACGTGTTTGAATAAAAGCATTGCGCTAACCAAGGAACAGTAAGCAGTAACAGTTGTGTAACCTTCACAAAAGAATGTACCAGGCGTCATTTCTTAGAACTTTGCGGGTGTGTGGCAGTTACGCCCGAACGCACCACACAAGCAGGGGCGCAGACGACGCCACGGTAGTAAAACTCAAAATGGCTTAGAGACGAAAGTTTGGACGCACATGGTCTCAAAACGACGGATGTAAGTTTAAGCCCGGCCTCTATTGGTGACGTAGAACAGTGCTCACGGAATATCGTCGACATCCCGCACTAAAAAACTCCGATGTGTCATGTGTACAGCCACTAAACGTGGACAACAAAGGCTGTCGGCGACGAAATTTGTTTCGCAGGCATGGCATTGATGTCCGGCATCATGCATAAAGCAGTCCACGAAAAACCACAACAGCTCACGGACGCAGGTAGTGCCGCGTGGGCCCGGTCGGCCTGAACTTTGTAAAATATGAATAACTAAATATAATACCGCTTTCATACCGACCGGGACCCAAGGAAATAATGGGCTTACCAAATTTATAACGGGCGAAGTGAAGGTGTCAGCGACAAGTTAATTAATGTGCATTGAATCGGTGAGATAAGAAACACATGTCCGGCCGGAGTCTCGGTAGTGAACAGTAAGATCGAAATGATTTTGTACAATAAAAACAAGGGGTAAGGTGTTAATAGTGTGTGTGTGTGTGTGTGTGTGTGTGTGTGTGTGTGTGTGTGTGTGTGTGTGTGTGTGTGTGTGTGTGTGTGTGTGTGTGTGTGTGTGTGTGTGTGTGTGTGTGTGTGTGTGTGAAAAGGCAGACTGGGCGGTCTGACATATGTCTGTATTAAGGTAATTAAGGTAAGATGGTAATACAAGATAGAATAGTAATTGTATCAATCATGTAGCGAATAGCGGAGAACCATTATGCTTATATTTCATTTCAAATTTTGACGAAATAGTCTAACAAGTTTTTTTTTTCGCTAAAGTAAAGAAATAAAATAATAATTCTCTTCCAATAATGAGTAGCGTAAGTTATTCCAATAACCTGTAAACCACGTTTGCATCCTACGTTCGTGTGATAGAATCCTGGACCAAGAAAGTTTTAACAGGTAGGTGGAATTAAATAATAAATTATGTATTTATATTTGTAATGAAGAAATAACATCACAATGGCTTCTGAACTGGGACAGTTTTTATAAATCAAAATTTAATATAAAAACCACACCTACAAGAGATGCGTGTTTTTAAGGTTAAAGTAGTGAAGGAGAAATACGTAATTTACGCATTGTATAAGCAAGATTGAGTTTGTATTATGAGGAATTAAATTAATCGAAATAAAGTAACAAGTTGAATAAAATAAGAAATAATGGAGAATAAATCTGTAATTAGTACGCCGGGAGCAATTTCCACTCCCGTGACGATTAAAATAAACACAAAAGAGAAAGAATTGTCATTAGAAGACATATTCGATTTTATGAAAAATAATTTCAGTAGAGTGAATAGCAATTTTGATGAACAGAAAAACGAAATTCAAGAAATTAAAAGTAGTTTCAATGAGAAATTAGATGAACAAATTAAATTAAGCAATGTTTTTGACACCAAATTTGACGTACAGAATAATCAATTTAACGAATTAAATAAACGTTTTGATAACAATGACATAAAATGGGATGAACAGAGTAGAAAGTTAAATGAGCTTAAAATCGATATTAATGAGGTAAAAATGAAATACGAAAGTAGTTGTAATGAACTAAAACGAGACATTGAGAGAATAGTAGAGTCAGTAGGAGAACAGAGGAAAAGTAAAAATAATAATGATAGTAAACAAGTAACTAGTGAGAAAAATAATGTTGCAAATGAGAATATAATTAAAAATGTGGTATTAGAGAATAAAGTAACAAATGATGATGTCGAAAATAATAAAAATAATATTGAGAATGGTAATGTATTTTAAAATGTAATATCAGAGAGTGATACGTTGAAAATAGACAGTGAAATAGTGAGTGAGAGTGAGAGAATGATAAGTTGTGACGGAGTAATAATTAGTGTTGTTGAATTAGAAAAAGAATGGAAAGAAAGTAATATGGAAGTAGATGAATATGGAGGGCGGAGGGTAAATTTTCCCCTTATTTGTGATGAACCAGAGTGTTCACAAGTGTTATTATTGGAGGGCAAGAGACCCTATTTAATGAAAGATTTAAGTTGTTTTCCTTTTTTGTATAAGTTTGTACCCTCTGTATGGAATGATGTTAAAAGTATGAGATGGTGTTATGGTGAGAGAGATTTGGATAGAGAGTGGTGTGTTGAGAGAGAGACAGAAGTGTATGAATTAAAGAGAGATTATGATGAGTGGAAAGAAAAGTTAGAAGTGTGTTTGAACAATAATAATTTAATTTATGATGAAAAAATAACTGACCCGATAATGAATAGAATTACTAATGGAGACTGGACAGAAATACATAATGTTGACTTGGTAAATGATTATTATGATAAAACGAATAAACTGAAATTGTATGGTTATGACACACGAGATAGCCATATGTGTGTAAATAAAATTGAAAATTGTTATTTGAAACAAAGATTAATTTTTGACGATGGAGGTTAAACAATAAATGGACAATTTTAAATATTTTTGTTTTACGGTTCAGACCTTGCAACCTTGGACAATGAAGTGTGATATAACTGAATAATAATGATGAAGATTTGTAAATAAATGTTTAGTGAATTTAATTGTGTGTATTGTAAAATGTTAGGTAAACAAGGAGTATGTAGTAGAAATTGTTGTGATAATAGTAATATTAATATTTTCCAGCCTAAACAAATAACAAAATAATTTGGAAGAAGATAATAAATGAATTGTAGTTATTGTAATGGATGAAAGTAATTAAGATTTGTTGTTTTCAATAATTAATTTAATTAAAATAATTTGAGATGTTTGAATATTTTGAGTGATTTAAATGTTGTATAATTGAATTTTTCTAATAAGTTTAAATTATTTTACGAGATGTGAATTCGAGAAGTAATTGATAAATAAATGTTAAATTGTTTTGTATGAAATAACACTGTTGTTAAATGTTTCAGAGGTTACGTGGAGATATTGGTGTGTATGGTGTGTATATTTTGTGTTTATGTCAGTAGGTGAATTATGTACTGTAAGTATCAAATTTATAATACCAAATAAAATGTTTACAGATGTGAAAAGAATTTTAAATTCAATAATGAAAATAACTTAAGATAATAATTGAAAAGGTAATAATAACTGAAATATAATGTAAAATAAATGTTAATAATAAATTTGAAAATTTTAAGGAATCTAATTGTAGAAAGTGATGAATGATTTAAATGTTGATGGATAAAAGAGTTAATCAAAATTTCATATTATAATGTTTTATATAAGATTTAGTTTAGCTATTAGTGTGCTATTGCTGGGGTGGCATGTGCCCCAGTAGATAGCGGAATGGGTTGGGGGTAATAGAGAGTATTACCCCCATCGGAGGCCGAAAGGGCGAAAATGCACGGCACATTTTTGTTGTACAATGTCATATGGTACCATGATAGACTGCCGTGCCATGCAGTTAATGACGAGTGTAACATGCTTGAAGGTAGAGTTTGATTTCCCCGACTTTTCGGGCGATTACTGCCTTACCATCACTAATCGTGGTTTTGGCTAGCGGTCAGCTATGGCCATAATCAAGTCCCTTGACCATAGCTGACTTGAAATTGGTTGATATTAGAAATTAACAGGGGGGTGAAACTAGGGGAATCCCGGAAACTATGGAACAGCGGCTGCCACTCTGTCCGAGTAGGGACAGCAGAGCCAGGTGGTAGACCCGCATTAAGGGTGTATAAATATATAACGAAGATATGTTGATATCTAAACGTTAAAATGTAACGCCAAAGCAAGGACAAGGAGATGTTCAATTCCTTCAACTATGCCGTCCTTGTGGAGGCCAATGGGCACTACAGTCCAACAGAACAAAACAATAGTGTGTGTGGTTTGGGGGGTTGCTCAGGTGAGCAACGAATTCAAATTTTCTAAATTAAAGATGATAACTCACTTTTGCTCTAATTAAATGCTTGTAGTATGCTTTGATAAATAGGTGTTCACATGTTTATTATACTGTGTTTATTCTGTTTTATAAATGTATTATTTATCGTGTTAGAGATAAGGATTGATAAAAATATGTGTTTCAGGTAATTTGTATAAATTTGAAATGTGTTTGCAGTAAGGTCATTCACCTTGCTAAGAAAGTCAGCTGATCCGCTGTAAAATGTTACTTATTAATGTTTGCCAATTTTCAAGGTAACTGATGTTTGGATATAATAATTTTAATGTGTTAAAGATTTTATTTTAAATTATGAGAATAATTTGATATAGTTAAGGTTTTAAATGATTTGTAAAAGATAGTAAAAGGTAGATTTTGGGTGATTAATATTTTGTTGGGACATGTAGATCAGTCCAAGTTGAATTTAAAGTGGTAATAGAGATGAAAATGGTGTTATGAATTAATGTAATGCAGAATTTGAGAAGTATTGATGTTGACACAGTGGATATGGGGAATATATGTAGAGTTTTGATTGATATATTGATGTTTATAAATGATGATGTTATTCTGTAGTTGAAGTGATGTAATGAGAATGTTAATTAGGTGATGGTAATTTTGTAAGAGGGGATAGTGTAGTGTAGGAGTCCGCAACAAAAGGGTTGGGACGGGAAGGGACCGTTTAGCGCCGGAAGGGGTTGCCTTAGGTAGAATCCAGGAACCAGATTAAGGGAATGAGCTTTTTGGGGGGGGGAACACACATCCTAAGTACAAAGGGTTAGAGAGTATTTTTTTTATATAACGAGAGAATGATGCGGATTGAGTTTAGTAGTAAGTTGGGTTTAGAGAGTAGTTGATAGATGTTTTGATAGAGATGGGTGTCATGTTAGTTAAAGCTGTTAGTGATATTAGAGTCAAAGAGGTAAAGATTATATATGTATAAATGCCAAGTGGCAAATCAAGTCATTATGAGTAATTAAATCACCCAAAGTAATGGAGAATGAGATTATTAAATAAAGAGATTTATAGTAAAAAGGTAAAATTTTGATTGAAACAAGTGACAATTTTAATAGAATTTGAGAATAAAGTAAAGTTATAAAATGTTTATTTTGAGTAATTTAAATATCAATTTTATTGTTAATCATAAGAATATTTTGTTATTTTTAAACATCTTATTTTATTATGTTTTTGTGTTTAGAGATAGAATTTTAAAGATGTTCAAGGTATTTTCTGATGTAACTTATGTATAGCTTATGTAGGTCAAGGTTCTTGACTTGACCCAGTTTGATCAGCTGATGGGTGATGTTCTATACTATACCAGTTTTGGCAGTGAAGTGATGCCAATTTTGTTTCTTAATCAATTTAAATAAATTTAAATAATTTTAATATTGAAAAAAGAATATATTTTAATAAATTTAAATTTTTTTGGAATTTGAAAAAAAATTTTGATTTTGTGCCTGCCATCTAATTGATCTTTTGAATTCTGATTATATTATTGTTTGTGTGTGTTAATAGTTTTTTTTATTGAATTGTATCATTTAGGATATGTGTCTAATCTAATGTTAGGGTAAGGAAGTTCATGTTTTTAATAAAAGTTCAATTTATTTGTTTTCCTAATTATCACTAAAAACAAAGAGAATTATTCGATCTAGATAAAAGATTTGTATTTTGATTTTGAGATGAATGGTAATATAGATTTGGTTTCCATTTAAAGGAAACTCCTAAATTTGAGAAGATTTGATAGGATGTAGCAATAAGTGTGTGTGCGAGCCCAGTAACTGCTAAAGGCAGCCCAGTGTGCATGATAAGGGGGAACATATCGGTTGAGGATCTGGCATGACATAAGACCAGGGATTTGGATTTTTTGGGGCGGCATGATAGGAGGTGAGGTGCGCTGTGGTGCATGTCTGTTCGATTTTACGGTGTTGGGATCTCGCACAGAGAAGTCCAGTAATCTCGTTCAGATGCGGCCATAGCCGCCGAGCCAGGGGGGTTGTTTACCCATGAAGTATAAGAGCTAAAGGGGGTTGTTGGCACCATATCCTCACCGGTCCTCTTAGGGGTTTTAGCAATGAGATTTCTTCTGTTTCGGCAGAAGATATCTCATTGGGGGGGGGGGTATTGTAACATGATGATTTTTGAGGGATTTTATTTTATTAATTTTTGGGGATTTATTAAAAAATATTTTAAATTCATTGTCCGTCTGTGTGGCCAATCCACGTGTTTGAATAAAAGCATTGCGCTAACCAAGGAACAGTACGCAGTAACAGTTGTGTAACCTTCACAAAAGAATGTACCAGGCGTCATTTCTTAGAACTTTGCGGGTGTGTGGCAGTTACGCCCGAACGCACCACACAAGCAGGGGCGCAGACGACGCCACGGTAGTAAAACTCAAAATGGCTTAGAGACGAAAGTTTGGACGCACATGGTCTCAAAACGACGGATGTAAGTTTAAGCCCGGCCTCTTTTGGTGACGTAGAACAGTGCTCACGGAATATCGTCGACATCCCGCACTAAAAAACTCCGATGTGTCATGTGTACAGCCACTAAACTTGGACAACAAAGGCTGTCGGCGACGAAATTTGTTTCGCAGGCATGGCATTGATGTCCGGCATCATGCATAAAGCAGTCCACGAAAAACCACAACAGCTCATGAACGCAGGTAGTGCCGTGTGGGCCCGGTCGGCCTGAACTTTGTAAAATATGAATAACTAAATATAATACCGCTTTCATACCGACCGGGACCCAAGGAAATAATGGGCTTACCAAATTTATAACGGGCGAAGTGAAGGTGTCAGCGACAAGTTAATTAATGTGCATTGAATTGGTGAGATAAGAAACACGTGTCCGGCCGGAGTCTCGGTAGTGAACAGTAAGATCGAAATGATTTTGTAAAATAAAAACAAGGGGTAAGGTGTTAATATAGTGTGTGTGTGTGTGTGTGTGTGTGTGTGTGTGTGTGTGTGTGTGTGTGTGTGTGTGTGTGTGTGTGTGTGTGTGTGTGTGTGTGTGTGTGTGTGTGTGAAAAGGCAGACTGGGCGGTCTGACATATGTCTGTATTAAGGTAATTAAGGTAAGATGGTAATACAAGATAGAATAGTAATTGTATCAATCATGTAGCGAATAGCGGAGAACCATTATGCTTATATTTCATTTCAAATTTTGACGAAATAGTCTAACAAGTTTTTTTTTTCGCTAAAGTAAAGAAATAAATTAATAATTCTCTTCCAATAATGAGTAGCGTAAGTTATTCCAATAACCCGTAAACCACGTTTGCATCCTACGTTCGTGTGATAGAATCCTGGACCAAGAAAGTTTTAACAGGTAGGTGGAATTAAATAATAAATTATGTATTTATATTTGTAGTGATTAATTAATAGCACAACATTATTCTCTATGTTGTATTTTGTCCCAAATTCATATTTCTCTTTCAGTACTCTGCTAACTTCCTTTGATAATTTATAAATAGGTGCATTAATAAAAGAAACAATCGGTCTAATTGGTTTTCCTTCTTTATGTATCTTAACCTGACTTTTAAAAGTTGGTGCTGTTGGATTACTTTCCAATAAATACTTTTTCTTATTTTCTTCTATAAATGTTATCTGTTTCATCATTTGTTTTATCCTTGACTGGTACTTACTTGTATAATCATACTTTATTTCCTCGTATGGTCATTCCCTTATAAATTCTTCCGTTTTCTTTATGTATTCGTCCTTTCTGAGTAGTACCATTGTATTTCCTTTGTCCGCCTTCGTAACTATAATATCATTCTTCTTTATTTTATTCTTTAGTTTAGTTACAGTTGATTTGATTTTTTGTTCATTTTTTGAATTATACAAACTTTTCTTAAATATTTTATCTACTACATTCCCTACTTCCCACCTTATTCTTTTTTTATCATTTTCATTTCCTAGTTTTGTATTATGCTTTCGCATTCAATAATCGTTTTTTCTTTATTTAATTCTGGTGGCGGTGCGTATTTTAAGCCTTTTGCTAACATTTCTTTTTCTTCTGTATTGAAATTCACCTCTGTAAGGTTTATTACTCTTTTTTCATAGTTATTCTTAGAGAGGTGTTCCTTTTTTACTTCGTTCTTTCTTATTAATTTATTTAACATATCTACCATTTTTTTATTTTTATTTTCCAATTTCAATACAGAAGGAAAAGAAATGTTAGCAAAAGGCTTAAAATACGCACCGCCACCAGAATTAAATCAAGAAAAAACGATTATTGAATGCGAAAGCATAATACAAAAACTAGGAAATGAAAATGATAAAAAAAGAATAAGGTGGGAAGTAGGGAATGTAGTAGATAAAATATATAAGAAAAGTTTGTATAATTCAAAAAATGAACAAAAAATCAAATCAACTGTAACTAAACTAAAGAATAAAATAAAGAAGAATGATATTATAGTTACGAAGGCGGACAAAGGAAATACAATGGTACTACTGAGAAAGGACGAATACATAAAGAAAACGGAAGAATTTATAAGGGAAGGACCATATGAGGAAATAAAGTATGATTATACAAGTAAGTACCAGTCAAGGATAAAACAAATGATGAAACAGATAACATTTATAGAAGAAAATAAGAAAAAGTATTTATTGGAAAGTAATCCAACAGCACCAACTTTTAAAAGTCAGGTTAAGATACATAAAGAAGGAAAACCAATTAGACCGATTGTTTCTTTTATTAATGCTCCTATTTATAAATTATCAAAGGAAGTTAGCAGAGTACTGAAAGAGAAATATGAATTTGGGACAAAATACAACATAGAGAATAATGTAAAATTGATAGAAAAATTATAAAATATTAGGACTAATGTAAATACAAAATTGATATCACTGGATGTTAAGGATATGTTTACCAATATCACAGTAAATAAAGTTATTAAGTTAATAAACGATAATAATATGGGAGAATACAGGTATAAAAAGCAGTTGATGAAAGTAATTAAAGAATGTGTAAATCAGAACTATTTTAGGTTTAATAACAAGTTTTATATATAGAAAAAAGGTTTACCTATGGGGTCTTCATTATCCCCTATTGTTGCTGAAATATACATGAATGATTTTGAAAAGCAATTAATAACTTCCACTAAGTATAAAGACAATATAAAATTATGGTCTAGATACGTTGATGATGTATTAGTAATTTGGGAAGGAAGCATAGAAGAAGTGCAAGAGTTTATAAATGAGGTAAATAATAAGGATAAAAACTTACAATTTAAAGAAGAGATAGGAGGTAAGAAAATAAATTACTTAGATTTAAACATAGAAATTAAAGATAATGAGAAACTACAGTTTGGGATATTTAGGAAAGAGTCGTATTCTGATATAATTATACCAAGAGAGTCTTACCACCCATATAGATATAAAATGGCGGCAATCAATTCATTTTGTTACAGAGCTCAGAAGTGTTTAAAAGAGACCGAATCAAAAGATAGGGAGTTAAAAACGATAAAGGGAATTGTAAGGAATAATAATTATAACACCAACATAGTGGATAAAGTTATGAAAAGGGTTAACATACAAAAAGCTAAAATAGAACCAGAACAAAAGAATTATGCAGGGTCATTGACATACATAGGTTCACATACTAGTAAAATTATAAAAAGTTTTAATAAATATGGAGTAGATATAGCTATTAAAAAATGTGAAACGGTATTTGATAAGATAAGGAATAAGAATATAGAAAAAATTCCAGTATTACAGAAAAGCGGAATTTATAAATTAAAATGTAAAGACTGCAACAAAGTGTACCTAGGTGAGACAGGACGAAAATTCGTATGCAGGTTGTCTGACAACAAACGTGGAGGAGGTAATAGAACAACCAATTCGTTATATGCAAGACATTTCATAGAAGACAACCATAAGTTTGTTAATCCTTTGGAAGAATACGAAATTGTAAAAGTAGTAAATAACACAGTTGAAAGGAAGCTTAGAGAGGAGTTAGAAATATTGAAAGAAAGAGAAAAGGGTTAGACAATTTAATTAATATTAAAATTAAATTTGATAATGAAGAAATATTTTATAACATGATTAAGAAGTAAATGATAGAGGACAGATAGATAAGGTTAAGAATTATATTGCATAGTACTAATTGGATGTTTTAAAATAAGGGTGTGTGACTGACCCACGTGAGTGGAGAGGAAGAGGGTAAGTTTAAAAGGAGCACACACACACACACACACACACACACACACATACACACACACACACACACAACACTGAAACACAAGGAATTTGCTAGAAAAATATGTAACTGTACAGATGGTGGGACAGGGTTTAGGGGTGGGGAAGGGTCATTTATATTATAGCTTGTTGTGTGTGAGCAGGGTGGGGGAGAGGGGTGAAGGGTTTGTTTTCACATAATTTCTGCCTATTCCGATCTGACGATGGGCTGTGAGGCTTGAAAGCGCTAATCGGGATAATTTTTATATAGTGGTGTGCAACTGTGATCATTCTGATTGTGATTTCAACCACTAACACAAATTTCTTCATTAAACGTTTACTGATTTACTAACAGTAAATGGGTTCTATGGAAAAGTCATGCTAGCAAAGCTATAGGGAGGATGTATGCTGTTGCACCAAACAATTATACCAGATTTTGCATACGTGTATTACTACTCCATATTAAAGGAACAAATTTATTTGCATACCTACACACCTACAACAGTATAACTTATCAGTCATACAAAGAAGCAGCACTTACATGTGGGTTGTTTGTGCCAGCACAGTGTGGCACAAATGTTTGGAAGAAATGCAAAGAACACACATGCCATGTCAACTTTGAGAGTTGTTCACATCAATTTGCTGCTTCTGCGAACCAACATCACCATTTCAACTATGGACGATTTTCATAATCCCAGAGATGGAGGATGTGCAAGCCCTTAAAGGAAATGCAGCATTACAGGATATAGATGACAGTCTAAAAAATAATTGGTTGCACTGCAGGATCCTTGGTCTGCCAATACCAAATAATCCAATGTTTATTAAGCCTATACACAGTGTGAATGAGGAGGCTGATCATGGTGCTAATATTGTCACAACACAAACAAGCCATCCCAATACCAGGGGAAAAAACGATGAATCAACTATATAAAATGTTTAAACTAAAGAAAATAAAATGACGATGACGCGACAAACGACTACATGACCCAACCCAAGTGATAAACCATATGAGAAGGGGAAAAACCAAAATAAAATGAAATAAAATAAAATCAAAGAAGAAGGAAAATGAAAATGAAACAAACCAAGTACAGTAGACTCTCAACTATCCGACCTAATGTGGCGGTCGGCCGGGTCGGATAGCAAAAAAGTTGGATACACCGGAGCCGTAGGCATACCAGCCTCTGTAAGGTCAATGACCGCCACCCTATTGCATTGAATGTACTTGTTGCTATTTGGATGCGTATGTCATATCAGTTTGTCCTTATAAATGACGTACAGTAATAAATGAATTAGAAAGAAATGAAATAAGAATTCGCAACTACAGTATCTTTCACAAAACCTTTATTTGAAGGACGAAACAAAATGTGTAGTTAACAATAAGTTGAATGAGTTTTACTATGAGTTTTAATTTATACGAAAGCTTTCAACCAAATTAGTTGTTAATATAAATCAAATTATAATAACCTAAAACTACGTACTGTATAATGAAAGAACAAGTGAAACTTACATTGTCTAAGGTTTGAAAAAGTCTGTAATTGAGACCTGCTTCTTTCCTCGCATTAATTTCCTCGCCGCTATATCCTTCCACTTACGTAAACATATTGCTACGACAGCACAGAACAATGTACGCGTTTATCGAATATGACAGAAGGATCTCGATGTAAGCGTGTGGTGTACGTGCTACTAGATGCGTTTTGCGAGAATTTTCTCGACTGTGCCGGGCTTCGCTCGGGCGCTCGGACTGTGTCAAGGGCGTAGTAATTACGTAGTTCACAAGAGATAAGACGCAGTTTGGAAGCTTCTGGTGTGTGAGAGTGACTATAAATACATCGGGTAGCGGCCTTAGTTTTTCAGTTCAATGCGAGATATTTGATAGTGTGGTTCGAGAGTATTAGTGCGATATATTTCCAGAGCGGTTTGAGTTATTACTGTGTACGTTCAAGTAGTTATTATTGAAGTGTTGCGTTTTATAATCAGACTGTATAATTGTAATAAAATTGAGTTTTAATATTTGTGGACATTTTATTGCGTGTGTACAATTTTCATTTGATTTACTGTAGACTGTGTTGTTAATTATGAACTGTTTTACTGTAACAATTAAAGGTGTGATTAGTGACTTAACTGGTGTCTTGTACTTATTTTGTTTCCACTGTACCTATGACGATCGAGTAGACCGTCGTAACAATATGATGTCTGCTGGTGTTGCTTCTTCTTGCTGGCCAATGTATTCCACTGCCGTCTCGATCGCCTTCAGGCCTTCGGAGTGGGTTATACGATCGGAGGGTTCATCACCTTGTTCCTCTTCAATCGGCTGTTCATTTAATACCATCGCTACAGTATCTTCGTCTGCAATTTCTTCGATTTCGTCCTTTGCCAACCATTCTGTGTTGTCTTCCAATGAAGCTTCCTCACATCCGGGAACTTTTTCTAACAGCGATACAAGCGCAGTGTTATCAGTTGCATTTTCCACATCACATTGCTGTTCTACCTCTTCCCACTTATCACTGGCTCTGTGATCCAGCAAAATTTTCCACGATCGCACAAGTGTTAAAGATGGAATTTCATCCCATGCCTCGGACACCCATCTGATGACGTCAAGCATGTCTACTGACTGTAGTGCCGTCGCAACTTCTGTATTATCAATTGTCGCGATGATATAGCTTAGTAGCCTACGTCGATATTTCTTTTTCAAAGCTTGGAGCACTCCCTGATCCATTGGCTGACATATAGATGTAACATTTGCAGGCAAGAACAAAGCTTTTATGTCTCCATCTTTTAATTGGTCATTTGCTGGATGTGAAGGAGCTTAAATCCAAAACTAGGATTGCTTTCCATGTTAAATTGTTTTCAGCTAAATGTTTTTCAACTTGTGGCACAAATTCCTGTTCAAACCAATTTTTGAAAATTTCTCCATTCATCCACGCCTTTTTTTGATGGGTATAATGCAGGGGCAAAGAACTTAAATCTTTAAGATTTTTAAAAGCCCTAGGCTTGCGAGATTTTCCAATCAAGGTCAGTCTCAACTTGTGGTTTCCGGTTGCGTTACTACAAGCTAAAACTGTAACGCGGTCCTTGCTCTTCTTGAACCCTGGTGTGGCCTTTTCCTGTTTAGATGCTAGTGTTTTAGACGGCAACATATGGTAATTCAAACCCGTCTCATCACAGTTGTTCTCCGGAAATACCTTCCTTATCAAGCAGGTCAAAAAAGTGTTTTTTAAAGTCAGGGACAGCGTCCTTATTAGCAGACAATGCTTCACCACTAATCATCATCTGACAAACACCAAAACGTTTCTTCCAGCGATCAAGCCACCTGTCACTAGCAGTAAACTCACCATCGTCTCCTTCGATCTGTTTTTTAAACTGAATCGCTTTTTCTTGGAGCAAGGGGCCTGAAACCGTCAATCCTTTCCCCCTCACATTTTCATACCACAGATATAAAGCCTCTTCAACTTCCACATATTTTCCTTTTTGCATAGTTTTTCTAACTTTCACGCCACTGCCACTTGCTTGCTTAGAACACCATTTTTCAATCTCTGCGCAATTTCTTCGCCAATCACCCACAGTAGTTTTTCCAACTCCTAACTCCAGTGCAATTTTGTTTACAGACTCACCAGAATCCATTCTTTTTATTGCTTGCAGTTTTTCTTCCAAAGTTACTACCACTTTCTTTCGTTTGTCACCCATATTTCACTTAAAAATAAAAGCCACCAACAATACTGTATACACACTTTATAACAAATTAACAATCCACAAACGACTGAACCGCACGGACTGACTTCTGGATACAGACTGACTGATGCACCTGTTACATACTCAAGTAGGAACACGAAACTTTCCTGTCATAACATGAATCAATTGGCGTACTGTATTGGTAACTGGTGATTCACGCGTAAGCGCCTTCACCCGCGTGGTGGGATTGCTCACATGACGTTTGAAGGCGCTGGTAATCGGATTGGAAATACGGCATATGTACCGTACTCAAAATACTTTTTTTTTTGAGTTGCGGGTCGGGCGGATCGGATAGGCCGGAGGTTGAATAGGCGGGAGTCGGATAGCCAAGAGTCTACTGTATAAATGAAACAAAATGAGAAGAAATGAAAAGACATAAACAAATAATATAGAATAGAAAAAGGAGAAATGTTACACTCAAATATAATAACGAAAAAGAAACAAATAAATAACAAATGTAAAAGATAAGTATTAGAATCGACTAAATGATCAATGTAAATGATAATTGATAAAACCCGATAAAGTAATGAAAAAACTAAAAGTACACTAACCAAAGAAATAGAGTTTAAATGTAATAAAGAACTCTATAATGACATGAACTTATTCATAGTATAAATAACCTTTGTAAAGAGAGAGATAGTGAGATAGTAAACATAAATAAGTGACAAAGAGAATGTAATGTTAGGGATTACCCACTAATAACACTTAAATAACAGATAAGAAGTGAAAAGTGAAAGTGTAAAACCCCAAAATAATTAGAAACCCTATTGATAGGTATAAACACTTAATAATCTGTGATGAACACTAAATGATTAATGGTGAACAATATTATTATATATTGATAGTATTAATTAATTAGAAATTAATTGTAAATGAAGGATACAATAGTATTCAGGGTAGGAATCCCATGGAAGGTCAAAAGTTAGTGTTACCATGGCTAGAGAGTAAAGTTAGTATAAGAAAAAATATAGTAAAGAAAATAAGAGCAAAATCAATCAACACCCCATGTTCTAAGGGATAGTCAATTAAGTAAATTTATTTAAATGGTGTGATGATGTTTATCACCCAAAAAATAATTAAGAATGAAATGAATTGTAAACAAACGTTGCATAATAGCATAAGAATTGTTTGATTAAATCTATAAATAGGAATATGGCTGAAGGGATTATACAGACCATAAGCCTAAATGTTATGTTTTATGTAATAGAGAATAATAAATAATAGCCAATTTATAAATAATGGCAAAATAAATAAATAAAAGGATAAATTAATACAAATCTAATAACACTGGAAGGGCAGTTAGGAAATAATTAACAAACCATAATGTAGAAACTAATGGGAACATACAATTATTATAAATATCGGTATGGAGAACCATACATGACTTCCATGTTCTAAGATTTATATTTAAAATCATATTCGAAATGAAATATTTCCATAGAAACTACTTCTTTCTACTTATTAATTCAGCCTTAACCACAGTACTGTGTTCACTAACGTATACCACCTCACGTTTTCGCACTCGATTTTCACTGATGATGGTAGTCGATGGCACTGCCGAAAAGTCTGGTTTTTCAGAAAACATTGGACTAAACCTAAACAGCCCGGGAAGGAATTTTAACAAAGAACTACTTCTTTGTTGCTGATAACTTAGTACACATATACAAAATTCTCCCCTCTCCCTTCAACTATAATTTCAATTTATAGAAAATTACCCCCACCCCGTTCACCTAACCTCTTCATTTATAGATATTTCAATTACTTTTCTACAGTGGATTATTATGAGCTTCTTATCAGGATACTTTATTTATCAAAATTAAGTACTTTACTCTTGTTAAAACATAAAACGTTGCAGGTAAAGTACCCCTATCTCTTAACCGATCTTCACCAAAATCAATAGACCTTCAGTCCTCTACAATGCAGGGATGCATGCAAAAAAATATTTGATTCTGTTTGAATGTGCGGCAGTTATCGTTCATCATGGAAACATTTCTCTTGTTACAACATAAAATGTTGCAGGTAAACTACCCATTTCCCTTCACCGATCTTCACCAAAATCAGTAGGCCTTGAGTTCTCTACAATTCAGGAAAGTATGCAAAAAATTATTCGATTCTCTTTTAATTTACGGCAGTTATCTTTCGTCACAAAAAAATTACCCTTGTTAAAACATAAAATGTTGATGGTAAACTACCCCTTTCCCTTAACCGATCTTCAACAAAATCAACAAACCTTGAGTTCTCTTTAATTCAAAAAGGTACGCAAAAATGTAGTTGATTCTGTTTGAATTTACGGCAGTTATCGTTCGTCATATAAAAAATTACCCTTGTTAAAACATAAAATGTTGCTGGTAAACTACCCCTTTCCCTTAACCGATCTTCAACAAAATCAACAGACGAATTCTCTTTAATTCAAAAAGGTATGCAAAACATTATTTTATTCTGTTTGAATTTGCGGCTGATATCGTTTGCCATAGAAACAAATTACCCTTGATAAAAAAATGTTGCAGGTAAACTACCACTTTCCCTTAACCGATCTTCACCAAAACCAACAAGTCTTGAGAACTCTACTATTCCGGGATGTATGCAAAACATTATTTGATTCTGTTTGAATTTGCGGCTGTTATCGTATCCCATAGAAAAAAATTAACCCTGCTAAAAAAACGTTGCAGGTAAACTACCCCATTCCCTTAACCGATCTTCAACAAAATCAACAGACCTTGAGTTCTGTATAATTCAAAAAGGTATGCAAAGAATAGTTGATTCTGTTTTAATTTACGGCAGTTATCGTTCGTCATAGAAAAAATTACCCTTGTAAAACATAAAATGTTGCTGGTAAACTACCCTATTCCCTTAACCGATCTTCACCAAAACCAACAGGTCTTGAGAACTCTACAATTCTGGGCTGTATGCAAAACATTATTTGATTCTGTTTGAATTTGTGGTTGTTATCGTTTACTATAGAAACAAGACACCAAGTAGTGGTTAAAATGTAACCAATATAAACAATGTATTATAAGATTAAAGCAGAATAAAAATTATGGCCTAGGTGTGCCAATAACTAAATATGTCATTCAAACAAATACACAAAAAAGGGTATTAATTAAGTCAAACAATGATAACCAGAAGTTGAACAGAGACTTTAAGAATAAGTGTGAAATGTAACTAACTCTTAAAATACTTTCAATGAATAATATGATCTAAATCTTAACCATAATGCTATCTGTACAGCAGGGTTATACTCAATTTTAGAGTTGTTGTAACACATAACCGATTTATAATCTAAATAAAGGTCAGAAAGAGACTAAATAGAGTAGTTACATCTATTAACCATATGTTCTTAATCTAAAACTTAATCTCGGCTGAAAATGTTCGACATTTTTAGGTTACCATGTTACGAAAAAGTAACATCTTTAACCTATGCTTATATTTTTTTAATTTACAATTTAACAATAATAGTGATTATTTGAATAATGGGTAATGTCTTGGTGATGGTGTAATTATTGACAAATGTGTAATTATTTCAAACTGCTTTGCTGGATATTATACTAACATAAGTAATTAATATTGAACTATACTTGCCTTAAATTCACTGAATTGCTAATTATTATACACCTTGCAATTTTATGATACTATTAACCCTGGAATAAACTTTTAATTAACGAATAATTTGATCAGCAGATTCTAACAACCTTATCCGTTCAGAACTTTGAAAAAAGTCAGTTATTTTAACGGTAACAGATTTACGGCGTACCTCGTGTTTGGAAATCTGGGGGTAAGATTATTCAAATATAGATGCGTGATTGGCTGAAATATGGACACCTGAATACGTTTCACAAAGTCGATTAGTCGATACAATATTTTGATAAACTTATGTCTTATAACTAATTACTGATTGAATGATTGTTATTTACATTAACTAGGATACGTATAAAGTTCTTTTATAACAATACTTAACATAATAAACATCTTAAATTGACAAAAATACAATGTTTAGTTCTAGGCTTCAGTTGGCTTATCACATCCTAAGTTACATTTACCAGTACTTATCATAAAACGTTGCAGGTAAACTACACCTTTCTCTTACCCGATCTTCACCAAAATCAATAGGCCTAAAGTCCTCTACAATTCAGGGAAGCATGCAAAACATTATTTGATTCTGCTTGAAGGTGCGGCAGTTATCGTTCGTCATACAAATCGATTAGTCGATACAATATTTTGATCAACTTATGTCTTATAACTAATTACTGATTGAATTATTGTTATTTACATTAACTAGGATACGTATAAAGTTCTTTTATAACAATGCTTAACATAATAAACATCTTAAATTGACAAAAATACAATGTTTAGTTGTAGGCTTCAGTTGGCCTATTACATTTACCAGTACTTATCATAAAACGTTGCAGGTAAACTACACCTTTCTCTTACCCGATCGTCACCAAAATCAATAGGCCAAAAGTCCTCTACAATTCAGGGATGCATGCAAAAGATTATTTGATTCTGCTTGAATGTGCGGCAGTTATCGTTCGTCATAAAAATAAAAGTAAAATTACCCTTGTTAAAACATAAAATGTCGCCGGTAAACGACCTCTTTCCCTTAACCGATCTTCACCAAAAACAATAGGTCTTGAGAACTCTACAATTCAGGGCTGTATGAAAAAATTATTTGTTTCTATTTGAATTTGCGGCTGTTATCGTTTGCCCTTAGAAAATACCCTTGGTAAAACGAAAAACGTTGCTGGTAAACTACCCCTTCCCCTTAACCCATCTTCACCAAAATCAACAGGCCTTCAGTCTTTCACAATTGATGAACGTATGCAAAACAATATTTGATTCTGTTTGAATGTGCGGCAGTTATAGTTCGTCATAGAAAAAATTACCATTGTTAAACATAAAATGTTGCAGGTAAACTATCCCTTTCCCTTAACCGATCTTCACCTAAATTAACGACATTGAGTTTTCTATAGCTCAGGAAAGTATGCAAAACATTATTTGATTCTGTTTAAATTTGCGGCTCTTATCGTTTGCCATATAAAATACCCTTTTAAAACATAAAACGTAGCAGGTAAACTACCCCTTTCCCTTAACCGATCTTCACCAAAATCAATAGGTCTTGAGAACTCCACAATTTAGGGCTGTATGCAAATAATCATTTGATTCTGTTTGAATTTGCGGTTGTTATAGTTTGCCATAGAAAATACCCTTGTTAAAACATAAAACATTGCAGGTAAACTACCCCTTTCCCTTAACCGATCTTCACCAAAATCAATAGGTCTTGAGAACTCCACAATTCAGGGTTGTATGCAAATAATCATTTGATACTGTTTGAATTTTCGACTCTTATCGTTTGCCATAGGAAATACCCATTTAAAACATAAAACGTAGCAGGTAAACTACCCCTTTCCCTTATCCGGTCTTCACCAAAATCAATAGGTCTTGAGAACTCTACAATTTAGGGCTGTATGCAAATAATAATTTGCTTGTGTTTGAATTTGCGGCTGCTATCGTTTGCCATATAAAATACCCTTGTTAAAACATAAAACGTTGCAGGTAAACTACCCCTTTCCCTTAACCGATCTTTACCAAAATCAACAGATCGTGAGAACTCTACAATTCAGGGCTGTATGCGAAACATTATTTGATTCTGTTTGAATTTGCAGCTGTTATCGTTTGCCATAGAAAAAAATCTACAGACACATAGACAGACAGACACACACACACACACACACACACACTTTTCGAAAAACGACTTTTTTTCATGTTTTGAGTATAGTACAATCTGAATCTGCAATAATCTCGAACACGATTTTTTTTTGCCATCACCATACTTCCATTTCCTTAAGGAACATGGAAGTAAAAACGATATAAAATGTTTAAACTAAAGAAAATAAAATGACGATGACGCGACAAACGACTACATGACCCAACCCAAGTGATTGAATCAAGTGATAAACCATATGAGAAGGGGAAAAACCAAAATAAAATGAAATAAAATGAAATCAAAGAAGAAGGAAAATGAAAATGAAACAAACCAAGTATAAATGAAACAAAATGAGAAGAAATGAAAAGACATAAACAAATAATATAGAATAGAAAAAGGAGAAATGTTACACTCAAATATAATAACGAAAAAGAAACAAATAAATAACAAATGTAAAAGATAAGTATTAGAATCGACTAAATGATCAATGTAAATGATAATTGATAAAACCCGATAAAGTAATGAAAAAACTAAAAGTACACTAACCAAAGAAATAGAGTTTAAATGTAATAAAGAACTCTATAATGACATGAACTTATTCATAGTATAAATAACCTTTGTAAAGAGAGAGATAGTGAGATAGTAAACATAAATAAGTGACAAAGAGAATGTAATGTTAGGGATTACCCACTAATAACACTTAAATAACAGATAAGAAGTGAAAAGTGAAAGTGTAAAACCCCAAAATAATTAGAAACCCTATTGATAGGTATAAACACTTAATAATCTGTGATGAACACTAAATGATTAATGGTGAACAATATTATTATATATTGATAGTATTAATTAATTAGAAATTAATTGTAAATGAAGGATACAATAGGGTATTCAGGGTAGGAATCCCATGGAAGGTCAAAAGTTAGTGTTACCATGGCTAGAGAGTAAAGTTAGTATAAGAAAAAATATAGTAAAGAAAATAAGAGCAAAATCAATCAACACCCCCCATGTTCTAAGGGATAGTCAATTAAGTAAATTTATTTAAATGGTGTGATGATGTTTATCACCCAAAAAATAATTAAGAATGAAACGAATTGTAAACAAACGTTGCATAATAGCATAAGAATTGTTTGATTAAATCTATGAATAGGAATATGGCTGAAGGGATTATACAGACCATAAGCCTAAATGTTATGTTTTATGTAATAGAGAATAATAAATAATAGCCAATTTATAAATAATGGCAAAATAAATAAATAAAAGGATAAATTAATACAAATCTAATAACACTGGAAGGGCAGTTAGGAAATAATTAACAAACCATAATGTAGAAACTAATGGGAACATACAATTATTATAAAAACAGATCCAAAACAAATTAACAAATAAACAAATCATTTATAATATCCAAACAAAACATGTATGAGGGTAAATTAAAAGGTAATTAGTATAAAATAAGTAAAAATAGCCAATAACTACTTAGGCCTATAAAATGCCTAACTGTAAAAAACAAATAACTACAAATTGTAAGAAATTAACAAGAATATTAGAAAATCCAAGGCAAATAACTAGTCAAGGATAATTTGTGAATCATATTGAAAGATAAATGTTAGATTAAGAACTTAAAATAAGAAAGAAATGTAATTAGATAATATCAACATAAATGTTCAAACAATAATATATAAGAAAACCCAGCTTTGTGGGATGTCAAAATGATCTTTGAAAGAAAATACGAACAGTAGTGATAATATTTAATACATAGAAAGTAAGACGGAAGAATAATAGCAATCAGAAGATATACAGCAATTTTGAATAAAAATTCAAATATGATAACAATGGTCTTAAGTCATGATCAGCCAATCAAGAGCAATCAGTAACCATGACAACGGAACGTTGATTACGAATTTTCCGTTAAAACCTATTATTCCATAAGTGACGCTCATCAAGAATAGACGCCAGGCCGCAAATGACCAAAATTTTAATATAAAACGTTTAAAAAGTGATCCAAATTTGCAAAGATGATGACGTAAGAACTGATGAAGGACTAGAACATTCAACTGATGCCCAGGACCACATTAACAAATTCTAAATTAATAAATTTCAACAACTAATACGAAAAAGATGCCAGACGCACTTAAGTTCCAAAATAATTGAAGATTGATGACTACTGAAGACCCCAAACCATCAACTGAATGAAAGTTCATCTCAAGTCGACTGATTTGATTTGATAAGTATTGTTAAATTACCCGAATTTCTGAAATAAATTCACTTTAATTTTTTCTCACAGTAATCTGAACTCTCACTATAAACTGATGATATTATTTCTTTCAAAGATTAATAAAAAAATAAAACACTAAACCTATGTTAACTAGTAAAATAACCTGTATGAAAATTACGAACTTTTGAAACACACTTTACCACACTTAAGGAACAAATTATAATTACACATTATAACATCTAAGTACAATTAACGTAAGGTAGTGTACTTTATTGTAATCGTTATTAATATTTCTTTCATAATCACAAGAATCCAGAATCTGAACGAAAATAACTGTAAACAAACGATTTCTGTCGCCATGTTTGACTGAATAATGCGTTCAGAGTCAATTCACCAACCTTGAGATTTTTGTCTTATAATAATTGCTGGTGCAAATTTGTTGAATAACAAAATATAATTTTGTGTAAAACTGAATAATTACCAATCACAATTAAATAAACTAGTACAGAGTGTAACCACTTTTTTTATTCCATAGGAAAGTGTAGTATAATATTTGTGTATTTTAGCGAAGGAAGCAGGGTGACGGTGAGCGCTCGCGTCGGAAACTTGGCGAAATAACCGCTCGATTAAGAAGGTCGAACGAAGGCAGGAGAAAATTTGAATTCTCCATACCGTCACAGCTGAGAACGCTTAATCATCCTATTTTTTAATTTGATTGTTTTAATTAAACAATTTGGCGCCACCCGGGATTTATGAACACCTATTGAAGAACAGGTAAGGTTTCCACTCAAGTATCGCTACGAACATCGTCAGCGCAACATATAAGTAACGACACCAGTGTGAGGTGAACACACAATACTTACACATTTTCAGAATACATAAGAAACTAGTCGTTACAATATGTATCAGCTACACATTTGAGCTGAAAATATGATCTTCAACACCTATGATCCTGCCTAGCATATTGTGCATTCCAAAAGAATACCTACTATCCATGTTAAAAAATACAAGATTTGTCTAAACTGCTGTGTTATATTTCTGAAGGTTATCAATGTTTTTTACAAAGATGTACTTGCATGGCCTAGTACCCACAAAATACAGGCCAAATTTAACATATTAAATGTATTCAAAATGGTTTTTAATGTTTCATTTTGTATCAATATTTAAAGTGTAATCAAACTTGTACTTCATTATTTTGAAAAATAAATTACAATTTCTACATTATTGTGTAATTTTATTAATAACTTATATTATTTTGTACTATCGTTCTCCTTTTCTGACCCATTCATTTTAGAAAGGGCTCAATTCCATTATTTTGAATTAGCATGAGATATCAAAAATTAATGTTTTGTGGTGTTCAGAATATTCAAATGTTTAAATTACACTGGAACTTTGTAAATGCAGTAAGTTATTAAACTTTATACGCATCATAAATTTTTGAAGCAGAGATATTTTTTGTGTCTCCTGAAAAATCAAAAAACATGCATTTAGCCATTTCGTTAAATGATTGATTCAATTATAAACATAACAACTAATGTAAGTGAATTAAAAATCTAATAGGAATTGCATGTATAGTACATTTTGTAGACATGTACTGCGCATGCATGTACACTCTCACATATATAGTGGTATAAATAGTAGGCCTTTGTCAGTTACAACTGTTACACTGTTTATTGTTTACGCATATAATTTACTGTCAATATGTTTTAACAGCATTTAATATAATTAGTCTGAACAAAGGAAGTGCTTAAATAATTCCCAAATCTGTTTTACAGCTATCACAAGTACAGATGCTACTTTATATTTTTAATTAGTTGTTACTGCAAAATAAACATGTACGTAAAATAAAAATCCATAAAGAGAAAGATTATTCTCATCAACTCTAAAATACAAGCAAACAATTTGAATAATTAACAACTAAGCTTTAAAATTAAATAAAACCGCTTATTTGTTAAGAGAGAAGGGTAATTATTTGACTTTTACATAAAAACTGGGCACTACAGTACACTGTCAATTGGTTGAATTTTGTACTGTAGATCTCGATATGGCTATAATTTGTTTCTTTTATTGACTAATAATTTGTTATTGCTAAACTTGCTAAAATAAAAAAAAATATATAGGAATGGGTATAGACATATGAAAAATGTTAATTGCAGTTAATATGGCTATTTGCACAAAATGTGTTTCAATTTTAACAAATTTTTAGTTTACATGAACTACTTTGTAAAATATGAGAACCAATGAAGTTAAGTAAGGTTGGTTTGACTAAATATTCTGATTTTTGAGTCAGTATACAAACACGTTTGAGTCTGACAAAAACAAACATTACAGAACAAACTTAACAAATGTAACTAGTAGCCTCGTTACAAAATAAGTACGGTAACGTTACAAACACTTTTATCTGCCTGTTAACAATTGGTGTATGTTACTGGTTATTACAATTGAGAAAGTATTCTCGGCTGACAATACATGCTCTACGTAATATACACATCATTAACGTACAACTTTATGAAGTAAATTCATTGACTAATGCAACATTTAGAACCAACGCAGAAAATAATCGATCTACTTATTCCATGGTTAACAATGGACTGATAATATCGAGTACGTAGTATTTACAAACATTTACTGACGCATAGCAGACTAGGTAACCATATCTGCCATATCACAACAACAACATAAACCGACTACTAAAAAAAAACCATGTTAATTGCTACGATTAGGCGTAACTGTTATGGTGTCAAAAACCGGTGCTTAAAGATAAGCATAAGCATGTAATGATGTGCTTGGAACCGTAATAACAATGATGAATAAAAGTACTCTTATTATTGCTATTATCCTATCTATAGTTTTTCTTATTATTAAAAATAAATGACTATATTATAGTTTTATATCGTGTTTATAGTAGCAAGTGAAAACATGCTGAACATAACACTGAATTCAAATACAGTCTAGATTTACTACAGTAAAACATTGAGAAATGATTGTAAAATACCAAAAATAATAAAAGAACAATTTAAAAAGCAAGAAAAGCTATGAAGGCTAACTTCGTGCGTAATCAACAGAACTACTTTAATACCTTTAGCTCAGGAAAAATAGTCAAAAAATTTGACTTTAAAGGAAAAAATTAGATAAAAGCTAGTTTTTTGTACATGCGGTCAATGAACCATAAGTTATACGAAACCAATGAGTCTACCACTTAAATTTGTCCGGGGGTGATTTACAGGGGTTGAAAGGGGTGAAAAACCGATTTTTTGCAAATAACTTAAAACCGAAGTACTTGATCGAAAAATGTTTCAAATAAACATTGTAGCTCACAAAATTCCCTATAATTTGGTGGGTGTCACATTCCTGTACATTGAAGATTGTTGGAATAAGCTACATTTAAACTTAGAGTATACTGTATTTTTTTGTATTTTGTGTGTATTGCATGTGAATGATCGTTGTTTTTTTTTTTTTTTTTTTTTGAAGAGGATGATGTTTATATAAGCCGAAGCTTGTGCGTAGGTAATGAGATGGGAATGACTTGTATGAATGATGAACAAATGCCAGACCTTACCGGGAATCAAACCCTGAACCTCTTGGTCTAGAAGCCAGTACCCTAACCACTAGATCGAACCGGTCGGTCAATATTTAACTTAAAATATTGTTTCCGGGCGATTTTACCCATATTGAAATATGCAAAATTTGTTTTTATTTTGCTGATGCAAATGAAGAATTTCTGCATCAAATTTTGTCAATAATTTCAGCATTCATTTTTGTCAATAAATTGTATGTTTGGCATATTAATCACGATCCGTTTTCAAAAACGCAAATCATTATGTCACTTGGTACTGGAATTATTGGAAATGATCAGGGCCGTCTCTACCCGGGGGTGCAAGTGGTGCAGCGCACCCGGGCGCCGAGGCATCAGGGGCGCCTCGGCGCCGGAGGTGCCGACAAATTATTTTACTCAGCTCAAATTTACCTACATTCATCATTGTACCTACCTATATACAGTACCTATAATTATAATTATTTTAAATCTAACAAACGGTAATTTTCGAACATTAAATGAACCGCATGCAAGCTAAATTGAATCTAAAGTGAGTGCTTTAACGATCAATTTACTTTCCAAAACAAACCGCCGCGCCGCAACGGCCAGCCGGCACTGACAGTGGACAGTAGGTAGGCAGTCAGTCTTACTCTATGCGAGCCAAATTAAATGTAAACTCCACGCGAGAAAGCATATTATTCTACTGAACGCCGGTGGCGGTGATATTGACTGAACTTTCTTTGATTTGCCGCTCGACCTTTGTCGGCTGGTGCCGCGCCAAGTCTATGAACTACGAACATTGCAAATTCAGAGATTGAGATTATTCGACAAAATTATTGTATTTATTTGTGTTGTGAGACTTGTGAGTTGTGAATGTTGTGATACTTACGAAGTGGCTGGAATCTAAAGCCGACTTGGACTCAGCTTATATGCTCAGCAAAACTTAGCCGGAAGGTGAGTAAAACCTACTTGTTGATTTATTGAGTGTTTTTTGTTTTGTTTTACTTTTTAGGTTAGGTATAAGGTAGTGTTTTTATCTATCTACGGTAGCCTTACAAGTGGGTAGGACCTACCTACTGTACCTGCTACTGTGACTGAATGGATTTTTTCTGGTTTTCACCATTCGATAGGTTGATTCAAGAGGAAGGTTTAAATTGATTATTATTTTGTGAATTTTTGTGTAAACTTATCGAATTATCCCGTGCGAATCGGGGGCGGGTCCACTAGTTACCACATAAATGGAGGTCAGTGCAAGAGTCTCACTCAGATCAATGTTTTTATTAAGTAACTAGCCGCCCCGCCCCGCTTCGCACGGGCTGAGTCGATAAGTTTACACAAAATAAAATAATCATCGAAGAACACGGTAGTGTGACTGGCTCAGGAGGTAAAGTCGAGCCTGAAGACTACCGTGTTATTATACATTGAATTGTTCGTTTTTAACCTCCAAGAAAATTTCAATATTTTTTAAATCTTTTATTCTCATACTTATTCCAATATAAAAATATGGGAACATATGCTTATTATATTCCCAATCAGTAAAAAAAAATTCATGGCTCTATAACAAATAGATTATTTGAAAAAAAATAGTGAATTTTTAAGAGCTCTAATTTATTTCAGTTTTATTATTATGATTATTTTAAGACTAAATAAAATACCTGAGTTTTCTGACCTACATAAAGTATGAAGTTTATAAAAAATAAAATAATCATGTTTTTTTAGATGTCCGAAGGCGAAAGAAAGAAGAGAAAACTTTCTGGTGCACAGAACCGAAGAAAAAAACAGGAGAAAGAAGAAAATGTTAAGAAGGTTACTAGTTCCATAGAAAGATTTCTTCAACCCGGTAAGTGGTTTTGCACTCATTGTTGATCGAAAACTATAATGGCTGCTACGCACAGCGCCCGGCTAGATACTTAGCACGTATCAATTTAAAAAAATTAACCATTTCTATAATTTATTCCTTATTTTTGTTTAACAGGCTCATCTTCGGCTTCCGAAAATCTGGTGGTATTAGAAGAAAATCAAAATGAGACCGATTCCGCAGAGCCTTCTTCGCCGTCGCCGATAACTAGCCCCGCAGAACGTGTCGATGAAACGGTTTCCACAGAGCCTTCTGCGCCATCACCGATAACTAACTCCGCAGAACGTGTCGACGATGCGGACGACGTAGTATCCTCTAAAGAGATTATTTCCAAAGATGCGATCAATGACGTTGCTTTATGGCCTCAAGTAATAAGAGATAATCATAGAATAATTTTACTAGATCATGGACCAGTTACAGATAGTTAATTTTGTGTATCCAACAAATAGTAACAAAAGATCATTTTCAGATATATATTATGTAACGCGTAGACTAGTTGGTATCTGTAATATGTGTACCAGATTTTTTATGTGTATAAGGTGTTAGTGTGGTGTGTTCGTCTCACACCTGTCGTTACTTTAATGGTAGTTGCTAACGAAGTCCGTAGCGTTGTCACAATTATCAGTACAACCTTACCTGTAATTCCATAGGGTTTTGTGAAACCCGGGTGGTGCCAAATTGTTTATTGAAAACAATTAAATTAATGAATTAAGAAGTTAGTTGGTGTTTGCAGCGGTGACGGCTGGAGCGTTCGAATGGTTCCCGCCTCTGTACAGCTTACTGTATTGCACAGATAGCAAGAGTGCTAGTTGTCTGCTCAGTGAAATCGCTAACACACACATATATAACACAATTTCCTATGAAATAAAACAATAGTAACACTCTGTACTGTATCTTTAATTATGGTTTGGTAATTCATCAATGTGACAATAATATTATAATTTAGTTTTCATTAAAATTGCTCCGGCATAAAACATGAAACACAAATCTCACGGCTGACGAAATTAATTTTGAAACGAGTTATTCTGACGCCATTGTGGCTACTGTTAGTACATTATTTGTCAACTCGCCCCAAAATCTGAGTTCTTTAGATTATAAAGAAAACATAAAATATGGTTACATTAAAAAAGTACACTACCGTACCTTATCCGTACTTAAATAGTATAAATTGTGGTTACAAATTGTTCGGCAGTGTAGTAATAGTTGTTACAAAGTTCGCAAATTAGTGCGAGGTTATTTTTTAGTTAACTAGTTTTTTATGTAAGTTTATGTTATTCAATCCTTGAAAGAAAATTATTTTTACTTCATAGTGAGAGTTTTGTATTGATGTGAGAAATATATAAAGTGCTTTTATTCCTGGGATTAGGGTATTTAAATGACACTTATCAGTTCAGAAGGTTGTGATAGATCGTTTTCTTTGGTAATGGAAATTTCATCAACTTTGGAGTGACTTAAGCTGCTAGCATCTTTTTCTAAATTGTCTTGGGAATTTCTGCTATTAATTTTCGTTTATTTAGTTCCTGTACATCTGTTAATCGTTGAATCTCTTCATCTCCTTCTCACTGGTACATGTTGTTGACTTTTGAATGTTTTTTAAACTTTTTAAAATAAAATTTCGGTCATACAAAATCTTGCGTCTCTACTACCCAAGCGTCATTTTTCCAAGTAAGCAAATTTAACGGAAAATTAGTAACCAACGGCCCGTTTCTATGGTAACTGAAACCCTTTGATTGGTTAAGGCCTAGATTAAAAGCATTGTTATCATATTTGAAATTTTTATTCAAATTTATTATATATTTTCTGATTGATTTTATTCTTCTGTCTTCCTTCCTGGGTATTAAATATTATCACTATTGTATTTATTTCCTTTCAAAGATTAAAATAATACCTCATAAGGTCATGTTCCATTAGATATTACCTTTTGTCTAATTATGCTGACATTTGATAATTACATATTTCTTTTAATTTAAACTCTTATTGTAACATTTTTCTTTTAAAATGATTTAGACATCATTTTTGACTAGTTACTTGCCTTAGATTTGTTAATTTCTTGGTGGATTTTATACAATTTGTAATTATTGGTTTTGACAGTTAGGCATTTCCTAGGCCTAAGTAGCCACTGATTATTTTTACTTATTATATTCTAATTATATTTCCTTTTATTACAAAGTGTTTTGTCCTGTTGTTATAATTGATTTGTTTAGTGGTTGTTGTGTCTTGAATTTGTTTGTGTTCTGATTACATGTCAAGATTATTTTCTCTATCTTAATACCTAACATATAACAATTGGGCCTATGGACTGTAAGCTTCCTTCAGCCATATCCTATCCATAAAATTAAAAATGAACAATTCTTTACAAGTTATTAGTTACTGTTGGTTTAACATATCTTTCATTCTCTCACTATTATTTTGAGTGAGAAACATCATCACTTCCTTCAAACTTATTTAATTTATTTTCCCTTATAACATAGGGTGTTTATTATTATATTCTTAATTTCTTAATTCTTTACTAATCCCTTTCTCCATTCCATGTTAACACAAACTGTTCATCTTACATGGGCTTTCTCCCCTGAATAACATCGCATCCTTTATCTATCTCTACTTTAAATACTATTTCTAATTACCCTTAACTATATACTTTTTTATAAGCTCACTCTTAAATCATTTATTGGTTCATCATTGATTTACTAAGTGTTTTCTTATCTATTACTATCTTTTTAATCATACTATCATTTACGAAATCTTTTTTTCACTTATCACTTTCACCTTTAATTAACTGGTGTTTATCACTTATACACTCACTATTTTGGGGTATTTACACCTTCACTATTGCACTTTTTAACTGTTTACATTAAGTGTTTCTTAGTGGGTAAACCCTATAATTATTTCTCTTTCTCACTATTTCTTTCATTACAAATTATACACAGTATTAATGATACTTTTCTATAGATTTTACTATATCTAACTCTTATTTTTTGGGTTAGTGTACTTTTTCTTTTTATTATAATATTACTTTGCTGTTTTGGTTAAAACAGTTATATGAATTATTTCATTTATAATATTTATTTCTGGTATTGGATAATTATTGGTTTTATTCATAATATTATATATTTGAGTGTACCATTTCTCCCTTTTATATGTGGTGTTTCTTATCCCTTGGTTTCACTTCGTTTCCTCTTCATTTTTCTGCTTCTTCTTCTTTTTCATTTTCAATTGGCTTCATTTTAATTCGGTTCTCCCCTTCCCGTTTGGTTTGATTTTATTTAGTTGTAGGAATTCGTTCACTTCCTTCAATTGTCTTTATTCTTCTTTGGTTTTGGTTTCTTCTCTTCTTTATTGGTTTCCTGTTTGTCACTTGGGTTGGGTAATGTCATCGTTTGTCGTGTCACCGTCTTTATATTTTATTTATATTTAATCATTTTATTTAATATGAAGTATATTTATATTTAATATTATCTTTTTTATCCCTGGTACTGGGGTGGCTTATTTGTGTTGTAACATAATGCCTCTCCTTCAAAATTGATCATTTTAATAAAACACTAACATAGTTTTTTATGAAATTATCAGTTATATATAATTTTTTCCTTTTCTCTCTTGTTTGTTTCTCCATTCTTTATTTCTCTTCTTACTCGATTCATTCCATTTTATTTGGATCTGTTTTTATTTATTTCCATTAGTGTGTTCTCCCTTATACACAATTTTTTCCCTAACTTTTTAGTAGCTGGTTTCTTCCATTACTACTCATTTTTTCTGAGACCAGAGGAACATCATCTCTGCTCAGTTTATTTTGATTGCTGGACTTTTCAACAGTCAATCTTAAATACTTTTTTTGTCAACTTGTGACTTAAATTAATAATAATAATAATATATTTTGGGATTGTCCACCTTGTGGTTTGTTTTTAGATCACTTTGGCCTTTTACTCATTCTTCCTTCCACTGTACCTTTACCATATACTGTCATCTGCTCACACATTTGATTGTTTTTTATTTATTCATAATTAATTTCACCATATCTCACTTTTCATTAGTCTGTTTTTCTATTCTTATTGTGATCATTTTAATTATCTTAGACATCTTTATTATTTTTCTTGGTTGTTTAGCAATATTCTGCTTTAGCCATTTTTCTGTATATTGTTTTATACATAATTTCTTTTTCTTCCTTGTACCAGTTCAGATTTTTTTTTTTTTTTTTCATTATAATTTCAGGTATTTATCTTAGCAATTTTTGCTTGTATTATATTTTTGTTTATTTTAATTTGTATTAAATATCATTTTTGATAATTTTTCGTAAGTTAGTTTTTCTTACTTTATAGGAATTTTTGTAGCTTATTCCTTTGTAGGTATTTTTTGTTTAAATATTATCGTAAGTTTGTGATTCTTACTTTTTTATAGTAATTTGTGTAACTTATTCCCTTATGGTACTTTTTTATTTTATACTTCATATATCAACTTTATTTGACTGTAAGTTGATCTTACTTGGTAGGAATTTTTGTAACTTATTCCTTTGTTTTTATATTTTTATTTATTTATTTATTTTTTTCAGTCCTCATATGTCATCAAAATAATGTAGTAAGTTGCTATTACAAACTTTTTGAATTTTGAAATTTGTTTAACTTATTCCCTTATGGTACTTTTTTATTTTATACTTCATATATCAACTTTATTTGACTGTAAGTTGATTTTACTTGGTAGGAATTTGTGTAACTTATTCCTTTGTTTTTATAGTTTTATTCATTTATTTTATTTTATTTTTTTTTCCATTCCTCATATGTCATCTAAATAAGGTAGTAAGTTGTTCTTACAAACTTTTTGAATTTTGAAATTTGTTTATTTTATTTCTAGTAATTTATTTTTCTTCATAAAACTTTTTTATTGAAGCTTGGTTGTAAACTCCTTTTATCTTTTTTGTGTTTATATTACTTATTTGGTAAGTATTGTTACCATTATCCTTTGTGATGACATATGGACCGGTATAAAGCAATAACAATTTCTTTGCTATTCCTTCCAGTGTACTTGGCAGTTCACGATTTTTGATTAATATCTTTTCTCCCTGTTTATATCTGATTATTTTGGGCTGGTTTTTTGCATATTTGGCTTTTTGTTTCTCAATCTTCTCCATAATTAGGCTGTACCATTTGTTTTTATCATACGGGTCTTCTGGGTTTTTTGGGAATTCTATTATCTCTTGTATCTCTCTATTTGGTTTCCTCTCGAACATCATTAAGTATGGTGTATTCTCAGTAAACTGGTGATAGCTGATATTTAAAAATACTTCGGTTGAAGTTAAATATTTCTGCCATTCCTTTTGGTTATCATGACAATAAGTTCTTAAAATGGGTCCCACCTCTCTCAACATCCTTTCTGCTGGATTACTACTAGGGTGGTATACGGAAGTTTTATATGTTTTGATGTTCAATTTCATTAATTCTTCTCTCCACCTTTTCCCTTTAAATTGTGTCCCGTGGTCTGTTATAATCATGTACAGTTTTCCAATATCTGAAATGTATTTATTTTTGATAATATCTAATATTTTATTTGTTGTGGCTCTGTTTATAGCATATAGTTTGGTGTACTTGGTGTAATGGTCAAGTATAATTACGATGAACTTGTATCCATGCCTTCCTCCGCTACATGGGAATGGTCCACATATGTCGAGGAACACCTTCTCTAGTTTGGCATTTGACGTGATGGGTATCATCGTTCCATTCTTCCAATCGTTTCATTATTGGTTTTGACCATCTGACATAACGTGCAGGTTTTTATATTTTTATTTACCTTTCTTGTGATATTTTTAATAAACAAATCTTCCTCTAATGCTTTTACTATTTTGAGTGTTCCCATGTGCCCGTATCTTACATGGTAATCTTTGATGATCTGGTTTTCTAATGAATGAGGAATTACTAGTTTCCATGTGTCTTGGTTCTTTTTTGTTTTTATGAATAATATGTCTTTGTATATACAGTAAAATTTATTTATAATTGCTTCTGATTCCATCAGTCTTTTTCGTATGTTTAATATTTTGGTATCTTGCTCTTGTGTAACACTATTTTGCTTACGATATTTTCCAGGTCCTTCCTATCCTTCAATATATAATACACTTTTGCGATCTTCCCCTTTTCTCCTTCAAATGTTTGATCTTCTACATTTATTCTGGATAATATGTCGGCCACTATGTTCTTTCGGCCTGGAATATATTCCCACGTAATGTGGTACTCTTGCAGAGCAAGTATCCAACGGGTAAGTCGACCATGACTCAATTTGCATTGTTTGAGAAATGATATTGACTTATGATCGGTTCTGACTGTGATAGGATACCCTAATATGTAGGTTCTAAACTTGCCACACGCGAATACTATGCTGAGCAGCTCTTTTTCTGTAACATTGTAGTTACGCTCGCAACTATTTATTATTCGGCTGGCAAAGCTAACGACCAGGTGGTTTTTTGGTGAGGGGAATTTTTGGATGGCTTCAACTTTCTCTTGGGATGGAGAGATTCCCTTTTTGGTCAAGTTTAACCCTAGGAACTTCACTTCATTGTCTTCCTGGTACAATTCTGCGCCTAGACTGACATCACTAGCGTCGCAATTTAGGTAGAATGGTTGTTCGAAATTGGGGTGATGTAACATGACAGTTTCGAAAAATTTTTGTTTAATTAAAGTTAGTACTTCCTCTTGTTCAGTTCCCCATGCCCATTTGTCCTTGGATGAAAGTTGTTTAGAAAATTTCGCTGTGAGATGGGAGTAGTTCGTTTGAAACTTTCTATAGTAATTGCATATCCCCAAGAATGACTGCAATTGCTTCTTGTTTTTTGGTGAGGGGAATTTTTGGATGGCTTCAACTTTCTCTTGGGATGGAGAGATTCCCTTTTCGGTCAAGTTTAACCCTAGGAACTTCACTTCATTGGCAATAAATTTTGACTTATCCAATTTGAGTGTAATATTATTATTGGACAACTTTTTTAATACATGTTCGACTCGTTCGCAGTGTTCGTCCCAGTCTGAAGACGTTATGAGCAGGTCGTCAACGTACACTGTGGTGAATTCCAGTGCCTCTTGACCTAAGACTTGGTCCATGCACTTGACGAACACTGCTACGGAATTGATGAGTCCAAATGGTAATCTTTTAAATTGGTAATTTCTACCATCAAATATAAAGGCCATGTATTGCCTACTGTGTGGGTGCAGCTCCACCTGCCAGTACCCACATACAGTATCCCAGGTACTAGTGTATTTTATTCCATGAAATCTTTTTAAAATTTCCTCAATTTCTCCCGGTGAGGTCCGGTCATTGACAATCATTTTATTGATTTCTCGGGCGTCCAAGCAAATCCGTACTTTGCCATTCTTTTTGGGTATAGCTACTATTGGGCTTGTGTATTGAGATTGGCTATACTCAATAATGTCCTCCGCAATCATTCTGTTAATCTCCGTCCTGACTTCATTTTTCAGGGAGTACGCTATGGGATATGATTTCCTGTGGAAGTCTACAGGTTCCCTGAAGTTAATTTTACACTGGTACCCCTTAACTTTTCCAGGAGTATTCGAGAAAACATGTTGGTATTTGTTATAAGTGGCAATGAGGTTTTCAGACTGTTGGTTACTGATTTCTTGTTGAGGCCGTTCTCTTTGGAAATTTCTTATTTCTTCTATTTTCTGTTCCCACAATCCTCTATTTTCCTCTTCATCGGCCATAATGATGGATGGTTCATGTGTTTGACAGTAGTAACTTTTCAATCCTGGGTCTTGATTCAGAGCGGTTGGAGTTGGATTACAATTTATGATATTTGCTGACCAGATTCCCTGTTCAGAGTTAGCAATACGACTCCCTTCTGCAAGTTGATAACTGCCGAATATTTTCTTAACACGTCACATCCTATGAGCATACTAAATGGTAGCCCATTGGCCACAAGAAATACAATAGGGATGGTTGAGTTTTGATTGTCTAATTCTAATGAAACTTGCTTTCTTACCGTCTTGTTTTGTTTGCCTGTGGCACCAATGATTATAATATTGTTTATTGGCAGTGTGGGGATTGGTGTTCGAGAGTTGGCTTGAATTCGTTCTAATTCGGGTTGGTTTATTAGAGAGATGTTAGATCCCGTGTCAACCATGATTATAGTTATAGTTCTGTTTATGGTAGCCTTTATATGGACAATTTCGCTGTTAGTCTGTTGTAACTGGTTAGCCTCTTCTTCGAGAAGTTCCTCTCGGATATTCTTAAGATAGTTGTTAGATATTATTGTAATTACTTTGTGTTTATCTTGTGACATTACACGACGTATTAACCCAAGTGATTGGTCATGTGAAGGGTATTTAGGTTTTTCCACTGACCTCTTTAGTTTAAAGGTTGTTGTTGATTTGTGGTCAGACTATTCGACTGGTCATCCATCTCGTTGCTCGGTCCTTGTTGATGGTTTACTTCATTCCTTGGTGGTTCTGTAGTTCTACTCTCTGAGAACTGATTTTTGTTAGTATTGGCTTCGTGGTACCATGGGTTTGTCTGCCAGTTCGGACTATACCTCCTGTGGTTATTTTGTCTTCGCCCATGAATGAAATTTACTTGGCGTCTGCCATCGCCTCTATTTTGGTTTCCCCCGATTCCCCGGATGTACTGATAATTAGGGTTGTACCGGTCGCCATAATTGTTGGGGTGACCATTTGGGCGTTGGTCCGGTTCTGCTCCCCTGTAGCTATTGTTTGGTGGATTATTGTTTGGGATGTTCCTGTTGTTAGACTGGTTTCCCGGATGATTGTTTGGTTGGCCTCTGTTGAATGGCTGGTTATTCTGAGGATGATTCTGTATATTCCTGTTAAATGGCTGCTCATTATGATAGTTGTTAATATTCCGGTTCCCATTGTTCCGGTTGCCATTTTGTGTGTGATTGTAGGGCAGGTTGTAATTGAGTGCATTATTATTATCATTCCATTTATTATATCGTTGGTTCACTAGCCGATTTTTCTTATATTGTCCATCGTTCTCGTGATCCTCCAACAAGCTTGCCATTCCTTGGATTGTCTTAATCTGCCCTTGTCTCCTGGCTTTTTGTACAGCTTCCTCGTAGTGGTACCCGAGCTGTATCACCAGAGATTCCTCAGGTATCTTGGGTTCTAGGTTTCTTGCCAAGCATACCTTCCCTAAAAAGTAAGACGTTAGGGTGTGTCCTGCTTGTGGTTCATACCTCCCATTGCTAATGTCATTCCTGACTACATTTTGGGTGGACTCAGACCGTATTTTTCTCGGAATTGTTTTTTAAATTCCTGTGTACAATTTATCTCAGGTCGAGTAGCCGTCCACCAGTTGTCATGGGTGTCTCTGAACATTTCATCTATGAGGCTTCTTACGCTTGTCCACCTGGTTTCCCTATTCTTTTCTATTAATTCCTCTACTCTTTTGAGGAATTCCATTGGATTCCGCCGGTAACTGCGAAAGTTTATTACATCTCTGTTCTCGCTGGTTACAATGTGGGTGTTATGACAAGGTTTCTCCCTCAGTGTGTCCAGCTCTTCCTGCATTTGCTTCTCCCTTTGGCTGATTCCCTGGATCTTCTCCTTGTTCTCTTTGGTCTGTCCGTCTACTTTGTTGATGGCGGTGTATACCTTTTCTACACAATCATTGACATCCATTTGTATTTCCTGATGCCTCTCCTCCAGCTTCTTAAGCACCTCCTGTTTATTTCCCTGGCATTCTTCAGTGGTGACTTGATAAAGTTCTCTCACCCTCATTCTACCTTCTTCCTCGATATTGCTGATTTTATTGTTCAACTCTTCCCGGACTTGTATCACAGTCTCATTCGTTTTGGTTACCGTTTGTTTAATCTCCTCCCGATATTCTACCAGTTGTTGTTTCAATTCCTCTTTGGTTTTTTCGCTGTATTCTTTCAATTTCGTTGGAGCGTTTCGTTACTATTTTCAATCTTCTTATTCACTATCTCCAGATCTTTCTTGATCTGTTTCTTCAGCTCTTCACTCTTCTTTTCTAACGTCTCCTGGCTTCTCTTCAAGGCCTCATGGTTGCTTTCCAATTTATTATTCAGGAGCTCTATGTTCTCCTTCAAAAATTCCCTGTCTTCCTTTCTTTGTTCTTTGATCTCTTCCTTCATTCCCTCTTGCAATGATTCTAATTTTTTATTCAAATCTTCCTTGTCTTGTCTCCTTCCCTCTTGCAATGATTCGAATTTTTGATTCAATTCTTCCTTGTCTTGTCTTCTTTCTTCCTTGTCTTGTCTTCTTTCTATTAGTTGCTCCATCATCATTCTCATCAAGCTATCTAATTTCGCTTCTTCAGTTGGTTTGACTGGTTGGACGTCAACTACTACTTCTATTTCTGGTTCTGGTTGGTTTGGATTTTCCGGTTGTTCCTCCCGGGGATCCTCTTCGAATAATCCTCCAATCATCTCCTCAATTTCTTCCATTTCTTCTTGATTTGTTCCTTTCTTAATGTCGAATCTTGTAACCATATGATGTCTTTTCATAATCGCCTCTAGTCGTCCTTTTCTAGCCTCACTACGTTGGTCGCCAATCTGTAACACATAGACTGGTTGGTATCTGTAATATGTGTACCAGGTTTTTATGTGTACGTATAAGGTGTTATTGTGGTGTGTTCGTCTCACACCTGTCGTTACTTTAATGGTAGTTGCTAACGAAGTCTGTAGCGTTGTCACAATTATCAGTACAACCTTACCTGTAATTCCATAGGGTTTTGTGAAACCCGGGTGGTGCCAAATTGTTTATTGAAAACAATTAAATTAATGAATTAAGAAGTTAGTTGGTGTTTGCAGCGGTGACGGCTGGAGCGTTCGAATGGTTCCCGCCTCTGTACAGCTTACTGTATTGCACAGATAGCAAGAGCGCTAGTTGTCTGCTCAGTGAATTCGCTAACACACACATATATAACACAATTTCCTATGAAATAAAACAATGGTAACACTCTGTACTGTATCTTTAATTATGGTTTGGTAATTCATCAATGTGACAATAATATTATAATTTAGTTTTCATTAAAATTGCTCCGGCATAAAACATGAAACACAAATCTCACGGCTGACGAAATTAATTTTGAAACGAGTTATTCTGACGCCATTGTGGCTACTGTTAGTACATTATTTGTCAACTCACCCCAAAATCTGGAGTTCTTTAGATTATAAAGAAAACATAAAATATGGTTACATTAAAAAAGTACACTACCGTACCTTATCCGTACTTAAATAGTATAAATTGTGGTTACAAATTGTTCGGCAGTGTAGTAATAGTTGTTACAAAGTTCGCAAATTAGTGCGAGGTTATTTTTTAGTTAACTAGTTTTTTATGTAAGTTTATGTTATTCAATCCTTGAAAGAAAATTATTTTTACTTCATAGTGAGAGTTTTGTATTGATGTGAGAAATATATAAAGTGCTTTTATTCCTGGGATTAGGGTATTTAAATGATACTTATCAGTTCAGAAGGTTGTGATAGATCGTTTTCTTTGGTAATGGAAATTTCATCAACTTTGGAGTGACTTAAGCTGCTAGCATCTTTTTCTAAATTGTCTTGGGAATTTCTGCTATTAATTTTCGTTTATTTAATTCCTGTACATCTGTTAATCGTTGAACCTCTTCATCTCCTTCTCACTGGTACATGTTGTTGACTTTTGAATGTTTTTTAAACTTTTTAAAATAAAATTTCGGTCATACAAAATCTTGCGTCTCTACTACCCAAGTGTCATTTTTCCAAGTAAGCAAATTTAACGGAAAATTAGTAACCAATGGCCCGTTTCTATGGTAACTGAAACCCTTTGATTGGTTAAGGCCTAGATTAAAAGCGTTGTTTATCATATTTGAAATTTTTATTCAAATTTATTATATATTTTCTGATTGATTTTATTCTTCTGTCTTCCTTCCTGGGTATTAAATATTATCACTATTGTATTTATTTCCTTTCAAAGGTTAAAATAATACCTCATAAGGTCATGTTCCATTAGATATTAACTTTTGTCTAATTATGCTGACATTTGATAATTACATAATGTTAATGACATTTGTTAATTTCTTGGTGGATTTTATACAATTTGTAATTATTGGTTTTGACAGTTAGGCATTTCCTAGGCCTAAGTAGCCACTGATTATTTTTACTTATTATATTCTAATTATATTTCCTTTTATTACAAAGCGTTTTGTCCTGTTGTTATAATTGATCTGTTTAGTGGTTGTTGTGTCTTGAATTTGTTTGTGTTCTGATTACATGTCAAGATTATTTTCTCTATCTTAATACCTAACATATAACAATTAGGCCTATGGACTGTAAGCTTCCTTCAGCCATATCCTATCCATAAAATTAAAAATGAACAATTCTTTACAAGTTATTAGTTACTGTTGGTTTAACATATCTTTCATTCTCTCACTATTATTTTGAGTGAGAAACATCATCACTTCCTTCAAACTTATTTAATTTAATTTCCCTTATAACATAGGGTGTTTATTATTATATTCTTAATTTCTTAATTCTTTACTAATCCCTTTCTTCATTCCATGTTAACACAAACTGTTCATCTTACATGGGCTTTCTCCCCTGAATAACATCGCATCCTTTATCTATCTCTACTTTAAATACTATTTCTAATTACCCTTAACTATATACTTTTTTATAAGCTCACTCTTAAATCATTTATTGGTTCATCATTGATTTACTAAGTGTTTTCTTATCTATTACTATCTTTTTAATCATACTATCATTTACAAAATCTTTTTTTCACTTATCACTTTCACCTTTAATTAATTGGTGTTTATCACTGATACACTCACTATTTTGGGGTATTTACACCTTCACTATTGCACTTTTTAACTGTTTACATTAAGTGTTTCTTAGTGGGTAAACCCTATAATTATTTCTCTTTCTCACTTTCTCACTATTTCTTTCATTACAAATTATACACAGTATTAATGATACTTTTCTATAGATTTTACTATATCTAACTCTTATTTTTTGGGTTAGTGTACTTTTTCTTTTTATTATAAAATTACTTTACTGTTTTGGTTAAAACAGTTATATGAATTATTTCATTTATAATAATATTTATTTCTGGTATTGGATAATTATTGGTTTTATTCATAATATTATATATTTGAGTGTACCATTTCTCCCTTTTATATGTGGTGTTTCTTATCCCTTGGTTTCACTTCGTTTCCTCTTCATTTTTCTGCTTCTTCTCTTTCTTTTTCATTTTCAATTGGCTTCATTTTAATTCGGTTCTCCCCTTCTCGTTTGGTTTGATTTTATTTAGTTGTAGAAATTCGTTCACTTCCTTCAATTGTCTTATTCTTCTTTGGTTTTGGTTTCTTCCCTTCATTATTGGTTTCCTGTTTGTTTGGTCGATCACTTGGGTTGGGTAATGTCGTCGTTTGTCGTGTCACCATCTTTATATTTTATTTATATTTAATCATTTTATTTAATATGAAGTATATTTATATTTAATATTATCTTTTTTATCCCTGGTACTGGGGTGGCTTATTTGTGTTGTAACAATTATAAAAAAAACTTACCTAATAATGAAATCGTCAAAAGAGACTGGCTAGTTTATTCAAAATCAACTGATTCTGCTTATTGTTTCTACTGCAAACTTTTTAATACGGATGTCAATGCTTTTAATGATAAAATTGGTTACAAAGATTGGCAGCACTTGACTAGAAGCATAGAACGGCATGAAAAAAGTGGCGGGCATTTAATGAGCGTTAAAAATTGTTTAAACTTAAGAACTGATATATCAAAAGGAAAGACTATAGACTCTGAAAACCAAATGATAATTGAACGCGTAAAAAAGATGGGTAGCTGTAACTGAAAGATTAATTCATCTTATTTATTTCCTAGCAAGGCAATGTATAGCACTAAGAGGTACATCGGCAAAACGTTTTGATCCTAATAATGGCAATTTCTTGAAACTAATTGAATCTGTTTCTAATTTTGATGATATCTTAAATGAACATATTTCTCGGATCCAAAAATCTCAGAATCACGTGACTCATTATTTAGGTCATAACACTCAAAACGAAATTGTAACTTTAGTGGGAGACAAAATAAAAAAGACAATAATTTTAGACCTAAAGCAATCAAAATACTATTCTATCATTTTGGATTGCACTACAGATGTGGCTCATGTAGAACAGATCACGATCGTTGTTAGATTTGTTTTTCTTAATGCCTCTACAAGGAAGGTTGAAGTTAGAGAACATTTTCTGGGTTTTGTTCCTATTACATATACTACTGGTGAGCAGTTAATGACATTTCTATTAGAATATTTGTCATCGTGTGATATCGATTTACAGGATATGCGCGGTCAAGGCTATGATAATGGTGCCAATATGAGAGGGAAAAACATAGGGCTCCAGAAAAGAATACTGAATATAAACCCACGTGCATTCTTTATCCCTTGTGCGGCACATAGTCTTAATTTAGTTGTAAACGTTGCCGCTAAATGTTCTCTTGAAATATCGAATTTTTTCTCCATTGTTCAAGAAATATATGTATTTTTTGCTGCATCAACCGCACGTTGGCAATTACTCATAAACGAAATGCCTTCTTTAACTTTAAAGCCCTTATCCACTACCCGATGGGAGAGCAGAGTTGATGCGCTAAGAGCCCTTCGATTTAATTTAGGAAAAGTATATGACGCGTTATACAAAATTTACTGTGATAACACCAGAGATTCCGATACAAGAAACACAGCAAATTCCTTAATATCAAAATTAATGTCTTTCAAATTTATATGCTCAATAGTAATTTGGTACGACATTCTCAGTAAAATAAGTATCGTTAGCAAAGCGTTGCAGAAATCAGACGTTATTCTCTCAGTTGCAGCAACAATGCTTAATAAAGTGAAAGATGAACTGACAGAAATACGATCAGAGTCTGTGTTTAGAGAAATGGTCACTACCGCCAAAACGGTGGCCGAAGAGGTCAATGCTGCTACAGTCACAGTATTTCCCGAAACGACCCGTCCCCGTGCTAGGAGAAGAATGTTTGACTACGAGGATGTAGATGAACCAATAACTGACCCAGAAACTCATTTTAAAGTACATTTTTATTATTACCTATTAGACACAGCAATTAATCAATTTCGTGAACGCTTCAAGCTTTTAAACGATAGTAATACAGATTTTTCTTTTCTGCAAAATTTACAGAATTGGAGTGATTTTGATGCTCAACAAAAAAAGACGCTCTGTAACAATTTACAAAATAAACTGAGCAATGGTTTAAATTCCGATATCAATAAAGACAATCTCTTCTATGAAATCAATATTTTACCAATTTTCGTCAGCGACTGCACAACCCCACTAGTTATATTGGATTATTTATTAGCAAATAATCTGATTTCCCTCTTTCCGAATTTAAGCACTGCAATAAGAATTTACTTAACATTACCAGTGACAGTAGCACAAGGTGAAAGATCTTTTTCCAAGCTAAAATTAATCAAAAATTATTTGAGGTCAACGCTATCGCAAAATAATTTAACAAATTTAGCCATAATAAGTATTGAACATGACATCAAGATTGAAACCCGGGAGATAGTGAATGATTTTGCTGCTCGTAAAGCAAGAAAAATTAATCTAGTATAGTAATTTAATAAGGTTAGGTACCTTTTGAGGATCACAAAATGTTTGTAAAGAGACTTTCTTAATTTGTTACTTAAAATTCATTATCATAGTTATATCCTGTTACTTTTTGTTGATTGTTGTGTAAGTTAGCAAAATAGTAAGAAGTGAATATTTTATAATAAATAAATGGTAATAGCATTAAAATTGCATATTTTTACTGTGTAACAACCCTCCCTTCCTCCTTCTGCTGTCCTCCTTATAACTGCTACACACTGCCCGGCTGCACAGCCACCGGCAGTCAGCCGCGCTTTGATAACCGCCTGCAAGCCGCCGGGCGCTGTGTGTAGCAGCCATTACCAAACCTACACCACTGATGGGGGGGGTGCTGAAATGGTTAGGGGGCGCCTGAGCTGGGTTCGCACCCCGGCGCCAGATAAGCTAGAGACGGCTCTGGAAATGATGCTATTAATAAATTGTCATAAATTAATGGAAATTGGTGAAAACGATATGAAAAAATTGTCTGGGAAATTGTATAAGGATATTGTCATAAAACGTGAAAACAGAGTACATCCTCTGAGTGCCATTAATTCCTCTATAATGGTACGTGAAAAGAGTATTACTATAGATCCTTTAATTCTCTATCAAAGAATGTTATTGTGCAGAGAACCGAGTGATGATATATCAGAGTATTTTAAATTTGAATTTGGACCGTACCCAATGTCTCTTTTCACGAATACTGGAATGAAAAAAACCACCAAGTCCACTTTATATGATGAGTTTAAAAATATCGATGACAGTTTACTGAACAAGACAGACATCTACATAATAGATGGAGGGTATTTGTTGCACAAAGTGAAATGGAATTTTAAAAAAGCAGTAATTATAAAGAAGTAAGCAATATGTACGAGCAATATGTTTCGCGTAATTTTAGGTCTGCAGTAATCGTCTTCGATGGATATAATAATCCTGACAGTACAAAAAATCTGAACAACAATATCGATAAGTGAACATCAGTCCACAGTTCAGCATAACGGAAGTAACCCCCCAGTCTATCAGCAAAGAAAAGTTTTTAGCTAATAGTGAAAATAAAAAACAACTCGTTGAAACATTGAAAAATAATTTGAAGAACAAAGGTTTGAATTATGACAGCCATCTGACGACGCAGATACACTGATTGTGCAAACTGCCATTCCGAAGTCTCAGAACTTGCAAGTGACAATTGTTTGCCAAGATATTGATTTGCTTGTACTTGTGATAGCTTTAAGTCCAGCAAACTAAGATATATTTTTCTTGAAACCAAATATCGGCAAAATTAAAGCAAAATTATTTTCCTCACAAAATTTGCAATATGCAATTCACAAATTTCAAAAGGTTCATCCTTCTAGGACATGCTTTTAGTGGCTGTGACACGACTAGTTGAGTTCATGGGAAAGGTAAAAAACAATTACTGAAGCTATTGGAGAATAACAGAAATTTGGACAATGCTGTACCTGTCTTTAATAGTGTGAATTCAAATTAAAGTGAAGTAGAAAAAGCTGGTGAAAATTTATTTCTAATTCTGTATGGTTCAAAAGATGAATGGCAAACATTAGACGAGTACAGATTTCAGATGTTTCAGAAATCTCTCAAAAAAGCATCTGCCAAATTAGAGCTGTTACCTCCAACATCAGCAACTGCAGCTTAGCATTCTTTAGAGTTTACTACCAAGTTCAGAAATGGCTAGGCAACCATAAAAGTCCAGAGGAATGGGGATGGGAAAGGAAAAATAATTTTTTTACAGCTCATTAAGACTTTATTAGCACCATCTCCTGAATCAATTTTGAATTTAATTTTGTGTGGCTGCACGACTGACTGTTCTACTTTTCGTTGTCGCTGCCTACAATCTGGATTGCAATGCAGAGTTATGTGTAAAAATTGTCAAGGATCAACGTGTCAGAATTGTGAAACGCCAGGTTATACTATTAATATTACTTATAGTGAAGAGATTAATATTGATGATGAATATGAAAGTGAATTTCTTATTGATGACCTTGAAGGAAAAAAGTCAATGAAAACAGTGATATTGAAGATTTTTTGTGACTTAAATTTTTATTATAAAGAACTTATAAAAGGAAAATCTTACCATATTTTTAAAAATTAGTGTATAATTTTCTGGTAACATTTTTTCTTGTATTATTTTTAAACAATTTCCATTTATTTCAATTTAAATTTATCATCTGATATTTCTGAACAAATTATTTATTCAGCTGTAAAAATTTTACTTTATATTAAGTGTTTGTTTTTGTAAACCTTTTGTGTTGATTCTACCTTCCTTTTGTGTAATTCACATATTTGATTTCATAAACTAATTGCTTTCTGATTTTGACATTTTATGATATATGTTTAATTGTGTAATTAATTTTTTTTTATTGACTATTGTGTACAGTCAAGATTAATTTTTTTGTATTTGTATGTATGTAATGTATTTTTATCATTTTAATTTTAGTCATTAAGTTCAGTAAAAATGTACAGATTTTAAATTCAATAATTATTGCATTTGCATTAATTAATTCAAACAATGTTTTATTTATAAAATTTTTTTGTTTCATTTTGCGATCCTTTTAATATATTATTCTTACTGTTGTTATTATCATTACAGTTTTGTAAAATCAAAAGATACTTTTTCAAAATATTTCACCTGCAATAATAAATTATGTGAACTTATCAAAAACGTGTTTTTTTTCACTTTTTTGTAAGTATTCATCTTCTTAAAACAAAACAAAAAAACATTCATATGCAATACACACAAAATACAAAAAAATACAGTAAATAAGTTTTAAATGTGGTCTGTTCCAACAATCTTTGACATACAGGAATGTGACACCCACCAGATTATAGGGAATTTTGTGAGCTACAAATTTTGGTTGAAACAGTTTTTGATAAAATACTTCGTTTTTAAGTTATAAGCAAAAAATCGTTTTTTCACCCCTTTCAACCCCTGTAAAACCACCCCTAGACACTTTTAAGTAGTAGACTCATTGGTTTTCTATAATTTATGGCTTAAGGACCATATGTACAAAAAATTAGCTTTTATCTAATTTTTTCCTTAAAACTTCCTATTTTTCCTGGGATATGGAACTCATACACAACAAAAGCACATGAAACACTCAAAACTGTCCCACTGGAGGCATATGTCTCAACCTCGGTATTTGAACTGGCTTGCTTAGGACAGTAATAATGACGAATAAAAAAAATTATTTTTTTAAGAATTGCCACCGATTAGATGATTAAAATTTCTCGGTGGATACCCGAACGACTGTTCCGGCAGCCTTTTAACCACCCAAAAATGTCAACAACCAATTTTTCTTCCAGCTAAAGTAGATGCTTATTGTTCTTAAAATTTGTGTTCTAGTAAATATTTAGTCAAATTTTCAAACGTCTTACGTACTATATAAAGTGATTCTACATGCTTAATTACATAAAACTTATAATTTTTTAATAAGCAGTTTATACTATTGACTGTTAACAACAGTCGATAATAATTTGGCAGTATAATAAACTAACAAATAAAGGGTAGGTACAGAAGGATTGGGGAGGAAAAGAACAAACATTGGAAAAAGTTTCTTTTTCCAGAATTTTTCCTTAAAAGAAATCATCGTTCTTATGTGAAATGTAATTTTTTGACTATTCTTGAATGACATTTTTTGCAGTTTAGAAATAAAATTATGAGAAAAAAGTTTTCATGAATAGGATCGATAAATTGTTTTCGAGATTTGAGGCGGGAAATTCCCTGGTTTCCAACCATGTTGATCCGACCCTAATGTGAAACTTTCTTTCGCTCCAAATTGGCTGTAAAATTATAATGAACAGAACATCCTTTACTTTATCCATGTTCTTATTTTAAATAATCAGTTCATGTTTTAGATGTTTTTTACAAGCTATCGAGCCGTGCACACTCATCCTTTATGGAGGGGGGTGAGGTTCAGTTTCTATTGAAATAGGTCATTTTCTTTTAAAAAATTACTTAAGGAACAATCACTCAGAGTAAATCGATAATTTTTTCTCTTGGTGCATCGCAATATTTGACTAGACAGATGTCTACTTGGTGAGAGTGCATTCATCTTGTTAGACTAGACGATAAATTCACTGTTGCGTTTTTCATGCGTATGAAATTTCTAATTTCTCAGTTCACATGACATTGTTCTGACAATGTTAAATGTAATGAAATTCGAAAACTTACTGACTGAGACTCATTTCTGGATCAAGAGTAATGATTTTCCCTTCTTTATTTATTCTTGGTTTATGAGTCACTTCATTTTCTGTGTCTGTGAACAGATCGCTCTGGGTGTCATCACTCATACCATTTGCCGAAAAGTCTCCGTCGGCTTTCGGAAATGTTAATCTATGATGAGCTGCAGACGGATGCATTCTTTGTGGAATATGATTTAACAATTCGAACTGTGAACATAAAATATGCCTTTCTAGTACTCGTAGGGGATGAAATGTAGTATACAAGTTAAATCTTAAACTTATTATTGGTATTTAAATATATTTAATTTTATAAATATATAATATATATTTAGTTATAAACACCCTACCTGTATTAGAGTTAATTTTCGAAATTAGATCATTTAGTAATGAGTAAAAATTTCTTATAATAATAAAAAGATAGAACAAAATACACACAGGTACTCCACCAGCATGCTTCTTCCCGTCCATCGAACTCATTTTCTTAATTATTTCCTTTTATTTGCTTGTTTATAAATAGCTTTCCAACAAAATATATTTTTTTGTACAGTAGGTCTATTAACACGTTATCTGAAATGAAATAATGTGTAAATAAAATTGGTATCTAATAATATCCGTATCAGTATTATTCTTAGTTAAGAAAAAACATCTGGGAACAGTTATTTACACAAACTAAATTGGTAAAACGTGAAGCCTAATACATACAGTTCCGAAGCTGTTAAAAGCCGCGTACTATACGTGAGATTATACCACACTTTATAAAAAGGAAAACATGCACCGCAATGACTTTACTACGAGAGGAAGAAATATTTTTCTGTTGGCAATAGTAGCCTATTTGGATTAAACTCGGAATTCTTGTATTTTAAAATACATTGATCCTCAAGTAGCACTTTTGTATACTCACATGAGACCTCTAGCAATGGTACAACAAAGTCGGTACTTCACTGGCAAGGAGAGACTGGATTAAACCAACAACAGTGTATACACAAGATAATACATGCTTTCATAGCAGCAACGGGAATACGTTCTTTGTACTCTTTTAATGTCGCACTTGAAAACTAAGGCTGGCGCCTTAGACAGAAATATAATATCAAGGTCGTCGACTATGCTCATCTAAATGATGAATCTTATAACAAATATACTACGTTGGCTAGAATCAATCACGCATCTTCTAAGAAAAAAATAAAAATAAAATAAACTAAAAAAGCTAATAAACATAAACAACGTGCAAATAGCTTACAAGTTTGATTTCTACCTCACTCAATTTTAAAATAATTTTTTTTAGCTGCAGATTGCTAGGCCTACTAAAAATAATTCTTTTTAATGGTATAATAATACAACAATACAAAAATTACAAATTCTACCTGTCGAAATTTGTATAAATTATTGTAAAAGTTCTTTGAGAGAGATTTCTGTAGGTATGTGATCAGAGCAATCAGAGTTCTCCAGCAATGAGATGAAAAGCCAGATCTGATCAAACTTCCATGACACGATTAAGGTAGTAAAGGGTGAACAAATTACAGAGGTTACTCATTTGCAAATCTCGTTATATAAAATTTACTTGGTTCAGCGTCCAGTAAACTATGTAGAAACAAAAAATTAATTGTTAAAGGTTAATTTTATTTTCTGGTAATTGAAAACTTAAAAAGAAAGCAAGTGCTAACGTGCAAACATGGCCCCCACATGGGGGGGGCTGCCGCAACTGTGGGTGCAGGGCCCGGACCCCCGGGGGGCCCGGGCCTAGCCATAATTATTTTATTTTTTTTTAAATTTATTTTTAGAGAGAATATTTAACGGTTTCGAAGATAAATAAATTCGAATATATAATTATGACAAAGGCAAGTTTCGTAAAATAATATTATTCCTAAATTCTATGTTAGTTACAATTTAATTAAGTGTGTTTGTACTAGTTACTTTTGTTTACATATAACAGCCGGCGCGGGCCTAACACACTCCCTCTACCTTCCCCTTCAACCAGGCACCTCGCCGCCCCTACTTCCCCCGCCACGGCTAATCGAGCTTTATCTCTCCGCTTTGTTCTAAAAATTGACACTTCGCATACGTTCGTCAGTTCGCTCAGTCCTCAGTTAGCCTCTTGATGCTGTTTGACAAGTACTGAACTGTTTAATTTTTGCGCTCTACTCTGCTCTACTTTTATTATTGACAGGTAATGATGTTAAGCAAAAATATATTTAAACAGTTAATGCTGTTTGTTTACAACGATAGCTGTCTTTTGCGTTAGATTGTTTTTCATTGCAGTATTCAAGAGATAAGAATACTGTGAGGCAGGTTACACACTGAAGTGGCCATTGGCTCGTTTTTGTTTATATTTTGTTTCTTTTTTTGTTTATATTTTGTTTCTTTTTTTGTCATGCATGCATGATTTGACCCTTGTGGTTTCCATGCTTTTTATTAAATAAATAAATTATCTTTCTAGTATTGTTTTTGTTTACATTTGGCATAAAAATTGAACGAGTGCTCGCAAATAAATTTGAATTTTGTGACAAAAGAAATTTAGATCGTAGCTACATATTATCACGGAATCGATTTTGTTACAAACAAAAAAATTACAGCAAATTTTTACATAAAGGTTAAAACAGCATTGGCCACCATCGTCAATTTAAACATATTCTATAGATAGTGGGATATGTACAACAGAAAGCTGAAAAGATATTAATATTTATATGTATGCTTATGCTTAGGTTCGAAAAAACATTAAATCTTGTTATTATTATTTTATCCGTCGTGTTTTGTTTTAGGTTCACACACTCTTATGAAAAAATAATAATTTAAGATGGCATCAAGCTATAAACATAAATCTGGAGCTTTGAAAAGAAAGCTTCAGAAAGAAAAATTAGAACATTCCGCTAAAGGTCGCCAGGATATTAAGAAATTTTTCAAGAGGAATGAACAAGAAGAATTGCAAGAATTTCAACCGGGTTTTATGGCAGAACCTACATCAGCCCCTCAGACTAAACCTTCTTCAAACCAAGATGCTTCTACTCCTACTGTAGGCCTATCTCAAGGAGGTAATGACAAATGTGCTGGTGCTGATCCAAATCTTAGTAAGGATACTGATGATGGCAGTAAAACCCCAGCCACTCAGACTCACCCTTCTTCAATCCAAGATGGTTCTACTCCTACTGTAGGCCTATGTCAAGCTAGTAATGACAAATGTGCTGGTGCTGATCCAAGTCTTAGTAAGGATACTGTTGATGACAATAAAACATGTAATTTTGACGATCCTAGTCCTAGTACGTGGCCACCGGTGATGAGTGATAAACTACGGCAGGAAATAATATCGTGCTACGGTGGTTTTTCAGCTTTTCAGGCCAGTTCAAAATCCTTTCCAGCTGACCCGTCAGGAAAACATTTCCCTGAAACATTGTTGTACATGAAAACAGAAAACAGAGCATGTAAACCAATTTTACGTGATTGGTTAATGTGGAGTGAAACGAAAAACAGCATTCATTGTTTGCCTTGTAGCATATTCTATTCAAACCAAAACAAAAGTAAACTTGCAAAAGAAGGGTTTTCCCCGGAAAAACAACCATACAAACGACTATACAAAATATTGTCAAAGCACGAAAGAAGCTCTGACCACAGAAAACACTACCTAGAATGGAAAAGTCTTCAGATATCATTGAAAGGACATGGAGTCGACAGTAATCTGCAACAGATTATTAACTGTGAAGCAACAAGATGGAAAGCTATACTTCAACGAATTCTGGACACTACATTATTCTTAACAAGTAGAGGTTTAGCTTTCCAAGGTGAAAATACCCAGATCGGCGATGTTCACAATGGAAACTTTTTAGGAGTGTTAGAGTTACTAGGGAAATACGACGAAGTAATTCGTGAACATTTAGCCAAGATTAAAGAAAATCAATTGAATAAAAAAAGTATGATAGGTCAAGCTCACTATCTCTCATGGTACTCGCAGAATGAATTTATTTCTCTCTGTGGCAAAAAACTATTGAAAACTATTCTGCACCAACGAGAAGAGTCTGTCTTCTATGGGATTATTGTTGATGCCACTCCTGACATTTCCCATCAGGAGCAGAATGTACTAATTCTACGGTACGTTTTTCAAAATGAAGAAAAAAATACATTTGAAGTATGTGAAAGATTCATTGAATTCATGAATTTTAATGGGAAAACAGGTGAGGTAATAACTGACGAATTACTGTCTACTTTAGACAATATTGGAGTCCCACTTCCCGACTGCCGAGCTCAAGGATATGACAATGGCTCTAACATGCGTGGACACACTAAAGGTGTACAATCAAGAATACTTGAAAAAAATCCGTCTGCTATTTTTTCTCCCTGTGGAGCACACTCCCTCAACAGAGTTGGTGTAAATGCTGCAAAACTGAACCATGACGTATTGACATTTTTCGGTAACATTGATAGTTTCTATTCTTTGTTCTCCAGTAGCCCTGGCCGTTGGGAATTATTGAAGCAACACGTTCCTTTGTCTTTGCAAAGCCTTTCCGAGACTCGTTGGAGTGAAAGAATTCAAGCTGTACGACCGATCGTCAAACATTATCCTTCGATTCTCAGGGTTTTGGACCTGCTTCTGGAAGAAAATGATTTGCCTGCATTGACACCAGCAGCTAGAAACATTGCTTTGGCGTTGAAGAGGTACTTTGGGTCTTTTAAAGGCCTCTTGACATCATCGTTTTGGCACAAGATCTTAGCCTCCATTGATCAAAGAAATGAGATCATACAAAGGAAAGGAATTTCCTTAAACACTGAAACTCAACTTATTAAAGACTTGTTGTCTGAATTGCAGGCTCTAAGGGATTCATGGGAAACCATCCTCAACGAAGCAAAACACGTCGCCGAAGCAGTTGGTATTATACCTGAATGTGAATTCCCTCTCAAAAGAAAATCCAGTGTTCCAGAAAGCACGCCAGAGCAACTTCAGCAACAAGCTTCACAGGATTTCAAATCGTCAGTTGTCTTCCCTGTTTTGGATTTTATAATGGCTGATTTGAAAACCAGATTTGCTAGCTGTAAAGAAATTTGTGAACTTTTTGCTCCAGTTTTAGCATTCATGGATCTAGACAAGGAGGAGCTGAAGCTTAAATCTGCCAATCTGGTCGCATATTACCCTTCAGACTTTGCTGACTCAGAAGCTCTCTTTGAAGAAACTCTTCATATGAAGAATGTTTTTGTAACAGTGTTCCACTCGGAAAAGGACCCGTTAAAGCTTTTGAACTCTATAAATGAAAAAAACCTCCAGCCCATTTTCTTGAACTTTTGTACAGCTATTAAACTTTTTTGTATTATTCCAGTGACAGTATCAACGGCTGAGAGGTCTTTCAGTAGATTGTCAAATTCTTTAAAAACTTGGCAAAGAAGCACAACTGGACAAACCCGATTGAACCATCTCGCAATTTTGGCAATTGAAAATGAGTTAGCCAAAACTGTCGACTTCTCAGATGTTATAACTGAATTTAGTGAAAAGAAAGCTAGGAAAGTTATATTGAAATAAAGTATTTCAACTATCAGTGGCTCCTATCTTAGTAATGTTTTAGTTTTAACTGTTAATTTTAATTGCTTAGCTCCTATCTTTCCCATAATGTTAATCTTATTATTTTGTCAATAAAGTTTGGTTTTTAGATTGAAATGGTAGCCTTAATTATTCTTTCCATAAATGACCAGTTTAAATAAAATTTGTGTAGTATTAAAATACAATAAAAAAAATTAATTTTTGAAATACAGCATACCATCCGAATACACGAAGGGGGGGGGGGCGAGCCTGATCCTGGTTGCAGGGCCCGCAATCGAATGTGGGGGCCATGCGTGCAAACCAGGGTAAATTTTTACAATTTACATAAAAGAAATATGAAATTAATAGCATGCATCACTGTAGGTTCAACAACACCAAAAATATGAACAGTATAATAAAATTTTGATTTCACTTCTTACAAAACTGTGCGAGAAGTTGGTTATTTGTGAACTGCCGTTGTACGGTGTGGACGTATCCAATCCGTACCCAAGATGAAAACGTTCACAATACTTAGAATTGAACATAATCAGATTTGACAAACGAAAATAAGATTATTCCTTATATAATCCGACTATCTGGTGTTGCGGATGTTACATGAAGTAATATGAAATACACTGCTGTATAAAATATTATATAGACCTAAATGACATTGTTTGATGACTCGTTGGGCACTTGGCGAAACATATTAGGCTACTACAAAGGTTTTTAAAAACATACAAACACTTGGTAAGTTTCACAGTTTATTTTTTACCTCTGACAATTGTTTCAGCCTATTAAGCTATTCTCAAACAGCTACTAAGAACAACATTAACGGCCAAGTTCTTAGCAGCTCTTTGAGATAGCTTAATAGGCTGAAACAATTGTCAGAGGTAAAGAATAAACAGTGAAACTTACCAAGTGTTTCTATGTTTTTAAAAACCTTTGTATAAAACAAATATTGGAATTGATCATTGTCTGAGCTAACCATATTCTTTATAACAGATTAATTATACATTTACTTTTACCTTTTATCGTCATCTAGTTAACGTATGCCTTCTTAAATACTTAGCTGTCTACTACGTATTTACTTTTTTACCTTTTTATTCTTTAAACGACATCCACAGACTTCAGCATTCACTTGAGCTTGATAAAAAATTTAAAAATATATCAAAACATTTCCTACATATTTACAAAAATTTTTGTTACGTTCATTTTAACTAACTTTTCTTAACAGTTAATTCGGCACCACATTGTTACAACGGCTGTCTCAATTAGATTAGGTTCTCATTTAAAATTTTCATGTAATAACAGTCTCACTCAAAAAGACAGTAGATTTAAATAAATAAAAAATAGTAATAACAGATACGTTGTTTATTAGAGTATTATATACATAGTTAGTGAAATCCACGATATTACTATTAAGTATATATAATTGGTTATAAAAGTACGTAATTTATCAATTGAGCGAAATTACATGGGTTTGATGCCCGTAATAATCGTTTAAACCTTGTTCGAATACTGGCTCGGAAAAATGTATTTCATCTTATGTACGTTTACATAAGTTTCGTAAATGAACGAAACTGTTAATGTAAGTTAATATTGATTGTTAAACTTGTGCGTGAAGAAGGCGCACATCACACCGAAACGCGTACGGGAAAAACCAAAGTAATTTCACAAGTGAAAGTTTAACAATCAATATTAATTAAGTGCTGTGAGTGAAGAAGATGAACCATCAAAACGACTGTTAATGTAAGGGATAATGTACGTAAATTAATCAGTCCTGTAAAATGAGCGAGTAAGTCCTCGACATTCGAAATGCGAGTAATTAATGAATGTCAAACATTCCTTCCATTACGCGTTCTGCGTAATTTCGTTCCTTTATGTAATTAACAACAGTTTTCGTTTCTTAATTTTAACTGTAGAATACAACTACGTGCATGAGCACGTAGGCTATTCAATAAAATAAAACAAGAAAATAGTAGGCTATTCAATAAAATGAAAGCACAATATCTGTAATGTAAATCTTGCAATAATACAATTACTGTATTTCACTTTAAGAAACATACATATATCCTAATTTGTAGCACAGAATCGGTTTCAAAAATCGTGTTTAACGTACAGTCATATTACGATTACATGTGCTGATGAACTACATGTAAGGGATAAAAAGAAATAAATATGCCGCAATACTGTACATGTACTGTGAAACACGTAATCCGTTCATGAGATACGCGAGAGGCAATCGGTCAACTCTAGAACAAGTAAACAGAGCTATCACTACAAGTTTAGAAGGACAAAAACCCCAGGTCTACAATTTACTACCAATGCATTACTAGTCTATTATCCTAATCCGCAATTTATTATTCCCTTGTATTGAAAAAGCATTCTGTTCGTGATTCACAGAATAAGTACATCCAACGAGAAAAACGTTTAATCACAATTTATTAATAATTAATTACACCAAAATTAGAACAATCTTGAATTTTTTACCACCTGTCACAATGGACCAGACGCTGTTTCCCAAACATCACATACGTCGAGCAGTAGCCTGATCCTTATATCTACATCTGCTCGAATGTTTTACCACAAAGCAGGAAACTTTACTTTCTTGTATTTTGTACATTTTCTTAGCATTTTCTTTACGAGCCCAGTTATGAATTTATTACCCATATTTTTTTGTAATTCGCGTTGTTTTGCAACCTGAAAATCAAACTAGCAGGACATATGATTTCTGTAAACAGGAAAAATCCAGTTGAGGAAAACCTTTAACCACATTGTACAGTATTACTAACACACTGCAAAAGATTACGTAATCTAGAATCCCTTAGTTGACGTGAAGTCAAAGAAAGACGAATAAAAATGTTTTTTGATCAAACGACTGCAGCAACGGATTTGAAAAGAGACGGGATGTTTAAGCTTCGTACGCCCTTTCAACTGGTTTCCGGCAACAATGGTTGCTAGCAACGAGAGAGTGGGCCACCAAAAAAAAAACCAACAGGATAACCAGGCATAGAAACTTGTCAGTATCGCGCTTTCTGTGACTTTGAGACGATCGTACAAGATACCGCTGCAGTAGCTTTCAACCTCAAGAATCTGCTTTCCCTACCGCAAGAACGTCGAGGTCTTTTACACTTAAGCCCACATTCAGTAATTGCGTCAAATTATTCATCTTTCAGTGAACGCCTGTAGTCTATAGACTGTTTGGAAGATGATACATTTTTATAAGTACTTCATTTCCAGCAACAAAAACAGTCTACACAAATACCTAATTACCTACACTTAAACCTAATATTGATTTAATGCACACTCAACAACTAATCAGGAGGTCAGTACAGCATGCAGACTGTTCATGTTTATGAAATTAATCATTGCTCTGTGGCGATACCTTCGCATGAACCGCACAGGTACGAATCTAACTGAATCCGGCTAGTTTCGCATTTACGCCTGTTGCGACATTTAGCGGCCGCCCTTAAGAAATCGCTCGACTACGTATGAATCTCGCGGGATCTATATGCCTAAAATTTTGACTGTGATTGTCTGTCGAATACCGAAACTTCATCCTCTGTAAATTTGGTACTTCATTGTATGCTCTCAACAAATAAGGAATTATAGTTGTGCCAGGCCTTAAGTGTGTCAAGCAGAGTTTCAGCAGTTTTGTCTAGTACAGCATCAAGGGAACGTTCCTCATCTTCGGTGTTGACACCGTCAAACAGCCACTGTTGTGGGTACACATGGCCGACTTCGAATTTTCTGCGAGAGAAGTCAAAGCCTTCTAACTGAACTCATCTACTTCGGCCGTTTTCCCCGGACCCCCTACGGGATATGAAGTGTGAATACAAACACAGAATTACAGTTTGTGACAGCGTAGAGAGACATGTCGTATTCGTCAGCTTAAAAGTGTGGTTGTATACCCTTTCTTGTATACCCACACATAAGTAAAGAATATAAAAGGCATCAAATGGAGAGAGGGAGAGGGAGAGAGAGAGAGAGAGAGAGAGAGAGAGAGAGAGAGAGAGAGAGAGAGAGAGAGAGACAGACAGACAGACAGACAAACTGACTGACTGACTGCAAAGAAAGATAAATGTTTAAAGTTTAAAACTTACAGTAGCCTATTTAAAGCACAGAATATTTGTGGGTAAGGGATCCTGGGTAACATACTTGACAAAAATGAGCAGCGAAAACTTGTAATATAGACAGTTTAATAAAAGCAACCTTCGGGGATTAAGTGTAAAAGACCAGCAGTCAAGAAGTCATTGTGAAGGAACTTTCATTGTGATTATTTCTGATAGTTTGAGAAACTACTGAAATAAGTTTCTTTTTTCTTTATCAACAAGTCCTGCACTACCAAACAGCTCAACAACTTCCTCCCACAGGTGTTTTCATTTCTGAATTTGAATAAATTGTGGGTGACATGTCCAAACTTCTCACTATTTCTATAATAAATACATCTTTCTTTATTTATGGAAAACCACCTTTTTGAAGGACAGTGGGGTAATAAGAGGTAATCAGACTGCCTCTCACAATTTAATTAAACCACAGTAGAGATTGTCAACGTTAGAGAAGCTCAATTTGTGCTGGTAGGCAGGAAGGTGGGGATACATGACAATATTGGTAGGTATACCCACTTCCCCCACTACTCCACTCTCATGTTTCACTGCGCATACACTTCTCTATTGTTGACAACCTCTGCTAAGAGAATGCTATAATTTTCATTATTTCTACTTGAATGTTAATTAGAAACTGTGGGTAAGAAAAAGTAAACTCACTAACTTATGTTTTTCATTGAGGCAAATAATATGGAGTATTGAAGTCTTACATTCCCTGCAGGTGAGCACCACATGTAAATTCTTTTCACTATACAAAATTGTTAATTGTGATCTTTTATTAAGAAGATCTGTTTTGATTTTCCTCAGTGTGCTCACTGAATGCTTAACTGAAGCCAATTTAAGTGGAATGCACAGCATTAATTTCAGTGACTTTAGTGTTTGTTCATACACGTTCTGAAATTGACTGTGCACAATATATTCTATCAGCTTCCTACAGAGAAGCACTTCAGCATCACTGCTGTACAGGTTTAAAATTCATTGTGCAGTGTTACCCAATAAACACTTCTATGAGTAGACATTTAAGTTTATTAAACTAAAGGTGGGGAAAATTCCACTGAAATTATACCTATATATTTTTCCCATTTAAAAATTCTACAACAAAATAATTTTCAAAGTTACCAAATCACACATTTAGTTGGACTGACTGAGTCTAGAGTTTCATAGTAACACGTTTATACATTTCACTTTCAGATCCTTGGAGTATGATAGGATCAGAATCAATATGCCTACAGTCATCCAAACAGATTTGTAACACTTAATCTGAAGCAGAACTGTGATATTTTCTTTCACTAACCTAATTTCATGTCTTCATATATTTACTGACTTAGATTTTGCCTGCAGAATGTTAAACCGATTGTCAGTAAACATAAAGAGGCAAGCATATATGAACACGTCAAACATGAGAGATAGTGATTTTAAAACGTTTAGGAGACCAGCTGCAGCATTCACAGACCCATGTATTTCACACATAATCATCATATTCATCACATCATATGAGATTTTTATAATATTTTTTGATTGCTGTCATTTGTCCAAGGACAATAATTTCAATGAGTTAACATTACATGAGCAAGTTTACACCCTTGTTCCCATAACAAATCAGATTGGGGAGCAGATGTAATAAGAAAGCTGTGAATAGACAATAAATTACAAATATATAATTTTACTTCCTTAACATATTTTGCACTGCACAACAAGACTAAGTTAAGTAAATATACACATCAGTAAGTAAATGGCTTGTGGAGAAGACTATTGACAGCCAAGGACTTGTATTTTACTGTGAGAATCATCACAGAGGCACCCATATTCTATGTTAATTTACAAACATATCATACAATTGATTTCATGCAAATTTTCATTGCACATTGCTTGAATTATACATTATTTAGACAAGAAATGTTCAATTCTGTTACACCTTAGCATGTGAAACACCTCCAAATTGTTTATGAGTTTTTACAGCAGAAATCATCTGGAACTAGTGGGATTTATTTTGCTCCTTTAAACCCGTTAGTATTATGTTTAAACCAATAAACTAACCAATAGTATCTTATCAGTGGTGTGTGTGAGGTGGGACATCACTCAAAAATGTTTATTATTAAATAATTCCTACTTAAATGATTAAACACTATTTTGCAGTCTATAAATAATACACAATGTACACAATTAAAAATTATTTATTAAGCCAATGAAAAGAAACAATGTGGGCTAGTACTGGGCAAACAATATTATGCAGTACTGTCTGAGGTAAAACATGCCTACAGGCTGAGTTTAAACATAATATTAATAAGCAGCATGTGCATCTCTCCTCTCATTGTCATCCATCTGAACTCATTCAACTTCAGTTCTATAAAATACACATTTGCAGAAGTGTTTACCCTTTACCTTACATACAGCTGTACAAATGCATGAGAGTTTCATGGCATTATATTCACACAATGACGCATTAATATTTAGCTTATTCCTAAAGTAGTTTACACCCTTCTTAATTATTTTAGGTACGGGTAGCTCTCATAAATAAAAAGTACTTATTTTAAAAAATAATTATTTTACAAATTATTTGGGTTGATACTGCCTACCTTGCAATCCCTGATTACTTTGTAACTAATCAAGAACATGAATGTGCAAGGTTTTATTTGATACTTTCTATATAACCTTAGTTTTTAGATCATTTAAAATTTTAAACAGTTACTATTAATAAACAATTATTAATAATAAATTCTGTTAAGTGCGCGCGCATGCGCACACGCACACACACAAATAGAATGGAATTTGTATCACAAAGTATAATATTGATGAACACAAAAATATATACAGTAGACGCCCTCTAGTCCGGCCTCGGTTGGATCGGCCGTTGGATGGTTCGGCCAGCCATACGGTGAGTCACACAGTCTAGACAAACCTCCAGCGACAGGCCCCAACTTGTTAAACGGAAAATATATGTAGCTCAGTTGACTCGCGCTTTTGTTCATGTGTGTATGTCTTATGTTGTGAGTTCTGTGTATATAGTCTGTGCAAATATATCTGTGTATATAGTAATACTGTATGTATCTGTATAAATAAAAACGTTTTCCGACATGAGTGCGAAACAAAAACACACGTTTGTGACTATGGACCAAAAATTACAAGTCCTTCAGTGTCTCGATAAGGGCGAATCGGTCCAGAGTATTTGCCAAGGGTTTAATGTAGGCAAGAGTACTGTTAGTGACTGGTGCTGAACAGAAAATTGTGAGTAATTATAATTACTAGTAATTTATATATACCGTATTGGGTCATTTATTATATGGATCATTCATTAAAGAGTGTTATTTCATCATTATAACATATTTTCGGTTCATCCAGCCATTTTGTAACCCGGCCTAGGGTCTCGTCCCGAGGTGGCCGCACGAGAGGAAGTCTACTGTAGTATTATTTATTTAATACACCTATTTGTAAAGAATTTCTTATAGAAACTTCACTGAATGAAATGTGATTACAAACTGGGGAGGGGGTCAGTAATAATATTATGTTAAGTTGGTGGGGGGGCTAGCCTTTTAAACGAGGAATTTTAAAATCATCAGTGATAAGATTACTTGGTTACAATATACCTGCACAAGCCAATGTGTGCATTTGGAATTTGCTCCAGAACATCCTCGTGAACAATGAGTACACACCAGTGCAGCACAGTAAGATCCTAAAGTGCTCACTGGGCTAGATCATGGACAGTATAAAACAATCCAAGTGGAAGACACCTCTCAACATTGTCTGCTGGTCAATGATTAATCATTCCCCTGTAATAAATTTTAATGAAATAATGGTTAGCATATAGTTTTCAAAATAATTTAACACAAACAGTGTTTGTATAAATTTTTATAAAATCTTTTACTAACCAATTAGGAATTAGAACACACTCCTGTTTTTTACAATTATTTTGATCCTAACATTCCTAATATAACACAGTCTATGCTAGCTGTACAACTAAACTGGTAAATTGAAGTGATGCTGTAATCCAGAACTAATAACTGTAATTTTTTGTAATTATTCAATTACCTTTATGCAAATTACATAAAATGTTTTCTATTATTTTCCTATATATTTCAGTTGAAAATTAACAGAATGTTCATTTCAGGGTGCCAATTTATCAAACTTACATATCAACTGATAATTATATGAAGTGAAAGATTAGTTTCTTAAATGTACTATACTTGACCAGCATAAATGCAAATATAAATCATACAAAAGAAGTGTACTTGTCAAACACTTAATTTACAATTTGTATGCAGAGAGGTATCCAAAAATAACCACAATTTGTACTTGGCACGCAATTTAGGTGTAGTTGTGAATTCTGCTGCTAAGTATAGCAGGCTAACAGTACTCTGTTGGAGTCTGCCAAGTGGCATTGCTGTGTATTGTTCATACAGCAGTTCATGACACTTTTTCTTGGTATTTACTAAATGTGTTCAGTGATAACTACTCATTGAACTCATTACATAATGTGTAACGACATGTGTATATATAATCACGTCATTATCATAATCAAGATATAATCATATATATGTTTCTGATCAAGACTATATTGATAGATAACTTTCTAAAGTAGATTAATAGTAACAGTCATACAGGTTGTAGTAAGGGATCATGCAGGAATAGAGTAAGGTGTGTGAGGTATTTGAGGGTTGCTACTGGATTTTAAAAATATCGGTATGGAGAACCATACATTACTTCCATGTTCTAAGCTTTATATTTAAAATAATTTTTGAAATGAAATATTTCCATAGACACTACTTCTTACTACTTACTGCTCAGCCTTAACCACAGTACTGTGGTCACTAACGTATACCACCTCACGTTATCGCACTCAATTTTCACTGATGATAGAAGTCGATGGCACTGCCGAAACGTCTGGTTTTGCAGAAAACATTGGTCTATGGCCAAAAGGCTGGGAAGGAATTTTAACAACAAACTACTTCTTTGTTGCAGATAACGTAGTACATATATAAAAAATTACCCCCACCCCGTTCAACTAGCCTCTTCATTTATAGATATTTCATCTACGTTTCTACAGTGGATTATCAAGATCTTCATATCAGGATATTTTATTTATCAAAATTAATTACTTTACTCTTGTTACAACAAAAAATTGTTCAGGTAAACTGCCCTTTCCCCGTAACCGATCTTCACCAAAATCAATAGACCTTGAGTCTTCTACAAATCAGGCACATATGTGAAAAATTATTTGATTCTGTTTGAATTTATGGCAGTTATCATTCGTGATGAAAAAATTTCTCTTGTTACAACATAAAATGTTGCAGGTAAACTACCCCTTTTCCTTAACCGATCTTCACCAAAATCAACAGGCCTTGAGTTCTCTACAATTTAAGGATGTATGCAACAAATTATTTGATTATGTTTGAATTTACGGCAGTTATTGTTAGTCATAGAAAAAATTACCCTTGTTATCACATAAAATGTTGCAGGTAAACTACCCCTTTCTCTTAACTGATCTTCACCAAAAACAACAGGTCTTGAGTACTCTACAATTCAGGGATGTATACAAAACATTATTTGATTCTGTTTGAATGTGCGGCAGTTATCGTTCGTCATAGAAACAATTACTCTTGTTAAAACATAAAACATGGCAGGTAAACTATCCCTTTCCCTTAACCGATCTTCACCAAAATCAATAGGCCTTCATTCCTTTACAATTCAGGAATGTACACAAAAAAATATTTGATTCTGTTTGAATGTGCGGTAGTTATCGTTCGTCATAGAAAAAAATTACAATTGTCAA